>OX463298.1:8013501-9308835 GCA_949820665.1 Scrobipalpa costella
TGAATAATAATTTATAGTGTATGCTGGAAAAGTCCTACTTGCTCCTAAATTTATTCATCTCCCTAGCCTTATCTCGTATCTCACGGGGTCGGCTTCCTAATCTAGGGGATTGAACGAGGGTACTGGTTTTTACACAGAGCGACTGCCATCTGACCTCTGCAACCTAGAAGGGAAACCAGACCCAAACCTAGATTAGGTCAGAGTTTTCAAGCCGCCAATGCTTAGCACTGGCTTCTGATATGGCTTAACGACTAATATCTACGGTATTAAACGATATTAACCGGGACCAACGGCTTAACGTGCCTTCCGGAGCACGGAAAAAAGCACCGAATAAACGTACATATGAAATTCGAAAACCGAAAAACACATTGGTACGTGGTGGGATTCGAACCACGACCTCCCGCTCAGGAGGCAGCGGCCCTATCCACTACACCATCGGGCTCTCCTAAATTTATTATTTGTTTTAAATAATTATTAAAATTGCTTCAAAAAACACGTTAAAGCAGTTAAATAGAAAGCTTATTTAGTGACATATTTTTCATAAACTCGCGCTATCTCTACCGATTAATGCTCTTAAAAGTCCGAACCGAACGTAAACTCCGTCTGGGCAGCTATTTACGTACGTGACACCGCGCGCGCCGACTAGACTACCGAAGCACCGAGATGAGAATAGCCCGCCAGTTTAATTAGCTCAAATAGCGGACTTAAAGTATTTATCTATTTTCGTCTGTCTATTCAAAACGTAGACCTTTCGTAGCGGTGTCGTAGCTGTTTCGTAGCGATTGCTACGTGACATTATTAGAGGTATGTTAGGTTTCAGACTGTTAGCAGTATTCAAAATCAGCTTTCATGAGTGACGGCGAGTTCGAGTTTGTATCAGAAATGTAATTTCGGTACAAACTGGCCTGTCAAATCCATACCTAATATTGCTCTCAAGTTTGAGTCGCTTCATAAATACGAGCCTTAGGGCCCGTATTTGTAAACAGCACTTGAGATTGACAGCTAGTATGAGTTCGTATCAGAAATGTCATTTCAGTACCATGCCTCCGTGGTCTAGTGGCTAGTGTCATGGACTCCCGATCCGGAGGTCCTGGGTTCGATTCAATTTGTCACTTTGTGAATTTTTCCCCATTTGGTTAGGACATTGGAGCCTGAATCACCTGAAAATCCGAAAAGAAAAAGATTTCGTGCTTCGGAGGGCAACACTGACACCAGGGTTCATCGGGTCTATAGTCTCGATACCCACTCGACAGAAGAAGAAGTACAATGCGACCTGTCCAATCCATACTTAATATTGCTCTCAAGTTTGAGATGGATTTGTCAGGCCAATTTGTACTGAAATGACATTACTGATACGAACTCAAACTCGCTGTCACTCATGAGAGCTGATTACAAAAAGGACCCTTAGAAAGATAAATGGGACGTACAATTTGAGACGTCATTATTCCTTTATACCATACTAGCGACCCGCCCCGGCTTCGCACGGCAATCATCAGTGTTTCTCTAATATATTCTGCATGTATTATACATATAAACCTTCCTTTTGAATTACTCTATTTATTAAAAGAAACCGCATCAAAATCCGTTGCGTAGTTTTAAAGATCTAAGCATACATAGGATTTATTGTATAAATTAATGTGCGAATAGAGCTTTGATTTCATGTTTCTTCCATGTTGGACTGGGAGCGAGAGAAAAACATAGAACGTGTCAGCTGCATTTCTTCCAAGGTATGCTGTAAGAACCAGTGAAGGGATCCGGGGGCTTCTGTATATTGCAATTTAGGCGATAGTCTGACAAACTGTCACTACAGCAATATACCTTCAAATCTATCTTAAACTACCGTCAAATCTTTGTCAGACGTGGCGGAATGACCTTTTTTTAGGTCATTTACGCTCTGCCTACCCCATTAGGGATAAAGGCGTGATTACTAGGAACAAATATTTTTCGAACAATCGCTGGATTCAGCTTGCATTAGGGATAAAAGCGTGATTATATGTATGTATATATGTAGAGCTTTGACGATTGTTCTTGTTGACAATCTTAATTTAAATTCTAATAAATTAAAGCAGTATTTACGTACACATAAAATCCTTTCTTACGTATATACTAAACTCTATTACATACGCATGTTTAAAACCGTTTTACTGCATGTAATAACTTGTACAGACCCGTTATCGCGTACTTGTTTAAGTAAATTTAAATAAATTCTCTTCATAAAGCACGACAATTGCTTCCTCTGACCGTTACATTAGCATGATAACAGAAAACCGACTTCCACATAACAATATATGTTCAAACAACTTGTCTGTAGATTGAATACTTAAACTCGGGTTTGGTAAGAGGGGAAACTTCTGTGGAATCGAACTCTATGTGAAAATATCTAAGTATGTGCTAAAAGTTTATAGTAAATCCTTTCTTCTCAAAAAATATGATAAGCCGTTTTCATATTTTTGAGAATGCAGGTGATAATAGTTGCAGCTGTATTGACTAAATACATACATATAGTCACGCTTTTATACCTAATGGGGTAGGCAGAGCGTAAACAACCTAAACCAAGGCCGTTCCGCTACGTCTGACACAGTTTTGACGGTTAGGTATGTAAGATACATTTGTAGGTATATTGCTGTAGTGACAGGTTGTCAGGCCATCGCCTAAATACTGATACTCTCGGATCCCTTTGCTGAATTTTACAGAATGCCCGGGAGGACATACAGCTGGCACATTCTATGTTTTTCTCTCGCTCCCAGTCCAGCATGGAAGAAGTCAGACTACTATTTGTTAAAAGTAAAAAAAAAATGGAATAGTATTATATTTTATTATTAGTATATATCTTTGGTTACATACTCTGAAAGTCCCTTAAACAAATAAAGGTAATTCATTTCCAAATAGTCTGTTCCCTTTTCTGCATGTACAAATAATTTCGCGTATAAAAAACGAAGGTAAAAAAAATGACTGTTTGTTTTCGGTCGGCCCCGCCAGCCAATACCGTAATTGATATATCGTCGACATGCCCGGATTAGCTCGCACTGACGACAGGGACGATACGTACGACAGGGACGACAAGTGGGTACAGACTGGACACGATCGATTCAGGCTATTTCAGTAGGTATTATAAACGCATTTTTTGATAGTTGTGGACATTTGTTTGTACAGTACAGGAAAAATAAGTCCTACGCGCTCTGAAAATGCATAGAGCTTTGAAGATTATTCTAAGACTTTAAACTTAAAATGGGCTCTATTCTAGATTTGCCGGCTAAAATTAAAATTAAAATTAAAATCTACTTGTTACTTACATACTTAAAACATTGGAAAAGGACAGGAAACCTATTCTCTCCAGTTTTTGATTTAAAGTCGGTGGTTTTATGCGTTATCTGTCATTTTTATTCGCCGCCATATCATATAACAGATAACATTTATTGAAATACTGAGGAAATGAGTATAAATCGCCTGTTCTTTTTCAATTATAATATTTTGAAAGTGACAGATACATTTTAATTATAATTTTAGCCCGGTACCACCGGCTAGAATCGAGCCCAATGTCAACTCAAAATCTCTCAGCCAACTAAAACTTTATTTATTTATACAGACACATCAACAGTATACATATTAACACATTTTTAAAAATCATGCAAAATCAGTAATTTTGCTGATACTTACACCAATTACAGACGTGTACAACATTCACATAAATTCTTCTAAAACTCGATAATTATAATCAAATTACAGTAATAATAAAAAATATTCTAACTAGACACAAAAAAATTGTTAAAACATTCATTTTGATTGATTTGAGTGTGATTTTATTTTCATGGTTCGTAGGTATGATCTTTTTTCTGGTGCTTTATTTATCTTATCCAAATTAATGAGATAAGGGCAAGTGATGATATTTCTTTCAAATATGAAATACTTTTTAATTGCAGATGAAGTATTATTAAATAAATAATAACAAAATAGTAAGGTACCAATTTTATTTCCCTTATCAGAATTATACTGTTTACCTTTTTTATTTCCATCATTAGATCGAAATCACATTACAACAACCTCTAGGTACTTCTTCTTCTTCTTCTTCTTTCGTGTCGGCCAGAAACACGGGCTAAATCTTGCTTGCCCAGAAAGCAGCTACCGTAGTGGCTCTCTGGTTGCTATCGAGCAAGTCCTCGTGTGAACAATTGGTCAGACACGCAGGACAGTTGGTAAGGTGCGCCATGGTTTGCAATGGTTCTCCACATTCACAGCTGGCGTCTGCACTACTAGAGTACCCCCATCGGCACAGGTTGTCTTTACTGCGGCCAACCTGCGTCCTAAGCCTATTTAGACTTTTCTAGATTGGCCAAGGTTCTTTATAACCTGGAGGCAGGTTTTCGTTGGGGGGGTACAGTGAATGTGGAAACTCACTTGGCCAAAGCTTGCACCTCACGTCAGATGGGTCTTGGTCGGTGGGCTGTGTAGATCGCAGGAAGCTCTTGCGGCTTCGTAGTCGACCTAAGGCGGGAAAGAGCCCGTAGAGTGGATGTCTCGGGTCGTTTTCCTGCTTTTGTTTTTCAAGCGAACAGGTCACTTCTCTACGGACTCTAGGTGGAGCTATTCCCGCAAGAGGAAACAGCATACCAACCGGAGTTGGCTTCAGACAGCCAGTTACTATGCGGCAGGTGTCGTTTAACTCCGCGTCCACTTCTCTGGTATGAGCTGACTGACCAGTGTGGGCTAGCCACACTGGTCACGCATACTCTCCTGCAGAGAAACACAGAGCAAGCCCCGTGGTGCGCATAACTGTTGGGTTTGCTCCCCAGTTGGTAGAAGAGAGACGACGCAGTAGATTGTTGCGGGAACTCACTTTTTGTTTGGTGTTTTTGCAGTGGGTCTTGTACGTCAGAGAGCGGTCCAGTGTTACTCCCAGGTATCTAGGACAGCTGCAGTGCTGAATGGCAACGCCCTTCCACGAGATTTTCAACTCCCTGTTTGCCTCCCGATTACGTAGGTGGAAAGAACCCGACTGGGTTTTGCTTGGATTGGGCCTTAGAGCATTATCTCTAGGTACTGAAATAAAATTCAGCTTCGAAATATAATGTGGTTTGCGGATTGTCCGGGATTTGTTTAGGATTAGGCTCAAGCATGATTGATGGTACGCCTGACTGAACTGTGTACACAACCGCTAAAGCCTAATTGGTTTTCATGTAACAAGTACCAGTACAATTATACATAAACAATTATTATTAACTAAATGAATTGTGTTACTGTGTTAGCAGGCGATTTAAGAACCTGAAATGATATAAAAGATAAGAAAAACTGTTAACAGGCGGCTTATGATGGGTATAGGCACTTGGAGGTTTTCTTTGTAGTCCAGTTGATCGTGCCACGATGTCTCGATTTGGGGTCCTAAGTTTGTTTTCCATAGTGACGCGAAAAGTTTCTTCCATGTTGGACTGGGAGCGAGAGAAAAACATAGAATTTGCCAGCTGCATTTCCTTCCGGACATGCTATAAAAACCAGCTAAGGGATCCGAGGGTTTCTGTATATTGCAATTTAAGCGATGGGCTGACTTATCTTAAATAACCCACAAAACTTTGTCAGACGTTGCAGAACGACCTATGTTTAGGTCGTCTACGCTCTGCCTACCTCATTAGGGATAAAGACGTGATTATATTTATGTATATATGACGCGAAAAGTCGATTCAGGTTAGTTAAGTGAGGTTAGGTTAGGCTGAATCACCTGTCTTATGTCAAGCGAGCTTTTCAACTTTTATTTCATACGTACATATGTATATTTAAGAATCACGCCTTTATCCCTAATGCGGTAGGCAGAGCGTAGACGACCTAAACATAGGTCGTTCCGCCATGTCAGACAAAGTTTTGAGAGTTATTCCAGATAGATTTGTAGGTATATACTAGGTTGGCTGGAAGAGATCTCTTATAGAGATAAGCTCGCCTTTGCTTTAATTTTAAGATTTAACCAATGTTTTGAAATTTATGCAATGATGAATGTATATAACAAAGAATATAGTAAGTAAGTAAGTAAAAACACTTTATTGTACACAAAAACCAAGAAATACAAAAATAAACTTAAATTAATGTGCACAAAGGCGGTCTTATCGCTGGAAGCGATCTCTTCCAGACAAGCTTTGGGTAATATATATATTGCTGTAGTGACAGGTTGTCAGCCCATCGCCTAAATTACAATATACTGATACCCTCGGATCCTTTAGCTGGGTTTTACAGCACGCCTGTGAGGAAATGCAGCTGGTACATTCTATGTTGTTCTCTTGCTCCCAGTCCAGCATGGAAGTATTGGTTTTATTTCATCTGACATAACTCGATAATCTAAAATACCTAAATGTCCATTGCTGTTATTTAAGACACTGTATGTATAATATAAAGCTCACAGCGAGCTCTCTATATTTCGGCAGACGTGGTGTGAGGGCAAGTGAAATATGTGGCTGTGCGGTCGTGCTCTACGAAGCACGAAAGGAATGTGAACTCCCGCGTCTCATATCTCATTCAGGCTCTGCCTACCCCATAAGGGATAAAGGCGTGGTTATATGTATGTATGACGCCAAAAGTCGAATTGTCTACCCTGTTAGGTTACGCTGAATCACCTGTCTTGTATCAAGCGAACTTTACAACTTTTATTTCAGCTGGCATAACTCGATAATCTGAAATACCTAAATGTCCATTCCTGTTATTTAAGACACTGTTCGTATAATATAAAGCCCACAGCGAGCTCTCTATCTTTCGCCAGACGTGGTGTGAGGGGAAAGGGAAATATGTGACAGTGCGGTCGTGCTCTACGAAGCACGGAAGAAATGTGACCTCTCGCGTCTAATATCTGGTCATTCACGCTCTACCTACCCCATTAGGGATAAAGGGGTGATTATATACTATGTAGATATGTATGACGCCACAAGTCGATTCAGGTTAACTAGCCTGAATTGTCTAGCCTGTTAGGTTACGCTGAATCACCTATCTTGTCTTAAGCGAACTTTACAACTTTTATTTCAGCTGGCATAACACGATAATCTAAAATACCTAAATGTCCATTCCTGTTATTTAAGACATTGTTCGTATAATATAAAGCCCACAGCGAGCTCTCTATCTTTCGCCAGACGTGGTGTGAGGGCAAGTAAAATATGTGGCAGTGCGGTCGTGCTCTACGAAGCACGAAAGAAATGTGACCTCCCGCGTCTAATATCTGTAGGATCGGTCGATAGGAAGGAAGTTGTAAGTGCAACGTTTACGTAGCGCTTTGAATATAAATGTTTATTTTCGAACTGGCAGAATTTCAGGTTTGTAAAGTATAGTGGTAAAAATTATACGCAAGAATACATTTAGAACTGGATTGATAAGATTTATATTCACGAGACTTTAGAAAGGTGGCAAAAATTGTTAGACATAATTTTAGTTTATGAAACTAATTGCATTTCCTCCCGGGTATGCTGTAAATTCTTCCATGCTGGCCTGGGAGCGAGAGAAAAACATAGAATGTGCCAGCTGCATTTCCTCCCGGGTATGCTGTAAAAACAGCTAAGGGATCCGAGGGTTTCAGTATATTATAATTTAGGCGATGGGCTGACAACCTGTCACTACAGCAATATACTTACAAATCTATCTTAAATAACCCTCAAAACTTTGTCAGACGTGGCGGAACGACCTTTGTTTGGTTCGTTTACGCTCTGCCTACCCCATTAGGGATAAAGGCGTGATTATATGTATGTATGTATAAAACGAATAGACAAAACGGGATTTTAATACATGTACATAACATGGAGTAAAAGGGGACTGTGAGATTTATTGGTATGAGTATACAATACGGTATTTAGAATAACTTAATAAAATAATAAAAATTAAAACTAAAGGGAAAGGTCACTATAATAACCCGCCCTGTGGCGCCTCCGCCACTAAGGTGCCCATCACACTCGCCGCGTTTAAGTAAGTAGAGTAACTACCTCCGTGGTCTAGTGGCTAGTGCCTTGGACTCCCGATCCGGATGTCCTGGGTTCGATTCCCAGAGGGGAAACACAAAGTTGATATTTGAGAATTTATCACTTTGTGAATTTTTCCCAGTTTGGTTAGGACATTACAGGCTGAATCACCTGATTGTCCGAAAAAGAAAAAGATTTCGTGCTTCGGAGTGCACGTTAAGCCGTCGGTCCCGGTCGCTGTCTTTGATAGTGGTCGTTACTCAAAACCATGTCAGAGGCCTGATAGTTGTGCTACTAGGCGGTTTAAAAAAAAACTCTAGACACCAGGGTTTATCGGGTCGAAGGACTCGATACCCACTCGCCATAAGAATAAGTAAGTAGAGTAATGGAGTTAAATAATCTAAAAGTACTACTATTTATAATTGTTCTTCGATATTAAATAAAATAAAATAAATAATAAAAGGGATTGAAATTTGGAAAAATAGGTGAATTAACTTACATTCCGGTCGTAAACGTAGCAGGTTGATCCATTATTACGTATTACGCAGCTGGCACATTCGACGTTATTCTGTCGCTCCCAGTCCAGCATGGAAACTATCAAGATTGACACTTAAAAGACAATATATTCTTAGTAAAATTGAGTTTTTTGTGGTTTAGGTTCTGACAGATAATTGTAAATGATAACATTAAAAAGTTTATCTATTACCTTGTTTTCTTACTGGATCAGAAAGGTAGTAGTGCTATTAGCACAACTATCAGGCCTCTGACATGGTTTGAGTAACGACCACTATCAAAGACAGCGACCGGGACCGACGGCTTAACGTGCTCTCCGAAGCACGAAATCTTTTTCTTTTTCGGACAATTAGGTGATTCAGCCTACAATGTCCTAACCAAACTGGGGAAAAATTCACAAAGTGATAAATTCTCAAATATCAACTTTGTGTTTCCCCCCTGGGAATCGAACCCAGGGCCTCCGGATCAGGAGTCCATGGCACTAGCCACTAGACCACGGAGGCAGTTTTATGTGAATAATCATAATATTTATATTGCACTGTCCTTTACATTCCACTTGAGTGTTGACTACACAAACATACACCAACTGGGGAGATTTATTTCAGCGGATTTGGCTGCTAAATAGCTAGTAGTTTGAAGTAATGTTCCTAAAACAGCACCAAGTCTATAGCTACCATCATCATCCCTGGCCTTATCCCGTATCTCACGAGGTCGGCTATCTAATCTAGGGGATTGAACGAGGGTACTGGTTTTTACACAGAGCGACTGCCATCTGACCTCCGCAACCCAGAAGGGAAACCAGACCCAATCCTAGATTAGGTCAGAATTTTCAAGCCGCCAATGTTTAGCACTGGCCTCTGACATGGCTTAACGACTAATATCTACGGTATTAAACGATATTAAACGGGACCAACGGCTTAATGTGCCTTCCGAAGCACGAAAAAATCGCTGAATAAACGTACTTATGAAATTCGAAAACCAAAAAACACATTGGTACGTGGTGGGATTCGAACCATGACCTCCTGCTCAGGAGGCAGCGGCCCTATCCACTACACCATCGGGCTTTTAGGTCTATAGCTACCATTCTTGCTCTAAATCTTGAGGCACCGAGTGTGCAGCCGTATATTTCGTTTAATATAAAAGACTGACTAGGTATACCTCTGCCAGGAATTAGAAATACCTGACATAGAGTTACCATAGAGAAGGGCTTATAGGAAGTGCATAAGTCCCTCTCTTATTCTGTTTCTATTTCATATGACATACATACATATAATCACTCCTTTATCCCTTATGGGGTAGGCAGAGCGTAAACGACTGAAACAAAGGCCATTCCGCCACGTCTGACAAAGTCTTGAGGGCCATTCAAGAAAGATTTGTACGTATATTGCTGTAGTGACAGGTTGTCAGCCCATTACTTAAATGACAATATACTGAAACCCTCAGGTGCCTCAGCTGGTTTATTACAGCATGCTCGGGAGGAAATGCAGCTGGCACATTCTGTGTTTTTCTCTCACTCCCAGTCCAGCATGGAAGATATTTTTCTATGACAGGTATTTTAATTCCTGGCAGGACTATAATATACTTATGCCCGTACTTATAATCAGCTCTCAAGAGTGACAGCGAGGTTAAGTTCGTATCAGAAATGTTATTTCAGTACAAAACGGCCTAAAATTAATATTTGATATTGTTCTCAATCTTGAGATCGCTTCATAAATACGGGCCCTAGTAAGTATGAAGTATAATTTCCTATAATGAGCTCCCGGTCTATAGCTGCCATTCTTGCTCTAAATCTTGGGGAGTCAAGCGAGCGGCCATCTATTGCGTTTAATTATCCGACCCCCGCTCTCCACTACCTGCAGCCGTTAATCTTTCTTAAAGATATATCCCCGTAGGTATGGAGCCTCGGCACGGCTCTGCTCAGCGATAATCGGTCTAATCTCTAGGTATTCTTCCTATTACAGATTAAAAGTGCTATTATCCGAACTAAGTTACTAATTTTTAATCTTATAGCTATTTAGTTCAACCAGTAACTCTTTACTAAACGCCTTCTTTGAGCATGAAAATAACAAGGCGATTTGATTACCATCTTGCTAATTTATTTTGGGGCGATTTAGGCCCGTATTTATAAACCGCACTTGAGATTCACAGCCAGTTTGAGTTCGTATAAGAAATGTCATATCAGTACAAAATGGCTTGTCAAATCCATACTTAATATAACTCTCAATCTTGAGAAAACTTTATAAATACGGGCCTTAGTACTTAGAACAGAATAGAAAAACGTTTATTCAAAAAACAATACAAAACGCAACACAACATACAGTAAGTAGAGTTATGTAACATAAACTATACATGTAAACTATAATTGCATACATACATACATATAATCACGCCTTTATCCCTAATGGGGTAGGCAGAGCGCAAACGACCCAAACAAAGGTCGTCCCGCCACGTCTGACAAAGTTTTGAGGGGTTATTTAAGATAGAATTCTAGGTATATTGCTGTAGTGACAGGTTGTCAGCCCATCGCATAAATTACAATATACTGAAACCCTCGGATCCCTTAGCTGGATTTTACAGCATGCCCGGGAGGATATGCAGCTAACTAAAACTATAAACTATAATTGAATTGAACATAATCATTATTTTAATTCTTCTTCTGTCGAGTGGGTATCGAGTCTATGGACCCGATGAACCCTGGTGTCAGAGTTTTTAAACTGCCTAGTAGCACAACTATCAGGCCTCTGACATGGTTTGAGTACCGACCAATATCAAAGACAGCGACCGGGACCGACGGCGTAGCGTGCCCTCCGAAGCACGAAATCTTTTTCTTTTTGGACAATCTGGTGATTCTGCAATGTCCTAACCAAACTGGGAAAAAATTCACAAAGTGATAAATTCTCAAATATCAACTTTGTGTTTCCCCCCCTGGGAATCGAACCCAGGACCTCCGGATCAGGAGTCCGTGGCACTAGCCACTAGACCACGGAGGCAGTTAGCATTATTTTTATTGAATGTTGTGATCTATGTTGCACAAGAAATGGAGCTGACTCAGCATTTGTTACAAGTTATATCTATAACCAGTTACACTTATATTCTATGAACAAATATGGATAAAGGATATAATAGTATAATACAAAAAAATATTGTTAGTGGTCCTTAAACAAACCATGTCCAATGGTTTGCCTTCTTATTAGGTGGTTTTAAAATATTTATAGTTTAGTTTAATTTATTACACATAAAACGCTTTAAGATCGTTCCTCCAACAAAATATAGGCTGCACAATCTTCAATCGTTCTGCTGCTAACTCTTTGAAATCTACTTACTAGTCCTACCTACCTTGTATTTATACCTATTCACCGTCTATTAGGTTGCGGGAACCATTCACTCGACTCCATTAACCAATTTGTGTACAAGTTGAGTCGGATCAAACTTTATGACGTCTCTTAAAGCTTCCCAGTTTAATTGGGGATCAATTTCGTGTCAATTTGGATTTAATATTGCCAGCATACAAGGTAGGGATCTAAGTATATTTCCACATTAATTGGCCTTGTTTATAACTGAAGAAATCGGTCCAAATCAATATAAGGAACCTTCTTTTCGATAGAAATGTTATTTTCAGTTTTTTTATTAACTTTTTGTCATCACATACATACATATAATCACGCCTTTATCCCTAATGGGGTAGGCAGAGCGTAAACGACCCAAACAAAGGTCCTTCCGCCACGTCTGACAAAGTTTTGAGGGTTATTTAAGATAGATTTGTAAGTATATTTTGTCATCACAGTGATGGAAAATAGTAAATTAATATTAACATTCACACATGCAAATCTCATTGTCTTCCATGCTGGACTGGGGGCAAGAGAAAAACATAGAATGTACCAGCTGAATTTCCACCCGGGCATGCTGTAAAAATCAACTAAGGGATTCAAGGGTTGTATATTGCAATTTAGGCGATGGGCTCACAAAATGTCACTATAGCAATATACCTATAAACTATCTTAAATAACCCTCAAAACTTTGTCAGACGTAGCGGAACGACCTTTGCTTAGGTCGTTTACGCTCTGCCTACCCCATTGGGGATAAAGGCGTGACTATATGTATGTATGCATGCAAATCTCACGTAAAACATTTAACAAATAAATTTAATAAGAGTACAGCAGGTTTGCTGTAAAAATATAGTCCAGTATAATAAAACCGTGTTGCATTTCAGTTGAATATTTCAACACTGGAACACTGGAACTTAACAATGGGCGAACGATAAAGCGTGTTTTATTCCACGCGAATTTAAAATCGTGAATGAAATTTTGGTGCGCTTTGTAAAAGTACTCGTACTTAACTGAGAATCAATTTCATGGCAAATATGGAAGTTTATCAGTCCCGCTGGCGTTGAGGAAAAGAAAAAATATATCAACATTTCTTTCTCTGTGTTGTCGTAGAACGAGCCGGTCAACTCATGTGGCAGAGTTTCGAAAATGCCAAAGAAACCTCTGATATTGTGGTTTATGTCATAACCTATCAGAAATAGCATCCGAATTTTTCATACATTAAGAAAAAAATATTGTCCAGAAAATTAACAGTGTTTAATTGATATCCACTTTGTGTTTTCGTAATTTTGTGTTAATGGAATCCACAACTCTCGGATAGACTGACACAAGACTGAGACCACTAAACCATAGATACAGTTATATCGTTAGTGAAGATATAGCAATCAGAGTAATGAAGTAGTCTGTTGCAAAGCTCGTAAAGCGATGAACAACTGTCTGGTCATCAAGTACTAAGTAAATACCTCCCAGCTTTCATGCAGCTCCCTGAGTAATCAAACATCATACCTGTTCCCTTTGACGTCCATATTCTCCAATGTGTAACTAGCAACGCTGACTTTTACCGGACTTCCCCAGTCATTCCAATTTAAATAAAACTTCGCAACTTCCGATCGAAAATATCAACTTCGCAGACGGAATCAAATCAAATGTAACTTCAACAGTTGAGATGTTATTGTGCCTTTGCTCCCTCCCTCACAATCGAGATAAAATGAAAACAATATTAAAATAACGCATAGAAAAATGGGACGAGAAATTCAATCTGCGAAAACGTTTCGGAATTACATTCGGGAAGATTTATATCGTTTTACATCTAATAACAGTGAAAGCTGTCTCAAGGCGCGATGGTAAGACAGCATCTCTTCGCAAAAATGAAGTCGTCTTCTAAACGCGAAGATTTATGCACTCGAGCCTTCACAAACCGAAGACAATAGGGCGTCGGTGAAGTTATTTAAATTACGCGACAATTTTCTTGGGCCATAACGTTTAAGTGGTAGACGCGTCGAGACCCTGCTAAATGAGGTTTTAAGCCACCGTTTTCATGAAAAGGGATTCAAGAGCAGATTTCAGACGTCGGGCGGGAAGCGAGCAAGCACAGTACAATGCCGAGAGATCCTTCTCCGAGACTACACTCAAATTATTATATTGTTTTATGGATCTCGCTTATGACACTTAAAATTAAGTGTGTAAAGTTCGCTTTTGTCTTGCAAATGAAATGGAACCGGAGTTGTGTAATTAATGAGCAAGAATGCTTTCGTACATAAACGATATATCCATCAAATCAAAAGGAATAATGAATACCCTTCAGGCGAACATTAAACGAACTGTGCGAGTATTTAAACAAGTAACTTGTAACATCTCACTCGTAACGAATTGTATTCACTGCGGAATAATAAAAAGCATTTACAAAGGCAATTTGTTGGTGAATTTATGAAATTTGAGGAAATGATGTCTCCAATTTGCTGCCCTTTCATAATTGCGTAAACATCGTGAGGCAGTTGGTTCAAAGAGCTGTGTAAACAAGATTATGATTTTGGTGAATTTGCCTGCAGAAATGTGCCGCCAGTTTGAATAAAATTATACACAAATGTTTGAGTGAAACACTTTACGTTAAGAGATAGGTACCTATTACAATCGTGCAAGAGTCGAGCATGTGTAAAAATTAAATGAGTGGGAAATGGTAGTCAGGAATTTCGTAAAAATACGCTTATGATGCGATTTTTATGAGATTTCGTCTCCATAAAGATAAAAATCCTTTATCTCCACAACTAACTAGATTTTGACTGTTGCAGGTAGCATCTGAACCCAAAATCTTTTATACTATAATATTTTTTTATAATTTGGAATTTGAATATTCCATTGTACATATAATATTCTTTTTATACATTTGGAACAGAATATTCAATTCTCCAGGCATTGTTAAGCCGGGAGTTTGCTGCAGGACATTTTCACGGTAATGCAGATTGTGCTAATCCTGCTATGTTTCTACTGAATTTATCGCGGCTTCGTAAAACCTACAGGATTTCTAGATAGGGCTACGATTTGTCTGCTGTGCTGCTTGCATTTGTAAGGATTTTTACTGTGTGCTTTTTTCGGCTATTCTTCTGGAATTAAAAACCATCGAAATGTTAGATACTCTGATTGCTAAATTTACTGAAATACAGTTTTTTTTGTATGCATGGCTCTTATCCTACTATACATAATTATCTTTATGAATACATCTGAAACTCTATTGTTTTACATAATGCTCTATTCTCGTTTTGTAGTTTGTTAAAACCGTGCTAGAAATTAAAAATACCTGTCATAGAGGTACCGAAGAGAAGGGCTTATAAGAAGTGCATAAGTCACCCTCTTATTCTGTCTCTATTTTACTCTATGACAGATATTGTTAATTCCTGGCAAGGCTATAAGCACTGAGTAGGTAATCACTGCTATAAGTCTATGAACGCCTCGATGAACCCTGGTACAGAGGTTTCTATTTCTATATAAAGAGTAAGACGTACGATACGTAAAATAAACTTGTAGAATATGTGTTTTTGTTCTAAAAATGTGTACATACAAGTAGTTTTGTTATAAATCACGGTTGGAGCGGGTGCAGCCGCATTCTGAATACCGAAGTGGAGTCACACGGCTTCGGAGTCGGCTCCACTGAAATATGGACACAGATAAAGATAGTCCTGACTGTCACTAGCTTAAAAGAAATTGCAGATTTGTTATATAAAAGATGTGTATGAAGTACTGCACGTCTTTTAAATGTAAGTAACTTATTATAAGTTTATTTAAAATTATTTTAAAATTAGATTTTTTGATATTTTTTTTCTATTTTGTTTAGATCATTTCATATTATACTCTTGAACGGACAACACGAAATCAAACTGAGGAAAATCTCACAAAGTGATAAATTGACGAATATCTACTTTGTGTTTCCACCTGGGAATCGAACATGTTTTATTCTCAAGGAATGCTGCTTCCCTTTCTCTGGATCGTACTCCCAACTCTATTTTTGGTGATGGCGGCCAATCTCATAGAAGTCGGCTAGCTGCACAGGACTAGTTTTTAGTGCCCAAGTATTTGCGCAACACACAAGTGCATTCTCTATTCCTTCAATCTCTTATTCTGAGGAATCGGAATCCACTATTTACATGCCCTTCTAACAGCATGGAACATCTTACTTTTAGACTATCAGGTGATCAGCCTGCAATGTCCCAACCTAACTAGAAACAACAGCACAAAGTCACTGTTACTAGGCGGTTTTAAAACTCTGACTACTAGGGATCATCGGGTCGATAGACTCGATACCCACTCGACAGAAGAAGAAGAAAATCACTGTCCGCCTCCGAGAATCGAACCCAGGACCTCCGGCTTGTAACTCAAACCACGAGAACACGGAAGTTTTTTTGCCTGGATCGAGTTAGTGTTTCAAAGACCACGACACATCTTCAAATTGCCTTTATCAAACCCCCGAATAGTACAGAAGAAATGGCCCGTTCTGCCGTAATACAAGCAGTTACTCATCGGAACGTTATCAAACTGAATATATCGCGGCCTTAGGCCGTTCGTTCCTATCTGTGACAGGGTCACGAACTCAAATAAGCTTTTCATTTATTTGGCCTATAATACCTAACCCAGTTTTAGAAGGTAAACAAAGTTTCATATCTCTTAATCGAAGATATTGTTTCTAAAATAAGTTTTTTGCTATTAGAAATGACAACATAATGAAATAGTAGTTTTAGTAATTTACATAATTTGCCAACGCATATAATTTATTTTTGAAATGTGTTTTTGAATAAAAAGACATGAAACTTTGTTTAGCTTTATTCTAAAACTGAGTTGGAAATACTATACTTTTGCAGTCTAAACGGCTGAAATGATTTTGATTTTTGCCAGGACGATAGATGCTAAGGAGTCAAGACAGACAGAGTTAAAACAAAAAAATATTTTAATGTTGTTCAGTCTCGTTGTTCGTTTCAGTTTGCGCGTTGCCTCCGAAATACCTTCTTAGCTTACGTAATCTAGCTTGCACACTAGATCCTATAGTTACTATGGCCAATATATAATCATATATATAGTCACGCCCATAGCCCTAATGGGGTAGGCAAAGCGCAAACGACACAAACAAAGATCGCTCCGCCATGTCTGATTTATAAAGTTTTGAGGGTTATTTAAGATAGATTTGTCAAATATAGATAGGTTTGTTTGTCAGCGAGGTTGTTTCGTCCATGGTGTCAGCCCATCGCCTAAATTATAATATACTAAAACCTTGGATCCCGTAGCTGGTTTTTACAGTATGCCCGGGAGGAAATGCAGCTGGCACATTTTATGTTTTTCTCTCGTTCCCAGGCCAACAATAGTACAAATATACCATTACGGGTTCTCGAGTAGAGTGGGACAAGGACAAGCGTAATCGCCCTCTCAAACCCACTTCAGGTGAGCCATAGCCTCTTGATAGCGTACAGGTGAACACTCAAATGAAAATATCACTTAACTTAGTAGGATTTGAATTCTCTCTAGACGGATTTTCTTTCATAAACAAGCTACTAGAGTTCAGTAGGCTATCTTCTTATTTTGTTTCTTATTCAATCGTTTTAATTACTTAGCAGTACTTAACTACTTCCATGCTGGACTGTGCCAGATTTCCTCCTGAGCATGCTGTAAAAAGCAACTAAGGGATCCGAGGGTTTCTATATATTGCAATTAAGGCGATTGGCTGACAACCTATCACTACAGCAATACACCTACAAATCAATCGTAATTAACCGTCAAAACTTTGTCAGACGGGGCGAAACGGCTAGTGTAAACTATTTGTTAAGATAGTTTACGTTCTGCTTACCCCATTAGGGATAAAGGCGTGATTATATGTAATGTACGTATGTAGTACTTAACTAAGTTAATATCAATGACACGTACCCACTTTTTATGGACGTTGTTGTCAGGGATGAGCACTTAAAGAGTAGTATGTAATTGATAGTTTATTCCTATACTAGCGACCCGCCCCGGCTTCGCACGGAAAACATAAGTGTTTCTCTACTATATTATGCATGTTTTATACATATAAACCTTCCTCTTGAATCACTCTATCCATCAAAAGAAACCGAATTAAAATCCGTTGCGGAGTTTTAAAGATCTAAGCATACATACAGATATAGGGACAGAGAAAGCGACTTTGTTTTATACTATGTAGTGAAGATGCTGCAACTTATTGTTTTTTTCAGTACATTTAATGGAAAACCAAATTAAAACATTAATGCTTATTTCAACTTTACTTAAATGCAAAATGTGCTGACATGACGGGCAAATACGTCACCCTAGGCATTGATATATGACAGGCTGAGCGAGCCTCCTAACTTATGGAGTTCCTTGCAGGTGTTAGGGATGCGCCTTTTAGTTATCGATATGGTTGAAACGCAATCATGTAGAGCCCGATGGTGTAGTGGATAGGGTCGCTGCCTCCTGAGCGCAAGGTCGTGGTTCGAATCCCACTACGTACCAATGTGTTTTTCGGTTTTCGAATTTCATATGTACGTTTATTCGGCGCTTTTTCCGTGCTGCGGAAGGCACGTTAAGCCGTTGGTCCCGGTTAATATCGTTTAATACCGTAGATATTAGTCGTTAAGCCATATCGGAGGCCAGTGCTAAGCATTGGCGGCTTGAAAACTCTGACCTAATATAGGATTGGGTCTGGTTTCCCTTCTGGGTTGCGGAGGTCAGATGGCAGTCGCTCTGTGTAAAAACCAGTACCTTCGTTCAATCCCCTGGATTAGGTAGTCGACCCCGTAAGATACGAGATAAGGCTAGGGAGATGATGATGGTTGAAACGCGATGATGATATAAACTACAAAAATAGTAGCGAAGAGAATACAAAACGATTCATTCACGTTTTTTGTAAAGTTTAATATCATCATTCAGCAGGATAATTATTTTGGGGGTATTTTTCATATTTATCATACTTGGTAACAATGGGTTGACAAACACAGTGGAATATGATTTATTTTTATTTATTTATTTATAAGTATTTATACGTCCACGTCTGTCATAAATTGAGGGCAATTTTAGATTGTAATGTGTATTGCTGTAGTGACAGGTTGTCAGCCCATCGCCTAAATTACAATACACTGTAACCCTCGAATCCCTTTTGCTGACTTTTACAGCATGTCCGGGAGGAAGGGCAACTGGAACATTCTATGTTTTTCTTTTTCTCCCAGTCCAGTATGGAAGAATTATTTATTACAAGAATTATTACAGGATTACATGTATATCGGCTGCTAAACTTAACAAAGTTTGTCTCGGCTCCAATCCGCGACACACATCAAATTATAGGGTACGCTAGCTGTCGATTACCTGAAATTTCCTTTCAGTCAGTTTTGTAAAATTTAAAATGCGCCGACGTCATTAGTTTTATTGTGGCTTACAATATAATTAACATTAACACAATCGATATAATCTTTACCTTTACCGCATACCTAGCAAACTTGAAATAAAATTTAAGCGACTAGTCTCCTGATATATGGACGCTCACCTTCACTCATACCTAGCTTTGCAAATAGTGCTGATCTCTCTAATCTCCTCATATATCGACACTCACATACTCTTATAGCAAGTTTTGCAAAAACTGCCTACACAACCGAGAAGCGACTAATCTCCTGATATATAGACGCTCACCTTCCCTCATAGCTAGTTTTGCAAAAAGTGCTCCTTAACAAATACATAACACAATAAACTCCATCGATATAATGTTTCCCTTTACCACATCCCTAGTACACTTGACATGCATGGCATCACTCCGCCGAGAAGCGACTAATCTCCTGATATATAGACGCTCACCTTCCCTCATAGCTAGTTTTGCAAAAAGTGCTCCTTAACAAATACATAACACAATAAACTCCATCGATATAATGTTTGCCTTTACCACATCCCTAGTACACTTGACATGCATGGCATCACTCCGCCGAGAAGCGACTAATCTCCTGATATATTGACGCTCACCTTCCCTCATAGCAGGCTTTGCAAAAAGTGCTCCTTTATATTACAGGATCACCCACTTCAAAGGCATTAAAGGCTGATCCTGAACATAAATAGAAGTTATAAGTAAACAATGTCTTGGTTCGGTAAGGTGAAACAGTTTTTGTTTCAGTGTATGTTTTCACTCATTACGTATTAAGATCTAAGGTTAGGGTCAGGTCACGTCGAAATAGGATAAGTTCGGGTCTAAATGCGTGATGACTGATGCTATGTATTCAATCCCTAATATAAATTCAATAGTTTCGCCAAAAATCCCACCAGGTACCAATGTGTTTTTCGGTTTTCAAAATTCATATGTACGTTTATTCGGCGCGTTTTCCGTGCTTCGGAAGACACGCTAAGCCATTGGTCCCGGTTAATATCGTCTAATACCGTAGATATTAGTCGTTGAGCCATGTCAGATATGAGAGGCCAAGTGCTAAGCATTGGCGGTTTGAAAACTCTGACCTAATCTAGGATTGAATCTGGTCTCCCTTCTGGGTTGCGGAGATCAGATGACAGTCGCTCTGTGTAATAACCAGTAAACTCGTTCAATCACGTAGATTAGGTAGCCGACCCCAAGAGATACGGGATAAGGCCTGGGAGACGACGAGTTTCCGCCTTAAACGACAGACGTATATTTATCACATATACCTATTATATTGGTATTTATTGTCTATGGAGATAATGCAGAAGTGCGATTAAAATTGACTATCCTTAATAAGAACTGGGTAAATAGCACATTTACCGAAATTTTCTAACCCAACGAAATAATTCCAATGTTTCTTAGAAAAACCTCACTTTTCCTCATATCCGATAAGCTTAGTAAGTGCTTCTTTATTATTTTCGCTTCAGACTCACCCACTCCTTGAAAGCGTCGACTCCTGCTACTTCAACGGTATTACTGGCTGATCCCGTTCATAAAGGGTGGCGAACGATAAATAAAGGTATTTTTTATGCAGTGAGAAGAAGGCAAAAGTATTGGCTTTATTAAACAGACGTTTATATTATTATCACTACATAGTATAAAACAAAGTCGCTTTCTCTGTCCCTATATCCCTATGTATGCTTAGATCTTTAAAACTATGAAACAGATTTTGATGCGGTCTTTTAATGGATAGAGTGATTCAAGAGGAAGGTTTATAGGTATAATACATGCATAATATAGTAGCGAAACACTGATGATTTCCGTGCGAAGCTGGAGCAGGTCGCTAGTTATCTATAATAAATTAAGTATTGTTATTTGATAGACTTATTTTGTCTCTACTCTCTCTACTCATCTCCCTAGCCTTATCCCGTATCTCACGGGGTCGGCTACCTAATCTAGGGGATTGAACGAGAGTACTGGTTTTTACACAGAGCGACTGCCATCTGACCTCCGCAACCCAGAAGGGAAACCAGACCCAATCCTAGATTAGGTCAGAGTTTTCAAGCCGCCAATGCTTAGCACTGGCCTCTGATATGGCTTAACGACTAATATCTACGGTATTAAACGATATTAACCGGGACCAACGGCTTTAGCATGCCTTCCGAAGCACGGAAAAAGCGCCGAATAAACGTACATATGCAATTCGAAAACCGAAAAACACATTGGTACGTGGTGGGGTTCGAACCACGACCTCCCTGCTCAGGAGGCAGCGGCCCTATCCACTACACCATCGGGCTCCTTTTTTGTCTCTCTACTATTACCCAGAAAATACATAACGTTCTATGCACTTCACGGTAAATCTATATACTGTCTAATCTGTGCGGTAAAAAGCTGTCTTAGAGCGTTTTTGCACTGCTCCGTATTCAGTTCGTATCTATAAAAAAAAATTGGATTGGCGCGAAAATGTATGACAGCTGCCATATAATTTTTCACGTATACGAACCGCATACGGAGCAGTGTAAAAACGCCCATATTCATACACATAGAATTATTTTAATTTTGTATGGACAAGATTACACCAATTGAAAACCTATTTGAGTTTCATATCAGCTTTTAATACCGCGCTTCATCTCTGTAGGAGCTATCTGAAGCTTGCTCTTGGCTGATATTATTCGCTGATATGGTTAATAAACGCTAGCAGTAATAAAGTGAACCTCGTTGTATTTTTTTTTGCAATAATTTCAAATCTAAATATTACTTTATGATTTATGTTTTCAGTTCTGCAATCATAAAACTGTTAAAGTTATGAAACTACAAGCACTTTTAAACCCAATAGCTATTTATTCTCATTGTTCAAAAACAAATTAACCAACTTAAAGCACCTGTTCACCCAGGGCACGGCCAACAAGAAAAAGGAGCAAACCGAAAACTCGGAAACAAACACAAGTCGGTTATCTTTAGCCGCGAGCAGTGGAAGTTTGACAAAGCATTTATTGTTGGAAGAAGTCGGCAGTCGGAGCGCGCACGGAGCCGGCTCGATAACGAGTTCTAAAGTCGGAGATAGCGACTCTAAAAACACACTTACCACCTTTTGAATTATGGCCGAAGTCGTTCATTGAGTTTTAGTGTATATCTCTTGGTTTGTGAATCTTTAAAATAACTAAAAAGGATGTAATGAGGACGTGTTTGATGACCTGGCGTGGGATGGGATCTACCTCTTAGTGGTCCACCCCGGGCAACGGCAACACAGGCTAGCCTGTGAATAAGTCCGGCTGTACTATCGTTTATATGGCAGGCTGAATCACCTGATTGTCCGAAAAAGAAAAAGATTTCGTGCTTCGGAGGGCACGTTAAGCCGTCGGTCCCGGTCGCTGTCTTTGATAGTGGTCGTTACTCAAACCATGTCAGAGGCCTGATAGTTGTGCTACTAGGCGGTTTAAAAACTCTGACACCAGGGTTCATCGGGTCGATAGACTCGATACCCACTCGACAGAAGAAGAAGATCGTTTATATAATATGTTTTACTGAATATTACCGTATCTTACGGTAAAATATATTTTTTTACGGTAAATAACGTTTTTTACTCGAGTAATTTTACCGCTTTACATCTCTAGTCACGGTCATCCCTGACCTAGGGTCTAGAGTCAAGAGTAAACTCATTTCAAATTTTAAAAAAACCTGGTACATTATTTGAGTACTCACGTTATTTATAGCTTTATAAACATATTTACACATTACAACAACGAGAAAGTACGATGAGTGGAATGCCTTCCAGAATGACTGTGATTTTTGAAAAATTGCAGTTTCATATATTCTACCTGCGTACCTGAATTGATTTTCTGATATATTAATTTTAATACATACATACATATAATCACGCCTTTATCCCTAATGGGGTAGGCAGAGCGTAAACAACCTAAACAAAGGTCTGACAAAGTTTTGAGGGTTATTCAAGATATATTTGTAGGTATATTGCTGTAGTGACAGGTTGTCAGCCCATCGCCTAAATTACAATATACTGAAACCCTCGGATCCCTTAGCTGACTTTTACAGCATGCCCGGGAGGAAATGCAGCTGGCACGTTCTACGTTTTTCTCTCGCTCCCAGTCCAGCATGGAAGAAATTTTAATAGCATTCCGCAAATAGTATTCCCTCGTAATGAGGTAATTTCCCGTGGTAATAAATAGCTATATCTGTCTCCAGGTTACTAACTATCGTCCTACTAAATTTCAAAAGAGTAATAGACATAAAAAAGGTTACTTTCGTCTGTATAATTTTAGTAAGGATTACATTAAAATCCCACTTTAAGAGCAAAGCACATTTGCTAAAAAAGAACGAATATGTACTAGATCCCAAATACGCAAGCAACATCTAGCAACATAAGCTGAACAAAGACACACCTTCAAGCGAATAATCTCCTCTTAAGCCAACTAGTGATGGCTTCAGCTTCGGCTCAAATCCATCGGAGTATCGTGAAAGGTGCAGCGAGGGTCTAGGATAATGCCTGCACTTAACCATTCTATGTACTGGAACACCCTAGTGTAAGCAATGTTCGATGCGAAGGCTTAGCTGTCTTAATTGTGCCTTAACTCTGTTGTGAATAGGATATTTGGAAATAACTAACTGCCTCCGTGGTCTAGTGGCTAGTGCCATGGACTCCCGATCCGTAGGTCCTGGGTTCGATTCCCAGGGGGGAAACACAAAGTTGATATTTGAGAATTTATCACTTTGTGAATTTTTCCCTAGTTTGGGTAGGACATTGCAGGCTGAATCACCTGATTGTCCGAAAAGAAAAAGATTTCGTGCTTCCGAGGGCACGTTAAGCCGTCTGTCCCGGTCGCTATCTTTGATAGTTGACGTTACAGTGCAGTACTTGTGCAGGTTTTACTTATGTATCTGCTTTGCTACTTTTTATCTTCTAAGAAAAAGATTAGGAACATATTCGTTTTTATATTGGTGTACCATAAAAAGTCATAAAAGAAAATACACATTTAACGAAGCGATTACGGGGAAAAGTTTTTTGGAAGCCGCCCATGATTCCATGAAATTTCATGGTTTCGGAGTTTCACGATCATAATGAACAAACTTTTCCCATGAAAAGAGATTACTCTCGTTCGATTATGTAGTCTAACCTTAAGGTTGATTTTTAACCAGGATTTAAAAAGTCAGATTGGATGCTGAAAATTCACCGCTACAATTGACTATTACATCATACTGACCACGTTTGGTAGACACTGTAAGACCTTGTTACCGTGTCTGCTTGCTAATAAAAATATTACCTTACCTTACTAGCGACCCGCCCCGGCTTCGCACGGAAATCATCAGTGTTTCTCTACTATATTATGCATGTATTATACATATAAACCTAACTCTTGAATCACTCTATCGATTAAAAGAAACCGCATCAAAATCTGTTGCGTAGTTTTAAAGATTAATGCATACATAGGGATATAGGGACAGAGAAAGCGACTTTATACTATGTAGTGATTCATCTGCAATGCGAACAATGCAATGTACCTGGGTTCCTTTGTGCGATGATGTTTTAAGGAAATTTCATTTTATTTATGTGTTTCAATATTTAAACTAATGTATAAGTACTAAACTAGAATTGCTTAAGTTTGGTAATATAAGTTAATTTAATTACTGTACCTATAGAAGCGGAATGTTGTGTCGTTGACAAACCCTATCGGGTTTAACGACACCGATTGTCATATGTATATATATATTTTTGCAACTAAATAAATAAATAAAAAAAAATAAAAAATCTGTGGAAAGGTACAGGATAATGCTATTCTAACCCAGCACTACATTGGAGAGCAAACAGCATGTTTGCATGGCTCAATGCAATTTACAATCATTCACATACGGAGTGTAAGAGACAGCGCCCCGCAAGCTGATACGGGTTGCTTATTCAACGACAGTAAACAACTACCACCAGGATTTTTTTCAGGAAGTGGAAATCACAATTGGCTTTTCCATACAAAATATCCTCTTCGATGATCAGACAATATGTATGGAAATGCTATTTTTTTTTTCAATACCTGTAAGAATTTTTTAGTGGTAGTTGTTCAGTGTCGTTGACTGAGCAACCCCTATCAGTTGGTGGGACGCTGTCCCTTACACACCGTATAAGTAGAAAGTCTTGCACTTCAAACATAAGTAATATTGCTTTGTAATTAAATGAGCTGTACGGTTCAAAGTAATATTTGTTGACTGTACATTGTGTTGACTGTACGTATCTTACGTACGGTTTCTCGAGTCGAATGACCCAAAGAGCCCTGGTGTCAGAGTTTTTAAACCGCCTAGTAGCACAGCTAATAGGCCTCTGACATGGTTTGAGTAACGACCACTATCAAAGATAGCGACCGGGACCGACGACTTAACGTGCCCTCCGAAGCACGGAATCTTTTTTCTTTTCGGACAATCAGGTGATTCAGCCGGAAATGTCCTAACCAAGCTGGGAAAAACGTCACAAAGTAATAAATTGACAAATATCAACTTTGTGTTTCCTCCCCGGGAATCGAACCCAGGACCTCCGGATCGTAAGCCCAAGGCTCTAACCACTAGACTACGGAGGCAGTTAACTACTTCCACTACTGTTACTACTGTTAGTTACTGTACGTATAGAACAAAGCAACAGAAATCAAAGCTGTCCCCGTAGTTTACTCAATACGCACATTCGTATAATTACCGCGATCTCTCACCGTTCTAGATCCAAGACCGGCTTTATTCTAACCTATTGAAGGCCCAGGTTAGTTTGAAATACTGGGCTCGATTCTAAATACCACCGGCTGAAACTTAAATTAAAATCTATCTGTAACTTTCAAAATAATAAAATTGAAAAAGTAAAATTATACTCTATGGTTTTACACTTTGTCCGCTAGATTTTGACGCGCTTTGCACGTTTCCCCAGTATTTCTGTAAATTTATTATAAGACGGTGGATAAATTACAAGTAACGCATAAATCCACTGACTATAAATAAAAAATCCTTTTCCAATCTTTTTAGACAAAAATATTTTAATTTTAGTTTTAGCCGGCAAATCTAGAATCAAACCCACTACCTAGTTGAGGGTAAAACTATTATAATTTTCCAAAAAAATGCGCTAAATGGAGTTTTAGTTCGGCGGGAAAGTGATAGAATAGTGTTTCTTAACTTTGAAAGTTTTATGGAAATCTTGAAAAGATAGAAGAGAGGAACAACCAATTATAGAGGTAAGTAAATAATAAAAAAAAAGGAATTGTGAAAGCAATAAGCGCGAAAAATCATGATCAATCTAAACCAAGTATATGGTGGTTAGTAATATGTCAAAATATGGGGTACCTGTACGTACTTGGACCGTAGAGCCTACCTAACGACGGGCCTGCCTAAACCTGCGATTTTACTCTTTTCTGTCTACCTCTGATACGTTCTACCTTTGTTAGATACAGCAAATTTAACGGATGTTGTTCCGAGTAAGCCCTCGCGTTTACTACATTTGCAAGTTTTTCTCTAGAACACTCTGTTGCTAATAAAAATGGTAGTAAAACGGAAATGCAGGCATCCTTTTAACTAGTAAATCGTTTGAAGCAGGGAACTTTATGTTTGTTGGAAGCAAAGCTATTTTAATAAGACTTTTAGTAAAATGTAGACAATTTCATATTGCGAAATTATTTTATGTAAAAGTGGTTTCGCTTCCTGTGATCTTACTATTATTCTACTCATAAGAAAATACGCGTTTCCAATTGCACAAATTCCCAGTAATGTTTCATAATGAACACAGCAAAAGTAGATGTTACTACTGCATTTATGTTCTTCAATGAAAAGCCCTTATATTCTCAAAGTTATAAGTAGTGCTAATAGGCTTCTAGCAGCAAGCTCACTCTACATAACATAACATAAAAATACTTTATTGCACGTAATAATACAAATCATACAACACAACAGATAACAACAAAAGACAAGTACAACATAGGCGGCCTTATTGCTAAGGTAGCAATTTCTTCCAGGCAACCTTGACAATTTTGCTTTCAGGTAAAAGGTTTCTTTCTACAGAAAATTCTACAGAAAAACTTTATTTGGAAACCAATTTGCTCACTGTTCGGCAACTATACATATTAAACATCACTCTAAGAAAACATAAAACCTTGGAATATGATCCAAATAAATTAAAAAAAAGACGCAACAATCTGGTAGCAACACAACCCAGGGTACGCACAAGTTTTGCTCAACATCAATACAACTGGCTCTCGGCTTTTATTTATAATAAAATAAACACAAATATAAACATATACTCTTTGTTGTATCGGGATTGTAAAAATGCAACTACTATTCTACTGAAATCTAAAAACTACGAAGAATCTGAAAAGTATTTACAATTCACAACATATTTTTTTAATAAAATGGCACACACCCACACACATACAACACTCAAACACACACACACACTCAAACACTTACACACACATACACACACACACACACACACACGCTCGCACACTTAATAATATACTAACCTGTGAGTTAACCTTGAAGTGATGTATAAGATGTTTTTAGTCTATTAATTAAGTATGACAAGATAGGGAAGAGCCGAGCCACCTGACACAGGCTTTATTAGCTTAAAAGGTGGCTTCGGACACTATAATTGTCAAACATTTATTAGACTGAAAATAAAGAATTTATTATTATTTATTATTATTACCTTTGGGTGAAAGAAAAATGCGTAGCCGTAAGCGGGATAGTGCAAACCTAGTAAAATATGTATCTATACATATAATAAATCTCTAGAGGGGTCGTGTCTGTATATTGAATATTTTTACAAAAAAATAATTGCAGCAGGCATTATTAACGATATACAGATCAAAACGATTTTTTTTTAGAATTTTTGTCTGTTTGTCTGTCTGTCTGTCTGTCTTTCTGTCTGTATGTTACCACATCACGCCAAAACTACTAAACCGATTTCGATGGGACTTTTTTTATTCAACTGTGTATTATTCGGGTTGCAACTTAAGATACCTAAAATCACACTATCTGACTTAGGGGGTAGGCAGGAAATTGAAATTTGGTTGTTTCTTAACCGATTTCTATGGAACTTTTTTTATTAGACTGAGAATTATTTAAAATCAAAATACCGATACAAATAATCACGCCTCATGACTTAGGACCACCTAATTTCCTACCTATCTAGGTAGGAAATGGAATATCGGTCGTTTTTAATCGATTTTGATGGAACTTTTTTAGTATGACTGACCATTACTTAAACTCAAAGTTACGATACAAATAATCACGCCACCTGACTTAGGGGGGTAGGCAGGAAATTAAACTCTGATCGTTTTTAACAGATCTTAAAGGGACTTTTTATTTGACTGAGTTTTTTTAATTACCTGGTGTCCAGCTTAGGTTAGAAATAATCACGCAAACCATTCTAATATTGAGTCAGCACCCCAGTTTGTGCGCGGAAGCGTGTTTCGCATTGTCTGGTCTTTGTTTTTGTATGGAAAACACGATTCCGCACGCGCGGAGAAGCGTTTGCAGTATGTTCGACACTGCGTGGTTTCCATACAGACCAGGCGTACGAAGTCGCGGGCACAGCTATACATTAGGGTGGCACAAAAAGTACTTTTTTAAATTTTCGTATCGGCCAACCTCCTGTTTTGTTAATTATATCCATATTATTATTATTGCAAAATATCAACTACCTAAACTAAACGCAAGAGGCTGCACATATTTTTCATTTTTCACAAAACACTCAAGTTTACTAAGTAGTAACTTAAAAATAGGGATATGAGTAGGTGTCTGAAGTAAAATATAATAAAACACATGTTTTACGTAGTCCAAGGCAACTTTTAGGTGTTGTAAGTGCATTTAAGTATAGTGTAGAAATTTAGAGATATTCCTTAAAATTTGATTGAAAATAACTTCGATTTCTAGGCGGAAAAACATTTTTTTTAATGAATGTTTTTTGATAATTCAAATATTTGTCACATTTGAATCAGCTTCCTACACTAAAAAAATAAATGTTACTACTTTTATTTTTCATCTTTTCAAACAAATCCAAAAAATTGTCTTACGATGAGCATCCCTTTCCATTAAAGATATCTATATGAAATTTTGCAAACCACATTTTTTTTATACGTGTAACAATATGAGAGGCTGGCCAAATCTCTAGCATGTGTTTGATTTTTTTCCATACTAGCTTGTACCACGCTACTATACATCATACATAAGTTAACTTTTTGTCTATTAAAAAAACCTAAGTTGTAAATAATTTTAAATATTCAATAGATTAATGACAAATTCAACGCCAAAATGGTATCATGATTTGTATATAATTAATTGATCCTAAAATAAAAAAAAATGGAAACAAAGAAGCAACCGTTAGGTAGCACGAGTCCATACTTTCCAAATTTAAGTAGACAGGTACACAGAATACCTACTACAATGTACTATGCTCGCATAGGTGTAATGTAAGACTGTATTCTATTCCAATTATGTAAAATTTAAAACAAAAAAATACATCGCTGTTTAAAACCATAACCACCACGCGTACGGAGTCGCGGGCACAGCTAGTTATAAATATATTACGTTACATATAATACATAAACAAAGTACAGGCGACTATATAGATATTTTTACCATCGACTCTGGGCTCGATTCTAGATACCACCGGCTAAAACTAAAATTAAAATCTATCTGTCACTATCAAAATAATAAAATTGAAAACGGACAGGCGATATACTCTATGGTACTTTGTCCGCTAGATATTGACGCGCTTTTGCACGTTTCCCCAGTACTTCTGTTAGTAAGGCGGATACAAATCACAGATAACGCATAAAACCACCGACTATAAATCAAAAATCGGAGAGTCCTTTTCCAATGTTTTAGCCTGAAAGTGACTAATAGATTTTAATTTTAGTTTTAGCAGGTAAATCTAGAATAGAGACCTCTATCCATGTCTAGACTAGAGTCAACAACAGCAAATCCATTTAAAAAAAAACGGAACTAAGTATGCCTTCATCGCCTACAAGTTTAAACTGCTAGTAGAAAGGATTGTCCGCTATGTCATACTCCCGGCAGAGTTATAACAAGTCAAACTTGGTGCTCTCTAACAAGTCTCCGTTCCTGTACTTGTTAGGGTTCCATCAGGGTGCATCCACAGTCAACGTAAGACGTGTAGTAAGACGCCTTGGGAGTGTTCTAGAAATAGGTAATACAATTTGTGGGAGAAACGAAACAATTTGAATTCAATCTAACTAATTTTACGGGTAAAAAAACCCGCTGCAGGTGTTTGCTGCGGTTTTACCCCAAAATAAAATATAAATTAAATGGTTTTCGAATGGTGTCGTCTCCCTAGCCTTATCCCATATCTCACGGGGTCGGCTACCTAATCCAGGGGATTGAACGAGCGTATTGGTTTTTACACAGAGCGACTGCCATCTGACCTCCGCAACCAATAAGGGAAACCAGACCCAATCCTAGATTAGGTCAGAGTTTTCAAGCCGCCAATGCTTAGCACTGGCCTCTGATATGGCTTAACGACTAATATCTACGGTATTAAACCGGGACCAACGGCTTAACGTGCCTTCCGAAGCACGGAAAAAGCGCCGAATAAACGTACATATGGAATTCGAAAACCTAAAAACACATTGGTACGTGGTGGCACTCGAACCACGACCTCCCGCTCAGGAGGCAGCGGCCCTATCCACTACACCATCGGGCTCTTTGGTTTTCGAATGGTGTATACGTACATAAATGTTATTTTCTGCTTGGATTTAAAGTTAATGTGTGCAGAACAGGAATGTGCCTACTAAGAGTTTAGGTAACAGCACATAAGAGCTCGTGACTGTTGTAAAGCAAATAATTCTAGTTGCAAGATGCGTACGGCTGTTTGTATGAAGATTGAAGATGTTATACTGCTCTTTACTTCAACTGTGGCCCACCGGAATATTGTAATCGGCTTAGTTACTTCAACGTGCATCACCCTTGAGGGATTAAATGGTAGGAAATGGAGGCAAGTGAATGCTTGTTGGAACAGACGAAACGTACTCAGCGCGGGGATGCCGGGGATGGTTGGAGTTATTGGAGCGGCGTATGTAATCCTGTTTGATTTAATGTAGTTGTGTGTTTCCATTTTGCCAATTAATTAGTTGCTTTGCTGAAATGAATTTATGCTATAATAAGCAAATTTTATAATAAGATTTGTACAATACAAAGAACGTAGCGAGCTAATAAGGCAAGACACTTGACATCGTGCCCGGCGAGCCCCAACACCTGCATACCAGCGGATTTAGGCCCGTATTAGTAAACAGCACTTGAGATTGATTGTTTGAGTTCGTATTAGAAATGTCATTTTAGTACAATATGACTTGTCAAATCCATACTTAATATAGCTCTCAAGTTTGAGATCGCTTTATAAATACGAGCCTTAATGGACGGCAGCTTATCTGCAATACAAGTCGCTAAATTCTGGGCCCCTGTGATGTAATTTCTCGTGTTCCATCCGCACGCTATGAAGAAGAATACATACTGTGCTAAATACATACAATCGTACATACATATAATCACGCCTTTATCCCTACTGGAGTAGGCAAAGCGTAAACGACCTAAAAAAGGTTGTTTCGCCACGTCTGACAAAGTATTGAGGGTTATTTAAGATAGTTTTGACAGGTTGTCAGCCCATCCCCTAAATTGCAACATATACAAACCCTCGGATCCCTTAGCTGATTTTTACAGCACGCCCGGGAGGAAATGCAGGAAATGTGCCATTCTATGATTTTCTCTCACTCCCAGTCCAGCATGGAAGAAATATAGTGCTAAATACAGGTAATAAGTTCAATCAGTTTTATTAATTGTGTTAAATAATTCGTCTGTACATATCGATAGGTACAAATACTACCCTACCCTAGGCTACGTCATTACAGGCTTGTTTACGTATTATTTCACCGTACAGAAATAACTTATTAACTGCCTCCGTGGTCTAGTGGCTAGTGCCATTGACTCCCGATCCGGAGGTCCTGGGTTCGATTCCCAGGGGGGAAACACAAAGTTGATATTTGAGAATTTATCACTTTGTGAATTTTTCTCCAGTTTGGTTAGGACATTGCAGGCTGAATCACCTGATTGTCCGAAAAAGAAAAAGATTTCGTGCTTCGGAGGGCACGTTAAGCCGTCGGTCCCGGTCGCTGTCTTTGATAGCGGTCGTTACTCAAACCATGTCAGAGGCCTGATAGTTGTGCTACTAGGCGGTTTAAAAACTCTGACACCAGGGTTCATCGGGTCGATAGACTCGATACCCACTCGACAGAAGAAGACCGTACAGAAATGGTGTTGAAGAACACCCTTTTTCTTCGCAGAAAAGAACCAATCTTTGATGTTTTTGGGTTAGCTCGTTTCTTCGTCCTTATTATCTCATGAGTCTACAGCCAACCCGACGGTTCGTATCTACAAGCCATGCCAAGAGAAAACGTAACTTCAATAGCACGCAATCTAATAATTGCGAACTTAAGCCATGCAGAAAAGCAACAGTAAAGAGCCTGTCAAAAACAACAATGTACAGAATGCCTCCAAACTTACCTCAGAAACTAAACGAGCCGTATAAAGTTCAAAGCCTGTCTTACGCCAGATTACCCTGGATTCCCCTGCAAGGCGGTGCATTATCATCGATCGAAGACACAATAAAAGTTAAGTGCAGTTTGCCCCTGCCTCCCCTACCTAATCTCGACGGTTGCTTTACGTGAGGTATTAAGAATTTAGGAGCATCTTGAGCCGTCATCGATTCTCGACTGTAGCTGGTTTATTAAACGTAAGATTTAGAATTGACTGGCTCGTCCTTTTCTATTAGTAGCAAGCACGAAATTTTAACGTGTTGAAAAGCAACTTACGTCCGTCAGGGATAATTTAGTTAGGTAGGATAGGTAACTAAGGACCGTATTGATAAACATCACTTGAGACTGACAGCTAGTTTGAGTTCGTATCAGAAATGTAATTTCAGTAGAATGTGGTCTGTCAAAACAACACTTAATATTGCTCTCAATCTTGAGATCACTTTATAAATACGAGCCTAAGTACATTTAGTGTTTCTTTTAAGTTTAATAGTTTTGGAGACAGTCAAAAATTGTTTTTTTTTTAATTTACTAGGTAACTCAACATAAAATTACGTTGTAGGTAAAAACATATTTTGACTGATTTACTTTCTATAACAAAGGTAGAAAAATTATATGCGAGAAACAAAAACAAAAGTAGATACTATGAAACACGTTTTTTCTGCATACAAATTGTGCCACCATAAAGCACGTGTTAACATCCCAACTCCCAAGCGACACGAGGCTGGCATTGGGTTCGAATAACGAGATTACAGAGGCGAAAAACGCCAGACAATGAGCTCGAATTAACCCAGAATATGCGACATATTGCTACAACGTGACTTCTCAGGTTTGGACAACCAGGGAATGGGGAAGTAGGTAAGTAAGTAAAATCGTAAGTTGTGTGACAATACATACATATAATTACGCCTTTATCCATAATTGGGTACGTTGAGCGTAAACGACCAAAACAAAGGTCGAAAGTCGTAGTCTAAGTCTTCCATACTGGACTGGGAGAGAAAGAAAAACATAGAATGTTCCAGTTGCCCTTCCTCCCGGGCATGCTGTAGAAGTCAGCAAAAGGGTTTCGAGGGTTACAGTGTATTGTAATGTAGGCGATGGGCTGACAACCTGTCACTATAGCAATACACATTACAATCTAAAATTGCCCTCAATTTATGTCAGACGTGGCGAAAGCGCCTTTTAAGAGGCGTTTTACGCTCTGCCTACCCCGTAAGGGATAAAGGCGTGATTTTATGTATGTATGTATGAAAGTCGTAAGGTCGGTTAAGATAGATTTGTTGGTATATTACTATAGTGACAGGTTGTCACAATTTTGTGACAATTTTGAGGATAAATATGCTTACATGCTAGACCGGGAGTGATAGAAAAACACAGAATGTGCCAGCTGCTGTTCGGGGCTTTCAGTGTATTGCAATTTAGACTAAGACTAGACTTTGTAATTTTTTAATTTATTAAGTTATTGTAAACTAGCGATCCACCCCGGCATCGCACGGAAATTATTAGTGTTTTTCTACTATATTATGCATGTATTATACATATAAACCTTCCTCTTGAATCACTCTATCCATTAAAAGAACCAACATCAAAATCCGTTGCGTAGTTTTAAAGATTTATGGATACATAGGGATATAGGGATAGAGAAAGCGACTTTGTTTTATACTATGTAGTGATAGTGATACCGTATTGTAAACTCATACCAATAATAAGTACTTCATTTAGACTATGGGTTGACACCTGTCACTACAGCAATAAACAGATCTATTTTATAATCCTCATAACTTATCATACGAGCTATGTTTAGGTCGTTGACTCTCTGCCTACTCCATTAGGGATAAATGCGTATGAACGTTAAAACGCCAAACAAAGATATATACAGAAAAAGTTTATTTGCCTACCGCTACGCATTTTTCTTTTAGCCGAAGGTTGCCTGGAAGAAATTGCTACCTTAGCAATAAAGCCGCCTATGTTGTACTTGCATTTTGTTGTTATATGTTGTGTTGTATGTTGTTTTCTTACGTGCAATAAAGTATTTTTATGTTATGTTATGTTTATTTATACAGTGCAATAAACTTATCAAACTGTTTTTTTGTAACAAATCATTATCGAAATAAAAACAATAATTTATAAGATCATTTTATACGCAGAAAATTTGAATAAAATCTTGAGGTGCAGGTTTATACACAAGGAAGCTTGACTATATTAGGAAAATACAACAAAAAGAAAATATTTGACAAAGGGACGTTTAAACAGGAGGCAGAAGAGGGATTATGATGAATCCCACCTGAATTATAACGACCCTTTTATAATTGTTGTATACGGGGGACATTTTAATCCTACAGTCCAAACTGAGAGTCAAAAGAGTTTATATAGGCTCGTGGCCCTTTTAAATTTACTTGGACAATAAAAACTCAATTCACACACGCACTTCAAAAGCTTGTTTAAATTAAAACAAGCACCGATCAAACTTACGGCAATTAGACAACCTGTATATGGGGAAAAATCGTTTGATCATTCAAATCGGGGATCCCTAGACGGTCAGTTGATTGAAGTGATTGAAGCTGTCTGTAAATAATCCAGAAATAACGAGGTAGCAATTAAACTGAGCTTTGAGACAACATCGGCAGGGGTCGTCAAAGGGAAGAAGCGTGTGTGAGATAAGTCCACAAGGGATGTTTTCCACTAGACGGCATGGTAACGATATCGTCATGATACCGTAGCTTTGTTTTATATATATTCTTTATTGTATTCAAAATTTATACATACAGTTGAACTTAAAACTAGGACACAACAGGCGAGCTTATCTCTATAAGAGATCTCTTCCAGCCAACCTAGTGGGGATAAAAGAAGGAAAAAACACGGGAACAGATACAATAAGTAAAATTAGAAAATCTGATAAATTATAGTAATACTAACTACTACTACATCTATAACAATAATAGAAAAAACTAATACATAACAAAATAATATATTTACCATCCTAGAGGTAATAACGTAATCATTTTATATCTATCATAATATACGTATATAAGATATATACGTATATACGTATTAAGATATATACGTATATTATGATAGATATAAAATGTCGACGGTATAGTCCACCTATGCACACATACACGCAGCACGTAAAAACACATAACACATGCAGTTTGGCAGGCTGTCGATACCGATGGGAATCAATGGCGGCGTGCCGTTGCCGTGCCGGCAAGTGGAAAGGTGTGTCATATAATTTCATTGATTTTCATACATTTCCTCTTCCACGATATCGTGCTGTTGCCGTGGACGTACCGTCTAGTGGAAAAACAGCGGATGGGTACTGATGGTACTGATGGGTACGGTGCAGTGATATGGGCTCTTAGTCAAGTTTTAGCTTCGGGCTACGTTTGAAATTACTGCAATCTGAGATGAATCAACTTTGAACGCAACATTCGTTCGTGTTTCATGTTGACGTGTATTAACTAATGTAAACTCGTTGTTTTAATAGTTGGTATTTCTATCTAGTGTGTATTAATTAACTACGTAAAAATAATATGCATTTTTTGTTTTCCTACGGGGAAAGTTGATGTTTGTTAATTTATCTTTTTGTGAGAGCTAATAATGCAGATTGAATCACCTGTTTGTCTGTAAGAAAAAGGATTCCGTACTTTGGAGGGCACGTTACCGTCTGTAGCTGTCTTTGTTAATGATTGTGACACAAACTATGACAGAGGCCTATAAGCTGTGCTATAAGGCGGTTTAAACCTCTGACACCAGGGCTAGCGGATCGTTCAACTGGATATTCCACTCAATAGGCAGAAGCTGTCTTCCATGCTGGCCTGGGAGCGACAGAAAAACATAATAAAATGTGCCAGCTTCATTTCCTCCCCGGCATGCTGTAAAAACCAGCTAAGGGATCCGAGGGTTTCAGTATATTGTAATTCAGGCGATTAGCTGACAACTTGCCACTACAGCAATATACCTAGAGATCTATCTTAAATAACCCTCAAAACTTTGTCAGACGTGGCGGTTTACGCTTTGCCTATCCCATTAGAGATAAAGACGTGATTATATGTATGTATGTATAAGAAGAAGGCAATGCAATTTGGCACATCGTTGGTACCTTCTTATATGATACAAGATTCTTAAACCTAGACTAGAGCTAGACTACAAAATAAGCAGACGTTTAAAATTTAATATGTGGAAAAACTTATTTGTTGTACTTAATTGTATATTAAGTAAAACTTCCCTGTGTATAGCTGTTCTTTTTACAAATAAACTAAAAAAAAAACTGTCTCAAACAACCAAATGTTCCAGTGTTGTTTTTAAATTCCAAAAACAGCGTGTCCAAGATACAAAACGCTACCACATACGAAACGGAAGCCGGGCCGAGCCGCGGAAGCCACTATTACAAATCCGACTGTAACTGGCAGAGCAATTACTTGCTTAGAGCCGTATTTGTAATCAGCTCTCATGAGTGACAGCGAGTTTGAGTTCGTATCCGAAATGTCATTCCAGTACAAATTTTCCTGTCAAATCCATACTTAACATTGCTCTCAAGTTTGAGTATGGTTCATAAATACGTGTCTAAGGCCCGTATTTGTAATCGATACTTGAGATTGACAGTTACTTTGAGTTTGTATCAGAAATGTCATTTCAGTACAATACCAGGCCACTCAGAAAGTATTGCGATAAATAGTTTTTATATATGGCAGACTGGCCGGTTAGAATCTTTTTTGAAAATATGATTACTTGTAAGTAAAAATATGTGTGTTCCATTTTCAAAATTTCCCTCCACATTTTTTGCGAGCCAATTCAAAGTATCGTGTCTTACTGAAAAATGGATCTGCGCCGGGAACATTTTAGAGCTATGATTTTTTACAATTTCAAGTGTCGCCTGAAACCGGACGAATCGTTCGATAGACTTCAAATGGCATTTATGGATGAAAGCCCCTCCAAGGCAACCGTGTATCGTTGGCATAACGAATTCAGGCGCGGTCGACCAACCTTGGGGGATGAAGAAAGAAGCGGTCGCTATTACGGAAGAAATCGTGCTAGCAGTGAAAAAAATAATCCAAGATAATAGGCGAATTACATATCAGGAGATTCAGCACATATTAAATATTGGATCGGGAAGCGTTCACGAGATTCTACACGGGAATCTTCGCGTGAGGAGGATAGTATCGCACTGGGTGCCGCACTACCTCACCGACGCTCAGAAGCAGGCCCGGGTAGAATGGTGCCGTGATATGCTGAACAAATTTGAAGCAGGCTCGTCTCGGCGTGTTTACGACATCATAACAGGTGATGAGTCTTGGATTTATCAATACGATCCAGAAACCAAGCGCCAGTCGACAGTTTGGGTGTTTCAAAATGAACCAACGCCTACCAAAGTGAAGCGATCTCGAAGCGGGGGGAAGATTTTGATCGCCAGCTTTTTTAATTTGACTGGCCACTTGGCCTCAATTCCCTTACGAGATCAAAGAAGCATTAACGTTGAATGGTATACTACCAAATGTTTACCAGAAGTTTTTTCTGTTGTGAGCAACAAGCGACCAAACACAGGGCTCCGCGGACTACTGCTCCACCACGACAATGCGTCTGCACACACCGCGCTCAAAACGAGGGACTTCCTGGACAGCACACCAGTCAAACTCCTGGGTCACCCTCCTTACAGCCCTGATCTAGCACCGTGTGACTTCTTTTTATTTCCAAAAATAAAAAATCAGCTCAAGGGGATACAATTTTCGTCGCCGGAAGACGCGCTGGCTGCGTTCGAGCAGGCTGTAAACGAGGTGTCTACGGCGGACTGGAAAAAGTGTTTTGAAAACTGGTTCAGACGCATGAACCTTTGTATTGAGGCTGGTGGAGAGTACTTTGAAAAGATTTAATAAAAATATATGTACCTGTAGAACATTTTTTTTTAGTGTCGCAAATCTTTCTGAGTGTCCCACGTATGGCCTATCAAATACATACTTAATATCGCTCTCAATCTTGATATCACTTTATAAATACAAACCTTAGACACTTTACATAACAAAATGATACCGGTCGTCGTTGAAGAATTCTTCACTTCAACGAGAACTGTGATCTGCGGGCCTGACTTACAAAACAAGCCCACGTTAAACAAGCTCAAACATCCAACTTTGCAGCAGAAACCAGTTTGTCCAAAGAAAACAAAATAAAACCACACACGGAAGTCCGAGCCACGGAAACCACTAAGTTTACAAATCCGGCAGTAACTGACTGAGTAATTTCGTGCTTAAACACTTTACATTAGTCATTGATACAGATGGGGGCAAACTTTTTGAAAGTAAATTTGAGGGTAAAGTGCGGGGCGCGATTGGAATCATGAATCGAAAAAAATTGCTATTCTTCTTCTTCTTCTATCAAATCTACGGCAAGTGAAACCCCATCTCAAATTTCTTTAGCCCAGTAGTCGGCAACTCTCACGCATCTGCTGTGGTTTGCATTATTTGCTATCTCGTGCAGGTTGTAGGGTACATAGAGCACGATATTAGATGGGCCATGGTTTGTGGGTCAACTCCGCATTTGCCCCAAAGGTCGGGGTCACGTGTGGATCCCCACCTGAAAAGGTTGTCCTTGGTACGGCCGTTTGAGTTTGGAGCCTATTTAAAGACTTCCAAGTCGGCCTCGTTAGATTGTGTCCAGCCGGGAGAATTTCCGACAACGGCACAAAGGGGGAATGTAGATTAGCTTTATCCTTCCATAACCAACATCTAGCATGTTGCGGGGCCTCTTGGAGTGACACACTTCATTAAGCTCTTGCGGCTTTTGAGCGTTTGAAGCACAAGACTGTAATTGTGTATCGGATGAAGTGGGTCAGTTTCCAGTTTCGACCTCTCAGTTGAACTAGATACTGCTCTACGAACATCTGGAAGGGCTATTCCTGCCAGTGCATTTGTACCGGGGTCGGCTTAAGGCCTATCGTAATACCCAAAGGTTGCCTGGTAGAAATTGCTGCTTTAGCAATAAGGCGACATATGTTGTACTGTTTTGTTTCTTACTTTTCTGCTGTATGTATTTGTGTTTCTTTGTGCAATAAAGTATCTTGTATTGTATTGTAAGGCAACCTGTAATAATGCGGTACGTTTAATTGAGTGCTGTATCCACTTTCTTGGCATAGGCAGAGCGTTCCCACACGGGACACGCATATTCGCCCGCCGAGTAGCAAAGCTAATTGCTATTGGTAGATCAATTGACGTTTGCAGCCCGCACTCCGCTCCACATTCAAAAAGATTGACTACATCTGTACTGGTTGTCGTTATATAACTCTTCATTTCAACAGGAACTGTCATCTGAGGGCCTGGCTTCTACTCTAAAAGCTGGACTATAAAATATGCCCACGTTTAAATAGCTCAAATATCCAACTTTCCAGCCCCGATCCGAAAAACGGCGTGTCCAAAGAAAACAAAAAGCAACCACATACGAAACGGAAACTAACCCGAGCCGCGGAAGCCACTAAGTTTACAAATCCGGCAGTAACTGGCAGAGCAATTACTTGCTTAGACACTTTTAAATTCCACTAGCATGGGAAATGGAAACGTCAGGACGCAAGCTGGTGGAACTTCAGCTGCTTTAGCCTGTCTTGAATTTAGATGCAGTGGTTAGTAAACAAAAGTTTCAGAGGAATATTTTCAGGTTTCATGGCCGTTTGTATATCTTATTTTCTAGACTAGGTCAAGCAAATGCTGTTTGTATTTTTGACGCATAAAATTAGGTTCAAGAAAAAAAAAAAAACCTTCTATGGTACTTTCTTAACATTTGCTATGCCGTAGTAAATTGCTACAAAAAAGTAGGGTTTCAATCGCAAAATTCATTATTTTGTTGGGTGATTTCTTCATTTCCTATTCCAATCTCAATACAATAAGTAATAAAGGTTTGCGCACACCTGTCGGGCACACCGCGCGGTCCGGCAAATCAGTTCTTATTATTCCATGTTCTTTCCTCATTATTACCATCACATAAGCGTCTTATTATTTTAGTCATGTTTTTATTACTTCAATTCCTATTTCAATCTCAATCCGTAATAAAGGTCCACGCACACCTGTCAGGTACGCCACGCGGTCTGGCAAATCAGTTCTTATTACTATTCCGCGCACGTCCGTACGCCGCGCCGCAACGGACGAGTGTAGATGCGGTTAATTACCGCACTGGTCTGATTGGGCATTTATTTACTTGAATTCCTGCTTGCCTGGTATGAAAGGATGGTTTTGCTTCAGCTTTAGGATTGCTTATTGGTCGAATTCGAAATATTTTGATGAACATAAAGGTGCACGTCATAAGTTTTTTTTTACTATTTGTAAAGCTTACTGTTGGTTAAAGTTTAAATAAACTATGACATTTTTCACATAGCGTGAATGCACGACACATGTCAAACGCAATATTTTTTACCGTTATAATGTAGTCTCTTTCGCACCTGTAATATTTCCTTTCTGCTGCCAAGAGATTAATGCAATTTGAAAAAACTTATAGCAGGATATTGGGTATGTAATTGTACGTAGATATATTATATGAAGAATATATTAAAAACTATTCAAATGAAAAAAAAAACAATATTTGTATTATACTGCGCGACCGTTTATTCCGGTTACAAAAATAACCATATGTACATAGTAGAGTTACGTTTCTTATGGTATGGAAGATGTAACTCAGCTATGCGGTGTGGATGGACAACAAGATAGCGCCAATATTTTCTTTTTTTACGTTCCACCATCAAACTTATCAACCGCCATCATTTAGTTCGTCAAAAATCGATGGTGTCCCCCGGTGTTTAGCGGCTAGTCAATGTAGCGGAAATGCGTGAAAGCGGGAGATATGGCGGCCAACACGTCATAAATATTGTGCCCGAACCAGGAGATTATCCTGGGTAGTTTGCAGCTACTAAGGTGTTTGGATTGAAATCTGGTGTATTTTCATGTCTCTAATGAAATACAGAAAATATTATAAGCCCGATAGGTATACAGGTAGATATTTTCTAATGATACCAACCGAGGGAAAACACGCCATAATTATTATTGAGCCTGCACCAGGAGTTTATCCTCTTGTATAATAAGTACTTCAAAATATGCTATTTGAACAGAAGTCTGTGACTTTTCATATGTGTGGATACTTTCGTTAGAGAAAAAAATAAGAAGAGACAACGCGTTGTGTTCGTGTTCTTTATATCTTGAAGGTACACAAATTCAAATAAACCATAAACTATTCCTCGTAGAGACAGTCAAGAGAAAATAGTAAAGTTGTGATAAATCTTTTGAATAAGTATAATCAATAGTAAGTAGTTAACTTTAGCAATTTCCTGACTTAAAAAAATTATCTTCTTGAATTTCGACTTCAAATTAATTTCCGAACCCCAATAACTCTCATCTTCACCCTTACCATAAACACTGGCAACACTGGTGACTACTGGCAACACCGGAATGGTTTACGTTCCATTACTCTTGTTAGTTAAGGGCACTTGCCACTTGATGTTAGGTGCGGTGGCGACCAGGTGGTACCTACTGTAGGTACGGGGGGTCAGTGCAGTACCAAATGCGAGGGTGCGAGGAATAAGGAATCCATGGAGTCAATGAGAAGTTAATTTGTTTTTGATGATTTAGTTTTAAGGTTAGACCGCACTATGACGTAGCTGCAGCGAAACGGCGCTCGGCACTACAGTGCGTGACAAAAACTGTTAAAATGTATGAACTGACATTGCCACGCCGTGCCGTCTCCCATTTGTCGAGTAGTGCTGCGCCGCTCCACTGCAGCTACGTCCGGTCGTGCGGTTTAACTTTTAGGCCTTTTCTTAAAATACAAAACAGCTATAAACTATTAATGGGCTACATTTAAAAACAATCAATCACAATTTTAATAATTTAAGAAAATATTTATACAGTATAATAACATAATGGTAATAATAAAATAATTATACGCTTATGGCTTAGCCACAGAAAACTCGCTGTAGTGAAAAAATGTACTTTGTAAGCGGAAAATCTAATATATTTTAAAGTTGTGATTATTGTTTTCGCTAGGATCCACTATGTATTCCAAGCTTTATCTTGATACTTCTTCAGTGGTTTAATTAAAGGGTGATTGTGTAACATAAATCCAACTCAAGTTGTTTTTATTTAAAACGTTAGTAGGATACACTTTAAGGGTGGTTTTGCACCGCTCCGTATTCGTATCCGTATCCGTGAAAATATATGGAAGCTGTCAAATATCATAAAATAATATAATCCATACAATTATACACGGATACGAACCGAATACGGGGCAGTGCAAATCCGCCCAAGTACTGCAGATATTTGAGCTACTCTATCACTCTGTCCAGTCAGAAAATTACGTACTACCTACTAAAGATTATCGTTGTCAGTGGCTATGACCGGAAGCTGCAAAATAGGGCGGCGCCCACCGGTCCTACCTGCTACGTCATTTCCGGTCGGCATATGCGGGTACCTACCTACCCTACGGAATTGCAAGTTTTGTTTACCTTTATGAATATGGTATCGAAGTGGTGGATGCCTTAAAATAATTTATTATGTAAAGTACTTATATTATATACGTCAAGAATCATTGATAAGTTACATAGATCATTGCCGCCCAATCGAAAACGGTTCAAGAGCTAATTAATTATGTAAAGTATCTACGTATATAAATCCCGTATTTATACTCCGCTCTTGTGACTGACAGCAAGTTTGAGTTGTTATCAGAAATGTCATTTCAGTACAAAGCGAACTGTCAAATCCTCACTTAAGATTGCTCTCAATCTTGAGATCGCTTTATAAATCGACATCGTGATCCACGCTGCCCTATCGTAAATGGTTCATGAGTTCTGAAGATTCTTCCTAGTTTTTGACAAATATTCTGCGATATAATACGAGAAAACAAATAAAATAAAAATAGACTTAATAGTGTGAGCAGTGTAACTAATAGCTAGAATCAGAAGCTAAACCATACAATTTCTAGTAGGTATTGGCCCCAATCCGGCGGAAACACAATTATTAACAAAACGTAGAATAAGACCTTACCTATGATAATTATTTGTCACGCGAGAAATGAAAAGGACGGCGAGATAGATGAACTGATTTTAGTGTAGTCAGTTAGAGTTCGTTCAAAAATTTCAAAGGGTTTTTAACCAACTTCTTTTTTTTCCATTGATTCTTGTTTTGCAGGATCAAAGTTAGTTCGTTTATATAGTGTCGTTCGGTTCTGATCTTTCACGACCGAATTTACAGGTATAGTCTTATTTTGTATTTTCGCCGAATCGGGGCCATTGTCCAAAACATTCAAATTCTAGTAAGTACCTATTGTAGGTACCTATTCTTCCATGCTGGACTGGGAGCGAGAGAAAAACATTGAATGTGCCAGCTGCATTTCCTCCCGGGCATGCTGTAAAAACCAGCTAAGGGACCCGAGAGATTCTGTATATTGCAGTTTAGGCGATGGGCTTAAAATCTGTCACTACAGCAATATACGTTCAAATCTATCTTAAATAACTCTCAAAACATAATCAGACGTGGCGGAACGACCTTTGTTTAGGTCGTTCACGCTCTGCCTGCCCCATGAGGGATAAAGGCGTGATCATATGTATGTATGTACCTATTATAGGTACAGCAGCGGCAATCATCTGGATTGCACAGACGACATTTCAATTAGCCGATTGCTTGTCGAGTTCGGCTTGTAGGACAAATACCCTTTGACCGAGCGTGTCGAGCGTCGAGCCACATAATATACAGGGTGTTACAAAAAGAGTATCACCCTGAAGGATGTGAATTTGAGCATGAAACTGAACAACTTTTTCTATGTAACATTATGTCGGCATGGGAAAAAATATATTAGACGCGTATAGTACAAAGACTGATAAAGGTTGGTTAGACAACGAAACTGAACAACTTTCACAAAGATTAACCTCTGTACAAGTTGTCTGATCAAAGTGGTAATTTTTGTAATTGTTATTTATATTATTTATACTTGCGATTGTCACTTGGTGAAACGCCATAATCACTTTCGGGGATTGATGTATGTAACACTTGTACTCGTTTCACAATAGTTTTCGTTTATTCACCGACTGGTTTCGCTAATACAGCATCTTCAAAGGTCTTGCGTACATATAATATTCAAATTTTAAAAGGGCTTTTTTAAATTATTGTGAAACGAGTACGAGTGTTGTTACATACATCGATCCCCGAAAGTGGCCTGGGAGCGAAATAAAAACATAAAATGTGCCAGCTTCATTTCCTCCCGGACATGCTGTAAAAACCAGCTAAGGGATCTGAGAGTTTCAGTATATTGCAATTTAGGCGATGGGCTGACAACCTGTCACTACAGCAATATACGTACAAATCCACCTTGAATAACCCTCAAAACTTTGTCAGACGTGGCGGAACGACCTTTGTTTAGGTCGTTTACGCTCTGCCTACCCCATTAGGGATAAAGGTGTGATTATATGTATATGTTTAATTTCGTAATCTAAGCAACCTCTGTCAGTTTGCGTACTGACCAAAACATAACCCTGTATTGTGTATAATAGTCCGAACATCGAGCGTCGAACATTGAGCGTCGAGATTTGATGAGATGACCGGCTTTGACCGGCCGGCATGGACGTCCATGAAAATAGCATTGCTTGACAAATATTTGGGGCATATTGAACGGTATGGATTGTTAGTTTAGTAGAATTCACCTCTGGTTTTTGGTTAGAGTTATTACCGGGTGTAAGGGACAGCTTCCTTCAAACTGATAGGGATTGCATAAACAACTTTCACAAAGAAATTTTTCACGAGGACAAAAAATAAATACTAAAAAATTACAAACTACATTAGACTCTTTGTGTGGGAAAGCCTCGTAGAGAAAACCAAAATATTTTCATGAGAGTTGTCCAGTTTCGTCGACTAACCAACCCCTATTAGTTGGTGGGAAGCTATTATAGGAGGTATGTATAGGAACAACAGTATTGGAACGCAATGGGCTCGATTCTAGATACCACCGGCTACAACTGAAATTATAATCTATATGTCACTTTCAAAATAATAAAATTGTATAAGGACAGGAGATTTATACCCTATGGTTTTACATATTGTCCGCTAGATTTTGACGCGCATTTGAACGTTTCCCTAGTATTTCTGTTGTCAATTTATATGACGGCGGATAAACATGACAGATAACTGTTAGCGTTATTGTTCTCCACTCCAGCTGATTCCGTTATAATAATATCAAAGGTTAAACTACGGGGCCGGCATAATGTTGCTTAATCATTTTATTTATGGATTATTAATTATTTACATTGATTTTCATATTTTATTGATTTGTTAAGTTGGCAATTATTATTTTCTTCGAGTGGCAACACTGGGGTTGATTTATATCATTCAAACGGTGGCGCTTAGAAGCAATTGAGGTTATGTTGTAACGGACCGAAGTGCAAGAGTACATGAGTGTCAAGAGAACAAATGAATTTTATTCCTATCTTTCCTGGATCCCATTACATAACGCATAAAACCACCGACTATAAATCAAAAACCGGAGAGAATGTTTTGCAATGTTTTTAGTCTGAAAGTGACAGATCGATTTTAATTTTAGGTTTAGCCGGTTGAATCTAGAATTAAGCCCATTGTTTCTTCTTAGTGTGTCGATGGAACATGAGAAATTGCATCGTAGCGGTCCAGAATTCAGCCACTTGTATTGGATTGACTGCCGTCCATTAAATCCGCTGGCGTGCTTGGGGCACGCGTAGTTCGCCATGGTTTGACGGTGCAGTCACCGCAAATACAGTCCACATCGGAACTAGTCGAAAATCTCCACCTAACAATGTTCTACTTACTTCTGCAACCTGAGTCCGAAGCCTATTTAAGGACTTCCATATCAGTCTCGGTAGATCATGTCGAGGGGGAAGATTCTCGGCAACATAGTCCGCATCGTCACTTTCCACCAGGTGAGATGGCGGACAAATGCTCGCCTATATATATTTAAAAATAATAATAATAATAAGATTGAAAAAGGACAGGTGACTTATACTCTATGGTCTTACACGTTTTTTTGTCACAATTTTGCACATTTCATCTGTATTTTATCTGCCATCTTAATACATGGCGGTTATATTTAAAAATAACGCGTAAAATTTGGTGTAAAATCATATGAAAATCACAAAGTATAATCGAAAACCAAAAAGAATAAATCTCATGTCCTTCAAACTTCTTAATCTGAAAGAGACAAGTAAACTTAAAAGATGGCATCTAGAATCGAGCCCATTGACCAATGCAATCAACCACCTTAAAGAGTTTTATTAATATCCTCTAGATAAAAATAAACCATGTATATTCATTTAGCTAAAAACAATTTGCAATTCGAAACATTTCTTGATTGTAATTTTTTTTATGAATCGGTAGGTAATTATCATTTTTAAATACCATGCGATTTTTGAAATTATTATAATTTTATGTACTCAGATTATTTAACCGACTTTAAAAATAGAAAGCGTTCCTATGTTTTAAATTGTATCATTTTATATTAAACCTACTAGCTTTTTGCGTCAGTTTCACCCGTGGCTTTTCCCGAGGAAATCAGATATTTTCCCTGAATAAAAAGTTGTATATGTTACTCAAGTTGAACGTAGCATTAATCGGCTTAGTAGTTATAGAATTAATCGTTTGTACTATTTTTATTTACCTTAGTTCTGCCATGCTGGACTGGGAGCGAAAGAAAAACATACAATGTAATAGCTTCATTTCCTCCCGGGCATGCTGTCAACACCAGCTAAGGGATCTGAGGGTTTCAGTATATTGCAATTTAGACTATGGGCTGGCAACCTATCACTACAGCAATAATGCGTACAAATCTGTCTCAAGAAAACCTTACAACTTTGTCAGATGTGGCGAAACAACCTTTGTTTAGGTCGTTTACGCTCTGCTTACCCCATTAGTGAGAAAGCGTGATTATATGTATGTATGTACCTACCAGTAATCGCAAATCATGTTAGAGGCCTGATAATTGTGCTACTAGGCGGTTTTAAAACTCTGACACCAGGGTTCATCGGGTCGATAGAATAATATAGGTAGATAGGTAATCGCTGTAGAAATTATGAAGTCCGAAGATTGTGAACTGTATTACACCTCTAACTGTAGTAAATCGGTAGAATCTCAGATTATTGTTTATTAGATGCTGCAACCATAAGCTAATATTATATCTGCTTTGTAATAACTTTATTAATGTTTTGAGTATTATATTTTATCGAGACTTCGCCGGCTGATAATCCAGCATTGCTAAATATGTCAACAAGTGATAAGCCCATAAGTTGAACTCATATTAATGAGTTCGTTGTGGTATCCTACTTTAAAATCAGTTGTATGGGCCAGTTGTTGACGACAGTACTAACTGGACGGTAGTGTCAATACGTGGAACAAGTAAACAGGTATACATTTTTTATTTATTTTTTATTTATTCGAAGTTGTAATATTAAAACAATTTGCAAAAATATATAAATAAATGGAGAGCTACTTATATATGCTCTCCATTTATTTAAGAGAAGGACTTATGCACTTCCCATAAGCAATTCTCTATGGTACCTCTATGACGGGTATGTTTAATTCATGACAGGGCATGATTAATTTCGTATTACCAATCGACTCGAAGAAGAAGAAGAAGAATTCATTTCAGGACACAGAATAAAAAAATATATAAAAAAAAATATAAGGTTCTTGTATTATTCTTCCTCTCCAGAATTTTCTGTGACTCTGTCTCACTTGGTCTCACTCTATCTTGATCTCTGTGAATCTTTGACTGCAAATGACAGTGCCTGCTTTGTTTACAATTTTACTTTATAATAATAATAGTGTTATTATTCCAGGATTATTTGTATTTTCCTCAATCGCACATACATACATACATATAATCACGCCTTTATCCCTAATGGGGTAGGCAGAGCGTAAACGACCTAAACAAAGGTTGTCCCGCCACGTCTGACAAAGTTTTGGGGGTTATTTAAGATAGATTTGTAGGTATATTGCTGTAGTGACAGGTTGTCGGCCCATCGCCTAAATTACAATATACTGAAACCCTCGGATCCCTTAGCTGGTTTTTACAGCATGCCCGGGAGGAAATGCAGCTGGCACATTCTATGTTTTTCTCTGGCTCCCAGACCAGCATGTAAGAAAATATAATATGGCAAATATTTACAATATAATTGTATTTCTAAAATATGAGAAAATTCAATCAATCAATACTAGGATAGCGTTAGCTAATATTTTATTTTCTTTGAGTTTGCCGTTCAATAATGTTTAACAATGTTTGTTAAAATATATTTTTTTATAAATTGTTACAGGAAAATGAAACCCATACTGGTGTTTCTATTATTATTTACGCTCATCACAGCGTTCCAGTATGAAGACGAAGGCAAAAACGTTGTCATAGAAGCATTTAAAACTATCCATTACAGCCAGAGTAAATGTAAGTAAAATTATTATTTCGCACTCTATCTTACACCTGTAAGGGACAGCTTCCCGTAAACTGATAGGGGTTGCTCATTCATCGAAACTGAACAACTATCAGCTGAAATTTTAATCAGAAAGTGAAAAAAAAAATGTTTTTCCATACAAATTGTCTTATCGAGGTGATCATTTTCTATGTGAAAGCCATTTTTTTTTACTTTCTGAGAAAATATACCTGCTGATAGTTGTTCAGTGTAGTTGACTGAGCAATCCCTATAAGTTTGTGGGACGCTGTCCCTTACAGCTGGTATATTCATCATCATCTCCTGTAGCCTTATCCTGTATCTCTCTCACGGAGTGGTCTACCTAATCTAGACCAATGAACGACGGTACTTACTTCCATGCTGGACTCACAGTGATAGAAAAACAAAGAATATGCCAGCTGTATTACCTCCCGGGCATGCTGTAAAAAACAGTTAAGGAATTCGAGGGTTTCAGTGTATTGTAATTTAGGCGATGGGGTGACAACCTGTCACTACAGCGATACACATTTCAGTCTAAAATTGCCCTCAAAACTTGTCAGGTGTAGCTAAAAGACCTTTTCTTTGAGTGTTTACGCTCTGCCTACCCCGTTCGGTCATCATTCGTCCTAACTCCCTAACAAAAGCCTTGACTTCTGCACGCCAAGTGCCGGCTACCTCCACAGCAGAAGGGACAAACAAATATGTAAAAAATACATACATACATACATACATATAGTCACGCCTTTATCCCTAATGGGGTAGGCAGAGCGTAAACGACCAAAACAAAGGTCGTCCCGCCACATCTGACAAAGTCTTGAGGGTTATTTAAGATATATTTTGTAGGTATATTGCTGTAGTGACAGGTTGTCAGCCCATCGCCTAAATTGCAATATACTGAAACCCTCGGATCCCTTAGCTGATTTTTACAGCATGCCCGAGAGGAAATGCAGCTGGCATATTCTATGTTTTTCTCTCGCTCCCAGTCCAGCATGGAAGTAAGTATGTAAAAAATTGAGTGCAATATTTTTTTTTCTTCTTACTTACAGTAGGTAAACGTTACAAACCAGAATGGAAGGACTTGGACACACGTCCACTCCCGCAGTGGTATGACCGCGCCAAAATTGGTATTTTCCTACACTGGGGCGTCTACAGCGTACCTGGTTATGGATCTGAGTGGTTCTGGAATTCATTGCAGAGTAAGTTCTGTAGTTTTTTTGTCGATACTATGCTTAATGTGTATCCCAACGGCAGATGAGGTAGGTTTCAAGATATTCAACCATCGCCCGTAATGCCTAAGAATATCGTTCAAATCAGCGCGCTACGGCGGCGGGGCGGTTACATACGCGGCCGTGTCAAAAATGAGCGAACAACGCTCAAAAAAGCTAATTCCATAAAAACTACGAGTCGGATTAAAATGCGGCGCACAACTCCTGAGTCAGCATAGTTTTAATAGTGCTATGTTATTTTATTTTAGGTTTACAGTGTATTCATATTATTGTTTATTAGATTTATTTTATAATGTATAGTATTCTATGTATTGATATGGGCCTCAAATAAAACCATAAATAAATAAAAATAAATAAATAAAAATAAAACCATAAATAAATAAAAATAAATAAATAAATTATACGGATATTTTCCCGAAGGAACCGTGAAAGTGCTCCTAAAAGTTTATAAGAATTATCAATTTTACTGATAAAAACAGCGTTACATCCAGTTTTTTTTAGTATACTTATTTATGAACTAGAATATTTTTAAATGTTGCAATTGTAGGCCATGAACTAATTTTTTAGAGTTTTCCAATGATTCATTAAGGAGAAATAAGCTCTTAAATACACCCATTTTCCGTTAGGAATCACCACAATGATACTGATGATTTCACATTACAATGTCAAATATTATTTTTAAAAGTTTTTGGATGCGACTGGCACAGGGTGTAAAGAGCAGTACAAGGATTTACGAGTAGTTAGGCTCATCATACATCTTAGGCTTGTAATTATGAAGCGATCTCAAACTTGTAAGTATGAATTTGGCAGGCCAGTTTGTACTAAAATTACATTTCTGATACGAACTCAAACTCGCTGTCACTCATGAGCGCTGATTATTAATACGGCCCTTAGTTTTATTTCCGGGTCGAGAAAAAATATCGGGTATCGATCAAAGATTATGTTTAGTGGGTAACCCATCTGTTGAAGTTATAAAACCACCAACTTGCCTTACGAAGCACACCCATCCATGGCCTAGTTACGGTAACGATAATCAATGTAATTATTTCAGGTAATAAAACATATCAAGAATTCATGGCCAAGAATTATCCTCCTGGTTTCACCTATCAGCAGTTTGCACCAAGTTTCAGAGCGGAATTCTTCAACCCCGACGATTGGGCTGAGTTATTCAAAAAAGCTGGAGCGAAGTATGCCATTCTCTTTAGTTATTATATCAGCCTAAACTGTCCAACTGCTGGGCAAAGGCCTCTCCTCTCTCTTTCCAGAGAACACGGTTGATTGCTGTTGCCGACTATGCTTCGTTTTAGTTAGCACAGAATTCAATTTTTGTTCCTAGTCGGACTACGGAACCCCAAAAATCATTACATTGAAAGGTACATTGAGTTGAACAAGAAAAGACAGTGAGAAATTCCAACGTTTCGTTCCATGTATACAACCTCTGCTTTTTTAGGTCTTTTACAGTACACACTTTTCAAGATGATACTTTATAAGTATTTTTTTAGTCTTATTTTGTTGTTCTATTTAAAAAAAATATTTAATCATAAAGTATTTGAATGAAACATCACAATAATGTGGTTTTTTTATACTAAATGCAAAGTAACGTATACAATAAAAACCATTTTTTTCTTTCTAATGCTAAATAAAATGAAGTATAGTTCCGGTCGTAGTCGACCAGGTCATCCCGCCATCACTTCCTCGGGCTCTTTAATTAATTATTTTATTTTGTTACGAATTAAATCAGAGGAAATCATACAATACAATTGTAGAATGAAAGGTAAACAACATGTGGATTTAATGTAAATTATAATTGTTGCAGATACATAGTGCTAACATCAAAACACCACGAAGGGTTTACATTATTTCCATCAAATCAATCATTCAGTTGGAACTCAGTAGACGTCGGTCCTCACAGAGATCTTGTTGGTGACTTAGCTAAAGCTATACGAAAAAAAGGATTAGAATTTGGCGTATACCACTCTTTGTATGAGTGGTACAATCCTATATATTTGGATGACAGAGCTTCTAAATTCACCAGTCGTAAATACGTCCAAAATAAATTGATACCTGACATTGAACAGCTGGTTAGCCAATACAAGCCCTCCGTGTTCTGGTCAGATGGTGATTGGGAAGCATACGATGACTACTGGAACTCTACTGATATCCTGGCATGGTTGTATAATGACAGTCCAGTAAAAGATCATATTGTAGTGAACGATAGATGGGGTATAGGCACTTACGGGAAACACGGAGATTTTTACAACATTGCTGATAGATTCAACCCAGGTAAATTGATGATGATTTTCTTTAGAGTTTCACTCTTGTCGGTGTAGTAAAATTATTACAGAGAGAAAAATAATACTTAGCTGACCAAATTTTAGATTGTTATTCTACCTAACTGAACAACTTTCCCAAAGAAACCGATAGGTTTAAACACGAAAAAAAAGATTGCCCTCTCATACAAATGGCGTCAGCGGCTCAAATTTTGTATGGAAAGCCAATTTGTTTTTATATTTCGGTCTTTGTTTCTTGAGGAAAGTTGTTCGGTTTCATGGGAAGGTTCACACCCTAAAGTGTTGTCAGTATTTTTTTTTGTTCCCTGTATATCCGAAAAAGTTCTTTCGTCTCTTATTCACATTTGTTTTATTTTTAAAATCTTTTATTTAACTTGCATTGTATGATGTTCGGGTAGAATCTTGTAACTCAATTTTGAAGCAGTTATCTTCTTCAACTGACTGAGATGAAATTTTGATAACTTAAAATAATTTTATCAAAATGATAAAGAACAATAATATATTAGCGCCAAAATAACAAGTATTGTGATTTCACAGGAAAATTACAAAAACATAAATGGGAAAGTGCTTTTACTGTTGACCGTCACTCATGGGGCTATAGAAGAAATATTCAATATTCTGATATCCTGAGTATAGAACAGATTCTAGATAATGTGGTATCTTCTGTAAGTTGTGGAGGTAAGAGCTTTAATATTAAGGTGACTATTTAGGCTAAGTTGCGCCCCCTTCAGAAAAAAAATATAACTTACTAAAAACACATTGAATCGAAAATCCGGTCCAACAGATTCAAGTTATAGCTATGAAGATAATTTAGAACCTTATAAATTAGATTCATAGTTCGTTGTAGTAACAGGAAAAAAACTTGCCGATGGTGGCCGTTATTTGCAATTTGTCTACCTGTTACTGCAATGAACTATAAATCGCTAGTTTATAAGGTTCTAAATTATCTTAATTACTATTACTTGACTCTGTTGGACCGGTTTTTCGAATCACTGCGTTTTAAGCATTAGTCAGCTTAAAATCAAAATCTTATATTCTCTCTTGTTGTGTGGATTTTCGAGTCAATCGACTTGGTGAACCCTGATGTTAGATTTTTTAATTCATATGTCATAGAGAGCCGATCTGAAGTAGCAATCTGAAGTTGGAATAGTATGGATATGGCCAATCCATTTTGTTACTTAAGTAACAACATTTTGATTAATTGAAAAATATATAGGTGTTGGCTGTTAATAAATAATAATAAATAGGTGTTAATTTAATTTCTTGCTATAGCTTACGGGATCTTTCAACAACAATAGGAGCTACGAAATAATATTTTGAAAAATCTTACTAGTAATCAATTAATTTTGCCAAACCAAACCACTATTTCCGTCGGTGTTATTTTCGTGAAGAATTTTATGTTTTATTAATTAGTTTCTTCCATGCTGACCTGGGAGCGAAAGAAAAACATAGAATGTGCCAGCTGCATTTCCTCCCGGGCATGCTGTAAAAAACAGCTAAGGGATCTGAGGGTTTCAGTATATTGTAATTTAGGCGATGGGCTGACAACCTGTCACTACAGCAATATACCTACAAATCGATCTTAAAATAACCCTCAAAACTTTCTCAGGCGTGGCGGCACGACCTTTGTTTAGGTCGTTTACGCTCTGCCTACCCTATTAGGGATAAAGGCGTGATTATATGTATGTATGTATGTATGTATTAATTAGTTTTTTTTTCAAAATTACTATGTTCTCCATTATTGTTACGGAAACAACCCCTGAGGTTGTAAGACGCAATTATATTAATATCATATACGTTTTTCACATACATACATACATATAGTCACGCCTTTATCCCTGATGGGGTAGGCAGAGCGTATACGACCTAAACGAAAGGTCATTCCGCCACGTCTGACAAAGTTTTGAGGGTTATTTAAGATAGACTTGTTAGTATATTGCTGTAGTGACAGGTTGTCAGCCCATCGCCTAAATTACAATATACAGAAACCCTCGGATCCCTTAGCTGATTTTTACAGCATGCCCGGGAGGAAATGCAGCTGAAACATTCTAAGTTTTTCTTTCGCTCCCAGTCCAGCATGGAAGTTGTTTTTCGTTTTCGTATTCTATAGTCGTTTTTCATATTCTCTATTTTTTGACATACTTTTCCAAGAACAGCTACTTCAGATCCGCTCTCAGTATGTCAGCCTCTAACATAGTTTGTGTAACGACCACTATCAAACAATTGCCAATACTTATTTGGAAGAATATTGCTCGAGTGGTTAAGGGTGTCGAGAGTGGTCGAGGGTTTCTTCCATGCTGGACTGGGAGAGATAAAAAAACATAGAATGTTCCAGCTGCCCTTCCTCCCGGGCATGCTGTTGAAGTCAGCAAAAGGGACTCGAGGGTTACAGTGTATTGTAATTTAGGCGATGGGCTGACAACCTGTCACTAAAGCAATACATATTACAATCTAAAATTGCCCAAAATTTTTGTCAGACGTGGCGAAAGCGCCTTTTAAGAGGCGTTAAACGCTCTGCCTACCCCGTAAGGGATAAAGGCGTGATTTATGTATGTATGGTTAAGGGAAAAACAATTTTATGCTATTAGTAATATTTTTAAGTTACCGCAGAATTTATATAGTAACAACTAATAATATTAACTAATATCGTATTTATTTTTTAGAACTTGAAATTTTATTATTTATAATGTATTTATGTTAACTAGGATTAAGTTACTGAAATAAATTGTTTTTTTTTTAAATTAATAATAATTTTCCTGTTGTTGTTAGCATTGTTGGTTTTATTGCATAATATAAGATTGTTACAATTACCTACATACATAATTTATCAAAAAAATGCATGGCTTATCAAGGTAGAAATATGTGAGAAGAATGTAAAATTAACTATCTTAGATGTACCATATTTTTGTGCATATAAATTCTGTTCTATTCAAAGACTGCAACCGGGACACACTTAATGTACCCTCCGAAGCACAGAATCTTTTTTCTTCCAGACAACCAAGTGATTCCGTCAGCATTGTTCTAACCAATCTGGGAGAAATCTCACAAAGTAATAAATTTATAAATATAAAAGACTCCTGCCTGCGAATCAAACCCAGGACTTCCGGCTCCCATGATATCATTGCTCCCATGGCTCTGATCACCTAAACCACGGGGAGGCAGAACTTCTATTAGAAATGTGTTACCTATTAATTATTCTTTTTGTTTCCAACAGGCAATGCTCTCATAAACGTAGGACCTACTAAGGAAGGAACAATAGCTCCAATATTTCAAGAGAGGCTTCTGTCATTAGGAGCATGGTTGAACATTAACGGGGAAGCAATCTACGATTCCTCGCCATGGTTGCATCAAAATGATACTGCTAATGGTAAAGTTTGGTACACGTGTACCAAAACTAAATACAATGCTGTAAATCCTACACAGCCTCCACAAGAAACAGACACAGTTACAGCTGTTTATGCCATCATATTAGAATGGCCTGAAGACAATATTTTAATATTAAAAGATATCACGTCTACAATACAAACTGGAGATTTTACGTTTGTAATGCTGGGCCAAGGATCAGAACCTTTGGAAGTGAGTAATGTTTCATTTTAACTCAACTAATAATAGAAGAGTAGGTTATTAAATAATAATCATTATGTCCGTACGCATCGTTATTGAGGCACATTTACTTTATGATATTTGCCTATTATTCAACCATTTGGAATTACCCTACCTAACTGCCGATTAGGTGATAAATAAATACACGTGCAACATAGTAATTTTTTTTATTATTCTTTTTTTTTCAGTTTAATAGATAATAATATATACAAATAATAAATCTGAAAGTTGTCAGGCCTTCCCGACTCTATATATTGTGGTCGTGAACATTTCGTTACCGGCGTTATAATTTATTCATAAATTTTGTTACATATTATCGATTTTTGTTCTAAAAGTTGAAGTTACAAGTAATAATACAAGTTTATAGAGGTATGATCGAGTGAATTTATGTTCATGTTCTAAAAACATTTCTTTTTTTTTATTTCAGTTTAAAATAAAGGATGGGAAAACTAAGATACGTCTGCCCGACAAAGCTCTTGTGAAATCTAAACATGCTTGGACATTAAAAATTCAACGTGTTTGACATACATTATGATATAATTATTTAATTTTATGTTAGAAATTTAAATAAAAATAAGTTACCTGTCATTGACAACTAATGCATAAAAAACATTTAAAGTTTGTAATTTTATACTTTTAACGATCACGTGATTAATTAATGATTCTATGTACGAGTAAGCTTCAAAGAAAAACCTCTTTTTTCTCATGCTCTGAAAGTGATATTTTGTGCTGGTTGTAGGCTGTAGGAATCTAGAAAATACCCTATTGTAAAGTAAAAACTCGTGTAGTTTAATTTTACATACATACATAAAATCACGCCTTTATTTCTTACGGGGTAGGCAGTGCGTCAAACGCCTCGTAAAAGTCGCTTTAGCCACGTCTGATAAAAAATGAGGGCAATTTTAGATTGTAATGTGTATTGCTATAGTGACAGGTTGTCAGCCCATCGCCTAAATTACAATACACTGTAACTCTCGAGTCCCTTTTGCTGACTTCTACAGCATGCCCGGGAGAAAGGGCAACTGGAACATTCTATGTTTAATTTTAAACAGGAGATTTCCAGTAAAATTAGTTCTACTTAAGAAAATTAAATGGAAATTGATTGTACGCCGAGCGATGAAAAATTTGTTCCCTAAAAAATCAAAGGAAATTGTATTTTTTTTTGTAGCTTTTTTATTTATTTATCTGTTTTTTTTTAGAAAAGGACTATGTAAACCTCGGCAGGTACAGCAATTTTCTGACTTGTATTATTGAAGTCATTCAATCTGTACTTATCCGTCAATTGCTGGTTTTCCATACCTCGACAACAATGTACTATTGATCAAAATAATTGATGACAAGTTCTTATATTCTGTCTTATTGTTCTTATTCTATCTTGTATAATATTGTTCTCTATTTACGAGTTTTGTATAAGTGTACGTACATGTATAATGTATAGGTACCGGGTGTAAGAGACAGCATCCCAAAGATTGATAGTCAATGGCACTGGACAACTTTCACCAGAAAATTTTTACAGAGGTTTTTTATTTTGGCTTCTCCATACAAATTGTCTAATCCAGGTGGACATTTTGTTTTGTATAGAAAAACCAATTTCTTCTACTTCCTAAAATAATTTCCTGATTGATAGTCAATGGCACTGGACAACTTTCACCAGAAAATTTTTACAGAGGTTTTTTATTTTGGCTTCTCCATACAAATTGTCTAATCCAGGTGGACATTTTGTTTTGTATAGAAAAACCAATTTCTTCTACTTCCTAAAATAATTTTCTGGTAAAAGTTGTTCAATTTCGTTGACTGAGTAACCCCTATCAGTTTAAGGGCGCTGTCCCTTGCACCCTGTATTGCACAATACTTAGGGCCCAACTGCGTGCGAACTACAATGGACTACATTGACTTAGCGGAAGTTTCTAATTGATCTTAAACACGGACACTTTGGCTTACCGAGCAGTGCTTAGAATGCACTTTGAGTTTAGACACAGAATATATTATAATAGTACTACATACAGAATGGACATTCACCTCCCTTCCCCAGTCCGACATACGTCACACTCCGCGCCGGATTGTGGGCCACATTGAGCGTATGCTTATCCTAGTGTAACGGAAATAATAAAGTTTTGTGTTCCAAAGATGGTTAGGTACTGTTCCGTGTACGGATGTCTTTCTACCACAAGATATGACTCTAATAGGAACTTTTTTAGAATCCACAGTGATGAGAGACGGTAAGTAAATTCATACAAAATATGCACCCTAATCTATTCTAACTATTCATTTACAGTGAACGACTTTAAAACGTTGGTTTAATCAAGAACCAGATTAATTAAGTGATGATAATGACCGGTATAACAAAATTTGTCAACCCTTATAACACGCACACAAACGCATGCCAAGTGCAACATGCCGTCTGTCGATGTGTGACCAAAATGACATGATAGTTAGGAGTGTCCGAACTGTGGTTTAGGCAAAGGTCGTATGTCTTACTTAACATTGCACAGCACTTAGAACATGCTATAACCACTATAGTTCGTATTTTTAACATTGAGTTATCGATACCAACGTGCCAGTAAACAGCATTTTCTTTGCATCTTGGCAGAGGTTTAAGTTTCGAAACAACAAATTACAAGGGTGGTTTTGCACTGCTCCGTATTCGTATCCGTAGCCCTGAAAAATATATGGAAGCTATCAAACATTTTTGATAATCATAATATATTGCGGTTTCTTTTGAATTTCTTAAGTTGTACAGAAAAAAACAGTTTATGGGCCGCAAAACACGTTGGTATCGATAACTCAACGTAAAATAAACGAACTTCACTTGCGTTTTGTCTACCAAATTACATTTTACCAATTTTCCCATCGTGGGAAACAACACCAAATAACTGGCGAAAGAGCAAGAAGATTTATCGTCTCATTCTCCAAATGCAGGAAATTATACGCTTAACTATGATTTATGCTTTTACCCGAAATAGATACATTATCTTTCATGCTTACGTGAACAAAGTGCGCCTTTTTGTTACAATATAATTTATTGAGTCTTGTTGTAGAAAAATCCATTTTGATAAAGAATTATTATCATGGCTAGGACAAAGGACACCGCACATTTTTTAAAAATTCTGTGTATAGTCGTTTTGACAAAAATAAGAGAAATATTAATGAAAAACTTAATGAAAAGTGTTAAATTGCAGTCCTAAAATAATATATCAATCTTAAAAAAAATATTCAGAAACAAATGAAATTGCGAGTCCAACCTAATCACTACATAGTATAAAACTAAGTCGCTTTCTCTGTCCCTATACCCTATGTATGCATAAATATTAAAACTACACAAAGGATTTTGATGCGGTTTATTTTAATGGATAGAGTGATTCAAGAGGAAGGTTTAAATGTATAATACATGCATAATATAGTAGAGAAATACTGATAATTTCTGTGCGCAGCCGGGGCGGGTCGCTAGTTTATAATAATTTCATCACTCTAACTCCGTTTCAAAAGGACTCTATTGCCTATATGAGTGAAAAAACTACATTATAAATGTGTGCCTGACATAATCAAGCTAGCCATTGTCACCATGATGGTCCACAAAGTACCCTCAGTCTACCAACTTTGTTATTACAGTTTGAGGTACTTAGACTTCAGGTGAACTTTGAATAAGGTTTGTCTGAGTAACTTTGAGAGTCGATTCTACATAATATTAAACCATCCATTTTTTGCATAGGACACCCACCACAGTCTCTTTTACAAATATTTGTGTTGTGCAGGGATCGAATCCATGACCTTTAGTGCAGCAGGCGCGATAACTATCCACTGAAACAAGAGAGAAAATCTGAAGTTGGTTAGAAATTTCAACAGTACAATAACATCTTTCAGATCAACCTTTAAACATTTGGGATAAAGAGGGACAGTAGTATAAATAGAAATCCTTGGAAGTTTTCAAGACCCAACACAGATTGGCTTAGTGACATTTCTTATTTTTCTTCTTCGTGTTCTCAAGGCTGAGGGTTATGACCACCAAGGGTCGCTCTACTGGTGAGGTCACCTTTAGTTACTCTAAATGGTTGAAGATTGATCTAACAGACGTTATTGTACTGTTGAAATTTCAAACTGACTTCAGTTTTTCTCTCCAATTTCAGTGGATAGTTATCGCGCTTGCTGCACTAAATGTCATGGATTCGATCCCTGCACAACACAAATATTTGTAAAAGAGACTATGGTATGGGTGTCCTAATACCTAATTACCTATTTGCAAAAAATGGTCGGTTTCATATTATGTAGAATCGACCCTCAACGTTACTTCTTCTTTAAATTTAGGAGTAGAGCTCTTGTCTGTAAAGTAATCGCCATTCGGATAAATTTTGTGTAAGTTTCTTGACGTTAATGTTACTTAGACAAACCTTATTCAAAGCTCACCTGAAGTCTGTATGGGTATCTGTATGGTCCTATGCAAAAAATGGTTGGTTAGAGGTGAGGACCTCACCAGTAGAGCGACTCTTGGTGGTCATAACCCTCAGCCTTGACAACACGACGAAAAAGAAAAAGAAGCTTTAAACAAAGGAAATGTCCAACATGTGGAGGCAAACATACAACAAACACGACCAAACATAGATTTGCAAACAGACTAACTAAGTTACAGTAAACTAGTACATTTACCGCACACTTACGACTTGCTTACAACTCGGCCACAAGCGGCGATTAGTTCGCAGTCGCATATGCTAATGGTGCCATGGGGTGGGATTGTGGAGGTGTCCGACCGAAGATACAGAAAACAAGAAAGATATGCTGTAACCCTGGAAAATAAAGAGGATATTCATTTCTTTCTATGCTGGCTTGGGAGCTAGAGAAAAAAATAGAATATGCCAGCTGCATTAAATTAAAATTACATTAAGTGAAACAAGTACAAGTGTTTTTAATAACAACATTATAAATATGGAGTTTCACCAAGTGCCGACAATCGCAAATATAAATTATGCCAGCTGCATTTCCTGCCGGGCATGCTGTAAAATCAGCTAAGGGATTCGAGGGAACTTGTCACTACAGCAATATACATACAAATCTATCTTAAATAACCTACAACCTTAAATAACATACAAGTCATATTTGGACTGGCATGAATTAATGGTTTAAAGTTATAGCGGCGGCGAAAGTGACGGAAGCCTCCATAAAAGTGCATATGCCTATGCGCGACAAGATATACCCTACTTCAAATATTCGGATTCGTTCTTTTCTTTCCAATTTATACGAATCAGAACCCTTGGCACATGTCTCAAGGTGACGATACTACCCAAGTGGCTTAGTACGAAGATTATTATTCACTAAAAATGCAGTGAAGAGAAAAACCGGTCCAACTGAATCAAGTTATAGTTATTAAGATAATTTAGAAGATTATAAATCCGCGATTCCTAGTTCGTTGTAGTGACAGGAAGCAAAATTACCGTTGGTGGCCATTATTCGCAATTTTCCATCATGTTACTACAACGAACTATGCTTCTAAATATTTAGCTAGCTTCTAAATTATAATTAATTAAATACTATAACTTGATTCTGTTGGACCGGTTTTTCGATTCACTGCGTTTTTAGTGAAATATGTTGTTTTACTAATGGGGGCGCCACTTGGCTAGTATCGTCACCTCAAAGCGCGCCACATGAAAACCAGATAGCAAATATATCTATACATATAATAAATCTTTAAAAGGGTCGTGTCTGTACATTGAATAGTTTTACGAAAAAAATATTGCAGCAGGCATTATTAACGATATAAAGACCAAAAATTCATTTTTTATTTTTGTCTGTCTGCCTGTCTGTATGTTACCACATCACACCAAAACTACGGAACCGATTTCGATGGAACTTTTTTAATTCAACTGTGTGTTACCCGGGTTGCAACTAAGGATACCTAAAATCACGCTATCTGACTTAAGGGGTAGGCAGGAAATTTAAAATTGTCTGTTTCTTAACCAATTTTAATGGAACTTTTTTATTCGACCAAGCATTATTTAAAATCAAAGTAACGATACAAATAATCACGTCTCATGACTAAGGAGGTAGGTAGGAAATTGAAATTCGGTCATTTTTAACTGATTTTAATGGAACTTTTTTTGTTTGACTGAGCATTACTTAAGCTCAAAGTTACGATACAAATAATCTCGCCACAGGCAGTAGGCAGGAAATTGAACTATGATAGTTTTTAACCGATCTTAAAGGGACTTTTTATTTGACTGAGTTTTTTTTTAACTACCTGGTGTCCAGCCTAGGTTAGAAATAATCACGCAAACTATTCTAATATTGAGTAAGTACTCCAGTTTCTATGGGAAACACACAGTGTCGAACATACAATGCTTCTCCGCGCTTAGGAGCGGGATCTGCTAGCTCGGGCGCGGAATCGTGTTTTCTATACAACGCTTCCGCTCTAGCAGATCCCGCTCCTACGTGCGGAGGAGCGTTTACAGTATGTTTAACACTGCGTGTTTTCCGGGCGTACGAAGTCGCGGGCACAGCTAGTTTCTTATTAATGCTTTGCCCCTCGTAATCGCCGTGTGTAAAATTGTCGCGACAGGTTGTTCCGTGGTATTTGAAATGGCTTATACCGGGTGTAAGGGACAGCGTCCCGCAAACTGATAGGGGTGCTCAGTCAACGATACTGAACAACTTCCACCAAGAAATTCTTTCAGGAAGCGTTAAAAAAAATGGCTTTTCCTTACAAAATGTCTAATCGAGGTGGATATTTTGTATGGAATAGCCATTTTTTATTTTTGCTGACCGAGCAACCCCAATCAGTTTGTGGAACACTGTACACCACGCATATAAAAAAAAAAACAATTGTTGCCATTAGTTATTGCATTCCTTCCTTCACAAGAAAATAATCAGATTCCGTTCATAGTCACGTGACAGCACATCTTCTCAGCTACTATGATTCTCGTGTCCCACCTTGAATCGGTGGGGCAAGTTAATGTTTTCATCCATTAACTCGACCGAGCACTTATGAAATTCGTGGCTGCGATCCGAACGAGATTACACGGGCTAGCTGACATGTTTCCAACGGTAGGGGTGGGGCCTTCTAATTAAATGAATGTTTTCAAATCTGTATTACCATCTTGTCTTGTCTCGACGTTAATCTCCCGCTGCTGGGCAAAGGCCTCCGGTCTCTCCACGACTCTCCATCCTGTGCTTCCCTCGGCCAGTCCTCGAGGAAGGCGTCGAGCTCATCTCGCCGCTGCCATCTGTCACTTCTAGGCATCCACTCGGTGGTAATTTTGACCAATAATTCATCTGGCATACGACAGACCTGCCCAGCAGTGGCGAAGGGAAAATTCTATCGATAAGCCGGAATACAATACAAATACTTTAATTACTACATATATGTCATTTTTAAGTTCTACCAAGGTTCTACACTAATAATAATATCCAGAAAGATAGTTTCGCTGCCGAACAAGACAACATGGATACTGTCATTTTCTTAAGATAAGAGAATTTTTCGAAATCTTACGAAAAGACGTTTTTTTACTGCATATTTTTAGTTTTCTATTTTCTTTACAGTACTTTTGTGGTTTAAAAATAATCACGCTGATCAAAAACGCGCAAACTGAATACGCACCAAGACGACAGAACATTTTAGTTAATAAAGTCGTAAAAAACTAAATAATAGCAAATTATCATAAAATAAATAAACAGCATTTTCGCCCTATTAATAACATAAAAAAGAGTGAAAGAGCACTTCCTATCGCAACAAAATTACTATTTATGTACGTAGGTATTTGTATTTATTATATGTATGTATTATTATATATTATAGATGTTTATTTAAGTAATATACATGTATGTTTATGTAGGATCTAGGATATATGTATATGTAGAAGTCTATTGCGTGTACAGTCTTGTCCCCGTATAAAATATTGTTATCTCATATTCAGTTTTGCAGGTTGGCTGGAAGAGATCTCCTTATAGAGATAAGCTCACCTTTGTGAACTAAATTTAAAATTGTTTATTTATTGTAATTTTTTTGTACGCAATAAAGAATATATATCGTTTAATTTTTTATTACATTACATGGCAAACTTTCTTGTATACGCCAAGAGATAGCGCCACTGGCTCGTAGGCGGGCTAGTTTTAAGGAAGAAATCGAGTTATTGAGGAATAAAACTGCGAGTGTAAAAACTTTGATAGTTATTGAGGAATAAAACTGCAAGTGTAAAAACTTTGATACAGGACCTTTCGAGAGAGTTTTATTATTTTCTTAGCAAATTAATGTCGATTTACTTGCTGGGATTTACTTAGCATTGTGAGCTATTATTATCTTATTTGAGTATCTACTATGAAATTTGGCTTGATTTCGGGAAAGGGATTAAGGGAAGAGAAGCCGACGGGAATCGTGTTATATGAACCCTTTGCTACTGCTGCCCAGTCCCATTTTAATTTAGGTGCTTTATAGGCTACATCCGTTACACCAGTTTTAGAGCGGATTAATTGGGGTTGATTGGGTATTACCATTACAAATAAAAAAACATTTACACTCGTAGATAGGGTAGAGACCTTAAAGATTTTACGTTCAATCTTCGTGAAATATTTTTTGTTCTGTTTTCTGTAGTTTTCTGAGCTAGTAGTTAGTACCTTAAGTAGTGGTGGTGATGTTATTTTATTAAGGAGGCAAAGTCTGAATCTAAACAAAGCTTAAAATATATGATTATGTGACCAAAATAAACCCTAATTTTTGGATTTTATAATTCACAAATATTACGAGGTTTCAATTATTTTAAATAATTTATTGATTGATGGTTATAAAATATAAATTGTTAATAACTTACTTCTATGCTGAACTGGGAGTGAGAGGAAAACAAAGAATGTGCCAGCTGCATTTCCTCCTGGGCATGCTGTAAAAACCAGCTTAGGGATCCCAGGGTTTCAGTATATTGCAATTTAGGCGATGGGCAGACATACTGTCACTACAACAATATACCTACTAATAATCTATCTTAAATGACCCTCAAAACTTTTTCAGACGTGGCGGAACGACCTTTATTTAGGTCTTTTATGCTCTGCCTACCCCGTGAGGAATAAAGGTGTGATTATATGTACGTATTATTAATAAATCATTTCGGGGGCAGCCCTGTAACGCCCACTCGTTACCTGCCTGATGGCACCTGAGGCGTTTGTTGCGTCTTAAACCCGACCAGTCTCACAAGACCTCTGATAACTTATCATATCCTCATCAACTCTGCCTGTCACTTCGCGTCATCTCAAGTCGGAGAGCTCAACTTAAATTGGACAATCGGCAGGCAAGCTAAACCGTATTTTGCTAATGGAATACAGATGTGAAGATGAACAACATATTGTGGTTCGCCGTATACACCTCATCCTATCTAAACAATCCTATACTTGAATAGCTGTCGGTTGTTTACAGGATTACGTTACGGTATCAAATTGCTGGTATATAACATCCCTTTTCAATCAAACATTATCCACTCACAGTACCCCCCCCCCCACGGTTCCTGAGAAAAGAAGTTTGCGAAGAAATTTTAGATTTTGTCTTAAAAAAGAAATAGAGCTATTACTAGTTTGTACTGAATAAACAGCAAATTACAAGTTTATGAAAAAAAAATGTATTGCCTATTTATAATTTATTTCTAATCCTTGGATTCCTGAGTGACAAGTCAATAGGCGTTTTTCTACTAGACGGCACAGCGACGACAGGGCAGCATTCCAATAACGTCCACCTAGTTCCAATTTGAGCACACACACACACACGCGCATGCTTCGTACGAATACAAAACACATGCACTTTGGTACCAATGCACAGGTACCAGTGTAAATTGCCGTTGCCGTCGCCGTGCCGTCTATTCGAAAAACGCCCATTATCAAAGAATACGTAGGTAACGCTATCACAAAACCGATTCAAAAAGAATATAATAGACTAGCGACCCGCCCCGGCTTCGCACGGAAATTATCAGTGTTTCTTTACTATATTATGCATGTATTATATATATGAACCTTCCTCTTGAATCACTCTATCCATTAAAATAAACCGCATTAAAATCCGTTGCGTAGTTTTGAAGATTTATGCATACATAGGGTTTATTCCATGCTGGACTGGGAGAGATAGAAAAACATAAAATGTTCCAGCTGCCCTTCCTCTCGGGCATGCTGTTGAAGTCAGCAAAAGGGACTCGAGGGTTACAGTGTATTGTAATTTAGGCGATGGGCTGACAACCTGTCACTAAAGCAATACATATTACAATCTAAAATTGCTCTCAATTTTTGTCAGACGTGGCGAAAGCGCCTTTTACGAGGCGTTAAACGCTCTGCCTACCCCGTAAGGGATAAAGGCGTGATTTATGTATGTATGTATGTATAGGGATATAGGGACGAAGAAAGCGACTTTGTTTTATACTATGTAATGACAGTGATGATGCAGCTTTGAGGCTACGCTACGACGTAAGGTATTCAGGTATGGGCATACGCCATGCTTGGCTATGTATGAGCTGATTTCTTAGGTTTAAATAGGCTCTATGTATTCAAAGGGCAAATATTGACAGAGGTCCGAAGTCTGATTTAAATATTGTCTTGTCTTAAACCCTGGCAGAAGCCTCTGTGTGCGGTGAAGCGCGAGTACGGGCGGTCCATGTTTGACTCCTCGTTTGGGCACAACAACACAATCTACTTTATCTTCTGACACATGGTCATCACAGGCTCGTATTTATGAAGCCATCTCAAACTTGAAAGCAATATTAAGTATAAATTTGACAGGTAAGTTTGTACTGAAATGACATTTCTGATACGAATTCAAACTCGCTGTCGCTCATGAGAGCTAATTACAAATTCGGCCCTTAGTTGAACTGCAATTGATTTTCATTCAACTTTTGTTTTTAAGTCGTTCAACCCAACAGACGACACGCCAGAAGAACAAAAAACTGATGATCTAACTAGCCCACATACATACATACATATAATCACGTCTTTATCCCTAATGGGGTAGGCAGAGCGTAAACGACCTAAACAAAGGTCGTTCCGCCACGTCTGACAAAGTTATGAGGGTTATTTCAGATACATTTGTAGGTAAATTGCTGTAGTGACAGGTTGTTAGATTATCACCTAAATTGCAATATACTGAAACCCTCGGATCCCTTAGTTGGTTTCTACAGCAAGTCCGAAATGCAGCTGGCACATTCTATGTTTTTCTCTCGCTCCCAGTCCAGCATGGAAGAAATGCCGTTAGACAGAATATGAATTTAACAGACATAATTTACTATTTTTCTATTGACTGTAAAAATTGAGCGGATAACTTTTTATGATAGGTTCTTTCCTCTATGCTGGCCTGGGAGCGTGAGAAAAACATAGAATGTAGAATATAATAGTATAGAAAACACTTTATTCTCCAGTTCACAGTACAAAACACAACATAATCATAGAACAGTATACAAAAGATCTTAAAATAGGTAACACTATTAAGAATGTGCCTGCTGCATTTCCTCCCGGGCATGCTGTAAAAACCAACTAAGGGATCCGAGGGTTTCAGTATATTATAATTTAGGCGATGGGCTGACAACCTGTCACTACATCACTACATCTACAAATCTATCTAAAATAGCCTTCAAAGCTTTGTCAGACGTGGCGGAACGACCTTTGTTTAGGTCGTTAACTTTTTGCCTACCCCAGGGATAAAATCGTAATTATATGTATGTATGTACAAATACTTGTCATACCCCAAATGTGTTAAAATTAAAAGAATGTTGAATTATAAGAATACCTACATACATACCTACGATATCGATAAACAGAACAATTTTATCAGAAGCAACGAGGTAAAGCCTCTTTAAAATGCAGACCGCGTTTGACTTTCGTTTGGAGCGACGTTCAACTCTGTGCCGATTTAATTTTCTCATTCCAATTACCTAAGTAGATTGTGGTCGCCCAATGAGAATATAAAATGATCTAATTAAATCCGACTCCCTTTCCCTAGCGAATATCATTTATTGATAAGATTTTATCAGAGAAGTGGTTAAGGGGGTGGTACATATTGGGCACAAGTTCAGTAACATACATATAATCACGCATTTATCCCTAATGGGGTAGGCTGAGAGTAAACGACCTAAAAAAAGATCGTTTCGCCACGTCTGACAAAGTTTTGAGGGTTATTTAAGATAGGTTTGTAGGTATATTGCTGTTGTGACAGGTTGTCAGCCCATCGCCTAAATTGCAATATACTGAAACCCTCTAATCTACTGAATACTGAAACACTGTAAACCCTCGGATCCCTTAGCTGGCTTTTACAGCATGCCCGGGAGGAAATGCAGCTGGCACATTCTATGTTTTTCTCTCGCTCCCAGGCCGGCAAGGAAAAAAAAAGGAATAAAAAGGGTAACTAACAAAGGTAATTAACAAAGTATAAATAACTAAGTAAGTAGTACATGAATCAAACGGCAGGACATGAATGAATATGGAGTGGAGCCAGACATAGGTTAATCTTGATAGGAAACTTATTTGAGTAATGGTCGTGCAGACAGACTGGCCCTGTCCAGATCCATCACTTATCTACACAAAGATTTCTGATTCCCCAGATGCCTATGCAAGACCGATAAGTCTGCAGGAAATATTCTCACTAGTGCGTAGAAAACTAATAAAAATGAAATACAGTTTGTTTTTACGTTAAATAGTTTAGCATAAACTGGGCATCAAGAAAATTGCTGGGCAAACTTTAATGTTTATGTGTTTGTGTGTGGCAAAGCTTTCCAGAAGTAAACATGGATAGTTTTTTATTCAAATTTCGACCTACTGCCCCTGGGGAAAATTGTTTAGTTCCTTTTTTAAAACAGTCTAGTAACAATTTATTGTCCAGTTTCAAGTTTTTAGCCGTCTATTTTCAATTATGTACTGAGCTGCCCTGCATGATCTTTCTTATCTTGCTAATAGAAAACCCAAAAAAGATAAATGTACTGAAATGGCACAGTAGAAGTAAAATACAGCAAAATACCTTCACGCGAAAACCGAAATTGGTGTTACCCATATACTAGACTCGCTTGCTTGAAGACATCATACATACATACATACATAAAATCACGCCTTTATCCCTTACGGGGTAGGCAGAGCGTAAAACGCCTCCTAAAAGGCGCTTTCGCCACGTCTGACATAAATTGAGGGCAATTTTAGATTGTAATGTGTATTGCTGTAGTGACAGGTTGTCAGCCCATCGCCTAAATTACAATACACTGTAACCCTCGAATCCCTTTTGCTGACTTCTACAGCATGCCCGGGAGGAAGGGCAACTGGAACATTCTATGTTTTTCTTTCTCTCCCAGTCCAGTATGGAAGACATCTGTTTGTGTTATTTTTTTGTTTTGCGAATAGAGTACAGGCCTATTTGGTCGCTTGTATGAAGATATTTTACTGTAATTTATCTCTACTGTGAAATTTGTAAAGATAATCCTTATCTACAGATAGAGATAACGCAATTTTTTTGTAGCCAGTATAGCAAAGCCATTGATAATACGGTATTTTATGTTATTACGTTTAGTGTGTTTTTATATAAATCTGTGTGGGTTTAACCAGAACTAAAAAGAAATTGTGGATTCAATATAGTAGCTGATATTTAGTGGCTAAAATCGTATTTCAAAATGACAGGTAAGTGTTAGTGTTGATTCTTTGTTTTAAAGGCATAAAATGTCATCATGATTCTTGTACACAATATCTTTGATCCATATGATTACGTGCATAAGTTTTCATGTCCGTCCAAAAAATAATACCTACTGTATCATCAATCTATCTTCTATACATATAATACATCTCTAGAAGGGTCGTGTCTGTACATTGAATATTTTTACAAAAAAAAAGTTTTTTTTTTAATTTTTGTCTGTCTGTCTGTATGTTACCACATCACGCAAAAACTACTGAACCGATTTCGATGGGACTTTTTTATATAACTGTGTGTTACCCGGATTGCAACTAAGGATTACTAAAATCACGCTACCTGACTTAGGGAGTAGGCAGGAAATTAAAATTTGGCTGTTTCTTAACCGATTTTTATGGAACTTTTTTAATTCGACTGGGAATTACTTAAAATCAAAGTAACGATACATATAATCACGCCACCTGACTTGGGGGGTGGGCAGGATATTGATCTCTGATCATTTTTAACCGATCTTAAAGGGACTTTTTATTTGACTGAGTTTTTTTAATTACCTGGTGTCCAGCCTAGGTCAGAAATAATCACGCAAACCATTTTAATATTGAGTAAGTACCCCAGTAAAGTAAGTAAGTAACAGTAAACTTCCATACTGGACTGGGAGAGAAAGAAAAACATAGAATGTTCCAGTTGCCCTTCCTCCCGGGCATGCTGTAGAAGTCAGCAAAAGGGATTCGAGGGTTACAGTGAATTGTAATTTAGGCGATGGGCTGACAACCTGTCACTACAGCAATACACATTACAATCTAAAATTGCCCTTAATTTATGTCAGACGTGGCGAAAGCGCCTTTTAGGAGGCGTTTTGCGCTCTGCCTACCCCGTAAGGGATAAAGGCGTGATTTTATGTATGTATGTATGTAAGTACCCCAGTTTGTATGGAAAACACGTAGTATCGAACATACTGAAAACGCTTCTCCGCGCGTAGGAGCGGGATCCGCTAGCTCGCGCGCGGAATCGTGTTTTCCATGCAAAAACAAGGATCAGACAATGCGAAACACGCTACCCGCGCGCGGGTTAGCAGATCCCGCTCCTACGCGCGGAGAAGCGTTTTCAGTATGTTCGACACTGCGTGTTTTTCATACAAACCGGGCGTACGAAGTCGCGGGCACAGCTAGTACATTTATAAATCCAATAGAAAACAAAATGGAAGAATATATAACGTATCGATTTGAAGCTCTGTTGTTTTGTCCCTTGATAAAGGTTAATATTGTTTGCCGTCACTACTATTGATTATTAGATAAACCTTTCACGGGCATAAACTACGAGTAGAGTTGAAAACTTTTATTTCTGTTGTAGAAAAATCAGCAATCCCTGAACAAAATAACGCCTTCCAACAGCCAGAGTTTCCACCACCTTACGAAGAAAGTACATCACAACAACTACAGTATCCACATCCACCACTGCAACCTCAACCAATCACCGTCCAGCCTGGGCATAGGATCCTAGTTGTCAGTGCAGTGGGTCCTATGCCCTCAACAGTGACTTGCAAATCGTGTAGTATGCAGGTGACCACCTCGGTTGTCTTCAGGCCTTCAGTACGGACACACTTGACTGCGTTGTTGTTGTGTTTTGTAGGGTAAGTATAACCATTATAATTCAACCAATCACCGTCCAGCCTGGGCAAAAGGGTCCAATTGTAAGTCCAGTGCAACTGCATGCCGGCCTGGGAGCAAGAGAAAAACATAGAATGTGCCGGCTGCATTTCCTCCCGAGCATGCTGTAAAAACCAGCTAAGGGATCCGAGGGTTTCGATATATTGTGATTTAGGCGATGGGCTGACAACCTGTCACTACAGCAATATACCTACATGTCTGTCTTGAATAGCCCTCAAAACTTTGTCAGACGTGGCGGAATAACCTTAGTTTGGGTCGTTTGCGCTCTGCCTACCCCATTAGGGATAGAGGCGTGATTTTATGTATGTATGTATGTGCAACTGCAACTTATGTAGTATGCAGGGTACCTTCATACCCCTGACACGAACGCGTTAGGTAGTTCGTTTTATTTGACAAATGATTACCGACACGTCATACAATACATATTAAAGTATTTATCTGATTTTGTGATTAGTATAAGTGAGAGGATGAGTAAAAGAGTGAGTCATAGTTGAGTTGAGAACCAATTACGAGTAGGTTTATTTTACCTGATAAGGAACAAAATAAAATAAATAAATAAACAATGATGCAATGTTCCTAGACCTACCTAAAATTATTTAAATAAAATAAAGCGAATGTACATTCACTCTTTTCGGTACTCATTTTTATAGCGGCCAGCAATTTCACCAAACGACACTAATATCCATTACCGAACGCTATACGAAGTCTTAAAAATATACGAATGCGATTTTTTTATAAAATAATGAGGAATGGAATGTGCGCCTGTCAAAGCCGCCATGCAAACTTTAAATGTCAAATTATTATGGACGAATCGCAAGCTTGATGTTTAAGTGTATTGTTATTGTTACATCGCAAAATGAGAGAAAATTGCTATACTAGTCTCAGCCTAAATAGCAATGTATGATCTCTTTTTCGGCCTCGTAAAGTAATGAACTATTAAGTATATCATCTAACATCTTTTCGCAAAAAAGATATATCAATCAAACATAGTCAAAATAATTATGTTCCTGAATTTCTAATTATTCAGACTACGTAAAATAAATGTAATTGAAAGATGTCGATAATTTTTTTAAACATACTATCTTGTTCTATCGAATGGGTTTTCAAGTCAAAGAATGATAAACCTTTTTTAAAACGCCATATGGTTTGCGTGGCGGTCACTGTCTTTGTTATTGGCCGACGACGGTATAACGTTCGTTCCGAATCAAGGAATCCTCTTATTGGCCGACAATATAATATAAATATTATGTTCTTTTTTTCTAGATGCTGGCCTTTTGCGTGTGTGCCGTACTGCATTGAATCCTGTAACACCGTAGACCACTTTTGCCCCAACTGCAGAGGTTACATCGGCTCTTATAGTAACTAAACATAATTAGCATGAAACACTACTATCCTAACTAAAAGCTTTTCAAAGAATTTCCTCGATTCTAGATTTTCCGGCTAAAACTAAAATGAAAATCAATTTATCACTTTCAAAATAATAAATTTTAAAAAGGACAGGTGATTTATACTCTATGGTAAAACCATACTTCGTCCGCTAAATTTTGACGCACTTCTGCACGTTTCCCAAGTATTTCATATGATCATATGACGGCGGATAAACTGCTTATATCTAAAAAGAAATTTCTTACAGCAGACCTACAGAAGTGATTTTTTTTATAATCTTGTAATAGAATAATGAAATAAACGAATTGTAATATTATTTTGTATTTTCTTTATAAGTGTTTTGTATTGTCTTTATTAACTAGACACGCGGTAGCGTGTCCAAGCCAAGTTCAAGCCGAACAAAGAGAACTGTCCAGCAGCACCGTGTATATATCTACAGGAACTATTTGGAGCGAATTTTATCCCTTTATAACTCGAAAACTATTAACTTAAATACGCCCAATTTGGATTATATACTGAGACCCTTTAGATAAACATACATACATACATATAACCACGCCTTTATCCCTAATGGGGTAGGCAGAGCATGAACGACCTAAACAAAGGTCGTTCTCCCACGTCTGACAAAGTTTTGCGGGTAGTTTAAGATAGATTTGTACGTATGTTGCTGTAGTGAAAGGTTGTCAGCCCAGCGCCTAAATTACAATATACAGAAACCCTCGGATCCCTTAGCTGGTTTTTTATTTATTTTATATCTACTTGGCTTCCACTTTCACATTTATGTTATTCGTGTGATGCATCATAACTTGCCACTATAAATCGACAAATTGGCAAGAAAATAAAAACAAATGCACGCTGTAGAACAAATATATGCCAGAAAAACTAATGAATGCGATAATGTTTTGAAGTGGGTTGGGATCTACCTACCTCCTAGTGATCCGCCCTGGGCAACAGCAACACTGGCTTGCCTTTGAATAAGTCCGGTTGAACGATCCCAACAAAGCGGTGGTATGCTCCGCAAAGGGCCGCCAGGATCGCGACCAACCTCTCACCGGAGTCAAGCGCCAAACAGCTTGCTGTGTACCGTCGGTGCGTGAGATTGCCAGTGCCATAACAGGCATCTTTTGGGTGAGCTCGCTCAATCGTGGACTATGTCACTGTCATCCCTGACATTGTGTCTAGACACACAGTTATTATATACTCTAATAGAAAAATTCAAATATCATGAGTTCCACATTGCTGTCACTGAATTTTAGGGGTAACATTAATTGGCTTCTATAAAAAGCTACCTTAATCAGTGAGGTCTACTACTAATCTAACTCGAGCATTACCCCCTTTAAGACTACCATTGCTCAGGTTATAGGCTACTTTTTTCATATAGTTTTTTATTTGAGCAAGTTATTGCTTCCATGCTGGCCTGGGAGCAAGAGTAAAACATAGAATGTGCCAGCCGCATTTCCTCCCGAGTATTCTGTAAAAACCAGCTAAGGGGTCCGAGGGTTTCAGAATATTGTAATTTTACGCGTAACTGTAAAAATCAAATAACACACATAGTAAATGTGGGGAAAAATTTAGTTTGACGTATCTTAATTTATTTTGAAGATTTAAATTTTACTATTTTTAAGTGTTGTTCATCCAGAATTGAGCCCAATAAAATTAGATAAATGTAAAGAACCTTAGATTTGATTGCGTCATAATCCCATAAATTACTTTTTCTTTCAATATAGCAATCTTATCGCTTGATACCAAATAATCAATTTAATATAAAGCACTTGTGCTACAAAGCAGACACTTATTGTAGTACTTATTGTTCATTAATAAATTCGTGCTTAACTGAGTAAATTTTTAGTATATTTTTATATCTTGGTACATAAGTGATTCCGAAAAGTGAAAATAACTAATCAGATATCTATTTTATTGTATCTATTTTTTTCTGTAAAGTCTTCGAACTGACAGCGTTCAGGTTGTACCATGGAAGGTAAGAAGCCTTATTTAAATTAAATTGGCGTAGAATGGTGGTATCGTTTTAGTCCCACCTTACGAATGGTGGTATGGTTTTAGTCCCACCGTACCACCAGGGTAGTGTAAGTGGTATGGTGGGTCCGCAGGGAAGACGAATATACTATATATCAGTTATTATAATTTCATCTAATGAAACGTATCATCACAATCAAATGAAAACCTCTGAAAACTTGCGAAGCACTGTAAGTATATACGTATGGGAAAAATAACACTAATTAAAATTCCAGGTGAATCATCAAAACAAGCAAACAATGTCTCGAGCAGTTATGGCAATCACAGTACCCAACCTCCACCGTATTATCCCTTGGACCCAGTTGCAACGGCGATCCAAAATCCTGCGATGACAGTCACCCAACAACCTGGCACGAATTTGTACCAACATGGAATGACAGTGGCTGAACCTGGGGCTTTTCAAGAACCTTTTCTTGGGAGGTTACCAATGAGAGTGAAATGTCCTTCCTGCAATCATGAGTTGCCGACCAGATTAGTGTTTATTCCAACGAAGATGGCTCACATTTTTACTTTTATATTTTGTATTACGTTGTAAGTATAATTATAAAAAATAATGTTTATGTCATCATCTGCATCATCATTCGCGAGCCCTCATCCCATTTATTTGGGGCCGTCGCATTTTTCTTACGTTTTCATTTCCCATTGGGTTTGTTTGTCCACTTTCAACATATCCATTTAAATTCAACAAGCACGTTTATATCTAAGTATGACGCAGGATTTTGATCAGGGCCCGGACTTTAACAAAATACTGATCATAATCCTGAGAAAATCTTTATATTTAGTCAAAATCCTACCAAAATCTGTATTTTAGATTATTGATTAATGGGAACAGGATTTTATTAATAATTTTGACAAAGTCCTAGACTTAAATCTGGCTTATAACCAATATTTTCTTAAAGTCCGGGTTTTGATCAAATATCTAGTTTTTTTTATTAAAAACCCTGTGACATACATAACCGTAAATTCAACATTGTTATGGTATTTGTTTTTTTTTCGGAATATGTAGCAAGTACCATGTAGATAGGTACATATTTTCATAACTTCTATGCTGGACTGGAAGTAAAAGAAAAAGATAGAATCTGCCAGCTGCATTTCCTCCCGGGCATACTGTAAAAATCAGCTAAAAGATTCGAATGTTACAGTTGATTGTATTTTGGCGATGGGCTTACAACCTGTCACTATAGCAATCTACGAATTGTACATACAATAAGGTTGTCATACGTGGCGGAACGCCCTTTGTGTAGGTTTTCGACGCTCTGTCTACTCCATTGGGGATAAAGACGTGATGGTACGTATGTACGTAAACATATTTTCATAATCTTTCATTGATAAGCAGATGTTTTTTTGTCCTTACGCAAAAGTTAAAAATTTCTTATCTCTCTTTTTCAGGATGTGGCCGTGCGCCTTGATTCCCTACTCCATAAACGGATGTAAAGCCATTGAACATTATTGTCAAAATTGTGGAGCTTGCTTGGGGTCAGTGAAATAAAGGAAGAACTTGATATTTTGGTTTGAATTTGAAGTGAAATAAAAAAAGCTTTCAAATTATATTTTGTGGTTTCAATTCATAACATTTCTTGGTGTACAATAAACTTTATATTATGGTTAGGATAACTGATTGAAATGGTGGTTCTAATTTTATAATCTATTTTTATATTGACACTTCTTGAAATTATACCTAATCATCATTAGGCCTTTTTCATCTTGACAGATGATTCAAGCAGCGCCTATGCGAGAAAAGCATCGTCGCTCGTGGCTAAAAAGACCGATCCTTGAACGACATTTTCGTCCGCACTTACTGCACGCGAATTGAGAGTCCGTTGCGACGCAGCTCTCTCCACGAGCATGTAGTTTTTCCCGTTTCTGAGCTAGAGTTTGAAACCAGGCCTTATCGTGAGTCTCACGGCCCTAGTAGATGGATTTTCTCCACGCATCACGATCTGTAGCGAGATCCTCCCATGTGTTGCGATCGATATTAAATGCGATCATATCGCGTTTTGCGCAATCTTTAAAACGTATTAAGGGACGTCCGACTTTACGTTTTGAGAACGCAACTTGGCTCAACATGGTCTGTCTGGACAAACGAGAGCTGCTCTTACGGTGCACATGCCCTAGCCACCGCAAGCGTCTCTCTTTGAGTAGATCGGTGATACTAGGAAGCTGTGCAATCTCTAGCACTCTCTCGTGTGTTACCCTGTCCTTCCATGATATGTTGAGGATGCTCCGAAGACTGCGCATGTGAAAGGTGTTAAGTCGTCTTTCCTGTTTAGCATACGACGTCCAGGTTTCAGCTCCGTACAAGAGTATGCTCAAGACGCAAGTTTGATATACAATCATCTTGGTCCTGACCGTTAGATGTTTATTATTCCATACTCTTGTACGCAGCCTGCCGAACGTCGTGGCCGCCTTGTCGATGCGAATATTGATCTCACCATCCAGGGAGAGATTGCTCGACACGGTCGACCCTAGGTAACAGAACTTATCAACTACCTCCAAGGGTGCACCTTCCAGCAAGATGGTCGGCTGGTAGGTATAACCCTGCGCTAGAGTTACGGTCTTCTTTGCATTTATGGACATGGAGAACAGGGTACATGCGTGGTGAAATTTGTCCAGTAGGACCTGGAGCTCTTGGGGAGATTTTGCAACAAAGGCTGCATCGTCGGCAAAGAGCAGGCTGTCAACAAAAAAGTCCTCGCGATTACGGCGAGACTTAAGAAGGGCGACATTGAACATTTTCCCATCTGCTCGTGTATGTAGGTGGACTGCTGTGCGTCACCGAAGGCGACTTTGAGCAGCAGTGAGAAGAATATGCCGAACAAAGTTGCGCATCTCAAAAGCGTCAGACGTTTGTCCATTGTAGACAACGGTACCTTTCATATCCACGTGAAAGCATTTGACCAACCTCAGCAACTTTGGGGGACATCCTATTCTCTCAAGTGCAATGTAGAGACCCACTCTGCTGACCGTGTCGAAGGCCTTATTCAGGCCAACGAACGCGACCATCAAAGGGGTATTCTGCTCACGACACTTCTCTTGAAGTTGTCGGATGATAAATGTCATGTCCGTAGTAGAACGCTGGGAACGGAAGCCACATTGTGCCTCCGGATACACGCGTTCAGCAAGACGTTGCAGTTTAGTTAATATGACCCTTTCAAAAAGCTTGCCGACGTTGCTAAGAAGGGAAATACCACGGTAGCAGTTACAATTGCCGCGGTCACCTTTCCCTTTGTAGAGGGTTACAAAATTAGCATCACGCATATCCTGTGGAAATAGCTCCCTCTCCCAGCATTTACCTAGGAAGTTATGCAGGACCGGTAATATGCACTTGAGTTTTAGGACTTCAGTGAGTATACCGTCAATCCCTGGACTCTTACCACACTTAAGCTGAAGCACGGCTGCACGAAGATCTGTCACGGTGGGTAAATCGTCAAGCTCAGTCATTATAGGTAGGTCCGGAATTAAATCCACAGCTACAGGACTGATCACAGCTGGTTGAGAATAAAGCCTAGTGTAGTGTTCTACCCACCGATTAAGTTGACGACCGCTGTCAATGATGACAGTACCGTCGATCTCTTTTAGAGGGGCCGTCCTTGTTTGCACTGGACCAAGAGCCACCTTTATTCCCGCATATACACCGCGGAAGTTTCCTGCGGCCGCACTGAATGCTTGAATGCTTCTGCACAGCTCTATCCGGTAGGCATTAACGAGCTGGCGGCAAGTACGCTGTAGGGATGACTTTGCTGTGCAGAGTTTAGAGCGTGCGGCCTCGCAGGGATCAAAGCGGTACCCTAGTGCAGCTTGGCGTTTGGAGTCGATTAGAGGCTGAAGGTGGGCTATATTTTCAGTAAACCAATCCGGTGATTTCACATTGGCATATCCGAAAACCTCGCCGGCGGTTTTGGTGAGGAGGTCTTTAAAAGATTCCCATTCCGTTTCTACGGGCGCATCCACATCCCAGGTAGCTACTATCCGTTGCACCAGCGAGCTGAAAGAATCCACTAGCTCAGGGTCCCTGGTCTTGGGAAGATTTAATATCTTCCTTCCGGGTTTCTTGGAGGAGTGAATCTTTTTGGGCAATAGGAGAACTTTACACGCTACCAAGGAGTGGTCAGTGTCGCATTGTGCACTGTGGTAGGATCTTGTGTGGGTGACTTCCTTTAAATCCTTCTTTTTGGTTAAGGCTAAGTCTAGTTGATGCCAATGACCGGACCGAGGATGTTTCCAGGATACTTTACGCATCAGTTTGCCTTTAAAATATGAATTGGTAACACACAGCTGAAATTTGGCGCAGAACTCAAGCAGGCGTTGGCCATTTTCATTCTGCTTTCCTATGCCATGCTTTCCGAAGCAATCGGGCCAGGCGGTGTTATCCTGTCCGACACGAGCGTCAAATCTCCCAGAACGTAAAGTCGATCTCCGGTCGGTACACTGGCCACAACAGAGCACAGCTTGTCATAAAAGTCATCTTTAGACTCTGCTGTCAAGGTGAGAGTTGGAGCGTAGGCGGAAATCAGTGTTACAAAGCCGCTTTTAGTACTGAGGCGCAAAGCCATAATACGCTCAATTACTCCTCGAGGTGTTTCTATGGCACTTAAGAGAGTGTTGTGAACTGCAAAGCCCACACCGTGCTCACGATTTTCGTTAGAAGCCTTACCTTTCCAAAAGAAGGTTTAATTTTGTTCGCGCAATGAGCCCTCATCTGGAAGTCTGGTTTCTTGAAGTGCGGCAATTGATATATTAAGGCGTGTCAGTTCCAGATCGATAACAGCCGTCTTACGCAGATCTTGGGCGTAATCAGAAGTCTCCGAGCTGGCCGGGAGACCTGTCCTCATAGTTCGGACATTCCAAGAACCAAAACGCATGGAAGTGTAAGTTTTGGGTTTATGTTTATTAAGCTGTTTCATTGCGGGTATACAACAGCACAGCGCCGTCTTCCGGGTTGCCCCTGTGTTCCCAACACCCCAGAGGAACAAACGACGCCGAGGCGGACCAGTACCTTATTGACTGGGGGCTGCCCAGTTTGGAGCGGGCGGTAACTGGTCAGTGGGCCTACGATGGACCCTCCCACTGTCGAGAGCGACCCCTGGCGCCCGCGCTTACGCCCAAGCGCGCGGGCTTATAACCGGTGACTGTTCATTCCGCGTTTCGACGTCGTATTACTTACACGCTTGTACGAAATATTCCTAAAGTAATATCTAACTACCTTCAATATGGGAAAGTGTATAGTTTGTAATAAGGCAGTGACCAAGAAGTGTCCAGCAATCACCTGCAGCAAGTGTGAGGCAATAGTGCATGAGCGCGCGGAGTGCAGCGGCCTTAACAACAAGCAGCGCGCCGCCCTTCATGCAGCCGATGCACTTGAGTGGGTGTGCGCCGACTGTCACGACATCTCAGCGAGAAGAACATCGTTTCTGTCTGCTGAGGATGACGAAGATGACAATGCCAAAGACGAAATTTCTGCGGGTTCAGAGATAGATGTCAAGAAACTATTTGTAAAAATATCTAAGGAAGTTAACAAGATTGTGATGCGTGAACTTGCAGCTATAATGAAATCCGTTAAATATGCTAGCGACAAAATAGACGAGTATGAAAAATCGATGACGGATACTAAGGAAATTATAAAAACACTTGAGCGCAAGCAAACTGCGTTGAAGAATCAAAATACTAACTTGGAAACCAGAGTTGGAGCTCTTGAGCAACGTCTCGAGTCGATGGAGCAGGCTGCTTTAGCGGACCATATTGAAATAGCCGGTATCCCCTCTCAAGATAACGAAAATGTGGTAAAAATTGTTAACGAGGTTGGGCGCTTATTACAGGTGTCAGATGCAGGAGATAATCTGGTGCGTGCTGCCCGTCGTCTACTTGCACGCAAAGATAGGGCTGGTGCTATCCTAGTACAACTCAGCAACGAGTCTGTCAAGACACAATGGGTTCAAGCTGGACGCAACGCTGGACTGCAAGCCTCTAATATACTAACAAACCTAAACGCAGTGAATGGAGCTGAGAAAATATACATCCGGGAAGCTCTTTCAGGCCGTCTCAAATACCTGCTTGCGAAAGCGAAAACCGATTTTAAGGACACCAATAAATATAAATTCGTATGGAGCAGATTTGGTAAAATATTTGCTAGGAAATCAGAAAATACTAAGATTTATCTGATTAAATGTGAAGATGATATCGCTAAATTAGCAATTTAAAAGTAGATGCCCGATTGTATGTAAGTGTTTGTTTTTACCTACCCTACATGTTATACTCATGGATGATTTTGTTGAAAACACAACAGAAATATCTGATTGTATTGACATAAATCAATTCTGTAATAATTTGCCAGGGAAACCGTCAAATAAACTAATCTGTATACATATAAATATAAATTCAGTAGTAAAATACTTCAGTCTTCAATTTATATCCAGCCAAATACACGAGTTTTACCAAAATCATAACATTCTCTCGCAAAATCAATTTGGGTTTCAAGCTAAGAAAAGCACTTCCCTTTTATTGTCAAAGTTTACTGATGAGATTAATAGACATCTTAATGACAAAAAGCATGTCCTTATTGTTCTTATCGACTACAGTAAAGCTTTTGACACTTTGAGACATAGTACACTAGTGCAAAAGCTGGAGGACTCGGGTGTACGAGGTCCTATCTTGAAATGGTGTACTAATTATTTACAAAACAGAAGTTATCAGGTAAAGATTGGAAACACGTCTAGTCAGGAAGAGATTGTTACAGAAGGAACTGTCCAAGGGTCGGTCTTAGGTCCGTTGCACTATCTAGCGTATGTGAACGATCTCAATAATAGCATTCAGAAATGTTCCATCTATCAATATGCAGACGACACGTGCCTTATTGCTGCAGATAAATGCTTAAAGACTGCTGAGTCAATGATACAGAGTGACTTTAATACAATATGTCAGTGGTCACACGATGCTGGGCTTGTTCTCAATGCTGAGAAAACCAAGATAATACACGTTCACTCTAATCAATCCAGAACGATTGGTGCAATTAGAATTATAGGGCACGATCATAATTGTTTGCACTCGGGTATTGATCATAAATGCAAATGTTCACCACTACAGCAAGTTACAGAAGAAAGATATTTGGGTTTAATCATCGATAATAATTTCAATTGGAAACCGCATATAAATTTAGTATGTAACAGGTTACGAGCTGTGTTAGCGAAGTTTTACATGATCAGAAATAGAATCCCTTTCAAAGTCCGTCTTCAAACGTACACGGCACTAGCTGATGGCATTATTTCATACGGAATAAGTAGCTATGGACGCACGTTCAAATCTTATTTGGATGACATTTACAACTTACAAGTAAGGATATTAAAATTGGTTGTACCTTATAACTTTAAATGTCGTTTAAGAAACGACATTGACCTATTTAACTTATTTTTAACTGCAAAGTCTTACCAGTAAATTTAAACTTTAAATATCAAATACTAAAGGAACAGTACTTTAAAACAGATATACAGCATCCGATATCACACGTAAAAAATACTAGGCAGGTCACAAATAAGGTTCTTCAAAAACCGAATTACTGTAATTATTATGGGAAAAGAACGTCTGAATTTATATTACCCGATTTAATAAATAATTTGAATAAAGACCTACACGACAAAATAACTACAAAAAATGTATCTGTAATGTTAAAAAACGAAATTCTTTCCCACCTTTAAAACAATTTATAGTTATTTATTTATAAATATTGAATTTAAGCATTATATATAAATTATTTATCATGTTAGTATTTATTTATTGTAAACTCGCCGATTCTTGCGGTAGAATTTGGAGCATCCTGTGCCGTGCCGTGTGCCGTGTTTAACCGGTTTAGCTATTGTTCATCTATGCGCCGAGCAGTAAAAAAGTGTGGGTCGGCAGCAGACCGCGCTCGCCTGTCCCGAAAGGGTAAGGTAGGGCGTGTTCGTCTTAATATTGTCAATTATCATTTAAATAATTGACAGTATTAAGTCTAGATTAATTAATAATAAGATACTACTTACTGTTATTACTTATACTAACTACGATAATCTGTAATATTGTTATGCGGATAGTCATCGAGACAAACCTATTACGGGTTTAGCGATGTCTTATAGATTGTATAAGGGTCATTTATTGTAATAAAATTCTAATAAAAAAAAAAAAAAAAAAAACTGCCACTCCCCGTGTTGTTATCCACGCCGCGGAACGACGTGGGTGAAGTGTCCTCTCCACAGATGCTGCATCGCCTGGGACGCAGTTGATGACGTAGGGTTGCCCAAGACCTTCGCCACCTTCTCGGCCTCCCCAGCTTGGCTCGCAGGAATGGCATGTCAATACGTGCGAGACCACCAGGTTGGCTGCAGATGACTGCCGCTGTTCAGATTAGATCCTACTTGCGCCTAACGAAGTCATCAATTCCGGGTTTAATTTCGGAGTTTTCCTTCTCCTAGACAGGTTGCAGACCAATGCTAAGGACGCCCATCTCGCCCAATACCTAATCAATATAATAATAATGTGAATCTGTATATTTTTAACGAGCATATTCGAAAAAATAATTTGAGATAACTAAATAAATAACCGCCTTTCCAGGGGTTTTTTGTGGTTTCCACTTACTTTAAAATATACTCATACTAACGACCCGCCCCGGCTTCGCACGGACATCATCAGTGTTTCTCTAGTATATTCTGCATGTATTATACATATAAACCTTCCTCTTAAATCACTCTACCCATTAAAAAAAACCGCATTAAAATCCGTTGCGTAGTTTAAAGATCTAAGCATACACAGGGATATAGGGACAGAGAAAGGGACTTTGTTTTATACTATGTAGTGATTAGAACTAGGTTAGCTACAATAAAATACAATAGTTGTAAGCAAACGTATAACGGATAGCGTAGTAATGTTTGGGTAATTATGTGGTAACAATAGACATCTGTATTTTTTCTTATAAATGCTTGATTGGTGTCGACTCCAAAATTGACAATAATTGTACCTGTAGCCTACCTAGTTCTAAAAGGAGTATATTTTAAAGTGTATTGAATTAAAAAACTTTTCAGTGCGTCTTCTTTCCACGAAAAAACCCTAAGAAGGCGGTTGTTTATTTTGTAATTTAAAATTATTTCTTTTTCTTGCTTTAATGTGCATATTTTATTCCGTAGGTATCAGATTTATCGAAATCTATACCTACCCATGAGCAGATTTACTATACTAAACGCACTGCCTATAAAATACGATAGTGTCGTCGTCCAAACGTTACTTCCACGCTGGACTGGGAGCGAGAGAAAAACATAGAATGTGCCAGCTGCTTTTCCTCCCGGGCATGCTGTAAAAACCAGCTAAGGAATCCGAGGGTTTCAGTATATTGTAATTCAGGCGATAGGCTGACAACCTGTCACTACAGCAATATATCTACAAATCTATCTTAAATAACCCTCAAAACTTTGTCAGACGTGGCGAAACGATCTTTGTTTCGGTCGTTTACGCTCTGCCTACCCCGATAGGGATAAAGGCGTGATTATATGTATGTATGTATGTCATCGTCCAAATCCTAATCTATATCCTAGGTTATTTCAATACAAAGAGAAGTAATCAATTACTACTTAGATAAGAAGCAGTCGCAAACAAAAGTGTCAAAAGTCCATTGCGCTCTGCCGGATGGCGTACAGATTTGGACAATAACAAAATTAAATAGTTATTCATCTATTTTATATACATTTTTAATTATTGTCAATATTATTATAAATGAAAACATGCTTATTAAATATTACTAAAACTGACTAATTGCTATTATTATCTAAAAATTCATTAAACGAGTATAATGTCAAATCTTTAAGATACTGAAAAAAAATCGTTTAAAAGAAAATATGCTTGGAGAGTCACGTATACGTTAAGGCAGTTTGTTGTATATTTTAGTGGCCATTGATATAACACTTTTTTGACATAGAGTCGTTTTATGTGCAATAAATTATCTGTTGGAATATTTTGTCTCCTATTATTAGTTATATTTCATGTTGCCTTTGATTTATTTGAAGCATTGTCTATCTAATGAGAACGTATAACGTTTTTTAACGAAACGTTAAAGCGTTTATAAATTTGATAGGTCCGCCACTGACCACTAGATAACATTATGTAAAATTTAAAACAAAATAATACATACATATAATCACGCCTTTATCCCTAATGGGGTAGGCAGAGCGTAAACGTCCCAAATAAAGGTTGCTCCGCCACGTCTGACAAAGTTTTAAGGGCTATTTAAGATAGATTTATAGGTATATTGCTGTAGTGACAGGTTGTCAGCCCATTGCCTCAATTACAATAAACTGAAACCCTGGGAGCCCGTAGCTGGTTTTTACAGCATCCCCGGGAGGAAATGCAGCAGGCTCATTCTATATTTTTCTCTCGCTCCTAGGCCTAATAATGTATGTGCTATGTGCTCTTAGGATTCCACATTATGCACTCAAAACTTTAATTTATATATAACATCAGAAAGTGCTAGTCACACTGAACATCTTTTTTCAACGTGGTACCTCCGTATCGTTAAAAGAATAGCTGGGCTCTTAGAGTTCCTCATTAGGAACTTCAGATTTTCAAATATTTAAATCTAAAGAAAGTGCTTATCACATTAAATATTTTTTGCTAAAGCGGCTTCTCTGTATATCTGGTAGTTTAAGTGGTTTCTGCAGTTCCACACTTAGTGCTCCAGATATTTGCGATCCATCAGCCTTCTTCACAAAATTGTATATTCTGACTGTAAATGCTCGACATGTTATTTAGAATGTCAAAAAGCGCTAGTGACACTGAACATCTTTTGTGAACGTGGTATTTCCATATATTTCATAGATTAGCTGGGCTTAGGGCCGTATTTAAAATCAGCTCTCATGAGGGACAGCGAGTTTGAGTTCGTATCAGAAATTTGATTTCAGTACAAACTGCCCTGTCTTCTTCTTCTTCTTCGAATCAAAGGTCCAAAATTCAACTATTATTATTATGAGCCTTTGAGAAAACACAGCATCGCTTTATGAAGAAGCAGTGTGAACTCACCTTGATTGTAGTACTTACTACCGTGTGTAGGCGTCCTTATATCCATAGATCTCATTCAAGTTTTCAAATATCTGTCACCGCAAGGCGGGAACCGGCTGTCAATGTCATTGCGTGTGTAACTCGCCGCCGTAGTCGATGTGAAAAACCGAAATAAGTGTTTTTATCAATATAGTAGTGCTCGGAGTGTAGTTTCATGACGGAAAATATAGAACGCCGTCCCAGGAGGGACAGTTTATATGATGGGGCCCCGAATGGGGACGGATCTGACTCAGATTCCGCCGCTTCGCCGCGGTCGGAGAGCGATCGTCCGCCGTATAAAAGAAGGGCTAAAAAGCACGATCCTCGCCTGGATGCACTTATTAACCAGGTAGGATTTCTTTCACAAGTTTATATGCAAAGTCTCGGCGGCTCGGAAAATCCGTCAACAAGTAAACAACATAACCTAAAAAACAACAATAGTAGTGCAACATGTACTTCAAATGAAGGCTTTTTGATCGCTCCTGAGGAGAGTCGTACTGTTCTTGACCTTGGACAGGCATCTGTTGATGTTGATTTAACTAAAGTAGCAAAGCCCGCTTTACCAGAGAGAGTAGAAAAGATAAAGTCCCTGCAGCATTTTGGTTTGCCTACATGGCGAAATGTTAGGTACTCAAAAACTTTGCAGTCATTTAACGCTACGCCTGGCTTTATAGATCTTCACGTAAACAATGAACTCTGTCAGCTCAGTAACACGAAAGATTTCTTAGCGGGGACGGAGAATTTGATGGCAGCATTATCTAATGCTATGTTTGAATCTAATGATTTATTGCGTACTGGCTTACAGTCAGTGATTGATTGGGCCTTTAGTAACCCAGACGAATTAAAACCATCAGCATTACTTGCAAAAATCTCTTCTGCCATAGGCAAGGGCACATCATTTTATAAGAACTCGGAGGAGATTCTGCAAGTCATTTGTGGAAAGAGAGCTGAGTGCATAGAGACAAGGAGAGAACGGCTCATTAAAGAAGTGCCTAATAAGTGTGTTCAGTTGGCACTCAGGAATATTCCTCCATCTGAAACTTCATTGTTTGATCAAACAAAGCTTAACACCTTAATTCAAAATTTTGGGGGGCCTCAGCAGTGGCTGCATTCTCTTGCTTTAAAAGAAAAAGCTCCAGCTGCTACATTTAAGAGGAAATTTAATACTCCTTATTCCATCCCGAACACAGCCCCTAAGAAACCTAGATATGAAGCTCCTAGGAGGTATTTCAATTCTCAGAATATTGATCCGAAAAACAAAGGTAAAGGCAAAGGCAAGGGAAAGAAGTCTTCCTTTCGTGCCTTTGACCAAAATAGACAATGACGCCAGGCAGGGGTTCAGAGGGGGACAGCTGAAGAAGTACAGGGAGAAGTGGGAGGAGCTCAGGGCTACACCTTTCATTTTAAAGACAATTTCAGGATCTCGGATTCCCTTTTTACAAAGACCCCCCTTAGTTTACCCCTCATCAAAAATAGCACAGAGCTATGCCACAAAACCATCCAGTCAAATGACCTTGCAGATCGAAGAACTAAAACGTCAGGGAATATTGGAAAGGCCAAATTCTTTGACTCCCGGTTTCTTTTCCCGGATGTTTCTTGTCAAGAAAAGCGATGGTGGCTACAGACCAATATTCGACCTTCGGGAGTTAAACAGATTTGTGCAAACAAAACATTTTCACCTCATAAACCAAGCAACGGTCCCCGAATTTCTCCAACCCGGCGACTGGATGGTAAAGGCCGATATATCGCAAGCTTATTTCCATCTTCCAATTGCCCCGTCTCACAGACCATTTCTACGTCTGTTTTACAAACAAGAGATGCTCCAGATGACTGCACTTCCTTTCGGGCTCTCATCAGCCCCAAGGCTCTTTTCAGCCGTCTCATGCTGGGTCGCAGAGGCTCTACGCAAGAGAGGGATGCGGGTTCTGGTGTACCTAGACGATTTTCTTCTAGCACACCAGGACCCTGCCAAATTGGCATCACAGGCTGCGGAGGCTGTGATGATCTTGGAATCCCTGGGCTGGCAGGTCAACCACCAAAAGTCAATTCTGACTCCAACGAGGTCACTAGATTTTTTGGGCATCACTTGGGATACAGACAGAAATGTGATGAAGCTTCCTGTGAAGAAACAGGGATCAATATACACGGTTTTGAGCAAAGTATTGACCGAGAAGTCTTGCCATCTTCGTCAACTTCAATGCCTACTGGGGCATTTAAACTTTGCTTGTTTCGTAATCCCGAGAGGGCGACTGCACTGTCGTCACTTACAGATTTTTCTAAGGCAGTTTCCTCAGAATCAACCAAGGTCACAGAGATCAGTCCCACAGAGGGCAATGACAGATATAGAATGGTGGCGCAGAGCCCTAACCATGACAAGTCCAATACATCTCATGGGTGTAACTCATTTCTTGACAACAGACGCTTCAGATGTCGGCTGGGGAGCTGTGTTAGACAGAACAACAATGTCAGGGTCATGGGCACCTCAGCAGAGGCCATGGCACTGCAACAAAAAGGAAATGTTTGCCGTGCTTTCTTCTATAAGCGAACATGCAGAGAGTCTCAGGGACTCCCATGTACTTTTACAGACCGACAACAAAACCATCATTGCATATATTCGCAAAGAAGGTGGCACTCACTCGATAGGTCTGCTGTCTCTAACGTTCCAACTTCTGACAGTATTAGACAGTTGGAATATAACCCTGTCGGGATACCTGCCGGGCAAATACAACGCCATAGCAGACCGACTGTCCCGGAGGCGCCCGGTTCCAGAATGGCACTTATTACCCCTAGCCACTGCAGAGGTGTTCAAGCGTTGGGGCAAGCCAGATATAGACCTTTTTGCGTCAAAAAGGTCAGCTGTGGTACCAAGGTACGTAACCTTAGATTCACGAGACTCTTCCGCAAGATTCGTAGACGCATTTTCACGGGAATGGAATTATCAACTCGGATGGATATTTCCTCCTCCAAACCTAATGCCGAAGGTTCTGTCGCACCTGAACAGGGCGTACGGCACGTACCTAATAGTAGCTCCGGACTGGGAACAGTCCTTTTGGAGATCAGATCTTCTGACGCGAGCACTGGACGAACCAATGCAGTTGACCAGCTTACACAGAGTGTTAGTAGATCTGACAACAGGGCTTCCACCTCCTCAGATAGACCAGTTAGTTCTGAAGGTTTGGAAAGTTGGGGGTGGGGCGAAAAACTAACCAGTTGGTCCCAGGCCGAAAAGGATCTCCTCAAACAAAGTTGGCGTAAGTCCACACTAGAGACTTATCAACCCGCTATTAGAAGGTGGATATCCTGGTGTGCTGATAAAAATAGTAATGCCAAATCACCTAAAGCAGAGGAAGTAGCTCAGTTTCTTGCTGATACATATTTAAAAGAAAGATTTGCTTATAGTACAATGCTTGTTCATAAGTCAGCAATAGCAACATTTTGTGGTTCAAATAATGAAATATCAACTAATTTTCTAGTCAAACAGGTTTTAAAATCAATACAAAATTCCAAGCCACCAGCCTTCAAACCACCTGTGTGGGATGTCAGACATGTGTTAAAATGGTTAAAGAACAACCCTAAAGATGATTCTATATTTGAAATTGCTAGGAGAACAGCTATAATCTTACTTCTGGCTTCAGGTCGAAGATTACATGATTTAACCCTTTTAAGAACAAGTAAAGAGAATTTTAAAGATGACGGACAAGAAATTTGTTTATGGCCAGTATTTGGAGCTAAGACTGATAATGGATCGAGACGTCAGTCAGTTTGGAAGCTTCTACCTAACGAAGAAAGTAGTTTATGCCCAGTCAAGTGGGTTCGACTTTTAATTAAGGCCAATAAAGATAGACAAAACAAAGAAACAGACAACTGCCTTTTTATAACAATCAAAGGCAAAGCAAAGCCTGCATCTAGAACCTTGATAGGAGGATGGGTGAGATCTGTCTTAAAAGATGCCGGTATAGATGCCTCACCAGGTTCATGTAGATCAGCAGTTGCATCCTTAGGTTGGCTTGAAAATAGACCAATTGAAGAGATTCTTGAAAGAGGAAACTGGAAAGCAGTAGAAACTCTAAGAAAACATTATTGCCGACAGATTGAAACACAGGAATGCGAAAATCATTTAAATTTATTTAAAAATTTTAATACAATTTAATAGTTGTAATTTATCATTTAAGATAAGAAGTTGATCTCATAACAACATAATTATAAACTAAGAGAAGTTAAAACTAATTATAAATAAGAATGTTTGGTTTTGTTAGACCGGCTAAAGGCCATATAGGTTGATTACTTTAACTTTCATAATTAAAATTGCAGGAGAATAGCAATTTATTTTTGTTCTATTTCTTAATATAGATTTTATACGAGACTGATCATAGTTTCATTTTATCTTTTATCAAAAGTTTTTAATGAGCATAATCTTATAATAATTTGAATACATAAATGCTTATTACTAATTTCAACATTGCGTGTGTCTTGTTATAGTCACCAGCAGATATCAAACACGTCGTCTTCATAAAGCGATGCTGTGTTTTCTCAAAGGCTCATAATATAAACGTTTTACATAACAATAAAACGATTATTATGAGCCGAAAGAAAACACAGCATCGCAGGAAGGTTCTTCCTGGTGAATACTCCAATGACATTGACAGCCGGTTCCCGCCTTGCGGTGACAGATATTTGAAAACTTGAATGAGATCTATGGATATAAGGACGCCTACACACGGTAGTAAGTACTACAATCAAGGTGAGTTCACACTGCTTCTTCATAAAGCGATGCTGTGTTTTCTTTCGGCTCATAATAATCGTTTTATTGTTATGTAAAACGTTTATATTATGATTAGATTAAGTTAAATCGTCCCTTGCCAGTATTTGCCCTGTCAAACCCATACTTAATATTGCTCTCAAGTTTGAGATCGCTTCGTAAATACGAGCCTTAGAGTTCCACATCATGTACCTCAGATCTTCGAATAGTTTCATATCCTACACAAAGTGCTTATCATATTTATAACTTTTTGCTAAAGCGGATTTTCTGTATCTGTGGTAGTTTAAGTGATTTCTGCACTCCAGATCTTCGATCCTTTTTTGAATTTGAAGTCGGCTAAAAAGACATTTTAATCTCGTAAACAAAATGCATTATTAAGTCGAGGTCAATCTATACATATATAATAAATCTCTAGCAGGGTCGTGTCTGTACATTGAATATTTTTACAAAAAAATTATTGCAGCAAGCTTTATTTTTTAACGACTAGCTGACCCGGCGAACTTTGTTCCGTCTTAGACGCCATAAATGAGCAGATTTTTGATTTTATTAAGTTAATTGTTTTATTATATAAAGTTGTCAGGTTGATCTAGCTGACCCGATAGTTATGACTATGAATATTGAATTCGAATTGAACGTAATTTTTTTTTTTCATCCTCTTTGACTATATTTGCAGCACGCATTCAGTCAATTCTAGTCTTAAGGTTACATTAAAAAAGTTTAATAATTTGAAATTTTCCGCGCAATATCCTTATTTTTTTCTTTCATAAGAACCTTCTCCTGATAATAACGAACAGAACAAAAAAGAATTAGCGAAATCGGTCCAGCCGTTCAGGTGTGATGCCGTGACCAAGGGAAATAGGGATTCATTTTTATATATATAGATAGATAGATATAAAGATCAAAAGTATTTTTTTACCACATCCCGCCAAAACTACTGAACCGATTTCGATGGGACTTTTTTTATTCAAACATGTTACCCGGGTTGCAATTTAAGATACCTAAAATCACGCTGCCTGACTTAGAGGGTAGACAGGAAATTGAAATTTGGCTGTTGGTTAACCGATTTTTATGGAACTTTTTTTATTTGACTGGGCATTATTTAAAATCAAAGTTACGATATGATCACTCCTTATAACTTAGGAGGTAGGTAGGTAATTGAATTTCGGTCGTTTTAAGGTCGTTCGACCGATCTTAAAGGGACTTTTTATTTGACTGAGTTTTTTTAATTACTTGATATCCAGCCTAGGTTAGAAATAATCACGCAAACCATTCTAATATTGAGTAAGTACCCCAGTTTGTATGGAAAACACGCAGTGTCGAACATACTGAAAACGCTTCTCATCGCGTAGGAGCGGGATCTGCTAACCCGCGCGTGGAAGCGTGTTTCGCATTATCTAATCTTTGTTTTTGTTCTTTAATTGGTTAATTTGTATTGACATTTTCAGCTTTTGCTTCACTTTATGATTTTACATTTGTTTTGATATTGTGCTTCACTGTGTATTATTATGACATTAGCTATTGCTACATTTTGGTTTATTTTGTTACGTAGTTTGACATGAATAAATTATTTTTATTATATAACTTCGTATTTTTGACAATCATATTATCCCTGGACATTTTTATTATTTTTACAATGTAATTATGAAATTCATAATATGAAATAACAAACCGAGAGTACGAAGTGGGTATAGCTAGTATTTTATAGTTCAAATCTGCTCTAAACCAATCCTATGTCTTTCTTTCGCTCCCAGGCCTGCATGGAAGAATAATGTTGCTTGATTGTCGGAGTACCTACTAAAAATCACATGAGTATTACGTTTTTGCAATATAATTATCATGGTATTGCATTGCAAACAATTAAGACTTAGATTAAATATGAATCACAATATTATCTTTATTATCACTTTAGAGTAAAACATGATTCACAAAGTGATCACGAATCGCAGCTATAATAAAATAGAAGAGATACTCGTAAGAGATTATGACAATCTGATAAGCAGGTAGTATGTACCCGGGTACTGGTATGTCAAAATAGATGACATATATGCATAAATTCACACTTTTATCCCTTACGGGGTAGGCAAAGCGTAAAACGCCTAGTGAAAGCTTTTAAGCCACGTTCAACAAATATTGAGGGCAATTTTAGATTGACCCGGGTACATACTACCTACTTATCAGATTGTCATAATCTCTTACGAGTATCTCTTCTATTTTATTATAGCTGCGATTCGCTTTGTGAATCATGTTTTACTCTACAGTGATAATAAAGATAATATTGTGATTCATATTTAATTTAAGTCTTAATTGTTTGCAATGCAATACCATGATAATTATATTGATTGATTTTTAGTAGGTACTCCGACAATCAAGCAACATTATTCTTCCATGCTGGCCTGGGAGCGAGAGAAAAACATAGAATGTGCCATCTGTATTTCTTCCCGGGCATGCTGTAAAAACCAGCTAAGGGATCCGAGGGTTCCAGTATATTGTAATTTAGGCGATGGGCGGACAACCTATCACTACAGCAATATACCTACAAATCTATCTTAAATAACCCTCAAAACTTTGCCAGACGTGGCGGAACGACCTTTGTTTAGGTCGTTTCGCTCTGCCTACCCCATTAGGAATAAAGGCGTGATTATATGTATGTATGTAAGTATGTTTTATTCTTAAAGTGGTTCGTTTTCTCTGCAAAATACTGGGCGAAACTGTTTATAACGTGTTAGAAGAAGAATGTGGTAGCAGAGCATATATAGGTCGCGCCCTCAATAGTTATAAATTAATTGGGTCTAAAATACATACATTATCATAAATATTTAACGTTTGGCAACTTCTTCTTCTTCTATCAAGTCGACGGCAAGTCAAACCCCATCTCAAATTTCTCTAGTTCAGTAGTCGGCAACTCTCACCGCATCTTCTGTGGTTTGCATTAATTGCTCTCTCATGCAGGTGGTCGTTTCGGGGCACATAGAACACGATATTAGGCGGGCAATGGTTTGTGGGTCAACTCCGCATTTGCACCGAAGGTCGGGGTCATGTGTGAATGTCCACCTGAAGCGGCTATCCTCGCTCCGGTCGACTTGTGTAAGGAGCCTATTTAAAGACTTTCAAGTCCGCCTCGCCAGATTGTGTCCAGGCGGGAGATTTACCGACAACGGCACAAAAGGCGAAGGCGGATTAGACTAGATTTAATTATTTCATATTATCAATTTCATAATTACATTGTAAAAATAAAAAAAGTGTCCAGGGTGATTGTCAAAAATATGAAGTTATATAATAAAAGTAATTTAAACATGTCAAACAAAGTAATAAAATAAACCAAAATGTAGCAATAGCTAATGTCATAATACACAATAAAGCACAATGTCAAAAGTAATGTAAAATGAAGCAAAAGCTGAAAATGTCAATACAATTTAACCAATTAAATAACAATGTCAATGCAAATATAAATATGTCACTACAATACATTTCATTTCATTTCATTTATTGCAAAGCCACAGGTTAAATAGTTGTTACAAATTAAGAAGAAGTACAAGTGACGCCCTGTAAGGGCACAGCAAACATCAGAGAGGCTACTAGTTGCCTTACTTAAATAATAATATTATTTAAATATTACAATTTTATACTATAAAAATGAATGAATGTCAGTATTGATTAGTAGACGTCAAGTTTTATTCTATGTTAGTGAAAGAAAAAAAAAAAAAATGATAATATAAAGTTATGGTCACTATTATTGCATTGTTATAGTATGTATATTTAATTCAGCATTTCAAATACAAGTAGGTAATACATATTTAAGAAAAATTATTTAGTTATTTATTTAACATGATTATATTGTATATCATTATATAGAAATAGATTAGTCATTGATTTTGTCATTAAAAAAATCTGAAATATTGTAATAACATTTGTCTATAAGGAACTTTTTTAGTTCATTAATAAATAAGGTAGGCTTTTCAATGTTTTTCAGACTATTAGGTAAATGGTTAAATATTTTTATTAACATGTGGTGAGGGCTATTTGATACTAATGTCATATCTGTAAATGGTCTGTTTAATTTATTCATATTCCGGTTGTTTCTTTTATTGTTAGTCATCCAACTATATATTTCTGAATGTTTTTTAATGAATTTACAAGACTCTAATATGTAAATAGAATTGAGGGTTAATATTTTGTGTTTTATGAAGTAGGCTCTACATGATACGGTTTGTTTAATATTTGTTAATATTCGTATGCATTTTTTTTGTAGAATAAACACTTCGTCAGCCTCGCAGCAGTTCCCCCATATTATGATACCATAGGAGAGTCTTGAGTGCGCGTATGCGTAATATGCTGTCAAGGCAGAATTAAAGTCTGTAGCTCGTTTAAGTTGGTATAAAGCATAGATAAAAGAAGACATTTTATTTTTTAGGCTTTGTACGTGTGCTTTCCATGTCATGTGTGTATCGAGCGTTATTCCTAACAATGTTGCCGTATTGACTGATTCTAAAGTTGTATTATTGTAATGATATGAAATTTCTAATGGTGATTTTTGGGTTGGTTTAAATTGAATTATTTTAGTCTTTTTCAGGTTCAGTTCTAGTTTGTGTAATTCCAGCCAGTGAGTTATTTGATCTAATGTACAGTTTAACTTGTTATTTAATTCATTGCTATCTGAGCAAGGTATTAGTACTGAAATATCGTCTGCGAAAACAACACACGTTTCATTTATTTTGCTTGGGAGATTGTTTATGTAGACGAGAAAGAGCACGCATCCGAGAACGCTACCTTGGGGAATAGAGCCAGTTGATGGGACTCTATCAGATCTTATGTGTTCGACTCTACCTGATTCAAAGTTTGTGTATTTTATTTCTACATATTGTGAGCGGTTCTGTAGATACGACTTGAACCATTGATGGGCTACTCCTCTTATTCCGGATGCATAGAGAGTGTCTAGTAATATAGAGTGGCTGACTCTATCATACGCCTTACTCATATCAAGCAGGAGCCCTACTGCGTACTTTTTGCTATTAATGGTTTCGTATATCTTTTGTACATATTTATAAATCGCTAAAGTAGTAGATCTATTTTTTCGGAAGGCATATTGATTTTCATGCAGAATATTATATTTTTCTAAAAACTTGTTTAAACGTTTTACCATGGCTGTTTCGAAAATTTTTGCTGATGTCGGCAAGAGTGCAATAGGCCGATAGTTGTTAAGGTCTGTAGCTGGGCCTTTTTTATGGATTGGCCTTATTAAAGATGTTTTTAATGCTTCAGGAAAAATGCCTTCAGTAAAAGATTGGTTAACTAATATGGTATAAGGTACAGTCAAAGTGTCGGCACATTTCTTGGTTAAATTTGGTGGTATTTCATCGATACCGTAAGAGTTCTTATTTTTTAGACTTTTTATTATAAGGTTTACTTCTTCGTATTCTACAGGGCTAAGAAAAAATGTGTTCATCACTGTATTTGTGAAATTAACATCCTTCCGTGGGTATTGGTTTTTGTTTGTGTTTCCGATTGATACAAAAAAATTATTGAATTCTTTGGCAATTAATATCGGGTCATCTGTAGTAGACTTTGCAATTTTTAATCTAATGTTTTTGGTCAGTTTATCCCTACTTTTATTTGTTTCGTTGTTTATAATATTCCAGGTACATTTCATTTTGTTTTCGGATGCTTTAAATCTACGCTTGTTGGAGATTTTTTTAGATCTGTTAACAACTCTCTTTATTATTTTACAATATTCTCGGTAGCTATTTCGCAATATTTTATTTTTTGTATGTAGTGTGAGTAATTTAAGGAGTCTTTTATTACGGCATGATATTTTGAGCCCCGGTGTCAAGTACGTTTTCTTTTGTTTAGTATTGTATTGCACAGGAAATTTTGGAATAAATTTATTAAGAGCATTTTGAATAATGTCATTGAATATATTGTAATTTTTATTGATGTCATTATTAGGATTAAATTTATTGGGCCAGTTAATTGAGGCGATTTCGTTTTTAAACAATTCTATATTATAATTATTATAAATTCTTTTATTAATTGTAATTTTTTTAATGTTTTTAGATTTAAATGGCGCTGAAAAAATTACCGCCTTATGGTCTGAAAAGCCGAAATTGTGTACACTAGTCGTAGAGTCCTTTTTATTAAAATTTATAAAGACTAAGTCTATACATCTAGCCGTAGTGTCAGTAATTCTTGTAGGTTCCGTAACCATCTGCTGGAAGTTATATGATACTGTCAAGTTAAATAGTCTATTTCTTTCCTTTTTATCCAGAAAATCAATGTTTATATCTCCTGTTATTACAATATTTTTATTACTATCTTGTTTCTTTAACATTTCCATTAGGTTTTCTAGAGACTTATAAAATATTTCGATGCCACGACTGCTATTTGGCCAATACAAATTAATAAGTAATAAGTTGTTTTTTGGTATGTCGATGGCGCATATTTCAAAGATCATTTCAACAGATAGAGATGATATATCTATTCGTTCTATATATTCAATATCATTTTTGGTAAGGATACAAACACCTCCACCTTCATGCTTTTCACGACAGAATGTAGCAGCTAAATCGTAATCATTGATATGAAACAAATTCATCCTATCAGCATTTAGCCAGCTTTCACATATACAATAGACATCGATGTAGGGTCGCTCGTCGATAAAAGCTTCAAGAAGGTGGATTTTATTACATAAGCTTTGCATGTTTTGGTTCATAATATTAAAGTTAGTTTCGAAAAGTACGGTGTATACTCACATTGTTTTGCTCTACATTTATACTACTAAGTTTTGATTTTCGGTTAAATTGTAAATTAGATTCAGCTTTATAAGATGCATTTTCTTCAACTTTGTCTACTACTTCCGTTTCCTCTTCTATGTTTTGCGTTGCTATGTACTGTTTTCCGTTAATTATTAATTTGTTTCCTTTGAAAATAGCGTGTTTCCCTTGTCTTCTTGCCTCTTTTAGTAAAGGTTTTAAGTTATTCCGTTTTCGCATAGTGTCGTCGTCAAATAGTTCTGAAATTGCTAACCCAGTTCGCATAAATGCTCGTCGATTTTGCAACACAAAGTTAGTCATTCGCTTGCTAACTAATTCAATAACTAGTGGTCTACGTTGTCCTTTTTTACCTAATCTCGTTAGCTCCTCGATATATCCTTCTAAATTTATATTCATAATATCGTAAAATATATTCACTATTCGTTCATAGAGTTCGGTTTCAGCTTCCCAGGCTACCTCCTCCAGGCCGTAAAGTACAATTTTTTTGCTAGACTCTATACATATTGGAGCGACGGAGGGGTGTTGTTGGCAGGCATTTTGTATATTCTTAATTTGGTTTTTCAGTGTAGTATTTTCATTGTCCAGAAATTGTATTTTTTTTTCAAGGTTTTTTATTTCCGCTTGGATTTTATCTTCTTTTTCAGAGAAACTATTAAGGCGTTTATTTATGTCTTGTTTTACTTTTAAAATTGAATCGCAGATCTCTTCTTGTATCATTATTTTAAATATTCTTAAATTTGTATTTATTTCAGTAAGTATATCTGACTTTTGTGTTTCTAGTTTTTTATCCAGAAGATCACTTATTTCTTCGAGAGTTATTGTCTTTTCAGGCATTGGTTTAGTGTCGTTCAAAGAAAACAGTGTATTGCCAGAGAAGTTTTGACTTTCCATAGAGAGATCGTTTATGGACGTATTGGCGGTTCCCGTGGCTGGAAGGCTTTTCGGCTTTCTATATGTAACATTTGCCCTTTCAACATTAGACAAATTATACTCAAATGCTGGAGAGTTCATGAGCTGCTTTACCGGTGTGTCATCTGTTCTATGGGTTCGTGGTGTAGACAGTTTGCATTCAGGACAGTTCCAAGTTCTGTCTAAATCATTTCTGTTAGCAGAGACAAACTCTTGTAAGAGGTTCACACATTGAAAGTGGTAATTTTTCTGGCATTTTACACACTTTAAGTCGTCGCTTACATTTACATGTTTTGTGCAGGCTGCGCAGTTTCTCATTTTTGGTATTTTAACACTCAATAGTTTTAATAAAAATGGGTGTATAAAGTGCAAGTAGTGACCTCTAGTGGCGAGTAGCAGTACTACGAGTGAACCTACGCTCTTTAGTTAGTTCGGCCACTTGGCCATAGGTGGCGGTAGTGTTGCACTTTATAAGCAGCTGATTGGTCAGCTGTTTGCCCAGGCGCGTTTGTTTACATGCGTCGATGACCGTTCAAAATCGTAACGGGATTTATCACATTAAACATAGGATTTTTGTTATGACAATAGATTTTATCAATACCTTATCCATTGATTTCGGTTCCTCTATAGTTAGGCACTGTCTGTATGTATTTGTTATATGTTACTAGTCCATATAAAGGCACTTTTCACCTTGATTCAGTTACGATATTGTTATGTTAGATTATATCGATAATCATTAAAATATTGTGCCACTAACACTTTTGTACGGTTATCACTAGTGTCCACACAATTTAAGATGCTAAAAGTCACTTTTTATCACTTTTACTATTTTTAATTACAAAATCAATACGGAGTAGAAGTTAGTAGTTGCAGAGCTAGCGCCCTCTATACTCATTGTAGTAATTCACAATCATACAACTAAAATTATTAATGTAATAAAATTCACGATCCAGTAAAAGACTTTTTAACTTGCGGTAAAATGCTTCGTCATTGCGTCATTTCGGATTAGCTTTATCCTTCCATAACTGGCATCTAGCATGTTGTGGAGCCTATTTTAGAATTAGACAAACTCTTGCGGCTTTTGAGCGTTTGAAGCACAGGGCTGTAATTGTACATCGGATGAAGTGGGTCAGTTTCCAGTTTTGCCTTCTCAGTGGAACTAGATACTGCTCTACGAACATGGGCTACTCCTGCAACAGGCGCTATTCCTGCCAGTGGATACAGCATTTGTACCGGGGTCGGCTAAGGGCCTGTTATAATGCGGCACGTTTCATTGGATGCTGTATCCGCTTTCATGGCGCTGGTATGGGCAGAGCGTTCCCATACGGGACACGCATATTCGCCAGCCGAGCTGATCGGCTTTTAGCACGTTTGCAATACATAGCTTTTATGTTTATGTTTGCCATACATAGCTTTTATGTTTTTATTTGCCATACATAGCTTTTATGCTTAGTGTGAATTATAATATTATGGATTATAAAATGAAAAATTAGTTGCGATTATCGTCAAACGTAAAATATTCATGAAAATGTTTGTATTTCTTATTGTTTGTATATATTATTTCTTCCATACTAGACTGGGAGAGAAAGAAAGAAAGAGAAAGAAAAACATAGAATGTTCCAGTTGCCCTTCCTCCCGGGCATGCTGTAAAAGTCAGCAAAAGGGATTCGAGGGTTACAGTGTATTGTAATTTAGGCGATGGGCTGACAACCTGTCACTACAGCAATACACATTACAATCTAAAATTGCCCTCAATTTATGTGGCGAAAGCGCCTTTTAGGAGGCGTTTTACGCTCTGCCTACCCCGTAAGGGATAAAGGCGTGATTTTATGTATGTATGTATGTATGTTTGTATTTCGGGCACAATTAATTTAAAACTTATGGCGCTACTGTTGCAGCTCTCGAACCACCTTAAGGCTGCCACGGAAATCGAATTCCATACAAATCGTAATTACGTTTTAATTTTTAAATTCTTAGACCAAAAATTTGCACATAATCAAATGCAACATATCTATGTTTATACTTGGTAGTATGGCACTTTGGCCTTAGTGATGACTGTGGAGAAAACAAAACGCACCGCTACGTCGTTTGTCAGTTTCATCTTTGTTTCGACTCAACAGATGTGTAGGTGTCCGTATTTATATTAGTTTTAGTGTTAAAATATTAGAAATAAGAGAGCAAATAAAATTTTAGATCTTTTTGTGCAAAATCGTATTTCGCCATAATTTTTTCTCGGTTGATATTTTCCAACAAAACCTGATTAAAAACATGGATAAAATGGATGGACCGTTTAAAAATATGTACGAAAACTACTCTTTTTGGGTTTTTTTAGTTCCGGGGGATTCTTAGGGGATCCTTCACGGCGAATAGTTGTTTTAAGAGCTTATTTCTCCTAAATAAATAATTTGGAAAATTCTAAAATAATATGCATCTAAAAATTAGTCATGGCCTACAATTGCAACATTTAAAAATATTCTAGTTCATAAATAAGTAGGTATGCTAAAAAAAAGACTGGAAATAGAGATGTTTTTATCAGTAAATTTGATATTGCTTCTAAACTATTAAGAGCGCTCTCACGGTTTCTTCGGGAAATTATCCGTATAATGATTATCTAAAATTGCAACATGGTGTTTTTTAATCCGACTCGTAGTTTTTATGGAATTTGCTTTTTTTGTCTGTTGTGTTTCGAACACTTACTTCCATGCTGGACTGGGAGCGAGAGAAAAACATAGAATGTGCCAGCTGCATTTCCTCCCGTGCATGCTGTAAAAACCAGCTAAGGGATCCGAGGGTTTCTGTATATTGCAATTTAAGCGACAGGCTGACAACCTGTTACTACAGCAATATACCTACAAATCTATCTTAAACAACCCTCAAAACTTTGTCAGACGTGGCGGCACGACCTTTGTTTAGGTCGTTTACGCTCTGCCTACCCCATTAAAGATAAAGGCGTGATTATATGTATGTATGTGTTTCGAACATTTTTGACGCGTCTACGGACGTAACCGCCACGCCGCCGCCGCCGTAACACGCGCTGATTTAAACGTTATTCTAAGGCATTAGCGGTGATTCTTGCGTATCTTCAAATCTACCTGCTCATCTGCCGCTTCGCCGTCTATCTTATTTCAGTCTTACATGGGCAATATTGTTGAAGAAGTTTAAGACATTGCACGGACTGTGTCATCGCTAGATATATCCCTTACCAGTCTCCCTATATATTATGATAATGTGAAACATAAGTTTGAGTCATACTGTAGATAATATTGTTTTGCGTGTTACTGATAATCCTATCGGTTGATATGAAATCCGTCGATATGGTGGGTTTATCTGCCATGATAATTTAGACATCACGTATTTCACTAACTAGTGTTGATAAAGGTACAACGTTCCCAACAGAGAATTGTTATCAAGCCATTTATTTATTTGTGTTTACTAGAAGTGTAGGTTAACTTGTATCCATTGACATGGAAGGTAAGTAATACATACATATAATCACATATTTTTCCTAATGGGGTAGGCAGAGCGAAAACGAATTAAGCAAAGATCGTTCCGCCACGTCTGACAAAGTTTTGGAGATTTAATAATAATTTAAGAAAGATTTGTTGGTATACTGCTGTAGTGACAGGTTGTCATCCTATCGCCTAAATTACAGTAAACTCAAACCCTCGGATCCCTTAGCAGATTTTTACAGCATGCCCTGGAGGAAATGCAGTTGGCACATTCTATGTTTTTCTCTCGCTCCCAGTCCATCATGGAAGTAAGTATTTGTTTTTATTACTACTTTAATTTAAATATACTATTGAGTTATGTTTCTTATTGGGATCTCTTCGTATTATTAACATAATTTTCCACGAAAGTTTGGTAAAGGCGAAAGAATTTTTGATTTGGAGTAGTAATTTTGACTTTATCCAATACCAGCAACTTAAAAAATTACATCTTCATGATTAATATCAATGCTAATGCACAAAAGAATATACGAGCATTGATTTATTATTTTATTTATTAGATCTAAATACTCTATCATAAAAATACTTTCCTCTTCCAGGCCCATCATCCAAAGAAGCAAACTTGTACTCCAACGATGCAGGATCACACAGCATGTCCACTTTCAATCACCCTGCACCACCACCACCGTACCAGGCCAATTCTTCGTACCCTCACCCTAACCCAGGACCACCAGAAGTAATCCACCATCCTCCAGTAGCAGTAAACGAACAAAAATATCCTGACCTGGGGGCTCAACCAGAACACCCTGGGGCAACAATGAACCAACAGCCATACCCTGGGGCAACAATGAACCAACAGCCATACCCTGGGGCAACAGTGAACCCACAGCCATACTCTGGGGTAACAATGATCCAACGACCTGGGGTGACAATCACCCAGCAGCCTGGGGTAACTGTGGTCCAGCCTGGGGTGACTACTACAGCTGTGGTAGGTGGTACAATGGTTCAGACGGTGATCGTGCAGCCTATGCTAGGAAGTCAACCCACGATGGTGCAGTGTCGGTCGTGTAACTACCAGATGACGACAAGAGTGGAATATTCTCCGGCGACAAAGACTCATATCTTTGCCATTGTACTGTGTATGTTTATGTAAGTATAAAGTCCTGTAACTTTATCACGAATCAAATTGTTTGTTCAGTCACATATTGTGTCATCATTTCACTCAGTGATAATGATAACTGAAAAAGTCGTTATGATTACAAAACATCCGCTTTGCAGCTGTTCTTTATCATTATAAAAAATTTAATCCATGTATAAATTGTGATTGAATTGTCTGTCAAAGACGTATAAGGCCAGTGATGATGATATGAATTGTACATTTTCATGTACTGTGTACTCGGCTCCGTTAAATATAACTACTTTGTTTCTAAATGATATGTTTGGCTAACGACAACTTACTGATTTCGGAGACAGAAGAGCTGATGACATAAATACTAAATAGAAGTGTAAATTATAAATAAATACAAAGATTATCACTTTTTCCATGCTGGATTAGGAGCGAAAGAAAGATATAGAATGTGCCAGCTGCAATTCCTCCCGGGCATGATGCAAAAACCAGCTAAGGGATCCGAGGGTTTTAGTATATTGTAATTTAGGCGATGGGCTGACAACCTGTCACTACAGCAATATAACTACAAATCTATCATAAATAACCCTCAAAGATTTGTCAGACGTGGCGGAACGACCTTTGTTTGGGTCGTTTACGCTCTGCCTACCTCATTAGGGATAAAGGCGTGATTATGTGTATGTATGTTTGTATGTATTATCTGTTCTAGTGTTTGTTTATGATCATTAAATGTGTAATTCCTGTTATTTTTCAGGCTGTGGCCATGCGTTTGCATCCCCTACTGCATGAAGGACTGTCAAGCTGCCCAGCATTACTGTTCCAACTGTGGAGCCTACATCGGAACGCGTTGACCTAGCCGAGAAATAAGGATTATTAATAACTTATAATATTATAAGTCATTTAGGCGATGGGCTGACAACCTGTCACTACAGCAATATACCTAGAATCCTATCTTAAATAACCCTCAAAACTATGTCAGACGTGGCGGAACGACCTTTGTTTAGGTCTTTTACGCTCTGCCTACCCCATTAGGGATAAAGGCGTGATTATATGTATGTATGTATGTATTATAAGTCAGGTCACCAACATTATACTATACCAGGTGTAAGCGACAGCGTCCTGCAAACTGGCAGGGGTTTGTCAGTCAAAGACACTGAATAACTAGCAGCAGGATTTATTTTTCATACATACAAACAAAACAATACAATACAAAATTCTTTATTCTTTCTTTACATACATATAATCAACGTTAGCTATTAGGTTTTACCATAATAAAAACTGATCGGCTTACTTGTTTGTATTGAAAAGAGAGTTAGCCGTTTCGATCCTATACAAGGATCTTCAACAGGAGAAAAGAAAAAGTTTTACCATAAACTAAAAACATAAATTAAACCAAAATTTTACAAAGCGCGTAATTATTAACCTATATATCCCTCACCTAATTATTATTTAAGCCATTCTGTCTTAAAACATACCTTCTTATATTATATTTTTTCCCATTAAGCTATTTAAATTAGACTATATTTTTATTTTATTCTGTAAAAGCTAGATATAATTTGTAATAAGGCCGCCAAGTGTTTCGGTATTGCTTGTTTTTTAATTTAGTTTAAGCAATAAAATATACATTATGTATGATGCATTTTCTTTAACCTCAAGTTTTTAAATAACCTCCCAGAAGTCTCACATGTTGGACTACGACTGATAATACATACATATAGTCACGCTTGTATCCCTACTGGGCTAGAGAAGTTTGAGATGGGGCTTGACTTGCCGTCTACTCGATAGAAGAAGAAGAAGTCGCCAAACGTAAAATATTTATGACAATATTTGTATTTTAGACACAATTAATTTATTACTATAGAGGGCGCCACCTATACTCTGCTACCATATTAAGAATAATACATACATATAACCACGTAGTAAACACTCTCTGCCTACCCCATTAGGTCATTTGACCTAAACAAAGGTCTTTCCGCCACGTCTGACAAAATTTTGAAGGTTATTAAGATAAATTTGTAGGAATATTCCTCTAGTGACAGGTTGCCAGCCCATCACCTAAATTGCAATATACTGAAACCCTCGGATCCCTTAGCAGTTTTTTACAGCATGCCCTGGAGGAAATGCAGTTAACACATTCTATGTTTTTCTCTCGCTCCCAGTCCATCATGGAAGTAAGTAATTTTTTTTTATTACTACTTTAATTTAAATATACTATTGAGTTATGTTTCTTATTGGGATCTCTTCGTATTATTAACATAATTTTCCACGAAAGTTTGGTAAAGGCGAAAGAATTTTTGATTTGGAGTAGTAATTTTGACTTTATCCAATACCAGCAACTTAAAAAATTACATCTTCATGATTAATATCAATGCTAATGCACAATAAATATATGGGCATTGATTTATTATTTTAATTATGAGATCTAAATACTCTATCATAAAAATACTTTCCTCTTCCAGGCCCATCATACAAAGAAGCAAACTTGTACTCCAACGATGCAGGATCACACAGCATGTCCACTTTCAATCACCCCGCACCACCACCACCATACCAGGCCAATTTTTCGTACCCTCACCCTAACCCAGGACCACCAGAAGTAATCTACCATCCACTAGTAGCAGTAAACGAACAAAAATATCCTGACCTGGGGGCTCAACCAGAACACCCTGGGGCAACAATGAACCAACAGCCATACCCTGGGGTAACAATTAACCAACAGCCATACCCTGGGGCAACAGTGAACCCACAGCCATACTCTGGGGTAACAATGATCCAACGACCTGGGGTGACAATCACCCAGCAGCCTGAGGTAACTGTGGTCCAGCCTGGGGTGACTACTACAGTGGTTGGTGGTACAATGGTTCAGACGGTGATCGTGCAGCCTATGCTAGGAAGTCAACCCACGTTGGTGCAGTGTCGGTCGTGTAACTACCAGATGACGACAAGAGTGGAATATTCTCCGGCGACAAAGACTCATATCTTTGCCATTGTACTGTGTATGTCTATGTAAGTATAAAGTCCTGTAGCTTTATCACGAATCAAATTGTTTGTTCAGTCACATATTGTGTCATCATTTCACTCAGTGATAATGATAACTGAAAAAGTCGTTATGATTACAAAACATCCGCTTTGCAGCTGTTCTTTATCATTATAAAAAATTGAATCCATGTATAAATTGTGATTGAATTGTCTGTCAAAGACGTATAAGGCCAGTGGTGATGATAAGAAATGTACATTTTCATGTATTGTGTACTCGGCTCCGTTAAATATGACTATTTTGTTTCTAAATGATATGTTTGGCTAACGACAACTTACTGATTTCGGAGACAGAAGAGCTGATGACATAAATACTAAATAGAAGTGTAAATTATAAATAAATACAAAGATTATCACCTTTTTCCATGCTGGATTGGAAGCGAAAGAAAGATATAGAATGTGCCAGCTGCAATTCCTCCCGGGCATGCTGTAAAAACCAGCTTAGGGATCTGAGGGTTTTAGTATATTGTAATTTAGGCGATGAGCTGACAACCTGTCACTACAGCAATATAACTACAAATCTATCATAAATAACCCTCAAAGATTTGTCAGACGTGGCAGAACGACCTTTGTTTGGGTCGTTTACGCTCTGCCTACCTCATTAGGGATAAAGGCGTGATTATGTGTATGTATGTTTGTATGTATTATCTCTTCTAGTATTTGTTTATGATCATTTAATGTGTAATTCCTGTTATTTTTCAGGCTGTGGCCATGCGTTTGCATCCCCTACTGCATGAAGGACTGTCAAGCTGCCCAGCATTACTGTTCCAACTGTGGAGCCTACATCGGAACGCGTTGACCCAGCCGAGAAATAAGGATTATTAATAACTTATAATATTATAAGTCAGGTCACCAACATTGTACTACACCAGGTGTTAGGGACAGCGTCCTGCAAACTGGCAGGGGTTTGTCAGTCAAAGACACTGAATAACTAGCAGCAGGATTTATTTTTCATACATACAAACAATACAATACAATACAAAATTCTTTATTCTTTCCTTACATACATATAATCACGCCTTTATTTTTCAAGAAGTAAAAAATATGGCTTTTCCATACAAAAAATGGCTCGTCTTCCTGATAGTTGTTTAGTGTCTTTGACTGAGCAACCCCTGTCAGTTTGCAGGACGCTGTCAAGAAATATAATTTGGAATAATGGTAATGATAATCAACCAAAATATTGAAATCCGAAAGTCAAATATCATATTATATTTCCTCAAATCCTCAACAGAGTCAAATAATAGTACCTACTTATAATAGACTGAGTAAACCGATCCAATCCGACATCAAACGTCCATTTCCTACGAACGTCCGATCAACGCAGGCACAATTTTAACTTTCGAAAGAACATGAAAGTATTATTGATGCTAGTGTAAAGGCACTTTGGCCACTAGACATGCATTATCTCGACAGGGATACACGTGGGAAAGGGCCCCCTTGCGGGGAGGATCACTGCGGAGATCATGCTTAACTGCTGCTCCTAAAGAGTTGGATCCAAACAAGCTAAGCTTATAAGAGCGAAGTACTTGCAATTATTGATGCTGTTTAATTTAATATCTTTGGAAACTTTATGATGAAACTCCACAGTCACCTACGTTTATTGCTGTTGTACAAGTATAATTAAAATAACATCATAATTATAAGCCATATTCCAATAATAAGCTAATTCAGTAAAAATTATCTTTGTAAAAATAATACGAAAAGTTATAATTATTTTTTTGTTACTAAATGACGAACAAGTGTTATTCATAATGATAAATCAACGATCTCCGTTGAAAAAACAAGTGAGTAGTCGTTGATTTATTGTTTTTAGTTTAATATTATTCAAAATGTTTAACTTTTGATACTTATAAAAACAACTTTAACTATTAGGTTTTACCATAATAAAAACTGATCGGCTTACTTGTTTGTATTGAAAAGAGAGTTAGCCGTTTCGATCCTATACAAAGATCTTCAAAAGGAGAAAAGAAAAAGTTTTACCATAAACTAAAAACATAAATTAAACCAAAATTTAACAAAGCGCGTAATTATTAACCTATATATCCCTCACCTAATTATTATTTAAGCCATTCTGTGTTAAAACATACCCTCTTATATTATATTTTTTCACATTGAGCTATTTAAATTAGACTATATTTTTATTTTATTCTGTAAAAGCTAGATATAATTTGTAATAAGGCCGCCAAGTGTTTCGGTAATGCTTGTTTTTTAATTTAGTTTAAGCAATAAAATATACATTATGTATGATGCATTTTCTTTAACCTCAAGTTTTAAAATAACGTCCCAGAAGTCTCACATGTTGGACTACGACTGATAATACATACATATAGTCATGCTTGTATCCCTACTGGGCTAGAGAAGTTTGAGATGGGGCTTGACTTGCCGTCTACTCGATAGAAGAAGAAGAAGTCGCCAAACGTAAAATATTTATGACAATATTTGTATTTTAGACACAATTAATTTATTACTATAGAGGGCGCCACCTATGCTCTGCTACCACATTAAGAATAATACATACATATAACCACGTAGTAAACACTCTCTGCCTACCCCATTAGGTCATTTGACCTAAACAAAGGTCTTTCCGCCACGTATAACAAAATTTTGAAGGTTATTAAGATAAATTTGTAGGTATATTCCTCTAGTGACAGGTTGCCAGCCCATCACCTAAATTGCAATATACTGAAACCCTCGGATCCCTTAGCTGGTTTTTACAGTATACCCGGGAGGAAACGCAGCTGGCATATTCTATCGTTTTCTCTCGCTCCCAGTACACCATGGAAGCAGACTTAAATTAATCATCATATACCATATTCAAGAGCTCTAGCTCTTGTCGGTTGAGTACAATGAAGTGAATAATATAAAACAATAAATATTAATAAAAGCACCCGATTCATACTTAAATGTGGATATACCTAGATACAAAAAAAAACTTTCATGCTGGCCTGGGAGCAAGAGAAAAACATAGAATGTGCCAGATGCATTTCCTCCCACGCATGCTGTATAAACCAGCTAAGGGATCCGAGGGTTTCTATACATTGCAATTTAGGCGATAGGCTGACAACCTGTCACTAGAGGAATATACCTACAAATCTATCTTAATAACCTTCAAAATTTTGTCAGAGACGACCATTGTTTAGGTCAAACGACCTAATGGGGTAGGCAGAGAGTGTTTACTACGTGGTTATATATATGTATGTTAATCTAAAACACTATACTCTAACACTATACGACCTTTCTTTAGGTCGTTTACGCTCTGCCTACCCCATTAGGCATAATGGCGTGATTATTATGTATGTAAAAAAAATTGCTTTATCACACTCAAATCTTTCGACTGAAAAGCTGAAAGCATCACGCGCTATGCGTCACCTTGTTATCCATTAACCTTGTCTAGCCAATAGATAATAGCACCCAAGGGCAAATTCTATTTTTTAAGTGGTTCCTCTAGCTGTCCGCATGTGGTTCCAACCGCGGCTAAACATATTTTCACGTGGGAATGTTGTATTTTCCCGCAGAAAAAAAATCTTATGTCCTATTCTAGGTAACACGTATACAACATCTTATAAAACTTCCATGCTGGTCTGGGAGTGAGAGAAAAACATAGAATGTGCCAGCTGCATTTCCTGCCGGGCATGCTGTAAAAGCCAGCTAAGGGATCCGAGGGTTTCAGTATATACTAATTTAGGCGATGGGTTGACAACCTGTCACTACAGCAATATACCTAGAAATCTATTTTAAATAACCCTCAATACTTTGTCAGACGTGGCAGGACGACCTTTGCTTAGGTCATTTACGCTCTGCCTACCCCATTAGGGATAAAGGCGTGATTAAATATATGTATGTATGTACGTATACAGCATGTAACAAAACTGGTATATGCACCCGAAAGGATATGCAGCCCATGAAACTGAACAACTTTCCCAAATAAACATAGTTCGTAATGCGAAAAAAATATTGATTTCCCATACATACTCCACGCGCTATCAGCTAATGCATTTTGTATGGAAGGTAAAAAATTTGTTTTCGTATTTCGACCTATGTTTCATTGGGAAAATTGTTCAGTTTCAATGGCTGGTTCATATCCTTTCGGGTGCATATATCCTTTTCGTTACATACATACATACATATAATCACGCCTTTATCCCTAATGGGGTAGGCAGAGCGTAAACGACTTAAATAAAGGTCGTTTCGCCACGTCTGACAAAGTTTTGAGGGTTATTTAAGATAGATTTGTAGTATATTGGTGTAGTGACAGGTTGTCAGCCCATCGCCTAAATTACAATTTACTGAAACCCTCAGATCCCTTAGCTGGTTTTTACAGCATGCCCGGGAGGAAATGCAGCTGGCACATTCTACGTTTTTCTGGCGCTTCCAGTCCAGCATGGAAGAATCCTTTTCGTTAAACGTTGTATATGTCATTGTGTAGCCGTTTGAGCACTGCCACTAACAAAACTTGGGAAACGTTTACATAGGAAAAGGATTTTACGAGAATTAATGTCACAGTAGTAGAGAGCCTGATGGTGTAGTGGATAGGGCCGCTGCCTCCTGAGCGGGAGGTCGTGGTTCGAATCCCACCACGTACCAATGTGTTTTTCGGTTTTCGAATTTCATATGTACGTTTATTCGGCGCATTTTCCGTGCTTCGGAAGGCACGTTAAGTCGTTGGTCCCGGTTAATATCGTTTAATACCGTAGATATTAGTCGTTAAGCCATTTCAGAGGCCAGTGCTAAGCATTGGCGGCTTGAAAACTCTGACCTAATCTAGGATTGGGTCTGGTTTCCCTTCTGGGTTGCGGAGGTCAGATGGCAGTCGCTCTGTGTAAAAACTAGTACCCTCGTTCAATCCCCTAGATTAGGTAGCCGACCCCGTAAGATACGGGATAAGGCTAGGGAGATGATGATGTCACAGTAATAGTGCTAGCACACTAGCATTTTGGAACAGTTCCAAACAAATTGTAAACATGAAGTATTGGAGCACATGGATGTGTTCTGATTCTATGTGTTTACACACAATTTCTAATCAAAATATTTATTTAGCATGCGTGGGAGGAAATGCATCTGGCACATTCTATGTTTTTCTCTTGCTCCCAGGCCAGCATGGAAGAATTTCTCTTTCTCCCAGGCCAGCATGGAAGAATTTCTCTTGCTTCCAGGCCAGCATGGAAGAATTTCTCTTGCTCCCAGGCCAGCATGGAAGAGATAAACCTAAACATTTAAAAGAATAAATTCTGGGTTCTTTGTTGTTTACTTACTAGATTGATTAAACGGTATTCGAAGGTTGCCGGTTTTAGGCCGGTTGGCACCAAAACATTAGTGGGCCCTTAGACTTGGCCTCATAATAACTTACCTATTCACGGGTAATGACAATATATATGTTATATTCTCGCCAAACTGCGAAAGCAGTTTGTTGGCAAGGTAGCACTCGTTACATACTGGTTAACAAATACCTATCTTATATTCTATTATATCATTCACAGACTTCCGATTATATTTTTTTGTTCCTTTTCTTTTAGTAAAATTTCGTTATTTATATTGATTACTTTCTGTAACTGTTCCAATTAGTGTAAAAAAGGTTTGAAAATATTGATAAAGAAAAACAAACAATACATAATAAAGCAGTTTGATTTCTTTTGAGGTAATTTTCAACTGTTGTAAACCATCAATGTGTTAGCACCTTTAGTTTTCTAGTATATGTCTATCACCACTCTGACGTCATAATGTCCCTAGTGATATTTAAATGAGAAAACTAAAAGTAGTGTTTAGTCTAGGGCTCAGTAACGTTTAAATTGAGTTGTTGGTGCCCAGAAATAAAGTCAATGTCCCCTAACGGGGCAGGCAGCGCGTGAACAACCTACACAAAAGTCGTGTCGCCACGTCTGACAAAGTTTTGAGGGTTATTTAAGATAGCTTTTAGGTATAATCCTGTAGTGACAGGTTGTCAGCCCATCGCCTAAATTGCAATATACTGAAACCCTCGGATCCCTTAGCTGGTTTTTACAGCATGCCCGGGAGGAAATGTAGCTGTCACATTCTATGTTTTACTCTCACTCCCAGTCCAGCATGGAAGAGAAAAAAAATACTGCTGGGTACTTTTTGAGTCACACAATTTGATATCATAATATTGAAGAAATAAGAGACGAGTTTGGACGTTGGGTCAAGTTTTATTGTTTTTAGTTTAAAACAATAAAACTTATTGGCGAAGTGACATAGCTGAAAAGTATCTGTTTACCTACTGACTGTGGTCTAGTGGCTAGTGCCATGGCCTTTCGATCCGGAGGTCCTGGGTTCGATTCCCAGGGGGGAAACACAAAGTTGATATTTGAGAATTTATCACTTTGTGAATTTTTCCCCAGTTTGGTTAGGACATTGCAGGCTGAATCACCTGATTGTCCGAAAAGAAAAAGATTTCGTGCTTCTGAGGGTACGTTAAGCCGTCGGTCCCGGTCGCTGTCGTTGATAGTGGTCGTTACTCAAACCATGTCAGAGGCCTGATAGCTGTGCTACTAGGCGGTTTAAAAACTCTGACACCTGGGTTCATCGGGTCGATAGACTCGATACCCACTCGACAGAAGAAGAAGAAGACTTACTACTGCTTGGGAGATGAACCTAACATACATACATACATAACATCACGCCTTTATCCCTAACGGGGTAGGCAAAGCGTAAAAGACCTAAACAAAGGTCGTTTCGCCACGTCTGACCAAGTTTTGAGGGTTATTTAAGATAGATTTGTATGTATATTGCTGTAGTGACAGGTTGTCAGCCCATCGCCTAAATTACAATATACCGAAACCCTCGTATCCCTTAGCTGGCTTATACAGCATACGTGGGAGGAAATGCATCTGGCACATTCTATGTTTTTCTCTTGCTCCCAGGCCAGCATGGAAGAAATACTCTTTCTCCCAGGCCAGCATGGAAGAATTTCTCTTGTTTCCAGGCCAGGATGGAAGAATTTCTCTTGCTCCCAGGCCAGCATGGAAGAGATAAACCTAAACATTTAAAAGAATAAATTCAGGGTTCTTTGTTGTTTACTTACTAGATTGATTAAACGGTATTCGAAGGTCGCCGGTTTAAGGCTGGTTGGCACCAAAACATTAGTGGGCCCTTAGAGTTGGCCTCATAATAACTTACCTATTCACGGGTAATGACATGTCGAATTTCCTTAACGTGTCGTCTTTCTCGAAAACTAATGATCTTACGTATATTTAAATTTAATATTTTTATCTTTTATATATAAAACTAACTTCCGCCCGCGGTAATGAGTTTTCCTGCGATAAAAAGTAGCCTTTGTCCATGTTACCGTCTATCACCATGGTAAATTTCATCTAAATCCGTTCAGTCATTTTACAGACAGAGTTACTTTCTTTATTTTCTGATAGTTATTTTAATTCTGAAAATGTTAGAAATAACTAATCAAAATTCAACCGCTGACAGGATTTGAACCTGCGTCTTTGGAAAACCAGCTTTATATTTTTTTAATTTCTTAATCGTTCTTATATTTTCAGAGTTACTGTCGCATTCATATAATTAGCTAGCTTACGTATTAAATGACTTTTTTTAAAATGTAAATGAAGGTTTCGCGATGAAAATCTGTTACTATACTGTTTAGAAGTTGGTCCTTTTTCTTCTACTATCAAGTTGACGGCAATTGAGAATATAATATTATGAGAACGAAGGGCATTATTGTCTAGCCTAGATTCAAGACCCATCGCAAATCAAAACAAAATTATGATAATTTATGAGTAAACTATTTGTAACATGACACTACACATTGGTACCTAATTTAAAACCATGAATTAATAAAAAAATATTGAATTATTGTAATAAATCTAGACTAAATGTTTACAATTTATTACCGTAACTCGAATCAAGCTGAATTTCCAGTAAACTTGATAACATTTATTTATTCGCGGAATACTTTCCTTATATCTTGAAATTTATCTTATCTACGAGTATATTGCAACAAAACAAATAGATGAATTAAATATTTAATTAGTAGTTTGTTTTGTAGCAAAATTATTTAATCAATTTCGCTGCAAAACAGTTTAAATACATATTTACGTATGTTTACCAACGTAAATAAATGATTCTACTTCTTAGCGTGTCGATGAAACTGCCTCCGTGATCTAGTGGATAGTGCCATGGACTCCCGATCCGGTGGTCCTGGGTTCGATTCCCATGGGGGAAACACAAAGTTGATATTTGAGAATTTATCACTTTTTGAACTTTTCCCCAGTTTTGTTAGGACATTGCAGGCTGAATCACCTAATTGTCCGAAAAGAAAAACATTTCGTGCTTCGGAGCGCACGTTAAGCCAAAGGTTGCCTGGAAGAAATTGCTACCTTAGCAATAAGGCCGCCTATGTTGTACTTGTTTTTTGTTGTTATCTGTTGTGTTGTATGATTTGTATTCTTACGTGCAATAAAGTATTTTTATGTTATGTTAAGTTAAGCCGTCGGTCCCAGTCGCTGTCTTTGATAGTGGTCGTTACTCAAACCATGTCAGAGGCCTGATAGCTGTGCTACTAGGCGGTTTAAAACTCTGACACCAGGGTTCATTGGTTGATAGACTCGATACCCACTCGACAGAAGAAGAAGATGATATACGAGAAATAACATCGTAGCCACCCAGAATTCAGCGAGTCCATTAAATACGCTGGGGTGCAAGTGTTGAGACACGCCGGGCACGATGTTAAATGATTATGTACACATTTTACAATTAAATTAATGTACCTACCTGCTTACTTATCTAGGTTTATTTTTATTATCACCAGTCATCCATCACAATAACATCCGACTTGTTCAAAATAGGTATATTGAATTGAATTTAAAATATAAAAAGAACATTGATCATAGCCAAAGATCAGTGATTATTAATTGTCGTAACCTAAGCTTATATTTTCGTATCCTTGGTTGAACCATGGTGCCAACAGAGGAAAGGATTCCAAAGGAGAGTTTTATTTAATTTAATTAAAACAAAAAAATAATAAAGAAAAAACTTATATTACAATGAAAATGGTAACATAATATTAAACACCTTTTCGATTTAAACCGCAGGCAGTGTCACTCGTGGTTTTATGTTGGAGTAAAATATTAAACGTATAAACATTAGTATAAAAAATAAACTTTTCTTTTCTATATTGTAGATATATAATAGACGTAAACAATATCTGGAGAGGTTTATTGTGATTCATAAGTACTATTAATACGTATAAATTATTATCAGTAAAGAACTAATTTCCTTACACGTATTTAATAACTAAGGAGAACTACTTAGGAATCAACTTAAAGGAAGACGTTACATTGAAATTCATCATAAAACAATAACCATACGTAATACAATGATTCAACACTGAAAAACATTTACAAGGAAAGAAAATCTCAATTTTTACCCACGCTTATTACACTTACGGGAAATAAATTTACTAGTTTACTACCGGCCGAGATGGTAGTAAAACGGGTAAATGAATTTCACGTCTTAAAGCTGGTAGTAACACGAGTAAATAAGGAAAATCGTATACAAAGATTGCAAGTTAACTGATTTGTGCGACATATCTATCAATAACACATAAAGCTTCGACAGTGGCAAGCGAAATCTGCTAACATGCCACATGTCAAACTGAACTTTATGTACTGTTTATAAAGCTCAATTTCACATAACGGTGATGTGGCGGTTTAGCAATATTCGCTTTCCACAGTAATTTCTTTTTTTTTTGATAAAGCTAAAGATAAGAGATATCACACCACGAATGTGAGTGATAGTGAGTGCTTACAACAGTTAAAAACAGTAGTTGACTATTTTTTTACAAAATTGGAACTACTGTTAAGAACAATTTTACAACGTTTTTGATCTGAAATGTTTGGTAATATATCCAAATATTTAGACATTTTGAAACATATCTTTAGGTGTGACAATCATCGGCGTGAAGAAGCAAAATATTACTTTAAAAAAATCAATACACGTTGAAGTTTTATACATGAGGTACCTACACAATTCAAAATTCGTGAATATAACAATTACCAGCATAATAATGAGTTCTATTTAACTACTACCTATTACAATAAAATATGCTGACAATAAAATAATTCTAGGCCAAACTATTTCCATTGAATTCAGAACTAGCTCTGGCCCATCCAAGCGTGTCTGAAGCTGGTATGAAATCCTAGCCGCAGCCGCTCTGGGACCATGTCCGTACATTCCAAGACTTGTCCTAGATCTCTGTACATTGCCCCTATTCTCCGCCGGTCGGGTCTATATTTCACTGTGACGGCGAAATTTAAAGCCCCACGTGAGGAGAAAAGCGAAGAGAAAATTGTCGCATACTATTACTGAAATGTGTAGTTGAAAACGCTGCTATAGGAGAATTCTATGAAAATATAACTTTTTAAGCACTCGCGATTATTTTCACTCATTTTACTATTTCGCCTTGTATCCCGATGAGGTAATTCCTATGTTTTACCTAAATATACGTATCACGAGTTGACTCGTGAAAATAGTAAAAATTCCATGAAAGTGTCCCTCACAACATGCATTGGTTTTAATACTTCCACGCATAAGATAAATTTTGATAGTGTACTTATTGCAATTAACTAAAAAGCATCTTATTCAACACTTCTCTCAGCTATGTATCATAAACTAAACTTGATGCCATCATAGAGTGCTGTGTGGTACATTGGTTGCTGTATTCGTAGAATAGGTACCTCTATAGGGATATTAGGGCCGTATTTATAATCAGCTCTCATGAGTTACAGCGAAATGTCATTTCAGTAAAAACTGGCCTGTTAAATCAATACTTAATATTAGTCTCAAGTCTGAGATCGCTTCATGAATACGAGTCTTAGTATGTACAATGGCTTGGCTTCATACAAGTTTCAAACAAAAAATGTAGATACGGAAATTGATAAACATTGGTAAACGTTACATTTTCACTGGCCGAATATCGTAATAACAAATACAATCATAATTTATAAAATTCGTAGTAGTATAAGATTAATAAATGCAATCGCAATTTATGGATTTTAGATAAGATTTAAACATTATAAGTGTGTTAAATCGATTACTTCTCAATCAAAGGCACATATTTTTCAGATATCAGAACTATATACATACATACATAAAATCACGCCTTTATCCCTTACGGGGTAGGCAGAGCGTTAAACACCTAGAAAGGCGCTTTCGCCACGTCTGACAAAAATTGAGGGCAATTTTAGATTAAACTGTGTATTGCTATAGTGACAGGTTGTCAGCCCATCGCCTAAATTACAATACACTGCAACCCTCGAGTCCCTTTTGCTGACTTCTACAGCATGCCCGGGAGGAAGGGCAGCTGGAACATGCTATGTTTTCTATCTCTCCCAGTCCAGCATGGAAGGTAAAGAACTATAAAATAAAAAAGTGTTGCAAGTGGTGAATTTATATATATGTGCCTCTACAATCTATTGATTTTTCAGGAATACACTGTGATATGTTCAGTGTATGTTTTTCTGTAACAAGATTATCGCGTGAGGTATATAGGGTTGACAGTAATTTACTTGTAAAAAAACATATTTCCTTTAAATAGCCCAAAGACTGGACGTTACAAAATGGTGTTTAATAGAAAATACTTTTAAAAGTTGTCTTTAAATCTATGGATGGTACAATATTTAGCAAACGTAGGTTTATAGTACAAACTGGGGCAAAAATTAACAACCCTAGCGTGGTAACAATAACTTTACAATCACGCTACGTTTTACTAGGCAAAAGTGGCTTGACACACATTCACATCACATAAATAGTTACTTACATAAAGTCACGCTTTTATCAGTTATGGGGTAGGCAAAGCGTAAAATGTCTAATGTATTGGCTATAGTGACTGGTTGTCAGACCATCGCCTAAATAACAATAATTACACTGTAACTCTCGAATCACTTTTGCTGACTTTTACAGCATGCCCATGAGGAAAGGCAGCTGGAATATTCTTTGTTTTTCTATCGCTCCCAATCCAGCATGGAAGAATAACACTTAATAAAGTAACTTATAAAACTTAATACTAATTCTTATATGTGCCGAGGTAGGAATTGCAGTTAGGGCAGTAGTGGTCAGCGTTCTGGCATGAATCCATGCAGTATGGTACACATACACATGGCCAGCATCTGCAAAAAATGAGATCATGATAAGAAATACATAATTACCGGGTGTAAAGGACAGCGTCCTGCAAATTGATATGGGTTGATCAGTCAACCCTTCTGTACAACTATCAGCAGAAATATCTTTCAGGAAAAAAAAAATATATTAACTTCCCATACAAAATTACCTTCTCGATCAGAAAATTTGTAAGGAAAATGAAATTAATATTTTCACTAACTGAAAAAAAACCTGCTGAAAGTTGTTCAGTTCCGTTTACGGAGTAACCACTATCAGTTTGCGGGACGCTGTTCCCTACACCCCGTATCAAACATAATAAACACGTCTTACAGGGTCAACTCAAACAGTTTCTACTGTAGTAACAAGTTGTCAGCGTAATATCGCCTAAATTACGACACACCAAAATCTTCTTCCCGTCATTCCGTGTCTATTGACGAAACCATCTGTTACATTCAATGTTTTTTAACGCTCTTATATCACCGTGTATTGAAATTTATAGAGACATTTTATAGCATAACATATTTTTGAAGTCACATTCAGTCCATGTAATATGACACAAAAAAATTGAATAATAGACGTTGACTATTCTTTCCACTCGACTAATTTGTTTATACAGATTTTTACGGTTCTGGAATCTTTGAAAACACGCAATCTATAATGAAAGCACGCAAGAATTGCAAAGATTAGTACAAAACATGGACACCACATTTCAGGAATTTGGCCTCAAAATTAATGCACGGAAAACTAAAACCCTAATAACATCATCAGGGAATACTCATGATTCTTTTAAAACTATTACTAAGAATTATTGTCGCCGTGTGTATGAACGGATGTGAAGAAATTTTCGCAAAATATTCATTAGTTTAAGAGTTATAATGCCTTAAAGTGGTTAGTTAAAAAGAGAGGTCCGAACTGTCATGTGACGTCATAAGACAGGAGCGCCATACTAATTCCATATAAATTATCGTTTCGAAGAGAGAGATAGATAGTCTATCTTTATAATGGTATATCTCGGTGATCTTTTGATCAATTTTATTTCTGCTTTCACTGTTCTTTTCATAATTTAAGATCTTTTTAGACAATAGGTTCAGGAACTGAAAATATGTTATATGCACGTTCTCTATTATCAAACTAAACAACACCCGTTTAGAACTGTAACCTGTTCAAATACCTAGGCAATTTGATAACCAACGACTCCAGATATAAAAACCAGACAAACAGCTTTCAATAACAAAAAAACATATATTTAAAAGTACCATCAAGAACAAAATTCGTAAACGTCTCATTAAAATGTACATCGGGTACATCTCAAAGGGATAGGGAAAGGCTTAGCATTTGAAATGTGGTGTTGGAGGCGAATGGAAAGAATTTGTTGGATGGATAGGAAAACAAATGAAGAAGTACTGAGAATGGTAAAGGATAGAAATATACGGACATACATACATACATACATAAAATCACGCCTTTATCCCTTACGGGGTAGGCAGAGCGATAAACGCCTCGTAAAAGGCGCTTTCGCCACGTCTGACAAAAATTGAGGGCAATTTTAGATTGAAAAGTGTATTGCTGTAGTGACAGGTTGTCAGCCCATCGCCTAAATTACAATACATTGTAACCCTCGAGTCCCTTTTGCTGACTTCTACAGCATGCCCGGGGGGAAGGGCAGCTGGAACATGCTATGTTTTTCTATCTCTCCCAGTCCAGCATGGAAGGAATAAATATACGGACGATAATAGAAAACCGAAGAGGAAGAATGATAGGCCACGTGATACTACATGACGAATTCTTAAAAAACATCATAGAAGAGAAATTAGAAGGGGAGGATGGGGAAGACCGAGACGCAGTTACTTTGACCAAATTAAAGAGAAGGTGAATGTGAAGTCATATCAGGAAGTGAGATCGTTGGAAGAAGACAGAGAAAATTGGCGATTACTCCAACGACACGTGTCCAGCACTTAAATTGAATTGGTTGCACTTACATTAAAGAGGTGTTTTTGAGCCCAAAACCATAAATTATACAGCGGATAAAGTAGGCAACATTAGGCTCGTATTTATGAAGCGATCTCAAACTTAAGAGCAATATTAAGTATGGATTTGACGGGCCAGTTTGTACTGAAATGACATTTCTGATACGAACTCAAATCCGCTGTCACTCATGAGCGCTGATTATAAATACGGCTCTTAGTTATCGATCAAAAATAAAATAATAAAAAATAAATAGACAACAGCATAGATATGCATTTTAAAGAAGCAGTTACGTTTACCAAATCATATTCTAATCCTTATTTTTGTCTTATCCTTATCACCATAAAAATAAACTGGTCAATACCGGATATACTCTAGGTAATATGCCTGAAATATTTTTTTTTCAGATAATAATAATGCACGAACCAGGAAATTGATAATATCTCTATCGAAACAAATAAAATAGTCAAAGAGCAAATAAATAAGGCCAAGGTTGGTTCTATCGAAGGCTATAGATGTAATCGATTGACTATGGCGGTTAGGTATTCTATTCTACATACATAAAATCACGCATTTATCCCTTGCGGGGTAGGCAGAGCGTAAAACACCTTAGGGAAAATTTTGATTGTAATGTGTATTGCTGTAGTGAAAACAGGTTGTCAGCCCATCGCCTAAATAACAATACACGAAATAACCCTCGAAGCCCTTTTGCTGATTTCTATAGCATACCCGGGAGGAAGGGCATCTGGAACATTCTATGTTTTACTTTCTCTTCCAATCCAGCATGGAAGAAATTAAAATTAAAGAAATTCTATTCTACAGTGAGTAAAAAAAATTGCTGACCATAATTTAGGGTGTGATTCTTACCCATAAAACAGAATAACTTTCCCAAAGGAATATAGCTCGAAAGACGAAAAAAAATTTGGCCCTCCCATACAAAGGATGTCAGCGGGTCGAGTCAATTTGTATGGGAGGACCAAATTAATTTATTTTGAATTTTTCGCCCTATGTTCATTGGCGAAAATTGATCAGTTTTATGGGTAGAATAACCCTAAAATATGGTCAGCTAGATTTTCTTCTGTCTGTTTGATGTATGTTTGTTCGCGTGGCACGTAAAAACTACTGCACCAAATTGAATGCGTTTTTTTTTTGTATTGTCATCCTTATCATGCTACAAACATACCTACTATCATACGGTAGCTATAAACTAGTACAAACACTGCAAAATTACCAAGAATTACGATAGCAGTTTATTTATTGATATTTATACAGTCACATTAAATATAAAGTTGTGAGAATTACTATATCTACTCAAAATATCATTGACTTGACCTGTCCTATATCATATCATATTATTTTTATTGGTTAATATTCACACGTCATTTTACAAATACCCACTCGACAGAAGAAGAAGATCTCATTAGATAATGTATACAATACAGCTACTGGGCTAGAGAAATTTGAGATGGGCTTTGACTTGCCATCGACTCGATAGAAGCAGAAGTGTTTTTGGAAAAGTTGCTATACTGACTAAAAAGTAAAAATTAATTAAATATATTTTTTTTTAGAAAACAAGTTTTTATTTTAAATGCCTCTAAAAAGTATAAAATATTTTTTCCTGTGAAACTTTTACTATCAAGTTATACCATCATCACGCAATTTGTATAATATAAAAGCTTGTCGCGAGATTTATCTGTGAGTTTATCAAATAAATTAAATAACTTTAAAAAAAATCAGAAATAACTAGCGACAAGCATTATATATTCTTTATTGTATTAAAAAATTACACATACAGTTGAACTTAAAACTAGGACACAACAGGCGAGCTTATCTCTATAAGAGATCTCTTCCAGCCAACCTAGTGGGGATGAAAGAAGGGAAAAACACGGGAACAGATACAATAACTAAAATTATAAAATCTGATAAATTATAGTAATACTAATACATATATAACAATAATAGAAAAAACTAATACATAACATAATAATATATAAGATATATACGTATATTATGATAGATAAAAAAATATATATATATGAATATAATACATATTATTAACATCAGACAGAGGTCATAAAATGATCTTTGAGTCTCTTTTTAAAAGTGAAAACTGAAGGACTGTCTTGAAGTGGTTTAGGAAGTTTATTCCATAGTTGGATAGCCCGGACAGTAAAATAATTGAAGAAAAACTTTGTGTTTGAACCAGGACACTCAAGCACCTTTGTGATACAAGCGCGCCTGGACCGGGAATCAGAAGGTAAGAAACGGAATCGGGAACGGAGATATTCAGGAGAGGTAGGGTCATTAAGGATCTTGTAAAGGACGGTGAGGATGTGCACATCGCGGCGAAGTCGGATAGGGAGCCATTTTAGTCGAGCGCGAAACTCGGAGATGTGGTCGAATTTGCGAAGGCCAAAAATGAATCGAATAGCAAGGTTTTGTATACTATTATAAAAAATTATTAGTGATATCAGCATCATTAATCCCACTTCTGAGCCTGCTGCTACCAACAATCATAGCCTGTGACTTAGTAGGATTCACAAGCAGACCAAAACTCCTAGCCCATTCCTGCACAGCAGCAAGATCAATATTGACAGCAGCAACTGCTTCAGTGACGTCAGTTAAGGAGAAATGTCTGTAAATTTGTAAATCATCTGCATACAGATGGTAGGGAGAAGAAATGACTTTTGAAATGTTATTAATAAAAATAGAGAATAGAAGAGGAGAAAGAACGCCGCCTTGTGGAACATCAGCCGATAAGTTTGACCAGTCCGATGATGCATCGTCTGTCTTCACACACTGCTGGCGCCCATGGAGATAAGAATGAAACCAATCAATTACAGCAGGAGCAACGTTAAGAGAACGGAGAGAACCAAGAAGGATATCAAAATCAACAGAGTTAAATGCGTTGCTGAAGTCTAATAGAACGACAACTGTAAGTTTGGTATTATCCATAGCGTGACGGATATCATCAGTAACGTTCAGCAATGCACTAACTGTGCCGTGCGAGGGGCGAAAACCGGATTGGAAGGGGCATAGGAGATGATTGGAAGTGAGGAAGGAATATAGTTGATGGTGGACCACACTTTCAAGAACTTTTGAAAGTACGGGAAGGATAGAGATAGGACGGTACTGAGAGAGAGATGTTGGATTGGAGGTTTTAGGCAGTGGGATAACAAAAGCTTTTTTCCAAGCTGTAGGGAAGACATTTGCCGTCAGTGAAAAATTTACAATGTGAGTGATAACTGGCAGAATATCAACCAATATGGGAATAAGCATATAAAGACTTAACTCATCTCTTCCCACTGCCTTTGTGGAAATGGAGAGGATGATTTTCTTAACGTTCTCCTCAGTGACTGGTTGATATGAAAAAGATAAACAGTCAGGCAGGTCAAGGTTAGAAAGATAAGAAAGAGATAAAGCTTTGGTAGAATTATCAAGTTTTACAGGGGGAGTAGAGAAGTGAGTGTTAAGAGCGTTTAAATCCATGGTACCTAAAGGGGTATCCACAGCCTTGCCAATGCCTAGTGACTTCAAAAAATTCCAGGTTAAAGCCTGTGAGAGATTTTCTAAGGAAGAGTGAATGTAGCGACGCTTTGCATCCCTACACATTCTGTTGCAGATGTTTCGAAGTTTTTTATAAGTTTTTGTATAAGTAGCTAAATTTAAATCGGTATGTTCCTTTTTAAATCTAGCTTTAGCTCTATCCCTATTTGCCATGGTTCTTTTTATAACCGGTGTCAACCAGGGAGCTGGAATATGTTTAATACGAACACATCTGACTGGTGCATGTGTGTCGAATAGTCTAGTTAAAATAACTGTAAAAGCAGCTACCTTGGCGTCAATACAGTTGGCAGATATAACTGGGGACCATTCAATGTTCACTACATCATCTCTCAAACGATCCATATCCATGTTGCGAAAATTACGCTGAAAAGTTACTTTAGTTTTAACCTTAGGGGGACGTACTTTATACGTAAGAAATAATAGGTCATGATTAGAAAAAGGAGCCGACATTTGCCCGTGAGAGAAGCATTTATGTTATACAAATTCTGTAATGACGTTATAAATTGATACTAAGAGTTTTAAAGGAAAAACATGTTATATTCTTTTAAGGGCATTTAAAATAAAAGTTTGTTTAAAAAGTATTTTTTGCTTATAATTTATTAGTACCTGATTTCAAATTAAACTTTAGACCAGACACTCCTAATCTAATTTCCATGTTCCGGTTAGACTATATTACTGATAAGATAACTAAGATAACTTACAAGAATAGGCAGAGTAAAGAAGACTAGTAGGCTTCGGGCCTACTGGGGTCACGTTCATAGTTAATAAGATAACTTACATGAACAGGCAGAGTAAGAGGGCTATGACGACGTGGGTCTTGGTGGTAGGCTTATGGTCAACTCTGGTCTGGATGTTGTGTTGGCCCTACATGAGGGACACACCAGGTAGCCCTCAAGGCTACTGGGGTCACGTTCATCACTACATAGTATAAAACAAAGTCGCTTTCTCTGTCCCTATATCCCTATGTATGCATAAATCTTTAAAACTACGCAACGGATTTTGATGCGGTTTCTTTTAAATGGATAGAGTGATTCAAGAGGAAGGTTTATATGTATAATACATGAATAATATAGTAGAGAAACACTGTTGATTTCCGTACGAATCCGGGGTGGGTCGCTAGTTTACAATAAGATGCGAAACTTACAAGAACAGGCAAAGTAAGAGGGCTATGACGTGGGTCTTGGTGGTAGACTTGCGGTCAACTCTGGTCTGGATGGTGGCCCTGCATGAGGGACACACCAGGCTGGTGGGCTTCGGGCCTACTGGGGTCACATTCATTTTGGATCTGAAATAGGCGTAATATGTTAGAAAAATTGAAATGTAGGACTCAATGATACTTATGGTGTTACCATAATTATAAAAACCTGGCGATCATGATGAAAAATATTTATAACCAGCTTCTGGAGATCGAAATTATTTCTCTGGAGAAAAAAATGTAAGGCCAATAACATCATATTTATAATTGCTATTATACCTGCCTTTTGACTGTTTTGTGGGGTATCTTAAAGGTATCTAAAAGGAAGGATGGTACAATTACACTAATAATCATAATGATAATTTAGAGACAAATCGGTCAAAGAATGATTAACATTAATCCAACTTTACACTTCAGTAGGTATAAGTTATTGCCAACTTTTCCGTAATTACATATATACAAATAATCAGGTCTTAATCCTTAATGGAGTAAGCAAATCGTCAATGAACTAAACAAAGGTCGTTCCTCCACGTCTGACAAAGTTTTGAGGGTTAATTAATATATTTGTAGGTTCGTAAATTAAAAATCCGAAATTTGCCATGAGACATCCTGTACATCATTAGATCATCATATCACATCACAAACGTGACTATCTCGGGAAGATCAAAGATCGCATGCACTTTCTTTTTCCTTTCACATCGTGTGAGTTACATTAAAACTACACGGGAAAGAGGTAGATAATAAGAGTTCAATAAGATAACAGGTAGATAACTAATCTTATTTAGCCCACTTTTTGAGCATCCGTAAATATTTTGTTATAATAAACAAGAATTACCAAAAATATACTAACAAGCAACAGTCTCGAACCGATTTCATAACATTTATGGCAGTAAAAGCAAAGCCAACTAAACTACATCAAACAAACCAGAAGGCTGTATAAACAACAAAATTACTAGGTGACATCACCACCCGCAAGTATATATTATACTTACGTAAATTATACCAACCTCTAAACACGTGAACCTAGATGTATTTTGAACAATGTTATATAGATATAGATAGAAGACATTAAATTCCCTAAAATCTAAGATCGTTGCCAAAACTATTTTCGTAACTATTTCGATTCTGTCAAATACCTAAGGAATCGAAAGCAGTAATCAAAAATATATGCGGGAACTACTAAACTCTGCCACAAAATAGGTAAAGGTGACATACTGGCATGAAATAAGGAATAAATAAACATTTATAAAACAAACACGAACAGAATATTTTGAATATGGAACTCACTTGATAATAAAAATAAAACACTATCTCGGAACTGTCACTGGCGCCAGCGCGTGTATTCAGTAACGCAAACTGTTGACTACTAGTTGAATACTTCTAGATTAACGTAAAAAGTACACTCAGACACGCTTGACCGCGCTCATGGACGTTGACTCATAATATTACTGGTACAGTGAACCACGCGATCCTTTATACGTATTGTTTGTGCGTTATCTACGACACCCAAGGTCTTCTACTCAGGAAACAGGTTTGCTTACGTTCTAAGAGAAGCGTCATCGTCATCATAGTCTCGTCTTTTATTGGTCATATTGTGTTACGCCTCTTTGGATACAGTTTCGTCAATAATGCTATTTATTTTAATCTAATTCCTTGTTTCTACAAGCATATAAGTTTATCAATTTAAAACAAAGCTTATAAGGGTGACATGGTGATGAAATAAATAAACATCCTTGACTAACCAAGGACGCACATAGAAGTACTCAAAGGTCCAGCTAAAGTCTCTTCTCAGCGAGTGGATTCTCGAGTCGAACGACCCGATGAACCCTGGTGCCAGAGTTTTCAAACCACCTAATAGCAAAGCTATTAGGCCTCTGATGTGGTTTGAGTAACGACCACTATCAAAGACAGCGACCGGGACCGACGACTTAAAGTGCCCTCCGAAGCACAAAATCCTTTTTCTTTTCAGTCAGTTCGGTGATTCAGCCTGCAATGTCCTTACCAAACTGGGGAAAACCTCACAAAGTGATAAATACACAAATATCAACTTTATGTTTCCCCCCTGGGATCGAACCCAGGACCTCCGGATCGTAAGCCCATGGCTCTGGCCCACTAGACCACGGAGGCAGTGAAATCTAGTTATAGTGATAGGAAATTTCCCTAACAAGTACGTAGATAAGTTGATTTGTTCTGATTCCTATAGATACATACATATAATCACGCCTCTATTCGTAATGGGGTAGGCAGAGCGTAAACGACCTAAACAAAGGTCGTGCCGCCACGTCTGACAAAGTTTTAAGGGTTATTTAAGATAGATTTGTGGGTATATAGCTGTAGTGACAGATTGTCAGCCCATCACCCAATTTGCAATAAATAGAAACCCTCGGATCCCTTAGCTGACTTTAACAGCATGCCCGGGAGGAAATATATCTATTATTACTTTTTATTTTATTATTGATAATTTTGAATTTGATTAAAAAAAAAATTAATTGATGTATTTAGTGACGTGTAAATTTTTATTTATTAGTAAATGATTGAATTGAATTCTCGCATGTTCTATGTTCTTCTCTCGCTCCCAGTCCAGCATGGAAGAAATTCCCTTACAAGTACGATAGATAAGTATTTTTTTCTGATCCCCGTCGATACTTATAGCTCTGTCTGAGTTATTCATGGTTTTTGTATCTAGGTCATGATTGCGTGTTGACAAGTATTTGCTTTTCACTACACACCCACAACATAAAACAGTTACAGGGTGCGTCATTAATAGGGATGTGAAGCGGTAAAATTACAAAAACTCACGCCTACGTTCATACATAAATTAACGCCTTTTATCCCTTACAGGGTAGGCAGAGCGTAAAACGCTTAGTGAAAGCTTTTACGCCACGTCTGGTAAATATAGAGGGCAATTTTAGATTGTAATTTGTATCGCTATAGTGACAGGTTGTGAGCCCATCACCTAAATTACAAAACACTGCGACCCTCGAATTCGTATTGCTGACTTCTACAGCATGCCTGAGAGGAAAGGCAGCTAGAACATTCTATGTTTTTCCATCGCTTCCAGTCTAGCATTTAAGTAAAATACTGTAGAAAACGAAAAATACCGGAAAATATTATACTTTACCGTAAACTAAGGACTGGGAGCGAGAGAAACACATAGAATGTGCCAGCTGCATTTCCTCCCGGGCATGCTGTAAAAACCAGCTAAGGGATCAGAGGGTTTCAGTGTATTGTTATTTAAGCGATGGGCTGACAACCTATCACTACAGCAATATACCTACAAATCTATCTTAAATTACCCCTCAAAACTTTGTCGGATGTGGCGGCACGACTTTTGTTTAGGTAGTTTACGCTCTGCCTACCCCATTACGAATAGAGGCGTGATTATATGTATGTATCTATAGGAATCAGAACAAATCAACTTATCTACGTACTTATTAGGGAATTTTCCTATCACTATTACTAGATTTCACTGCCTCCGTGGTCTAGTGGGCCAGAGCCATGGGCTTACGATCCGGAGGTCCTGGGTTCGATCCCAGGGGGGAAACATAAAGTTGATATTTGTGTATTTATCACTTTGTGAGGTTTTCCCCAGTTTGGTAAAGACATTGCAGGCTGCATCACCGAACTGACTGAAAAGAAAAAGGATTTTGTGCTTCGGAGGGCACTACCTTTTCAACGCCAAAGACGGATACATACGTACATCAGGTTGACCGCCAACGACGGATTGATCCGCCTTAAAAATTATGCCAGTAATACGTTAATTGAGTATTATATAAACTGAATAATAATTAATACAATGATTTAATTTATGTTATAAGTATGTTAGGTAAATAATTCTATGTAAATTGTTAATTTAATAGTACATTTTAAATATAGTAATAATTTATCCTTAGTTCATACGCCACTGACGACTTTATCCGTCACTAAGGGATGTGGTAAATAATGCGGTTTAGACTATAAAATATGACTAATAATAGTATTATGATCATTAATATCCTTGTCTTTAATATATATTATCCTTGACTTTAATATTACTTGCTACGCTTGATTCAATAATGCGGGAATAGTGTTTTTATTTCTATTCTATAAAACCTAATTACTGGATTATATTCAAAAATAACAATTAAAAATAAAGAGTTTCGATAATCAATATTTTGACATGACACATCTCTTTTACAGCTGTCATTGAATGGTGGTTTACAATAAATTCATACGCCATTGACTGATATTTACGTCCGTTTGTGACAAATGTGCCATTTTAGTGTTGTGAATTACATTTTTTCAACAGCATCATGAATAGTGATGAAGAGTTATTAGCCACTTTAGAAGGTGTAACTCTTGATGATTGCGACTTTGAGGAAGATCGTGATGTTAATTTAGATGTGGTAAGAAACATTTTTACTAGGACTTATAAAGTTTATGCGCAAGGTTGGTACAGATTATTATAGTTGACTGTTTTTATTTTCAGGAAACGATCAATGTTCCTGAAAATGTGCCAATCGGCGAATCAGGTAGTAACTACGTCAGACTACATCGTCGGCAGCTTTCACGTGATTCACGTGATGATGGAGTATCCCAGCGACAAAACCGATCATCCGCACCAAGACGACGTGAAACATACAGAAGTCGAAGTCGACAACGATCTGCTGATTACAGCGAAAACCAAGACGATGTAGCGTCGACGTCACAAGCTCTGCCCCTTCGACAACGATCACGCTCCCCACCACGACGTAGTTCACGAAATACAACTGCAGAATTTCTTTGGACCTCGGATTTACCTCGGAATATAACGGTCACTCATTTCAATGACTTTGTGTCTGGTACGTCGCAAGAATGCAACTTTGATGACAATTCCACAGAACTCACCTTTTTTGAACATTTTATGGACGAGAATTTAGTAAAACAAATAGTTCACTTTACCAATAGATATCACCGCTTCTTTGTACTAAATACTCAACTCGGAAATCATTCTAGGGTTAAAAATTGGAATGATGTTACAGTTCCTGAATTGTACCTATTCATCGCTATCACAATGTTAATGACTCGCAACAGACATTTAACGATTGAGGAACATTGGAGTACAGACTCATTGCTTTCTTCTCCAATATTCTCAAAAACCATGTCACGTAACCGATATTGCTTGATCTTAGGAATGCTTAGTTTTTGCGAACCTGGTACTAGTAGCCCAAATGATCCCAGATTGCATAAACTGAGAGTACTCATTGATCACACACGCAACAAATTTAAAACCTCATTTATACCCTATTCTGATTTGTGTATTGATGAAAGCATAGTACCTTTTAAAGGTCGGTTGATATTCAAACAGTATTTACCAAAAAAACGGAACCGATTTGGAATTAAGTTGTTTGTTTTGTGCGACGTCAAAACAAATTATATCATTGATTTCATTATTTATTGTGGTAGAGATACTGAAATAATTCAAACAGAATTAGGAGTTAGTGGCTCAGTTGTAATGACCCTATTGGCCGACTATTTTGGGACCCATAGAAAACTTTATACTGACAATTGGTACACTAGTCCCATTTTGTATAAGACTTTATTAAACAATGGCATATATGCCTGTGGCACTGTAAACATCAGAAGGATTGGTATGCCCACTTTCAATATTTTACAAAAAGGTGAAGTAGAGGCAAAATATTCCCAAGGACTACTAGCTTTGAAATGGGTTGATAAAAAAAAACGTTCACATGTTGTCTTCTTGGCACAATGCGTCGATAGGTCCATCAAACAGTATGGATTTTACTACGGGTTTACCTAAAATGAAACCAGAGTGCGTTATAGATTACTCTAGCAAGATGGGATCGGTAGATAATTCAGATATGATGATTAGTTCCGTACAATGTATCAGGAAGAGTGTGAAGTGGTACAAAAAGCATGCTTTGCATATATTTGATATGCATTTGCTAAATGCATTTTTTATGTACCGAAGTATTAAGGAGGGCCAAATTTGCACTCTTGCTCGTTTTCAGTTAGCAGTCATTAGACAAATTATTCGTAAATACAAATCAGTCGTGGATAATACAATCGTGGTACAACAACGTAATTCTTTGACGAATCCTTTACGAATTCTGCCAGGGAATGCAGCAGATCACATGCCACGATTTTAACCGAACAAAAAGTCTTTACGGTGTAAAGTTTGTGTAGTGCAAAAACTGCGAAAAGATACGCGATATTTTTGCGGTTTATGTAATGTATCTTTATGTGTTGTTCCTTGCTTTCAAATTTATCACAAAAATTTGCATTTTGATTGTTCTCATTCGTTTTAATAGGCCGGACCTCTTTTTGTTTTAATTTTGACGTTTTGTTCACTTGTTTTGAAAAAAGTATAATAAGAAAATTTATCGACAGAAAATATATTTTTTTTCAAAATGGATAAAAGTGAAAAAATTAGAAAAATTTTCACAAAATCGCCTAAAAAGTTATATACGATAGTTTTGGAAAAGGTGGCTAATCATATTATGTATGAATTTTTTGAAGAAGACCATAAGTCATTACTTGATAATGTTGATTACTTCAAATACATCATTTATTCTTTGGGCTTACCGCGAACAATATGGGTGGAATTATTTTTCTTGGCCCTACCGAATTATGAAGTAGATTTAGAAGAAGAGGGTTTTGCACCTACCGAGACATGCCAGGAATGTGGTTTTGTAAGTGTAAAACATTGTGTGCTGTCCGGTGTATGCTTAGAAGACATATACTGCAAAGTGTGCGCAGGTGATATGTTTTTTAAAAATAATTAATATACATACATACATACATACATACATACATATAATCACGCCTTTATCCCTAATGGGGTAGGCAGAGCATAAACGACCTAAACAAAGGTCGTTCCGCCACGTCTGACAAGGTTTGAGGGTTATTCAAGATGGATTTGTACGTATATTGCTGTAGTGACAGGTTGTCAGCCCATCGCCTACATTGCAATATACTGAAACCCTTAGGATCCCTTAGCTGACTTTTACAACATGCCCGGGAGGAAATGCAGCTGGCACATTCTAAGTTTTTCTCTCGCTCCCAGGCCAGCATGGAAGCAATTAATATAATACATTGTAATTGATATACGTAGTCGGTCCCATAATGAACTGGCCTGCCCTCTTAAGATGCGCCCGTAGACTTAATAATAATCGGAATAATTAATCTTCGTGACTATAAAATAGAAGAACGATTGGATGGGACCGCCTACGTACTATTATTATTGTTGTGAAAATGTAATGTATGAATGACTATTAATTTGAAAACTATTGTATTAATTTGCATGCTGTTATTTAGGCTAAATAATGTGATACTATCAAAATGTAATTTCCATCTCTGTAACCATATCTAATGCAAAATAAATTAATATTATTAGATAATTTAATAGGTTGTTGCAAAATAAGTTTTTATGTCACGGAATATAATTTTAAGTTAGAGAATGGTTTTTTTATTACCTATCCCATTTTTTAATCCAACTATGTAGGAAAACGAATTAAATTTTTAACCGCTAATATGACAAAAGAAAATTAAATAATTTTCCAGTTTACAATCTTTTTTATTACCTGACATAATTTTGGCTGCTGAAAGAAAAAGTTATTTGTAGTAGCGTAAATTAAAAATATAATATCGACCATATTACTAGTACATCACTATCTGTATCATCTGTTTCACTGCAATAAACAAGCGTGGCGTCAGAGTGATGGCTTTTGTATTTGGCGTGGCGCTGAAAAGGTTAAGCCGTCGGTCCCGGTCGCTGTCTTTGATAGTGGTCGTTACTCAAACCACATCAGAGGCCTTTGTTCAGGTCGTTTACGCTCTGCCTACCCCATTAGGGATAAAGGCGTGATAATATGTAATGTAACTAAGGAAACATTCCATAAAAAACGTACTACACCACTACTAGAAAAATACGGCGGCAGCAATGTGTTTTTAGACAACCATACATACCAAGCCATGCCTTTATCCCTAATAGGGTAGGCAGAGAGTAAAACGCATAATAAAAGACGTTTTGAAAAATATTGAGGGCAATTTTAGATTGAAATGTATATCACTGTAGTGACAGGTTGTCAGCCCATATCTTAAATTACAATACACTGTAACTTTCGGATCTTGTTGAGTTTCACTTCATAAAAGTTCCTGTTAAAACGTCGTAAGTCACTGGTAATTTTACCGTAATATAAATTACCGTATTTTACCGGCTTATTTCGTAAAATTACGTCATGTTGCATCCCTATCATGACATAATTGACTTTACAGAAATTAAAGGTTAAACTAATAATACTTAGGTACCTAATTAAAATGACCTATGAATCGTTATCATAGGATATCTAACTAAAATATTTGATTTTATTGTTATTCTTTTCTCATTTTGTTTTTTTTGTTCCAAGATTCTATACTTTTAAAGAAAGTAGTTTTTACTATTAATTTATTCAAATACAACGGTGACACCAATTACAGTAATGGTTCAGCATTCAAAACATTGTTCAATTGATAATAATAAAATTTGTCGTCAAAAGTTACCATAAAATGTCTTCGAAGCATACAATTATTAAATTAAACATAAATTATTTAAATAAAATGGCAATCATAAAAATTAAATGTCAGTCGAGATATTAATTATTATTAAACATGAATAAATTATACCAAAATAGCTTTAGTCAACAATAAAATAAAATTAAAAAAATATTTAAACACGAGTCAAGTAGACGGGCAATCCCTCTTTTCACAGATATTTAATACATTTTTCAAAATTATTCTCCGTTCATCCACGTGTGCTTAGTCCAAGGCTTATGCTCATGACTATAGCTATTAAGATCGATCTTCTTCTTCTTCTTTTCGTGTCGATGGATAAAATAAATAAATCTAAACTTTTTTGGACCAGTGGTCAGCCACGCGTACGGCTTCACCGGTGGCTTTCCACATTAAGTTCCATGCTATCCATACTTATTTGTAAAAGAGAAAAAAAATTGGTAAGTAAATCTTTCTGTACGTCTATTTGTTTGTTTATAACCTTTTCATGCACAATACATACATATAATTTCGACGGACAACTTTAAATTATTGTGGATACAGAGCAAACTATTATAATTCTATATTGTTTTAAAAATTAAAAGTACAGTTCAAACTATAAATAGCATATTACCTTATATTAACATATTACTCATACAAATATCTATAAACATCTATTCATATTTAGGGTTTCGTACCCAAAGGGTAAAAAACGGGACCAAATTACTGAGACTTTGCTGTCTGTCCATCTGTTCGTCTGTCTGTCTATCACCCGGCTGTATCTCATGAACCGTGATAGCTAGAGAGTTGAAATGTTCGCAGATGATGTATTTCTGTTGCCGCTATAACAGAAAATACTAAAAACAAAAAAAAAACCCATACAACAAACGTGATTTTCTCTCTGTAACCGCAGGATGTATCTCATGAACCGTGATAGATCGAAAGTTGGTATTTTCAACGACGATGCGTTTTTAATGCCGCTTTAATTAAAAATACTTCAAATCAAATTTAATAAAAATTAAGGGGGCTCCCGTACAACAAACGTGATTTTCTGTCTATCATCGGGTTGTATCTCATGAACCGTTATAGCCAGAGAGTTGAAATTTTCGCAGATTATGGATTTCTATTGCCGCTATAACAGGAAATAGTAGGGCTCCTATACAAACAACGTGATTTTATGTCTGTCACCATGTCACCAGACTCTATCTCATGAACCGTAAAAGCTAGACAGTTGTAATTTTTAACAATGATGTAATTTTGCTGCCATAACAACAAATGCTAAAAATATATTTGAGGGGGGCTCCCATTCAATAAAATTGCCGTTTTTTTTTTCAATAATAAAAACGGCAACATGTAAAAGCTTAAAATATTCACAGAACATTGAGTTGTATAATTACTTTGAAGAAAAATAAAATTAAATAAATATTTAGGGTTTTTTACTTGATATTAATAACGGTAATTGGTAACAAATGGCTAAAATATAGGGTCTAATATTGTATACGAAACCCTTCACGCGAGTCCGATTCGCACTTGGCCAGTTTTCCTATTTATCGGTATCTCATGATCACAAGCCTGTTGTTATTCCCCTTTTGTCATGATAAGATTGTACAGTTTTTATTATCATAAATAAGGAAATTACTCAGACAGATTATTTGAAGATAGATATCAAAATAATATAATTAATTTGCTAAGTTTGAGGCAATTATACTCCGAAACAATTGTAAAATAATAACACATAAAAAATAAATGTGAAACTAGTATATATGCCCGAGGACATGGTTTGCTTAATTTTCAATATTTTCATTAACAAAAAAATTGCAAACGCGGGTCTACAAAACGTTTTGAGGCAGCTGTACTCGTTAATTTTTACTAAATATATTTCTCAAACTATAAGCTTCGGGACATGGCGAGACGACGACGGCGAGGTATGCTCAGTAGATGTTTATATCGGGTGTTAAAACTATGTCTATCACCAAGTGTAGGAAAAGATGGCAGGTTATGTTGTACAAGCTTACACATTTCTGATACATATACACATGGTAACGTTAGTATTTTAAACTCCCGAAAAAGTTCCTGAGCGGGATGGTCGTATGGTACTAATAAGGGGTGTAAGGGACAGGCCGCAATCGGATAGGGGTTGCTCAGTCAACGAACTTGAACAACTATCAGCAGGATTCTTTTTCAGGAAGTGAAAAATAAATGGTTTTCCATACAAATTGTCTGATTGAGGTGATCATTTTGTATGGGACAGTCAACATCTCTCAGGTCAAGGTCAATCAGAATCAGAAGGTCAATGTCTCTCTTTACGACAACATCTGAGTAACTAATCGAAATCATCACGGAAACGCCAAACGACAAAGTTGAAGTTGAACTACACTACTGAACACTTGGTTGCAAATTACCACCAAACGAAAAGATATCTAGATATTTCGAACTGCGCAACACGCGTGGGGAGAGTGTATGTTTTTTTTTTTTAGAAAAACTGAGCAATGTTAACTATCAGAGTCAATCAAAACTATGATGATATGAAGACGGCATGAATATTACACTTATTATCCCTTGAAGTGGTGGCCGGAAGATATAATGCTCTTCAAAGGGGTTAGAAAGACCATGTGTCTTACCAACTGCACAGAAGAGCAGTAAATGTAAAGTACAGAAAATGCAGTGAGGGTTGCCAACTACTGGGCTAGAGAAATCTGAGATAGTAATTTAAGTTTACTTTTTTTCATTTTAATTGTTTGTAATTCTGCTTCTTTTTTGATTTTCGATATAAAAAGAAATAAATTCGGTTTTTTAATGACGATCGAGTTTATTCTTCTGTGCCATCCTTCTAGTGCATTATTTGTCCGAAATTTTTCATTATGGCAACTAAATATTTCGCCGGTTATTAAATTAATCCATTGTTTCGTAAAGTACTCTTGAAATTTTGTAGATAATTCATTATTAGGAGCTTTTTCACAAATGGATAAGTAGCCCTCTGGAATACAATTCGGTGGGAGTAATGGTAGCATTGTACAAAGGCGAGTAATGTGTTGTCCATCTCTAGTTCCAGAAAAACCAATTTTCTTTGACATTTTCCATACAGCATTTAAAAAATGATAGTAACACCCTTTGATATTGCAACCCGGAAATATATTTTTTACAGCTTGTATAGTCCCCATTTCGTAATCGCATTTGTAAGTCTTAATACTCATACCAAATTGTTCTTTTAAAATTGTGAATAGCCTTTCGTACGTCTCTTTATTTTTATTTGGTAATAAGGCAAAAATCAGTGGAACAAAACATACTGTATCAATGCTATTAGATATGTCTACATGAAGGGTGTACAGCTGATAATAAGGTTTTGGAGCTACACGAAATGTGCCATCACCATAAACTTCTTTTTTTGTACGGATTAGATCCTTAGCCATTTGGGTGCCGAAAATAATTATTTTGTCATAACTTCCCTCGTCCCATAAATAGAAATTTTTTACTAGTTCTTCGGGTAGTTTAATATCTGCTAGACTTGAAAAATATGTTCGATCTAAATTCAAAAACTTGTTTCTAGCTCTGTACAATGTATCTTTCTTTGAAGAAAATTATGGTATTTTGTGTTCGAGTGATTGAAAATCGCCATTTTCGTTAGAAAAATGCTTTTCAAATATTTTTGGTATGGACTCAAAATTGGTGCACACTTCTTTCTTGCACACATCAATCTTAGCGTCAATTATATTTTTTAAAGTGTCGCGTGTGCACATATGATTTGCTTTTCTAAAAACAGCATTTTTTAGATCTAAAGTAATTGAAGTTTTGCATTCATTCTGATTACTGCACCTCCAATTCGTATATCCAGATTTATTTTTCTTAAAGTAATTATACCTGTAACCGTCGTGCAGCAACACATTTTTACCTTTTTGACTTTTTATAAATAAAACACTTGGTGCTTCGTCTACTCCGTTCCACATTGTGATCGATTACTCAATTATAAATTTCCAATTAAATATTTAATCAATACAGGAAAAATATGTAACGATGACACATAAGGACTCGCCAAGATATGTCATATAGGAAAAAGTATCATCGCTAATGAGTTTAGTGCAAAGAGTTTAATAAAATTGTAAAGAGTTTGGTAATAATGTTGTAATAGGTGGATCACAGGGGATACTAAGGATTTTTAATATAAAGTAATAATGTTTATCTACAGTTTTATAGATAATACTTTTGTACTTCATTTTACAAAAGATAATATTTTGAGAATATAATATTTTGCGAATGTAATGTTTTGCGAATGTAATATTTTGAGAATATAATATTATGAGAACGAAGGAATAATGCGAGCTCACCTAGAAAGACAACTAAGTCACTCCGACGATACATAGCAAGCTATTTGGCGCCGTGAGGAGGTGGTCACAATCCAGATGATCCTCATGAATTCTACCACCGCTTTTATGAGATCATTTGGCCGTATTTATTATCAGACAAATCTCAATATCAGGCCGTATTTATTATCAAACCTGTCATTCCGTTAACCCGCTAGGAGGTAGGTATGTACATACATACATATAATCACGCCTTTATCCCTAATGCTGAACGCAGAGCTCAAACACTTAAACAAAGGTCGTTCCGCCACGTCTGACAAAGTTTCGAGGGTTATTTAAGATGTAATTTGTAGGTATATTGCTGTACCGACAGGTTGTGAGCCTATCGCCTAAATTGCAATATACAGAAATCCTCGGATTCCTTAGCTGGTTTTTACAGCATGCCCGGGAGGAAATGCAGCTGGCACATTTTATGTTTTTCTCTCGCTTCCAGTCCAGCATGGTAGAAAGATATATGTATTTACTCGTATATGTCCATAACTATTCCAGTATTATTCTGCAATGATAATAGTAAATCTTAGAATTTATTACCAAAACAAGAACAAAAAACGTTCTAAAAAAACATTTCTCGTTTTGTCATATCGGGAAATTGCAGAAATCAAATCAAATCCGTCAACCGACTTCCTGTCGTGAATGTATAAAACATTTATGAGGCTGGCAACACGGAGTCACATATCGGGGGAGGTCGTAAACTTCGTCGAGTGGTTCCGCACATAAAAATATTTGTCACACAGAATGAACAGTCCAGGACTTGGATCTTAACAATATTATAAACTCTTCTGTTAAAGTACATACAATGTTACAGCTGCTACTCTTCCCGGAAATACTGAAGAAGTCAGTGGATTTAATAAGGGAAAACATTATGTACAACTGAGCATATACCCATTGAACCCTATGGTGTAGTTGATAGGCTGTTGCCTCCTGAGCAGGGTGGTCGTGGTTCGAATCCCACCAAGTACCAATGTGTTCTTCGGTTTTCGAATTTCATATGTTGTTCGGCGCTTTTTCCATGCTTTGAAAGGCACGTCAAGCCGTTGGTTCCGGTTAGTATCGTTTAATACGTACATATTAGTCGTTAAGCCATATCAGAGGCCAGTGCTAAACATTGGCGGCTTGAAAACTCTGACCTAATTTAGGATTAGGTCTGGTTTCCTTATTGGGATGCGGAGGTCAGATGGCAGTCGCTCTGTGTAAAAACCAGTACCCTCGTTCAATTCCCTAGATTAGGTATCTAACCCCATAAGAGACAGGATAAGACTTGGGAGATGATGAAGTGAACATGTACCTTACGCGTATTTTAGTAGCTAGTGACCTGTGAACTGTTCTGGAGCGCTGCAAGATCTACTGCCTGTCGGTCTACATGTGTACCTACCTGTACATGTCCCTCTGAAATATTACACCTGATTTACGAAAAAAAAAATTGCATCGGAGTTCGGTGCCAATCAGGCACCTATGTTTGTGATACGGAAAGTAACTTGTTAACGCACAAGCTCTGTATGTGAAAAATCTCTCTATTTTTATACAACGAGTAACATAAAGGGTGTATGCATCGTGAAATGTTTGAATCTACCCATGAAACTTAACAACTTTCCCTCAGGAACATAGGTCAAAATACAAAAATAAAAATTGACTGCCCGTACTAAATGCGCTATCAGCTGATGAATTTTGTATGGTGGGTCAACATTTCTTTTTTCGTTTTTCAAACTCTGTTCCTTAGGGAAAGTTGTTAAGGTCCATGGATAGATTCACACCTTTCTCGATGCAAATACCCTTTCTGTTACACGTTGTATATGGAACACATGGAACATTTCCAAAACTGCCCAAATCCGGTACTGTACAAAGCTAGTCGACGTCCTCACTCCGGAAAACCACAGTTTATGTAAACGACACCGATCCTGAAACAGCGGAACAGCGTTGCTCTTCGACTGACATTTTGTACTTGACGTGAGCGGAACTACATGTAAAAAGAAACGGAATATGCAATTCTACTCCACAGAAGAGTAAAAGCTAGCGACTTCTCAAATCATTGTTCTACGCCATTCGTGGTTGGAAGAACCTTTGTTCACATAAACAACTCTCCTTGTCGAGGTTACCTTTCATTAGCGAATCATCACTACATAGTATAAAACAAATTCGCATTCTCTGTCCCTATATCCGCATGCATGCATAAATCTTTAAAACTACGCAACGGATTTTGTTGCGGTTTCTTTTAATGGATAGAGTAATTCAAGAGGAAGGTTAATATGTATAATACATGCATAATATAGTAGAGAAACACTCATGATTTCCGTGCACCGGGGCGGGTCGCTAGTATTTATCTAAATGGTTAAGTACTTTTCTCCACTTTAGCGTAGGGTTTTAGAACTGACCTATCTGCCAGTGGTCTAATTTAGGCTATGGCTGCACATAAACTCAGTCTATATAAGAAGCTGCTGGGCTTTTGACTATCCTCTCACTGTAATACGGCTCAAGCAGATTGATTACTTGCTGGTTACTGTAGTGTGTCGGAATGCCAGTATCTTCCAGGCTGTTGGAGCATCAACTCCCTAACCTTATCCCATATCTCACGGGGCGGCTACCTAATCTAGGTGGTTGAACGAGGGTACCGGTTTTTGCACAGAGCGACTGCCAACTGACCTCTGCAAACCAGAAGGGAAACCAGACCCAATCTTAGATTCGGTCAGTTTTCGAGCCGCCAATGCTTAGCACTGGCCTCTGACATGGCTTAACAACTAATATCTACGGTGTTAATCGATATTAACCGGGACTAACGGCTTAACGTGCCTTCCGCAGCACGGAAAAGGCACCAAATAAACGTACATATGAAATTCGGAAACCGAAAAACACATTGGTACGTGGTTGGATTCGAACCACAGCTCAGGAGGCAGCGGCGCTATCCACTACACCATCGGGCTATCTTACGCTATTTTCTAAAATAACTATAGGTTTTCTGAGGATTTTTGCCTTTACATTTACAGTGCTAAGTTCTCGTGATGAATTTGCTCCATCATTGACTTTGTTTGTCCCCCTTTGACCTAGTCTAGAATACAGTCAAGAGCAAACCCATCGCCACTGTCTAGTTCATTGAATATGTACCTAAATGACAATTGGTCTAATAAAAGAATGCCATAAAAGTTAAAACGCTGCCTGAAAAACAAATTGCTTCGAATTGGCTTAATAGGGAATACTCATGATTTTTAAAAACTATTAGTTAGACTTATTGTCACCATAGATGAACGGATGTGAAGGAATTTTCGCAAAATATTCATTAGTTTAAGAGTTATAATGCCTTAAAGTGGTTAGTTAAAAAGAAAGGTCCGAACTGTCATGTGACGTCATAAGACGGGAGCGCCATACTAATTCCATATAAATTGTCGTTTCGAAGAGAGAGATAGATAGTCTATCTTTATAATGGTATATCTCGGTGAATTTTTGATCAATTTTATTTCTGTTTTCACTGTTCTTTTCATAATTTAAGATGTTTTTAGAAAATAGGTTCAGGCACTGAAAAAAATGTTATATGCACGTTCTCTATTGACAAAACTAATTTTGTGACGTTTTGCTATATACTTGTTGCCAGGCGTTGTTGGCAATACAAAATTACCACTGTCGTCATTAAAAGAAACACAGAATAGGAACATACTTACAATCTATACTACATAGGTGTAAAAAAAACTGACAATGTTTTAGCCTATGAACCTACCATGAAACTGAACAACTTTCTCCAAGGAATATACATACATATAATCACGCCTGTATCCCAAATGGGGTAGCCAGAGCGTTAGCTATCAAAACAAAGGTTGTTCCGCCACGTCTGACAAAGTTTTGAGGGTTGATTAAGATAGATTTGTACGTATATTGCTGTAGTCAAAGGTTGTCAGCCTATTGCCTAAATTGCAATATACAGAAACACTTAGATCCCTTAGCTGGTTTTTACGGCATGCCCGGGAGGAAATGCCGCGGGCACATTCTATGTTTTTCTCTCGCTCCCAGTCCAGCATGGAAGGAAAATGTCCAAGGAACGTTGGTCGAATATAAAAAAAAAACATTGGTTCTCTCATATATGGTCCCAGCTGCGCGAGTTATTTTGTATGGGAGGCGAGGATAGTCATCACTACATAGTATAAAACAAAGTCGCTTTCTCTGTCCCTATATCCCTATGTATGCTTAGATCTTTAAAACTACGCAACGTATTTTGATGCGATTTTAATGGATAGAGTGATTCAAGAGGAAGGTATATATGTATAATGCATGCATAATACAGTAGAGAAACGCTGATGATTTCCGTGCAAAGCCGGGGCGGGTCGCTAGTTATTATTATAATTCATCATTATCTATTCTGTTTTAGCTTACCAAGGATAACTTTTCTAAACAAATTTTCGTCAAGAGATATTCTAATCTTAGACCATCTTAGTTCAAATATCATAAAGCTTTGTGCGACAAAGCTGCATAAAGGGAAATGGGAATGGGTAAAATGATTTCCGTAGCTATCGAATATCTATAAGGCGTAAAGGCCACAAGACACTTACGTCAGACGTCGAGCTGATATCGGATTTCGAAAAATATTATAATTAGCAACACACCTACCCCTATTCATAAGTAAGTCTTGAATCCTAAGGCTACTTTTCCACCAGAGATATGCGAGGATAAGTAGCGAGGAATATGTTTATAAACAAGTAAATTCATCTATCTCGCCTTGCTTAGCACAGCTCTGGTGGAAACGGCTTTAGCAGAGCGAGGTTTTGTCCGTACAAAACAAGCAAGAGATGTGGGTGAGGAATGTTTTCGAGGAATAGGTGCGAAGAGCACATTAATGCGCATTTGACAAAAGAATGTGCATTTCGCGCTCAGAACGCACCGCGTATTATGACATCAATATATATTATGACATATTTATGCGCATTTTATCAGCTCTCACGACTTTTTCATCGCACAGCTATGGTGGAAACCCCCCACATATTTTCACAGCACAGCTAGACATCCACACACGACACACTTCCCTCGCACATCTCTGGTGGAAAAGCAGCCTTAATGATGATTTAGGAAAGGTAACCAAAATCTTGTATCGCTTGCAGCATGTCTAGTTTAACCAATATACTGGGGGGATACAGATACCACTATGCTAAATTTATATGCTTTTACTTAACGATTTACACACTGCCTGTTAATAAATGAATAAAATAATAAAAAGACGTGATTTTATGTGAGTATACATATAAATTATTTTATTAATTTATTTTAATGTGTATTTTGTGTTGTATATTGTTCCGGCGCATCATTAGCCGCGATGTGTCCAAACACTACAAGCTGTCAAACGCCAGCGCCATCGATCTTACTTTTTGGACAACTATTAACCTATAACTTACTATAGCTTCCATGCTGGCCTGAGAGTGAGAGAAAAACATAGAATGTGCCAACTGCATTTCCTCCCGAGCATGCTGTAAAAACCAGCTACGGGATTTGAGGGTTTTAGTATATTGTAATTTAGGCGATGGGCTGACAACCTATCACTACAGCAATATACGTATAAATCTATCTTAAAAAATCCTTAAAACTTTGTCACACGTGGCGAAACGACCTTTGTTTAGGTCGTTTACGCTCTGCCTACCCCATTAGGGATAAAGGCGTGATTATATGTATGTATGTATTAACCTATAACGCGGCCACAAATTGCTGTGAAATATTAATTATTCAATTAAACAACGATTTCATATCTTATGGAGTCAAATATTTTACTCATCATATCATCCATCCACCACGGAACTTTATTCTATATCACTAATATATTACTTGGTTTAAAGGAACGCAGTACTTTTTTTACACTCTGTGTAGTAAATAGTACGTTTTAAAATGGTTTTCAAATCATTTTTAAACATTTTCAACTTCCAAAACATTGATTTGATTTTCATGTACCTATTAATGAAAATAAAACGCTCAACATCCCAGATGTAGTGTGCTTCGGCCTTAACTCCGTCGCCGGCCTTAGCCGTTATGCATTCCGGCTTTGGACCGGCAATAATTTAATTGGTACGTCTCCGAGTAGACAAGCTGGCTTGCACAGGGACGGAGCTAGCTTTGATCTTAGACAAAGCTGCCAATGAGCTGGAAGGAGATCGTGAGCCATTGATGGAATATGAAACGTCGAAACCTATATGGGAAGTAACTACCTCCGTAGTCTAGTTGTACGAGCCATGGATTTCTGATTTGGAGGTTGTGAGTTCGATTCCGGCACGAAACTCATATTATCACTTTGTGAGAGTTAGGTTACGACAATAGAGGCTTGATGTTTCATCACCTGATACATACATACATACATATAGTCACGCCTTTATCCCGCATGGGCTAGGCAGACCGTGAACGACCTAAACATAGGTTGTTCCGCCACGTGTGACAAAATTTTAAGGGTTACTTAAGATAGATTTGTAGGTTTATTGCTGAAGTGACAGGTTGTCAGCCCATCGAATAAATTACAATATATTGAAACCCTTGGATCCCTTAGCTGGTTTTTGAAACAAGTCCGGGAGGAAATGCAGCTGGCACATTCTATGTTTTTCTCTGGCTCCCAGGCCAGCATGGTCAGTCACCTGATTGCCTGTATAAAAAAGTATCTCGTGTTTTGGAGTGAATTTTAAGTTTACGCTGTTATTAATAGTGATTTTAACATAACTAATCTGAGGTCTATTTATATAAATCCTCTTAGTAACTTTAAGCGTGCTTAAATATCATGTAATATTACTATGTAATACTTACCTTTTAAATCCGCGTCTGCCTAGGACGAAGTTTTGGGTTCGTCCGCCTTCCATGGGCAAACTTTATCACTAACCGACTTAGATCTCTGTAAAGGCTTACTCAAATGTTATTCCTGCTAACAGTTTCCATATGCGAGACCGTCTATGCGAAGTAAATTAATTAAATCAGCGGAGTGAAGATCATCTACGAATGTAGCGCTTTATGTTGACTAGATTTCAGGCATTTATTTTGTTTTATTTCTACCATGCTGGACTGGGAGCAAGAGAAAAACATAGAATGTGCCTGCTGCATTTCCTCCCGGGCATCTGTAAAAACCAGCCAAGGGATCCGAGGGTTTCAGTGTATTGCAATTTAAACGATGGGCTGACAACCTGTCACTACAGCAATATACCTACGAATCTATCTTAAATAACCCTCGAAACTTTGTCAGCCGTGGCGGAACGACCTTTGTTTAGGTCGTTTACGCTTTGCCTACCCCATTACGGTTAAGGCGTAATTATGTGTATGTGTGTGTGTGTGTGTTTTGGTTTAAAATGAAAATTACCAGAGTGTAGTTATCATTTTATAAAAACTACTTGTATAATAATAACATTATATAAAATTAGATGTATTCTGTACTTATAGAATACATCCAATTTTTCAAGATATCTTGTTTGACTCGACTATCCACTCGCTAAGAAGAAGATTTAGATATCTTACAGCGTTTCACGTAGAGTTCTCACGGGCCTTTGTAATTCACTCAGCAGAACCAATAAATGTTTTGCACTGTGGGCAATAGTGTTCTGCTCTCTTGAACTTGTTTATAAAGTATGGTAAACAGCACATACTGTAAAAAATAAAGCAGAGATGTATACATACATACGATCTTGCCTTTATCCCTGATGGGGTAGGCAGAGCGTAAACGACCAAAACAAAGGTCGTTCCGCCACGTCTGACAAGGTTTGGAGGGTTATTTAAGACTGATTTGTAGGTATATTGCCGAAGTGACAGGTTGTCAGCCCATCGCCTAAATTACAATATAACTGAAGAGATATGTAAATACGACTTATTAGCAATGAAAATGGAAGCTCAACGCTCTGCCTACCCCGCAAGGGATAAAGGCGTGATTATATGTATGTATGTATGAAAATGGAAATTGGTTGCCAATCTCAATAGGACGTTGGTTATTTTTGTCATCATAACAGTAATATACTTCGTAGTTTAATCTTACTTCCATGCTGGACTGGGAGCGAGGGAAAAACATAGAATGTGCCAGCTGCATTTCCTCCAGGGCATGCTGTGGAAATCAGCTAGGGGATCCGAGGGTTTCAGTATATTGCGATTTGGGCGATGGGCTGACAACCGCGATGTACCTACGAATCTATCTTAAATAACCTTTGAAACATTGTCAGCCGTGGCGGAACGACCTTTGTTTAGGTCGTTTACGCTTTGCCTACCTCATTACGGTTAAGGTGTGATTATAAGTTTATGTGTTTAATCTTCTATATTAGTTGTGATGGAGACAGCACATTCACCCAGAAATCTTATAGGCATTCCACGAAAGTGACCCGCACAACATGCATTGATTTTAATACTTCCACGCAAGATAGACATATTTTGATAGTGTAAAATTCTTCCATGCTGGACTGGGAACGAGAGAAAAACATAGAATGTGCCAGCTGCATTTCCTCCTGGGATTGCTGTAAAAACCAGCTAAGAGATCCGAGATTGTAATTTAGGCGATGGGCTGACAGACCGTCACTACAGCAATATACCTAAAAATGTATCATAAATAACCCTCAAAACTTTGTCAGACGTAGCGGGACGACCTTTGTTCAGGTAGTTTACGTTCCGCCTACTATTATAATGTATGTATGTAGTATTGAAATTATCTAAAAAGCATTCTATTCAATACTTCTTCCAGCTATGTACTATAATAAACTTAGTTGGTGCCATCATAGAGTGTTTTGTGGGGCATTGGTTGCTGTTTTGGTGGAATTCCCCAAAGGCATTTGCAGACTCCAAATTACTACAACAAGCAATTTCCCGGTGCGTGTGGGGCCACAACAAAAGCTACCACTTCTTCTTCTTCTGTCGAGTGGGTATCGAGTCTATCGACCCGATTAACCCTGGTGTGAGAGTTTTTAAACCGCCTAGTAGCACAACTATCAGGCCTCTGACATGGTTTGAGTAACGACCACTATCAAAGACAGCGACCGGGACCGACGGCTTAACGTGCCCTCCGAAGCACGAAATCTTTTTCTTTTTCGGACAATCGGGTGATTCAGCCTGCAATGTCCTAACCAAACTGGGGAATAATTCACAAAGTGATAAATTCTCAAATATCAACTTTGTGTTTCCCCCCTGGGAATCGAACCCAGAACCTCCGGATCAGGAGTCCATGGCACTAGCCACTAGACCACGGAGGCAGTAGGAAGTAGTAAGCTACCACTGCTACAATGGGATAATTCAGCTGGTCTTTTTGACAGCTAAGGGATCCGAGGGATTCAGTATATTGCAATTTAGGCGATGGGCTGACAAACTGTCACTACAGCAATATACCTACAAATCTATCTTAAATAACCCTCAAAACTTTGTCAGACGTGTCGGAACGCCTTTTGTTTAGGCCTTTTACGCTCTGCCAACCCCATTCGGGATAAGGGCGTGATTATATGTATGTACTTTTCGTCAGAAAAGAAGTTAGGTCTAAGATAGACAGCTAGAAAGTACATACAATCGCTTAAAGCAACATGGCCTTCGGTTTCGTCTCTGATGGAAGGGAAAGGAAGCTCTAAAGGAAATAGCTTGTTATAGTCATTCTGTGTGTGATGCCTATGGGGCATTCCACGAAAACAGCAACTCAATGTCCCGCACATCACTCTATGATGGCACCAACTAAGTTCATGATAGGTACATAGCTGAAAGAACCCGATGGTGTAGTGGATAGGGCCGCTGCCGCCTGAGCGGGAGGTCGTGGTTTGAATCCCACCACGTACCAATTTGTTTTTTTTCGAATTTCATTTGTACGTTTATTTGGCGCTTTTTCCGTGTTTCGGAAGGCACGTTAAGCCGTTGGTCCTGGTTAACATCGTTTAATATCGTAGATATTAGTTGTTAAGCCATATCAGAGGCCAGTGCTAAGCATTGGCGGTTTGAAAACTCTGACCTAATCTAGAATTTGGTCTGGTTTCCCTTCTGGGTTGCAGAGGTCAGATGGCAGTCGCTCTGTGTAAAAGCCAGTACCCTCGTTCAATCCCCTGGATTAGGTAGCTGACCCCGTTGATACTGAATAAGGCTAAGGAGATGATGAGGTATATAACTGAAAGAAGTATTGAATAGAATGAATTTAAGATAATTTCAATACTACACTATTACTTCCATGCTGGCCTGGGAGCGAGAGAAAAACATAGAATGTGCTAGCTGCATTTCCTCCTGGGCATGCTGTTAAAACCAGCTGAGGGATCAGAGGGTTTCAGCATATTGCAATTTAGGCGATAGGCTGACAACCTGTCACTATGGCAATATGACTACAAATCTATCATAAATAACCCTCAAAACCTTGTCAGACGTGGCGGAACGAACTTTGTATAGGTCGTTTACGCTCTGCCTACCCCATTAGGGATAAAGGCGTGATTGTATGTATGTATGTATGTACTATACTACAGGTTCCGTCCCGTGAAAGGCCGTATTGCTCTATATACAATCGAAACCACAAAAAAATCTTTGAAATATAGAAAACATGTTTTTACTTACAACTTACAACGGGCACGTAAATATAGCGATCAGATGTGTTTTCTTACTGTTAACATATCTGACTTCAGTATCTACAGCTCGGAAGCACTCCGGACAGATTACACCGAAGGATGTTCTTCCGACTGGCACTCTGTTTGTCGTATATGCATTTATCCATTCGTTATCGGCTGAAATGTCCTTACGTCGTAATTTTCGTACATATAATCACGCTTTTATCCCTAATGGGGTAGGCAGAGCGTAAACGACCTAAACAAAGGACGTTCCGCCTTGTTTGAATAGGTTTTGAGGGTTATTTAAGATAGATTTGTAGGAATATTGCTGTAGTGACAGGTTGTCAGCCCAATCTTATTAATTGCACTATACTGAAACCCTCGGATCCCTTAGCTGGTTTTTACAGCATGCCCGGGAGGAAATGCAGCTGGCACATTCCATGTTATTCTCTTGCTCCCAGTCCAGCATGGAAGTGTTATTCATTATTTGTCAATGTCTTGATATTTACTAATAAAATTTAATACGTGACTTTACCGTCTCTATCAACTACATCACTACATAGTATAAAACAAAGTCGCTTTCTCTGATCCTAATAATAATCACGACTTTATCCTTAATGGGGTAGGCAGAGCGTAAACGACCTAAACAAAGGTCATTTCGCCACGTCTGACAAAGTTTTGAGGGTTATTTAAGATGGATTTGTACATATTTTCTCTGATCCTATATAGGGATATTGCGTAGTTTTAAAGATCTAAGCATCCCTATGTATGCTTAGATCTTTAAAACTACGCAACGGATTTTGATGCGGTTTCTTGTAATGGGTAGAATGATTCAAGAGGAAGGTTTATATGTATAATAAATACTTAATGCATAATTTAGTAGAGAAACACTGATGATTTCCGTGCGAAGACGGGGTGGGTCGCTAGTAAATAATAAAGAAGAGTAAAAACAAATTGAATGCAGTTTAGGATCGGTTCTCAAACTGGTATGAGATACCGGGATAAGGGCCTTATTTGTAACCCTAGCTAACAAATAGACCTAGCAAATATTAATGAAGCCTAAACATGTTTTGGCAAGCACCATACTAGAATTACGTGGGTAAGAATTAAGGCAAGACAAAATTCTAATGAATAATCATGGCAGCCAAGAGAGTCACTCTCTAGTCTCCAATGAACACTTTACTAGGTCTATATCCACGGGTAAATATGAAATACCCCGAGTAATTAATTATTATGGCGACAGGACGCTCAAAAAGCGTATTCCATACCTACTCTATACTTTGCCTGTGGATATGAGACAAGAAGAAAATAGAAATAAGTTTTTATCTAAGCTAAAGAAATACTTATTAAATAATATAATTATGCATGTATTAAATATCATATACGAATAATGTATAAATGAGACTCATCGACCTTGCAGACAAACTGCGTAAGCAGTTTGTTTGGGACTATTGTAATAGATATAAGTTTATTGTAAAAATGATAATAAATAAATACAATACAAATACTAAATAATCTTACTTAGCACTGGCTTCACTTCACTCATGACTTGTCGGTTTGTAAATCAGAAGATATCATGTTCATATTAAATAGCTTAAAACGCTTCTATAAACCAAGTATTGTACAAGTTTCTGTTTACAGACCATGACACTACTCATGACTGTCAGGCATGACCAAGGTACATCCGGTCGTTGGACTCGAGAATCCACTCGCTAAGAGGAAAATGACCAATGCCAAAGGCATATAATAAAAGCTCCTTGCCTGCGTAAATGCAGAATCAGAACTTCATTTGTAGTTATGGGTACAATAGAAGGTACAATGCAGACTCTGAGGTGCATTAAAATCACAAGATTTCTTAAGATTATTGTAGAAGATTATCTTTAACAAGATTCCAAAGTATTTACAATGTTTGTAAAGGATTGGGCTCAGATGGGAAATAGGGAAAAAGGAGGACAACTGAGTACCGTAGCCTATCCGATAAGGATGAAATTAAAAAGTGAACTGTCTCTGGTTTTTGTTTTAATGTCACTTTTAAACTAGTCTATGAGGTCACTTCATGTCAACCATTCCTAAATTCTGGCATCGATGTAAACCAAAATATTCAAAATACGGTAACTGGTAGTAATTGCATGTATTTTTGCTTAGTATTAGTTTCAGTACTTTTTGAAATAGTGATCGTAACATTACATTCCCTGTCAGAGTAGGGAAACATCACATTTCACTTGGTTCAAATTTTCCTAAATAATTTGGTTCAGTCACAGTCATGGCTTTTGTTAATACTGGGTGTAAGGAACAGCGTCCTGCAAACTGATAAGGGTTGCTTAGTCTACGAAACTGAACAACTATCAACAGAAATTTCATTCAGGAGATAAAAATAAAATAACTTCCCAAATAAAATTACCACCTCGTTGAGACAATTTGTATGGAAAACCATTTTTTTTTAACTCCCTGAAAAAAAAAACTTGCTGATGGTTGTCCAGTTCCGTTGACTGAGCAACCCCTATCAGTTTGCGGGACGCTCTTCCTTACACCCCGTATAAGTTTAAAATTAATAGCAGACTTACCTCATTTTCAGTTTCCACCCAACAAAATGGCCGCGGTCAAATACAAGCACGTGGACGACTTCACAATGAATTCAAATACAGGTAAATTAACTTTAACATGAATTGTATTTTTGAACCGCTCGAATCGAATTCGCATACTAAAGAGTAACTTTCGCATGCCAATTTGTATGGAAATCGCATACGAACTTTACTCTTTCATATGCGCAATACCATTCGAGCGGTTCCAAGATACGGTTCCAGGTTAGAAAGGGTGATCGACTCAAAACCCATACGACAAAGTAAGAAGAAGAAGAATAGCATCACTTATTCTTTCCATGGGTAGGTATAGTAAAAGCCAACTTCTTCTTCTTCTTTCGTGTCAAAAAACACAAAGCCATCTATAGCAGCAATTATGCTGTACCCTAGCAGGGTGTCTCTGTGTTACATACATTATTGTATATTGTATTGTTCTTCCACGCTGGCCTGGGAGCGAGAGAAAACTTAGAATGTGCCAGCTGCATTTCCTCCCGGGCATGCTGTAAAAACCAGCTAACTGTTCTGATGGATTTTGTACATTGCAATTTAGGCGATGGGCTTACAACCTTTCACTACAGCAATATACCTACAAATCTATCTTGAGTAACCCTCGAAACTTTATCAGACGTGGCGGCATGACTTTTTTAAAGTCTTTTACGCTCAGCCTACCCCGTTAGGGATAATGACGTGATTATATGTATGTATTGTATTCTACATTGATAAATGCAATAAATAATTTTATACTTGAAATTACACTTACGGCAGGGGCCGATCGGGATAGATTTGATATACATTGTTGCTTAGCTTAAGTAGTTAATTTTAATTAAAACTCGTGCACTAGTAGCTAGAGAGCCCGATGGTGTAGTGGATCGTACCAATATGTTTTTCGGTTTTCAAATTTCATATGTACGTTTATTCAGCGCTTTTTCCGTGCATTGGGAGGCACGTTAAGCCGTTGGTCCTGATTAATATCGTTTAACACCGTAGATATTAGTTGTTAAGCCATGTCAGAGGCCAATACCTAGGCATTAGCGGCTTGAAAACTCTGACCTAATCTAGGATTGGGTATGATTTCCCTTCTGGGTTATGGAAGTCAGATGGCAGTCGCTCTGTGTTAAAACCAGTATCCACGTTCAATCCCTTAGATTAGGTAGCCATCCCGTGAGATATGGGATAGGGCTAGGGAGATGATGACAAGTGCACTAGCAATGTATATGAAATCTAGCCCGATAGGCAGGCTAAGTGTAATCGCTTCCTATGATGAATATTATGCCTATGACCTAGTTATTATAAAATCCAACCAAGGAACAGATAATAATAAAAATATGAATGAAATAGTTAATTGATCTCAAAACTTAGCCTGTAACTTATCCTATTGTAATTCATAAAATATAAATCTTGACATAAAAATGTAGAAAAACATTAAATGTTAAATGTCATGCTACATTTTTATGTTAAGATTTATATTTTACGAATTACAATAGGCCAACTTAAAAAGATTTGAAGCCCTCCGCACTAGTGTGCACTGTATCGCAGAGAATATCTGCTCTTATCAGTTGGTATTGACTGTTGAATGACTAAGCCGTGTTGCTGATTTCAGATGAGCACGGTAGATGTATTAGGAAGAAAAAGCGTGGCTCTGAAGTGCCCAGTGTGCCAAAAAAGTATCAAAACCCGGCTGAGATATGAACCTAACTTTAGAACACATGTGTTCGCAACCATTTTTTGTATTCTCATGTGAGTTCTGTTGTTATTCTTCCATGCTGAAGTGGAAGCGAGAGACAAACGTAGAATGTGCTAGCTGAATTTACTCCCGGACATGCTGTAAAAACCAGATAAGAAATCCGAAGTTTTCAGTACCTATATTGTAAAGAGCTGAAAACCTGTCACTACAGCAAAATACCGTCAAATCTACCTTAAACAACCCTCAAAACTTTGTCAGACGTGGCGAAACGACCTTTATTTAGGTCGTTAACGCTCTGCCCACCTTGTTATTGATAAAAGCGTGATTATATGTATGTTATGTGAGTTGGTATAATTTTATTGATTATAGCTTCGTTATTTTTCCGCCGTAAACTGAAAGGGGTTGCTCAGTCAACGACACTGAACAACTTCCACCAGGAAAGTCTAGCAGGAAGAGAAAAAATGACTTTTCCATACAAAATTACCACCTCGATCAGACAAATCGTATGAAAAAGCCAAATGTTTTTTTCACTTCCTGAAAAAAAAAACCTGCTGATAGTTGTTCAGTGTCGTGGACTGTGCAACCCCTGTCAGTTTGCGGGACGCTGTCCCTTACACCTGGTATAGCGCCTATGCTCATGGTCCTCTGCTAATCCAGTTGCAACAAATCACGTGAATTTGACGATATCATGTAGTTGAAGGATCATGATCAGTCATAATGAAAACTAATCGACTTACTTGTGCTAATCCAGTTGCAACAAATCACGTGAATTTGACGATATCATGTAGTTGAAGGATCATGATCAGTCATAATGAAAACTAATCGACTTACTTGTGCTAATCCAGTTGCAACAAATCACGTGAATTTGACGATATCATGTAGTTGAAGGATCATGATCAGTCATAATGAAAACTAATCGACTTACTTGTGCTAATCCAGTTGCAACAAATCACGTGAATTTGACGATATCATGTAGTTGAAGGATCATGATCAGTCATAATGAAAACTAATCGACTTACTTGTGCTAATCCAGTTGCAACAAATCGCGTGAATTTGACGATATCATGTAGTTGAAGGATCATGATCAGTCATAATGAAAACTAATCGACTTACTTGTGCTAATCCAGTTGCAACAAATCACGTGAATTTGACGATATCATGTAGTTGAAGGATCATGATCAGTCATAATGAAAACTAATCGACTTACTTGTGCTAATCCAGTTGCAACAAATCACGTGAATTTGACGATATCATGTAGTTGAAGGATCATGATCAGTCATAATGAAAACTAATCGACTTACTTGTGCTAATCCAGTTGCAACAAATCACGTGAATTTGACGATATCATGTAGTTGAAGGATCATGATCAGTCATAATGAAAACTAATCGACTTACTTGTGCTAATCCAGTTGCAACAAATCACGTGAATTTGACGATATCATGTAGTTGAAGGATCATGATCAGTCATAATGAAAACTAATCGACTTACTTGTGCTAATCCAGTTGCAACAAATCACGTGAATTTGACGATATCATGTAGTTGAAGGATCATGATCAGTCATAATGAAAACTAATCGACTTACTTGTGCTAATCCAGTTGCAACAAATCACGTGAATTTGACGATATCATGTAGTTGAAGGATCATGATCAGTCATAATAAAAACTAATCGACTTACTTGTGCTAATCCAGTTGCAACAAATCACGTGAATTTGACGATATCATGTAGTTGAAGGATCATGATCAGTCATAATGAAAACTAATCGACTTACTTGTGCTAATCCAGTTGCAACAAATCACGTGAATTTGACGATATCATGTAGTTGAAGGATCATGATCAGTCATAATAAAAACTAATCGACTTACTTGTGCTAATCCAGTTGCAACAAATCACGTGAATTTGACGATATCATGTAGTTGAAGGATCATGATCAGTCATAATGAAAACTAATCGACTTACTTGTGCTAATCCAGTTGCAACAAATCACGTGAATTTGACGATATCATGTAGTTGAAGGATCATGATCAGTCATAATGAAAACTAATCGACTTACTTGTGCTAATCCAGTTGCAACAAATCACGTGAATTTGACGATATCATGTAGTTGAAGGATCATGATCAGTCATAATGAAAACTAATCGACTTACTTGTGCTAATCCAGTTGCAACAAATCACGTGAATTTGACGATATCATGTAGTTGAAGGATCATGATCAGTCATAATGAAAACTAATCGACTTACTTGTGCTAATCCAGTTGCAACAAATCACGTGAATTTGACGATATCATGTAGTTGAAGGATCATGATCAGTCATAATGAAAACTGATCGACTTACTTGTTTATATTGAAAGGAGGGCCTTCTATTCAATACAAACAAGTAAGCCGATCATTTTCATTATGAATAACACTTGTTTATCGTTTAGTGTTAAAATGAGTTGCTTCCATGCTGGACTGGGAGCGAGAGAAAAACGTAGAATGTGCCAGCTGCATTTCCTCCCGGGCATGCTGTAAAAACCAGCTAAGGGATCAGTATTTCAGTATTTTGTAATTTATGCGATGGGCTAACAACCTTTCACTAAAACAATATACCTACAATTCTATCTTAAATAGCCCACAAAGCTTTGCCAGACGTGACGGAACGACCTTTGTTTAGGTCGTTTATGCTCAGCCTACTCCATGAGGCGTGATTATATGTATGTATGTTAAAATGATCAGTCATCTTCACTGTCCACCCGTGACTGTTTTAATCCTTCTTCTTCTTCTGCCTTCTGCGGTTCGTTCCATTACGGAAGGATTGTCATTAGCTCCATAGTATTTTGTTCTACTGTCCTTTAATATAACTGTTAACTGCCTCCGTGGTCTAGTTGCCAAAGCCATGGGCTAAAGATCCAGGGGACCTGGGTGCAATTCTCAGGAAGGAACACAAAGTCGATATTCTGTCAATTTATCACTTTGTGAGATTTTCTCCAGTTTGGTTAGGACAATGCAGGCTGAATCGCCTGATTGTCTTGAAGAAAAACGATTCCGCGCTTCGGGCAAGTTAAGACGTCGGTCCTGGTCGCTGTCTTTGATAAAGGTCGCACACACAAACCTTTCAGAGGCCTATTAGCTGTGTTATTAGGCGGTTTACCGTTTCCGACCTTGGTATAACGCAGAATGCGCCCACGCTGAGGCTCGTAAAGAATCTGCTTACCAAGCCTGGGTCAGAGCCCGTGACCGCAAAGTAAGAGCACGTAGGGTTCGCGCGAAGAAGAGAGCCTTTAATTCCGCCGCTAGGTCTTGCAAGCGGGTCCTGCGTAAGGCACGTTTCGACCATGTCGGACGTATAGGGACAAAATTAGCATCACACCCGCCGGGTGGTAAACAATTTTGGTCCCTATCAAAAGCGGTCGAAGCAAACTTCTGTCGTCCATCATTGCCTCCAATGCTGAAACCTGATGGGTCGCTGGCTCACTCTGCATCTGACAAAGCAAATTTATTTGCGTCGCTATTTGCAAACAATTCACGTCTGGATGCTGGCTCTAAGCTACCACCTACTGTACCTCGTTGCGATTCTTCGATGCCGAAGATCGTAGTTCACACTAAAGAGGTCCGAAGAGTATTGTGCAGTCTGGACGTGAATAAAGCTAGTGGTCCTGATGGCATCTCAGCAAGAGTCATGAGGCATTGTGCGCCCGAACTGTCTCCTGTGTTGACACGCTTGTTCCGCCTTTCTCTCATAAAAGGAACTGTGCCAAAGTCTTGGAAACTTGCGAATGTTCAGCCGGTCCCCAAAAAAGGCGACCGTTCAGACCCTGTCAATTACAGACCGATTGCCATTACCTCCATCTTATGCAAAGTCATGGAGAAGGTACTGAACAGTAAGTTGCTGACCTACCTCGAAGACAATGATCTCCTCAGTGACTGTCAATATGGCTTTCGCCAGGGACGGTCAACTGGGGATCTTCTTGTGTATGTTACGCACTGCTGGGGTGAGGCCATTGAGAAGCATGGCGAAGCTCTCACCGTCTCACTTGACATCTCGAAGGCCTTTGACAGAGTCTGGCACACAAGTCTGCTAAACAACCTTCCTGCGTATGGCATCCCAGCTGATTTTTGTAGCTGGATTTCTGACTTCCTGAGTGAACGGTCAATCAGAGTAGTCGTTGACGGCTGCTCCTCTGACTTGATGGCTATTGACGCCGGAGTTCCTCAGGGGTCTTTTCTCTCTGCAACTCTGTTCCTGCTGCACATCAATGACCTTCTTCGGCCAGGTATTGTTGGGTACGCAGATGATAGTACGGTTTTGGTGAGATACTTATCCAGCGCAAACACCAGCGGGGAAGAAATACTTTCATTGAGAAGGGCCATGGTTGAGCAATTAGATCTGACCCTAAGTCATGTTTCCCAGTGGGGTGATGACAATTTGGTCTCTTTTAATGCCAACAAAACGCAAGCGTGTCTTTTTACCGCCAAAAGGAGTCCTTTCAACCAGACTCCTACTTTCCGAAGTACATCTGTACCTATAGCTGGCAAACTTGAGCTTCTGGGCATGGATTTGTCATCTAGTTTAAACTTCGGCGCTTCCATCGAATACAAAGCACAAACAGCGGCCAAGAAACTGGGTATCCTGAATAAAGTGAAGCGATACTTCACGCCTGGACAGCTTTTAACCCTGTACAAAGCACAAGTCCGATCCTGCATGGAGAATTGCAGTCACCTCTGTTGATATTTGAGAATTGATCACATTGTGAATTTTTCCTCAGTTTGGTTAGGAAATTGCAGGCTGAATCACCTGATTGTCCGAAAAACAAAAAGATTTCGTGCTTCGGAGGGCACGTTAAGCCGTCGGTCCCGGTCGCTGTCTTTGATAGTGGTCGTTACTTAAACCATGTCAGAGGCCTGATAGTTGTGCTACTAGGCGGTTTAAAACTCTGACACCAGGGTTCATCGGGTCGATAGATTTGATACCCACTCGACAGAAGAAGACCTCTGGGATCGCTCAGCCAAATACCAACTTGCCGCACTCGATTCGGTGGAACGCAGAGCCAAGAGGCTTATTGGTGACGAAAAACTGCTAGAAGCCAAGTTTTATAGCCTGGAACATCTCCGTAAGGTTGCTTGCTTGTCGGTCTTCTACAGGCTGTACTTCGGTGAGTGTGCTCAAGAGCTCCACGACCATATCCCGCAGCTCCCTTCTACCATCGGACATCTAGACGCACCGCAGGATACCATCCATACCTGTTTGATATTCCACCAATACGTACTAAGCGCTTCCAAAACTCTTTTGTAATGCGCACGACAAAAGTGTGGAACTCACTACCTGCGTCTGTGTTTCCGAACGCCTTCAACCCCCAACATTTCAAAGTTAGAGCGAACAGGCATCTTCTGGGTGAGCTCGCACCATCGTCGACTCCGTCTCAGTCGTTTCCGACCTACACTGGAGTCAAGAGCAAACCCATTAAAAAAAAAAAAGGTTTAAAAACTCTGACACCAGGGTTCATCGTGTCGACTCGATACCCACACGGCGAAAGAAGATGAAGATTCCGTCTAGCCAAAATATTTTCTTTGATAATGTCTACTGCTCACAGTGCACTCAGTTAATGCTGTTGATTTTTGATCGTGTCTACTGCTCACAGTAAATGCTCAATTTTTCAGGTGCTTCCCCTGTATACTTCTACCGTACTTTATGAAATCTTGCCAAGTCACAGATCATTACTGCCCTGAATGTGACGAGTATTTTGGCCGCTACGATCCGGGCTGGTGTTGCTGTGTAGAGAGACACAAAGAAATATAATTTTGGTAAAAAAAGTAAGTACATAATAGTCATACATATAATCACGGCTCCATCTCTAATGGAGTAGGCAGAGCGTAAACGTTCTAAGGAAAATGTTGTTTCGCCACGTTTGACAAAGTTTTGAGGGTATTGAAGAAAGATTTGTAGATATATTGCTGCAGTGACAGGTTGTCAGCCCATCGCGTAAATTGCGATATACCCTCGGATCTCTTAGCTAGTTTTTACAGCATGCCCGGGAGGAAATGCAGCTGGCACATTCTATGTTTTTCTCTCGTTCCCAGTCCAGCATGGAAGAAAAGAAAGTACCTATTCTTTGAAAAACAGATTAGTACGATTTTTTTCCTGACTATTGTTAATTGTAGTGTAAGAAGAAACACAAAAATATGTATTCTTTGTAAATTTTTAGGTCTCACCAGAAAAACCATGGTTGAAAGTATCGAGAACACCGATAGCTCCACAGAGCAGGATAACTCCCAGAGTATCGGAATACAAAACGGCTCTGTCCAAAAAGTAACAAGTACTCAAATAAATGTAAAGTACCTCACAGTAACGGTGGGGACTTTCCCCTGCAGGACTGTGTGTCCACGATGCAAGGAGATTGTGATCACCAAGGTCCGGTACAGACCCTACCAGGAGTCACCATTTACTAACATATTGGGGAGTTTGTTGTAAGTTTTTCTTTTGTCTATTTGGTATTCCATTCATATCAGCCAGTGCTTTTCAACTGTCTCCGTAGTCTAGTGGTCAGAGTCATGGGCTTACGATCCAGAGGTCCTGGGTTCGATACCTAAGGGGGAACACAATGTTGATAATTGACAATTTATCACTTTGTAAGGTTTTCTCCAGTTTGGTTAGGACATTGCAGGCTGAATCACCTGATTGTCCGAAAACTAAAAGGATTCCGTGCTCCGGAGGGCATGTTAAGCCGTCGGTCCCGGTCGCTGTCTTTGATAGCGGTCGTTACTCAAACCATGTCAAAGGTCTAATAGCTGTGCTACTAGGCGGTTTAAAATTCTGTCACCAGGGTTCATTGGGTCCATAGACTCGATGGGTACCGAGTCTATGACAGCGACCGGGACTACTTCTTCTTCTTCTGACGAGTACCCACTCGACAGAAGAAGAAGAAGAAGATACATTTCTCAGCTCTTTAGCCGGATGTTCATGGAAGTGCTTCATAGGCAGAACCATGATTGGTTTGTCTTGTTTCAGTTGCTGCTGTTGGGGATTCCCCTTCTTAGCTGATTACTCGGATCATTCTTCATACAAAAAAGTCAAACACTTTTGCCCAAAATGTCTGTATCCCATTACATAAGATAACATTTAATTAAAACACAGATTCAAATATCGGGTCCAAATAATTATTTTTGTCGTAGGCAATATAAAATAGACCTGACATAAAATTATTATAAACAATATTTATTGGTTTTACTTTCTAATAACTCGGTCGCTATTAAAACATTTTGGGCGATAGGATGAAATGTTTCAACATTTTTCAAACACCAACCTCGCTACGCCATCCCTGTAAGAGAATTCTTGAGATTTGTCCACAAATTGGAAGACTACACCCAGCTTTCTTGATCTATAACTACCAACTTTCTTGGTTTCTTCCATGCTGGCCTGGGAACAAGAGAAAAACATAGAATGTGCCAGCTGCATTTCCTCCCGCGCAAACTGTAAAAACCAGCTAAGGGATCTGAAACATTATAATGTAATTAAGGCGCTAGGTTGACAACCTGTCACTACAGCAATATACCTACAAATCTATCTCAAATAACCCTCAAAACTTTTTCAGGTGGAACGACCTTTGCTTAGGTAGTTTAGGCTCTGCCTACCTGGTATGTATGTATGTTTGTTGGAAGATTTGCTTTCAAGCCAGATATGGTTCGAGCCTATCTGATCTTAAGTGCACACTCACCATTTAGCTCTGAGAGCTGCGGTTAGTGCAGCCGCATAATGCACCCTATCAATGTCCGACAGTCACTGCACTTTGCATAGATAATAACCTATGAGATTGCTTTCAGAGATATGTATACTCCTAAGGGATATCCTGCTCTGTGGTCTAGTGATCTGATCCTTGGGCATGCGGTCCAGAAGTCCTGGGTTCAATTTCCACAGATAAAATACGAAATTGATCATGTTTAGTTGATTCCATGCTGGCCTGGGAGCGAGAGAAAAACCTAGAATGTGCCAGCTGCATTTCCTCCCGGGCATGCTGTAAAAACCAGCTAAGGGATCTGAGGGTTTCAGTATATTGTAATTTAGGCGATGGGCTGACAACTTGTCACTACAGCAATACACCTACAAATCTATCTTAATAACCCTCAAAACTTTGTCAGACGTGGCTAAGTGACCTTTGTTTCGGTCGTTTGCGCTCTGCTTACCCCATTAGGGATAGGGGCGTGATTATATGTATGTATGCAGAGGTGATAATTGGTCAAATTAGGTTGAAATTAGTCTGGGTGTTTGCGCTAATCTTAACTTTTTTTTTCTGGAGGGCTTACACTCGCGCCATGTGCTAATTTATTCACTGTGCGCGCAAAACTTAACCACGTCTAAAGCAAGATGGTATTCAGTGTGAAGGTAACGATATTAGCCCAGTGTCGCCCTCATTAGTATAAAAAAAACATAACTCAATAAAAACGCAGTGAATCGAGAAAGCGGTTCAGGTATAGTAACAGGAAGAAAAATTGCTGTTGTTGGCTGTTATTCGCCATTTTTAGAAATATGAATCGCTAATTTATAGGGTTCTAAATTATTTTAATTACTATTACGGGAGAGCCCGATGGTGTAGTGGATAGGGCCGCTGCCTCCTGAGCGGGGGATCGTGGTTCGAATCCCACCACGTACCAATGTGTTTTTCGGTTTTCGAATTTCATATGTACGTTTATTCGGCGCTTTTTCCGTGCTTCGGAAGGCATGTTAAGCCCAGGTCCCAGTTAATATCAAGCTATGTCAGAAGCCAGTGCTAAGCGTTGGTGGCTTGAAAAAGTCTGACCTCATCTAGGTTTGGGTCTGGTTTTCCTTCTGGGTTGCGGAGGTCAGATGGCAGTCGCTCTGTGTAAAACCAGTGCCCTCGTTCAATCCCTTAGATTAAGTAGGATAAGGCTAGGGAGATGATGACGATTCTTTTAGACCGGTTTTTCGATTCACTGCGTTTTTAGTGAATTAAGATTTTTTACAAATTTGGGCGCCACTAGTATTGTCACCTGAAGTACCTGAAGTACGAGAAAATGTAGTGACAAAATTATGTCGTGGCGCGCATGTCAGCCCTACAGGTCTACCTAATGAAACTGCGCCCACCCCCCTTCTTTTTATTAGGACATAAGTTGTTATTTTTTTTCTACAAACATACATATAATCACGCCTTTATCCTTAATGGGGTAGGCAGAGCGTAAACGACCTAAACAAAAGTCGTTCCACCACGTCTGGCAAAGCTTTGTGGGCTATTTAAGACAGAATTGTAGGTATATTGTTGTAGTGACAGGTTGTTGGCCCATCGCCTAAATTACAATATACTGAAATCGGATCCCTTAGCTGGTTTTTACAGCATGCCCGATAGGAAATGCAGTCCTGTCCAGTCCAGTATGGAAGCAACTTATACACTAAACAATAAACATGTGTTATTCATAATGAAAACTGATCGGCTTACTTGTTTGTAATAAATAGAGGGTTAACCGTCCTTTCAATACAAACAAGTAAGACGATCAACTTCATTATGACTGATCATGATCCTCCAACTACATGATATCGGCAAATTCACGTGATTGGTTGAACCTGGATTAGCAGAGGACCATGAGGATAGGCGCGATACCAGGTGTCTTTACACCTTTAGACAACGTCCCTCAAACTGCCAGGGGTTGCATAGTCAAGTACACTGAACAACTATCAGCAGGATTTTTTTCAGGAAATGAAAAAAACATTTGGCTTTTCCATACGACCTAAACAAAGATCGTTCCGCCACGTCTGACAAAGTTTTGAGGGTTATTTAAGATAGATTTATAAGTATATTGCTGTAGTGACAGGTTGTCAGCTCATCGCCTAAATTACAATGTACTGAAACCCTCGGATTCCTTAGCTGGTTTTTACGGCATGCCCGGGAGGAAATGCAGCTGGCACATTCTATGTTTTTCTCTCGCTCCTAGGCCAGCATGGAAGTACATACATACATATAATCACGCCTTTATCCCTCATGGGGTAGGCAGAGCGTAAACGACCTAAACAAAGGTCGTTCCGCTACGTCTGACAAAGTTTTGAGGGTTATTTAAGATAGATTTGTAAGTATATTGCTGTAGTGACAGGTTGTCAGCCCATCGCTTAAATTACAATATACTGAAACCCCCGGATCGATTAGCTGGTTTTTTGCCCGGGAAGAAATGCAGCTGGCACATTCTATGTTTTTCTCTCGCTCCCAGGCCAGCATGGAAGTATATATATAATTTTTCTCCATTCTAGAAATGAGCCACATTTCACATTAATTTCAAATGCGCTTTTGACCGAGGCTGTTGTGTTTACTATTTTACAGGTCCTTACATAGTCCTTGTAAACTAATCCTAGGACTAATTAGGTATTATAGGCAAAGGATCGCGGACTCGAGACGGCTCGTTCATTAATTACTAACCAATTCGTAATGAGTTCGTGCTTAATGCATGTACGCCTCTGTAATTGGTCTTATTAGTTCTTCTTCGGACCGATGAACCCTGTCACAGTTTTTAAACCACTATATTAGTTACAGCTAATAGGGCTCTGACATGGTCTTTGTACGATAACGATGACTATCAAAGACAGCGACCGGGACGGTTGGATTACTCCGAAGTAGTGAGTATTTTTTGTCACAGAAAATCAGGTGATAAAGCCTGCATTGTCTTAGCTAAACCATGGATGAATTCGTCCATGGCTAAACTGAGGATACTCTCACAAAGTATAAAATTTACAAATATGCACTTTTTATACAGAATTGAACTTGAACTTTTTACTTCAGAAATATACCTACAAATATATTCTAAATAACTCTCGAATCTTTGTCAGCCGTGGCGGAACGACCTATATATAGGTCGTTGACGCTCTGCCTACCCCATTGGGGATAAATGCGTGATTTTGTTTATGTGCGTGTGTCTGTGTGTATGAACTCTGTGTTCCCGATCCGTGGGTTCTGAGATTCAAACCCAGAACCCACGGATCGGAAGCCCACTGGTCAGACCACTAGACAACGGAGGCAACTATCGGTAATGAGGTTGTGCGTGCTTAATGCATGTATGCCTGTATAATTGGTCTGCTGATCCAATTAGTAGAACATTCGCCTCATTATCCGCCCCCCTCCCCCGTTCAACATTATTATAAAGTCAACTAGTCGAAACTGGTTTGTGCTGATTTGCCTGTGGTAATTAAATGATTTACCAAAGGCTCCAGTGAAATTACCACAATAATTTCGGTTTGGGTTCTGTCTTAACAAAGTGAAATGATTGTAAGCTTCATTGCTTTTTACATAAGTACATATAATCATGCCTTTATCCCTAATTTTGCGGTATGCTTTTCTTTACACCTCATTTATATCTATCCTGGTCGGTAGTTCCACACATTTTACAGACAAACTTTAGGTCTTTATAATTAGATCGCAGATCGGCCTATTATCAAGTCAATGCGTGACCATTGATTACTAATTGATTAGTTTCTAGTTGAAATGTTCTTGCCTATTGGTCTATGTGGGCGGAGAAGAGGGTTTGAGTGTGGTTAGGTAACAATGGTACAGATAAAATAATGAACAGTATAACATCTGCGTAAGTCTACACTACAATCATAAATGACTTTTATAAGTAAGCAGCCTGCATCAGTAGGTATAAGCAAAATAAAAAAATATCATCGCTGTGGCAGATGGTTGTTCTTAAGAAAAAAAAAGGACACAAAAGAAAAAAAACATCTACCGGGTATAAGGGATAGCGTCCCGCAAACTGATAGGGGTTGCTCAGGCAATGACCTTTTTTCAGGAAGTGAAAAAAGAAATGAATTTTCCATACAAAATGTCCGATTGAGGTGAACATTTTGTATGGAAAAGCCATTTTTTTATTCATACATACATACATACATAAATCACGCCTTTATCCCTTACGGGGTAGGCAGAGCGTTTAACGCCTCGTAAAAGGCGCTTTCGCCGCGTCTGACAAAAATTGAGGGCAATTTTAGATTGTAATATGTATTGCTATTATATTTTTTTATTCACTTCCTGAAAAAAAAAACCTGGTGAAAGTTGTTCAGTATTATTGATTGAGCAACCCCTATTAGTTTGCGAGACGCTGTCCCTTACTGCTGGTATAACCCCGTTCACCATAAGATAATTACTGGCTGTCAGCTCATTGTATGCTGAAAATGACATTTTATAATACTAATCAAGTTAAAATGAACGTATAAGTATTTTCAACACAGAGTAAAAGCATTGTAATAGGCCTACCTTCTTAAAATTCCCTACAGACTTGACACAGGCGGAATCATCACGGAAACGCGAAAAACTAAAAGTTGAAGTTAGAATAAAGGTAAAAAAAGTGGTTTTAATCGAATGTCTTGTTTCGAAAATAAGTTTTAGCTACGAGATATATGACAATACAATGAAATAGTAGTTATAGTAATTTATCTGGCCAATATATATAATAAATATACCTACTAATTTTAAAGTGTGTGTTTTTGAATTAAAAGACATGACACTTTATTTACTTTTATTCTAAACTAAGTTTGAAATACTATTATAACAATATAATGAAATAGCAGTTATAGTAATTTATCTGGCCAATATATATAACAAATATATCTAGTAATTTTAAAGTGTGTTTTTGAATTAAAAGACTTTATTTACTTTTATTCTAAACTAAGTTTAAAATACTATTATAACACTTTTTAATGTATACCATACGATATGCTGAGAGCAATCAAACTTAGATCGATCGGTTTACCAGTCAAACGAACCGATAAACCCTGGAATCACAGTCATTAAACCGCCTAAAAAATTTCCTTATCCGCCTTCCTCGTGATTTACATACATACATATAATCACGCCTTTATCCCTAATGGGGTAGGCAGAGCGTAAACGACCTAAACAAAGGTCGTTCCGCCACGTCTGACAAAGTTTTGAGAGTTATTCAAGATGGATTTGTACGTATATTGCTATAGTGACAGGTTGTCAGCCCATCGCCTAAATTGCAATATACTGAAACCCTCAGATCCCTTAGCTGGTTTTTACAGCATGCCCGGGAGGAAATGCAGCTGGCGCATTCTATGTTTTTATTTCGCTCCCAGTCCAGCATGGAAGAAATTCTCGTGATTTAACGAAGAAATAAAAACAACATAATGAGGCAAACAAAACACAACAAAACTAGACATCGCTGGTAAAGCAATCAAAGATTTATTTTGACAAGACATCAATAAAAGTAATGAACCTATATCTTTATTACGATCGTATCGACATGGCAGCGACGAACGACCCCGGTTTAATGCATACTAATTTACTTTATTGCCTTCTTTGTTTTATTAGAAGCGAATGGAAATATTTGACAAAATTAAGATAATGGATGAAAAAACATGAATCAGTAGACGTAGATAGAGGTTTCTGGAACCAGTGAAGAACAATATTTGTCTAAATACATACCTATAATCACGCATCTATCCCTAATGGGGAAGGAAGAGACTAAACAACCTAAACAAAGGTCGTTCCGCCACGTCTGACAAAGTTTTGAGGGTTATTTAAGATAGATTTGTAGGTATATTACTGTAGTGACAGTTTGCCGTTTGCAGTGTGACAGTCAGCCCATCGCCTATATTACAATAAAATATATTTTTTCTCCAGTGTATCTGCGGGAAAGTTTGTTACTTAGATATGGATGGTAAGTAGTAAGATACTAAAAAAGGTACCTACGAAGCGTAGATCATTCTACATCATTCGTAGCACAGTAATTGGAAATCATGATTCAACTTAGCTACGACGTAGCAAACCGTAGCAAAGCGTTACGAGGTTTATATTTGTAGACGCTTAGGGCTCAAGTATGAAAGAAGATAGCTAAGAATAAATACTTACTTAACCAACAAAAGGTATGTAGGGCAGATTATTCCAGATCCATGCTGCATGCATATTTCTTCTATGCTGGTCTGGAAGCGAGAGAAAAACTTAGAATATGCCAGCTGCCTCTCCTCCCGGACATGCTGTAAAAACCAGCTTAGGGATCCGTGGGTTTCAGTATATTGTAATTTAGAGGATGGGCTGACAACCCGTCACTACAGCAATATACCCACAAAATTATCTTAAATAATCTTCAAAACTTTGTCAGACGTGGCGGAACGACCGTTGGTTAGATCGTTTAAACTCTGCCTACCCCATTAGGGGTAAAAGCGTGATTATATGTTTTTATTCCACATCGCTCCTTGCACAGCAGCTCGTGGCAAACATTTCGGACTCAGATAGAACAACTTGCGGCAAATATTATACTTGGCTAACCAGACACTGGAGAAAAGGTATCACTTTGAAGATGTATATATTTTATTGAGAAAAAACGTCATTCCTACGGCAAAAAACTTTCCCACGGGAATTAACGTCATTTCAACAGCACCATGCACCTGCCTTTACGCAAGTGAAACCAACGGATAAAAAACTACTTTGTTCTTCCAAATTCCAAAACGAATAAAATGTACAATTATGGGTAAACTCCTTGAAGAATTTTAAGAAATTACGGCAAGGTCAGTTTAAGTACTAGAATTTCAAGGCGAAATTTTAAATGCGCGAAATATTCATAGTAAGTCAAGTTGATTGGTTTGAACTATACATAGCGCAGACGCAGATTAGTTCACATCTTTCCCCGTACAGTTAGTAGCTCGCGGCAAACATTGCGGACTCGGCTGGATAGAACAACTTGAACCACCATCGGCAAATATTGTACTTGGCTAACCAAACGTTGCTCATACTCGCACTAACGTGTTTTAGGTTATTAATTGTTATTTTAATTGAATTGAATTTTTTACGTGGCTTAGAATCTAATGATTCGAAGTTTTTTTTCTAAAGAATGCTGAATAAGGTTTAAACTATCTGAGTTCAGCAGTTTCAAATGAAAATAACCACAGCAATTTTCTAACTACGATGAGAAAATTATTAAAAACCAACGGAAACAGAAATGTGTATCGCTAACAGTGTTTGTTGCTAGCCCAGATCATAAACAATACACCGTAACTCTCAATTCCCTTTGTTGACTTCTACAGTATGCCTGGGAGCAGAAGCAGCCAACATATTCTATTCTGCCCAGTCCAACACGAAAGCATGTCAAAAGCATGTTACATAATCTACACCATAAAATTACACATCCCCAAACATATAACCGGACGTCTGTTACGATGTACGAGCCCCCACTTTATGGACAGTAAATGCCAGTAACCGTCAAGTGGCCACGTTATTATTCGAAGGGTCATTTTATTGACCCTCATTATAATACTGGTCTGAAAGGGAATGTCTTGAAAAGATTCCTGAACGTTGATTTGTGGTTAGTGTTCACAGGGATATTTTTTTCCAGGAGACCATATCAAATGGTTCCTTTGTTTGGGTTCCTGACTCCCTGCACAATAATTACCAAACAGCATTTTGTCTATGAATTCCATGTTACTTAAGTTTGTTTATTTATTTTTAGTAGTAAATATATTATTATTATTATTTTACTATTATTACAACTTTAAATTCCCTTTTCCACATAAGAAATGTATGAAAAGCGGATGAAATTTCAATCTATCTATTTAGTTAATCATGGTCCTTTTGAAACTGTAACGGTTATCAACATTATAATGATTAAGAACGGGAAATTTACCGTGGTTTTCATGCCGCTCCGTGACCATACTGCGTTGAAATATCTCGGACACTCATATAAATATGGAAAACCACGGTAAATTTCCCATTCTTAATCATTAATAAATCAAAATAAAAAAAAAAATCTAGTGACAATTAGCTTTGAAATTAAAAGTTTAGGTATGTTCCGTTCCGTACATATTGAAATGCCAGCGGTTTTAAGGCTTCTGAATAATCTCACTCTCATCAAATCTGTTTAGGTTTCCTCTGAACTAGACTAGAGAATCAAATTCACCAAATACGCTTTCAAAATTAAATTAGTGCCAACTTTTACTCCTATCCGGATAAAACTGGATATGACCAGGGTGAACTTGTGACAGCACACACGGGTTTTCACGGGTACCGTGTGGTCACGCTGGATGCTAATGGAAATTCTTTCCTTCAAATATGCGAACGAGTTTCGACTGGTAATGCTACGTTGAAAACTGTCGCGGTCAAACTTTTGCCGATTTGTTTGAATACGTAGGTGCGTAGTATTAAAACTAGAACCATTCCAGAATTTTGTGCGGACCTAATGTGCAGACTGAGTACTAGCTCTTAACTTAACTTAGCGTAGTAAATGGTTGAATTGTCCTTAACTTAGTTACTGCCAGAGTAATTAGCACGATAAAAGAGTATAACTTATGTTTTCTGCCCACATGCATTCATTACAACCTTATTTCATCGAAGTGAGAGTAAATAAATTTCTTACTAATGGACAAACTAGCTCTACTCCGTTTCCAGCGTCTGGTCAACAGGAAACTTAGTTCAAGAGAAAACTTATTTCTAAGAATAAACAAATCATACCTCATGGGGTAGGCAGAGCGAAAACGACCTAAACAATGGTCGTTCCGCCACGTCTGACAAAGTTTCGAGGGTTACTCTTAAGTAATTAAGTGAGTTAGTAATGGATTTTTAGTTATATTGCTGTAGTGACAGGTTGTCAGCCCATCACCTAAATTGCAATATACTGAGACCCTCGAATCCCTTAGCTGGTTTTTGCAGCACGCCCGGGAGGAAATGCATTCTCTGTTCTTCTCTCACTCCCTGTCCATGGAAGAATAAATAAATCAGCTATTATTATAGTGATATAATATGTAACAATAGTTTTTTTTTTCAATTATTTACCAATACATTTACCTATTACACTACTTTGGTAGTCAAGTGCAGAAAAAACATAGATTTTGCCTTTACCAGGAATTCAACCCAAAACTATCAGCAGAGCAAACATAGCGAAAAGGCCCAGCGAAGGTCGTTCCAGCGGTGTGGTTGTGACAGATAAAAACCGGTGGGAAGCGGTTATAACCGGAGTTGTAGGTGCCCGCGTCGTCAGCGTATTTGCTTACCCCGGAGCTGTTTGCTGTTCTACCCTCCGCGTAACCTCTGTCTTGTCGGGTGTAAGTTACAAGCGAACAATAGAGAATAATTCAGAGAAGGAAGTTTGTTGTCCTGTGGTGTGGTTGTGACAGGTAAAAACCGGTGGGAAGTGGTTACAACTGGAGTTGTAGGTGCTGTGTCGTCAGCGTATTTGCTTGATAACTTCCACGATTACATTTATTGTTACCTCGATATTTCATCTAGTTTTATGCGACATGGTCACAAGCAGACTGGCAAAGCGTATGTTGACATCTTCTAAGGGAAACCATATCGCATTCAATTTAATAACCTGATTGTAATAAACAACCGAGAAAGTCTCAAAACTTATACAACACAGAAAATTTACAGCACAGTAATGGGCACATCCCCTGAAAATTTCAGTACCGAATATTCGACAGCGATACGTGTTATCTATCTTATTTATTTGCTGTACCAAGTTTCACTCAAAATTTTACTGTTTCCCGATTCGTCTGTACTTAGTACTTTTCCAGAGAATATTTTTTGCTCATATGTTTTTTATAAGTTACTTGTATGTGTTTGCTCTTGACTTTAGACTAGGTCATGGATGATTGACACAGATTGTTCAAGGAATCTCTAGGATAAAGCTATATGTTGCTTTACATATTGCTTATTTAGCATTATTTGCTGTGCCTCTATTCATTCTGTCAACATTGTTTGAAAATCTCTAAATGCTTGTAACTTCAACCACACTTTACTCTACCTTATCGAGGCCTATATTGATTCGGCATCGTCTCCAACACTTTACATATTGCTTATTTAGCATTATTTCATTTTGCCGTGCCTCTATACATTCTGTCAACATCGTTTGAAAATCTCTATACGCTTGTTACTTGAACCACACCTTACTCTACCTTACCGAGGCCTATATTGATTCGGCGTCGTCTCCAACACTTTACATATTGCTTATTTAGCATTATTTAATTTTGCCGTGCCTCTATTTGTCTTCTCGAATCGTTGATACTGTTCACTCGGCAGGAATCTCGCCAGATAAACCTGCTGAGATCGAGACAATTCTATTATTGACTAAGTCAATTGATGGTTGAATTGTGTTTGTAGCTTGTTATAAAATAAAGATGGATTTATTGCTTGAATTATTTCTTACTGCTTCCATGCTGGACTGGATGCGATAAAAACATAGAATGTGCCAGCTGCATCTCCTTCGGGGCATGCTGTAAAAGCCAACTAAGGTATCCGAGGGTTTCAGTGTATTCTAGTTTTGGCGATGGGCTGAAAACCTGTCACTACAGCAATATACATATCTATCTTAAATACACACATACATACATACATATAATCACGCCTTTATCCCTAATGGGGTAGGCAGAGCGGAAACGACCTAAACAAAGGTCGTTCCGCCACGTCTGACAAAGTTTTGAGGGTTGTTTAAGATATATTTGTAGGTATATTGCTGTAGTGACAGGTTGTCAGCCTGTCGCCTAAATTGCAATATACAGAAACCCTCGGATCCCTTAGTTGGTTTTTACAGCATGCCCGGGAGGAAATGCAGCTGGCACATTCGATGTTTTTCTCTCGCTCCCAGTCCAGCATGGAAGTATCTATCTATCTTAACATACATACATACATAAAATAACGCCTTTATCCCTTACGGGTTAGGCAGAGCGATAAACGCCTCGTAAAAGGCGCTTATCTATCTTAAACAACTCCCAAAACATGTCAGACGTGGCGGAACGACCTTTTTTTGGGTCGCTGCCTCTCTGCCTACTTCATTAGGGATACAGACGTGATTGTATGTGTGTATATATTATTTCTTACGTTATTGAAGTGATTTGAAATTCCATGCTAGACTGGGAGCGAAAGAAAAACATAGAATATGCCAGCTGCATTTCCTCCCGGGCATGCTGTAAAAACCAGCTAAGGGATCCGAAGGTTTCAGTATATTGCAATTAGGCGATGGGCTGTCAACCTGTCACTACAGCAATGTATCTACAAATCTATCTTAAATGACCCTCATAACTTTGTCAGACGTGACGGAACGACCTTTGTTTAGGTTGTTTACGTTCTGCCTACCCCATTAGGGATAATGGCGTGATTAAATGTATGTATGTATTGAAGTGACTTGCCAGTAAGATAGTGAAGGTTATCCACAGATTATATCGTTGATCTCAGTAAATCAAGTTACTTTTTTAGATGTTTATATAATAGCTTTGCTGTTAATTTTAGGCTAGCTAGAGATAACGAAAACAGAGATAAACTTCAATGAAAATTTCAGTCTATAATTGAAAATGCAGGCAATAATATTTACACGCTATTTTCTGTTTTTTATCTTGAATATTTCTTAGGCCCGTATTTATAATCAGCTCTCAAAAGTGACAGCGAGTTTGAGTTCGTAACAGAAATGTCACTTCAGTACAAAATGGCCTGTCAAATGAATACTTAATATTGCTCTCAATCTTGAAATCGCTTTATAAGTACGAGCCTTAGTAGTAGCGAAAGCGCCTTTTACTAATGCGTTCCGCTTATAAGGTATAAATCAATAATTTTATGTATTAACACAATTAACTACCTCGGTCTCAGACAATACCTTTTTTTTCTTTAGACAACTGCTTTAAGGTGTCCTGTTTACCATCTTCCCCTCACCCCTGGTCCCAACTAAATTTGCAGTCAAACGCTGCAGGGCATGACGTCACCCCTGCTGACTTTGCACATCAGTACTTGTCGGATCATCCTGTACTTATGTACCCGCATTCAGGAGTGTTTTGCAAGTTCTGCTTTTTATTGCAACGGCTGGGGACGTTTGAGTGGAGATGCATGTTGGTTGAGATGATAATAAAAATTGACCATTGTCTGCAAACTGTCATTTCATGAAAACATTCATCCATATAGTCACGCTTTTATCCCGAATAGGGTAGGCAGTGCGTAAACGACCGAATCAAAGTTTTGAGGGTTATTTAGGATAGATTTGTAGGTATACTGCTGTAATGACACGTTGTCAGCCTATCACCTTAATTGCAATATAAGGGATCAGCTTAGCTGATTTTTACAGCATGCCCAGGAGAAAAAGCAGCTGGCAAACTCTATGCTTTTCTCTTGCTCCAAGTCCTGCATGGAAGAACATTTCATGAAAAACTTGCATGAAATGAAAGTAGAAGTTATATGAGTACTGAGTAGCTGGTTGACTAATGTAATGATGTAATAATGTAAATCAAAAATTACCACAATGTTTTAAAATGGTGGACCTGATATTGTATAAAATGAATGTCTCCATCAATCGTTATAACGTTACGACGAGAAAGCAGAAAACAAAACTTTGTGTGCCCACAGGGAAAAACAAACAATACGTGTGGCCACAGCTGTAGCGATTTTGAAAAAGACATTGAACGATAAGTGAGTAGCAAGTAGAATTTCAAGAAAAAGTTTTAATCTTTGATTTAATAAACCATCAAGGCACATTAAATTTGCTTTTTAACTATTCAATTTAAAAACATTTTATACGCATACATAAATTACTTATAGGTACACAAAATATTTTAATAGATGTTTTGTTGAAAGGATAACCTATTTGAGTACCAATGAAGAGGTGAGTACTTTATGATTTAGAAAAAAGCATGCATTCTAGCTTCATATTCACGCAGTTTTCTTGGCTCCAGCCACACGGTTTTCAAGGAAAGCTCAGGCTAAGGGCTCAAGGGATTCCCGCTGTCGCGAGCGGAATCTTCACTCCAGAGTTCATCCGTCATAATTGCTTACTCAAAAAATACATTAGTATAAAATAATGCGACGCCATTTTCAATTTTCCTCATACAGTTCTCAAGGTAATACCATAATATTGTATTCTTCCAAATTATTGGTAAGGACTTTTTTTTGTAAAAATCGTAAAATAAGCATTTCACCGGAAAGCTAATTTATTCACACAAAAGTAATACTTACATCCGCAGTTAAAAAGTGTATAAATACTATGCAATTTCATACTTCTTTGATCCCACAATGATGACATAAGTATCTAATCAGAATCACTGAAAAATATATTTTTAATTAGACGTGAATAGAGTATTTTTTCTCGTCAATTATTTCATTTATTATATACCAAAAACGTTGAATTCATTCTCGTAATAGAATTATTAATCCATCAATAACAAATTAATATGATCCTATTATTTGATAAGATTGATCGTTATCTTGGAGTGAACGACCTCTCTATAGTGCGGATTCTTTTATCAGATTTCAGGGATATGAACCAAAAGAAACTTTTTACGTTCATCTGCTTCCATCACGACTTGTAAGTGCTCAAAAGTATCGAAGGCTCATGAAATTTTACTGTCAAAAACAAAGGGGTTTCCTTACATCGCTTTACGACAATTTTTTATGCTTCCGAGCACAGTTACTGTCAAACGTTATGTGTATTTACGAGGTAACACCTTTGTTCTAACTTGTACTGTTTTCAGACGAGTTTAGTATGCACGGCATGGTTTCACCACATGTTTATTATCTTTCGTTTTGGGAAAATGCGCGAGTTTTGCGCGTAATTTTTTTATATGTCTGTAAGCAGACAACATTTTCGGGTGCTTACATTTATAACGATACTTTGGAATACTGTCTGCGTGTTATGCTACTGGAAAGGCTTTGAATACGTGACCTAAGTCCTAATGTAGTGTTCTTACTTGTCCAATGTATGCAAAGGGCTAGACAACATTATTTAGAGGTTAGTAAAAGAAAAATGACGAAATAGTCTTTTCTCCCATTTGCTCGGAAAAAGCTTCATTATTTCGATAACAAAACGTACATTCACTCTTTTCGGTCATCATATTCGCACTACGCTAGCAATTTCTCTAAACGTCAACAATGAAATTGACGACCGTTTCACGAAATCTTTAAGGACACATTAGTATGGTTTAGGTGCTTTTATATCTCATTATTGATTATTTTAAGGCTCAACGCGCATTATTTGTGAAGAAAATGGAATGAACGAATGAATGGAATGTGCACTTGTCAAAGGCGCCATGCAAATCTTAAATGTCAAAATATTATTAAGTAATCGCAAACTTTATATTTGTTCTAAAGTGTATTGTTGTGGTTTCCGCGCAATATGAGAGAAAAGTACAGTACGTATCTCAGCCGAAATAGCAATTTAAGGTCTCGTTTGCATTGGAACGCCTCGACTGCGTCTCGGCCATCTAAATTTACTCGACCTTAATTTGCTTTTTTTTCGACTTTGGAGTAATGTACTATTTTGTAAGTTTGATTCCCTTCATTGGATATTACATAAATGAAAAGTTTCAAAAATATTACACAACTTTACTGTCTCTATGAAAAAAGACTTCCTTAAGTTCTATTCCATCGATTACAATCTCCACTAAGCTACCTAACCTAATTCACTAACTATCCAATGGGTTGTGGTGAAAGCGATCACTGATAACCCTAGGGGATAAGATATGCCACCATATCCTATCGGGGTCGCCTATCCACTTTGGGCTCGTCTTTGAAGGTCACCTAATCGATATTCTGATAGGGTATGGGTGTAGGTATTCAGGAAAAAGGTAGTGGGAAATTCCATCTACATTACTGTGATAACGAAAAACATAGAATGTACCAGCTGCATTTCCTCCCGGGCATGCTGTAAAAGCCAGCTAAGGGACGCGAGGGTTTCTGTATATTGCAATTTAGGCGATAGGGTGACAAACTGTCACTAAATAATATACCTACAAATATATCTAACCCTCAAAATTTTGTCAGACGTGGCGGAATGATCTTTGTTTAGGTCGTTTACGCTCTGCCTACCCCATAAGGAATAAAGAATGAGTTGGAAAAGATCCAGTTGGAATATAAGGGCCCGTATCTATAAACAGCACTTGAGAGTGACAGCGAGTTTGAGTTTGTATCAGAAGTAACATTTAAGATTAAACTGGCCTGTCAAATCCATTCTTAATACCGCTCTCAATATTGAGATTGCTTTATAAATACGAGCCTAAGTATTTGTGTATTTATCGTATTTAATGAATAATATGAAGTACCTACCTAGACATTATTAATGTTTGAGAGTGACAGCGAGTTTGAGTTCGTATCAGAAGTAACATTTAAGTATAAACTGGCCTGTCAAATCCATTCTTAATACCGCTCTCAATATTGAGATTGCTTTATAAATACGAGCCTTAGTATTTGAGTATTTATCGCATTTTATTAATAACATGAAGTACCTTCATAGACATTATTAATGTTTGATGGAATAAAAAAAAAACTTGTTTTCTTCAATTTTGATGCGGTTACGTATTGTCTAGTTTGTAGTTAATACATACATACATACATATAATCACGCCTTTATCCCTAATGGGGTAGGCAGAGCGGAAACGACCTAAACAAAGGTCGTTCCGCCACGTCTGACAAAGTTTTGAGGGTTATTGAAGATAGATTTGTAGGTATATTGCTGTAGTGACAGGTTGTCAGCCCATCGCCTAAATTACAATATACTGAAACCCTCGGATCCCTTAGCTGGTTCTTACAGCATGCCCGGGAGGATATGCAGCTGGCACATCCTATGTTTTTCTCTCGCTCCCAGACCAGCATGGAAGTAAATAACATATGTACAAACAAACCCGTAGCAAATAAAAAAACAGATATCAGGTAAAAGCCGAAAGTGCCGTATTTCTTCGACCTTGACTAAAATGTACCTCAGACCTCTACATAAAAGAAGACCGCGACCACCTAATCTTATTCGTATTCACTCTCACGCGAAGGGAATGAATTTCCAAAATGAAATAGTTCCTCACGTAAGGTGTGAGGAATTTTAAGCAGCGGTCAAGGAAACAGGGACTGAAACCTGCCCCTGACATTTACTTGGAAGGGTAACCCCACCTTAATACTAAATGTGACACTAACGTATATAAAACGTGTATACAATATGTGACAGAAAGGGTATATGCATCGAGAAAGGTGTGACTCTACCCATGGAACTGAACAACTTTCCCTAAAGAACATAGGTCGAAAACGAAAAAAAAAATATCTTCCATACAAAATGCATCAGCTAATAGCTTTTTTTTTTGCGTATTTCGACCTATGTTCCTTAGGGAAAGTTGTTCAGTTTCATGGGTAGATTCACACATTTCACGATGCATATACCCTTTATGTTACACATTGTATATATATATAGTATTATATAACACGACACGTTTGATATATTTTACAATGTCAGCAGTAGTTTTTCTTATTTATAGGAGGCTACTTCTCAAATATGACATATTTTTTTAAATTCATTATATTCTATAATAGTCATTGTTAGGCATTTTGACTAGTTAATTTTTAATCAAACTGTAGATACTTATAATTTAAATACAAATTTTTAATAATGAAAGCTCAAAGTTCAAATATTCATTACATGTAATAAAGCTGCAATATTGATTTCACCACAAACATACCAGAGCAAATATTACTCCGACGTATAAATTTAATGTTTACAAATGGCAAATAATAATGATATTACGAGTACAACAGCGTGCCTGACATTCCCTCACTGGCTACAAATTATTCGACCCTAGAGCGTACAGCCTCCACAAATTAATTCTTGTCAAACGTAGCTAAAGCCATGCATTCATTACGAGCGAATGCAGTCCATGTTTCAGGCTGTCCATAAGGGGACCCGCCCTTTGCAATTCTCCTTTTTGTGTACCCCTAAAAGCAAGCTTCGGCCGGGAATTCAATGAAAGCCTTCCGTGAATATTTGCTTTGCATTCCTATTTTGAAAAGATTCGTATGACAAGCCCGTCGTGGTCTTTGAAGAGGATGGGAAAATTGCAACGGGTTTTTGATGTTTCATAATATCTTGACATAAAATATTTCGTTATTAAAAAAAAATTGGAGAAGGAAATAAGATAACTATAAAATAATCATCTTTTCAGGCTCGTATTTATAAAGCAATTTCAAGATTGAGAGCAATATTAATATTTAGTATGGATTTGACAGGCCACATTGTTCTGAAATGACGTTTCTCATACGAACTCAAACTAGCTGTGAGTCTCAAGTGCTGTTTATAATTATGGGCCTAATAGTTTACAATCCACTGTGGTTAGAACCATACCTATCTTCTGCAATCTATGAATTTATCCACCAGAAGTTACTGTTCGGATAAAGTTTTCCATGTGGAGTTCCGTGAATAAGCGCAGGAAAAATGTCAAATGAAAAATACGCAGAGCAAATATGAACGTCAGTTCTTGTTTGCATATTTCAAACAAGTACGGAGTACGCTGGCATATGGGTTACATTCTACCAACAAGAGACAAATGGCAAAATAACTTCTCTCTATTTTCAGTCATGTATTGCTGGCTGTATAGAAGAGTGAAATGGTTTATGACGGCGTAATGCAGTAATGAATGCTGTATTAGATTGAGACGTCAAAAGTTGTTCGCAAAGTCAGCCCGGTGAACGGAAAAAGTGGAAAGTTAGCGCATTAAGTAACCAGTAGTTTATTTTCTTGCGCAAACACAGGTTCAGTGGGCAATCAGACGACGCCACTTCACAGCCTTGTTAGGGCCAGTTAGAGTTGACTGACTTGGTCGCTTATTTGCGCGGGAGTTTTATTTAAAAGTTTTTTACCGACTGCGCGAAGCCAAGAAGGGTAATGTGTTTATTTATCTAACTAGCCTTTTACGCCACAGTTTTACCTGCGGCTTACTTAATTATTTGTGGGAATCAGATATTTTCCTGAGGTTAAAAGAAGCCTATGTTACTCGAGCTGAACGTAGCTTTCTAGTGGTGAAAGAATTTTTAAATCGGTCCAGTAGTTTTGAGTTTATTCGTTACAAACATACAAACACAAACACACACACACACACACACAACAATACAAATCTTTAATCTTTATAATATTAGTATAAATAGTACAGCTGATATAGATGTACTCGTAAGTATGTATGTTTGTTCCTCTGTGGTAGAGAGATCAAACCAGTATTCTTCTATCAAAAATAAAATACAAATGATTGCAAATTCTATCGCTGTTTTTTAAAAGAGAGTAAAAAGCATTACCTTTCAATTTCCGTATAATATAAGTATGTATTGGGTATACGTATTTACATATACTTATGTATATATTTTTATTAGAAAAAGGAATGCTTAGGTGGTTTGGTCATGTGGAGTGGATGGATGAAAGCAGTTTAAGTAAACATATATATATATATATGGCGAGCGTGAGTGGGAACGTTGGAAGGGCAAGACCTCGACGCACGTACCGAGACCAAACCAGGGACGTTCTAGAGAAAGTTCAGGTCAGGAGTTCCCTAAACCGACGAGCGTGCATGAAAATATTGATGAATGTAGATGAAGCAAAAGAAGTTTGCAAGGACCGTAGCACTTGGAGGGATGTGATTTCTGCCTCCCCCTCCGAGAAAGAGGCGTGACGTTATGTATGTATGTATATATTATTCATATTTTGTGTATTTATACATTTATTTATTTTATTTTATTTATAATATGGGTATATGCTGGTATTGTTTTAATATAATTCTTTATTTGTCTACGCCTAATCTGCCTCTCAATTTAAGTCGTATAAATAAGCTGTACCTGTTGTGTCGTTATTCCACTTGTAATGTTTTCCTCATGTTATTTGTTTACAATAAACAGTTCAAATTTACTTTCTACGCTGTTGGGCTTTCGAACTGTTTAAATTACTTATTTAAAGTTTTTATCAAGTAAACACCAGCAGCGACTGCGATGCGGTGCGGCCGCAGTCTGTGTACTGAAGTAAACAGGAGTTTCAGAGCTGTGGTCTACGCAAATAAGAATTAACTAATAAGGGAACTATGTCGGCTACCTTAACTTTACAGAAAATAAAAACAAATTTTATTAATTATTTTATGAAGTAACCTTACCTTAGGCTCGTATGTATAAAGCAATCTCAAGATTAAGAGCGGTATTAATATTATATGGATTTGACAGTTCATAATGTACTGAAATGACATTTCTGATACGAACTCAAACTAGCTGTCAGTATTAAGTGCTGTTTATCAATACGGGCTAAGTTACCTGTATTTTTTAAATGCATGCACATTCTTCCCTTGCATTCGATGACTCGATAAGTTCTGCTATCGGATATTATATTTGACAGTTTAAAAGGTTATTGCCATGGTTTTTAAAACTACCACTATCAGAGGCACCGACCAGGAGTCGTATTTTTGAACCGCTCGAATCGAATTCGCATTCGAAAGACTAACATTCGCATGGCTAATTGTATAAAAATTGTATGCTTATGTAACTATTTCGTATGCGTATTGGAGTTAGAGCGGTTCAAAAATACGACCTCTGGACCTACGGATTAACGTGCGCTCCGATGAAAGGAATTATATTTTTTGACAGATACTCAGGTAATTCGTGTAAGGCCTTAACTGAGAGCATGTACCCAAATGCATGTTTGATCTTCATAGCAATATTAATAGACGAACAAACAATCTTGTATGTCGTGTATGTTAGCTTCAGGTGTCGACAAACACATTAATATGCATGTGCAATGAAACAGCAAGTCAACAAGTTAGTATAATACTTGGTGTAAAGGACAGGGTAGGGGTTGCCCAGTTAACGAAACTAAACAAATTTTCAACAAAGAAATACATACATACATATAGTCATGTCTTTATCCCTAATGGGGTAGGCAGAGCGTAAACGACCTAAACAAAGGTCGTTCCGCCACGTCTGACAAAGTTTTGAGGGTTATTTAAGATAGAATTGTAGGTATATTGCTGTAGTGACAGGTTGTCAGTCTATCGCCTAAATTGCAATATACTGAAACCCTCGGATCCCTTAGCTGGTTTTTACAGCATGCCCGGGAGGAAATGCAGCTGGCACATTCTTTGTTTTTCTCTCGCTCCCAGTCCAGCATGGAAGTTAAACCAGTCCAACAAAGAAATTCATTCAGGAAATAAAAAAATAATTGACTTCCCATACAAAATCTGATTGAGGTGGTACTTTTGTAAAGGGAGTTTTTTTTAATACCTTGAATAATATTTTTCGTATTTATAAAGCGATCTCGAGAGAGAAATATTAAGTATGGATTGGACACACCAAAATATACTGAAATGACAGTTTTGATACGAACTTAAACTAGCTGTCAGTCTCAAGTGCTGTTTATCAATACGGGCCTATGACGTTCACAGCTTGATTCGACTCTCGATATGGAAATGAGTTCAATTTCTACTAAAACACAAATCTAAAACGAACACAGTCCTGTTTATAAGAATACCCTACCATCAATCGTTTAGACAAATTTTATCAAAATTTGTTCAAGGGGGCTCGAGACGGCGTTCGGAGGTGGCGTACATACACTAAATGCGGCCACTATAAACCCATTTGCAATACATAGCTTTTATGGTTAGTGTGAATAATTATATAATAGATTATAAAAATGGAAAATTACTCGTAGTTGCGATTGTTGCCAATCGTTAAATATTCATGACACTGTTACTTTTTAGACACAATTATTTTTTACTATTGAGGGCGCCATCTGCGCCACCTAAGCAACTACCTAAAATGTAACAAAAATTAGACTGAATAATTATTTTTATTAATAGGTAGGTGTAATATATTAGTAGGATATTATAGATTGACTAGAAGTCTACTTTACCGTATATTAAGCGAAGGCGCTGCTAGGCTTGTTATCTGGAACTAATTAATTTTAATAATATCAGAGAGGTGTCTGATCATGAACCAATTTAGTTAGACCTGTAGGAGATTTTACTGCTGTTTAGCCGTAATGAAGAAAACGTTTTTAATATTAGAAATAATAGTTTTGTAAATTGAAAGACCAGCTATATCTAAGCCTACGCAGAGACCTTCCGGGTTTGATTTCCGGATAGGTAGATATTTTAGTGTAGAATTTAAAATGCAATAGCATATGTGGTTTAAACATTCTAACGTCTGTGTTCACCGTGTTGTTTTCGAGACTCATATACCAGAAGAATAAAAATAAACTTACTTAAGGGTCTGCTGGAGTACTGAAATCACATACAAACGTAATTTCGCTTTTAATCCTAAACAGTAAAACCAAACTTAACCAAATTTCGTACACATGACCAAAAGCATCATATCTATGCTTCTAATTAAGTTTGGTTTAAAAATATTAAGCATATAAACAAAATGAGACTGAAAATACGATTATGTGTGAAAATTGCCTAAAATCAAATTTGCGTTCTAATTTTGTACTTGGTTAATAATTTCAAACCAAACCTAATTAGAAGCATACATATGATGCATTCGGTCATATGTATGGATTTTGGCTAAATTTGGTTTTACTGTTTAGGAATAAAAGCGAAACGACGTTTGTATGGGATTTCCCTACTCCGGCAGTACCTGAACACCTTTAGATTGGCGTGGAGGTACCACCAGTCGCGTAGTGCCCCCGGTGGGCACTCTACACTGCATTGTTGACGTACTAAAAATTTGCGCCCCCAAACTACATTCCTTTGACATGGATGGTGTGGCGTTCACTAACACGCTAGGTAGTGGACTCTTTGACATTATATATTTACATACATGCATATAATCACGCCTTTATCCCTAATGGGGTAGGCAGAGCGTCAATGTCCTACAGAGGTCTTTCCGCCACATCTGACAAGTTTTGAGGGTTATTCCAGATAGATCTGTATATTGCTGTAGTGACAAGTTGTCTGCCCATGGCCTAAATTACAATATACTGAAACCCTCGAATCCCTTAGCTGATTTTTACAGCATGCCCGAGAGGAAATGCAGCTGGCACATTCTATGTTTTTCTCTCGCTCCCAGTCCAGCATGGAATATAGTGTGGTAATGGATACTTTGACAATATGTATTAACATGTACATATAATATGCATGTACACCACAGATGGTACGTTTCAAGATGTAAATGTACGCCCATAGCGTAAGTGAGCCTCTCTTCCATAGATCTTCGTTCCCTGGTCCAATGAACTAGGCGACATACATACCTATGATTTACCGTCTAGTAATAAATCTGTAATGATCATTTATCACGCAGATCTCCTGATAGAAATTTCATGAATTTGTCGAGAACTAATTCAGTTGGAACTTAGTTTAATTGCTGCTGTGAATTATGGTGTGAGCAGTTATTTATGGGTTTGTGAGGTAGCTCGTGATATGGTTCTAATTATCTATTGGCTGCATGGCGTCCAAATTAGAAATGTTTGAAATATATTTCGAATATAGCAGTTTTTTTAATATAAATCTTGTTCTGCTACTACTAATAAATAGTCAACTAAAATAGCGTAAAAAAAATAATTGGGTAAAGTATTTTTAAAAATTATATAGTAAGAGTTTAAATTATATAGTATTTTTAACTTCTACTATTCTAGACTGCGAGCGAGAGAAAAACATAGAATGTGCCACCTGTATTTCCTCCTGGGCATGCTATAAAAACCAGCCAAGGGATCCAAGAGTATCTGTATATTGCAATTTAGGCGATCGGCTGTCACTACAGCAATATACCTGCAAATATATTTTAAATAACCCTCAAAAATTTGTCAGGCGTGGCGAAACCACCTTTCTTTAGGTGGTGGTTGGGGATAAAAGCGTGAATATATGTATATATATATATATATATATATAGTAAAGAATATGATGAATTGTACATTAATAATTCACTTATTTTAAAAAAATACCTTGAAGATCGAATTTATTTTAACCTTCGACCATATTACTTACTTCTTTCTTAATAAAATAACCATGGACACTTTAAATTCAATTGATTAAAAAGCACTTGCCACACATAAACATAGCACTACGTTTTCCATCATCACATCTCAGTATGTGCCTGCAATATCCGGGTACGTCTTAAACGGTGTTTACGTCTAAATCGACAAAAAATCCCGGACACCCTCACACTTAGGGTGCCACCGGGTGCCACCGGGGGCCGCTGGGTGCTAGTACTACTACAATACTGAGTGTAAAAATAAATGCTGATCAAAAAGTGTAATGAACACAAAACACAATAAACAAATTTTCCATGAAAACATCGATATTTTTTTTTAATTATAATTGGTCCTCCTATACGTACAAATAGTGTCAGAGTTTCATGTCAGTTTGTATAGGAAGTCCAATTTGATTTTGTGTCTTTCGATCTGAGCCCCGTAATTAAAATTAGCTTGAGACTGACAGCGAGTTTGACTTCGTGTCACATAGTACATAGTGGCTTGTCAAAACCATACTTAATATTGCTGTCAAGTTTGAGATCGCTTTAAAAATACGAGGGCCAGTGATATGATCCTAGGTAAAAGTTGTTTAGTTTCATGAATAGATAGATATTTAGTCCCCCTAAAGTGTGAACAGCTGATTTTGTTTACACCCGGTATGTTCTGTGCAGGATGTAAGGGAATTCCCCTTCGACACCTGCTACTCGCAAGCTGATGCGCTAAGGGTTTTTATGACATCTTGTATTTTTCTCCGGAAGTTACGTAATTGCCTATTTCCGTTGCAGTTTGAAGGATCTGGGGGATAAAATAGGTTTTATGTGATTGTTTGTCGATTTAATGGTATTTAAATAAATTCAAAGTATAGTTTGAAGGAAAATATTGAAGTCAAAAATGTAGCAGGCAGTAGACCAGATAGAAAGGAAAGTATACTGAAATTGTTTTTGAAACAATCTTCTTCTGTCGAGTGGGTACCGAGTCTATCGACCCGATGAACCCTGGTGTCAGAGATTTTAAACCACCTAGTAGCACAACTATCAGGCCTCTGACATGGTTTAAGTAACGACCACTATCAAAGACAGCGACCGGGACCGACGGCTTAACGTGCCCTCCGAAGCACGAAACCTTTTTTCTTTTTTGCGGACAATCAGGTGATTCAGCCTGCAATGTCCTAACCAAACTGGGGAAAAAATCACAAAGTGATAAATTCTCAAATATCAACTTTGTGTTTCCCCCCTGGGAATCGAACCCAGGACCTCCGGATCGGGAGTCCATGGCACTAGCCACTAGAGAATTAAAATATGAGAAATAAGAAATGGATGAAATACAAAATATAGGAACAATTTATTTCAGAATCAGGATCAGAAATACTTTATTGTGATATACAGGTTACAAAAGTATAAAGTATAATAATGGTTGATGATTTGTTTGTTATAATAGAAGAGAGCCCGATGGTGTAGTGGATAGGGCCGCTGCCTTCTGAGCGGGGAGGTCGTGGTTCGAATCCCACCACGTACCAATGTGTTTTTCGGTTTTCGAATTTCATATGTACGTTTATTCGGCGCTTTTTCTGTGCTTCGGAAGGCACGTTAAGCCGTTGGTCCCGGTTAATTATCGTTTAATACCGTAGATATTAGTCGTTAAGCCATATCAGAGGCCAGTTCTAAGCATTGGCGGCTTAAAAACTCTGACCTAATCTAGGATTGGGTCTGGTTTCCCTAATGGGTTGCGGAAGTCAGATGGCAGTCGCTTTGTGTAAAAACCAGTACCCTCGTTCAATCCCCTGGATTAGGTAGCCGACCCCGTGAGATACGGGATAAGGCTAGGAGGATGATGATGATTTAAAATTACAAACAGCAGATTACAAAAGTAGACTGTAATGTTTCCATCTACATACATACATACATATAATCACGCCTTTATCCCTATGGGGTAGGCAGAGCGTAATCGACCTAAACAAAGATCGTTCCGCCACGTCTGACAAAGTTTTGAGGGTTATTTAAGATATATTTGTATGTATATTGCTTTGTTTCCATCTCCTTTTAGATAATATGTTTTTGCTGTTTAATGAATGCGTTCTCTTCCCTAAGCACACATTCTTCCTGCTCCATCCTGTATCATGATACACAAACAATATATACAGCGTGAGTAAAAAATAAATTAAAACGCGCTTGTAGCCGGTAACAAGGTATTATTTTGTTTTATACGTTCACGTTACGGGAAGAGGTAGCAAGTGCATGTGCAATTTCCTGCCCCTGCCTCCTGCCTACCCCCTGGGGCTGTGGTTCTCAAAGTCATTTGGCACATTTATAGATTAATTATTTTTCAAAAAAACGACAAATTATAATGTTGGTTCGCGAATACTGTTCAAAATCAGTTATTAAGAGGTTAGAATTTTCAATAAAAGTTTGCCCATATAAGTACTAAATGTATGGTAATTCCAGTGTCTTAAAGGCCCGTATTGATAAACAGCACTTGAGACTGATAGCTAGTTAAGTTTATATCAGATATGTCATTTAATAACAATATAACCTGTTAAATCCGCACTTCATATGGATCTCAATCTTAAGATCGCTTTATCACTTACCATATCGCCAACTTTATCTTGAGTCAAGATCAAATAAAAATGAAAGATAAATATATTACTTCCATGCTGGACTGGGAGCGAGAGAAAAACATAGAATGTGTCAGCTGCATTTTCTCCCGGGAATGCTGTAAAAACCAGCTTAGGGATCCGAGGGTGTCTGTATGTTGTAATTTAGGCGATTGGCTAACAACCTGTCACTACAGCAATATTCATATAAATCTATCTTAAATAACCCTCAAAACTTTGTCAGATGTGACGGAACGTCCTATGTTTAGGTCGTTTACGTTCTGCCTACCCCATAAAGGCGTGATTATATGTATGTATAAACTATATAGATTGACCAACGATTTATTGGCAAAGTATACGCCTTACTCTTAGCTCCATCTGTTTTATTTTCCTACCCAAAACTTTGAGAAACACTATCCTAGTGGGAGGGGCAGCAACATTTCACGATGTGAAAAATTACTTGGAATATTAAACGCTTCTGTTACACTGGCAAAGAGTATACATTAATAGCAATAATAATGCGATTAATCTCACTTGCTAGTTTAATATTTAAATTCCGGAGGATATTTTATTTGCTGTGATGATTTATAGCTTATGTATATAGGTAGAATTTTGAATTCTATATACATATTATCCGTAATGGGGTAGGCAGAGCGTATACGACCTAAAAAAGATCGTTCCGCCACACCTGACAAAGTTTAAAGGGTTATTTTAGATAGATTTGTGATAGTGACAGGTTGTAAGCCGATCGCCTAAATTGCAAATACTGAAATCCTCGAATACATAAAGTTCTACATACATACATTTAATCACGCCTTTATCCCTAATGGGGTAGGCAGAGCATAAACGACATGAACAAAGGACGTTCCGCCACGTCTGACAAAGTTTTGAGGGTTACTTAAGATAGATTTGTAGGTATATTGCTGTACTGACAGGTGGTCAGCCCATCAACTAAATTGAAATATACTGAATCGCTCTGATCCCTAAGCTGGTTTTAACAGTATGCCTGGGAGGAAATGCAGCTGGCTCATTCTATGTTTTTCTCTCGATCCCAGGCCAGCCAGCATGGAAGCATTCTGTAACATTTTGAAGTAGATATCATCTTTGTAGCAAAATTATAATTTAGTTTTAACTAGCGACCCGCCCTGGCTTTGCTCGGAAATTATCAGTGTTTCTCTACTATATTATGCATATATTATACATATAAACTTTCCTCTTGTGTGCTTGGTGCTTCTAGAACCGTTTTGATTCAGGTGGAAAGAGCCCAACGCTCAGTTTTAAAAGTAATGTTAAGGAAACCATATAGATATCCCACAAGAGATCTGTATCGGGTTAGTGGCGTACTTAGTGTTAGGCAGCTGTTTATCCTAAAAACAGTTTTAAGCGTACACAAGGAAGTCATAACATCGAGTCAATATCAAAATATGCTACAGAAAAGAATTTTCAAAGTAAGATCTGAAGGGGTACAAACAAGTTTTGCTCAGCGTTTTGGTCGATTTATACGACCATATTTATACAATAAGGTTATGAAATCGTGTGATTTTAAGCACTGTTCTGTCTCGGAAGTGAAAGGAATCCTACATAAATGGCTTTCAAACAAAAATTATGATGATACGGAGAAAATTTTATCGATAGTTGTATAAATTTAAATATATATCTAGTATTTGTACACTTTATTTCACTGTAAATATCAATTCTTTTATTTCATTTTATTTTTGATTATATGAATACTATTTACTAATATTTATATTTTTTCTTAATTTATTTTTATTTCTTACAAACCATGCATGCTAAGATAAATACATACATAATGTTTAATTTTAATTTTGATATCAAACAATGCACCTACCGAGGGTAAACCATTATAGTAAATCTTTAGTTGATCCTCACGATACAGGCTTGCCTAGTGTGAAGATCACCGAATACTAGTGTTGTCGGAAATTACACTCAGCAAAATTCATATTTCTATTATAGTTAATAAGAAAATGTAAACTAATTTTAGTTTTTGCTGTGATTTTTTTTTTTTTTAATTTTCTTAAATCACTCTATCTGTTAAAAGAAACTGCATCAAAATCCGTTGCGTAGTTTTAAAGATCTAAGCATACAAAGGGGTATAGGGACAGAGAAAGCTACTTTGTTTTATACTATGTAGTGATACTGCTTACGGCGAACAACCTCGAACAAACCGAAATTGCTCTACAAGGCTCTAGCTGACAGTTTTACGGGCTTCATAATGACAGCTCGTAGCCGTAGCTCGTAGGCACTTGCTACGACTCGTAGACCGTAGAGGCAAGAGAGCTACGATTTTTAACATTCTAGCTTTTCTATGGCTCTACCTTACGTATTTTATTTGGGTTATACCATTATATTTTTGCTTACGTAATCATGCTTTTATACATATATATAATCACGCGTTTATCCCTTATGGGATAGACAGACCGTAAACGACGTAAACAAAGGTCGTTCCACCACGTCTGACAAAGTTTTGAGGGTTATTTAAGATAGATTTGTAGGTATACTGCTGTAGTGACAAGTTGTCAGCCGATCGCTTAACTTACAATATACATAAACATTCTATGTTGTATGTTTCCCAGTCCAGCATGAAAGAAATGATTTTATATACCCTTTAAAATAATTATATTTGATATTTTTCTTAGTCAAATATCTTTGAATCAAATTACTTCAAAGTTTTTTTTAAAAAAAAGATAAATGATAAGAATATTTAATCCTTTCATACAAAAATATCATGTCATTCGAGCTGTAAACCTACAAAAACATATTAATAATGTAACGATATTTTAATTAGGATTGCAGCTAGAATGTCGACCAACTGATTGATAAATAAAAGAAAAAGCATTTCTTTTTCTACCTTTTAGAGTTTTAAAATCAACTCAATTTGTGTTTCTCAAGAATCGGACCCCAGACAGTTTATGGCACCTATAATAAGAGTTTTGCATAGAAAATGTTATTGAAAGTCGTACGTTTGTGGTGATTCTGTTTATGTGTCGGTTGGGTTTTATCATATTTTGTGGTAATTTGATTTGAAAACGTGCAGACGTACGTGAAATTATATGTATAGAAAGATATTCTGCTACAATTTAATAGAACTCTAAATTTATCTCTTTTAAATACGCGATATTATATTTCTTCCATGCTGTACTGGGAGCGGGAGAAAAACATAGAATGTGCCAGCTGCATTTCCTCCCGGGCATGCTGTAAAAGCCTGCTAGATTCGATGGTTTCTCTTTATTGCAATTTGGGCGATGGGCTGACAACCTGTCACTACAGTAATATACCTACAAATATATCTTAAACAACCCTCAAAACTTTACCAGACGTAGCAGAACGACCTTTGTTTAGGTCGTTTACGCTCTGCCTACCCCATTAGGGACAAAGGCGTGATTATATATAAATGTATGTATGTTAATTCGCGATATTAGTTGTGCTACAAGTGCAAAAATCACATGAAAATATTGGACTACAGAAAAATGTGTTATTCCTACAGGAATAATGAATTTATTTTCAAGTTTTAAGAAAGTATTTAAATCACGATAGATTTTGAATATCAGCCGATATTCCATCTTTAAATTATCCATACATGCCTATAGCTCATACAATAGATTTTTCTCTGTCATTGTCAGAATTTTATACCAAATTCCGTCTTGAAATACTTTCTTAAAACTTGAAAAACAAATTGTTAATTCCTGTAGAATTAACAAAATTATAGAGTGATTCAAGAGAAAGGTTTATACGTATAATACATGCATAATATAGTAGAGAAACACTGATAGTTTCCGTGCGAAGCCGGAGCGGGTCGCTTGTTATCTATAAGCTTTTAAAAACACAACCACACCGGTAGCCATTTGCAAGGCAAGCAAGACAACAAACAAAACAACAAAAATCAAAATAAAGAGGCAAAATAGTATGATTCTAATACAGGTTTGAAAACTCTCCATTTGCCAATAGACAGTTTACTAAACTACAAGAATCTTCTTTGTCTCATTCTCCCCAACATCGGGCTGGGACGTGATGGTTGCAGTCTAACACCGACGTCCGCAATCGTTCTGAATATTTTATTACAAGAAACTGAACACTTCAAGCATTGGGTGAGCGTGTAAGGGACAGATTTCCGCAAACTGACAGAGGTCGCTCAGTTAACGAAACTAAACAATTTACATCAGCAAATTATTGCAGAAAATGAAGGATATGACAAATATTTTTTTGATTGAAGTAGGTAGTTTTTCTAGCAAAGTAAAAAACCTATGAAATAATTTCCGTGATAATTGAAAATAATTTGACCAGTTTCTTTGACTGAGCAACCCCTATTAGTTTACAGGAAGCTGTCCCTTAAACTATATTTTCAAATATAGTTATATCTGCAACTATAGTTATAAGCAGGTATAACTTCAATCTCGTTCTCCCCAAATAAAGCGGGCTGGGACGTGACGGGTGCAGCTACTACACCGATGTCCGCAATCGTTCTGAATATTTTATTACCATTGCCTTTATGTTTGCTTAGTACGTGATTCTTCGGACGAAAGATAAGAATCAAAGTGTGATATTAAGGGGTATGAACACAGCACGATATTGCACAGTGTTTGATGTTATAGTAGGGACAACATTGAGAAATAAATTGACTGAAATACTTCAGAAAATCTGATAATAAATCTCACTTACCGTGTGGAATAAAAATAATTAGAAGATGTTTTTTTTTTCAGTAGGTCAAATAATCTAGTTTGACCCTGCACACGCTGAAAAATTCTCTGGTTTCTTAAGATCTAACGGCTATCTATTTATTATGTAAATAGGGCTCATCAACACTTAACAAACTAACCAAGAAAGAAAGAAAAACTTAAAAGAAGAAATGGAAAGCAAACTTCTTGAAATCTTCTTCAGACTTTGCGGCGTTTTAATAAACAACTTTATCTTTTAAGCCTCCTCAGTCTATGTTCATTATTCAGAGCTGATAATCCAGCTTCTCTACAACAAACTCAGCGAACTGCATCAGCAACACTGAACTTCCAAACTTCACCTGACGCCATTTTGGTTTTCATGTTCAAAATAATCCCGGTACGTGTTCGACTAGTAAAGTTTTGATTCTACACACGAGCAAATTTAGTACCTTTTGCTTCTCATATAAGGTTAGAACGCACTAAAACGTAGTTGCAGCGGAACGGCGCGGCGCGACACTGCGCTACAAATGATCCTATGTAACCTATGTATGAAAATATATAAGAGGTACCGCACTGAAACAGCACTGCAGCGGAGCGGCGCGGCGCTTCACAACACTCAGGTTCATACATTTGACAGATTTTGTCGCGCAGTGTCGCGCTGCTGCAGTGCGTGCTTCGCTGCAGCTACGCGATAGTGCGGTCTAAACTTTACTTGTTGTTGTTCTAGTTACCTAAATACTCGCTAGTGTAATAAATATTGTAGATACATAGATTTGTCCAACTGCTGACCACAGGACTAATTTAGCATAGCGTTTAGTCTAGCATTTTAAAGAATGTATTATGTGTTACTTTCCTGCTCATACAGCACGATTTTCAAGTTGTTTTCCCCGTTTTATCAATGCCTTTTAAAGAATAAATAATAATACTACGAATAGGTTTGTTCAAATGTCATATCATCTTGATTGTACCATGGAGACCATATCAGACGCACCATATCCGCCGATTTGTATAACCATATCGACAGACGAGCACCGTAATAAGGGATTAAATGAGAACGCTAAACGCCGTATATTTCGGATTTCACCCCCGACGCAAAGGGCCCGAGTACCAATAACGTAGATTTTACATCCAACCCTTTTATTTGAACATGTCTGCCTGATTGGGGTCGGCTGGTATTTTTGCATTTAGAAACAATAAAATACGGCTGGTTAAACAGTACAGTTTGAACAAGGGTTAAACACTTGAAATGTTTGAAGAAAAACAAATGTCAAGGTTGATGACCTTTGAAGGATCGAAGGAATGACGAAGCATCTATTGACTAGTGTAGTGACAAGCACTTTCTATTATTAGATCGATTGGTGGTAGCTATTTGTATGTTCAAGGGAATGACGCAACATGCATTGGATATACAAATATTATTTATCCCAGAATATGACCGTTTACTGAATGTAATTGTTGTAAAATATTTCTCATTAATACCTCATGTTTTGCAGGATATTACTTTATACCGTACTGAAATATTAAATACAATTTTCATTTCTGTGAAACGACAACAGCTGCATTATGTTTGATCATTATGAAATAACTTTTATGATCCTCTTCCCAGAAATTAATAAAATTGTTTTTAGTTTGTTTATTCACTGAAATTATACGTATAAGGTAATAAGTTATATGTTGTTAACAGTAGTCACACGTCATAATATTCTGAAAAAGAGTTAATCCCCATTTTTTTTATCAGATATGGCAGCAGTGGCAGGAAATCGTCAATATAATAAAACATTTCTTGCAATATACAATTTTTATGCGTATCTTTGGAATCCATATCAGAAGGCGGATTTTGTACACAGATAAATAAAAAGCATCTCAGACGTATTGTAAATAGTGATCTAATCTCATCCAAAACACCATATTACGATGCTACTCAGCTATTCAACATTCTACGCACATTCGTCATGGCGCAGAGCATCATGCCGAGGGGCGGGACGTGACGTCACGCTATGAAAAGATCCTACAGAAAGTGTTCTGAGTAAAGCTCATCGCTCACTGAAGCAAGTTACTGCCTAGACACAAGACATTTTACCGCAGCGAAAAATCACACTGTGTGAACGGGAGAAAAACATAGAATGTAAAAGTGAAAAAAGGGCATGCTGTAAAAACCAGCTAAGGGTACCGAGGGTTTCAGTATATTGCAATCTAGGCGATGGGCTGACAACCTATCACTACAGCAATATACCTACAAAATCTATCTTAAATAACCCTCAAAACGTTGTCAAACGTGGCGGAAAAACCTTTGTTTAGGTCGTTTATGCTCTGCCTACCCCATTAGGGATAAAGGCATGATTATATATATATATATCTGAAAGGGTTTAAATACACCTATCTCTTGGTTGCAAAACGCTTTGCCGCTTGCACAAAATTACCGTATAATTATAGTATAGCGAATGGTCTCGTATAGAGCGCGGATGGGTTATAATTATAACACAAAGATCATGAATCATAGCGATGTTTCAAATTATTGGAATAAAAAACCGGACATACTGTAAAGGCAAAACAAGGGACCTAAGTATTTCAGTTGATTGAAAAGGCTTCCAAAACTACTAAAAGACAGGACTACTAAAAGAAAGGATTGCCCCAAAAAAAGTCTGACGTGGCAAAGACTTTTTAATATTGAACCGTATAAGTACACTCACACGCTCTGCTTACTTCGGCCTGTTTTTTCTGTGTATTTTAGGTTCAGTGTGCGATGAGGTTTAAATTCAGCGCCATGATTTCTGTGGCATGAATGAAATAGACCGGTGGCAATCCCTTGAGCCACATGGCAAGATGAATGGTGTTATTTTCAGACACGTCGCTTTTGGCGCTCGCGATCTCTTGCGAAAATGATGGTTGTATGACAAGTGGCTTTTTTTCATTTCTGCTACATTTTTTCCTGTTAGTTATATCTGTCATAAAGATGGAGATTGATGTCCTCTCCAGCGTAGATATAATCAGATACCTTATCTGATTTTATTCAAACGTATTTTCTTTTGGTCAGAGATGGTAATATTGGTACCTACGAATTCTAACACAACCAGTCTTCTTATGTCGAGATATCTAGGTATCGTAGATGTCGAGGTTTCGAGTCTATCGACCAGATGAACCCTGGTGTCAGAGTTTTTAAACCACCTAGTAGCACAACTATCAGACCTCTGACATGGTTATGAGTAACGACCACTATCAAAAACAGCGTCCGGGACCGACGGCTTAACGTGTCCTCCGAAGCACGAAATCTTTTTCTTATTCGGACAATCAGGTGATTTAGCCTGCAATGTCCTAACCAAAGTGGGGAAAAATTCACAAAGTGATAAATTGTCAAATATTGACTTTGTGTTTCCTTCCTGGGAATCGAACCCAGGACCTCCGGATCTGGAGTCCATGGCTCTAGCCACTAGACCACGGAGGCAGTTCCTTAACACAGCCAGTAACTTTTAGTGAACGTATGGTTAAAACTTTTTATCCCAGAGGGCATAAGCAGGCAGATTGGTGAGCTCAGTTCAAAGTGTTTTATTTTCAGGGCGAGCTACTGTCCATTCTCTGGATTTATATTTGCCACGAGAACCGCAAGAGTTATAGGAATAAATTATATCATACTAGCGACCCACCCCGGCTTCGCACGGAAATTATCAGTGTTTCTCTACTATATTATGCATGTTATATACATATAAACCTTCCTCTTAAATCACTCTATCCATTAAAAGAAACCGCATCAAAATCCGTTGCGTACTTTTAAACATTTATGCATACATAGGGATATAGGGACAGAGAAAACGACTTTGTTTTATACTATGTAGTGATTATTATTGTGGTAGAGTCCAGAAAATGGATCACATTTGAGACTTTTTTTACGCTGAAGCTATGGAAATTAATTACTATGAAGATATAATATATTTTATTATCTGTTGAGAGTTGTCAAGTGCGTAATTTATTTACTTTTTTAAACTCACCATCACATGGTAAATCTTTCCATCGCGCTTCACGACTCTTTACGGCGCGTCAGGTCATTCCACCATATACAATACGTGCTGCCTTTGCAAACAACAGTTTCTTCGATTACCCTAAACTTGAGAAGATAATAATCTCCCTAGGATCACGGGGGCACGACTGCAGCTATACCATAAATATCCCAGCAAGACTCCCCAGTGGTACGCGAAGCCTTAAGGGCCCCCATCGATTGCTAGTAATTATATTACCTACCCTCGTACCTGCGTTAATCTATGGAAAAGTAACGCCAGGGGTGCCGCTTTTTTCATTACAGGACTTTTGGATGTTGAGGCTTTCGCTATTAGATTAGGTGGAGAGCAAAGTTAAAAATTGCTTAAGACTCTGTAACTGATGATGTTTTCTTTCTGTATACCGGGAGTAATGGACAACGTCCCGCAAACTGGTAGGGGTTGCTCAGTCAACAAAACCTAACAAATACCAGGAAATTCTATCAGGAGATGAAAATAAAATTTGAACTTCCCATTCAAAATGGCCACCTCAATCAGACAATTTGTATGGAAAATCAAATATATTTCCTCCTGTTTTCCGAAAAAAAAAAATCCTGGTCATAGTTGTTCAGATTCATTGACTGTTAGTTTGCGACCCATATAAGTATGCGGGACGCTGTCCCTTACACCCCGTGTCGCTGTTATCCATTCCTTGTGCATATTATTCTCGTAAAAGTGAAAAGGCTTTCTGTTTGTTTGATTTACGCCTTAATTTTTTTATGATTGAACGGATTTTGATAAAATTTTACAGTGGATGATGACAAAAAGAGCTTTTTGGAAATTGGGAAGCTTTTTTAAAAAAATTGAAACAAATTTAATTTTAGATACGACTCTCTACCCCATAATCAATTTCACATTTATCTATTTCCGTCCTAACTTATAAATAATTTAGGTCGTTTTAATCGTACAAACATAATTAATTATTCATGAATGGCAAAAACGAAGTCCTGTAATCCCGTTAGAGGCAGTTCGGTGTTGTCCACGGCCCTTTGTACCTTTATTCGATTCCATGGGGTGTTTGGAAATAAGCTTCTTTTTCTGTCCATTGCAGGCAAAATGTGCAGTTTTAAAGTTTCAGAGGCTTGTTTCTTGTAGATTTGTATAGCAGTCCTAATTTTATCCTAATATTTATGGGAGTTTTCTTGATGCGAAAAATATTCTACTAAAAGTTAATAGGTATCCAACAAAACAATAACTATTTTATTCTTAAACGATAATCAACTATTATTTATAGTGAATAATTCTAGTGGCTTACTTTTTCTGGTTGAGAGAAGGTTTATGCCTCAACGTTTCGACTATATACGATGATCTCCTTTCCTAAGGAGGAACTCGAAGTTGACACACCACCACACGACAGCTGTGTGATCTCCGACTATTTATTATTAATTTTTTTGAGGCATAAGCCTTCTCACAACCAAAATAAGTAAGCTACTACAAATACTCAAAAAAACTGACTATAATTATTTATTTTACAGTTTATTGCACACAAGATCATACAGAGGACATAAACATGAAAAACAATAGCACAACAGGTACAGCTTATATCCAGTTGACCTACGGAGTGCATAAGTGAGGCAGATAAGGCGTGTACAATTATAAAATAGGTAAAATTACATTAAATAAGATTCAAAGCCTAATATCATAATAAAAAAACAATAAATATACACAATACATAACTACTATCTACATAAATTCGTACATATGGTAATAAATAAATAGTCCATAATATTAGTATAATACTACGTAACATTTTTATAAATAGCACATAACATAAACTTATAAAAATATGACAATAATGAATAATTACAATCTAAAACTATCAATGCTAATACACTTAGGGTCGTATTTTTAATCAGCTCTCAAGAGTGACAGCGAATTTGAGTTCCTATCAAAAATGTCATTTCAGTACAAACTGACCTGTTAAATCCATACTAAATATTGCTCTCAAGTTTGAGTTCGCTTCAAAAATACGAGCTTAACTCATATTACATTTTCTGCATCCAGTGACCTGCTGGCCCCATTTTGCTGCATCCAGTGACTTGCTGGCCCCATTTTGCTGCATCCAGTGACCTGGTGGCCCCATTTTGCTGAATCGATCGTATTGTACTCTCCCTTGCAGTTTCCATATTACTAGGAATAGTATGTAGGTATAAGCGAGCCCGATGGTGTAGTGGATAGGGCCGCTACCTCCTGTCTCCTCCTGAGCAGGTAGGTCGTGATTCGAATCCCACCACGTGCCAATGTATTTTTCGGTTGTCGAATTTCATATGTACGTTTATTCGGCGCTATTTCCGTGCTTCGGCACGTTAAGCCGTTACTCTTGGTTCATATCGTTTAATGCCGTAGATACTCATATAAGTAGTTAAACCAAGTCAGAGGCCAGTGCTAAGCATTGGCGGATTGAAAACTCTGATTTAATCTAGGATTGTGTCTGGTTGCCTTCTAGGTTGCAGAGGTCAGATGGCAGTCGCTCTGTATAAAAAACAGTACCCTCGTTCTATCCCCTAGATTAAGTAGCTGACCCCGTGAGATACTGGATGAGGCTAGGGAGATGATGGGAGATGAATAACGAATAATTACACTTTAATAGAAAAACTACATACACACACATACATATTAATCACGCCTTAATTCCTAATGGGGTAGGCAGAGCGAAAACGACCTAAACAAAAGGTCGTTCGGCCACGTCTGACAAAGTTTTTTGTGGGTTATTTAAGAAAGTTTTGTAGGTATGTGGCTGTAGTGACAGGTTGTCAGCCCATCACCTAAATTGCAATATACTGAAACCCTCTGATTGGTTTTTACAGCATGCCCGGGAGGAAATGCAGCTGGCACATTCTACGTTTGTCTCTCGTTCCCAGTTCAGCATGGAAGAATTGAAAAAATTGGAGGAATATTTGTAACAAAGTACAGGCCATGTTTCTTTTAGCAACTACATGTACTTTTAAACCCTCAAAACTATGTCAGACGTGGCCTTTGTTTAGGTCGTTTACGCTCTGCCTACCCGACTAGGAATAAAGGCGTGATTTTATGTTTATGCTTTTATGCATAGAAGCATTTGGAGCAGCAGTGGATGTCAGCACCCATTCGCCATCACTATAGATCCCAATGGAAGGGTCCCGCGGGTTCATCCTGTACCAGAACCTCAGAGGGATCAGCCGGTATTAGGGAGGTACAGAGTTCGGCCACATTAATATTCTAACTCTGTCGATGCGCTCGTCGACGGGACAGATTTGCGTTTTTGTTTTAATCAAGCAGGTTTGAGTTATGTGAGGTACTATTTATGGGACTGTAGAATCGTAGATAAGTCGTGGTGCGCATTTTGTTTTCAAATAAATAATGTTCAAGCCAATTGAAAAATTACGTTGTTTGTTATTTATTGACAAAGCTGTCGGATTAACATAGATTTACCTATTTTTGCACATATTTTCCTGTTTGCAAGTTTTCATTTAAAAATTATAAAACTTACCATTACAGGTAAAAAAATAATCTGAGTGTAGTAAAAAGGAAATACGGTTGAAGTTGAACGTGTTGGAAAAACTGACAATTATCCCAAAAAGAAACAGGATGTAGTCTAAAGTCAATCTGGTGAGTCAATCTTAATAACATGTACCACCACCCCACAAAACAACGAAAAACAGGCAAACTGTTACAAATAGCTGTAATTATTTCAAATTTGTTTCTCGGAGACTTCAACAATGCTAATTTGGGAGCAGATGTGGCTGTAGGAGGCTGTTCTGTATGCAGGAGGCTGGCACGCAATTACTGGGATTATTGCGTCGAAAGTCGTCTGGTGCCTATTAAAGTGACGTTAGGCGTTTGGAGGTTCCTTCCGCTTTTTGTGTGGCGAGGTGTGACGTGGGCGTGAGGGCTGAATAGAAAGTGAGCATTTGCTGAGACGGCTTGTTATTGTCTATTTGTAGCTTCTGTTTAGCTACTGCATGTAGGCAGTATATAGGTACTGCACTATGAACAGTAGTCCACTTTGTAGGTAAATTATTTCTAAAGTTGATTATAGTATCTACAGCGTTAAATTCCTTGTTATAGCTATAGATCAATAAACATAATCAATATGATTATTTAATCATTATCAAATTAATAGAAAAAAGTACTTCAAAATATATTGTAACATCTACATAGTGAAACAGTGGGCACAAAATAAAAGCTTTGAAGAGAATCAAAAATAATTTATTTTAATATTTGACCATTTGGCTTACTATCTTGACTCTAGGCAAAAATCAGCGCAAATGCCCCTGGCTGGGGTTTATAAAGGCACGGCACCACGTCCACACTCCACTCGCTTGGCAGGTCTGGCGGGGGTAGTGGGAGTAGACGTGTTGGCTTGGTTTTGGCTGGCGTTGGGCGATGCTGGACCAATAGGCTGCGTTACAAAAGGTAATACCAGCTTAAAAGTGACAATGAAAAACCAAGCGTACCAACTTTTTAAAGAGTTTTATAGAACTTTGAAGAAGAAAAAACTTCCCAATTAATCAAAACCTAACCAAACTGGGCCATCAGACATTCAAACAGAAAACTCTACTTAACCGAATCCAGCTGGAAAGTTCTTAAAATTCTCGCTGGCAGTGTTATCTTGCTAAAACAGGTGACAATGTAAGAAAATAAGGTTGACTTGGCCCCGCAGTCTCACTGTTCTTGGACATCGGGTGACATAAATCATTTCAAAATTAATAGAAAGTGCATAATTTTATAAAATATTTCTACTATATATGTATTGCATATATGCCAATTAACACCAGCTTAATGGTGATAGTAAAAAACCAAGGTACCTTTTGTCATAGGGCATCATCCCGAACTCATAAAAAGTTTTAAAGAACTTTAAAGAAGAAAAAGCTTCTCAATTAATCAAAACCAAACCAAACTGGGCCATCAGACATTCAAGCAGGATTCTCTAAAGCGAATTCAGCTGGAAAATTCTCAAAATTCTCGCTGGCAGTGTTATCTTGCTAAAGCAGGTGACAAAGTAAGAAAATAAAGTTGGCCTGGCTCCGCAGTCTCACTGTTCTTGGACATCGGGTGACATTATTCATGTTTATCGCCACTGCCGGCCCCGACACCGCAATTAGAGGATTTCTCTTCCATTCTTTTTAAATACGCTAAGCTTTTTAAGTGTTTCACTGTTTTTCTTTTTAAACTGTGGCGAGCGAAATACGCTAAAAGCCACGGAATAGCTGTTGCGGTTTGGGAAATCTGAAATAAATACCACAAGGTATTGCTTAATAATAATAATAATAAATGTTTATTGAGCAGAATATATTGTTCTATTAAATACTACAGACTAGTAAAATAGCCTATAAATACAAATGTGCATAAAATAAATAATAGGTATACCTGAGTGTATAGTTAGGTATTTCGGTAGTGAAGTACATTATTATATCTATTTACGATTCACGCTCTGATGCGCGGACAGCCAATGACGAGAGAAAGGGCCTGTCAAGTCGTTAAATATCAAAGTGAATAATATGTTAAATTATTTAAAAGTTAATCACGTGGACATGAAAGATTTAATATAAACTACTTATTGAAAAGACAACTTTTAAGAGATCGAGTACAGAACTACATTTCGTTCCTAGTTACAGCCTACTATGTATTTGACATCCATCTTAACTAGTAAATAGATGTAATAAAATATATTTGAACAGTCTAATATGACTTGGGCCGATTTGAAATACATATCATATGACTGTATTTACAAGAAATTCTATCCACAGTGGGCTCGATTCTAAATTTGCCGGCTATAAGTAAAATTAAAATCTATTTGTCACTTTCGGACTAAAAACATTGGAAAAGGACAGGAGATCTATTTTCCCCGGTTTTTGATTTATAGTCGGTGGTTTTATGAGTTATCTGTCATTTATATCCGACTAGCGATCCGCCCCGGCATCGCACGGAAATTATCAGTGTTTCTCTACTATATTATGCATGTATTATACATGCATGCATTACTTCCATGCTGGACTGGGAGAGATAGAAAAACATAGAATGTTCCAGCTGCCCTTCCTTCCGGGCATGCTGTTGAAGTCAGCAAAAGGGACTCGAGGGTTACAGTGTATTGTAATTTAGGCGATGGGCTGACAACCTATCACTATAGCAATACATATTACAATCTGAAATCGCCCTCAATTTTTGTCAGACGTGGCGAAAGCCTTTTACGAGGCGTTAAACGCTCTGCCTACCCCGTAAGCGATAAAGGCGTGATTTATGTATGTATGTATGTATTATACATATAAACCTTCCTCTTGAATTACTATATCCATTAAAAGAAACCGCATCCATTAAAAGAAATGCATACATAGGGATATAGGGACAGAAAAAACCACTTTGTTTTATACTATGTAGTGATGTCATATAATTGGCTGATAAAATTGACAGAAATACTGGAGAAACGTGCAACAGCGCGTCAAAATCTAGCGGAGAAGGTGTAAAACCATCCATACTAATATTATAATTGCGAAAGTAACTCTGTCTGTCTGTCTGTCTTTCTGTCTGTCTGTCTGTATATCTGTCTGTCTGTTTGTTGCTCTTTCACGCCTAAAAAGCGTTGAATGGTTTTTCATGAAATTCGGTACGGTGATAGGTAACCTGGAGACGGACATAGGCTATATATAATCACGCCACCGTACTTAGGGGGTACGTTGTAGGCAGGGAACTGAATTTAGTAAGTGATTTTTAATTGGACTTTTTATTGAACTATGTGTTACATAGACAAAAGGTAAGGATACAAATAATCACGCCCCTGTGTTTAGGGGGTAGGTAGTAGGTAGGGAACTGAATTTAATTAGGGTTATTAACCGATTTTGATGGGCTTTTTTTTAATTCAACTAAGTGCTACCAAGACACAAACTAAAGATATACATAATTACTCCGCCGCACTTACGGGGTAGGCAGTAGCAGAAAACTGAATTAAGTTAGTGTTTATAACCGATTTCAAGGTGACTTTTTTTTATTCAACTCAGTGTTACCACGCCACAAACTAGAGATATAAATAATCTAGAAAGAAAAACATAGAATGTGCCAGCTGCATTTCCTCCCGGGCATGCTGTAAAAACCAGCTAAGGGATCCGAAGGTTACAGAATATTGCAATTTAGGCGATGGGCTAACAATCTGCCACTACAGCAATAAACATACAAATCTATCTTAAATAATCATCAAAACTTTGACCTTTGTTTAGGTCTTTTTCGCTCTGCCTACCCCATTAGTGATAAAGCCGTGATTATTTGTATATATGTATGTTCTAACAAGAAATGATCATGTCAATAGATGTAGCCACAACATGACCTCAAACGGATCTCATCTGCTGGTAAATAATCCAAAATTAATGAGCTCGTAATTAAACCTTGCGTTTAGACAAACAGGGGCTCACATCAAAGCAGGGTTTATTCCCGCTTGCTCGATGAGTCATGACGTGGAATAGCAGAATAAAATATTTGTTTTACAATCGAAATCTGGCCGTGATATTCAAGTAATGATAAAAGCAATGCTACTTTGTTAAATTTAAAGAAATAAATTTGTCACTGTGAATTTTAAAGAAAACCTACTACGTTGGTTCATCGTCCTAAAATTAGTCTTGGCCAATACGAGATTATACTACTTCTCCCGGGTTCATGAAGGAATACATTTTGTAGGTAAAGTAGATTGATTCTGTCCCGTGAAATGTATGGAATTTCAATAGATAAAATTATGTCATTAGAATTTTATACTTCCAGGCTGGTCTGGGAGCGAGAGAAAAACATAGAATGTGCCAGCTGCATTTCCTCCCGGGCATGCTGTAAGATCCAGCTAAGGGATCCGAGGGTTTCAGTGTATTGTAATTTAGGCGATGGGCTGACAACCTGTCACTACAACAATATACCTAGAATTCTATCTTAAATTACCCTCAAAACTTTGTCAGACGTGGCGGGACACCTTTGTTTAGGTCGTTTACGCTCTGCCTACCCCATTAGGGATACAGGCGTGAATATATGTATGTATGTATGTATTAAAATTTAATTTTATTTTATTTTATTTGGGGAGCTTACAGCAACATTTACAAATTATTCAAGTATACATATGAAATAAATGCCAATTACTAGCTTCCACATATAGAAAGAAAATAGCTTACTCTGACTTAAAAATAATGAATAGGTAACACATAAAAATATAAAAACAGTTACACTAAACTAACACTTAAGATTCTGTGAAGTAATCCTTAACGAGCGCATTTTTCATTGATCTGATTCTACCACTAAATAAATCAAATCGGCAATCATCATTGTACTTATTGAACAGCTTTGTGACACGTGGTATGAAACTATTTTTTCTATATTGAGAATGACTGGAAGGTACAAAAAGTAAATCATGCTTTCTTAATCTTAATCGAGTTGGAATTCTTAACGCAATCATGCTGAGGAGTTCAGGACAATCCACCGTATTTTGAGCAATCTTCATTAGAAACCTTAAATCAGCCGATTCTCTTCTAAGCTGAAGCGGCAACAGGTGAAATTTCTGACAACGCTGGGGGTACTCAAGTCTAGGCACACTAAATTTGTATGAGAGAAAACGAGTAAACTTCTTTTGAATTTTTTCCACATTTGATATATATGTGGCATAGCAAGGGTTCCATATTTTAGATGCGTATTCTAAGTGACTTCGCACATATGCACAGTAATTTTTTTTAAAGGTTTTCATTTGTTTGAAGTCACTGGATGAGCGGATAACAAATCCTAATGCTCTGTAAAATATAGTATAAAATATGTAAATAGCAGGCTTACTTTTTACATTAATTTACTTCAAATATTACAAAATAAAGTGATACAAAATAACTAACCCACAAAAATACGCAAAGAGCGAACCAAAAATACACTGCAGCAGTGGGATAGTAGGAACAAACCTAAACAGGGGTGTTCCTAGATTAAACAGACTGCGTTTGCGCCACGTGTCTGCATTAGACTCTTCATGTCCCACCAACTTATCTTATAACATACCTCTGTTCATTCTCCTCTTTAATACCTTCTGTTAAAGTTCAAAATACTTTTTTGCGGAGGTAAAATATTTGGCATGTTGTGCGGCTTGACAATGCAACTAGTCTCAACTATCATGGGATTTGTCGTGTAATGGGCTATCTCCTTTATACAGCATGAAGCTGTAAAGCCGAGATGAAATTGGGTTTTTAATCTGTCTGTGGTTTCCAAAATGTCACAGATTTAAATAAATTTTTAACGAGAGTTTTTACTTCCTTAAATACTTACAAGGTGTAACAGCTTAGCGCAAATTGATAGGGGTTGCTCAGTCAACGAAACTGAACAACTTTCACGAAATATATCTCCATACAAATTTGTGTGTGTTAAAGTGGTTATTTTGTGTGGAATAGTTTTTTTTTATTTATTCAGTATAACAACAGCATCTTACTAAATTATAATATGACAACATATTTTATATATAACGTTTTGATTTTAATTTCCTGAACATTTTTTCAAAAATTTATTAGTTTCGTTGACAGAAGTCTCAGTTTGCGGATAGCTATCCATACATATAATCACGCCTTTATCCCTAATGGGGTAGGCAGAGCATAAAAGACCTAAACAAAGGCCGTTCCGCTACGTCTGACAAGTTTTGAGGGTTATTTAAAATATATTTATAGGTATATTGCTGTAGTGACAGGTTGTCAGCCCATCGCCTAAATCACAATATACCGAAACCCTCGGATCCCTTAGCTGGTTTTTACAGCATGCTCGGGAGGAAATGCAGCTGGCATATTCTATGTTTTTCTCTTGCTCCCAGGCCGGCAAGGAAGATAACGTATCCCATTTACGCAAAATGCGCTAAAAGGTTCTGCTTCTCGATATTTAGAGGCTATCGATTGCAGGTATATTGAAAGTAGTAAAAGTGTATTGTGGTACTCAACTGATTCTTTATTATATCTTCGAATATATTTTCCTGGTGGCTTGTTTGGCAAAGTGGTAGATCAGTTTTAAAAGTTTCAATATTCCTATCCGCATTAAAGGTTTACATAATCCAATTTTGACCGGTTTTAGTTATATTCATATTGAACAGTTTTACAGGATTGTACCTGCTTCCGTGGTCTTGTGGTCAGGACAATCTGGAGATTCCGGGTTCGATTTCCAGGGGGTGAACACAAAGTTGCTTTTCGTCAAATTATCACTTTGTGAGGTTTTCCCCAATTTGGTTAGGACAATTGCAAGCTGAATCACCTGATTGTCCGAAAAGAAAGAGGATTCCGTGCTTCGGAGGGCACGTTAAGCCATCAGTCTCGGTCACTGTCTTTGATAGTGGTCGTTACTCAAACCATGTTAGAGGCCTAAATAGCTGTGCTACTAGGCGGTTTTAAAACTCTGACATCAGGGTTCATCGGGTCTTTCGACTCGAGAATCCACTCGCTAAGAAGATTGTATTGTTTCCCATGAAAAATGTTATGCAAAATGGGATTAAAGCTTCTGCTACTTGACGCTAGCCATTGAAGGTTTGTTGAGTGTAGCAAAAGGGTATCGTGGTACTCAGCTGATTGTTATTTCTATGAATACTTCTTACGGCCAATAAAATAATATGTATATTTTTTTAAATACATATACATATTGTAATATTTAAAGGCTAGAAAAAGGAAACACGTAGTTCACCATTGACCGTTTATTATGAACTAATTTTGGCCTACCTACATACATTACAGTCCCTCACAACAATCTACAATATCATATGCATAAAAAATAATCTAACTAATTTAGTGTCTTCAGACTTAATTACTATTATTAAGTTTTCTTATTTACAACTTTATCATTTTTATATATCTTAACTAAACAACGAACCTCAATTGATACAGAGCTATTAAGCTAGCAAATTTAATAAGTATTGAATATACGTAACAAAAATTAAGAAAACATTAAAGTTACTTACATTAGGTAGGTATAACAGATTAGCAAGAAAGTGTTGACTGTAAAGGTAATAGATGGAACTGGAATACGCCGTACAATTAGTTTGATTCTTTATTTTATTATTGTACACTTCCTTGCTAAACAATACATATGTACTTAGAACTAAACTATATAATTAGGCTTATCTCTAAGGCGGCACTGCCTTACTGACCGAGCATGAGGCGGTACCACGGGAGACGAAGAAACTGAAGATCTGAAATTCCCTTCTGGACTACTAGTAAGTACCCCATCAGTGTGAGCCATCTCTGGCGACGGCGACACTGGTAATCCCACACTTGCCGGCTCCTCCGACCGCTCCTCCCCCCCTGGACCAACTGGCTCCTCCCAGCCTTTTTGGTTCATTACAATTTCCTGTGGTGTAGCACAAGCCAACGATTTTCTACTAGACCGTTTCCGTAACTGCTCAATGTGTCTATGGACCAAACTACCATCCGTACCTTCCACCCTAAAATCATTTTGACCTAACCTATCCCTAACTTTTCCTGGAAACCATTTCTTACTTTTCAAAAATTGACGATACCAAACATCCTGACCTTCACCTACTTCCCGGTGCGCACCGCCCACCTGATCAGACTGACGTTTCTGAGCTTCTAGTACATGAGTATTCCTATCCGGCTTTAAAATATCTAAACGTGTACGGATTTTTCTCTTTAACATTAAAATAGTCGGACTTTCACCTGTTGTTGAATGTTCTGTATTCCTGTAATGTAATAAAAAGTTCCATAAGGACCTGTCGACATTACAACCTTCTAACAAAGCTTTCTTAATTACACGTTTCAAAGCTTTCACTGCATTTTCAGCAAGGCCGTTTGAAGCTGGATGATAGAGAACCGTAAAAATATGCTCAATGCCATTTCTGTCCGTAAACATTTTAAACTCCCTTCCATTCCGGAGGCCCGTTATCTGAAACTTGCCTTGGCAACCTAAATCTACTAAACAACTCACACAATTTATTAATTACATCTTTGGCCACAGTACTCGACATATGAAACACTTCTACCCATTTTTTTAGACATGGCATCCACCACCACTAGGTAGGTTTTTCCCAATATAGGACCCATGAAATCCAAATGCAACCTTGACCAGGGTTGACTAGGCCAGGGCCACATACCAGGAGCCTGAAGCGGCGGCGAGTCCGCCTGTAACGCGCAGGTGACACACTCCCGGCACATGCGCTCCACCGCTTCATCCAACCCAGGCCACCACACATAACTCCGTGCTAACGACATTGATTTCACAATTCCAATGTGTGGTTCATAAAGCATGGTCAAAACTCTTTCTTTCTTTATTTTTTCTTTTTTGGCTTATCTACATACATTACACATATAATCACGCCTTTATCGCTAATGGGGTAGACAGAGCGTAAACGACCCAAACAAAGTTCGTTCCGCCACGTCCGACAAAGCTTTAAGGGTTATTCAAGATAGATTTGTAGGTATATTGCTGTAGTGACAGGTTGTTAGCCCATCGCCTAAATTACAATATACTGAATCCGTCGGATCCCTTAGCTAGTTTTTACAGCATGCCCAGGAGCAAATGCAGCTGGCACATTCTATGTTTTTCTCTCGCTCCCAGGCCAGCATGGAAGAAATAAAGATCATATTTTTAAAGTATTTTGAACGGAGATAATATCGAGACATTTTTATGCAGGCAGGAATATTTAAAGTTTAAAATATTTGAATACCGATCTACCACTGTGTCCAATAATGACCCGCATAAAAATGTCTTGATACCTTAATTTAAAAAACAAAAAAAAGCTTTGTATTTTTTTAAATGTTTTATTAAAATCAAAACAAACTTATTAGTTTTCCAAGAAAATTAGTTATGAACAAACTTAGTGATGTTTTTATTTTATAAACTTAATAAGCAAAATACATGACCACTAGCATTAAAGCCGTTAACAACATCGTCTAGATAGACTTTACCTGGATTAAACAAAACGTGACTAGAGTTGGGAGACAGCAGACTTTGTTGAGGAGTTTAGTATACTTTGTTTAAGTAGATGAGAGCAAAATTTTAGAGACCGTAAACAATATCACACGACTAACGAACTGCAACTATGACGTCACCATCTCCCTGGCATTTCCCAATTTTCAAGCGGTCAGCTTTCTTATCTAGGGGATTGAACGAGGATACCTGGTTTTTACACAGAGCAACTGCCAACCCAGAAGGGAGACCAGACCCAATCCTTGATTACATTTTGGCCTGGCTAGTGGCCAAGCGTTCTTCCATATTGGACTGGGAGCGAGAGAAAAACATAGAATGTGCCAGCTGTGTTTCCTCCCGGGCGTGCTGTAATAACCAGCTAAGGGATTCGAGGATTTCAGTATATTGCAATTTAGGCGATGAGCTGACAACCTGTCACTACAGCAATATGCCTACTAATCTTTCTTATATAACCCTCAAAATTTTGTCAGATGTGGCGGAACGACCTTTGTTTAGGTCGTTTACGCTCTGCCTACCCCATCAGGGAGGAAGGCGTGATTATATATAAGTATGTAAGGGCCAAGCGTGGGCCGACCTATTGTGAAAAACATGAACACTCTCCCATCACATTTTATGCAGTGTTAAGCAACTTGTTGTGTTTCGTCGGTGTATTGGAATACAAGATTCCATCTCCATCATCGATTGTGTTGTAGGCGTCAAGTCAAAACAAGAGAAGAGCACTCATGATTTCGCGAACAAATATCCTCATATGTAAATACTGTCACGTATAAACATAATGTTTTTCCATAATTGCTACTAATAGAGCCAATTATCAGAAATGAGAACAATAAAAAGCTTCCAAGGTCAGACTAATGAACAGATTCAAGGCCTTTTGTTCCCTTAGGTGCTCTTATGAGCCTTCCGTATCTTACGTGGGTAGCAGCGTAAATGTTAATTAAGTTCTAAGTAAGGCTCCACCCCACGCAATATTTTCTCATACTACTAAATAGGCTTCGTGTAGTTTATTCGGGGTTTGTTCAGGAGACGTCAGATTCCGTCAGCATCGATCCAACCGCTGTACACCAGTACAGTCGCGACGCCTCGTTAGAGCTACGTGATCGCAATCGGGATTGCCTATTTATACACATTGTCGGCTTCCCTTCCACCTAACATCATAACCAATCGCACCTGGCCTTTCAATACGGCAGCACTTTTCCACTTCCGCGAGTAATCTTCCAAAGTTGGGAGGCCTGCATACACTGGTGGTCGAAAAAATCCAGTAAAATGAAGCAGTTTTCCACGAATTCGATCGAGCCGGCGTAAAAAGTAAAATGAAACTTAGTTGAACGTTAACTCCGAGATGAATAGAACTTTTCGAATAGCTCCGATAGTGAAGCGCGTCTGTTTATTTTCATTTCCCGTCGGTTCCGATCCGAAGGTATTCAGATGGGGTGTAAGCAATTCTCGATGTTATAGACAGGTGAAGAGAGCACTCATTTTCGCATTGATACTGATTGCAGCAGAAACAGGATACTGCTCATTGTGCACGTAGTAGGACGCTTTGAAAAAGTATTGACCTATTTTTTGCTTCTGTAGGAGTGAGTCTTTCTTTTCTGCAATTCAAATTCATTAGGAATTATTGAAAGCGAGCTCTTTGAATTCTCGTATTGGAATATGTTTACAAAACCTTCTGCTGATAATTTAATTAATTCACTAATTTGCATAATATTGAATGTATTCCATAGAATTGTGTCGAATCAGTTTCCATAAAATGCATGCGTGCCTATAAACGAATTGACAAATTTAAACAAAAAGTTTAGTCAAAACAAACCCGGAACGACCAGCCAGTACAAAACACACGTCGGATTAATATAATCGGCGACCAGACAGAGTGGACGCAGAACCGCCCGTGCCGAATACTAATTTCTGATATTGTACCGTATTCTGCACAATTTTACCCCCAGGATTTGCAGGTTGATTACTGCGAATGCGCCCAGACTCCACAGATAGAATAGACAAGGCTTTTGTCGAGCAGTGCTAACTTTGTGACCAATCATTTCCTTTGGCTCCTCAAAGCGATATCCGATTGGATTATTGAATAAAAGTGTTTTCGCTAGATACAGAATTCTGTTTACATTGTCACGGGGGATATACACCTGAGAGGTATTGTACCTAACAGATTGTAATACTTGTTCTATTTTTGAGATGAGCTGAGCATTTTGTGTTTCGGTACTTTTACGAATGTTTAATCAATTAACAGTTTGGTTTATTCGCTTTGAACTGTATCGATACTCTTCTTTAAAGAAAAATGAAATATAGTTACAAAACTACGATAACATCACAAGTTTAGGAGTCTTTCTAGAATTTCCTACATAATTTACTTTGTATGCGATGAAATCGTTTTATTCGAAGCATCATACTATACATACATATAATCACGCCTTTATCCCTAATGGGGTAGGCAGAGCGTAAACGACCTAAACAAAGGTCATTCCGCCACGTCTGATAAAGTTTTGAGGGTTATTTAAGATATATTTGTACGTATATTGCACAGGTTGTCAGCCCATCGCCTAAATTACAGTAAACTGAACCCCATTAGGGATAAAGGCGTGATTATATGTATGTATGTATGAAACCCCCTGATACCTTAGCTGGCTTTTACAGCATACCCAGGAGGAAATGCAGCTGGCACATTCTATGTTTTTCTCTCGCTTCCAGCCCAGCATGGAATAATCATACCATAGCAAGTGACAATAATATAGTTTCAAATAATTCGTTGTACAACCAGTACGTAAATGTAAATGACGATGTCGCTGCAAGCGTCTCAAGGCAAATTACTTGTACCCAAGTATGTTCCGGTGTACCCTTAATGGAAAACGGGTGTGAACCAGTATGAACCAGTCTCCACCTGCTTGCTTCTTGCTGGTGAGCTTGTATGAGCGTTATAAGCTCCAGGGTACTAGGTGTCCTCGTAATCCAAAATGATTCAGTATTTTGAAATTAATTCAATAGTGTATTATGTACTGTGAGGCAGATTGAGTCTTGTTAATTATGAACATGTTTTGATGAGAATAACATAATTTTCGCTGTAGTCGAGTTGAGTAGGTTATATTTAAAATTATTGTCGCATAGATTGTTTAAAAATATTTGAGTCATAGTAAGGTTTTATCTCAGAAAATATATGAACGTTCGACGTGTTTGAAGATCAATAATATAATATTTTTCATGGTCATAAGTAATAATATAAAGCCATTTATAAATGGGTACTTACCTACATTTTTACCAGAAATAATGATAAAGGACGACCTTTGTTTGGGTCGTTTGCGCTCTGCCTACCCCATTAAGGATAAAGGCGTGATTATATGTATGTAATAATGATAAATAGTAATGAGTAATTTCATGGTTTAATTTGAGTGAAATAAAAGTAGTATTACCTGAGTCAATTTATTGAACACAATGTAACAGACTATCCGTCAGATTTTCATTCAGCTACGCCCCTGTCAAGTGGTCTACCGTTGAGTTGATTTTCCAATAAACAACGCTGGCAGATTCAATTTTAAATCCTGTTATCATTTAAAGTTTTTCATATTCGGATAAATATTTGGCGAATTCCTATAGATATGATCCCACTTGAATTGAATACAAGTAATACAATGAGGACTTGCAGCGTCTTTTCCTACCTGAGCTATGTAAGTTTAAGTATTTATGAAACTGATCTACAAATGTACATTATAAATTCAATTAATTTCAAGAAAAGTGGTTTTGTTGTATTAATTAATTTTCGGTTATGTTTTTTCATAATTATTAACGTAAACGTCGTTAACTTAAACATTATATCGTGTCAAAAGAAGTGACTCACACACAATTATGTACCTTGCTTATCTATGAATTATTTATTTACTATATCTTGTAAGAAGATAAGCCAATCTATTGTGTAATCACTCTATGAACATGATTTTAGCATAAAAACAAAAATGAATAATACATACATATAATAACGCCTTTATCCCTAATGGTGTAGGCAGATCGTAAACTACCTAAATAAAGGTCACTCCGCCACGATTGACAAAGTTTTGAGGGTTACTAAAGATAGATTTGTAGGTATATTCGTTGTTGGGCGACGAATGTAACCTTAAGCTCTCAGATTATATATTAGCCCACTCTTTTTCACGTGACTACATAAGAAGAGGCGGATCATGTATACTTGTCAATAAATCTGTCAAATTTAACTATATGTGAACAGCTCAGCTGCCCGAACGCATTCGAGTGCTGTGGAATTGAACTTTTAGATCACAACATCATTATCTTAAATATTTTTAGAGTACCTCTAAAAAAATATGAACACACGTTTTTAGATAAACTTTGACTACCATTACATAAACTTACGTCAAAACGGAAGAGAAGTAAAATCGTAGTGTGTGGAGACTGGAATCTTGATGTTCGTAACAGTAATTCCAATAATAGCGTCTGTGGGCACCTTAGTATCCTTAAAACGACAATATTTGCCTCCATATTACCACACCTACCAGAGGTTTATCATGTCTTGACCAGATAGCATCTAATATTCACAAAGTTACCTCGGAAGTTCTTACACTTGGCTTGTCAGATCATGAAACTGCACAATTAGTAACTTTCCAAGTAAAAACCGTTCATACATTTGGAGACTATTTTGTAGAGAAAAGGGATTATTCTAAAGATAACAGGCGTAAATTTTATAACTGCATGTCTAGATTATCATTTTCAGATGTGGTTATATGTGAAATGACAAACAAAGCATTTCATTGTTTTAATGACCTGTTTGTACTATTTCATAATCTTTGTTTCCCGTTAACTCAACTAAAAATAACTAAAAAAAGAAAGAGACTAAGATGGCTTTCCAAAGGAATAAAAACATCATGTGGTACTAAGCAATTGCCCTATTTAAAGTATAAACATTCTAGTCTTAACAAGTCTATCAATAAATGTAATTATTCATCGTATACTAAACTTTTGCAAAAATGTATAACAAAGTCCCACCAGATACAAAACCAAAATAAAATATGTAATGCAAGAAATAAGTGTAGAGCTTCTTGGGATATTATCAATGATGATGGCGCTGCAAATGGTTATAGGCGATCTATTAATTTGATTCAATTCGATGGTGTTGAGTACAAAGATCCTAAAAGTATGGTTGAATTATTTAACGACTACTTTATAAAATTAACCAACCAACCTAAAATGAATAATAATCGTTGGAAAGAATTTAATCCTGATCAAATCACAATGAATTTTAATTCTATATTTTTAGCTCAAACTGACGAACAAGAACTTTATAAAATTATTATGTATCTAAGAAACAGCAACGCATGTGGTTACGATGGTATAAATACCAAAGTAATTAAGCATGTTGCATTGTTTTTGTGTAAACCGTTATCCCATATAATTAATTTATCATTTGCACAAGGTACGTTTCCAGACCTGCTAAAATTATCGGTCATAAAACCATTATTTAAAAAGGACGATAAAACAATGAAAACCTACTGCCCACTGGCTCTATCCACAACTTTTCTAAGATTTTCGAAAAGGTTATGTATAAACGCCTTCTAAATTATGTTGAAAAACATAAACTTTTAAATAAAAACCAATATGGTTTTCGCAAAAACAGTTCCGCAACACTTGCATGCTTCAATCTAATAAAAAATGTTACTGAATACCTTAATTCAAATATTCCTGTTGTCTCTATTTTTCTGGACATGAGTAGAGTGTTTGATTTTGTTAATCATAGTATTCTTTTAATAAAATTGTATAGGTACGCTATAAGAGGAAACGCCTATGAGTGGATTAAATGCTACCTTGAAAATAGACAACAATACACAGAGATTCAAAAGGTTGATGAAGTAAGTTTAAAACAATGTTAATACAAATCATCTCCCAAACAAAATAAATTTGGCGTACCTCAGGGGAGTATTCTAGGGCCACTTTTATTTTAAATCTATATTAATGATCTCCCAAACTGTGTAAATCATGATTGTATAATGTTTGCAGATGATACAACCGTAACTATTAAATGTAAAGATCTAAATAATTTAATAATGACATGAATATTGCTTTAAATAAAATAATTGGATGGCTTAATTGTAATAATTGAAATATTTTCATAAATAAAACTAATTTTATGCAATTTAGGACATATAGATCACGTGACATTCCATTAAATATAACTTACGATGATAATAAAATTGACGCTGTAAAAGTTACTAAGTTCTTAGGATTTAATTTGGATAGATTCTGTGACTGGAAATAACATGTAGGGAGTGTATGCTTGAGGATAAATCGATTTGTCTTTGCTTTAAGAAGACTCAGTAGAACAGCTTCCACAGAAATAAGTCTCACAGCTTACTACGGCTATGTGTCTTCCGTATTAGGTTATGGTCTCATACTGTGGGGCAACTCTGTCGATGCCAATAGAGCTTTTATTGTCCAAAAAAAATGTGTTCGGGCTATTTGTAGAGCTCATTATAAAGATTCTTGTAGGCCTCTGTTTAAAACTACCAAAATTTTGACTATATTTTGTATGTACATTAAGCAAATACGTATATTTGTCAAAGACCTTCGAATATTTCACATCAAACAACGAGGTCTACCAGAGGTCTACAAGATACCAGGATCAACTGTATCAGCCGCAACCACGACTGGAGTTGTTTAAGAGAAATGCTTATTATATGGCGATACTTGTTTATAACTCCCTTCCGAAGCATGTAAAAAGTATTCCTCTCCCATTGTTTAAGACAAAAATCACTGAATGGCTCTTAGAAAAATTTTATTACTCTCTCAATGAATACTTCAATGACAAAAATAAATAATAGAGTATGCCAATGTCAAATGTAATTTAAAGTTATGTAAAATTTGCATGCCTTGACGGTAGGATATATGATACAAATATACCCATGTACCAACAATTATTTTACTATGTTCTTGCAAATAAATTATTATTTCATTTATTTAATTTTATCAGTAGTGACAGGTTGTCAGCCCATCGCCTAAATTGCAATAAACAGAAACCCTCAATTCCCTTAGCTGGTTTTTACAGCATGCCCGGGAGAAAATGCAGATGCCATATACTACGTTTTTCTTTCGCTCCCAGTCCAGCATGGAAGAAGAAGAAGAAGAAAAAATAATAATCATCTCCCAAATATATTCTATGATGCTAGAATGTTTTCAGCCATGCGCGTTTCGTAGCGGTTGAGTTCCGACATTTCATTACAAGTATTTGATTTATCGACTCGCGCACTGCAAGCACGTCCACCGAAATAATTTTGTACACCATGTATAGAGGAAATGACTAATATTTGTTTGGATAATGTTCTAGATATGAATTCCTATTATAATGAAGTGTTCTGTGGAGGTGTTAAAGCTTGTGGATTTTATACTGTGGTTTAGCATCGACAGTTGTGGGCTCTACGAATATATCAAGCGCTTTCGACTGATAGATAAAAAAACATTGAAACTATAAATAACTGTGATAGTAAAAATATGTAACTAAATAACAAAAATATGTAAATAGTAAAAATATGTAAGTAAATATATAACTTCCATGCTGGACTGGGAGAGATAGAAAAACATAGAATGTTCCAGCTGCCCTTCCTCCCGGGCATGCTGTTGAAGTCAGCAAAAGGGACTAGAGGGTTACAAAGTATTGTAATTTAGGCGATGGGCTGACAACCTGTCACTATAGCAATACATATTACAATCTAAAATTGCCCTAAATTTTTGTCAGACGTGGCGAAAGCGCTTTTTACGAGGCGTTAAACGCTCTGCCTACCCCGTAAGGGATAAAGGCGTGATTTATGTATGTATGTGTATGTAAAAATATATTTTACAGTTTTGTTTCGGGTCCAATAATGGGCATGATGATAATGACAGCTTTGTAATTTTATTATTTTGTCGTATATTTTAGAAGTTGTATTTTTACGAGCATGTTTTGACAATGAGCAGTTTATTATGCATAATTTATTATATTTTATTTATTAAAATATTTAACCTAAAATCAAAACAATTTGTACCTCGAGAAATAATTGTTTACGAAAGAAAACGAACAGCAATGAATACGGACAAGACATATCAAAGGCTCTCTCATCCTCTATAAATTGAAACAAATTATTAACTGGCCATAAATAAGGCTTCGAAGGATCCACTGGCTGGCTTCCAAAAGCGCTTTAGATAGGAAAAGGCACTTGTTCCGGGTAAAACTGCGATATTCGAACACGGAACTAATGGGAATCCGTGATTGCGTTCGTAAGTTATAGATATCTGACGGTTTGTCTATCCTAGGGCTTAAGTGGCTCTTGGCTAGACTTGTTCGAGAGTAGAACTTTCGCCTGAACGAATGGAAATATCTTTGCACGTACCGGGTGTAAGGGACAGCGTCCCGCAAACTGATAGGGGTTGCTCAGTCAACGAAACTGAACAACTTTCACCGGGAAATTCTTTCAATAGATAAAATAAAAATTTGACCTTCCCATACGAAATAACCATCTCAATCGGTCAATTTGTATGGAATACCATTTTTTGTTCTTTTTCTGAATAAGAAAATCCTGGTGAAAATTGATCAGTTTCGTTGACTGTGCAACCCCTATCAGTTTACGGGACGCTGTCCCTTACACCGCGTATATTGATGATTTATTTCAATCGAGTGTTCTAGAACTCTTTTAAAGACTTCACTCTGACACTCTTATAATGCTAGATTAGAATAGTATCATTGGCTCGATTCTGGATTTCACTGGCTAACACTAAAATTAAAACCCAACTGTCACTTTCAAAATAATAAAATTGAAAAAGGACAGGCGATTTATACTCTATGGTTTTACACTTTGCCCGCTAGATTTTGACGCGTTTTTGTTCAGTTCGCCAGTATTTCTGTCAATTTTATCAACCATATACGGTAGATAAAAATTACAGATAACGCATGAAACAGTCGCCTATAAATCAAAAACCGGAGAGAATAGATCTTCTTTCATTTACCATTTTTTAGTCTGAAAGTGAAATAAAAAGAAAGTTTATCTAGACCCGAGCCCAATTTCATCTCTGTCCACGAAAGTCCAACGAAATTTGTCAAATCTTAATCCTTATCCCATAACTGGGGGAGGTCCATTTCCAACGATACACTGTTCTAACTGGTATAAAACAACACACATTGTTTCTACAAACACTGTATCCCTTGTTTACGAGCCGAACTTTACAGACAAAGTTAAAAAAATGTAAAAGATAGCACAAACTCGAGCTCAAGTGCAGCATTATTCTTGAAGCCTTCTCTAATGGCCGGAGTCGCAGAAAGAAGTGCACTAAAGCAAACGGCGACTTAAAATGTTTCTCGAGCAAAAAAATCGCTGAAATACACCCTCTATTAAATCAAAGTTGGAGTTGGAGATAATTGTAGAACATTAAAGGTTTTCTTTGTCACTTTAGTTGCAACTTAATCATGCATCATAACTTATCATGATTAGAAAATATTTCATAATTTTTTGATAATGTACATAAATGACTGTATAAATATACCCTGGTTACTATAAAATGATATCTGACAAATTTTTTTTTTTTTTTTTTTTGCATACATCTTGTATGTATTGACAGATATCAACTAAACCGTTAAATACCAAATTAACAGGTTTCCGGAAAATCATGACGAGCCTTTCAACCAAAACTCTAGGAAGCTAGTTGTTTCTTTTTTGTTAAGGATGTAAATAACCAAAAATAGATACGTGGGACACCCAGAAAGTTTTGCGACACTAAAAAAAATTGTTCTACAGGTAATATATTTTTATTAAATCTTTTCAAAGTACTCTCCACCAGCCTCTATACAAAGATTCATGCGTCTGAACCAGTTTTCAAAACACTTTTTCCAGTCCGCCGTAGACACCTCGTTTACAGCCTGCTCGAACGCAGCCAGCGCATCTTCCGGCGACGAAAATTGTATCCCCTTGAGCTGATTTTTTATTTTTGGAAATAAAAAGAAGTCACACGGTGCTAGATCAGGGCTGTAAGGAGGGTGACCCAGGAGTTTGACTGGTGTGCTGTCCAGGAAGTCCCTCGTTTTGAGCGCGGTGTGTGCAGGCGCATTGTCGTGGTGGAGCAGTAGTCCGCGGAGCCCTGTGTTTGGTCGCTTGTTGCTCACAACAGAAAAAACTTCTGGTAAAAATTTGGTAGTATACCATTCGACGTTAATGCTTCTTTGATCTCGTAAGGGAATTGAGGCCAAGTGGCCAGTCAAATTAAAAAAGCTGGCGATCAAAATCTTCCCCCCGCTTCGAGATCGCTTCACTTTGGTAGGCGTTGGTTCATTTTGAAACACCCAAACTGTCGACTGGCGCTTGGTTTCTGGATCGTATTGATAAATCCATCACTCATCACCTGTTACGATGTCGTAAACACGCCGAGACGAGCCTGCTTCAAATTTGTTCAGCATATCACGGCACCAATCCACCCGGGCCTGCTTCTGAGCGTCGGTGAGGTAGTGCGGCACCCAGCGCGATACTATCCTCCTCACGCGAAGATGCCCATGTAGAATCTCGTGAACGCTTCCCGATCCAATCTTTAATATGTGCTGAATCTCCTGATATGTAATTTGCCTATTATCTTGGATTAAATTTTTCACTGCTAGCACGTTTTCTTCCGTAATAGCCGTCAAAGGGCGACCGCTTCTTTCTTCATCCCCCAAGGTTGGTCGACCGCGCTTAAATTCGTTATACCAACGATGCACGGTTGCCTTGGAGGGGCTTTCATCCATAAATGCCATTTGAAGTCTATCGAACGATTCATCCGGTATCAGGCGACACTTGAAATCGTAAAAAATCATAGCTCTAAAATGTTCCCGGCGCAGATCCATTTTTCAGTAAGACACGATACTTTGAATTGGCTCGCAAAAAATGTGGAGGGAAATTTTGAAAATGGAACACACATATTTTTACTTACAAGTAATCATATTTTCAAAAAAGATTCTAACCGGCCAGTCTGCCATATATAAAAACTATTTATCGCAATACTTTCTGAGTGGCCTGGTATATAACTATAAACGTTTCACTAGAAACTGCATTGATTTTGCAATTATTTTATTTATACATACATACACATAATCACGCCTTTATCCCTAATGGAGTAGGCAGAGCGTAAACGACCTAAACAAAGCTCGTTCCGCCACGTCTGACAAAGTTTTGAGGGTTACGTAAGATAGATTTGTAGGTATATTGCTGTTGTGACAGGTTGTCAGCCCATCGCCTAAATTACAATATACTTCTTCTTCTTCGAATCAAAGGTCCAAAATTCAACTATTATGATCAGATTAAGTTAAATCGTCCCTTGCCAGTATTTGGCGACAGCTATTCCGTTATCAGTCGCTAGGTTCAGATCGTCCCCACTGCACGTGACGGGCAACAAAGGACAGGTGATTAGGTGTGGCATGGATTGTGATGGGGCTCCACAGTCGCAGTTTATGTGCGTATTATCGATGAAGCCCCATTTTGCCATATTAACCTTACAGCGGCCAACCTGTGTGCGTAGTCGGTTAAGTGATTTCCATGTTGCCCACTGTAGGTTGTGACCCTGTGGCAATGACTCTGATGGAGATATAAAACCAGGTGGAGTAGGCCAACGAATTCGCCACTGTTGCTCTCTGGCCTGTTGCGGGTCAATGTCGTTTGAAATTGCATCTGTACACCTCATGAAGCTTCTCCGGCTTTTAAGACGGGCACGAGGCATGGAATAGTTGTGCAGTGGGTGTCGTGTGTCAGTTTCTTGTTTCTGTTTCTCCACTGCACAAGCTATCTCTCGGCGAACGTCGGGTGGAGCAATACCTGCTAGAGGGTACAGCATGTTGAGTGGAGTAGGCCTGAGGCATCCCGTAACTATGCGGCACGTCTCGTTAAGAGCCACGTCGACTTGTTTGGCATGGGTGGAGCGGTGCCACACTGGGCATGCGTATTCACCTGCAGAGAATGAGAGCGAGAGACCTGTTGTTCTGAAAACATGAGGGGCTGCTCCCCAGGCTGATGATGTTAAACGCCGTAACAGGTTGTTCCTTGCGCCGACTTTTTGCTTCGTATTAATGCAGTGCGCCTTGAAGGTTAATGCTCTGTCAAGAGTGATACCCAGGTAACGCGGGTTTGGACAGTGCTCTATGTTGACACCTCGCCACGATAGTTTAAGAGCTCTATTCGCCTCTCGGTTTCGCAGATGGAACGCACATGACTGAGTTTTGGACGGATTGGGCCGAAGGGCATTTTTGTCATAGTACTTGTCAAGTGCGTCCAGTGCAACCTTGAGTGATTTTTCGGTTTCTTCGAAGCTTGGTGTCTGAGCAGTGAGTGCAAGGTCGTCGGCGTAAAGAAAGTGTTTGGTGTTCGATGTTTTTGGCTGGTCGTTAGTGTAAGCATTAAATAATGCAGGAGCCAGCACACTTCCTTGTGGAAGCCCATTTTTTTGGCACCGCCACCTACTTTTGGTATTATTGAGAGTTACCTGAAACCGCCTATTATTCAACATCTCTCTTAGGATATTAACAAAACCCAAATCGTTAGTCATGCAATACACTTTTGTCAATAGTCTTCTGATGTTAACAGTGTCGTACGCTGCTGTTAAGTCGACAAATACGACGCCAGTAATTTTTTGGGTTTCGTATCCATCTTCGATGTGCTGAACAAGATTTAGGGTTTGGCTGGTACATGATTTACCAGGTCGGAATCCAGCTTGGTCGGGTGTAAGTGATTCTTCCAAAACTGGTGTGAGACGATTCAAGAGCAACCTTTCAAATAGCTTAAATGAATGACACAACAACGAGATGGGACGATAGCTTTTTGGGTCTTTCGGGCATTTGCCGGGCTTTAGTAGCGCAATGACTTTAGCTCGTCTCCACAGCTTTGGGATCTTCAAGGTACTAAGACATGAATTATACATTGCCAAAAGCCAAGACACGGCCACTGGTCCCAGTTGTTTTATTTGCTCTGTTGTTATGTCATCCATTCCAGCAGCCTTACCATATTTTAATGATTTTATACAAGTTATTATTTCTAAAAGCTCGAAGGGCTTGCTGAGAGCGTCTGAGTTATCTGTAGCTGAACGGGAGTTAAGTTTATTAGCTCGAGGTAATCTTTGTGAGGGCTTACCATTTAGAAGCAGTTGGTGCGCGACTTGGTTTGCTGTCACTTGGCCGGGATTAGTAGCTTGTGGAGAGTCCCCTGTCAGCTTTTTGATGGTAGACCACGCTTTTTTGCTGTTGTGTGTCATATCGACATTCGAAACAAGCTTCATCCAGCTTTCTCTACGATTATCACCTACCAAACGCATAAGCTCTTCACCAGCCACTAGGGTTTCTTCGGAGAACGGATCTTTCTCGTAGAGTGACTGGTAAAGTGACAGAAACTTGGCAGAGATGTTGTCAAGGCCCGGTATGTATTGCCTTCGGCAGCCTCGAGGAATAAACCTGCAAGAGCTCTTCCAGACAATGTTGACGAACTGTTCATAGTTAGTTGGAATTGGGTCAAGCTTAAGCAGCCTTGAATCGATGTCTTCCGAGTAGAGCAGCCAGTTAGCCTTGGAAAAATTAAAACGGCGTCGAAAAGGGACTTTGGTGGGATTAACCGCTGCTCTAACTTGACAAGTGATCGGTCTGTGTTGCGTGTTTGGGATGGGAGCACAAACGCTTTTTTCGCAGAGGGAACTTATGTTGGTACTGGCAAATATTAAGTCAGGGTTGTAGCCCTTTTGCCACCTCCGGCTGTTAAAAGATGCAGGAAGCTTAGCATCATGTATTAAGGCCAGGTTTTCAGCTTCTGCCCATTCTTCCACTGCATCTCCATCGGAGTTAGAAGTAACGTAGCCCCACGTTGAGCTGTGGCTGTTAAAATCGCCAACGGTGATACCGGATTACCGGATTTTCGGATTACCGGATGGTTATAGAAATTGGATGTATTTGTGAATTTAAATGGTTGATTTGGAGGTTTATAAATGGATGTAATGGTACAATTACCGGTGTCTAAAGTAATGATTTCAATACCATTGTCGGAGATACAAGATACTGATTGGACTGCGAGAGATGACTTAGCAAAGACTGCACTTCCATGTTTTGCGTGAGGGATTTCTGCGATAAGAGACATTCCTGGGATTTCAGGTCTTATGTGGTTAGTGTCTCTGTGGGTTTCCTGAACACAGAGTACGTCGCACTTTGAATTTTCACAGAATGTCGATAGGATCTTTGCCTTATCTTGAGAAAATCCCTCTATATTGATTGAGGAAACGACTAAGGCCGGATGTAAGGAGCCTAGGTTTTGGGTGTTCTGGTTCTGAAAAGAACCGTTTGAGTTTTGGCTCTGAGAAGAGCCGTTTAGGTTTTGGCTCTGAGAAGAGCCGTTTGATTTGGGTAACCGATGGGGTCGCCCATGTGTTCTTTGGATTTTTTGGACCATTGTGATGAAGAGGATCAGTCAGCCTAGCTACTCCGTTATGGTGACTAGCTGCTTCCAGGGTGCGCCGCGGGGAGGCTCCTTTCATGCACCCCAATTTTCATGCAGCACAATATACTGAAACACTCGGACCAATTAGCTGGTTTTTACAGCATGCCCGGCATTTCCTATGCAGCAGGCACATTCTATGTTTTTCTCTCGCTCCCAAGCCAGCATGGAAGAAATAAATATTTTTTATATTTTAATTTATATTTTACAAAAAAACGTGAATCGTTTACCAAATCGATTTACGGCGAACCCTCTTTAAATTCTCTAAAGCGCCTCGATGCTAATAAAGCTATACAGGGTGTCAGCAAGAGGGGCATTTTTCACACGTCATCGTGCCCGTCAGCCGTCGCAGCCAATGATCCGGAAAAGCCGCAAGATAGTGCTTTTCCTTTCCACTCATCCTGTATAAAGCATTTTTGACATCTGACGTTCGAGTTGAAGGGTTGAAAAGTTGATTCCGGTTTAGTGATTTGACACGATGTGATTTTAAATCGGTCTTGAAATAGATAGAATTTATTACAATGACAAAAAGCCAAGTTATGCTTTCATAGTGATATCACTACATAGTATAAAACAAAGTCGCTTTCTCTGTCCCTATATCCCTATGTATGCATAAATCTTTAAAACTACGCAACGGATTTTGATGCGGTTTCTTTTAATGGATAAAATGATTCAAGAGGAAGGTTTATATGTATAATACATGCAATATATAGTAGAAAAACACTGATAATTTCTTTTCGGGATTACTAAGCTTACAAAGAGTATTTCACGGGTAACTAAAATCTCGTAGCAATTCAGCTACGCATGCTACGACGTAGCAAAATACCTATCACATAGTAATTATGTGTTGAAGAAACTTCTTAATTTCGTAGACACCTGTACTCAATTCATCGCATTGATAGCCACTTGTAATATATAATATAAAAGAAAGAAAATAAAAAAATCACCTCTGGCAGGACTCGAACCTGCGTCCTGGTACGCCGGTCCACTACTCCACCAACTGAGCTACAGAAACGGTCGAGGGAGTGACAAATTTATCATAGTCTTTCTTATTTATTTGTCATAGCAACGTTAGCGAGATCTAGCCATATAGTTTAAGAACTACGTACGGCTTGACATGTCCAAATTAACATTGGAATTGAAGTCAATAATTATATCGCACTCACGTTTTACATGTTTTTGAGGAGTTTAACACTCACAATTCTATTTTTATTTCATTTAATATAAAAGAAAGAAAATAATAAATTCGTCTCTAGCAGGAGTCGAACCTACGTCTCTGGAATGCCGGTCCACCACTCCACCCACTAAACAACAGAAACGATAGAGGGAGGTACGAATTTATCATACATACATACAGTCACGCCTTTATCCCTAATGGGGTAGGCAGACCGTAAACGACCCAAAATAAAGGTCATTCCGCCACGTCTGACAAAGTTTTGAGTATTATTTAAAAAAAATTATGTATAATGCTGTAGTGACAGGTTGTCAGCCCATCGCCTGAATTGCAATATACTGATACCTTTAGATCCCTTAGCTGACTTTTACAGCATGCGCAGGAGGAAATGCAGCTGGCACATTCTTTGTTTTTCTCTCGTTCCCAGTCCAGCATGGAATAAATTTATCATAGTCTTTCTTTTGTGTAAAATTACTTGTAATAAAGATGGTATCAATAATACCGTCGTTGGTCGGGCTTAGCTCGGTGGCCGGACAAATCCCTTGGACCCACTTATCCTAGTGGTTGTCGTCAGGACTGGGCGATGCGGGCTGAATAATCAGATCCCTTTATAAGCGAGCTAATCAACAAACTTTGGGTAGGAACATATATACATATAATCACGCTTTTATCCCTAATGGGGCAGGCGGAGCGCAAACGACCTAAATTAAGGTCGTCCCGCCACGTCTAACAAAGTTTTGAGGGTTATTTAAGATAGATTTTTAGGTATATTACTGTAGTGACAGGTTGTCAGCCCATAGCCTAAATTACAATATATTGAAGCCCTCGGATCTCTTAGCTGGTTTTTACAGCATGTCCGGGAGGACATGCAGCTAGATAGGTAGGTAGGTTAAATAGACTGAAGGCATTTATAAAGGTCACGGAGGAATGAATAACATTGTTTGTTCCCTGAAGTTGCGTCTAAGAGTGATTTGTAAAGGTCAGATAGTTAGGCCCGTAAATATAAACAGCACTTGAGACTGACAGCTAGTTATAAAACACTTGTCAAATTCGCACTTAATATTACTCTCAATCTTGAGTTACATTTATTTATACGAGCCTTAGTTATTAAAATTATGAATCTTATTATGATTTCATAATTATGCTGCGGAATTGTTTACTTAAAGGTGTTTATGTCAGTAACGCTCATCGAACATTTTTACAAATTTTTTTTTGAGTTTTCATGTAGGTGATTGAATTGTTTGTAATTCTAATGAGAATCTGATTAAGATAATTTATACACTACATTGACTTGTTTTGTAACTAATTTAAAAATATTTCATTTGAAATATAAAGTTCGTCCAACCAAATGATTCCAAAACTTACTTGCTTTGCTAAAAATTTTTAGTCAACTAACACAGGCAGATTTTAATGAAAAGATTTTGAATAAATGCGAATCCATTGATCGCTTTTCTCAAATTGCTCCTTCGAGATTAATCCATGAATAATTTCCAAGACGCGAATAAGTTCCAAGGAAAATAAACCAAAATCTCCTCTACTTGGTACCTGCTGAAGACGAACACGATCTGGGTAAATTGCGCAAAGAAATCTTCCTGTCGCCTCGACGAATTGATCCCAAGAGAAACGCTGAAATTCCACCAGAATTTAAGCTTTTATGTTACTCTTTAGACTATAGTAAAACCGCCGAATGTTCAACGAAATTAATGTTGAATGTTAAATGAACTTGCCAGAAAGGTCACGCGTAGGTGGGTATTGAGTTTCTTGGTTTTGTTGTTTGGCGTCAGACTTTAATGAGCTAAAAAATTTAATGTTTACGACTATTGGAGATCAACTGTGTGATTTTTACCATTGATACGAAAAGAAGAAGAAGTGCAAACAACAAAATACTAATTATATACGTAATCTAGTTGATGCGGACCTATGTCACGTTCTAGTGGGATTATAGTTCGAAAAAGAAAATCAACACATTTGAACAGGAAATACAAATTAGCACTAGTTTTAACACTTATTACAATAAAGTACTTAAGTCATATTTAAAATCTTAGTTCCTTCTTTATATCAGCCCCTTATTGCACCCGTTCCGCAGTAAAAGCTTTAATTTAAATCCCTTAAATCTACGAATCCTTAAATAGACTAGCTCAAAGTATATTAAACCTTCCTTGCCCAAATCCGAGCAAGTCAGGGCACTAAATCTGGGCGGGCATCGATTGCCAATGCTGCAGCAGGTAATTACTGCCAACTGAAGCCGTTAATCTTACTTAGACTTAGCCAGCTTTAGTTAAAAATATTGGAGTAGGTGCACCTAAAATGTAGTATTTGATTAGGTTCATATTAATGTTTCTTCCATGCTGGCTTGGGAGCGAGAGAAAAACATAGAATGTACCAGCTGCATTTCTTCCAGGGCATGCTGTAAAAACCAGCTTAGAAATCATAGGGTTTCTGTATATTGCAATTTAGGCGATGGGCTGACAATCTGACACTAAAGCAAAATATATACAAATCTATCTTAAATAACCCTCAAAACTTTGTCAGACGTGGCGGAATGACCTTTGTTTAGGTCGTTTACGATCTGCCTACCCCATTAGGGTTAAAGGTGTGATTATATGCATGCAAGTAAAATAAATTTAATGTTGATTATCACATTTCTGGTACTCAGGTTTTGTTTTTTGTATAAAATACTTTTTTCTAGTTTTAAATATATCCTGAGTACTCGATAGAATGGAAATCTGGAGCTAGGAAGCCATTTTCGTCACTGGTTGTAAGTCAGGTCACGCCGCGGCGTTCAGTTATACCAGCCAGCTACCAGACTACTTGATACGTTCGCCAGCTCTAGTGGCCGGGCGGTTCAGCTGACTTGAATTGTGATAGTAAGGAAATCTTTCTGCACGTGTGTCGAACCTATGTAGTCATTGTTTTCTTAAATTGTGAACTTATTTCTTCTAAAAAAAATCCGTCACTAGTTTTAATGTATCCGGGGACTCGACCAAATGAAAATATGGAGCTAGGAAGCCATTTTCGTCAGTGGTTGTAAGTCAGGTCACGCTGCGGCGTTCAGATATACTAGACAGCTATCAGACTTCTTGATACGTTCGCCAGCTCTAGTGGCCGGGCGGTTCAGTTGACTTGAAATGTAGTATGGAAATCTTTTTAGTATCGTGTGGTACCTAAAAATCTGACAAAACTGGACAAATTTTGTGAAAGATTTAAGTTTTTCCTCCTCTGCGAATTTACAATTCATATATTAGTATCAGCGAACAACTAAAGTTGATAGTGTGGTTGAATTCAAATAAATGTACTTTGATTTTTTTTATCATACATAATATTTGACATGTAGTTTTTAAGCGTGAAAGTATGTCATATTACCTAAATCAACCTTACTCTGTTATGATTACGAAGACTATGTCCATCGCAGTGTCTATTACGAGAAATATTGACACTTATCTACCCTCAGAGTTAGGGCCTAATATGGCGAATTTGACACCGGATACCCTCCTATGATGAAACACGCCCCAATAAAATCAAATAAAAACATTACAATATCTGCTCCAAATTGTCCACAAGGGGGATAAAACTTTATTGTTAGATTTCATACGAATTGTCTCACGGGCATTTTACGATAAGCCGAATTAGTTTAAACATGTCTAGTTCCAATTTTTCTTACAAGATATCACGTAAAAAACGGTCATGCATTGCATTTTTTATTCTATTACATTGGCGGACGCTAATTATAAGCTAAGATAAATACACCGTTATAATATGACTTTCAAAAAGGTAATTTAAATGTTACTCAAACCATACTCAAACTTAACCTGTCATAGCATCATTAGCATAGCGTCCATAACTTACTTAATTTGTTTAATTTAAATTCATGAGCTTTTTATCCACTCAAATAATTTCTTATAAAATGAGGAATTCATTAATCACAAAATACAATAAACGACCTTTTAAGTATTATATCCTCAATATCGAATTACAAGACATAAACACAGCCCAACTATTTGAAATCTCGCTGCGGGATATCAGATAGTTCCTCCCTCCGTGGTATGGGACATCAAAGACTTGGGGTGATGGATTAGGCTCGTATCAAGCCACGTGCCTATAGATAAGACTCCCATGGACTATAAGACCCCATGCTAAACGATAGTATAGTTGCAGGGGTTTTAAAGACTACTTTAGTTATTGTGTCTTTCCTGCCACAGATACAAGGTGCTCCCATGAGACGGTGAAAAGTATTTGTTGTTGGATTGTAATTTTTTTTAGGTGATATTGAGTAAATATTCGTTTTTCTTTTTTGGGAATACGCAAAATGATCAAAACTGTATCACCAAGCGCTCCAACACCAGATGTTTGTAATTATTTTCAAAAACCAGAGCATACAAAAAATATGCTTATAATTTCTATTGTAAGTTAATGATAATGAAACTACGTTAAGTAGGTAGTAAAATAATTATGTCAAATATGAAGCATGTGTAAATAATAAAATAAGATATTTACAATAAATTGATTTAACTAAAATTTATGAGATGTCACAAACTCTATACCGTATATAAGGGACAGCGTCCCGCTAACTGATATGATTGGTCAGTCAACAATACTGAACAACATTCAAAAGGAAATTCTTTCAGGAGATGAAAAAAATATTTGACTTTCCCATAGAAAATGACGACCTCGAACACACAATTTGTATGGAAAAGCCTTTAATTTCCAGAAATAAAATGCTGGTGACAGTTGTTCAGTTTCGTTGACTTAGCAACCCCGATCAGTTAGCGGGTCGCTGTCCCTTACACCCCGTATACCCAAAAGACTCAACGACGAAGTTCATATTCGTATTATTCGTAGGTAAGTATATTATAACGAAAGAATCAAATTTCTTAAATACAATTTAGTGCAAAAAAGAAGAAAAAGAATAAAATTCGTTCGATACATAATATAATGGTGCTCCTACAATTAATACTTCTTAGCACCGGTGCTTTAGCATACGTCCATCCTGTAGAGAAACTTAAGATCTTGATGAAGCTGAATTGATCTTCGAAGAATTCATCAAGAAGCCCAACAAGGTATACGCTGATGAAGAAAAAGAAACAAATGAGGTTTCAAACATTCAAACAGAAGTTGGAATTTGTAAACGAATTGATGGCAGAAAGGAGAATACAAGAAACATTTGGTAAGAGAATCTTACTAATATTTTAACTTCCATGCTGGGCTGGGAGCGAGAGAAAAACATAGAATGTGCCAGCTGAATTTCCTCCCGGGCATGCTGTAAAGCTAAGGAATCCGAGGGTTTCAGTATATTGCATTTTAGGCGATAGGCTAATAACCTGTCACCACAGCAATATACCTAAACCATCAAAACTTTGTCAGACGTGGTGGAACGACATTTGTTTAGGTCGTTTACGCTCTGCCTACCCCATAAGGGATAAAGGCGTGATTGTATGTATGTATGTATTTGAAATGCGAACGTTTGGATATTTGGAGTAAGGTACTCCGCTTAATTCCGCTTCGTTGATCTTACTACTAGACAGTATGTGATAAAACTTAGCAAAATAGGTATATAAATTGGGTCATAGAATAGGATATAAGCTATTTTTTTATTGCGGGAAAAACCACAATTTTCACTAGTAAACACATGAAACCACAAGCTTAAAGTTAGTCTTAGTCATAAATAGAGAAATAGTAATGTCTTTTTTGCGTGTTGTAGATCCATGTCGACCATTTACTCTCATAACGAAGTTTTTAAACCTCCTAAATAGGCGAGATTGCAACAACGCAACGGTCTAGTGTACTGGCATTATCCTACCCCAACTTGCAACAAAGACGCATTGATGATAATTATTATACGGAGTATAAGGGACAGCGTCCCGCTAACTGATAGGGTTTGCCCAGTCAACGAAACTAAACAAATATCAAAAGGTTTTTTTTTCCGTAAGCGAAAAAAAATAGTTTCCATACAAATTGTCTGATCGAGGTCATTTTGTATTGTGAAGTTTTTATTTTTTCATTTCCTAAAAATTTAATCCTGGTGAAAGTTGTTCAGTTTCGATGACTGAGCAACCCCTATCAGTTTGCGGTACGCTGTACCTTACACCCGGTATAGAAACCATTGTACGTTAATTCATACGAAATCGAAATTGAGACCTGAGAGAAGAGTAATGTCACATTATCATCCTTTTTCCAGATGTAAACCATTTCTTGGACTGGACAGAAGAAGAATTCAAGTCAAGATAATGAAAACTGGTTAACACTCGACGTTTCGACCCAATACGACGATCTTCATCAGAAGAGAAGAAAGTCACACCACCGCCCGCCAAGTACACCTTCGACGTTATGAATAACACTTGTTTATTGTTTATCCTGTTGGGCCTTTAGGACTAATATACTGGATGAATGGCTGGTGAATATGCCAGTCCGGTTTGGGCTCGTTCATCTCATGCTCGACAAGTGGACGTGGCCCTTAACGAGTCCTGCCGGATAATCACGGGCACACTGAAGCCAAATAGCCGCCGGAATAGCTCCTCCAAGTGCACGCCGATATGCCGCCACCTGCATGGAAAGAACTAAACAGCTGGAAGATCATAGGCACCCGCTATTTGGCAAAATTACATCCCCGACACGCCTCAAAAGTCGTAAAGTTTTTTAGGACAAGAATACACCTCGGAAAGCGACCCATCTAAGATCCTTCTTTAGCAGTGGACAGAGCTGTACCCCCAAGTAGTTTCGCACCTTCCACCTACTGAGACACTCCCACCTGGTGGTGATCTTCCCTGGGCAGTCTGGAAGTCGCTCAATAGACTTCGGGCTGGTGTTGGAAGATGCCACGATAACCGGATGAGGTGAGGTTTCTCCAGCAATAACAAGTGTGACTGTGGAGCGGTGCAAACAATGGCACATCTCTTGTCTTGCCCCAAAAGTCCTAGCTTTTGCACCCTCCAGGATCTGCAGGAGGCAAACGACAAAGCAATCGCCGTAGCAAAATATTGGGCCAAATTGTTGTTACGTGTTACCAATCGACTAGAAGAAGAAGAAGCACTAATATATTATATTTTCTTTGCTATAGCTATGAAATCTTTCTGTTTCCGTCTAAGGACAGGGTTTATTTCTTTCTCAACTGCTTTTTCTATCTATTAGGTAGTCTTTACGCCTTGATATCGATGCGATAAGTCATAGTTCGATGTAAAATAAGTTTTATAAACAAAATTGTTACAGAATACAAATTGCAAGATCCTCTGCCTTCTTTGTTAAGATAATAAAGTAAATGTAGATATCGGGTTGTCTTTTCTACGTGTTACATAATACCATAGAGAAAATAATTGAGGGGAAATTCTCTACTTGATCATTAATTGTAATGGCGAAGTATAGCAGAAATTAATTCAATTTCTATGGCAGAAATATCCGATATGGGGGAATCAGGGAGAACGCTTTATCATATTATCGATTACGCACAGTGTTTTGCTTGAATACAGAAAAAAAACTATACATACCTACTCACAAAATTTAATAACGATAAATAATTATTATAATTTAAAGCATTGGGCTTAATTTTAGATTCAACCGGATAAAGCTAATATTAAAATCTATCTGTCACTTTCAGACGAAAAAGGCCCACGTCAGAGGCCTAATAGCTGTGCTACTAGGCGGTTTGAAAACTCTGACACCAGGGTTTATTGGGTTGTTTGACTCGAGAATCCACTCGCTAAGAAGAAGAAGACTAAAAACATTGGAAAAAGGACAGGAGATCTGTTCTCAACCGGTTTTTGATTTACAGTCGGTGATTTTATGCGTCATCTGTCATTTTTATCCGCCGTCATGTGATATGGCGGATAAAATGTAACGAAATACAGGGGAAACGTGCAAATGCTCGAGTACAAAAAGCCTGTCCTTTTTCAATTTTAATATTTTGACAGTGACAGATAGATTTTAATTTTAGTTTTAGCCGATGGAAACTAGAATCGAGCCCATTACTGTATTATAACAGTGAAGTCACCTTTTTGTTTAACTGCGGTGGTGGCAGCGGAAGCGGCGAATAAGTAGGTATATTTACTTATAATATGTTTACAATATTTTGAAAACTTTTCCTGACAAAATTTATTTTTGTCAGGAAAAGTTTTATTGAATATTGTTTAGTCACGCTGTGAAACTTACAAATCCTATTACATTATTCGCGGAGGAAACACATCAGTCACTTTGTTGCCGACACTTTTTGCACCCTTTCTCCAATATTAGGTGGGCTTTTTAGATGTATTGGGCCACTGGAAAAGGGTTGAATGGAACTTTAGTTTCGTAATGGCACCGATTTATAAAATTACGTCTACTAAGAGCCTGTAAAACGTCTCTTACTTTTTGGAGAGTAGAACAAGTATATAGTTTATCATCATAATTTTAGCCTAGATCTGCTCCTAGCACTGCTGAGTATAGGCCTATGGGATCGATTATAGATTTGCCGGATAAAACTAAAATTAAAATATAATTGTCACTTTCAGAATAAGAACTTTGGAAAAGGACAGGATCTATTCTCTCCAGTTTTTGATTTACTGTCGGTGGTTTTATGCGTATTCTGTCTTTTTTATCCGCCGTCCTATGATATGGCGGATAAAATTTACAGAAATACTAGGGAAACGTGCAAAAGGGCGTCAAAATCTAGCGGACAAAGTGTAAAACCATAGAGTATAAATCGCCTGTTCTTTTTAAATTTTATTATTTTGAAAGTGACAGATAGTTTTTAATTTCAGTTTTAGTCGGTGGTATCTACATAGAATTGAGCCCAAAGTCTTTATTTGTTTTATTTCACCAGATAACAAATAATAATAAAGTAAACGTTCAAAATTCATAAAGCACAAACAGCGTTATAAAATTCAAAGAAGACAATTCCCATACCTATATCACTTGCATAAAGAATATCATATGAGCCGCCATCAACTCATAACGCTACTTATGCTTTAAAGAATATATTTTCTAAATATTTTCCCTCGCAAATGGAATTACCAGTGCAAGAGCGTCGAGGAGAAAAATTACGAGAGAAAATCTTCCATCTACGATGCAGGAAAACAGGATTGGAGCTTACAGATGAAGCGACTTATTATTGCCTGAAAAATATATCAGGCGCATACGGGTGGCGGAAGTAAATTAGAAAATTCCTAGGTTTAATATCGATAAATATGATTGAAATTATAAGAAGGTAGATTGAAGATTTATTTGTTAATAATATTCAACAGAAGCTGTCCATGACTACCTACTATAAAGGCTGGTCAAACCTTTGAACTCCAGAGTAAATTTTTCGATTTTGACTAAAGTTAAATAATTATATTACAGTCAATCATAATATTATCAAGTTTATTGTAATAGTAGCCTTTGTACTTTTACATTCAATTATAGCTACAAGAATTAATCCACTAAGAATATTCTCTAAATAGGTCATTCCCATTTTCTTGTACCTCTTCATCCTTGTAACATTACAAAAACCATATACATTTATACAATCACGCCTTCATCCCCGATGAGGTAGGCAGAGCGTAAACGACCTAAAAAAAGGTCGTTCCGCCACGTCAGACAATGTTTTGAGGGTTATTTAAGAAAGATTTGTAGGTATATTGCTGTAGTGACAGGTTGTCAACCCATCGCCTAAATTGCAATATACAGAATCCCTTGGATCCCTTATCTAGTTTTTACAGCATGCCCGGGAGGAAATACAGCTGGCACATTCTATGTTTTTCTCTCGCTCCCAGTCCAGCATGGAAGACAAAAAACAAAAACCTATATATATTTGTCATGTTGCTAAATCATTACATGTTTTGTTCCCATCCCTCTATCAGCTTATATGAATGATATCTTACCTATAGAATGTTTCATAACTTTAAAATTATTTCCAAATAATTTTCTCCTTAATACCTAATCAAGTTTGCCATATTCATCAACAACACCTGACGAGATTCCGTTTTAAAATTAGAACAGTCTACCCCGGGTTGATCGATTCCCGTAATATGGTTAGCAAGGAAATTGTCAGTCGGTATTAGGAAATAATCCCATTAAAACAGTGCCAAGTACGTGCTGTGATTGATGAGAATGACTGACTGCTGATGCGTGATAGGAATTTTGGGACTTTGTTGGTGTAAATTATAACTTCCATGCGGACTGAGGAGCGAGAGAAAAACAAAGAATATGCCAGCTGCATTTCTTCCTAGGAATGCTGTAAAATCCTGCTAAGGGATCCGAGGGTTTCTGTATATTGCAGTTTGGGAGATGAGCTGAAAACCAGTCACTATAGTATATTGCTTTAGTGACTGGTTGTCAGCCCAAAAACCTACAAATCTATATTAATTTTCCCTCAAAGCTTTGTCAGACGTGGCGGAAAGACCTTTATTTAGGTCGTTAGGTCAGTGATAAAGGCCTAATAATAATGTTTTTATGTAAGTTGATTTGTTTTGCTTCACGACTGCATCGGGGCTTCTAGATTTTTTATCTAATACATTGATTGTGACGACAGCCATATTCAAGTATTCGAAATGTATAGAAAAGAACTAAAGCTAACAAGAAAATTATCACAGACAGTGTATCAGCGTTGATCAAGACAGGCATGGTAATTACCAGAGTACATGTTTACGTCCCGGGGAAATTAGCACTGCGAATGAAAACAGATGTCTTTTACAAGAAATGACGTCTACCTTGACGACTTTATTTCTTACCTGAGGCATAGGATAGGCACTCCATATAAGCCGCCGATTTAAGAACTACATGCGCGAAAACGTGTTCTTACAGGTTTGAAGTGGGTTTGTGTGCGTGCTGCCGCCTAGTCGTAAAGCGGCTATTACACTACTTGCTAATTAGCATCCGATTTTATATACATTGCTTCCTAGTCTACGTTGACTTGAAATTAACCATATAGGCTAAGCAGCAATGTATATCAAATCAAATGCTATTTAGCAAGTAGTGTAATATATGTTTACGGCTAGCGGGGCTGGCGCGCGGGAGACGAGGTGAGGTAACATTTCAGATCCTGGGTGGGAGTGCCTCTTCTTTAGCGTTAGCATATATTATATTTTCTTTGCCTGAGGCTAGCACTTCTTTGAGAAGTGATGTTTTATAATTTTCTATAGTTAGAATTAAGCTTTTAAACGTAAACCGGGTGTAAAGGACAGCTTTTCGCGAACTGACAGGGGTTGCTTATTCAATTAATCAACCAAACTTCACATATGAATTATTTAGGAAAATAAATGGATTTCCCAAATTATCTGATCGATTTGGTAAATAAATGGTTATAATTATCCCATAAAGTTGTTGAATTTCATTAGCTGATTAATGAGATTATCAGATTGCGGGAATCTATCCCTTACACTCGGTATATATTTCTGTCCGAAACGTAGATGATGCCGTTTTTATTATGTTCTAAGCAAAACCACAAATTAGCAATGTTGATCAACATTCGTCAAACATACATACATAAAATCACGGCTTTATCCCTAATGGGGTAGGCAGAGCGTAAACGACCTAAACAATGGTCCGCCACGTCTGCCAAAGTTTGGAGGGTTATTTAAGATAGATTTTGTAGGTATATTGCTGTAGTGATAGATTGTCAACACATCGTCTCAATTGCAATATAGCTGGTTTTTACAGCATGCCAGGGAGGAAATACAGCTGGCACATTCTTTTTTTTTTTCTTGCTCCCAGTCCTGCATGGAAGAAGTTGTTGATCAAACAAGCGTTTATTTAGCAAGCATCTACAGCAAGTAATTATCACGGTACATGGCATGTTCAAATTAGCAGGGTGGAATGAATCCAGCTGTCTTGAACACGAAGTGGCGGGTATACTTAGACAACTTCATTGTAGGTATTGTACTGAACACACAGATGAGTGTTTCTAAAGATTGTTTATATTTTCTGTTCTTTATAGATAATGGAATTTACAATGACCACAGAAAATTAATACTCATGTGAATAATTATATATGTAACAAACTTGTTTTGTTTTTATTGTAAAATAATACCTAAATTTCTTCCATGCTGGACTGGGAGAGATAGAAAAACATAGAATGTTCCAGCTGCCCGTCCTCCCGGGCATGCTGTAGAAGTCAGCAAAAGGGATTCGAGGGTTACAGTGTATTGTAATTTAGGCGATGGGCTGACATCCTGTCACTACAGCAATACAAATCATTAAAATCTAACATTTCCCCTCAATTTTTGACAGACGTGGCGAAGGCGCCTGTTACGAGGCGTTTTACGCTCTGCCTACCCCGTAATTGATAAAGGCGTGATTTTATGTATGTATGTATGTAATACCTAAATTTGGAATTTAACTTGAAAAACTATGAATTTTGACTACTTTAACTGAAAATGACTATTGATATTAAACTAGTAAGAAACTATAAGCCACTAAAGCTCGTACTTATAAAGCGATCTCAAGATTGAGAGCGATATTAAGTATGGATTTGACAGGCCATTTTGCACTGAAATGTCATTTCTGATACGAACTCAAACTAGCTCTCACACTCAAGTGCTGATTTTAAATACGGGCCTTAAAAAATATGCTAGAGTGCTTTTATACCACTGCAATTAATTTTAATTTTCAACTTTAATAGGTAGGTATGATTTCCAACAATGCACTCTTGGCTCATGATAGCTGCTACTAAATAACGATCCTAATTGAGTTCCAACTCGACTAAACGAACCCAATCGAGCCTCGGTCTCAATTAAAAGGGGATGCACTTACCTAAAGACTTTAACGATCTCATTTTTGCAAGGGACAACTTTGTGTTGGGCTTTTTTCTACCGTTTAGGCTAGCTGATAAAAAGTTTTGGAAATTAAGATAGAACAGTTTTTATAATTGCCTTTATTTGCGGTGATATGAGATCTTCTATGCTGGCCTGGGAGCGAGAGAAAAACATAGAATGAGTCAGCTGTATTTCCTCCCGGGCATGCTGTAAAAACCAGCTAAGGGATCCGAGGGTATCGGTATATTGTAATTTAGGCGATGGGCTGACAATCTGTTACTACAGCAGTATACCTACAAGTCTATCTTAAATAACCCTCAAAATGTTGTCAGTCGTTGCAGAACGACTTTTGTTTAGGTCATTACCGCTCTCCGTAAGGCGTGATTATATGTATGTATGTATATGAGATCTGACTCTTAGCAGTCCCGGGAAAAAGTCATCTTAGTACATACTTTCCATTGATAAGTCTACCTGTGGATGGTGTGGTAGATTATATACTCACTTACTAAATATTGTATCAAGATAGTACGAGCTCATCGCATCCATAATCCACCAACCTCAAAGCTACATCTACATTAGAAGAAAGTAGTAAGTAAAATAAATTTAATATTATTGCATAGAATTTTAATGTTTAAAACATAAACAGACATTTTCTTTTGAACGTTACTATCCTGCATAGTAATTGTCATGTCATGTTTTAATATACACAAAAACCTTGTACTTACATACATGATTTTTGTGCACACAACCAGAGCATCACCAAAAACTCGAGGTCGAGTGAAATATTCATTGTGCTCCAAAAGGACCGTACGCTAAATACGAGATCTGCTAAAACGGTCACATTCACAGACAAGATACCGCATGTACAAATATGTCCGTTCAGTTCTCAATCATTATGGAGATACGTGACGTGACGGTCGGTTATATAATGACATATTGGGCTTAACTCTAGATTCAACCGGCTAAACCTAAAACTAAAATCTATCTGTCACTTTCAGACTAAAAATATTGGAAAAGGACAGGACATCTATTCTCACCGGTTATTGATTTATAGTCGGTGCCTTTATGTGTTTTCTGTCATTTTTATGCGCCGTCATATGGCGGATAAAATTGACAGAAATACTGGAGAAACGTGCAAATAAGTATAAAATGCCTATTTTTATTTAATTTTATTATTATGAAAGTGACAGATAGATTTTAATTTTAGTTTTAGCCGGTGGTGTATAGAATTAAGCTGAATTATTTATTTTATCTTATTTAGCTATTAATATCCTAATGCTGAGCAAAAGCCTCTCTTCGCTGTCTCTATGACTGTGTCGTTTTTGTACGTCTTTCGACCAATCTTCTCGCCACCGCTTTCTCGGCCGGCCACGTCACCTTTTATATCTTTTAGGCCCTATGAAAATATCACATTGCTTTTTGTACAAATTAAAGAGGTTGCGTAGTCTAGTCTGATTTAGATCTATGGTCGCTTCTTGCCGGGGCCAGGAGCTTCGACCACAAGCCCGAGTTCGCTTCTCGGCTGAGGCAAAAAGTTAAATTCAAACATACCGACTTCTACTTTAGCAGCGTATGCTCATTAAAGTTAGAAAAAGAGGTTTTCATACGAGGAAATTGAGTTAAATGGGACGAGAAAAGAAATATTGACACAGGTAGTGACTTTTTTGGGAAATTTTCAGATAGTAGGTACATAATTGCTCGTATTTACAAAGCGATCTCAAGATTGAGAGAAATATTAAGCATGGATTTGACAGGCCACATTTCACTGAAATGACATTTCTGATACGAACTCAAACTAGCTGTTAATCTCAAGCGCTGTTTATCTGTACGGAAGTTGATGAGCAGCATAATTCATATTTTTTTCGTAACCATCTTTTAGTATACTGTGCAGTGTAGCTTACCAAACACAAAACATAAAGTATAATACTAAAAACCTGCCTTATAAATTCACACTTGAGTTCCAATCACGCGAAAGCTTAAAATGCTTAGAGCTTCTTCAGCACTGTCACGATGAATCGCTGTCTATCCAGCTTGATTTTTTATTTTAATGTCAATATGATCAAAACAATAACCGCACAGTAACTAAAGTCCATTAAATATAAATGCGGTTCGAAGTCCCTTGCAAAGTGGCCATCGAGAGCCGCTGTCAACCGCTGTATATTTTCGGCGACATCAAAAAGTCCCTTACATGACCCACTCATCCCTTAGCAGTAAACAAAGGGAGTGGAAAAATCTCTCGAATTTGTAACAAGTCTGAAGAACAATTAAAGTTTGTCGTCCCTGGAGAAAGAGGCGCTGGTAAGTGCTTCGCTTGATTTGTTTGACTTTTAAAATGGATCCGTCGAGTTTGAATGAACTGAGAACAATTTGATTACGCTCCGGGAATACCTCAAGTGCTTTATATTGTTTGTCAATATTCATGTGTACTCCTATGCTAGCCTGGGAGCGAGAGAAAAACAGGTTTCAGCATCTTGCAATTTATGCGATGGGCTGACAACCTGTCCTACCTACAAATCTATCTAAAATAACTCTCAAAACTTTGTCAGTCGTGGCGGAATGACTTTTGTTTAGGTCGCCTACCCCATTAGGAATAAAGGCGTGATTATATGTGTGTATGTATGCCTATGTTTTTGAGAGGCTTCTTCCAAAACTGGAACGTTTGGCTTTTATTATGCTGTTTATAACTGCCTCCGTGGTCTAGCAGTCTAAACCATTGGTTCTCGATTCGGAGGTCCCGGGTTCGATTGCCGGCGAGGGACACTGACTTTGTGTTGTTGTTTCCAGGTTGGTTAGGACATTGCAGGCTGATCACCTGATTGTCCGAAAACTAAGATGATCCATGCTGTCGGATGGACATGTTAATAGTCGGTCCTGCGCCTGATTTCCTTGTGGTCGTGTCAGTCAGTCTGTCCCGTCAGAATAAGAGATTGAAGAATTAGGGAGTACTCCAATGTGTAGCGCAAACACTTGGGCACTAAAAACTAGTCATGCGCAGGTGGCCGATCTGTGGGAGATTGATCACTTTCACCAAAAAATGGTGGGAGGACATCAATTATGCAGTTTTATTTTCGCGTAGGGAATCATTTTAAAATGTTTTTTGTTTCTTTATATCCTGAACTTGATAATAAAAGATATCGCCTTGGAAAAATATTCATTATCAAAAACACATCGAAACAACACATTCTACAAATATATACCATTTCATTCGAATTTAAAATCAAACGGCAAAAAACAATCACAAGTGAATAATTAGGTCGTAAAAAGTTAGAATCTCGAAGTTGAGGCTATAATGGTAGGTACTTGAAACTTTACTATCTTTGTTCAGTTTTGAAGTTCATTACGGCCAGCAATCGACTGGCAATGGAAGGATTGTGACACACACAGACAGGTTGTTTTTGTGACTAAAAATTAAATAAAGATTAAAAAAATATATAGTAATAACATTGGCGTTTAGGCTTCTTCTGGATAAGGACACTCACTGAAAATGTCTTTGTTGTTGCTGACCCTGACTGAAATAGAATCGGTATTAAAAACCATTGAATAAATACTTATTTTTTATACCAAGATAAAAGGAATAAATATTGTTGATTATTGACAAAACAAAAGTAGAAACTGTCAAGTCATAGAATAAAACATTAAGGAATATTATATTATTTGTAAAGCTTTTATCATAAGACCTTTAATGACTGACCTATTCTGATCTTTTTTTTTATTAAAAAGGGGTTTCCATTGAATATCCTCAAAGAACCTATCCTACATAAAATCTTGATGATGTAGATATCCTACAATTTTAAATATATTCTTTATTACATAAATTTCAATACATAGGTTAAATCTTAAAATTAAAGCAAAGGCGAGCTTATCTCTATAAGAGATCTCTTGCAGCCTACCTAGTGGGGATGAAAGATTGGACTTCACGGGATATAAGTACAATAAGTAAAATAAATAATTTTAAAAATAAAACAAATACATATATAATACATAATTTTACTCCTACTTAATTATACAAGTCATACAAGACTTTGAAAACGCTGTCTAATCTTCAAAACCGTGTGTCCAAAACGTAAGAGAGCATTATTCAACCGTAATGGCGACCCCATAACTCCAAGTCTAAGTGTTCTGTAGCTTTCGTCTCTATAAATTACTGTGATTTATAGACGAAACTCAAAAGAGTCGACAAAACTTTTGTCGTTTGCAGAAAGAAACAGATTTTCCAAGGCGACTAATGAAAAGGCCGCTTTGTCTTGAATGCCGCTTCGAGGCTCAACTTACCACTTTGGGAATGATAGGAAAGACAAAGTGGAAGGATATTTTGTTTCCTTCATCTTATTTAGGCATTTTTTTATTGCTCCTACTTTTGTAGTACTAGATAACCTGGCACACCACATACATATATACATACATACATATAATCACGCCTTTATTCCTAATGGGGTAGGCAGAGCGTAAACGACCCAAACAAAGGTCGTTCCGCCACGTCTGACAAAGTTTTGAGGGTTATTTAAGATAGATTTGTAAGTATATTGCTGTAGTGACAGGTTGTCAGCCCATCGCCTAAATTACAATATACTGAAACCCTCGGATCCCTTAGCTGGTTTTTACAGCATGCCCGGGAGGAAATGCAGCTGGCACGTTCTATGTTTTTCTCTCGCTCCCAGGCCAGCATAGAAGAACCACACCACACCACGTCATTAAGGACGTGCAATTCATACTGTGTTCAAAAGTTTAATTAAATTCTTCTCTACAATTCAGTATGAAGGTTTAACAAAAATACTCATTAATTTTCGCATTTGTGATATAATAGGCGTCTCTTAACATCATCAATATACGTTACACCAGGTGTAAGGGACAGCGTCCCGCAAACTGATAGGGGTTGCTCTGTCTTCTTAGCGAGTGGATTCTCGAGTCAGACTACCCGATAAACCCTGGTGTCAGAGTTTTCAAACCGCCTACTAGCACAGCTATTGGGCCTCTGATGTGGTTTGAGTAACTACTAATATCGAAGACCTGGCATATTGTTTAGTTCTAAATATTGCAACTAGATTTGACATGTATTTAATAATTGTTGACCTAATAAAATATTATCACTACAGTATAAAACAAAATCGCTTTCTCTGTCCCTATATCCCTACGTATGCATAAATCTTTAAAACTACTCAACGGATTTTGATGCGGTTTCTTTTAATGGATAGAGTGATTCAAGAAGAAGGTTTATATGTATAATACATGCATAATATAGGAGAGAAACACTGATAATTTCCGTGCGAAGCCGGGGCGGGTCGCTAGTATTCTATAAAGAGATAAAAACTAAAATTCTGTCTCACTAAAAATAAAATGTCGTAGCACAGCATCCGACAGCAGGTTTCAAGTGTGTAGATATCGCATCCTTTAATGCGTCCTCAGGCGATTCTCACACTCACCTGCGAAGTAGTGTTCCGTGTTCCTGTCCCAGATAAATGGAGTGATCAGACAAAACAAGCAGTACACTCTAGTGTTGCCAGCTTCGTATTCCGATAAACAATAGCTTATAATAGTCAGAATAATAATTTATTTAATTTACTTATTGCTAGTGGCAAAATGTACAATCGTATAAAATTAGTTACTTTCCTCAGTTCAAGTTCACAAGATTTGGTAATTTGGCGTTCTTGCATATTTTTTTTTGCTTCATTCTGCAATTTTCCAGATTGAAATTTGAATACTTTCTTCAATAGATTTTTAAACCATAATATGCAGTACACATTTAACTATGTCGTTGTACTTATGTTTATTGCCTAAATACAAATTCACCATTTGGGATAAGTTTATTTTTCTTCCATGCTGGACTGGAAGCTAGAGAAAAACACAGAATGTACCAGCTGCATTTCCTCCCGGGCATGCTGTAAAAATCAGATAAGGTTTCCGAGGGTTTCTGTGTATTATAATTTAGGTCACAGCAATATACCTACAAATCTATCTTAAATGAACGGAACGACCTTTGTGTAGGTTGTTTACGCTCTGCCTAGCCCAAGGATAAAGGCCTGAATATATGTTTGTATGTTATTTATTTTTACAAAATCTTCTAAAACTTCAGTCTCTTATCGAGTGGCTTTTGAGTCGACAAACTACCTCATGAACCCTGGTTAGAGTTATTAGGCCCGTATTGATAAACAGCAATTGAAACTGACAGCTAGTTTGAGTTCGTATCAGAAATGACATTTCAGTACAATAAGGCCTCTCAAAGCCATAGTTAATATTGCTCTCAATAAAGAGATCGCTTTATAAATACGAGCCTTAGAGTGCTGTGATCACTAGAATTGAAATTGTTGGCAACACTGTTACAGCCATAGTCACTGTCAGACTTTAGTACGAGAATGAGCTCCAGGCGACAGTGTTTGGTTGTTGTGTCAGGACGTTTTGTAGATAAAATATTAAGAGAATTATTTGGAGGTAATACATAGTTCCATTTACTAGAGCTTATAGATAAGAGAAGCATTTATAAACGTTTACAGTCCTTACTATATAACTACTATTTTATTATTAAAATAAATAGAAATGACTAATCAATAGAATGTAATTTACGCCATGTTTATCATAATAATTTTATGTGGGTTTAGAAGGATAGAGTATTTATGTAGAACTATGTGCTCATTTTGCTAGACATCTATTATATATATGAACATTTTTTTAAACATTAGCTATATTTTTATCACTCTAAGGCTCGTATTCATGAAGCGATCTCAAGATTGAGAGCAGTATTACATATGGTTTGACAGGCCATAATGTACGGAAATGACATTTCTGATACGAACTCCAACTAGCTGTCAATCTCAAGTGTTGTTTATCAAAACGGGCCTTAGTCCAGCATGGAAGCGTACGAGTACTTATTTTATGTTAAATCATAAATATAATACGTTCACACTCAGTTGAGCAGTAAGAGAAAAAAAGAAAAAAATACTGCAGCAATATTAACGGTACTAACATATAATTTGCGAGCGCATTACGAAATGACAAGTTGCATACAGATGTTCATGCACAACTCAATTTGAGCAATTCAAGGGGGACGCATAAATAAAATCTCTCAATTTAGCCTCTCTGATGTAAACGACGTAATTTTCCGCTGAAGTGAAAATAGTCTGGCTCGGTGCAGGCAGGCAGAGCAATTGCCTCAACTTGTTTAGCATAATAGAGCATAATACGGTGATACCATTAAGGCACAAAAGGCATCCTTGGCTAGCGAAAGGGCGTTTTTCCACTAGACGCCACGTCCACGGTACGGCAACGGTTTGATGACGATATCATCACGATACCGTCGCCCAGTTTTTCTATTATATGTTTTTTTGTTAACGGTGCGGGTAGATGTTGAAATTGAATAAAAGAAGCTATTATTAACAAAATTATCTTTTTATTTGAAAGGCTTAATTATGCCAATTTGTTTGGTAAATGACATAATTTAGCAATACGCAAGGGTTTCTCACAGTAGCATGGATAATACGGAAGGCCCGAAAACCCAAATTTTCAACGATTTAAAGTTCTCTTGAAAAGGCGTTGGCTGGTATCAGCTGAACCTAAAGACTTAGGAGAGTTTGACAGTGAATGAAGGCACCTGAAATTAATGCTCCTGTAATAAATATGGCTAATTTTGTAATATTGTCATATATTTATAAAAAGGATTGATTGGGCCTTTCAAATAAAAATAAGCTTTGGAAATATGTCACAAACAGCTTGTTTTATTCTATTTCAATATCTATCCAAACTTTATGAAATCTCTATAGACCGGTAATACTTATCGTGCACCTAGGTCCACTCTGAGTGCACACACACACGCATGCTACGTACGAATACAAAACACATGCAGTTTGGCAAGCCGGCGACGATACCGCTGGGAATCAATACCGTGCCGTTGGCGTGGCGGCAGGTGGAAATGCGTGCCATATAATTTCATTGATTCTCATGCATTATCTCTTCCACGATACATACATACATACATATAATCACGCCTTTATCCCTAATGGGGTAGGCAGAGCGTAAACGACCTAAACAAAGGTCGTTCCGTCACGTCTGACAAAGTTTTGAGGGTTATTTTAAGATCGATTTGTAGGTATATTGCTGTAGTGACAGGTTGTCAGCCCATCGCCTAAATTACAATATACTGAAACCCTCAGATCCCTTAGCTGTTTTTTACAGCATGCCCGAGAGGAAATGCAGCTGGCACATTCTATGTTTTTCTCTCGCTCCCAGGTCAGCATGGAAGAAAATGATGACTTCCACGATACCGTCAAAGATATCGTGCCGTTGCCGTGGACGTTCCATCTAGTGGAAAATCAGCCATCCTTAGCGAGCGAAATAGGAAGCATAAGAATTTGTGGATGAAAAAGATGCAAAAGTTTTTGGAGACGGAATTAGCATATCTGGCTTCGCAGACTTGGAATTGCAACAGTTTAAAGTGTGTGCATTCATAAAGTTTATTTTTGTTTGCATAAACTTTCCTTTATAAGAATTCTTGAATATTTTAATGAGTATTTTGAAGTATATCAAATATATTTTTTCATAGTGTGACTATCTTCTTCTTCTGTCGAGTAGGTATCGAGTCTATGGACCCGATGAAGCCTGGTGTCAGAGTTTTTAAACCGCCTAGTAGCTCAACTATCAGGCCTCTGACATGGTTTTGAGTAACGACCACTATCAAAGACAGCGACCGGGATCGACGGCTTAACTTGCCCTTCGAAGCACGAAATCTTTTTCTTTTCGGACAATCAGGTGATTCAGCCTGCAATGTCCTAACCAAACTGAGGAAAAATTCACAAAGTGCTAAATTCACAAATATCAACTTTGTGTTTTCCCCCCTGAGAATCGAAGCCCGGACCTCCGAATCAGGAGTCCATGGCACTAGCCACTAGACCACGGAGGCAGTTGACTATAAGCTCATTGAATTCTTAAAACAAGCACTATTATAGTACTTTATACAATGCTAATGAGCTCTCAGGTTTAGTTCATAATTATAATGCAAGTGCCTGTTTTTGTAGCAGCTGCTACTTTGGATGACAGTCGTTCTTGTAGAAGCTAGATTTACGGAAAGATTTAAACCATAATAAACATTGAAGCGAGTTTCTAAGTGTTTCTTAGCATTAAATGTAGATTATTTCTATGACATACTTACCTTATTAGGAATAATAAAAATAAATTTATTAGTTGACGGGCTGACAACCTGTGACTACAGCAATAAACCTAGAAATCTATCTTAAATAACCCTCAAAACTTTGTCAGACCTTTGTTTAGGTCGTTTATGCTCTGCCCATTAGAGATAAAGGCGTGATTATACGTATGTAGAAATAGTAGTGCATGTTTATCTATTTTCATAAAATGTAACAAAAAATTACTTACTAGTAAACTAATGAGCAAAACACTTTGAGATAGCGCCAGCTGCATAAATTGATGGAAATGGCTTCTTTATCGAATGAGTTAGTTAAGATAAGTTTTATACTGGCGGCAATTCTGGACGCACTATTCTTTAACTATTTCTTAGCTAGCGCTGTCACTTTATTAACTTTATGAAAATTATAATGAAAAATCGTTTATTACGTAAATCTTATATCATACATATGATAAGGCTCCCCAGTAAGTTGTTGGAGACACTTGTGATGGAGATGAATTGATTTCCCAGCCTAAGTTATTATCCGAAAAACTAAATTTAATGTAATTGTGTGTGTGAGAATACAAATATAAATAAGTTGGCCGCACATAAGTATACATGGAAATACATATTTTATTTATCGCTACATAGTATAAAACAAAATCGCTTTCTCTGTCCCTATATCCCTATGTATGCTTAAATCTTTAAATCTACGCAACTGATTTTGATGCGGTTTCTTTTAATGGACAGAGTGATTCAAGAGGAAGGTTTATATGTATAATACATGCATAATATAGAAGAGAAACACTGATGATTTCCGTGCGAAGCCTATACGTATATAATATTATTTCTCCATAGTTTCAGTCAACATATTCTTGATAGAAGATTTTCTATTTGTTCATACGTCTGTGTTTTAACCAGATTGTTAAAGCCTGCTTACAGTTGTAAGATTGCAAAAGGGTACATTTATACCGAGCGATTAATCAAGTTGTATAAAATGAGAGCCTGCGTGGCGTACTGTCTCTGGGCAAAAGTAGTGCGAACAGGGTGAGCACGAGCAACTGTGTCGTTCCTTCTTTTGTCTTGAAGTGTCTGGTCAAATGTTAGTGATCTGTGGTAATTTAGGATTAAGTAACTTTGACATTAGAATAATATAGCAAATAAACACACTACTTTTATATTTCTAATCTGACGTAAGACGCTTTAAATAAGAACTGAGTATAGAGCACGATTCTTTATTTTACGTCAAATAATTTTATGTCAGATGAGGAATGTCAAATTCATGTGTTTATTAGCTATTTTCTTCTTACGTCAAAGTTAAAATGTGACAGCGCTAGCTAAGAATTAGAAGTAGGATTTTGTCGCGAGAATCGACGCCACTATCGTATCTAGTTAAGATAAGTTTTATATCGATTAAACTGGAACCAATTATTGGAGTTGCGAGGCGTGGGCCCGTAACTAGATGATAAGATAGTGCGCTCCAACAAATAAAGTAAACTCAATCAATCGAAGCAGTAGAAGACTTAATGTGCACGACAGATTCTGAAGGCTTGAGGAAATGCGTTAATATGGAAGCAATGAAAAGGAGATTAAATAATTAGCAGTCATACATACATACATATAATCACGACTTTATCCCTGATGGGGTAGTCAGAGCGTAAACGACCTAAACAAAGGTCGTTCCGTCACATCTGACAAAGTTTTAAGGGATATTTAAATTTGTAGGCATATTGCTGTAGTGACGGTTGTCAGCTTATCGCCTATACTACAATATACTCAAACTCTCGGATCGTTTAGCCGGTTTTTACAGCATGCCCGGGAGGAAAAGCAGCTGCCACATTCTATGTTTTCTCTCGCTCCCAGGCCAGCATGGATGTAGTTTTAGCAGTCATTGGATGATAAATGAGTATCTAAGCTAAATTCATAATCGTGGTAATTTCGTGGTACGATAGCATTGTGAGTGCTAAAAATCCTCAAAATATGTAAAAAGTGAGGCCATATCATTATTGACATGAATTCCAATCTTAATTTGGAGTGGTCAAACCCTACGTAGTTAAACTACATGGCTAGATGTCGCTAACGTCGGTATAACGTGTGCATAAAAAAGTCTATGATAAATTCATCACTCCCTCTACAGTTTCTGTGGGTCAGTTGGTAGAGTGATAGTCTGGCATTCCAGAGACACAGGTTCGATTCATTCCAGAGACGAAGTTCTATTCTTGCCAGAAACTAATTTATAATTTTCTTTCTTTCATATTATATGAAATTAAACAGCATTGTGAGTGCTAAAAATTCTCGAAATACGATAAAAAGAACTCTCACTTGCATGCAACAGTCTCTAGAACTTGTGGTGACAACACAACAGTGTTTAGATTGAGACTGATAGCCTGCAATATTCTAAAATGGACTTCATATAAACTATGCGTATTTAGTAGAAAGTTTGATAACTTGGTAAGATTGTTCATTAAATCTTTGTAAATTTCTACTATAATAGCTACAATAAATCTCGGTGCCCCGTTTGCATGTTAACATCGTTTTATTACAATGTTCACCTACGCTTAAATACGTTGTACAACTATTTAGTCTGGCGTTTTCATTACGCCCGCCTAGATTTATACACGCAAGGGTCATCTTAGAAAATGAGAATGGGTGGGTGCCAAGCTACTGTACACAAGCGGGTTTGTAAGATTTACAATTTCTATTTGGCCATGCCAAGTCTCATACGGTGCGGATGCAGAACAATTTAGCGGATCCTCATACTTGATATTCAAGATCTTCCGCTACCGCCAAGACATTTATATGCATTTAAACCCGTCTTCTCGAATCGGAATTTGAAGATAAAACTGAAATTATATGCGGAAATATCTCCGCTGTTGTGGAAGTCTTTTATTGCGAATATGGCTATAAAAATAAAACTGTAGCCGACGCGATTCAAGTTTATGCCAGCGGTTTATAGCGTGCGACTGAAACAGAGCCAAATGTTATTTAAAATAAAGGAACACATGGCAGACAATTTAAAAGTCGAGGAAGTCTTCTTTTGCATTCATATTGGTTTTGTCGCCGCATTCACCACTACGGCGAATAATAACAACAAGACGTTTTACGTTTGCATCGAATTTTCAGCCCCGTTGTCTTCCCGACTTATTATTCGTACCAAACAGAGGGTGACTCGAACACACCACTTAGACACCAAACAAGGGTGTATTAAGTGTGAGTTAAAATTTAAATTGATTCCGCCCTCCCTTCTGAGGAAATTCAAATAGTGCGCGGTGTGATCTCGAGCGAGATGCACTGTTTGTGGGATTCTTTTTCTACAAATTGGACGCCTCCGGGCGTTTAGGCACCAAAAGAACTGGGGATTGGACGTTGTATCTTTGTTGTGGACGTGTATGTACGTGTGCTGTGATTACACGGTTCATTTGTAAGGGGGAGGGCTAAACAACTCTTTTAAGATTCTGTCTACAACATACCTAACGTTTTAAATTGAGATCGTGTTTACAAAAATGTAAACGACCGGATTTGTAGCGCTCATTAGGAATTCTTAAATTGAAAAATGAAATCAATCCCGTTGTATATCGTTTACATTGTAAGAAATCTTGCTCTCTGAAGCGAAAGAGCTGTAATTTCATGCAAATTTCTTCCGGTTTAAGTATGAAATTCATTTTATTTTTTCCTTTCATTTTCTTCAGGTTTCGGTTGCTTCGTAAAAAGCTTTTACATTCGTCTCGTTTACAAAGTTAACAAAAGGCGCGACTATGCTCCAAGTGGAATATTAATGGAGTCTAGAATTCGGTATCAAATAATGTGAGTGGGACTTTTCTGGGACAAGCCGGGTTCTGACCTTAATTCAGTGAAAATGGCAGTGTCACAGAATGTATAATAGTACTACATACAGAATGGTCATTCACCTCCCCTCCCCAGTCCGATATCCGTCACACTCCGTGCCAGATTGTGTGTCACATTGGGCGTACGCTTAGCGTGTATGGCGCGCGCATGTTTCCCAGTGTATCGGAAATAATAAAATTTTGTGTTCCAAAGATTGTTAGTAACTTCATACAAAATATGCAACCTAACCTATTCTAACTATAGTCTTTTAAACGTTGTTTAGAGGTAACAATCTTTGGAATTATGTGTAGTAAGGAAAATGGACATTATAATTTATATATTTATGTGATCAGTGAAATTAGTTGTTGATAGGTATCCTTTTTTAACTCCACGATTCCACGTGAATATGACAATACGAAGTGCTTATTGTTTTGAGGTCTGTTGTAAAAAGTTGACACCGTATAACCTAAATATAGTTATATTATTGTAATCAGTTTATTATTAATCAGAATGACAGATTATTGTTCCAAACAATGTACGAGAAAAAAATCGTACGCAGCCATTTCATTCAATCGTGCATGTTCCAGCCGCTCACAGTCCCAACGTACGCAGTGACTTTGTAAAAGCGGCAATACGGAATAATTTATTATTAATGAAAAAAGTTCAAATATTTGACTATAATATTCTTTGCATGTGTTAAGTTAGGTACACACATAAAATCACGCCTTTATTCCTTAAGGGGGTAGGAAGAGCTAAATAAATTATATAAATTATTAAAAAGATACATACATATAATGACATCTTTATTCCTAATGGGATAGGCAGAGCGTAAATGACCTAAACAAAGGTCGTTCCACCACATCTGACAAAGGTTATTTACGATAGATTTGTAGGTAACACACAACAGTAATACTTGTTCCATGAAAAATAAAGCATATGTTTGTATTGTTTTATATTAATTACTGATTATTTAATAATTATTTACTTCTAAAAATCTATGTTAGCAGTACCTACTTTACAAAAATCTGAACATCTTTCCAATGAACATAATCGAAAAAATTTACAAATATTTTGCACGCACAAGGTTACGTCCACTATCCATGCTTCGCGTCAGTTGGCGTGGCGCGCGTGGCGCCGGCCGGCCGCCCGCCATTTTTTTATTGTTTTGGCAGTTTGACGTGTGCACTGCGGTCATCACATCGGTATCACTTATTTAATTTTAAATAGATTTTTATTGTTTTTTATGACTTTTGGACCATTAAAAATATGTGCAGGGATGACAAATTAGCTAAATATATGTGTGTGTGTGTGTCTATTCACTTAAAAGAATAGGTTAGTGTGTGGCGTCTTCGTTCCAATTGACAAAGGATTTTGTTCGTAACTATGATCGAATAATATCTCCGTCACTTAATGTTCATTAGGTCAGTGCTTACAAATCAATTACGAGTTAACGTACCAGATTAATCAAGTGGTGATTATGACCGGTATAACAAAATTTGTCAACCCTTATAACACGCACACAAACGCAGGGCAAGTGCAACATGGCGTCTGTCGATGTGTGACCAAAATGACATGATAGTTAGAAGTGTCCGGGCTGTGGCAGTAGGAATAAAACTGGTAATGCTTCCCCTATATAGGATGTGTAGGTATAAAAATATGAGTGTAGGGTATTTTGCCCTTTCACGAGACGTCGGCGATTCCCTTCGAACGTCTGCCAAAATCAATCTTAAATATTGAATTTGCGTCGTAATCTGATAGAAAGTTTTACGGGAAACGAGTTTCTATTACATTTTAACACAATTTTGTTTGGAGTTTTCACCTTCCTGGATGCGTCTATACATTGACGATGTTCTGTTCTGGTCCTTCAAACTTGTTGGGGGGAATTTCAAATTTTAATTGCGGACGTGAGGATGCGTACAATTAAATTTAATGTTTGTTCGCTGTTCGTAACCATGAGCGGTATAAACTTTCTGCCATTATCGTCATAATGTTCTATTTTATGAGTTTCTTGACTTGCACATTAAATAAGGTCAATTCTGAATTAATTTTATTTTACTAATAACAAAATTACGGACAATTATTTTACTAATTTCAAAAACAGAACAATTTTTCATTGAGTATTTCAAAAATTACGTAAAATAGAAAGTCAAAATCTGTTACAGTTTTATTTAATACGATTTTAAGATTGACGGTTACTGTTACGGTACAAAAATTGCCGGAGTCATATATTTTTTATAATAACAGTGATATTAATAGGTAACGTGTAAACTATTTATCGTACCTACCTAGACATACATACTCCCAAACCTATTGGGCGTTTTTCGACTAGACGGCATGGCGATGGCAACGGCGACGGCACGGCACCGTCGACGGTACCGTGAAAGAGATAATCTATGAAAATCGATGAAATTATATGGAACGCTTTTTCTATTGCTGGCACGGTAACGGCACGGCATTGATTCCGACCGGTACCGTCGCTGGCCTGCAAAACTGCATGTGTTTTATATACGTACGAAGCTTGCGTGTGTGTGTGTGCGCTCAGATTTTGGAACTAGGTGGATGTTATCGGGACGTTTCCGTGTCGTTGCCCTGCCTTCTAGTGGAAAAACAGAGCCACGGCATCGTGACGGCGCCGTTAACGTGCTGTTTAATCGAAAAACGCTCAATGAAACTTAATTATCGTTACTTAATTAGTAATGAAACTGACCATTAATTTACGTATCCGCTATATCCGATAAATACTCAACTGAAAATGCGTATTATCCACTATTCCTTCATTAATTGTCACCAGTTAATATAATATTAACGTATTATGGGAAGATTACCACGGTAACATGGTAATCCCAGTTTTGAACGGTAACTCTTTTTGCTCTAAAGGATTATAGGTACGTCAATGGCTGTTCATTAAAACACCGTAGTGATGTGATATACTATCGACATTTTTTTTTCGAAGTTTCAGTTAGTGATATTGTGTTGTATACTGAAACACAGTTTTTAAGTGACACTTTACTTTCAAGTACAGTGACACTTAATTTTAAGTGCAGTGCTGAACTGGGAGCTTCCATGCTGGACTGGGAGCGACAGAAGAACGTAGAATGTGCCAGCTGCATCTTCTCTCGGGCATGCTGTAAAAACCAGCTAAGGGATTCGAGTGTATATTGTAACTTAGGCGATGGGCTGACAACCTGTCACTACAGCAATATCCAGTTCTATCTGAAACAACCCCCAGAACTTGTCAGACGTGGCGGAACGACCTTTGTTTGGGTTGTTCAGGCTCTGCCTACCCCATTAGGGATACAGGCGTGATAGTATGTATGTATGCAGTGCTGAAAGAAATAAGTATTTTAGGGATGGTAGAGTTTGGTGCAAAGCCGCATGAGAAATATTCCTTCTCGCTTATTTCTTTCGCTAATCATAAATCAATATAAGTAGGAACTTTATTTATTTACCGCAGGGCATTATTTGCTGCGAGGTCCAGAGGATCAGTTTTTGTTGCACCGTTAGCACCACCCGGGGTCACGTGTAGGGTTTTTAAGGTAGTTCCTACGGACGTGGAGCAACATCCACTTGTAACGACCACGTCTATTAGAAATTGTGACCGGGACCGACGGATTAACGTGCCTTCCGAAGCACGGAATCTATTTTCTTTTCAGACAATCAGGTGATTCAGCCTGCAATGTCCTAACCAAACTGGGAAAAACTTCACAAAGTGATAAATTGACAAATATCAACTTTGTGTTTCCCCCCCTGGGAATCGAACCCAGGACCTCCGGATCGTAAGCCCAAGGCTTTAACCACTAGACCACTGAGGCAGTTAACTTGCACCTAAAGAGAATGGAACCCATTATAAAATATCTATGAGGGCGGCTAGCATAAAATAAAATTGTTTAGGAAACGTACCTTTTACCATCAGGTTTACCGTAGGCTTATTGTTTTGCGTGATTAACGGAAATATAATAAATACTTAAGGCTTAAATATAATACATACATACATACATAAATCACGCCTTTATCCCTTACGGGGTAGGCAGAGCGTTTAACGCCTCGTAAAAGGCGCTTTCGCCACGTCTGACAAAAATTGAGTAATAAATATAATAAACACTTAAAATCGAAAATTTGCAAAGTTTGAGGCAGTTATATCCGTAATTATTTTCATTTTACACTTATAAAAATATATGTCATTCTAGAACCTTAGCGTGGGATGGGATCTCCCTTCTAGTGGTCCACCTCGGGCAACGGCAGAACAGGCTTGTCTGTGAATAAATCCGGCTAAACGATCCCTAAAAAGCGGTGGTAGGCTCCGTAAAAGGCCGCCTGGCTCGCACTGATCCTCTCACCGGAGTCCGGCGCCAAACAGCTTGCTGTGTTCCGTCGTTGCGTAAGATTGCCAGTGCCATAACAGGCACCTTCTGGGTGAGCTCGTTCCATCGACTCTGTCATGGTCATCCCTGACCTAGTGTCAAGAGCAAACCCATTTAAAAAAAAAACATATGTATATAATATTTGCTAAACTAGAATATGATATTTTCTAATTGAATTTAAAATAAATGTAAACTCAGGACTAAAATACGTTTTGAGGCAGTTATATTATTCAATTGTAAGTCAGAACTTCGTAATGTTAACTGAATATATTCCTAAAAGTATTAGCTAGGACATGGTATGTTTAATATTTTGAACTTTTTTGTGCATAATTTTTAAATCGCATTTTTGAGCGATAATCGCAAATTTGAACCAGTTGAACCGTGGACGGAAGCGCCACGCTGGGTCGCGCGATAATTTGAACGATATGTCAATGGCGTTATGTTGATCCTGGTCTTAACAGGTTTTGTCTTGGCATTCTATAAATGTTGCCTTACTAACATTTTTGAGCATCGATAAATTTTATTTTACAGTACAGCACTAATGAACTTCCCGTTAAGCCTTTTTACGTCAAATCTCTTTTAAGTGCACACCTTAATTAATTAATCGGCGAATTTCAGAAAGTTTCAAGTAACTTTGCAATTAACAGCTTCTTGTTTTTTGATTTGGCTTCAAAATTCAAATTTTATTTGCTACGATGCAATGAGGGGGTGTAAGAGCCAATTTATTTTTAGGGTTTAAGTGCAAAAAGTGATATAAGTGCAGCAACACACAGGCGTCAGTTGCTACGAGCAAGGTTGCGCTCAACAGGCTGTCAATGATTTTCTAATAGATTTTCGCACTCACAGCCCTATTTTATTTCTGAAAACATTAGAAATAACAAATTCAAACTTCAACCGCGTCTTTGGTAAACCGGCCCAACGCTCTAAACAGCTAAGCTACAGCAGCCATGTCCCGAACGACGAATTAGTGATCTGCTATTTATTACTCGTCATGAGTGGACGCTAGCGATATATGTTGTACGATGTCAATGCTTTTTGTATTGCCTACAGTACACATGCGTCACCTTACTCACTACGCGCGCGTAGCGAGGAACTCTACGTCGGCGCATCCTTCTTCTAGTACGCGCGCGAAGCGCGTAAGATGACGCATTCGTGATGTAAGCCATGCAAAAAGCATTGACAGCGTGTTGAGCGGAACCTTGCACGCAGTAAGTGACGCCTGTGTGTTGTTGCACTAAGAGTTGTAAAAGATCTGAAGACTAATTAGATTGCAAAAGGGTGTTTTTTTCTTACGGCCAAGCCACGCAGAAATTTGTAGCACCGAAAAGAAGCGCAGTGCGAAAGGGAAACCTTCTTGTGATGCGACTGTAAAAAAGTTTGTCACAGTGGTAAATGTCCCGTACCCAAGCCGTTATGAGCATTTTTTGTAAAAAAAAAATAATACAATTAATCATGTAAGTAACACACAAAAGGGTTAAAAATAGCGCAGACCGATGATACTTCCAGTTCGCTTCATCAAAGTTCATCACCTCACAAGTCCAGCCGCGTAGAAAGGCGGCATTCATCAAAAGATAACGAACAATCGTCAAATTAAATTCCACTGTGAAATGTACTCACCGCACACAGATAAATATGTAGGGGGTGACCCTGGTTAGGGATGTAGGATTCTGTTACAGAAAAAGAGGCATGCATGCTTCACTTAAGGTGATTCCTCCCGGCAAATGGTTGTTTTGAAGAAATTATTTCTCCTTAACAATTCATTGAAAATTCCAAAAAAAAATACACCTAAGAAATTAATTAGTTCATAGCCTGCACTTGCAACATTTAAAAATATTTTAGTTCTTAAATAAGTATGGTAAAAAATTACTGGATGTCAAGTCGTTTTTATCAGTATATTTGATATTCCTTCTCAACTATTAGGAGCGCTATCACGGTTTTTTCGGTAAAATATCCGTATTATGATTATCTAAAATCGCAACATAGCTTTTCATGGAGTCTTAGTTTTTATGGAATTATATTAGTTTTTATGGAATAATATTTTTTGTAAGTTCTTCGCACATTTTTGACGCGGCCACGGACTTAACCGCCACGCCGTAGCGTGCACTGATTTGAACGATATTCTAAGGCATTACGGGCGATGGTTGCATATTTGGAAATCTACCTGATAATCTGCCGGGGGGATACACCTTAAGGTACACTGAGTTAGGTACTGCGCCACCGACCAAAGCGAAGCTCTTAAATTTAAGTTAATATAAAGTTATTTTAGTTAATATTCTTGCGTTTGAAGCTGGCCTGGGAGGCCAGGCCAGCATGGAAAAACATTATTATTTTCGTAACTATGCAGAAGAGTCGTTTCCTACTTTCCCGTCTATTGTACTTGCACTCGATTCAAAGAATCATCCTTATTTCGCCTGTTTCTCTGCCATAAATCTTTCGTTATCTGTGTTTCCATTAACATTTATTCTCCGAACCTCGTATTCACTTTGCTAAAGGTTTTTACAATTCTATTCACAGATATGAGAGTATTATGTATATCTGATATATCTTTTAAAATGGAAGGTCAATTTGAGTTGAGGTTTTTGTTAATTTAAAGGGATGTTATCGTAAAGTATTCATGATGAATGTAATTAATAACTTACATGGTCAGAGATAAAAGTGTGTTATCTTAGGGTATAAAAGAATAGTAAATAAAATAACAAGCCTGAATTCATCGTTCTAAAGTGTGTAATGAAAATATGGAATTTAATTTTTACTTAAGTTGGTAGGAAAGGAGATCTTCCTTTATCTTTAAAACGTAAACTCGTAGACATTTATATCTTACCTGTCCTAACCTATGGCGCGCAGGTCTGGTCTTTGACTGCTTCTCAGAAGTTCAAACTGGCGGTTCTTCAGCTAACGATGGAGCGCAGCATACTTAGGGTCGAAAGAATATACAGAGTCCAGAACACGACTCTGCGCTCCAAAACGTGCGTTACTGATGTGACCGAGAAGTCGGCAAAACTGAAATGGGAATTGACAAGTCATGTGTGTAGAATACACCCGGAGAGATGGGCCAGACTAACGACCGAGTGGGTCCCCCTCAATAGCCGGAGAGGGAGAGGAAGACCTAGAAAACGGTGGCGCGACGACCTAGATGCTTTTGAAAAAGACTGGGTAAACGTGGCTTAAGATCGCAACAAGTGAAAAGAACAAGGAGAGCCTTTGCCCTGCAGTGGGACAGAACAGGCTTATAAAAAAAAATGGGAGAATAATTGAAAATCTGAGTGTTTTCCATGCTTTGGCAGTTATACCTACAGCAATTCCTACTATCATAAATAACTTATCATATTTATAAAAGAAGGTGCAAATTTATTCAGAATATACCAGTGTACCTCAACGATAATTGACTTTTATATCAGCAATTTTGCTCGCATTCGAAATGTAGATGTTAGAACAAAAGACCTTTTCATCCCATTTTATCCTCTGGTCCACAGACTAAAACGTTAAGTGCTAACAGCATTGTCTCCAATGCCATCGCGTGGTGTTAATTTTTTTGTGTAGCAGAGGCTTTTAGGGGACAGTGATTAATAGTCCGGTGAGGCACATGTATCTCCCGTTTTGTATACATCCACCAGCCTAATAAGACCTTTGACATCTCTCAGGCTTGATCGAGAATCAATACCGAGCTGTGACGAGAGTTTTGTTTCATAGCTCAAGTTATGCTGGTCTCGAAGATGTTTTCAAAAGCGTGTTGGGCACAGAAAATACTCTGAAAAGAAACCGTTCGTATCATTGCCACATTATTAGCTGTAATGGTGGCTGAAATTCAATTTATTACGATCTTAAGAACCCTGAAAGGATTGTGGGAGTTCTTTTTTCTGTCTCTGCGTGATGTTTTCCTATAATTTTCGCTAAATAACGTGAAAGGCTACTGCTTTAAATGGCTCTAAATTATGCTTCTTCTTATGCTGAAAATAATTACCGTAAATAAATGTACACGTTTTATAGACAAGTGTTTATCAATTTTATTATTAAAACTAGCTGTGCCCGCGACTTCGTACGCCCGGTTTGTATGGAAAACACGCAGTGTCGAACATACTGAAAACGCTTCTCCGCGCGTAGGAGCGGGATCTGCTAACCCGCGCGTGGAAGCGTGTTTCGCCTAAACTGGGTACTTACTCAATATAGAATGGTTTGCGTGATTATTTCTAACCTAGGCTGGACACCAGGTAATTAAAAAAACTCAGTCAAATAAAAAGGCCCTTTAAAATTGGTTAAAAATGATCAGTGTTTAATTTTCTGCCTACCCCCTAAGTCAGGTGGCGTTATTATTTGTATCGTAACTTTGAGTTTAAGTAATGCTTAGTCAAACAAAACAAGTTCCATAAAAATCGGTTAAAAGACCGGAATTCAATTTCCTACTTACCTCCTAAGTCATGAGGCGTGATTATTTGTATCGTAACTTACTTACTCAATATTAGCATGGTATGCGTGATTATTTCTAACCTAAGCTGGATACCAGGTAATTTAAAAAACTCAGTCAAAAAAAGTCTCTTTAAGATCTGTGAAAAACGATCAGAGTTCAATTTCCTGCCTACCCCCTAAGGCAGGTGGCGTGATTATTTGTATCGTTACTTTGAGTTTAAATAATGCTCGGTCAAACAAAAAAAATGCATCAAAATCGGTTAAAAACGACTGAAATTCAATTTTCTACCTACCTCCTAAGTCATGAGGCGTGAAGATTTGTGTCGTTACTTTGATTTTAAATAATGCTCATTCGAATAAAGTTCCATAAAAATTGGTTAAGAAACAGCCAAATTTCAATGTCTTGCCTACTCCCTAAGTCAGGTAGCGTAATTTTAGGTATCCTAAGGTGCAACCCGGGTAACACACAGTGGAAGAAAAAATGTTCCATCGAAATCGGTTCAGTCGTTTTGGTGTGATGTGGTCTTCTTCTGTCGAGTGGGTATCGAGTCTATGGACCCGATGAACCCTGGTGTCAGAGTTTTTAAACCGCCTAGTAGCACAACTATCAGGCCTCTGACATGGTTTTATGTAACGACCACTATCAAAGACAGCGACCGGGACCGACGGCTTAACGTGCCCTCCGAAGCACGAAATCTTTTTCTTTTCGGACAATCAGGTGATTTAGCCTGCAATGTCCTACCCAAACTGGGGAAAAATTCACAAAGTGATAAATTCTCAAATATCAAATTTGTGTTTTATTCCCTGGGAATCGAACCCGTGATGTGGTAACATACAGACAGACAGACAAAAATTCTAAAAAAAAAACAATCTGGTCTTTATATCGTTAATAATGCCTGCAACAATATTTTTTTTCGAAAATTATTCAATGTACAGACACGAACGACCCTTCTAGAGATTTATTATATGTATAGATTATGCATTTCGATTAAAAAATCAGGAAAATGATACTATAGCGTTCACATATTGCACAGTACGTACGCATCTAAACGTTAACTGGTTACATTTTCCTGTAAAACTTTACAACCACACAATTTTTTCACCTGCTCTCCAAATATTTTCCATTCCAGATAATTATACAGAAAAAAAAGCCACAATTACGCTCTCAAGTAAACAGGGAGAACGATATAGCTTTCCTACCCATTAAAACTGAAGATAAGCTACTGTCAACCGTGGGTCGTTAATTTCTACGGGACCTCAACTTTTTATTGTTCGCAATTCTGGGAGAGTACTATGTAACCGAAGGGAATGAGGATGGGCTGAATTGGGCTGGTTTCTGGTCCATTACTGCTTGTAAGTTGGAACAGCGGTAGCATCGATAGTAAGATCAAGGTACTGCCAAAATAAAAGATCATAGAATGATCATGGAAAAACAGAGAATGTGCCAGCTGCATTTCCTCCCGGGCATGCTGTAAAAACCAGCTAAGGGATCCGAGGGTTTCTGTATATTGCAATGTAGGCGATGGGCTGACAACCTGTCACTACGGCAATATACTTTCAAATCTATCTTAATAACCTTCAAAACTTTGTCAGACGTGGCGGAACGACCTTTGTTTACGTCGTTTACGCTCTGCCTACCCCATTAGGGATGAAGGCGTGATTATATGTATGTATGTATGACGTCAAGTTGAGAGCTGTCAAATGTGACCGAATTAACTTGATTACTTACTACAGGGTCAAATTTTCAAATCAAATCAAGATGATAAGAATTATGAATAGGAATTGGATAGGATTTCTTGACAATCTTTAATAAGTTGTTACTAAGTTGTTAATTTTAAGTTAGTAAGTACCTACTTAATTATATCATTCTCTTATTTATTTTTATTGTTAACAGTAGCGTCCTCTGTCTGCTATTAAAATATTGCTATGCCCTGACGCGGCGTCATAATTAATGTATTTGTCCTATTGTAACTCGTTAAGAATGTACCTTATTAATTATGATATTGCAATAAACATTATGAGTATGAATAATTTTGCCATATAACAAGCATGTCACATTATTTTTTAATTTCAGCGTAAATACGTACCTATTTTATTAAGCTGGTTTCGACGAAAAGCTCTACATAGTAACCGCATTCAGCAATGTACATGAAAATTCCTCGTACTAGCACAATAAAGCCTGCTCACAGTAACCCCTGGAATATATTTCATCCAGGAGGACATGTGACAAGTGAACACATTTATCTCTCGCCGGGAGTGAATAAAAACTATGCGTATTAAGCTTTTCCGGGAGTAAATTTTATTAATTTTCCGCTTTATTTTATTCATTGTTGAATCGGATACCCACTGTGATAATGTTCCACTAAAAATGGAAGTATAAATTTCTGACTGACATATTTATAAATGACACTTTTTTCCACTTGCTTGCTACTTTACTTATGCAGAGCATGGGTTAAAAAGGCATATCCCTAAAGTAGTAACTAATAATTAACATACTTACATACATAAAATCACGCCTTTATCCCTTACGGGGTAGGCAGAGCGTAAAACACTGCCTTAAAGGCGCTTTCGCCTCGTCTGACAAAAATTGAGGGCAATTGTAGATTGTAGTGTGTATAGGTTGTCAGCCCATCGCCTAAATTACAATACACTGTAACATTCGAATCCCTTTTCTGATTTCTACAGCATGCCCGGGAGGAAAAGCAACTGGAACATTCTATGTTTTTCTTTCTCTCCCAGTCCAGTATAGAAGGTATTTAACATTTATGTTAATTCGTAATTTCTCTTAATTATACTTCATGTAAACATAACTTTCATGCAATAAATTATTCTTATAGAAATAGCTGTTTCTCTCTGAATGAGTAAGCACAGCATCAACAGCTTAGTAAAAAAGATTTTCGCCACGTCGTCTAACAACTTTGAGGCCATAGTTAAAAATTGTCGGTCAAGTGAACGACGTCATGCATTAAGAAGATTGACACAATTTTTGGATCAAACATGGCCTACTTTTGCAGTCAAGTAGTTTGTCGGTTTTTGCCCGCATCCTCACGGGCTTAGCGGAGGCTTTGCACAAACCTCGTCAAATAATCAGAACACGCAGGTGAGTCTGCCAAAATCCTGTTAGTTTGTTGGTTTAGGACTGAACCCCAAAATGTATATATTCAGTAACACACGCTGTATGTATAAGACTTGTGCTTTTACAGTGAGAGACTTCTTCTTCCTCTGTCGAGTGGGTATCGAGTCTATGGACCCGATGGACCCTGGTGTCAGAGTTTTTTAAACCGCCTAGTAGCATAACTATCAGGACTCTGACATGGTTTTGAGTAACGACCACTATCAAAGACAGCAACCGGGACCGACAGTTTAACGTGGCCTCTGAAGCATGAAATCTTTTTCTTTTCGGACAATCAGGTGATTCAGCCTGCAATGTAAGATGTCCAAACTGGGGAAAAATTCACAAAGTGATAAATTCTCAGTGAGAGCTGAAATCATCTTATATTCCAAACTACCTACAAGGTAAACTATTATTCTAAAAAGGTTTAGAGAGTCTGTTTTTTTAATAGACCTATTTGCACCATACTACAGAATGTAAATTATGCTTCACCGGAAAGAAGATTTATAGACTTCAATACTAATTCATTATATACAATCTTGTAGAATGTTTCAATAATATAAAAAGTTTGTAAGTTTCCTATAATAAAAAAAATAAAAGAAAGAAAAAAAAATCTTCCACGGCACAGCCACGGCACGGCCACGGCACGGCCACGGCTCAGCAACGTCACGGCAACGTAGAGGCAACGGCACGGCAACAGAACGGCAACGGCACGGCAGCGGCGCGGTCACGGCACGGCAAAGGCAAAGGCAACGGCAGGGCATGGATTTCAACCGGTACCTACCGTCGCCGGCTTGCCAAACTGCATATTTTTTGTATATATCATAAAGCATGCGGTGTGTACTCAAATTGGAACTAGGTGGATGTTATCGGGACGTTGCCGTGTCGTTGCCGTGCCGTCTATAGAAAACAGAGCCACAGCGTCGTTACTGCACCGTCGCCGTGCTGTCACCGTGCCGTCTAGTGCATAAACGCCAATTGGAACTAAAAAGTTTACAGTATCACTAAATCTGTTTTCTTATCCAAAACGTCCCTAAAGCATACACCTCGTAAACAGTTGAACGTCAATTTTATGGTGCGTCATCATGACCCCGAGCGTTTCTTACCTGACATGCAGCTAACATATGAAGCAGTATACCTACCACCCTTACACCCTTATGCTATGCATGAGGTGCGCGCGACTGTTGTCTTCCTCCAAAGCCTGAACCCCTCCCCTCAGTACCATTTGAACCGGTCGGGTAGCCGCTCGTGTTCTGAGCCCGCCCGCCCACGCGTTCCGTTTTACTCTCGTAATTTTCTGAAATGATCTCCGAGTTTTCCGTGTTTTAAAGTGCTGTGCTTTGAATATTTGACTGTGGAAGGACTCGTTTTTTTTTAATGGAATTTTGAGGTATGTTTACTTTAGAAAATATATTTTAATAATTAAATTAATATTTAAAAATAGAATGTTCCAGCTGCTTTTCCTCCCGGGCATGCTGTAAAAACCAGCTAAGGGATCCGAGGATTTTGGTATATTCTAATTTAGGCGATGGGCTGACAACCTGTCACTACAGCAATATACCTACAAATATATCTTAAATAACCTTAAAACTTTGCCAGACGTGGCGGAACTTCCTTTGTTTAGGTCATTTACGCTCTGCCTACCCCATTAGAGATAAAGGCGTGATTATGTGTGTGATGTTATAAATATAAACACAAATAAATTGTAATGCTAATTGGAATCTTAAAAGAATTGTAGAGAGAATGACGGCTAGTTTGAATCTGTTTCAAGAATGTCATTATACAATTTAGCCTGTCAAATCCGTACTTAATATTGCTCTCAATCTTGGATCGTTTTATAAATATGACCTGACTTTATATGAGAGATATAAAAGCATCAGTATTAACGCAATTATTATTTTAGCAATCATTTTAAATTCAAAACAGAAGAACACAGGAGAATTCGTAATAAGTATTATTCGAGCATTTCCGTTGGAAGAAAAACAGTTCTAACCTTCAATATAAACAACACAGGTCAACATCAAACAGAATATTTTCTACGGGTCCGTCTTTTATATTATTCCAAAAAGTATTATCTCTATCGGACCACTTGTATCAATAAGGAATATAAAAAAAAACATAAATTCACTCCAACGCTTTTTAAACAAGATACACGACAATACCAGACAAAGATGTCAGGAATATAGTCATTTAAATCCATTGTCATCTTTCGGATATCTGTAAACTATACTTCGGACTTCGGTATGGAGACCAAAACAGGTGCTGTTATCCTAAAATGGACTTTATGGGGAGCCATTTAGGTCGGCGGTAAAAAAGTTAAGCGCAAAGTTATTTTTGTCGTCAAATACAAAGCGGTGATAAAACAGATAGTAGCATTACAAAAGGCTGTAACAAAGAGCGTTATTACGTATAAATACAGGCCCACGCGTTCCTGGTTGCTGGTTTAAAATTTTGGGAATCATGGGAGTCACATTTAATTTTAATTCAATTCAATATGAGATGTACGCATCATGAGCTCATCCGGTCCGTTTCTTTCGCTATTTTGATAGCGGTCGTTGTACAATCTATATCAGAGACACGATTTTAAAAGTCTGATACCTTTCGGGTCTTCAAATTTGTTTATTTTTCTTAGGATAATAATTATGAGATGGTACGTTTTCATGATAATGAAAAAGCGCCGAATAAACGTACATATGAAATTCGATTTCTTCCACGCTGGACTGGGAGCGAAAGAAAAACATAGAATGTGCCAGCTGCATTTCCTCCCGGGCAAGCTGTAAAAACCAGCTAAGGGATCGGAGGGTTTCAGTATATTGCAATTTAGGCGATGGGCTGACAACCTGTCACTACAGCAATATACCTACGAATATATCCTAAACAACCCTCAAAACTTTGTCAGACGTGGCGGAACGACCTTTGTTTAGGTCGTTTACGCTCTGCCTACCCCATTAGGGATAAAGGCGTGATTATATGTATGTATGTATGAAATTCGATAATCGAAAAACACATTGGTACGTGGTGGGATTCGAACCACGACCTGAGCTCAGGAGGCAGCGGCCCTATCCACTACACCATCGGGCTCTCATACATATGTATGTATGTATGTAATATACCTAGGTGTCATATTTGTATCGCTCCTAGTACAACACTGAAATAACTACGTCCCAGAATTCAATTTAGACAGAAATAATCTTAGACAATTTATGTATTCTATCTGCTATGACATCAAGCGGGTATCTATTACGAAATTGCTATTTGACAAATCACCAAACATTATTAAAGGCGGCGGAAAAAATGGACCTACTTACTCCGAACGATACGGCAACGTGCACCATTCGTTACACAAAGGACTCTATATAATAGGAAATAAAGTTTATTTTGTATGTGCTGTGGAACAGCGTATTATTAAGCTATAAGGAAAACATAATGGCATGGATACTTTGATGAAAGAGTCTTTTAGTAAATTGACCAAGATCGTTATTATATTCGGCCAGAAAGTAGATGCTTAGTAGATTCTTCCATGCTAGACTGTGAGTGAGAAAAAAAATAGTATTTGCCAGCTGCATTTCTTCCCGGGAATGCTGTAAAAACCGGCTAAGGGATCCGAGGGTTTCAGTATATTGCTGCTTTAGCAATAAGGCCACCTATATTGTACTGTTTTGATCCTTACATTTCTGCTGTATGTATTTGTGTTTCTTTATGCAATAAAGTATCTTGTATTGTATTGTGTATTGCAATATTTAGGCGATAGGCTGACAACCTGTCAGTACAGCAATATACCTACAAATCTATCTTAAATAACTCTCAAAACTTTGTCAGACGTGGCGGAACGACCTTTGTTCAGGTCGTTTACGTTTTGCCTACCCCATTAGGGATAAAGGCGTAATTGTATTTTGATTGCGTGATCTAACGCGCAACCACCCTTTAGACTAGATTTTTTTTCATAAGGTGACTTTTTGAAAAAAGTATTAATTAACCCTGTAGACCTCTTAAACTATCTTTATCAAAAGTAAAACATGCAGTTATTGTTGTAATCAAGAACATGATATACAACTGAAATTGAATATTCTAATATTCCGTCCTTTCAAACTCCGCTGTAGAAAGTTTTCCCATAAGATTACTTCTACACATAGGATGTCGCTTTAAAGACTAACACTTATCATCTTGACCTCAAACGACCTTAATAAAAATAGAACAAGCACAAAATATTTTCAATATAATCTCCTTCAAACATTAAATCACAGAATACAACTAAAATTGAATTCTTAGAATTGAATATTCTAATATTCCGTCAGCAGAAATCTCTCAAACGCGCAACCACCCTTCAAACCCCGTTATAGAAAGTTTTCCCATAAGATTCGGTCCGCCGGTCTCTGCGTGTTTGGCTTGCGGAAGCGTTTCCGGTCCCACCCTGTTGTTCTTCCCTTTCAGTAATTTATACTGTTTCCAAAGTTAAATCATAGTCATTACTTTGATTTGGGAGAGATTTTTCAGTTCGTGATTAGGTTGTCCAATTTTTTCGACTATTGGTTTAGATTTTTTGTTTTTAGGAGAAATATAAACAGAATACAAACAGCTAACCTTCAAAATAATACCTTGTATGAAACAAAGACACGTGGGCGCATTTATTTACGAACTTCATGCAAGAATGACTAAACATACTCATTCACATCCTATTTATTATCTAACAATAAACATAGCACCAACCTTTAATATTAATTATCGTAAAAAATTAAGAATTTGAACACTATTAGAGCATGGGATTTATAAAGATTTCACTACAATTAGATTATTATTTTGAACGGTAATAATCCCGATCCACGATTAATACAATTTGCTACCTCCATATTTCAACACACTATTAAACTGTCCCCAGTTAATACTTCGAGCCTTAAGTAGACCTTACAAACCTTTAAACAAGTGCCTTTGTTCCTTTGTTCAGCTGTTACACTTTCTATAAGATCCAGTATTCCAACAACATCGCGTGATGAGGCCAACTTGCTCAGCCCGCAGACACCGCCTGGCACGCCATCCTTCCTGGTTAAGACCCCGTGTGGAACCCTTAGACCTTACAAACCTTTACATACCTACTAACATAGATAGATATGTTCATAAAATCACATTTATATAATGCCGGGAAGGCAGAGTACTAACTCTATCGACGACGTTTCATTAGTATGAAAGCTACCTATTTGAGATGCGTCTAACAAATGAGGGAACTTTTTGATAGGATTGTGTTGTACTGTAGTATAGTAACAGGTTGTCAGTACATAGTATAAATTGCAATACACTGTAACAATCTAGTACCTCTTCTAGAATTTACATTATGCAGTATTTTTCTGCTACGCAGTCTTTTACTTCCATGCTGGACTGGGAGCGAGAGAAAAACATATAATGTCCCAGCTGCATTTCGAGATTTCATAATGACGAGCTTTAGAGATAAGATCAGAGACGTCTGCTTACAAAATGTCAAAAACACAGAGATAGTAATAAATTCGTGAAGTGCTTTCATTGGATAAGCACTTGCCAGGTATTAAAACAAGGAAACTAAATGGAATCGCAACAATTGCGCTGAAATTTATTAAGTTTTATTTTATAGGATACTTTCTTATAGTTTTTCCTTTCCACTTTTATGCTGGACTAGGAGCAAGAGAAAAACAGCTGCTTCCCCCCGGGCAAGCTGTAGAAACCAGCTAAGGGATCCGAGGGTTGATGGGCTGACAAACTGTCACTACAGCAATATACCTACAAATCTACCTTAAATAACCCTCAAAACTTTGTCAGACATGGCGGAACGACCCTTATATAGGTCTGTTACGCTCTGCCTACCCCATTAGGGCTAAAAGCGTGATTTATATGTATGTCTTTTTCTAGCTAAGCAATAATTGTGATCATTTATTACTACCTAAGTTTTTATACAAATCCCCCTGTTCAGCACAATAACTACAAATATAAACCACTAATAGAGTGAGGTAAAAATGTCTCAGGTTTTTTTTAATGTATTAATTATTTGAAGGAGATAAAGGTACATTAAGTAAAATTTTCACAACGGTTTTATGATAACATGCAGTTGTAGTCTTTTTCGGATACTTTGAAACTAATTTAATTAACTAGCTTCCATGCTGGACTGGGAGCGACAGAATAACGTAGAATGTGCCAGCTGCATCTCCTCCCGGGTATGCTGTAAAACCAGCTAAGGGATTCGGTATGTTGTACTTTAGGCGATGGGCTGACAACCTGTCACTACAGCAATATCCAGTATTGTCTTAAACAACCTTAATGTACCTTGTCAGACGTGGCGGAACGACCTTTATTTGGGACCGCTTTAGGGATACAGGCGTAATAGTATGTATGTATGTATGTTGAAACTAACTACTAAATAAATAAATATAAATAAAGATCAGGTAATTATTTTTTAATAAGGTTTCAATACATGAACATTTTTTTTAAACAAAGAAACTGAAAATGGTTTATTTTCGTATCACCTTTGAAAAGTTTTTCATTATTCGTTGACTTTTACCGGTCAGGCTTCTTGAAACTTACAGTCCTACTTGAAAAGTTCTTTGTGGCAAAAATAAAGTTCCACCACTCCAAAGTCTTAGGGTTTCACAACTTATACTTTTGTAAAGAAAATAGACCGGCAAATAGGTCACACAAACAGAACGAAAATTCCAGAAATTCACAAAGAAATGCCTTGAAATGTTCGCGGAGGTATGTCTTTGCACGACTTCTTCTTCTTATGTCGAGTGGGTATCCAGTCTATCGACCCGATGAACCCTGGTGTCAGAGTTTTTAAACCACCTAGTAGCACAACTATCAGGCTTCTGACATGGTTTGAGTAACGACCACTATGAAAGACAGCGACCGGGGCGAAATCTTTCTCTTTTTCGGACAGTCAGGTGATTCAGCCTGCAATGTCGTACCCAAACTGGGAAAAAAATCACAAAGTGATAAATTCTCAAATATCAACTATGTGTTTCCCCCCTGGGAATCAAACCCAGGCCCCCGGATCAGGAGTCCACGGCACTAGCCACTAGACCACGGAGGCAGTTTGCACGACTGGACTAAAGGATCACGTAACACCATTTGCTCGACTTGAGCCCTGAATTTATCCTTACTTATTTTATACGTAGCTAGGCGAATTCCGGACTTGCTGTTTTAACGTGTTATTTTTACAGCGATTTTTTTATTCAAATTCAAATGTTGTCCGCGAAACAAACAATCGTGTTGCTATTTGTAACAACCCTAGCGCACCGTAACAAAAACAGTGAATCCAATTAAAAACCAACATTGGACCGCTAAAATCCGCAAGAAATCAATACCACAATGAACACGCGATTCGCTCATATAGTCTCTGATAGATTTGCACAGAAATCTGTCAAATAGTAAGAAACTACAGCTGTGGAGGAACCGCCTAATAGCCAACGTATGTAGGGATTGCAAGTCCGATGTGTTAATTTGGTCTGTCATGCGATGAGTAACAATGTTTGGGTTGTGGGGTGCCACAAAAGAAAATTTGGTATAGTACAAATTGCGTTTTCGTAATCGCCTTGGGCGGTAACGAAGAATAACATGCGGTGTCATTTGATGTTACGTTTTGTTGCCCGTTTTTGAAGCGAAAATCAAATATTTTCTTATAAAAATAGGCAAATGTTTTTGTATCGATAATGATCCTAAAAATGTCGTCTAGGTATAATCCAATATATAAGTACTAATAGGTCATGTACGTGTGAATATCTTTGATATAAAGCGGATTTTTTTTTTATCTTTTGGGAACATAACAAATCATTGCTTATGTTGACAAAACACAATTCTGTTGTGGTTTTACAATGCGCATACGCAGAAAAGAGTCCAACTGTCACCAAAAAGTTTCCTAATTTTCCTCGCAAATTGTCCCCTCATTTCCCTAAAACCTAAAAGTCCCACAGTTTAAAGTGACGTGGAAACACACAAAACGCATTTACGAAGGTCAAGGAAACGCCAAACGACACGAAGGTGGCAATTAGATTACCACCAGTAAATTGTCCAGGGGTTTGTCTATCGGTCTTCCTTCTCTGTCTAGACACAGGCTGGACTAATAGCAGGAGAGGGATGGAAAACCGCAAGGGTGAGTTAGGGTCAATTCACATTGGGAAGCGACGCGACCATACGCGGCACGAACTTTTCTAGGGCGTGATACAGATAACAATTTGATAAGATCACAATTTAACTAAATCTCAACAACGTTTTTTCATTATAGAAACTGACAGGTACCTATTTAAGTTTGAACTTAAATTTAGTCGTGACGTTTGCATAACAAAATTGCAACCAAAGCATTTAATTTACTAGACCTTTCGTTGACAGAACTAGAAAACTCCTCGCATTTGCTACATCTTCAATCAGCTTCACGTCGCATCGGGTAGCGTCGCTTTCCGGTGTAAATTGTCCATTACTCTCTCGTACTCGTACTCTCGTAGCTATGAATAGGGATGTGTGGAGTAAATGTTCGTGGAAGGTAATTTTGCTAATGTCTTTCTTCGTTCAGATTGGCCAGGTATAATGGTGAGTGATTACAGGTGTTCCCTGTTTTGGATGCTTGTAACGTCTGTTATACACAATTGCATTTTTTCTTTGGAGTCTATAACACAAATCTTATCTCAAATTCTTGCAAATAAAGATTTGTATGAATTTTGTTTCGAACTTTATACTATCAGTTGCTATTTCAATTAATTTTGTCCACTTATATTCTAATTCTTCTTCTCTCTTTTTTATACCTAATTCATTATCTTCTTCACATTTCACATCTTTGTTAAACAGTCTTGTTCCTGTTTATAAATAAAATAAATAGACCTTTATTTCAGGCTTCTACGGGGCCCATATAAAAATACAAATTACAACAAATACAAATTACAATAAATACAAATTACAACAAATACAAATTACAACAAATACAAATTACAACAAATACAAATTACAACAAATACAAATTACAACAAATACAATTTCTTCCATGCTGGACTGGGAGAGATAGAAAAACATAGAATGTTCCAGCTGCCCTTCCTCCCGGGCATGCTGTTGAAGTCAGCAAAAGGGACTCGAGGGTTACAGTGTATTGTAATTTAGGCGATGGGCTGACAACCTGTCACTAAAGCAATACATATTACAATCTAAAATTGCCCTCAATTTTTGTCAAACGTGGCGAAAGCGCCTTTTACGAGGCGTTAAACGCTCTGCCTACCCTGTAAGGGATAAAGGCGTGATTTATGTATGTATGTACGAATTACATTTAACCATGCCATAACATTAGTCATACCCAATCAAATTAACTAAATTACAAATTATGAATTAAAGGCTTGCCTTTATAATGAACTAGCGACCCGCCCCGGCTTCGCACGAAAATTATCAGTATTTCTCTACTATATTATGCATGTATTATACATATAAACCATCCTCTTGAATCACTCAATCCATTAAAAGAAACCGCATCAAAATCCGTTGCGAAGTTTTAAAGATTTATGCATACATAAGGATATAGGGACAGAGAAAGCGACTTTGTTTTATACTATGTAGTGATTAGGTATAACAAGAGAGAAGAAGAATTAGAATACAAGTGGACAAAATTAATTGAAATAGCAACTGATAGTATAAAAAAGTTCGAATCGATCGAAACTACAAGGTGTAAAGACCACCAAATGTCTTAAAACAGATGTGTAATAAACTAATAAATATCCTCTTAGTTTTGGTTTCTTACATGCTGGACTGGGAGCGACAGAAAAATATAGAATATGCCAGCTGCATTTCCTCCCGGGCATGCTGTAAAAACCAGCTTAGGGATCCGAGGGTTTTAGAATATTGCAATTTAGGCGATGGGCTGACCACCTGTCACTACAGCAATATACCTACAATTCCATCTTAAATAACCCTCAAAACTTTGTCAGACGGAGTGAAACGCTCTGCCTACCCCATTAGGGATAAAGGTGTGAATATATGTATGTATGAGTTTTGGAAACACCTGCAGCATCTCGTCGTTCTTGTTTAAAATCTTTAGTCCAAGACAAAAGAGACAGTGCTATCGAATCGATTCGTGGAGGGCACATCTTGACTAAATCTCGACTAAAATGATTGCCGTCCCTTTCTGTTCTCTTATGATTGAAAATGAAAGGTATATAATATATAGACTTAAATTAGTTAAGTCTTTTTGCAACTACGAATTGCTGCCAGTCTCCCCGGAGATTGGACAAAATTTATAATAGCAAAAAAGCTTTAATGGACCCAAAGCCCCGTTCCTACAAGTAATCCGTCACGCGTCGCGGTAAAAATATTTTGTCCATTTGCGACAATGTCCACCCGTATTGAACCAAGAGTCAAATTCTAAGGGCTTTTAACGCCCATGATGGACTTTTGAGAATAGTCCAAAACACACAATGGACCAATGATTATGTCACAGTGGTAGTAAAGTAATAATGTGAACATTGTCCTAAAACGGCTATTGTTTACGTGGAAGTGGTTAGTGTTTAACATTGACCAGCTTTCAAATGCGGTCGTAAACCATGAATGGGACGAAATATGAGCTTTATTAGAAGGTAATAAAGAGCGAGCTGAGAAAAGTTAAAAGCAAAGTGAGGTATATGATTCTGTTTGCATTTGAACGCGTGGGGCACAGGACCAGTGATTTATATTCGTCTTTTGTTTTTGGCTGTTTAGCCATCGCATGTATCAATGGCGCTGGTTTGGAAGGTCGTTATTCTTGCATTGTGCCACTAGTATTGTCTACACAACGACATCGTTAGTAAGTTGGCGGGTGGTCGACGCATTGAAATTCTATTGATGACATGATAAATCTCCAACTCGACATTGCTAGAAACCATCCTCGTAATTGTTTCGATTATAGCAGGTGACATTTTTATGTAAATCGGCGTTTCTCTTTAAAAACCATATCAGTACAATGTGGCAGTCGTAAAATTGAATTCCATGTATAGCTCCATAATCGTCATTCCTAGATACGAAGACACCATCCATTGTTATTCTTTTTACGTTTATTGATACACGTTTTCGTTTCTCTGATAAAAATACCATTGACTATTTTTTTTCACTTTTCCGTCCCAAAATTTCGTGTCACTCGTTGATATATTGCGTTAAAGCCAACAAAGAGAATATATCCGTTTGTCAAAATAAAACGATATCAACCTACGCGTAACATGGGATCACATGGATTTAAGCATCGTACCATAGTATGTAATAGCAACTCTTTCAATTCAGATAAACATCCAGTATCTCTACGTGTCAGTATAGAATGAATTTACTCTGTGTCTTTTCGGGAACTACATGTTTCGGGGATTTAAAGTATGTTTATTGTCAAAAGTATTGGTTGGACCCAGAGTATTGTTGTAAAGAGCCGGGTGATCTGTGATGTCGTCTATTGTATTGCATCGACGTTGAACAATAAACGGCCAGCAGAAATAGGCCTTTGTTGACGGCAGCTGAATATTTTTATAGAGGATGTCTATCGAACCGGGATGAGGTAGAGTAATAATAAAGATTGAGCATTATGAAGATCGATGTGGCGGTGTTAATGAAAATAGTTGAGCGACTGCAGGTGTGAGGGTAGAAAATGAGATCCTTAATAATACATTGGGTATAATAAGTAACAAAACCGCAGCAAATTCACGGTCTACTAGTAATGGAGATTAGAGAAGCTTTTTGCGGCCACGATTTGGACAATGATAAATTTTCTACAAATAATTTATCTACCATGCTGGACTGGGAGCAAGACAAAATCATAGAATGTGCCACCTGCATTTCCACCCGGGTATGCTGTATAAACCAGCTAAGGGATCCTAGGGTTTCTGTATATTGCAATTTAGGCGATGGGCTGACAAATCTATCTTAAATAACCCTCAAAGCATTGCCTTGAAGAGGTCTTGTTTTGGCACTGAAGGAACAATAAAATGAGAACTAAAATACAAGCCAAATAAACTCTCAACTTTAACGAGGTGCAGACAGAACAAAACAGCTTCTTGTTCTCGTCAAGGACCATCCAGAAAAAATTTCACGGACAGTCCGCATTTACACTACGCCAGTCCTTAATGAGAGCCAGTGAAACTTTGGAACCGTTCCAGACCTTGCAAACTTGTATACAGACGGAGTAGGTGCACGGAAAAAGTGGAAGCAATTTTCCATTGATCTTACTTTTACTGAAAGGGAAAGTTTGGCGATAGGCTGCAACACGTTCATATACAGGATGCAAAATGAATTGCATTTCCTCCCGAGCATGCTGTGAAAACCAGCTTCAGTTTCAGTAAATTGTCATTTAGGCGACGGGCTGACAGCCTGTCACTAAAGCAATACATACATACATACATAAATCACGCCTTTATCCCGTCACTAAAGCAATATACCTACAAATCTATCTTAAATAACCCTCAAAACTTTGTCAGACGTGGCGGAACGACCTTTGTTTAGGTCGTTTACGCTCTGCCTGCCCCATTAGAGATAAAGGCGTGATTATTATGTATATGTATGCAAAATTATGGTACAGCTAACCATTTAAACCTTGCTAAATCGTTTTGATAAATACCAAATAAAACCAATGATGTGTCAGAAGTATTGTAAGATCTCCATAGGTATCAATATTATTGTAATCGTCGACTTAAAGGAATACCGGGCGTCATTCTGGTGAAGTGAATTCCGTTTTGCAACTGATCACTAATCCAGTGGCCAGGAATTGTGAGAATGACAGTAGGCATACTTTGATAAAAACTTTCTTCTTATTATTATTGAGAGGGTATCTATTCTATCAACGAAAGGCGACAGTAAAAACCCACGTCCAGAATTGGACTTTAAGTACTAGTACAGAGTAACTATAATACTACATACAAGTACTAGGTAGAAAATAGTTATAGGTACACTTAAGGTGAGGTAAGGTAAGGTACCTATATGGTCTAAGTCTATAAAATCAAAACTCACTAAAAACGCAGCGAATCGAAAAACCGGTCCAACAGACTCAAGTTATAGTAATGAAGATAATTTAGAACCTTATAAATTAGCTATTCTTAGTTCGTTGGAGTAGTAGGTAGAAAAAAAGGTTCAAAATTATCTTTACGCGTATTACTTGGGTCTGTTGGACTGAATTTTCGATTAGTTGTGTTTTTAGTGAGTTATGATTTTTTTACTGATGGGGGCGCCACTTAGGGCGCCGTCTTTAGTCACTTTTAATGCCAAGGCAAGTTTTATAAACAACCTGTACCTAAAATTTACCCCTTTTAATCTACTACATTGTATTCGATGTTATCTTCACAAGCCTGTTCCGTGCGTAATGTGTCAAAACACTTACTAATCAGTCCATTTGACTCTATAATTTTCTTTATCGGGCTACTGTAAAAAATTTGTAGTTAAAATTATACGTTCGACGTGTTAGAATTGTTTCATAGTTTTGACGATTGCATGCAATGTACAACATTGTACAATCCACAAACCCCTCATGCATAAAAAAAAAGGAATACGTCTGTGGTCTGGTGCTCTGAGCCATGGGCTCTCGATACGGAGGCTCTGGGTTCGATTCCCAGGGAGGAGGGACACAAACTTTGTATTTGTAAATTATGTCAAACACTTATTAGATCCTATTAAGCGGTTCAAAAACTCTAACATCAGGGTTTATTGGGTTGATCGTCTCGAAACCCACACGACAAGAAAAAAGTAAAAGAGAAAAGCTTTATCGCTAGTTCATTTTTGTATCTTAACTAGATTGATTCCCTAAGCGTGTTTACACAGCAAAATTATTACTATAAACAGTTATTTAACAATGAAATAAACCTACTTTACCAGTACATAAACCAGTACTGACTGTACGGCGCTACTACCGAATCTCGTTAGGGTATTGCGGCGAGAACAGAGTGAGAATTTTGTGACATCGCATTGGAATTTGTGTAAATTCAGGGTGCCGTGCGGAATTAACAGCGAACTGGGTAAATTACAACTGTGATCGGGTCGCGGGTATTCCAGTAGCTTAGTGGAGAGCGCGTCTAGACTTTACTATGGCACGGTAAGGTAGAACATTTTGGAGAGGATTTTACACACACACACATACACAGTCACATTATCACCCCTGTATCTCTTATATATATATATACTTTATTGCATAAACACAAAAGAAATGTAATTTACAAATATAGTGTGCAAGGTCGAACTTATCTCTATGAAGAGATCTCTTCCAGCCAGGTAGTAAGAGAAAGTGAATAATTTTGAGGGGACAAGAAAATGCAACATTAACAGAGACTTATTAAAAAAAACTTATATTACTATCTTAAATAAACATACATATATACTAAACAATATAGTGATACATACATATACGAATAATTTACATAAATACATACATCAAAATTGTTCAGATAAGAAGTGCTCTTTTAATCTTTTCTTAAAGACAGACTGAGGAACTTTCTTGAATTGTCTTAGGCAGTTTATTCCACAGTTGTGCAGCTTTTACAGAAAAGGAGTTGAAGAAGAACTTGGTATTCGCACTAGGCAACTTCAGCACCTTAGTGATGCAGGCGCGCCTAGGCCGGGGATCTGGAGGAAGGTGTTGGAAACGGGAGCGGAGATAGTCAGGAGTGGCAGGATTGTGAAGGATGTTGTAAAGAGTGGTCAGGATATGCACATCACGCCGAAGTCAAATTGGAAGCCATTTAAGCTGAGCACGAAATTCAGAGACATGATCGTACTTACGAAGTCGGAAAATAAATATAATTGCCAGGTTTTGTAGGCGCTCAAGCTTGTTAAGTAATTCTTCCGTCGCATCCAAATAACAATCATCAGCGTGGTCGAGAATAGGGAGAAGAAGAGCTTCTTATGGGGTAGGCAGATCGTGAACGACCCAAACAAAGGTCGTGTGGTGTCTGACAAGTTTTTGAGGGTTGTTTAAGATAGATCTGTATATTTGTCAGTCGTGGCGGAACGACCTTTATTTAGGTCGTCTCAGCTCTGCCTACCCCATTAGGGATAAAGGCGTGATTATATGTATATATGTATGTATATTAATGTAGTAATAGGTTGTCAGCCCATCGCCTAATTTACAATAATATTACACTGAAACCCTCTAACTTTAGCTGGTTTTTACAGCATGCCTTCAAGGAGATGCAGCTGGCACTTTTAATTTATTTTAAAGTTACGTATTATGGGAGTCCAGTTTTAAAGTAAAAAGTCCTGATGTAAAGTTAGTTTTGGCGGTAGACATAATCTTTAGAGAAATTATTTAATTTTTTTCTGAGTCACGCATATTTGGACTGTACCGTTAATATTTGTAAAAAATGTTTGTCGTACAAAAAGACATACATATCAAGTCATATAAATTGCGGCTTGTGACAGTTGCACAGGCATTAACATCAAACTTTTATCTTAATCATTATAAAATTTCTATTACGACGATACTGCAAACGGCTAGATTATTTTTGCCCCATCTAACAAAAAGTTTATTTATTTAAGATATTATTGTACACAATAACAGACCAGAAAAAAACACAAACACAAAGAAAAAAGACACAACACTGCTTATTTCTATAAAGATATTTCTAACAGCAGACCTACAGAAGTGAGATTTCATGACGAGAAGCGGATATAACGTACACAATAATATTACTATCTTAAGAATATTACTATAACATAAAAATACAGTATTAAATATACCATTTAAAAAAATGAGTAATCTTACGTATTTAATCCCCATGATAAATACTTATACTACATACTTACATAAATAATGTATACATACCTACTTGTATAAATAAGTAATCCATCATCATCTCCCTTGCCTTATACCGCATCTCACGGGGTCGGCTACCTAATCTAGATGATTAAACGAAGTTACATAGAGCGACTGCCATCTGACCTCCGCAACCCAGAAGGGAAACCAGACACAATCCAAGATTAGGTCAGAGTTTTCAAGCTGCCATTGCTTAGCAATGGCGTCTGACATGGTTTAGCGACTAATATCTACGGTATTAAACGATATAAACCGAGACCAACGGCTTAACGTGCCTTCCGAAGCACGGAAAAAGCGGCGAATAAACGTACATATGAAATTTGAAAACCGTAAAACACATTGTTACGTGGTCGTGGTTCGAACCACGACCTCCCCGCCTCCCCATACATATATAATGTTCATTTATTCATTCATATAATCACGCCTTTATCCCTAATGGGGTAGGCAGAGCGTAAACGACCTAAAAAAAGGTCGTTTCGCCACGTTTGACAAAGTTTTGAGGGTTATTTAAGATCAATTTGTAGATATATTGCTGTAGTGACAGGTTGTCAGCCCATCGCCTAAAATGCAATATACCGTAACCCTCGGATCGAAGCTCCCCCTCCCTCGGATGCAGCTGGCACATTCTACGTTTTTCACTCGCTCCCAGTCCAACATGAAAGTAACATATATAATGTTCAGCTTTATATTTCTTAAATCTGTCTCAATTTTCTTCACAACCCCCAGTTCACCTACCTTCTATTCAGTCAATATTTGTTTGAAACCCGAGCACTATCAGACTATCTGATACTAGCACTATGCTATCAGAAGCAATAAAAGCTGGTGCAGGCGCCGGTTCAAAAGCTCTATCTCGACAGAAGATCCGGAGAGCTTAACGCAACGGCGGGATTAAGCTCCAAAGTATGACTTGGTTCAACAATGGCTGTGTTGGTTTAACGAATTTCAACGCAAACTTTGTCATTCTTTTTGGTTTGTTTGATTAGAGTTATGGATTTATGAGTGGCGTCAGTGGAGATGTGTTCTAGGAATAAAGTCTTATTTAAAAAATACTTTTTATATTCTTGGTAAATATTTATTCCATGCTGGACTGGGAGCGAAAGAAAAACATAGAATGTGCCAGCTGCATTTCCTCCCGGTTATGCTGAAAAACCAGCTAAGGGATCCGAGCGTTTCAGTAAATTGCAATTTAGGCGATGTGCTGACAACCTGTCTCTACAGGAATATACCTAAGTACAAATATAACTTAAATAACCCTCAAAACTTTTTCAGACTTGACGGAACTTTGTTTAGGTCGTTTACGCTCTGCCAACCCCATTAGGGATATAAGCGTGATTACATGTATGTTAAAAAATACTGTGTAGTGTTTTGACTCTGCAATTGATTGTTAGATGCAGAATTGTTTTGATCAAACAACAGCCTTTGTATTGTGCAAGTCACAGAAAACAAATATTTGTTTTCAGCGAAAACTAAGCCAATAATAAAAAAGGAACGAATAGTTGATATTTCTATGTTTAGATAGTGTAATCTAGGTCGAGTAGCGAAACACGATTGAAATTAAAATTAGTATGTTACATTTCATAATAATTAAAATCGTCGACTCAATATCGACAATGATACACAAAATCCCAACAATAACATTCAATACAATCCACACAAAGAGTGCACTAATACAGTTACGGTAGATACCGCTAAGTCATCATTGCTCTATTATTCAGAGTCACTTTAAACAGTGCGGCATCAAAATGACACCGTCATAGTATCATCAATTTGTCATTTCACCCGCATCTTACACTTTCAAAAGGATAACATGGGATTGGTATTCTAATCCTACAGTACATGTTTTGAAATATGTCAGTGTAACACCAATTTAAGATCCAGAAAGTGCGTCACTAAGAACTGTCACTTCAGGAATTAACTTTTCGTTGAATTGAAAGAAGGAATAAGGACAGTCAAAAGCTTTTCAGTTTAAATATCTTCGCTGTCTCCTAAAGATTTTCCACTTTACAAAGTAAAAAGTATCATACAACTTTAAAATAGCAACAATGTCTACTCTAAATGCAGCTTCCGAGTCTGCACTCTGCATGGAAATATCTCCGGAGAGAGACTGAACCAAATTTAAACTAGATCAATAGAGATAATCCAGCAGTTCACATTCAATTCCGAGATACTTCGTGCAAGTATTTCTGTAATATACGAGACTGGCCGGGAAGATAAAAACAAATCTGTAATGGAAATGCTATAGATTAATAATATTCAATTTGAGTTGTTTCCAATTACTCGATTCAGCAAAGAACTTTTGTGAGAAAATAAACATACCTACCACAAAAAGGTAGGTGTTCCGTCAAAGTTTAACAGGTGTTGACACGCCTGTACCGCCTCTCACTTGAGACTGGTGTTGTTCCCAAATCGTGGAAGCTTGCAAATGTGCAACCTGTACCCAAAAAAGGTAGTCGAGCAGACCCTGTCAACTATAGACCCATATCGGTAACCTCTATACTCTGCAAGATTATGGAGCGTGTACTGAATAATCGGCTCCTGGCATACCTTGAGGATACTGATCTCCTTAACGATCACCAATACGGCTTCCGCCGAGGGCGATCGACGGGGGACCTCCTCGTGCATGCCACTCACTTATGGAGCGAGGCTATCGAGAGACATGGTGAAGCACTTGCCGTGTCTCTGGATATCTCCAAGGCCTTTGACAGGGTCTGGCACGCTAGCCTTACTGGCAAGCTTCCCGCCTACGGGTTACCTGCTGGCCTTTGCAACTGGATTTCGGACTTCTTGAGCGAACGATCCATACAAGTGGTCTTAGAAGGCTGCTCCTCCGGACAACAGGCTATTGATGCCGGAGTTCCTCAGGGTTCTGTCCTGTCTGCAACCTTATTCCTGCTGCATATCAACGACATGTTTACACCCGATACCTTTGGGTACGCTGATGACAGCACGGTTGTTGACAGATATCTGTCCAGTGCAAGGGCCAACAGTGAAACAATCCAGTCTTGTCGGGAGTCCATGGTGGATCGTCTGAACTCATCGCTAAGGGTGATATCCGAGTGGGGCGATGCCAATCTCGTCAAGTTCAACGCATCCAAAACCCAGGCGTGTCTATTCTCGACAAAACGGAGTCCTTTTAACCTGGCTCCAACTTTCCGGGATGTATCCGTACCGATTTCTGACCATCTTGAGCTTCTTGGTATGAGCCTTACGTCCGACTTGAACTTTGGACGTTACATTGAGTCTCTGGCCACAACAGCTGCCAAAAAACTTGGTATCCTCTCGAAGGTGAGGCGATACTTCACACCGGGACAGCTATTGCAGTTGTACACAGCTCAAGTCCGATCGTGTATGGAGTACTGCTGCCACCTTTGGGACGGTTCAGCTAAATACCAGCTGGCTGCCTTAGACTCAATCGAGAAACGCGCTAAGAAGCTCATTGGAGACTCAGCACTGGTTGAGGCAAAACTACAGAACCTTGAGCACCGTCGCAGAGTGGCGTGCATGTCGGTATTTTACAGGATACATTTCGGGGAGTGCGCGTTAGCACTTCATGACCTTATACCCCCCTCCCCTTTCCATCTCCGGAGCACGAGGCGTGGACAGGGGTTCCACCCTTATGTCGTGGATATACCACAAATTCGCACGAAGCGGTTCGCTTCCACATTCTTAATGCGAACGGCTAAGGAGTGGAACTCCCTGCCGGCGGATCTGTTTCCGGAACAATATAACCTGGGCCTTTTCAAGGCGAGAGTGAATAGGCACTACATAGGTGAGTATGTTTCAACATAGTCCGCATCGTCACTTTCCACCAGGTGAGATGGCGGACAAATGCTCGCCTATATATATAAAAAAAAAAAAAAAAATCTGAGAGGTAAAATCAAATAAATTTCCCAAACTGTCTAGCTACGGTGATAAAATGAATTCCGGGCCGAAAAGTTCAGCTTTCGGCTTTTCACTGTTCTAATTATACCCTTCACCTGGCATTAAGGCGTTATCAATTGAATCTTTGACAGATTTGGATATCGCTTTTGATTTATCTAATTGATGTTCAAAGTCGCGATTATTATTGGGCATTTAATCGGATACTTCCTTATTGATGTTGCTGGTTTCACTGGGCAAATGTTGGCCGGGGGTTGGTTCACCCCCGCTCCCCGCTACCCATCTGCCCTAGCCTGGTGGAGCCACCAGCACCAACCCGAATTCAGTTGCTTCCTGACTGTCGAGCGGGAAGGGTGTCGCTCGCTACGTGTGTTCAGCGCAAAATTCAAACCAAAGAATACGTGGATTAAAAAAAAAAAACAATTTTGGATTGTAACTGTTTTGTGAATCTAGTGAACTTATCAGTGAATGTATTTGGCACTACATGTGTGTTATGGAATTGGATGAATATTTATTGTAAGTATCGTTCTGAAAATTATGTTTGCTTTTAATTTATTTTATTCACGATTGTTTTGTCTCAAAAATAATTATTCGTATTAAGCATTATATGCGTATATTTTGAGTTAGTTTCAACTTTTTTGTAACTTTGTGATTGGCAAAAAGAAAAAAATATTTTTCAATGAATATTTTTATTACTAAACATTTATGACCGCTTCTTAAAACGTCATCAGGCTTCTAGATGTGCAAAAAACCTATTTCCTTTTTTCTAAGCACCCTAAAAACGGACCCAAACAGGAATAGGTACGATTCCAAAGCTCACTTCCGCACAATAACAATATTCTCGAGACACGCAAATTGCAAACACAAGCACAATACGGGCGAGATCTTAAGTGCTGTATTGTAAAAAAATAAAAATCCGAGCGAAAAGGATGTCAAAATGTGCTTAAGAGAGAAAAAGTCGTTTTCGAAGACATTTTGCGAGGCTCTTGAGAGTTTGTGAAAAAAGCAGGCTTCCGTCGCCTGCCACTTATCGCGCCAGAGATGAATTAGCAAAAATGTGCCGGCGACGTCGACGGCGGCGGCGCTACAGAAAATGGGATTAAAAAGTTACAAAACACAGGTGTGTTTTGACAGGGTTTTGTTTTTTTGTTATTATTCTATTGGGACAGCAGTGGGACATATAACGGCTATTTAAGATCAGATAGGAAGATTTTATTTTAGGAAACTGGATCCTTTAAAAAAAACTTAGTCTAAGTTAGGATACTAGGATAATAGAATGTAATTTTAGAGCTTGTTTATTTAGAGCTGACGGAATATAATTTGAGCCAATTTGATATTATGACACTTTGTCTCAAATTAGATTTTGTAAACTAAAAGTTTACTATGATGTTGGATCCTAGTATTTAATATTAGAATAATTTCGGTTGTAACGTAACTCAATTATATGAAAAGCTTTTCGTTTATGTCAAAAGCCGGAAACTTAGAGTTAATACCATGTAAGATATTTGATACGTTGGCTCTAGAAAAAAGTAGCTAGTAAGGTGGTTTCGATAGATTTTATTGTTTGTTGAAATAATAATAGAAAGAAAACTGTATACTTATTATTTTTTTAAATTTATTTATTTAACTTTATGCACAAAAATGTTACAAGGGCGGACTTAGCGCCAAAGGCATTATGTACCAGTCTACCTTACGTTATGTGGAAATGACAAGGCAAGTGCAAAAAATATCTATCCTATTAACTAACAATGTTAGAACAAAACAAAACAAACGTAATTTAGAGTACATATATAACTTAAAACTTATACAGCCTATACAAATATTTGGTTTGTAAAAATGTTTAGGTAGCTAGATAGTAAAAAATATTTTAAGTGAAATGAGATACAATTTTCAATATGAGCCCGTTATACCGCCGTTGGCAGTCTCACCTAATGGAATGAAATATGACATGAAATTATTAAAATGAATACAATTCCGCTGATTGAAACTAAAATAATACAATCTCAAGTTCCCAGTTCCATAAAACATTATAGTATTGAATGTTGTTCTATTTTCAAATTGTTACGTGGTAGGACCGGGGTATAGGCGACTGATAGTTAAAGGTTTGTTTCCACCAGCTAGAAGGCTAATAGTAATAGTCCTCCCACTGATTTTCCAATCTCCCAGAGATCGGCCAACTGCGCAGGACTAGTTTTTAGTGTCCAAGTGTTTGCGCCACATTGACTGACACAACTACAGAGAAATCAGGCGCAGGACTGACTAATTACATGCCCATCAGACAGCATGAATGATCTTACTTTTTGGACAATCAGGTGATCAGCCTGCAATATCCTAACCAAACTAGAAACAATAACACAAAGTCATTGTCATCCACCGGTAAGCGAACTTGGGACCTCAGGGTCGAGAGCCCATGGCTCAGACCGCTAGACCACGGACGCTTCAGGAGAGAGGTAGGAAGCTAAGCGAATGTATCGACAAACTATTTTCAGGCTGAACAATGATATCTAACTATTCCTTATTATAAAATTTGATCTTCGATGAAGAATATTTATAATTAGCAACAACTTTTAGTGATATACAATCGAAATGTTGTTGGCACTTAAAAAATATTTAATTTGATCCAATTAGAATTTAGTCCCCAAAATCTCATTGCGATAAATTTGACAAATTGATTTCATCCTATAACTTTAATATATTTTTAATTTGTTAAATAGCTATGTTATAGAGGTATATTATCATTTATTTATTTATTTACTGTTTATTGTACACAAGTAACATAAGAAAGACAATACACAAGGAATAACAAACCTGACAAAACAGGTACAGTTTATTTCTACTAAGAAATTTCTTCCAGCTGATCTACGGAAGTGAGACTTAAATTGAGAGACAAATTAGGCGTGCACAAATAAAGCATAATATTAAAATAATACCAGCATATTATAAATTACATAAATACTTAAAATCATAATAATAATATATAATAGTTTTAGTATGTATATATATGTTATATACATACTAAAACTATACGGAAAGTGAAAGATAATGCTCTTTTACTCTCATATTAAAGAAGAAATACAAATAGTAACCCTATCCTTGTCTATGGACAGACACCTTGACTAGTCTACGCCGGCTAATGCTTCAGATCCTGTCTCGTAATGGCGACGATGTCGAGAGGTCATCGTTTAACTGAACGGATGCATCCCGACTCACGCATCGTTTTACATCACTTTACATACAATACCGATACAAATATGCGCATATGAAACGAAACGCCACACTTAACTTACCTTATTTTGAGAGGTTCGCGAAATGAACGGAAAAATAAAAACCTTTAATGCGTCCGTTACGTTCTACATACATATTTATGCACCGCACATGGTGCAGCAAATGCTCTGTCTACTCTACATGTTTTTGTAGAAGAAGGCAAGAAGGTATTATACCGGGTGTAAGGGACAGCGTCCCGCAAACTGATAGGGGTTGCTCAGTTAATGACACTGAACAACTTCCACCTGGAACTTTTTACAGGAAGTGAAAAAAAAAGACCTTTCCATACAAATTTTCCGATCGAAGTGCACATTTTGTGTAGAAAATCTATTTTTGTTTACGTCCTGAAAAAAAACTGGTGGAAGTTGTTCAGTGTCATTGGCTAAGCAACCCCTATCAGATTTCGGGACGCTGTCCCTTACACCTGGTATGACACCGCACAGGCACTAACTAAAATAAGAAGTTTTACTATCCTAAAAATATTGTTACAAGAAATTATTGCCTCAATAAAAATAAAGCTAACATTGTCTATTGAAAACTTTATTGCCACTTTGAAGGAAGTAAAAGCAATAAAAGTTACTTTTTATCTTCCATTGTGATCTAATCCCTGATAATCGGAACGAATAACCCCGAATTTAATGCTCAAGAAATCCGATATCGCGACAGAATTGTTGACTTTGAAACAAATAGATCAATGGGACCATTCCTCGGGAATTTCCAATTCGAGAGGTCAAAATTATTCCCCACTCGCAATCGGCCCTCCTTCTCCTTTAAAAGCCTATTCTTGTTCAGATAAAGCAAAGATATCTCGTGACCTCGGTGTATGTTTACCAGGATAAGAAACAATGAATTTTAATTCTGTGTGCAACCCGGCCCAAGGGAGTCATAAATAAGTCCCTTATCGAATAGGTAATTGGTAATGTGGGCGATCTTTTCCAAAACTTGGGGCCGGCTCCGTATCTTTAGACGACAATAAATTGAATTTACTGTCTCAACTCAATAGACGTTTTAATAACTAATTGATACAAATAGTTCGTTTAAGAGATATCGACAAAAATTTACAACATGACATAAATTGTAAGTTTATTTATTTCTGGCTATTAGAAGAGGAAATATAAGATTTGTTGCAGCGTAAAGATGCTAATAATTGTAAATAAAATGTTAACTAACAAACATTAAAAAAAGAGACGATAAAAAAACTCCAGTAGACAGGACTCGTTGTCATATATATAACAAAGCTTATCGTGCGAGCAAATGTATCACCCGCTACTTCAGAAGTTTTTCTGTGTAATTAAGATAACGCCACGTACAAAAAATAAACTCACTTACTTTTATATCAGTTCGCCCAGCGTGGGGTATAAAACTTGGTCGGATATTTTTATGTGCTACACTTGGTTATTGAGCTCTTAATCATAGAATTTAATGACGACAAAGGGGCTAGAAAGTACTCCGTAAAATAATTTACAAGGGGCATAAATGAAAGCTGTAAAACATTCATTATTATAGATATCATATTTGGAGCTACCACTCCCAAATCAATGTTCAGAAGAGCATATTTATTATTAAAAGGATGTAAGTAAATTTCATCCGTAAAAGTTACGGATATAAAATATTGAAAGGTAACTCGTGAAAATCCTTATGTGACAGCGCGGCCTAAATCCACCATCAAGTCTATCAAAATCGAATAAAGTACAATTTTCCCCCATTACCGCCCTTCATATCTTCCGTCATTTCACGTATCGCTTCCGAGCCCAAAAGAGGGTAAGATGTAAAGACGAAAATAATAAATCCATATCGAATATGCACGGCGAAGCTGAATGAAAAAATCCCTTCGCGAAATATGATATTGTGAGGCCATGAAATTCGGCTGTCAGGTCGAGGCTATCCATCACCAATTAAACGCTGGGTTGTTGGCGATACATTATCGGGCACATTGCGAATGTTCTCTGATTGATGGAGCTGGTGTGAGCCGTGGTGTTCGGTGTTGATGCTCGATTGGCTCTCGTCTGCGGAGACCACTGTCAGAGAGTGACCGATCGCCTCCAGCTTTGTCTGCCCAATCAATAGCGACATAAACACCGATATTGAATCCAATGCAACCATTATAAGCCCACAGAACAACAAAGCGTAGAAACGGGTACTTACATAAAGGTTTAATTAGAATCTTGAACTTACTATAATTTTCCACCCGGGGTGCCCTTGATAGAACTCTCTCAATAAATTCACACTGCGCACACAGATAATAGCCTTCATTTAACAAGCAAACAATGCACCTGATATTAATATTTTACAATAGGTCGCTTTAATCACGGCCTCGAATTCGAGCTTAATTATTCCATCCGCTGGATAATTAATTAAACAAAAGACGGCGTAGTCTCCTGCAGGTATTGAAGGCATCTATTGTTGTTGGGATAACAGGGAAAAATCCTCGCTGCTTCCGCCTCCTTTATTGTTCAGCATTCCACCTCCTTCCAATTTGCGCTGAGCTTTCATCGCGTGACTGATGCATTTATCATTTCTATGTTTGAGAAATTTCTTTAGCCTTATAAATTGTTTATTGATAGGCGTCTCTAATCGCAGGCGAACGTCTCCCTCGATGTCTTTTTGATTTGAATCCGGGCGATGGATTTGTAGGCATTTAGCGAGGTTGTGGGGTCGGCCAGGCTCGGGCTCGGTTCCCATGGCATTTGGGGTGTTACGCTATTTTAGTGCGTCGTCGTGGGGTAATTTACGAGCATGCGATGCACACAGGCCCTGCTTTTAGTGAGATGGCCTGGAATAACGATTTTTCGTGAATTTATGCCCCTCTAAAGATGATAAGTGACGGCTTATCTAAATATAGTACGGACGCATCTTGGAACAATCTTATTTAGATACACTCTACAATTTATAATGTTTATATTTTCGTTTAATAACCGTAGCAAACCTGCAATTATAAGGTGGTATAGAGAGAAGCACGCATTACGATAGTTATCATTAATATTGATTTAAATTGATGCTTGTAAACTAACAGGTGCTATCGCTTAAAGCGATTAATTAACATGGGAGCACCTAATAATTGTTGAGTACGTTAATTAAATCGTTGTTTGTAAATGTTCGCCCCACATTAAACTTACTAATTCGAACTCGAATAATCTTTCTCTAAGTAAATCTGATTTAAAATTAGACGTTTCTAATGGGTTCATCCATTACCAGGAAAATTAGAAGTTTAATGCGTAAATTCCAAACTCCGGAGTGGATTGAGGATGTTCCGAATTTCATTGTGAACCGTCGCGTTTGCGGCGCGTCAAATATTTAAAGTCTTAACAAGCCCAGTGAATAGAGAAATTGTTCGACCAATTTGTACTGGAATTATTTGTCAGGCGAGTCCATTCCGAAAATTGTTTCCAGATTTAGCTGCGAAGGGGTTTGCCTCAGAGAATACGCCTCCAATGTTACAACTCGGGACAATGTCGATTGCTTGCACTTACAATCTTATAGACACGGCATTGGGCTCAATTCTAGGTAACACCGGCTAAAACTATAATTAAAATCTATCTATCAACTTAACTTTCAAAATAATAAAATTGAAAAAGGACAGGCGATGTATACTCTACGGTTTTATACTTTGTCCGCTACTGCACGTTTCCCCAGGATATCTGTCAATTTTATCCGCCAAATCATATGACGGTGGATAAAAATGACAGATAACGCATAAAACCACCGACAATAATACAAAACCGAAGAGAATGGATCTCCTGTCTGAATTGTTTTTAAAATACAAAAAATTGATTAATTTGAGGTAGACAACTTTGTTTTTAATATTAGTCAGAAATATAGTATACAAAACTTTTGTATTTAAGATTTTGGTTACATCATGTTACTATTCATTAACACATCATTTTTTACTAGTGTCATTAGTATTGGATCAAAGATACTATTAAGCCAAGTTCACCAATTTTTTTATATAATAAGATTATTTTTAATCAATCACTCGCCATCAACTTACAGTTAGATCATAGAATACAGGGTGTCCAATAAATCAGCGTGGATATTCTAATAATATTACAAAACTCAATATCTTTTATAGCATCGCGCAATGTCACGGAAAACGCAATGAAGTGTGAGCGTGCGCAGCTGCCGGCTTTATGCGCGTAATGATACTGTTTGCTGCATATAATAATAATATACCGAGATTTTGAGGAATATTTACGAGATTTGCAAATTTGATAAAAAATAAATTCGATCATTTATACGGTCATAATGTAACATGCGACAAGAAATAGTCGATATAATAGTTGTTTTAAAAATGATTGGAAAATAAAATCGTCTCGTCGTCTATTCCATTCAACACTGTTAATCAAATTATTGACAACACTGTCAATCAATCAAATTCATAAGTAAATTATTCGAGTAGAATCAAATATTTCCATTTATATTTTTGGGTCATCATGATGGTTGGTTTGAGAATATTTTTGTGGGCCAAACTTTTTAAATTTTTACTTCAAAACATTTACTCTACCTTTTACTTGATCAGCTGCAAGAATCCATCCCTATTTACGTAAGACATAGAAGAACATATACTTTTCTTTGTCCATGTCTATTACTTCTTAAGCGCAGTCTATACCTCCGAGAATAGAACAGTAAGTTGAGTATATAAATTAGCTGTCAGGCCGCTAATCGCTCCGACAGCCCGCGATGAAACTTTAGAGTCCATCAGTGGTTGTCTAAAAGGCCAATGTGTGCTCGCTTTACCCAACCAGAAATAGATACATAATGGTGCCGATTCGGTGAGAACACGACTTTCTTAAAACTCTGATTAAATCATTTCTCTCCCTTTCTCTTCAGTCATGATAGATATTGAAAGACATGGCCTTATATAGGGTGTAAGGGATAGCTACCCGCAAACTGATAGGGTTCAACGAAACTGAACAACTATCTCAACGATTTTTTTTTTTTCGGAAAATGAGTTATTTTACAAATTGTCTTATCAAGGCGGTCAATTTTAATTGGGAAGTAAAATTTTGTTTTCCTGGATAGATTCCCTGGAGAAAATTGGTCAGTTCTGCCCCACACACCCGGTACTAGTTAAGTCGTATATTTTTCAATGCCGAATTGCAACCAATAAGTAACGACAGTTATTTATTCTGTTATCCTTTCAGCGAAAGCCCGGTGGTCGTTATTTTTAATGAATATTGTATTTGTTTGTACAAGAAGGTTGTTGTTACATAATATTTGCCATGTATTTTTGAGATACCGGACGGATTATTGGATCGTGAAATGAGTTCCGCATCGGATGTTGCTTTTGTAAACTAGAAATACACATTCCTTTAGTGCAATAATTTGATATGCAATACGACTATTTCATCGCTCTATCCACATTATTTTACTTCATGAATCACATCATCTTCCTCTTCAATGACTTCAAGTTTTCGTGACTTTTTATCAAAGTGTGATCAGATAAAAATGCCCCACAGAAGTTTGACCTAGCAATTAATTTCGAAAAGTCAGCGGAAATCTGTCCCCTCCGTCCCAGATTCACACGGTTTGCAGAAAAATGGCCGTCGACGGAGCGGACAATAGCGTACAATTACGCTGGCGACGGTAATGACCGACCCAATGAGATAGCAATAAAATTTCGCCGCACAATACGGTCATAATTAGAATTAACTGTCTCATTCCCACCCACATCCGATCGCCATCTCAATTCTGCCCCATTGACGCTGTCCAGAGTTCTGGCGACATTTCGCTCAGCTATTGAGTCGTTTGTTCACAACCTTAATTCTGACTTATAGTCTTTTCATTGAGTTTATTCCTCGTTTGGTCGTAATCTGATTACCACGAATAACTTTTAGTGTGAAATTCATCTTTATTGGTTGATTTATGTTTCGCAAAATTGTAGAGCGCGAACTAATTCGCTTCTGTTATAAAATTTGTAATAAAAGGAAAAGCATAAAAGAAGTCTTCTAGTCATTTACGACCTCTGGTTTGTACAAAAGAAAGTAAAACAGAGCACAAGTGCTTAGCTTTGTGCGCAACATCTGTTGTTTTACTGAAGCGGACCCTTGTATTGAATTTTTTCGAGCCCGTAGTTTTTTGTTTACAAAATCCGAGCGATACAGTTTTCTTCAGAGCGTTTGTTGTTAATATTCTTATTGAAATTCTTGGATTGCCTCTCAAAGTGTTCCTTTTAGAAGGTCTTATGGGAATTAAGAGAGGAATGCTTAAACACCGAGTGCCTTGTGCGAGGGTTCGGAAACAATACAGTATTGTACTACTTAAATATTAGCGGCTTTCTGTTTGATACGAAGCTCAGCTATGCAATCTCGAATTTCGTTTATGGTTTGTGTTATACCGAGAACAGGCGCGTTTCATTCATCTTAACGGCTTTTCGTAATATTTGTCGTTCACATTTCATTCCTTCTCAATTTCCGTTCTAAATTTATTTCAAAAACGGTTTACCAAATTGGGTTTTTCGAACCTCTGATTAAGGCGGCATATTTATAGTCAAACTATAATAAACTGTTCATTAATTCTTTAATAATATGCTAAATGCTGTCCAATGTTTAAATTTAAAAAGAGGCCATTTTAATTTGTTGCATTTTGACTAACAGCTCGAATTTTAACGAGTCGGTGTTGCAACAAACAATAAATAATCTCTAATGTCTATATAATCAGGAACCGGAGTCATTTGTATTAGTATTCGATTTATAGTCCCGGAGGCAAAGCCAAAATTATCGCTATCGGTTGGAAAACAAACAGTAAAATGCAAATGTTTTGTAATTAGTTGTTCCATAAATATTAGGGCGTCGATTCTGGCCTCCATAAATAACGTAATGGAATCTCTAAACGAAATTCATAAAGCATTCGTTGTGAAATCGGAGCTGTGAATATTAAAAAGCCATTTGATTACGCTCTGAAACATCGCGCGCTTTCCATAATGTTGCATTCTCTCGTCATTTCCTTTTTACATTTTTTTCCCTTTATCTTGATTCAGGAGATTACGGGAATTTGAATAGCATAATAATATCGTAACTGGGGATATTAAACGCTGACTCAGTTTAATTTAAAACAATATTAGTAAACTTAAACATCATAATTATTTACTTTGATCCATGCTGGACTGGAAGCAAGAGAAAAACATAGAATGTGCCAGCTGCATTTCCTCCCGGGCATGCTGAAAAAAGCAGCTACGGGATCCAAGGGCTTCAGTATATTACAATTTAGGCGACATCCTGTCACTACAGCAAAATAGCTACAAATACAAATATATCTTAAATAACCCTCAAAACTTTGTCAGACATGGCGGAACGACCTATGTTTAGGTCTCTCTGCCTACCCCATTAGGGATAAAGGCGTGACTAATGTAATATTTACTTTGTCTTAAATCTTATACCTACCGTGCAGGCCTATAGTTTTATGACCAAACAATCAATTCCATAGATCTTGATAATAAAACAATCGCGGTGTATGGTAATTGACCTAATAACTTCAGAATATGTACATAAATCTTTATCGAAAACACTACCAAGCTATCAATCAAAGTTTCAAATTCAATCTATTCTTTAGACCCTCCAATTAAGCGTAATTTTAAGATAAGCCTTTAATTTTTACGTCTCCGGTGGGCCTTAAGAAAGTGTAAGCCAGTCATTAGCCACTTTTTTAAACCTTTTGTCTTAAACCACGTCATATTTCTCGAAGCTGATCCATAATGCATAAGGAACCGTGGTTTTCATAGCAATTATGTCTCATAAATCTTACGTTAGATCAACAGCTGATGCCGTAATTTTTGTATTCCATTTTGGGGTGTTTTTAAATGAATGCACAATTTAATAGGCAATTCAGAGCAGATACAGTACAGCAGGGATCTACATAAATATATATACATATATACTACCACGCTTGTATCCCTAATGGGGTAGACAGAGCGTCAACACCCCAAACAAAGGTCGTTCCGCCACGTCTGACAAGTTTTGAAGGTTGTTTATAATAGTTGTAAATCTAATTCTAAATTGTTGTAATAGTAACTAAGGGACTAACTATATTGACACTCATGCATAAATGTCATACAACTTTGCACATTGATTATTCGGTCGAATACATTATTTTTAAGATCTATTGTTATTTACATGTATTCTTGCAAATAAATGCCTTATCTTATTTAATCTTATATAGATCTGTAAATTGCTGCAGTGACTGGTTGTCAACCCATCGCCTAAATTACAATTTACTGATACTCTTGTATCCCTTAGCTGGTTTAGCATGCCCGGGAGGAGATGCATCTGGCACATTCTATGTTTTTCTATCACTCCCAGTCCGGCATAAAAGTCATACTTTTTACATAAAGATACTTTTTCGATGTAGAGACAGTGACAGTTCGGTGACCCAAATACCCTCGATGCTCGGACGACATTATCTTCGGAAAATAAATGACCAATTAATGAATCTAATTCATTTCGGTTAGACCGGTCGCGACCAGGGGTGGAAGTATAAATCAACAGACGTCGAGAGGCGATAAACATTTGTGACTTCCAACCCAGGTGATAAAAAACACTGTCCTTTATTTCACTGCACCCGTAAAATCCTCTAAAGGGTGACATTTTTTTACCCCAATGGCTACTTAATTGTTGCACGGCCACCCTCTAACTCGTCCTTTTCAACAAAAAACCCTTAAATAAATAACCTTAACGAGCCGATTTAGAACTTTGACAGGCAAAAAATGTTAAAACTGGATACTGTAATTGGTTTTAATGTGAGCTCGATAAGGCAAAATTCCTAGTTAAGTTAACTCTTCGACTCCAGTTTGATGGCACTTGAGTTAATATTTTTTTAATACCGAATGCCTGAACATTAAGTGGGGAGCTAATAGGGTAAATAGTACGCACTTGTATATATTAAAGTGCCACAATGCAACCTCGATGCGGATAAGAGCGTCAATATTTTGATAGCACGTGTGTTGCCAGCTACATATGGACAAACATTGCGCAATAGCGGTTCGAATGTTTAATCGGTGTGGCGTCTTGAATGGCTGGTTAAAACAAATGTAACCACGCTTTCACCACGAAGGAACTAAACCAAACGCGGTGAATGCAACCCGAAAATAGATCCAATGAATTAGCGGCTGAGAGATTCTACATCAAAGGGCCAGACTTTCGCCGAAGACTTTATTTTTCGTACCTTATCACTCTTAGTTATCTTTGATCGGAGACGACTCGAATATTTTTAGCCGAAAGCGGCAATAAAGAAAGTTTATCTGTCTGCAATCTCTGATGGTAGACTCGAGATTACTAAACTGCTCTGTATTTTAAGTGTCGAAAATTGCGCTGTTTTTAACATACGCGTATTTCTCGAGATCGATTACTTGGCTTGGTGGCGAGTGTAACTTGTAAATTTTTAGGAATCCACTTTGGAGCTGGTGTAATGATGTGGAAAATTTGACACCTCGCCCACAGGCGGCGGGCGCGCGTCGTATTATTCAAAGTTTTATAGACGGGACGCAAGATTTACTTGCGCAGCTGGTTCTTGCATCAAACAAAGTGCCCAAGTTTTTTTTTATGTAGTTAGCTTGTTATGTAGGCAAAGACGAAAAATAAATCGCATAATTTTAAGGAATGAAAAATTGACACGAATAATCTTTTATCAAACAATTAATTCCCTATGGTTTTAGCAATAGAGCCCGATGGTGTAGAGAGCCCGATGGTGTAGTGGATAGGGCCGCTGCCTCCTGAGCGGGAGGTCGTGGTTCGAGTCCCAACAATATGTTTTTCGGTTTTCGAATTTCATATGTACGTTTATACGGTGCGTTTTCCGTGCTTCGGAAGGCACGTTAAGCCGTTGGTCCCGGTTAATATCGTTTAATACCATAAATATTAGTCGTTAAGCCATATCAGAGGCCAGTGCTAAGCATTGGCGGCTTGAAAACTCTGACCTAATCTAGGATTGGGTCTGGTTTCCCTTCTAGGTTGCGGAGGTCAGATGGCAGTCGCTCTGTGTAAAAACCAGTACCCTCGTTCAATCCGCTGGATTAGGTAGCCGACCCCGTGAGATATGGGATAAGGCTAGGGAGATGCTGATGGTTTTAGCAGTTTCTGATTTTTGTATTTGATACAACTAAAGTAAAACAGGCTTCATTTTTCGTTCAGTTATGTGCATCCCTTAGACAAAGGGTCTTAAACTCAGCGATTTACTGATTATGTTCTAACTGAAAGGACCCCTTTATCATATCTCCACTTCCACAGTAACGCTAACGCAAAACGCAACTTAAGTATCGAATTTATGTGGCGCTATGTTTCCAATAAAACAAGTACTAATGCACAAACAACCATTATGCAAATTTTATAGATAAGTAATGCAAAGGTTATCATTTATTTTAATTAGGTATTAGACATTTTATCTCACTTTCGAATAGAGATCTTTTTGTATAAAATAGACGTTACTGTGTGTGAAATCATTCCGCGAAATAGAAATAAAGACGCATTAATTTTAAACCCCTTGTTCATTCATTGAACTGCCTTGCCTATGTCTGGACAAGGAAGAAAATTACGTAGTATTTTTCAATAAAATAAATTATTCCAGTCTATGTGGTCCAATAAATAAATAGATCTGTATAGGATGACTATTCTCTACGTTGCATCTAATATATATGACAAGCATACATATTTTTTTCATTAAAATAAATATTATAATGAAGAACTTATTTAAGCAGATAGTTTTTCATACTTCGTTTTTGTTACAAGTACCGATTTTAAACAAATCGTACTTACTAGAGAGAAACATTTGCTTTAGGTCGCTTAGGATTTTAGTTTTTTTTTTTCATGTATTGGTCTAATTTAATTTCGCCGCAAACAATTAAATTTTACAAACCCGCTAATTCCTTTCTTTATCTGACAGATCTGAGACCGTAAAACACTTTACGATGGTTGCACAACCGTAGTTCTAACTCGCAGTTAAACTTTGATCGCTAGACGCGGTCTCGCCATAAACTAAACTTTTGCTCTTTTCACAGTTTTGACATCTCTATTTCTAACATCAAAGTTGGTGCAATATTTATAAATAAAATTCTGTCGTTCCTGAATGTCGAACATGATTATTTTGAAATAAAATTGAAGTGTTAGGAGTGAAAAGTTTATTTTGTTTATATCTTCTTCAAAAATATATTCTTATTTTGACGCCGTTTCTATATTAATTGTGAAATTTATAAACATTCATATCAGAGTACCTATATATACCAACTTTGACGTCTATCTAAACTTTTTGATAAGTTTTGTTTTTGTTTTAATAATGGGAGAATTACATACATAAAAATAACACACCTTTATCCCAAATGGGGTAGGCAGAGCGTAAACGATGTAAGCAAAGGGCGTTTTGCTACGTCTGACCAAATTTCAAGGGTTACTTAAGATAGATTAGTAGGCATATTGCTGTAGTGACAGGTTGTCAGCCCATCGCCAAAATTGCAATATATTGAAACCCTCGGATCACTTAGCTGATTTTAACAGCATGCCCGGGAGGAAATGCAACTGGCACATTCTATGTTTTTAACGGGAAACCTCGTTAGGTATATTATGTAAGTAGCTAAGTAAATTGGTTATGCTCTTTAAAATATTTACGATCATTTTCTTCCAACAAATTGCATAGCAAATGTTATGGAAGCTCGTACTCATAACTCTACTCGTAAACTACTGGAACATTAAAAGAGCTGTGAATATGCAAAGAAAGGAAATATCCCCACATAAATACATAACTAACCATATAGTGCCCGATGGTGTATCGGATAGGGCCATTGCTTCCTGAGCAGGAGGTCGTGGTTCGAATCCCACCGCGTACCAATGTGCGGTTTTCGAATTTCATATGTACGTTTATTCGGCGCTTTTTCCATGCTTCGGAAGGCACGTTAATCCGCTGGTCCCGGTTAATATCGTTTAATACCGCAGATATTAGTCGTTAAGCCATATCAGAGGCCAGTGATAACATAAGCATTGGTGGCTTGAAAACTCTGACCAAATCTAGGATTGGGTCTGGTTTCCCTTCCGGGTTGCGGAGGTCAGATGGCAGTCCCTCTGTGTAAAAACCAGTACCTTCGTTCAATTCCCTAGATTAGGTAGCCCTCCCCGTGAGATACGGGAAAAGGCTAGGGAGATGAAATACATAACCAACCATGATATTTTATTATCACAAATTTATTGTACTCGTCTAAACATTCTCATGTTTATTGTATAACATAATAAACTTTTTCAAAATGCGGTATTTAGAATAATATAATTATAAAAAAAAAACTAAACGGATTGGTCACTCAAAGGGTACCTACCATTCATAAATCCTTGGAATTAAAGAACCTGATAAAGATATCAAGTTTCCGAATATGAAATTTACTTTACGAACAAATACAATTTAACAGGTAGGTTACACACTAACATTTGTAGCCTAGAAACCTAGCTTTGCTACTACTTGTACCTAAGTAGTCACCTATAAAAGCTGTGAAAAGTATCTAAACATCATAAGGACATCATTACATACCCTGGTCCAGGTGCGACATGGACCTTCCAGTAGATTTTATTGCGTCAGTTCATTTCACGTGAACATCGCCACTTTATTGTCACGATAAATCGAAGGTGTTAACGTGGATACGGCCTTTTGTGTAGCTAAGCGTTTTTGTTGAAACTTAGATGTTTTTTTTATTGACGTGACGGGGCGGGCGCACGATATGAAAGTTTTTTAGGCTTGGATCAATGTGAAGACTTTGTAAGGGCTTTTCATAATGTACGTTACATACCTAAGTAATTAAATGAGCTCCCTCCGTACCCCCTCTTCATGGGTGGGTACGAATAAGAATATTTTGCGGAGATAGGTAATTTCATAATGATTTAATCCTCAATTTCAATAGGTACCAGCTGGAGGGAGAGCTAATTCGATCTACAAAACAAACGGCCCTCCACGCAAAGGGTTGTAATTAATACAATCAGTAAGCAGGAGATTTGCAATGTTCCCGCTAAACGTCTATTGTGTTCTAAATCCTCCATCAACGACATCATTCATGAGCTCCAAAATTCTCCCTCAACAATAATCTCTTGGCCGCTTTGCAAAGCCGCTTCCGCCCTACACAATAGATGCATGCAAACTTCGTGAAATAGGTAAAAATAATCCTCGGGACCGGCCCAATACATCACGCGAACTGTCAGTCGAGACCGCATGAACAAAAATACGCCATTGTGGGAGACGACCACGCTTTTGTCGGAAACTTTCCAAAAAACTTGTGCAATTTCGACAACGACAATACACGCACAGACGTAAACGCCACAAAAACTTGTCCTAATCCGCCTGTCGAACTTTCATTCACACGAGACGTCTATTTCAAAAACTTTTTCGTTATCTAACCGTCAAAGCGTAAATCAACACTACATATCAATGATTCGAGCTATTTAAACTGGCAGCTATTTCTGTCGACAAATGAGCGAGTGCTCGAAACGATTTTAAGATTGGAACAAAAACGACGTCGCAACTCACAATTAATCAATTCCGAAATTAGAACGGTCCTCGGCCATATTTTACAATCGGAACGATCAATCGCTCTTTGTGTGGGTCTAACACACGTCGACACTTCTCTCTCGATGTAACGTAAATATGGTAGCCCTTCGTCAAAACAAACATTATTCAAAAGTATGTTTTCATTTATTTTTGTTATAACGCCTACGGTTAAAAAAGCACCCGCGTGTGTGAGCGAGGTTTCGTGAGAGCCTCCTATGAAGTTGTAAGGTTGCATACCAAACGCAAATAAAATAACTCCGAATTCACGCTTTCACGGAAAATAATTTGGTGACAGCAAATATCGCACTTCCGAAACTTCAGCAATACTCTTAGATGCTTCATTGTACATATTTTCCATCTTTATTCACTCTAGCAACATTAACAAGTTCTGCATACAATTCTCAAACGTTAATAAGGCATGTAGACGCAGCAGTATGTGAAAAATAAACATCATGAAGACCAGGTTTAGTAGTTTGCTAAAGTTATCTCTAACCGCGCCTTTGAAAGCCAAGAGTCAACAGACGCATACTTTCGAGTGTCGCTACACTTCTAAATGGCTATGTTGTCCAAACAAATTACCTCCGATAACCATGTTTGGCTAAGTAAGAGTCTTTTATTAGGCCACAACACTTCTAAATTTTTAAAAAAACTTCTTTTATTGACACCTAGACATTTTCTCGGATATTTCTTTGACAAAAAATATTCATAATAGCTTAACGCCACCCATGCATCACGCGCTATACATATTCATAAAATGAAAACAACGAGTTTCCAACCGTATTTTACAAGCAAAATCCACTGTTTTCACAACAATTTTCGAACATGTAAAGCCCGTGGCATTAAAACTTGGCTCCACTTTTGCCGTCCGCCTCAATTACAGTGCTTTTAGTGCTTACATACTTTATGACATTTTCTGTAGCACTCTCTTTCCAAAGAACCCATTGTTTATATTCGGCGTTTTTTTGGATGCTGTCGTCGTTGAAGTAGCAATAAATTATAATGTAACCTTGGATAGGATTGTTTGGGTTACCAGTTTGAAGCTAGCCCATGTGTGCATCGTGAGAACCACAAGATTAGTTGGAGAGGTTAAGGACTGTTAACCCTTCGATAAACAATAGAAAAAAGGTTATCGGTAACATGGACGGTTAAAACAGAATGCTTGTAAATGACTTGACTTCCCACATAAACAATGTACATTATCTAATGATACATTATATGATGTCCGATAGTGTAGTGGATAGGGCCACTGCCTCCTGTGTAAGGGGTCGTGGTTCGAATCCCACCACGTATCAATATGTTTTTCGGTGTTTTATCAACTCCAATGTAATTACTTCCATGCTGGACTGGGAGCGAAAGAAAAACACAGAACGTGCCATCTGCATTTCCCCCCGGGCATGTTATAAATACCAGCTAAGGGATCCGAGGGTTTCATTATATTGTAATTTAGGCGATGGGCTGACAACCTGTCACTACAGCAATATACCTACAAATCTATCTAAAATAACCCTCAAAACTTTGTCAGACTTGGCGGAACGAACTTTATTTAGGTCGTTTACTCTCTGCCTACCCCATTAGGGATAAAGGCATGATTATATGTATGTATATTGATAAATCAATGCACACTGCAATTAACAATTTCATTGAAATTATGCCTGCAAGTACCAATCTGGTACTGGATATTGCAGATAACTTTGCTAATTTCGGATTTAGACTCTAAAGTTCCATTGGAATAATTAGCATGATCCAGAATAATGAGCTCATATCGAACATTAGCTGGAAACACAATACTGATGATGAGGAAACCTGGTGCAGCCATGTTTATCTATTTCGACACGATTAGCTTTACTGCTTGTTAGCTTCCCTTTGCAACATTGTCATAAACGCAGCGAATCACATCCGTTATCGTTATGGTATTTCCAACATATTTATTGGAGCATAATCCAGATTGTTTAATGCTAGTTTACGGCGTACGCCAGGGATATCTTATCTGTGGCTACGCCGGCTACTACAGTTTTACAAAAAATATCTTTATCAACATTGTTTTTATAGAGATGATGAAAGCTTATAATAATGTTTACTCAGATAAACTTCACTTAATCTTATTCCAACATCTCAGAATTACTATCAGAACCATCAACACTAAAGTTCTACGAACTGTACCTATGCTGATTTATAAGCACCTTATGAACTGAAATGTTTAAACATTGAATTAAACTATTTACAGATTGATGCATAATCATCACCCACTCCACATGTCGGAAGTGTGCATCAAGATAGATGAGATCAAATTTTAAGCGGCCAAGGGCCAATCGCGGTTAGATACCATTGTAATAGAATTAGGGTTAGGGTTATTCAGTTACCATGTATTTATTACCCGCAGAATTATCGAGTACCAATTTGTTCTTCATACGATGTGTTTACCCCTAAATGGGTTCAAGCATGTGTCAGTCCTACACTTCACTTTCCGTTTCACAAATATTTGCCTCCAATTAACCGTATGAAAAAGTATAAATTTTTATTGGATCCATGAACGGGCTGTCAATTTTAATTAAGACATTCTTGACAGTTTCGTCAGTTATATTTTACCAGTCGCTATGTTTTTGTTTTATATCCGTCCAAACCACTTTTTATTCGCAATGCGGGTGGCTAACAAGACAGTTAAGTGTCATTACTCCTTTGTCGATGTTATAAATAATTTCGATGATATCATCATACAAAATTTTATGTTCTTTCAACATATGTCTCCTTTCGTTTACTTCGTAAACACGACGGCTACTGACGGTATATCAAACCATTTTCTGCTGTTTATTTCAGTTCACGACGTGTTGATTCCCATAAATCCTAATAAAAAGTAAATTTATCCAAATTGGGTCGTGGTGCTGGTAAATAAAGCTGAAAATTTAATGGAGACAAATCTGATATTTCGAAGTTTTCCAAGAAACGTCTCGAGATTTAAGAGTTCCAAATCTCGATTTGACATATGTTTATGGTTGTCGTAATAATCCAAATAAATACTGGGAGTTGTTTACATTAATGTAAGTCCGGGAAGTGTCAGCCGCTACCGAGTGGGTGCTTGGAGCCGGTTATTTGTATAATTCGATTATGAGGGTCTCTGTCCTCTATTTGTACACGAAGTGACAAAACACAAAATTTTCTACGTGTTTTTCTTTAGTCTCATGTAGTGACTATGTTTTATTTCGTTTTATCAATATTTTTGTCACCCAGCGTGCCCAAATTGTTTGCATTCAATAAGACGGTTTTGCAATCACAAAAAACATTGTCTGGTTCAGTTTAGGCCCTTATTTCTAATCAGCTCTCAAGAGTGACAGCGAGGTTAAGTTCGTATCAGAAATGTCATTTCAGTACAAAACGGCCTGTCAAATCCATACTTAATATTGGTCTAAATCTTGAGATCCCTTTATAAATATGGACCTTAGGCTCCTAATTATAAAGCGATCTTATACTCGAGAGCAATATTAAGTCAGTCTCAAGAGCTGATTATTAATACGGGACTTAGACACGCTGAGCATACCTGAGTGTCTCGTATTTTTAATTCACCAATCACTAAACAACCCGGTCGGCTGCCCTACTATTGACGTTATTAAGTCACATAAATTCCCTGAAATTTATATTCCGAATCTTAGCGAGGGTCCCCATAAAGGCAAGCACTCCACCCGGAAGGTGGGTCCACGGGTCTCGTTAACTCGTTACGTATTATTGAATAAAGGAAAAGGGCTTATGAAATTCAATGCTAAATGAAAACCGGACCCCACGAGAGAACTCCTCACTCATAAACCAATAAAATGTACTTCTAAACAACTTTACACTTTGGATACGTTTTGCACAGTCATAATTACATTTTTGGATAGTTCGTAGTGGAGGAAAATTTAATTACTTGTTTATTCGCGTTTTGGAAACGGTATATTTGTAATGTTTACCGGAATTTATTTAGGTTTTTGGTGCGCGAGCTTGTGTACCTTAATAGTTTTTTTTAATAAATTTAAATATAACTAACTCTTTTTTTATTAGGTAATTTTATATTTTGTTCTGTTGATATTTATTTATTTATTTAACTTTATGCACAAATATTTTATATGTGTGGACTTAACGCCAAAGGCATTATCTACCAGTCTACCTTAGGGCATGTGGAAATGACAAGGCAGGTGCAAAGTTTTATCCTAATAACTAACAAAGTTAGAACATAACAATAAAATCAAAGAGTAATTTAGAGTATGTATATATAATTATAACCTACAGCGCATATGTCTACATATAGTATAAATTAAAACATAATAATTACCAATATCTATCTATAAATTAATATATTGTATATATAAATATATATTATAAATTATTAAATATATAGTATATATAAATATATATATATATATATATATATATATTTCTTCCATTCTGGACTGGGAGCGAAATAAAAACATAGAATGTGCCAGCTGCATTTCCTCCCGGGCATGCTGTAAAAACCAGCTAAGGGATCTGAGGGTTTTAGTATATTGCAATGTAGGCGATGGGCTGACAACCTGTCACTACAGCAATATACGTACAAATCCATCTTGAATAACCCTCATAACTTTGTCAGACGTGGCGAAACGACCTTTGTTTAGGTCGTTTACGCTCTGCCTACCCCATTAGGGATAAAGGCGTGATTATATGTATGTATGTATAAATATATATAATATAATGAATGTATGTTTATAATAAATAAATACATATACCTTACAAAAGGGCACTTAGAAAATTCAAACCAATGATGGATACTTAAATATGTAAATAAGTACATTATTAAGTTAATGCGGGCTTTTTCAAATAGTGTTCACGCAACCCAGACTTGAACGAGACCCGACTCGGCGCTTTCTTCAGGTCCAAAGGAAGCTCATTCCAGAGAAGCCCAGCTTGGACCACAAATGAATCACCGATATTCTGATATTCTGTGTTCTAAGGGCTTAGCATTATGAATGAAATCATTTACCTTAATTAAACTGATATAAATGAATCCATTTAGTTATATCCTGGCCAAAAGCTTTCTTTGCACCTCCAAGATCAATCAAACTTTTAATTGAATATTCCAGCAGCAGCTCCACACTTTCTAGCATTACTCTATCACAGGACGCTTTTATCGTCCGTAGATATTAATAAACCTTTTCTTTCTTTACAGATGAAAGTTGATGTACGAAGCGATGACCCATCACCAGGCGAATAGTGGCATCATCATACTGACGATAGTACATATGTGGCAGTAGACCATCAAGATGGGTTCGCTGGCCGTAGCAACTTCACTACTGGGCCTATTCTGCCTCTGTTCAGGTGAGACCCTTCAACAATAACGTACCTTTATTCCTGACTTAAGAACATACTTAGATTGACTACTCAATTAGAAATATATTTTTATGAAACGTCAAAAATTCGTTTAACAACTGTCACCATGAAATTCTTTCAGGAATTACCAACCATTAGGCATTTTTTTTGTCTGATTTTGGTTGTCATTTTGTATGGGAAACTCAAAATTTATTTTCATCTCCTGAAAAAATTTCCTGGTGAAAGTTGTTCAGTTTCGTTGACTGGGCAACCCTTATCAGTTTGCGGGACGCCATCCCTTACACCCGTATGAATGAGGCCAACAATATTTTTGACATCACTTTTAAGTGTACAAATTTTGCATCTTTTAACCACCCAATCATGCCAATTACATAGTCCAAATTCAGAAATTTTCATAATTTCTTTGCAACCATTACAACTTCATCGTAAACCAACTTTCCTAATAGCTAACCAATTATCTTTGGTGACTTCAAATTGGCACCAGTGTCGCCAACGATTATATCTGAATATATTATTCCTGCTTCCTTCAACTGTCGTAAAGTCAAGGTTCACCCGGGCTAATAGTTGGCCCCCTTCTGAACTCCCAAGGGGTTGTCTCCCCCACACTATTTGATATTTAGTGCCTTGCCGTACCATCTTAGATTTGTGGCACCACTTACCGATGCCAAAAATAAATGTGTCATTCGAACTATGTTACCTTAATTTGTCTGCGGAAGAATGTAGTTGATTTGAGGATACCTATGATATAAATCAAAGGGTATTTGGGTTGCCGTTGCTTTATAGAGTTTTTAATTGAAGGATTGCTAACCTTGAGACTGAAATTGAAATTGTCTATTGTGTCAGTATGCTCTCTATGTATGTAGTATTTCCAACTGAGTTTTAGAGATAGGAATACAGAAATGCGAGCACTTCGGTATGGTGTCAGATATTGGCCTAGAACTAAAGTCAAAACCGCATTATTAAGAGAAATCCACGACATATTTTCACCCCGGTGACCTCAAATGTGACTAATTTTATAACTTACGATATCTTCTGTATTTTAAACAACATCATTGCTCGCATTAACAACATACAAAACATATTTAGAGCCACAAAAGAGCCGTAAAAAAACCAAACACAAACAAACACCGTGAAACGGCACTCCTGGGAGCCATACAAAGAGGAAAGCGTATCTTATTGACAGAGCTCATTAGTATAACAAAATACACATGCGTAACTCCTGCATCTGTCTATTCCACGCACCTATATTTCACAATCAAATGACACAGGGTAAAAATACTGGGTCTCTGGATTCACTCTATCCCCCAGAATGCAGTGTCACCGCGACTAAATTATTTTAAGCTGTGGCTTCAAAAGGCACCCCGGGCGGCTATCAAAGCGTAAAGAAGTTAAGCTAATGTTAAACGACGCCTATCTTTTGTGTCTAATGCGTGATGGATGCTGCGTAAAATGCGGCGAAAAAAAGAATAATAAAAATAAACAGAGTCAGTCGGTCGGGGATCCCTTACAATAGGCGTAGTGCATTGTAATAGAAAGCGATTGAAAAACGGTTCATATCTCAGATCTTATAGTAGTACTGTGACTTTTATGAATATTGACGCTTCGGTGACCCTTATAAATTTAAAGGACGATATGTTTTATAAAGCATTTATCCTTTCCAACAGTATTTCTGTCCTATATTCGGCTGTAATTTGAACCTAAATTTTAACATCTTCTATTGCTTCATTCAAATTCATAATAGAACCGTTTACGGATATATCAGTGAACTAAACTGAAGGCGGAAGTCGGCAAACAAAATTATAGGCTCACTATTGAGCCTTATCTGAGACCCTGATCCTAACAGAGCCGTCAAAAATAATCAAGACAATGTTATCTGCGCGGGCCATCGCCAAAAACTCTCGAACCTTTTTGTATCGCTCTCAAAGGAGCTGGTTGATATCACTTCGGCATCGGGCTTCTGAGATCAGATAGCTTTTAGTTTGCAAACTACACCTCTTTATTTATTCAGCCGGCTGTCCCAGTTCGCGATATGTCTTATTAATGCGAGGGACCCGAATAAAAACTGACGTCCACTCCCGAATATATTGCTACCACATGTTGTTGGTTATTTATTATAGTGGCAATGGTATTATTTTGTCAATCGGGGAGAAGTTGTAAATTTGAGTGAATTAGGACTGTGCAGTATATAAGTTGAAATAATAAATGAAAGTCATATATTACACAACATAGTTAAAAAGCTGTAACTTAAAAATCAAATGTTTTTTTTGTGGATAAGCCATATCTATATCGTAGTACCTTAGTTTTGAGTAGCGAAGTTGACATAATTTGCTAGTTGAGCTTGATTTTGCTATGTAACAGTTCTCTGGACCTAAACAAAAAAAACCGTTAACGTACACGTAAATTGACATCTTTCAAAGTGCATCCCTTTTAGAAATTGTTGATACATCTGTCCACGAGCCAAATCGCACTCCGACAAACTGGAAGCAAGAAACGTCGCAACTGTCGCCAACACGTTTCCGTAAACTCCATCAAAGAAATGGCTACAATTCTAGCACAAACATAACATTACCATGGCAACAAACAGATCTTTATGAAAAACAACCCTAAGGCTAACACATAAGGGTGAGTAAGAGTAGATGAGAAGTTTCGAAGTGAGCGAAAAAAGTTGGTAGAGACCGTATGAATGTTTACCATAGGCTGCCCTCATTTCTTGCAGGTACGGCGGACGCCATGAAAGATGACACTGTGTCAACAAATTGCCCTGCATTAGGCAAACGCCTTACAACATAAACAGTGTAACTCACGAAATTCATATTAAGCTAATCCAGCCATCCGTTCGGCTAATTCTTAGCACATGTGCCAGACGCGCCTTGTTTTTTGTCAGGACTTTTTTTGCCATAAACTAAAGTGCTATTTCATTATGCGTGACGATTCATTGCTGTTTGTTTCTTGCGTCGTCGCGAGTGCGGCTCGCAACGTTCATTTGTTACGGGGCGACACTCTCACATGTGGGTGTGAACTTTAAGTCGTTAATTCTCGGGAAGATTACAAATAATTCAAGTATTTTGCAGTTAGTCAAGCAAATATGTGATTTTGTGTTTTGCATTTAAAAGGAATGCCGCCAGCGTTTTGGAAAAAACTGCTTAGAGCCAATTAAGACAAATGTGGCAAAGATCTTGATAATGCACGTAATGATAGCAATCGAGCCCTTTGGCTTCATATTGCAGAGGGTCTCAAAATTGAACACGTGTTCGAAATTCGAAAAATCATGATTACCTCCTGAGGGAGCCAATCACGGCCATTAGAATTAGATATTCGAAGTTCAAACAGCGATCGAGTTACTTGGGGTGACGACACTCATTTCGCAAATTTCATGGGACCTTGCGCAATTAGATCCACGTTATTAAATTTTATTTCTGCGCATCCACACGTGTTTATTCCGATCAAAGAAAGGTGGCAACCAAAACACTTTGATGTTATAACGCTTCTGATGGATTTAAGGTTATCGCAATACCAGATTTGTGTGAAATTAAAACTTCCTAACAAAATCAAAGGGCGTGCCACTTTACACAGTCGTAAACCTAAATCCTCATGTTGACTGAGTGCAATTGAATGTTCCGTTGAGCTTTATAGTTCAGAGAGATGTGAGAACTATCAATTTCAAACCGACAAAAAACCTGGTTCAAACGATACAAAACATTGGACGAGACGGTCGGCCGCGTGGCCGCTGACTTAAATGCGAAACTCGTGTCTCCATAGCCGATTTTTTATTTTTATTTTTTCTTCGGGCGCGTGTCTACATGTGCGAGTTCAGTTAAATTAGCAGGGGGACACGACGCACCCTCGCAGACTTTTATAACAAAGATTTTTGAACAATAGCGTCTAACTACTACTCGCGTTAGTCGCGTGTTCTCTGGAAAGCCATTCCCTTCGCTGTGGCATCTAGATTACAGAGGAGCTGCGAAAATAACACTAACGTACAATTTCTTTGACACAATCCAGCTTTGACACTATTTTAAAATTACCGTAGCTTTTATTTTGCTTCAAATATAAAATAATAATAACAATAAATTTTATTTTTAGACGATTCCATATGAAAACATAGTAACGTTTTGATTTCGTCATGAATATATTTGACTTGATAAGTATAAACTCTACATACCACGTCAATAATAAGAAGAAATTTATATTTTCTGATCGAATGACATACCGAAGCATAATAATTGCTTAGATCGGCGCGATCTTCGGTTCTTCGGTATTTTCAGCTTTCAGCCACCAATTATGTAGTAATATAATAAGCTAGCAACCGCGTAATACATACATCCAACGAACGATAAAGCGTCGATAAGTATCTACATAAACAATCTTTTATTTATCTTACAATCTGCTTAATCTTACTTTTATACATCGCAAGGGTCTCTATGAATCTATAGCGCGAATATTATGGCTCTTTTATGAGACTGACAGTTAATTTACAGCCAATCCTGGTTGGTTGTATGGTAGTTGTATGGTCAATATTTTTTGCTGTCTCCAGCGTGGCATCATTCATTCATGTGCCAACCCTGGGAAGTTATCTATTGATGTTTTTGTAAACAAAGTTGTGGAACTCTGAAGGTGCGATGGGAATTAAAATCACCATTTATGATGCTAAAATATTCATTTTTCATCTGCTATTTAGTTTTTGGTAGTGGTAGTATAAAAATATTTTATAAAAATACTAAAAGACCGTATTGTTTCAAAAGAGAAGATAGAGTTTGCAAATTGCAATGTGTATTTTGAGTTGACAGAGTTAATGTGTGACACAAAAGTGACAATGGACACAAAAGGAAATCATTAACAATTTTATCGCAATTTTTACTGTAACAATAGTAAGATCAGTTATTATTTTAGTGAATTTATGCTAGAATAAAATCCCGTTATAGCCATAAACGGGGGATCCGAACAAAATCGGAGGATAACAAATCGAATCGAGATTCAATTATAGATTAGCCCTTATACTGTACCGCATTCACAACGTCCGACACACGTGAATAAATAAACACAATTATTTGCACAAAGAGTAATCCCTATTGATTTCCACCAAAAAAACAAGTAAACTAAAATTCAGTCCAAAAAGTTCATTCTGCCGAATATCGGACACCCGAATCGAATTTTTTTGCACCGATCGATTTTTACGTCGTCGTAATAATAGCTGGGCACAACAATAGACATACATCAATTCGAGTGTCAAAAACTAACATCTGCGCGTTTCGTAGTAAACAGAAAATAGTGGAGGGGAGATCCCATACAGAATCCTTTGGGAACCCTGCCTCAGCAAGCCTGTGTTTATAGCTCATTATTATTGTGCGCCGCTTTATAGTAACTGCAAATGACACACTCCACCTATTATTAAAATAAACCGTAGCCTGTAAGGTCTTTTGTTAAGGTAAATTTAAAATGAAGTGTGTGCTATGGAAAATACCAGTGAGCAATGTAGCCTTTCATAAAAGATCTTTTATACAGAACACTTTGTATGTTTGGATGGTTATGTAAACATAAGCTAAACAGTACTCTTTTTTCCAGGTCCAGTTAGTGGCGGCCTAATTGACGACTACATTGCAGGAAACGGGGAAGCTCCATACATCATTGAGCAGCCCTTCGACGTCACTGTAGCTCGTCATCAGCCCGCGACCTTGAATTGTCGAGCTGGGGGTTCCCCCCCACCTACTATCAGATGGTTCAAAGCTGGGCAGCTGGTGGTCTCTGACAACCACAGAAGTATACTGCCAGCTGGTGGGCTTTTCTTCCTGAGAGCCACGCATGGTAGAACCCATTCAGATGCTGGTGTGTATTGGTGTGAAGCCAATAATCCTTACGGAACAGCTAGGAGCAGAAATGCTACATTACATGTTGCTGGTAAGTTTAAACTTGTGTTTCTTGTTGTGGCGAAGGGTAAATTTTATCGATAGGGAGCCGGAGTAAAAAACAAATACTTATATTACTACATATACCTCATTTTTAAGTTTTACCACAGAATATATAATAGTACTACATACAGAATGGACATTCACCTCCCTTCCCCAGTCCGACATACGTCACACTCCGCGCCGGATTGTAGGCCACATTGAGCGTACGCTTAGCGGGTATGGCGCGCGCATGTTTCCCAGTGTAACGAAAATAATAAAATTTTGTGTTCCAAAGATGGTTAGGTACTGTTCCGTGTACGGATGTCTTTCTACTACAAAATATGACTCCAATAGGAACTTTTTTTAGATTCTACAGTGATGAGAGACGGTAAGTAAATTCATACAAAATATGTAACCTAATCTATTCTAACTATTTAGTTACAGTAAACTAATTTAAAACGTTGCTTTAATCAAGAACCAGATTAATCAAGTGATGATTATGACCGGTATAACAAAATTTGTCAACCCTTGTAACACGCACACAAACGCATGCCAAGTGCAACATGCCGTCTGTCGATGTGTGACCAAAATGACATGATAGTTAGGAGTGTCCGAGCTGTGGTTATACCATGGTTCTCCACTAATAATAATATCCAAAAAGTTTTCTATTTTTTTACAGTAGTGGTTTCAAAAAAGTCACGCTAATAAAAATCGCAAACTGAATACGCACCAAGACGACAGAACATTTTTGTTAATAAAGTCGTAATAACGAAATAAAGGCAAATTATCATAAAAAATTTAAAAAGCATGTAAGTTTCGCCCTATTAACAACATGGACTGGGAGCGAGAGAAAAACATAGAATGTGCCAGCTGCATTTCCTCCCGGGCATTCTGTAAACCCAGCTAAGGGATCCGAGGGTTTCAGTATATTGCAATTAAGGCGATGGGCTGACAACCTATCACTACAGCAATATACCTACAAAATCTATATATCTATATATATAACCCTCAAAACTGTCAGATGTGGCCTAACAACTTTTCTTTAGGTTGTTTACGTTCTGCCTACCCCATTAGGGATAAAGGCGTGATTGTATGTATGTATGTATTTATTAACAACATATCGTTTCATTTTCATTATTTTATTACATTACATGGCATACTTTCAGTCTCCATTACATCTTATTCCTACGATTCCTGATTACTGCACCGGTTTCTTGTATACGTCAAGAGATGGCGCCACCGGCTCGTAGGCGGGCTTTTATGATGGAAAAAGCCGAGTTATTGAGGAAAAAAAAGCTGCGACTGTAAAAACGTTGCTACAGGACCTTTCGAGATAGTTTTATTATTTTCTTAGCAAATGAATGTCGATTTGCCTGCTGGGTAGTTAAATAGCGTTGTGAGCTATTATAATTATTATTTTATTTGAGTATCTATTATGATATTTGGCTTGATTTCGTAAGGGAAGCCGACGGGAATCGTGTAGTATGAACCCTTCGCCACTGGGCGCCATTTATTCGGCTATAAATTTATAATTTTTTATTAACAAATATTTATATTAACACAATGTTTCACCAACAGTTCTTCGTGAAGAGTTTAGATTGGAGCCAGCAAGCACTCAGGCGGCTCTGGGGGAGACCGTGATTTTGGAATGTTCTCCACCAAGAGGTTCTCCAGAACCAACTGTAATCTGGATAAAAAATGGACAATTGTTAAAGACCGATGAGAGTTCCAGGTAAATATGTTCATCGTATTATTTTTTATAGATTTCGCTGATCCTTTTGTGCTCTAATGGAATACTCGAAGTCAAATCAAACATATTTTAAACTCACGCAAACTATGGCAAAGTATCCACTTATGGTTGAATCGTGAGTGGGTATCAAGAGAGAAACTTACGATCGTACAAACTTTAGGGTAACGGAAATCTACAAACTCGGGAGTCACGATATTAAAATAAGAAGTTTTGAGATACCCAACTTGCCGAATGGGTAGCCAGTGATAAAGCGCAGTTGGATGCGAATTTGAGGGTAGTTTGTAAGTGCTCTCTGGCTGCGAGTGTGAGTGGGATGGTAGAAATTCGATAGGCTTGTGAATCGCTAGGAATAGACGCGTTTGATATCTGATATCCGAGAGTGAATTGAATCTTCGCACTTGCTGCGTCTTTATTACCTATCAACACAGTATCTTTACAATCAAAAGTATACGAATGGTTGAGATATCGAATCATTTCATCTAAGTTATTTGTAGAATAATACACAATTGAATAAGCAATACTAAAGTGGAAGTAATGATGTTTTATTTACAAGGTTAAGACTACGTAGTTGTAAACCAGGCTGCGAAATTGAATTTCGCTTAAAACTTTTATTGCCAATTTATTTCACTTCGACATCTATGAATTTTTATGAACCATCTTGAGGGTGTAGATCGTTTCGTATGGTGAAGCATAAAAATAATTAACAGTCACGGGGAGGGTACATCAAAGTTGTAAAAGTAGGGGATATTTGAAGAGCTCAACAAGCAATCAAGTAAAAATCTCAATAGTTCTGACTCGCCGGGCCCCTTATTAAATGTTAATTTCCTATTGAATTATTCCACCCTACATTTGAATGACTTTGTTACTATGCGCTTGAACAAAACAAATGCAGTGCATTCCCATTATCGAATGTAATTAATGCTATGTTGTTATTATAGGGTTCATATGGCAGAAGGAGGTACTCTCGTAATACAAGACGCTAGACAAACCGACGCCGGTAGATACCAATGCGTCGCAAGGAATGCGGCGGGAAACAGGGAATCAGCCGTCGTTACGCTCACAATAAACAGTGAGTATTCCCTACAATCTACACACGAATTCGCATAGAATTTCCACTCGGATAATTTACACGAACATTTTGCACGGTTCATTCATGGCGCATCAATTTAGCACTAATTTCTGATAGTGTTTTTCTGTAAGCCGTTCCCAGACGGTGTCTCTTTTGTCATGTAATTCAGGGGACATTTCTCATTGCACAGTTAAGCCGTACTTAATCACGGGCCCCGAAGACGTGGTGGCGCGAACCGGCGGCAGCGTGACTTTCCAATGCCGAGTGGGGGGCGACCCCCTCCCCGACGTGTTATGGAAACGGCTGGTGCCAGGCAGTACAACCATGCCACTTGATCGTATCAAAGTGCTGGATGATAGAAGCCTGAGAATAAAAAATATCATCTTGGAAGACCAAGGGATATACATTTGTGAAGCGGATAATTCTGTTGGTACTGTATCTGGCAGCGGGTATATGAGAGTATACGGTAAGTTCCTAATAATAATAGATATCAAAAACAACCAAATTTTTACGATATATTTTGTATTACGATATTTCATTCATTTGTTTTTCTTTTCAAGATCCTCCTACAATAACGTTAAGACCAAAATCAGTAAATGTTGAAAGTGGAGTTTCTGCAAAGTTTACGTGCACATCTTCGGGAATACCCAAGCCGACAATGTTCTGGAGAGTAGAGGGGAACAGGACTATAATTTTACCTGGCACTTCGCGAGGAAAATACCACGCGTCACCTGTGAGTGCCAGAACGACTGTTCTAACAATAAGTGGAACAAGCAAAAACGAGAGTGGAATCACGATAGTCTGCTCAGCAGTAAACTATGCTGGCAGTTCGTTCTACAGAGGAAAACTAACCGTGTTGTCAGACGATGACCGGCCACCACCAATCATAACAAACGGCCCCTCTAACCAAACGTTACCTATAAAATCGATGGCAGTTTTCCCCTGCTCAGCTATCGGCACACCTGAACCAATCATCGCCTGGTATTTTAAAGGGGAAGCATTAATACAAAATCATAGAAGGAATGTATCTAATGATGGGACTCTAATATTGAGGGACTTAGATAAAAGCGACAGCGGCACGTATACGTGTGTCGCTGCATCACATCACGGCAAATATGTGTGGAGTGGAGGGTTACTCGTAGACAGTCCAACGAACCCTAATATTCATTTCTTTAGAGCTGCTGATGTGTCAGCCCTTCCTGGACCGCCAACAAAACCACAAGTTTACAACATTTCTCAAACTAGTGTCACAATAACGTGGAACCCACACAATAAAATTGGATCATCATCCATACTAGGATATCAAGTTGAAATGTTTTCAAGAGAGACTCTATCAGGAAATAATACGCCGAGAAATTCCCGAGGTTGGATAGTTGTGTCAAGAAGGGTGGAGCAAAAGCAAATCACTGTGAAAAATCTTGTACCAGGAGTATCATACATGTTTATCATTCGAACTGAAAACTCTCACGGCCTCTCCGCTCCGAGTGCTCCCTCAGAAGCCATAACAGTAGGAGACGAACCGAATGCATTTTGGGTCAAAGGAGCATATGAAAATTACACTGATTTTAGATATAACATGATATCTGATAACACACTCGAACTTATCGAGGCCACTCCAATAGATTCTAAGACAATAAAACTAATGTGGGATATATTAAATTTCTACCGTCTGGAAGGTATATACATATATTTTAGACCCCTTGATAATACAACGAATGAATATGAAATGAAAACTATTTTACATTCCAATGACGTGTCGGGATATGAAATAACATCTTTGAGGAAACATATGAAATATGAGTTCTTCATCGTTCCCTTTTATGAGAAGGCTGAGGGAAAACCGTCCAATTCAAGAGAGGCACAAACTTTGGATGATGGTAAAAATTTTAACGTTTTTAACTTTAATATTTTTTATTGGTGAAACATTGTGATCTAATTAGATTTTTATTTTCAGCGCCTGACGGCCCGCCAACAAATATTGAGGTGTTTATCTTTAATTCTACGACTGTCCATCTGAAATGGTCCCCTCCGGAAACTCACCTGCAAAACGGCGCTATTATCGGTTACAACGTAGTGGTCAACTGCCTGGACATACCCGCAAACAAATCAATGGTTGCAATAAATACCACCGTGCAACAAGCCACTAGCCTCATCATGACTAATTTAACATCAGGAGTTAGCTATTCAGTCCAAATAGCCGCTGGAACTTTAGTGGGAATGGGCCCATTTAGTCAGAAAGTCTATTTGAATATTGATTCGGGCTCTGTCGGTCTGGATCCTTTATCGAGGTAAAATTGAATATTCCAGAAAATGAGAAATCAGTAAATTGTTGAATACATTTTACGAATACGATGAAATATTGTTTCAGATATCCAATGAACGGTGAAGTGTCCATTGTGGCCGGAGATTTTGTAATGGAAACATGGTTTTACTTTTTGATTGGAGCGATTGTTCTGTTCAAAATAATTGTGATTGGCGGCATTATTTACGTTCGGAAGCATAACATTTTTGCCAAAAAGTCCGCCCTTCCCAACATATACGGTAAGCTATATAATATTTTTATTATTATTATAACAATAAGAGCGGTAATGGCTTCGTATATTATACGAGCTATATCCGCGTAGCATCCAAGCTGTAACTCGAAAGTAAACAGTTATTCTGCTTATCTCGAAACGGTTACATTTTTTTTCGTGGAATCAGCATCAGAATTTCAAAATTAAAAACATTCCTCGGGTGTCGTGGGGTGGCTGGGGCGCCGAGAGCGTTTGTTTGATGGAGGCTTTGCCGTGCAGCGGGACACGCCGAAGGGGCGGGGGGTGCTAGAATACTTTCGAGTTGAAAGGTAGCACGAGCCCTCTCGCGAACACACTGGATCTCTTTCACTTTGCATTCACGTTTGGCGCACAAAGGAATGATACAAATCCGAGAAATAAAGACCCAGTAAATGTAAATGTTTTCTATTTTGTTTTCTCGAGGCGACTCGTTTGTTGATTCACCCAGTTACCTTTAAGCCAATTTCCCTCGGTTTGTTTGCTTTGTATTGCGTTTTACTTTTAAGCTTTTGGTAAACGAGATGATTAGCATTTGAATTATGAAATTGATATAAATCACATTAATGTAGAGGGTGAGAGCGTAACGATTGTTCATGTTGGTTTGTTTTAGATTCCAATGGAACTAGCTTAGTGACTCAAATGAACATCAAAGCGGCGGTATCGCTTTCGCATCCCTTGAGCAGTTGTTACAATAAGAACACAGTGACGAAGACTGAATCATTATTGTGGATGGAGAATCAGCCTGGTTTATGTATGACTGGGACGCAAACAAACCAGAGTAAAGAGAAAGCGAATTCTGAATACGATAAAGTGGCTCATCCACTACCGGAATATGCGGAGGTGACTTCAGGAAGGATGAACGGGACCGAGTGGAATACGAGTAAAACTGCAACGTCGCCCGCTGCATATGCCTCGGTTACTCTAGTGGCCAACACTCGACAGTGCGTCAGCTCTTTGGTAAGTGATTTTGCAAGTGAATTTAGGAGATAGCATTTTGGAATTTGAAATAGAAAGTGTTTGATTTGTATTATTTTTCTTTAAGGGCTGGTTTCCACCTGGGGGAAAGAACGTCGACGCGTTTGAACCAAGATATACGCCCGATGAAGAACTCTATCCAGCTAGCAACGGTGGTTACTACAATAGAAATGTTTACAGTGAAAAGTACTTCCAAGGCCATCCTAATATGTTAAAGTTTTATGATTTACCTTCAATGGAGAAGATGCAGAAAGCTCAGTTGAGGTATAAGCAGAGCTTGGATGAAAACAAAGGAGACAAGAATGCAAAGACTGATGCATCACAATCTTTAATAGGAAGAACGTATGGTATTAATTCTAGGAAAAATTCTGAGTCTGAGGCTACGTATAAAGCGTTTGGTGAAGTTGAAGAAACGTCGGATGATGAAAATTATGCCGAAGATGGTGCTTATGATGAGTTGCAAGCGATGCATTCGCAGAGGCAGAGGCCGCAGCATCAGTACGAGAGGCCTAACTTTGACAGCGATGCGACACGGACGTTGGCGAGGCTGACTTCCTTCAGGCAGGGGAAGGGCGTGCATGTGACGTCGCAGGCATCGCTTGCGCCTACGCACCCACCCCCCGCGCCTCACCCCCGCGTAGACTCCGTAACGCGGTAGTATCACGCCTTGCCGGCTTTCGGCGACCTGTGCCAAACGGACGTATAAACTATAAAAGTGTTTTTTTGTAATTATGTGAAGTGACGTTCTCTCATGAAAGATTACAGTTCTTCCTCACGTTGTACAGCTCGGTGTATCGTGTTGTAAAGAACTAAGACTTATTTTCAGTGATTTTATTTTGTGAATGAATTGTGAACCTAATTCTGTGAGGCCTAATTTGGAACTGTAAATGTATGGCCTAATATTTCGTTTGCTTCTAAAACGCACATTTGCTGCCATATTTTTTATAGGTCATTTTCTTTATAAAAATCTATTCCTAGTCTTTGTACAGTAACTACTTAAACTGTAAAATATGTATATAATATTGTGTATTATTAAATTAAATATCTGATAAATTATTCTTGACGATTTGTTATCCTTATCAATTCTAATGGATGTTTCTAATATTATAATTGGAATTGATAGAATTCAATTGATATATCCGTCTGAATATCAATAACGAATTTGTAATCTGAATATCATTAGTTAAGCACAATATCACATAAAATCTGATACAATCTAACGCTTGGCAATAATTTGAAGTAACTCGTAGAGTAGATAAATTAGAGCCAAATAATAGAATTCAGAAAAAATACTTGTACATAACTTATATTTCTGTAGAACATTACAAAATATTATTATTATTTATAGAAATTTAAATATTTTTATTTGCATTTAAAATTATGGTAAATAGATTCGCACAAGCTTTTGGGGAGCTTTTTTGAAAGTTTCATTAGTATCATAGCTATCAGAGAAAATCATAGCTATGAAAATTTCGAAAAAGCTCTATCGATATGTGTCAAAAATCCTACTCGGTTTTTCATAGGTTTGGTTTTGGGTTGAATATTTAATTTAGGTACATAGTTCTATTTATTTGACGTGCCATAAGAAAGCTTACCTAAATATAAAGTTAACATTGGAGTTGTGAGCGAAATTCAAATGATTACAAAAAGTTATTATCTACGTAAGATATGTGATATGAGTTATATAGCCACTTGTTATAACGACTACGTACATAGCACAACTTATATAGTTGCATATCATATTGTACTAGGTTAGAAATAGTTAAACAAATGTTATGAAATGGACATACAAAGTAAATGCATTATTGAGTGTAATATTTAGATTTCAAAAGTCAAATAATATCTTCTTTATAAACAAAGATCTAAAAGTTTTGTAATATCCGTAAGTCATACAAATATTATTAAAAACTCTACATCAAATTTCAATCAATTTTAATATCAATTTATTTTTATTGATAGATTCTTCTTGAAGGAGAAGAGGGAGGCCTTTGCCCAGCAGTGGGATGATGTGGGCTAAATAAGAAGAAGAAGATTCTTCTTAGCACTGAATAAAGCGTTTACTTTGTCTGCGGAATCTTAAAGGACCTTATTCAAATCTCGTCCTTATTTATCACTTGTAAATATGTAAAACGATGTTGGCTGGCAAGTCTTGATTGCCTGTTATATATTGTCCTATTCAAAATACCTTCATTTCTGAGATACCTTGCCTTCTTCATGTGCCATATTATATTATTTTTGAGGAAAACTCTGACTCTTAGCTAAGACGTTCATATTGACAGTCAAAGATACGGGACGTATCTAGTTTTGTTTTTATCCTTTACGTAATCTACAGAACTGATACCTACATACTCGTATTATACTCTCGTACTTCTTGCTAATCTAAAGGATTTTTATAAATGTTTTGGTATATGAGACTGAATTACGTTTTATGTTATTATTGGATCAAATTATGTATAAAATCCGAAACAGATTTAGTTACAAATGTGTTACTAATCCTTTTGAATTCAAATTAGATTATTAATAATGTCAACGTCTTAGCAATGTGTCTGAGTCTTTTATAATATCTATAAAATACAACCAATGTAATTAAATATAAGCAAGTGCTTTTACTGATCTCACTTCTGACGTCTATTATTGGTTTCATCTCGCAATATAATGGGTAATATTATTATTATTATTTTATTTTGTCGTAAAAAAAGCTCTAATTAGCTCTCCTCATCGGTGCGCTTCCAACGTACATGGCTGCTTTTGTTTGAAGTCATGCCATATGTTTTAATATCAAACAGCAATGGATGGATATCGAGCAGTGTTGAAAGCTCAGCGGTGACGAAAGAGTTATTCCAATTCATGTAAAGTCATCTCACCATCTTAATAAACTGATAGCTCTTAACTATAGGTAGTAATGAAGTTTACACCATTTTCTATTAGCTGTTTTAAACGGATCGTAGGTTATATAAAAGCTGTTGTAAACTCACGATTTGATGTTATAAAATATTCACAGTATACTGAAACAAAATATCAATTTAGAATCATAGCAAGGTGTCTGTAAAATGTAAAACAAAATCATAACGTACGCGTATTTTTGTGTGTGTCGACCATTTTCCTAAATAGATGTTATTCGCAACAATTGTGCAACCCTGAGACTACTTTAATTTTTGTATTAGTCTTTGAATATCTACCTATTTTTTAATAAAATTATTAAAATGACTAAAATGTTCGTGTTTCATTCGAAAGCCCTTTGCTATAATGAGAACCTTTAGAGTTGAACTCGGCAGGCGATGGAGAAAACAGTTGAAGAGCTCTTATTATGGAAGCGGTCGAAAAAGAAGTTCAGCTTACAAAGTTGAAACTCCCTCCTTTGCTCCCCACTTTGGGGTTTACCCGCACGTACCGGGTAGATTCTCTCCGATAAGGAGTTCCCAAGGCAACGACATAAGCCGAGGTTCGAGCCCTAGTGGGCGCCCTTAGGCAGTTGCCATTTCATTTAAGGGTGTAGATTGCGTGTAGCAACTCCCCGCCTTAGCCCGGTGACGCATTATATACACTTTGTAGTATTTTGCAAATAGGTCCATTCAAAAAAAAAAAAATTGAGAAAAGAACAATTACTTAAAAAAAAAGAAAACTCAATAAAAAAGCGTAATTACATTAATGCTCGTATTTGTAAAGCGATATCAAGGTTGAGAGCAATATTAAGGTATGGATTTGACAGCCTATTTTGTACTGAAATGACATTCACACTAGCTGTCAGTCTCGTGTGCTATTTATTAATATGGCCTATATAGAAAGATACTTTTTTTTAATAATTTGAGCTATTTTGAGCTACTTTTTAATGTGTTCCGACCACGAAATCTGTTATGTTTTCTAAACATCGATGTTAACATTCTAATAAAGTTAACTTTAGACCATCTATCATTTGCAAAAGATCTCATGGAAATAGGTTGTTCATTGATCGTAAAATACGTACTGACTAGATATAGACAAATAGCTCGCTTTTTCTCGTATTTCCCGGAAGAAAGATGTCGCAAGCTCAAATTACTTTTCCCAGGAAATTCTCAGATAGTCATGGAGCCAACCAATTAGGTCTAGATGCGAATAAAGATTTACAGGCAAGATGAAAAGATTTCTGATGAGTAAGAGGATTACTCATCTCCGCTGATTCAGCGCAATGAAACTGTTTTAAAGATCTATATACATATATATATAATCACTCCTTTATCCCTAATGGGGTAGGCAGAGCATAAACGACCTAAACAAAGGTCGTTCCGCCACGTCTGACAATGTTTTGAGGGTTATTTAAGATAGATTTGTAGGTATATTGCTGTAGTGACAGGTTGTCAGCCCATCGACTAAAAATTAATGGTTTTTTTCATAAAGTATTACATCTAGAACAACGAAGATATTTCATATTTTAGTTAAAAAATAGTAAAATGCATTGATCTAAATTGCTTCAGAGTACGAGATTTAGCATAATATGTAAAGACACATACTCGTATATGGAACACTCAGTTCAAACGATACAAAAAAAACAACTTTCGTTTGTTTTTCAAGGGTAAGCGTTTGAACAATTATTCTATATTCTATTCACTAATTCGCAAAAGAGTCAAACTACAAGATAAAAATCTTTTATTTACGTAATTCTCCCATTAAACTCACATTTTGTAGATCACTCAGTTAAGACACCTAACGAATGGAGTGCTCTGTTTAAACCGCCTTTAATTTATAAAATCAGATCCTAACGAGTTGGTAATTTCTTAAAAAAAATTAAAAAATCTTTACTAAATTGTAAAATAAAAATTGTTATGACAGAGTTTGTAACTTCTGAGATTTAGACTATTGAAATTTGTTCACACGTCTGGATGGAGTGCTCCACTCTTTTTTTGGTCATAACATATTTTAACTCAAGTTTTAGAAATTTGTGACCCCATGCATTAAGTTTTTACTATTTTTAACTCTATTAAATAAGATAATAATAAAACAAAGAATATGTTGAAATACTTCACAGTCAGTTTTATTTGACAGTTTAAGTATTTGAGATTTATCAAACAATCACTTTATAATTCTTCCATGCTGGACTGGGAGCGAGAGAAAAACATAGGATGTGCCAGCTGCTTTTCTTCCCGGGAATGTTGTAAAAATCAGCTATGGGATCTGAGGGTTTCAGTATATTACAATGTCAGCGACGTGCTGACAACCTGTTATTACAAATCTATCTTAAATAACACTCAAAACTTTGTCAGACTTTTGTTTAGGTCATTTACGATCTGTCTACCCCATTAGGGATAAAGGCGTGATCATATTTATGTATGTTTGCACTTTATAATCTTTGAATACTGATTTTATGTGTCACGAATAATTTGTAGCGTTTTCCAGTCTTTTTTCCAGACTCTAGCCTATAAAGTGATCATCGTCGGAGTTTCTCTTAGTTCAAAAGAATCTCTGGCATGATAGACCTTCTTTGCCTCTTCATTTCGCCTACGCGAACACTTCAATCATAAAAAAAAAATAAGTTGTTACGGACATAAATAATGATTTTTCTGAAAGCGGTCACTGTAAACAGTCAGTATAAACCACAGTCAATAAAACTGTAATGCTGCCTCTACATATAGGACTCCTATAGCTATCATTAGCCCCATAGACAGACCCACAGACAACGCGAATTGGCATCCAATTGGCAATAATCGGCTTACAATTAAGCTACATATGTCGATGCCCATACTGCTATTTAGAACTAGACAGGCAATCGTGCCTAGTAAATAGGTATTGATTAACTTTATAATACAGAGTATAATTGAAATTGTATTGAAAGAGGTCATTGCACTTATGGAATAGAAAACTGTAGAAGACTGAACAAAATGAAGAAGCTAGACCAAATAAGCACAATACACTACCTGTGACTGTAATAAACTTGCTGATTGGAAATGTGGTTGGTAATTAACTAAATATAACATAAAAAATCTTTATTGCACGTAATAACACAACATACAACACAACAGATACCAGCAAAAGACAAGAACAACAAAGGCGACCTTATTGCTAAGGTAGCAATTCCTTCCAGGCAACCTTTGGGTGAAAGGAAAATGTGTAGCAGTAAGCGGGATAGTGCAAACGTAGTCAAATAAATATCCTAAATACATTACATTACATATAATACATAAACTAAGTACAAACTACTACATTGATATTTGTAAAACAAACGAATACATAATATATAATAAACTTATCATAAAATCAGAACTAGACGAAGGAAATGACAGCAACAGTATCTACAGCACCAGATAAAAGTAAAGGAAACTAAAGATCAGACAGTACTATTTGTCCCAAATAACGTTTTTTAATTCGGCTCTTAAAAGTCTCAAGAGACGGACGGTGCACGTCGAATGTCTTCGGGCAATTCATTCCACAACTTGATCGCTCGCACTGTGAAAGACTTTGCTTAGAAGTCAGTCTTTTAATTTCGTTTTATCATATAAGCTTTTAGTTTATATATTCCTTTTGGAAACAAATTATTACGCACTGCAGAGCATAAACTGCGTGTCATGACTGCATATTTTCTGTTTAGATTTTTTAACAGAAATACAGAGTTTATTTGTTGATTTTTAGCGGGGTTTAATATGTAGTTCCCTAGTCTTATTTATCCCTTTTTGTTGGGGTCGGCTACCAAATCTAGGTGATTGACCGAGGGTACTGTTTTTTACACAGAGCGACTGCCATCTGACCGCCGCAACATGACCTCATGATTAGCGGGTTAGAATTGTAGACACAAATTAGATCAGACCGAGGTTTGAAAATTCCGACATAGTGATTCATGATGAAGACCACGACTCTACAATAAATCAGATGATCTCCATTTTATCCATAGATACCTACGCGATAAAAGAAAGAACAAGCTTAACGAATTGTCAACAACTAAAGGTAAAATACTGCGTTGTATTTATGTTTTAGCTTTAATTTCATGTTCTCCGACGAGCTTTAGAGATAAGATCAGAGACGTCTGCTTACAAAATGTCAAAAGCACAGAGATAGTAATAAAATCGTGGAGTGCTTTCATTGGATAAGCACTTGCCAGGTATTAAAACAAGGAAACTAAATGGAATCGCAAGAATTGCGCTGAAATTTATTAAGTATTATTTTGTAGGATACTTTCTTATAGCTTTTCTTACTGCCTGGTACTTCTATGCTGGACTAGGAGAGAAAAACATAGAATGTGCCAGCTGCTTCCTCCCGGGCATGCTGTAAAAACCAGCTAAGGGATCCGATTGTTTCAGTATATTGTAATGTAGGCGATGGGCTGTCATCCTGTCACTACAGCAATATACATACAAATCTATCTTAAATAACCCTCAAAACTTTGTCAGACGTGGCGAAGCGACCTATGTTTTGGTCGCTTGCGCTCTGCCTACCCCATTAGGGATAAAGGGGTAGTTGTATGTATGTATGTTTCTTAAATAACCCTCAAAACTTTGACAGACGAGGCAGAACGACCTTTGTTTAGGTCGTTTATGCTCTGCTTACCCCATAAGAGATAAAAGCGTGATTATATGTATGTATGTATGTATGTTACTTGCCTGGAAGATATTGCTACCTTATCTATAAGGCCGAAAGTTGTACAACTAACTTTTTTTTGCTACGTTTTTATTTGTATGTGTTATTCTACAATAAAGATTATTTATATTGTATTTCAGGATAGAAATCAGCAGCTGCTGTTTAACTGAAATTTATGAAGCTCTATAAATAATAAAGTATTTTCGAAATGCTAGTAATTTAATCCTAGAAAGAAATTCATTGAACGCAGAAAATAGTAAAACATCAGAAAAAGTTTTGTAACCTAATGTCGAGGGATAGAAAAGATTTCATGTTTTTATTGATCCCGATCTTTTTCTTAGTGTGTCGATGGAACACGAGAAATTACATCATAGGGGCCCAGAATTCTGCGACTTGTATTGTGGATAATCTGCCGTCCATTAAATCCGCTGGCGTGCAGGTGTTGGGGCACGCTGGGCACGATGTCAAGTGTGCCATGGTTTGCACAGTAGCGCAAATACAGTCTACACCAGGGCTTGCCGAAAATCCCCACCTGACCATTAGGGTGGTTCAAAAAGTACTTTTTAAAATTTTCGTATCGGCTACCCTCTTATTTTGTTATTTATATCCATATTATTATTATTGCAAAATATCAGCTTACTAAACTTAAGGCAAGAGGCTGCTCATATTTTTCATTTTTCACAAAACACTCACTCAAGTTCACTAACATTACTGCTAAAAAACATTGATTTGAGTAGGTCTCTGAAGTAAAATATAAAAAAATACATGTTTTACGTAGTCTAAGGCAACTTTTAGGTTTTGTAAGTGCATTTAAGTATAGTGTAGAAATTTAGAGATATTCCTTAAAATTTGATTGAAAATAACTTCCATTTCTAGGCAAAAGAACATTTTTTTATTTAATGTTTTATAATTCAAACCTTTGTCACATTTGAATCAGCTTCCTATACTAAAAAAAATAATTTGACTTCTTTTATTTTTAATTTTTTCTAACAAATTCAAAAAATTGTCTACCGATGAGCATCCCTTTCCATTAAAGATATCATTATGAAATTTTGCATAATACATTTTTTTAATACGTGTAACAATATGAGAGGCTGGCCAAATTTCTAGCATGAGTTTAGTTTTTTTCCATACTAGCTTGGACCACGCTACTGACCATATTTGAATTTCACAGTCATCAATCAATGTTCACTGCACTGGAAGCAATAAGATCATGATACAATACATTGTACCTACAACACACTGCCTAGTACTATCGGGCAGTTGCAGCTAACCACCACACCGCAAGCCGATGCACACGGGTATTGTATCATAGTTACTACATGGAACAGTAAAGCATTTTCAAAGCAAGGTACAGTCAGCAAAGGAGACATCTGGGCAGGCCCGCTCGGACAAATGAGATTATTTCAGGATATTGTTTATGGATTTTCATGAAGTTTCGTATGTTTGCACAATTTGATACATTGCATGAATCTACATAATTGAATAAATATACGAAACACGAAAATTCATCAAAATATCCTGATATCATCTCATCTGTTTAGAGCGGCATTGCCCAGCAATCGCCTTTGCTGACTGTTTCAAAATCAAAATTTTATTGTGTCCTACCGGCTTTGAATATCGATTTTCAAGACTACTTCATTAGCCAGACTTGGCGTGAAAAATAAAACATACAACAATTACTTACCTACCTACTTATTTCAAATAAAGATGCATTCAAAAGGTACTAGTGGTCACCAAAACGCATTCTTCCACATAAGGCTGATTTCTATAATAATAAAAATGACATTAGTACTGTTCTTTACTTTAGCTGTGTCTAAACACCCACGCACTTACATACTTACACCGAGTGTCCAGCGGAGATTTGCTTCATAATTCGTTGGCGCGCAAATTGAATCAAACTCACGCCTTTATTATGTAGTACTATTATATATTCTGTGCCTTTATTCCAAATTTAAACTTTTAATTTTATACGTTTTGGCCAGTGTGTGTTTCCGTTTGATAGTGCCGCAAGTGTTTACTTGAAAATGATGTAGAAAATGCGACATAAAAAATATTTTGCCTAAAATTTTATACACAAGCCGCGAATCCCATTAAAAATGGCAACTTTACGCTAGAAATCCGATAAAAACCCAAGTGCACTGAGGGTGCGATATTAAAAGGCTTAGAAGTGTTGGGCCTGAAAAGCCTCTGAACATCTCTGAACCGCGCCCACTTAAGCACAGTATTAAGGGCACTTTGGCTTAAGGGCGCCCGTATATTATAGCCGCCTTTTCTGCAAGCTCGAGAATTTTATATGCAGTTCCATGCTCTGGTATTAGCTGCTACAAAAGGGAATATGGTTTCATAAGGGTTTCATGGGTTTCTGCTTATACTTTGATCTTGATCCACCAAGATTTTCCTATGTTACAACATCACAAAGTCGACTTACGTATCTAAAAGGTTAAAAGTGCGCTCCATGCAGTGTCTGTAGCTTTCGCCCGTTTTTCATTATTCTGATAAACTATATCTTGCTAGCACTCACAATGCTATTTTATATCATATAATATGAAAGAAAGAAAATAATAAATTTGTTTCGGGCAGGGCTTGAATTTGCATCTCTGGAATGTCAGTCCATCGCTCTACCAACAAGCTACCGAAACGGTAGTGGAAGTGACGAATTTATCATAGTCTTTCTTTACGTACACGTCATAGCGACGTTAGCGACATCTAGCCGTGTAGTTTAATAACTACGCAGGCATTTTGACAAGTCCAAATTAAGATTGGAATTCAAGTTAATAATGATATAGCCTCTTATTACACATTTTTGAGGATTTTTACCACTTACAATGCTATTTTATTTAATATAATATGAAAAAAAGAACATAATAAAATTGTTTCGGGCTGGGCTCGAACTTGCGTCTCTCGAACTATATCTTTGGCTAAAATTTAACTGATTCTATAAAACAGTAAGGTTACTGGCTAATGCCTAAGCTATATATTTTAACCTGCCCAAAATACTGTTGATATACCTATACCTAGGCATCTATCGAGAGTAATGTTATCGGTTTGCAGGAACGCTGTCCATTAGGGAATTGCCGCCAAAATACCGCGCCTTCAAATCATATTGCGGAAACAAACCCGCGACGAGGGTTGCCACTACCACAGATAATATAATACTATACTAGTACAGATGCCTAATGTCATACAATAAAACTGGTCCGCCATAAGTCGGGCCGAGTGGCGGGCCGCAAGATTTTAGTACAATCTGACGCAACGGTACCACGTGACAGACCACGGCGGGAAGTGTTCGGTCGTAATATATTGCCGTGATCACAGATGGCCCCACGTAGGTACAATGCACGTTCGAAGTACGTAATTTTCTACTAGACTACTAGATGGCGGTAAGAGAGAAGTTAACGCTGCGCCAGAGCACAGATAATAGCAGTTTTAATTTGTAATTTGTAAGAGATTGAATAATTAAACTTATCTTATATACTGTCAGCAAAGGCTATTGCAGGGCAGGGCCGTTCGAAACGGATGAGATTGTTTCAGGAAATTATGTATGAATTTTAATGTGGTTTAGTATATTTATTGCAGTAAGTGAATCGTGCAAATAAGCGAGATTTTATTAAAGTTTATCAATAATTTCCTGAAATGATCTCTTTCGTTTGGAGCGGGCCTGACCAAATGTCTCCTCTGCTGACTACGTACACTCTACAGCCATATTAGGTGCTATCATTTATACATACATACATAATATCACGCCTTTATCCCTAACGGGGTAGGCAGAGCGTAAAAAACCTAAACAAAGGTCGTTTCGCCACGTCTGACCAAGTCATTTATATAAGTTAAATTTAATAAACTGCTTTACACGATTGTTATTTTTACTTTTTTTTCACCTGGCCTCCCTCTTCTCCTTCCACTTATCACTATTTTGAGCCTCTATTTTTATTTATCAAGATGGTTCTTATTAATAGAATAGAAATCGGCCTCAAATACACTTTAAAAGTAATAAATTGAACAGTAGTATGACAGTAAAATATTTACCTTAAAAAGTAAAAGAAAGAAAAACTCATACTAAATAAATGTTTCTAACAAAAAGGAAATTATATTTTCAATCAACGATCAGACTCGATCCGGACAATCACAGCGCTGAAACCCGACCAACTAACCAATGCGCCATCCCGCCGGTGAACTAAATTGCGAATAAAAGCTACCCATGAAGTTGTTATGGTTCATCAATGAGTATATTTTTTTTAATAGTAACGTAAACAACAAGTAGAATATCGACATAATTAGCAGGAAAATATATATATGATTTCTTCATTAATTCGTTTAGGAGAAATAAGATCTAAAAAACATACATATAAGTATGTAATTTTTACAAATTTCGGAATCAACGGAGCGGATTCGCATTTACCCATTCATACGTTGACCGGCAACGTTGCGCGCGGGCCCGCACTGAATGGCAACGACGCCACTTGCGGAGCCTACGCTGCACAGTGGGTCAGAAATTGAGATTCATAGAATAAGGAATAAACCAAGTTTCGGAATTTTGCTTACAACTTTCAGAAGACAATCTATAGGTAAACTTAATAAAATTGACGACAAGTATCTCAAAGCAACTAAAACTTTAACTTAAGTATGTTTCATTAGGTTAATTTAAATTTAATAAAAATATATTTATCACTAGGGATAGAAGCGTGACTATATGTATGTATGTATATTTATCACTATTTAACATAAATATCTTTGACATTTTAGGAAAGGTGTTACCAAGCAAGGTTTAAGAATCGATATGATTTGTTTTAGACAGCTGGCAATCATGTCTTTTCATTACAGCTACAATTTACTCGAAATATGTTTTAATTAAAATATGTATTCTTTTAAAGATTCTTAAAAAATTAATAATATAAAAATACGTCTTATGGATAGTGAGAAAAAAAAAGTAAGTTAATCTAATATTTATATTCTTTATGTTAGTTAAATCTAGTCTACGCCGAATCGTGGCCATGTCAATGTTTTGTTCATACATACATCACGCCTTTGTTCTTAATGGGGTAGGCAGATCGTAAACGACCTAAACAAAGGTCGTTCCGCCACGTCGGACAAAGTTTTGAGGGTTATCTAAGACAGGTTGTCAGCCTATCGCCTAAATTGTAATATACAGAAACCCTCGGATCCCTTAGCTGGTTTTTTTCAGCATGCCCGGGAGGAAATACATCTGGCACATTCTATGTTTTTCTCTCGCTTACAGGCCAGCATGGAAGAAGATTGTGAATGATTTGTTGTTGGTAAATTAAACAAATATAGATACAGTTTTCCTGCTGATCGTAAGAAAAATACATACTATCCATACTCCATACTAATATTATAAAATCCGAAAGTAGCTCCGTCTATCTGTTTGATTGTTGTTCTTTCACGCCTTAAATTCTGAACGCATTTTGATGAAATGTGGTGGCATGGTGATAGATGAAACGGACAAAGGCCATTTTTTACCGTAGGATAAGATCTTATTCCCTCGGGAAATATTTTCACACGGTATTTAGGGTATAGGGCAACACTTTATGTATCGATTGACTATGACCATGACACTATAACGCTATGGCTGATAACCAGTGATCGGAATTGGTAGAGTATATTTACCTAAACTTCTAAGAACAGAAGCGGAAAATGGAGACTTCCTTACTATGTAAACTTTTTGCGGGACATCTTGCGGGACATCACATAAGTAAGCAAGAAATATACTTTGCACCATGGTTTTTCATTCTATGGACAAATACAAGCTAAAAATATACTTGGTGATATTTGGCTACAGTGTCACATTGCCTAGATATTTTGAATTAAAGATTTTCTTACTTTATAGCTTTAAAACTACTGTGTGAAGGAAAAAAAATATTGAGGAAAAAATTACGCAAATTATGTGCTGTATAATTTCTCCATAGGTGTCAACATCGTACGAGCTACAGAAACCAAGATATATACGAAATATTTTATTTTTACATTTGACCTTGAATAGCTTATATTCCTGGTTGGTTTTTTTAAGGCAGCATTTCGTACGCCGAAATAAATCTGTGAAAAGTCCTGGGTTCGATTAAGATAAACCGATGCTTTTAATAAGTTCCCCTTAGTCAAACATTGATAACAACGCCGTAAAGAGTATGATATAAAACACACAAAGTAATTTTAATTGTTAGAAGGCTTGCACTGATAGTAATATGCTTTTAAATAAGTGCTGTTTATTCACAAATATACAACAACTTCGTAAACAAAGCGATTAAATAGAACTACACAAAAGAAGCTCAATTGTCAAAAGGCTTGCATTAATTATTTTTACCTGAAAAGTGATTCCAGGTAAAAAAAACACTAAAAAACACGTGCTGTAAATGAATGGAATTTGTTTCCGAATTTCGAACCGTCAACTTTGCAAGATAAAATCAAATGCAAATAAAGCAAGTCATAAAATAATCGAATAATAGGAAATGAGGCTTGAATTTATGCATTTCTGTATTATACGTGACTATACGCCACATAATAGAACTAGTAGAGAAATAGTAGGCCCTTTTTGACAGGTTATCTATGGCCAAACGACCAAATCGCAATCTTTAGATCAATGTGTCTTGGTAATAAAATATTTTGTTTTATATTTGTTTCATGTTCAAACGTCACACGGTTGATCGTACGCCAGCCAACTTGAACCAATCTCAGTTAAATATCGGCCAAATATTTAGTATGCCAGATACAATCATACCTCTTTCGAAATATGGATTTTGTTTTATGTAGTTTTTAATGATAAAATTTAAATTTGTTTTTTGTAACTTAAGGTACAAATGAAAGAACCAATAAAAATTAAAATAAAGCTTATTTTTATTAAAGTAGACAATTATTCATGTAATGCAGTCCAAAAAACCTGATCACGTAAGGTACATCGTAAACGCGATTAATTTTACTTAAAAAATAATATATTTTATATGTCGTCAATATCTTCGTCTTCAGTGGCAGAATCTGAAGATACTGACGAAATATTGCTTTCTTGCAGGGAATTGAAGTAGATGACAATTATTTTTTCTATATTTTCCGGTTAAAGTCTATTCCTTTTTACACTTAATATCCACTAATAGGGGAAAAAGGACCTTTCAACATCTACAGATGTAAGAGGAGCATATTTAAAAAATACTTCGTCATCTACTTCGATTCCCTTTACAATTTTTTAACTTATTGTCCTAATAAAATCGTAGTCCGGAATTATGTTTAAAACTTTTTCAAATTTATTGTGAATTATCTGATTTGTTGACCAGCTTAAAACATAACTAACATCGTCCATAATATGAAAACTGTCAGATATCGTTAAAATGGTTTTTCGTAAATATCTTGGTTTCTATAACTCCAACGATGTTGACACCTATAAAGAAATTATAGAACACAAATTACGCGATAATTTTTTCCCTTAACATTTTTTCCTACACACAGCCGTTTTAAAGCTATAAAGTAAGAGAATCTTTAATTCAAAATATCTAGGCAATGTGACACTGTAGCCGAAAATCACCACGTATATTTTTAGCTTGTATTTGTCCATAGAATGAAATGCCATGATTCAAAGTATATTTCTAGCTTACTTATGTGATGTCCCGCAAAATGTCCCGAAAAAGTTTTAGTAGTAAGGAAGTCTCCATTTTCCTCTCTTCTTTTTAGAAGTTTAGGTAAATATACTCTACCTATTCCGATCACTGCTGATAACATTTCCTCCCAGCCGAATTTCCTCCCGGGCATGCTGGAAAAACCAGCTGAGCAATCCGAGGGTTTCAGTATATTGCAATTCAGGCGATGAGCTGGCAACCTGTCACTACATGAAACTGCCTAAAAATTAAAATCTATCTTTAAATAACCCTCAAAACTTTGTCAGACATGGCGGAACGACCTTTGTTTAGGTCGTTTACGCTTTGCATACCCCATTAGGCGTGATAAAGTCGTGATTATATATGTATGAGTGACATAGCAACAGGCTAACCGTTAAGGCAGAGAAATACTTTATTTCCGCGAGAAAATTCAAACGCGGGGCGGAAAGCAAGTGAGTTTTATAAATAGGTAAGATACAATATTCATACTTTAAATTTTGTTTTATTGTTTTTTTCATAATTCAATGTGCGAGGGTTTCTAAAAGTAAATTCATAACACATAAACGGCAACCGCTCGATGTAGGTATATTAATTTCATCTGTGGATCGATAATTGTACCAGTGACATCTATTGGTGAATGGTTGGTACTACCTGTATGTGTTTAGGGTTTGAGCGAAAGTCGAAAAACTTCATATCCTTGACACTCCTGTGTGGGTGTCGCTAGAGTAGCCGCTGCAAAGAAACTTTTAATCTAAAACTTTTTAAAAATGAGCATACTGTACGATTATAATGCTCAGGGTAATCAGAATTATTTATTAAACAATATATTTGCTGGCTTTAGAAACAAAAAACTTGCTTTATGTGAACTTTTATTTAGAATGACCTGCCCGTCTTACCCGTAGCGCCATCTGCTGATATTTTTTAGAAGCTATTTACTGTTCTTCGAAATGAGACCCCATGCCACTACATGAAGCGAAGTAGAAGGCTTCAGCAGCTCTATACACAGGGCGTAAAAACATTAACTGACCAAATTTTAGGCGTTACTTCGCAGATTGTCGAAGAAACGTCTTTTTCGCATAGTGTCCCTTTACGCAAATATGTCCCTTTCGCAAAATGGCCCTTTTGATTTAGTTCAAATAGTGGGCAGCTACTGGAAATACATTTTGAGAAAGGGATATTTTGCGAAAGGGACGTTATGAGGAAGGGACTTTTTGCCACCAAGCGACTTTTGCGAAAGGACATTTTGAGAAATTACCATTTTACGGTGCAAAACCTACCCGATCTGAATATGAACATCTTTTCTCAAGGAACATAGGTCGAAATATTTTAAAAAAAGTATTGTCCTCCTGTATAAAATAAATTCAAACGATAGTACCTATGTTACTTGAGGAAAGTTTTTCAGTTTTGTGGGTGCGTTCACACCCTTGGTCATAATTTGGTCATATAGTTTTTTACAATTGGTACTTATAAATTTATTGGTAATGATAAACAAATTATGAAATTTTGATTAAATTTCTTTTAAATAATTAGAAAAGGAAATTATTTATTTACAATATTTTTAATACTACTAATAGTGCGTTCAACGCAGGTTGGCCGCTGCAATGAAAATCTGTGTCGGTGGGGCTACAGTAACTCAGAACAGTGCCTTTGTGGTGCTGTCCCACAGAGTATGACTCACCTCCTGAACTGCCCTGCGTGCCCCAACACCTGCACGCTAGAAGATCTTTGGGCAGCCACTCCAAACGCTATTTGTGTGGCAACTTTTTGGGCTGAGAGAATTTGATTCGTCGCGATACGCAAAGAAGAAGAAGTGCGTTCAACTCTGTCATATCTGTACAGTTATGTATTTAACTTTCAGTTTCATTTAGGCAAATTAAAGAACATACATACACATAATCACGCCATTATCCGTAATGGGGTAGGCAGAGCGTAAACGACCTAAAAATGTCGTTCCGCCACGGAAAGTTTTGAGGGTTATTTAAGATTAATTTGTAGGTATATTGCTGGAGTCACAGGTTGTCAGCCCATCACCTAAATTGCAATATACAGAAGGCCTCGGATTCCATAGCTGGTTTTTACAGCATGCCCGGGAGGAAATGCAGCTGGCACATTCTATGTTTTCTCTCGCTGCAAGTCCAACATGGAAGACATTAAATTACATAAGAAATATTCAACTCGTAAACATCGAAACAAAAATCAAATCGCCAATTTCACTAGACCAGCCAAAGCCGTGCCCTTCCTGCAGAACTTAATTTGCCAATTAACTTCTAATTGAATTATTTCCGTCATCGAGTGGATGGAGGAGGTGGATCAATTTTCATGACGTCACGCATTCAGCGAGGCTTTACGATTGATCGCTATTCAACCTGATGAGTTGATCAGCAATTAGTGAGGACAAAAATGAGAGTGATGGGGGATGACAAGTACCTGGATTAGACTGAATACGAGAGATTGGTTTTCTATGTGAATTTTAATTTTGGATTGAAGGGATCGATTCTAGATACCACTGTCTAAAACTAAAATTAATATCTATCTGTCACTATCAAATGATAAAATTGAAAAAGGACAGGCGATTTATACACTTTGTCCGCTAGATTTTGACGCGCCTTCGCACGTTTCCAGTAATCAAAATTTCAGATAACGCATAAAACCACCGACTATAAATCAAAACCCCTAGAGAAAAGATCTCCTGTCCTTTTCCAATGATTTTAGTCTGAAAGTGACAAATAGATTTTAGTTTCAGGTTTAGCAGGTTGAATCTGAAGAGAGCCCGATGGTGTAGTGGATAGGGCCGCTGCCTCCTGAGCGGGAGGTCGTGGTTCGAATCCCACCACGTATCAATGTGTTTTTCGGTTTTCGAATTTCATATGTACGTTTATTCGGCGCATTTTCCGTGCTTCGGAAGGCACGTTAAGCCGTTGGTCCCGGTTAATATCGTTTATTACCGTAGATATTAGTCGTTAAGCCATATCAGAGGCCAGTGCTAAGCATTGGCGGCTTGAAAACTCTGACCTAATCTAGGATTGGGTCTGGTTTCCCTTCTTGGTTGCGGAGGTCAGATGACAGTCGCTCTGTGTAAAAACCAGTACTCTCGTTCAATCCCCTAGATTAGGTAGCCGACCCCGTGAGATACGGGATAAGGCTAGGAAGAAGAAGAGTTTAGCAGGTTGAATCTAGAATCGAGCCCATTACATGATCGAGGAGAGGGAACTTGTAATAAAGTCATTTTCACAGTCTGAAATGGTCACTGGAATTATAAGAAATGGACTGTTCTTTTTCTGTTTCAAATAACCTACGCGTTTAATCTGAAATACAGTACCTACCACAATATTTTGTACCTGAAAAGTGAAATAAATAAGAAATTTACAATTCTTATACAACTCTTTGTAAATATTTGTAACGGCTTATTGTTTAGGTTAAAAGAAGGCGAGCTTATGAGGAAGACTATCGTATAAGGTTGAAACGATAAGGGATAAGCCTTCCCTCAACCTAAACAAGTAAGCCGCTAGAATGTTCGGTATCTTCTTCTTCTGTCGAGTGGGTATCGAGTCTATCGACCCGATGAACCTTGGTGTCAGAGTTTTTAAACCGCCTAGTAGCACAACTATCAGGCCTCTGACATGGTTTGAGTAACGACCACTATCAAATACAGCGACCGGGACCGACAGCTTAACGTACCCTCCGAAGCACGAAATCTTTTTATTTTCGGTCAATCAGGTGTTTCAGCCTGCAATGTCCTAACTAAACTGGGAAAAACTTCACAAAGTGATAAATTATTAAATATCAACTTTGTGTTTCCCCCCTTGGAATCGAACCCAGGACCTCCGGATCGGTAGTCCATGGCACTAGCCACTAGACCACGGAGGCAGTTATGTTCACTTTGAATAACACTTGTTTATCGTTTCATAATAAAATAGTCAATCTTGTACAACTCGCTTCAAAAGCCATGCAAAAATATGAAATTATTAACCAGAACCATCATGCGTGTAATTCACCAAGACAGCAATTACGCCAACGTAATTTTTACGTAAACAACTTCATTTGAAGCCCGCCTTGGGGCACGTTACGTTGCCAGCAGCCAGTTTGCCGCGACCGTGCCTCGGAGACTGCGATCAGTTAACTTTTAAAGCTCATTAAAATAGATGGTTCATTCAGTCGGTGTAAATTTCTACGCTAGCGGAAAATTAAAACCGTACCCGCGGCGTCCGCACACATAAACACCCCTGTGCACACGTAGGTACCAAAACAGGCTGTCAAAAAAGTACTACGTTTCTTTAAACCAAATGTTATACTAATGAATACCTTCCATGCTGGACTACATATATACATACATACATATAATCACGCCTTTATCCCTAATGGGGTAGGCAGAGCATAAAAGACCTAAACAAAGGTCGTCCCGCCACGACTGACAAAGTTTTGAGGGTTATTTAAGATAGAATTCTAGGTATATTGCTGTAGTGACAGGTTGTCAGTCCATGGCCTAAATCACAATATACTGATCCCTCGGATCCCTTAGCTGGTTAAATAATAATGTGTTAGTTTTTTGAAATGAAGATTTAGAGTTACTTCCATGCTGGACTGGGAGCGAGAGAAAAACATAGAATGAGTCAGTTGCATTTCCTCCCGGGCATAATGTAAACACCAGCTAAGGGATTCGAGGGTTTCAGTATATTATAATTTAGGCGATGGGCTGACAATCATAAATCATAATTAATTTATTGTTCAACCTGTTACTACAGCAATATACCTACAAAACTATGTGAAATAATCGTCAAAACTTTGTCAGACGTGGCGAAACAACCATTGGTTAGGTTGTTTACGCTCTGTCTACCCCATTATAGATAAAGGCGTGATTATATGTGTATGAATACTAAAAACTTCAAAAGGAACAATTTATCTTAAAAAAAATCACGATGTTCCTGTACAAAACGACCACCTTAATCAGATAATTTGTATGGGAATACCAAAAAAGATTTTTAATCTAAAATTTTTGTGCTTTGGGAAAGTTGTATGTACTAACATGTGGTTTAAAAGAATGCTGTACATTTTTTTACACCCTGTAGAGATACAACGCAGCGGAAAAATTCAAATTCAAAACTGGAGCGTAAGAGAAAACTCCACATGTTTTTGTGCCGTTTTTATACGCTTACGTCGGCAAAAACTTTATCGGACTCACGGATACGGGACAGCGGAATTTATTCCTATTTCGAGCTCTATTGCGGAGTGCATCCGACTGCAGTGAACGTATTTCAATAAAAATACAAACATACATATAAATACGCCTTTATCCCGAATGGGGCAGACATACATAAAATACATACATACCTGATGTATATGTGTATGTACATACATACATATATTCACGCCTTTATCCGAACGAGGTAGGCAGAGCGTAAATGACCTAAACAAAAGTCGTTCCCCCACGTCTGAGAAAGTTTTGAGGGTTATTTAAGATAGATTTGTAGGTAAGTATATTGCTGTAGTGACGTCAGGTTGTCAGCCTATTACTGAAACTCTCGAACCCCTAAGCTGGTTTTTACAGCATACCTAGGAGAAAATGCAGATGGAACATTCTATGTTTTTCTTTCGCTCCCAGTCCAGCACGGAAGAATCAATACAAATTGTGGTGATTTATACTGTCCACTTTTTTAGATATAATAAGTACTTCAGAGATGATGGTACCATGCTTCAACAAGGTAATATCAATATTTAGTGTACCTAAGTTTTGCATATCTACAGATCACGTCATAAATAACTTCCATGCTGGACTGGGAGCGAAATAAAAATAGAATGTGCCAGCTGCATTACCTTCCGGGCATGCTGTAAAAACCAGCTAACGGATCCGAGGGTTTTAGTATATCGCAATGTAGGCGATGGGCTGACTACCTGTCACTACAGCAATATATCTACAATTCTTTCTTAAATAACCCTCAAAACATTGTTAGACCTGGCGGAACGGCTTTTTTTACGGTCTGCCTACTCCATAAGGGATAAAGGCGTGATTATATGTATGTCATACATAACATTATCATAAGATCACAGTCGGTAGAGTCTGAAAATATCACAATTATTTGCTGCATAACCCTTTCAATGAAAGCTTCTTTGGCTGCAGAATGCGACCTTTTTCTGACCTGTCGTTAAAATATATTAAAGTCAAAGCATGATATCTTTATAATGAAGTCAGCAATGATGAATGCATTATTTCATTATTTTCAACAGTGACTCTACTTATTTTCAATGGAACATTTTTATTTCAAATTTCGAACGTCGATTTCTGTAGTCCTCTTTGTCTTGACTATAAAGTTCAGTTTTGCAATAAATGTACAATGACGTGTGAGCGCCGTTGGCTGGCCTGCATCGTGTGATAAGCGAGACAAACGTGATTCTCCCTTAATTCACTCAATTCTGACAATTCATACATCGGGGTCATTGTCGCAATGTAACGTCCTCATCAACTGGCAATGACGATTGCCTTAAATTTAATTAAGGCGTGCATACTTACCCTTTTAAGGGGACATATGGGGCAGATCCCTCGGAATAGGGTCATCAAATTGAGAGTTAAAGAGACGCAGGTGACGATAGTGATAGAGAAATTCAATTGTAAAATGCCTAAATGTGTAATACGTAGGTACCAAAATATTAGTAATGACACAGAGCAGAAAGCATTCAATGGACTCGATTCTAGATTTGCCGGCTTAAACTAGAATTTAAATAAATATGTCAGTTTCAGACTTAAAACATTGGAAAAAGACAGGAGATCTATTCGCTCCGGTTTTTGATTTATGGTCGGTGGTTTTATGCGTTATCTGTCATTGTGATCCGCCGTCATATGATATGGCGGAAAAAATTGACAGAAATTCTGGGGAAACGTGCGTCAAAATCGAGAAAATAAAGTTTTATTTGTATTTTGTTATAGTAAATTAGTTAACATACATACATACATACATAAATCACCCTTTATCCCTTACGGGGTAGGCAGAGCGTTTATCGCCTCGTAAAAGGCGCTTTCGCCACGTCTGACAAAAATTGAGGGCAATTTTAGATTGTAATATGTATTGCTATAGTGACAGGTTGTCAGCCCATCGCCTAAATTACAATACACTGTAACCCTCGAGTCCCTTTTGCTGACTTCAACAGCATGCCCGGGAGGAAGGGCAGCTGGAACATTCTATGTTTTTCTATCTCTCCCAGTCCAGCATGGAAGAAAAATTTGTTAAAACTTATTTTATTTTAATTTTATTAAACCATAAAATGTAAATCGCCTGTGCTTTTTCAATTTTATTATTTTGAAAGTGATAGATATATTTAAATTTTAGTTTTAGATCTAGGTGGAATCTAGAATCGTGCCCATTATCATTCGTTTGAAAATTGTTACCACTGTTAACTATTTATTTCTAGTAAGAGGATTTTCAAACAATTCCCAACTCACAAATAGACCCGAAATAGAATACAAAACGACTACAAAATTGTCTCCAACACTAACAACGACATTAGGTGGCAGATTTCTATTCTCCATGGACGGGACAAAATGGGTTCTAAAGTTTGAATGGCTCGGCACATGGGGCTGAGTTTTGTAATTTTATTAATGACGTAATAACAGTTCTGTCAGTCGCATGCGTGCCTATGAGCGATAGTGAAGCCGTTAGTTCGGACGGGTTAATATCGAGGGTCGGATCTCGGATTATCTTCAAAGTACACCGTGTTACTGCTATGGATATTAAAAGTGTTGCAGATTTGGAGCATGGGGCGACCCTGTTAATTTAGTTTATGAACTCTATAAAATGTTGAACGGAAATTTGGATCATACATTATATCACTGTGCTGTAAATGGTAGTAAATTTGTATCTAAATTATAATATCATCGATATACTGGAACATGTGTTATAATCTAGGTAAAACCACAAAATGCATTACCAGAGCTCCCTCTAAAATGTGACCATGATGCAAAATCATGTACAAATTGCAGCAATTTGCGAGCCAAAGCGGACTTCGAAACTAGCGCTTAAATAAATGGGCTAGGTTTTGTGCCCGGTGGATTAAATCAGTTTTGGCCGCGTGTCGGCAACAAGCTTCTATAACTCACAAACTTGATGGCATTAAAGTTTTCCGACGGCTGCTCTGAAATATGAGGACACTCAGACAGCCGTCAAACTTTCACAGATTTCATCTAATTTACTTACAACAAGTTCCGCGTAATCAAATTTAATCAAAGCAGGTACTTTTTGACATTGATTAGCGATTCAACTTCTGATGCTCCTTAACCTGCCGTCATTTAAAAGTCAGCTCTTTTGTCTTAGGTTTTTGAAACTGTCAAACTTAGTAAGTCTTTGTAGAATTGTTCCCCCAAGAGTGGTTTAAGAGTGGGGTCTTACTTCAAAGAAAAGTTCAAGAATTCCTCGGCCACTTTATACAATTGTGTGAAGGTAAGATTGTTTTCACTTGCCACAGCCCATCGCCCAAATTACAATATACTGAAACCCTCGAATCCCTTAGCTGGGTTTTTAAAGCATGCCCGGGAGGAAATGCAGCTGGCACATTCTATGTTTTTCTCTCGCTCCCAGGCCAGCATGAAAGAACACATTCACTTGCCACGGATCAATAAATATCCGAGACCCCTTGAAACAATATACAATGTCAGGTAGACAAGTATCTGCGTGTTGCTTGCTAATAAATAGGAGTATATCTTCTATAATGTAAGTTTTAAGGGAGAAGTTTGTCACAAGGGTCGCACCGGGGGTGCAATATTGCATACAGACACGACAACGTAGCATACGTTATTAGTTAAAAGAAATCTTAATAAGTCAAGGAGTTCCTGGCTTACCGTTCCTGGATTTACTAAAACTAAAAATATGTTTTTCTTCCAAACTGGCCTGGGAGCGAAAGAAAAACATACAATGTGCCAGCTGCAATTCCTCCCAGGCATGCTGTAAACACGAACTAAGGGATCCGAGGGTTTTAGTATATTGCAATTTTGGCGATGGGCTAACAACCACAATATACCTAACTTAAATAACCCTCAACACTTTGTCAGACGTGGCGGAACGAACTTTTTTAGGATGTTTACGCTCTGCCTACCCCATTGGGGGTAAAGGCGTGATTATATTTATTAATAAAAAAATATATACGTGGTTGTCTGTATAAAATCATTTGCAATTTAATTTTACTTTATTATCATTAAATTTTCATTCACTCCATGGAGATTAATTAATTAATGCGGTCTTTGTAACCACAAAATATACAAAGTCTATGGATGTACAATATCAGTATTGGAAATGGTATCAATTTTATATAACATCTATCTACGAGTATCTTGTTATTAATAATGTGATTGGGGATATACATACATGCATCATATCACGCATTTATCCCTAATGGGGTAGGCAGTACCTAAACGATCTAAACAAAGATCGTTCCGCCAGGTCTGACAAGTTTTAAGGGTTATTTAAGATATATATTGTTTATTGCTGTAGTGACAGGTGGTCAGCTAATCGCCATAATTACAATATACTGAAACCCTTGAATCCCTTAGCTGGTTTTTACAGTATTGTCGGGAGGTGATGCAGCTGGTACTGTATATATATTTTTCTCCCGCTTCCAGTCCACCATGCGAGTGCGATAGACAAGATTATTGTGCATTTATAGCAATTAAAAAATATATTCGATAGATGCCTTAAGCCCGTATTGATAAACAGCACTTAAGACTGACTAGTTTGAGTTCGTATCAGAAATAACATTCAGTACAATATGGCCCGCCAAATCTTTCTTAATCGCTTTTTAAATACGGGCCTAAATTCCTGAAACCATAACCCCAAATCAAACTATTCATCTCTTTTCTTACACTCTTCAACAAAGCTCTTGCAAACTTTGGGACGAAACGTCGAGACCGACTATTTGGTGTCCACTGGCCGATGTCACCGGAAGATAAGTGCGTGCAATCCATCATTGCATTAGGGGGACTATGTATATTGATTTTCATCGAATTTACCGGCTATTGCCCCAAAAAGAGGTCCCCTTTAGCAAAACAGTAGCGGTAACTGCGATTGCTGCTTTAGCAATAAACCTGCCTATATTGTACTGTCACGTTTGTTCCTTTTTATTTCTATTGTATGTGTTCCTTTGTGCAATAAAGAATTTTGTATTGTATTGTATTTTTACCTGAGACAGCAAAAAAAAATAAGTTTACTTATGTTGACCGTAGTAATTTAGACGATGGGTAGACATTCTGTCACTACAGTAATATAGCTACAAATCTATCTTAAATAAGCCTCAAAACTTTGTTAGACGTGGCGGAACGACCTTTGTGGTCGTTTACACTCTGCCTACCCCATTAGGGACAAAGGCGTGATTATATGTATGTACGTAGGTATGACCGTGGAAGTACTTAGATGATTTTTTATTCCCGAACAGGTCGACATGAATAGTTTTTAGGATTATCTCGTAGTATATATAGTATTATAGGTTCAAGAATAAGTCCAATAACTAAAAATAACTATTTACTGTCATTATTATTTCTTACACGGCAAATAATTGTTTTTATTTTATTTATTTTCACTGATAAGTATGGGACCCATATGAGCTGCAAAATGAAACCCAAATTGACATTCGAGCGAACGCTCCGGAATATATTAAGCTCAGCTGCTAATTCTTAATAGTTTATGCAAATCTATATCAAATAGACTCCAAAGCACAATTTCGAATATACAATTTAGATACAGGGTCTTAAATTGACAGAAATCTTAGGTGGTTTGGATTATCAGCAAGCAAAATTATAAAAAGTACCCACTTAAATCAGATGTCCCATCAAACTACATAGTCTTGTATCAGACTTATGATTGCTAACAAATAAAGAATGAAACGCGTTACATGCTAACGATAATAACTCTAGTTTTGAAAACTACCAAATGATAAAATAATATATATGTTACATGGGAATTGTAAGGCTCGTAATTATGAAGCGATCTCAAACTTGAGAGCAATATTAAGTATGTATTTGACATGCCAGTTTGTACTGAAATTACATTTCTGATACGAACTCAAACTCGCTGTCACTCATGAGCGCTGATTATGAATATGGCCCTAATAGTATCCTACCTCCGGATATGTCACAGATGGTAGGAAATAAAACATATTTGAAAAATAAAATTGTTTAAACGTGATATCAATATGTCAAAGACCAGCTATTCATTTTCACTTACTCATCGGACGGATCTGTCTTTTTCCAGTGCAGCCTCGCTTCAAAAGCAAAACTCTGTTTTGCATGACCATAGATGTCATAGATAGGTAGTAGTAACTACAAGATATTTTATTTAAAACATTAAAGAAGATACACAAATTTACGAATATTTCAGAAAGACCCGGTGTAAATTCTCACTCACTCATTGGACGGATCTGCCTCTTTCGACTGCCGCCTCGCTTCAAAAACAAAACTCCGATTTGCATGAGCAAATAACAGAGTAGTGGAATCCAAACAGTAATTTGCGAGACAATAAGACCCAGCTGAGACGGGCTGAGGGGGAATTAAACGATAATTTCTTGTATTACATCAATGCTGGAACAGGGATCTATGTATCTAATAAAGACAGTGTTCTTTCCTATTTTTTCAATGGGTCCCAAGCTTTCTTGGTCATAAGAGACCATCATCTCCCTAGCCTTATCCCGTATCTCACGGGGTCGGCTTCCTAATCTAGGGGATTGGACGAGGGTACTGGTTTTTACACAGAGCGACTGCCATCTGACCTCCGCAACCCAGAAGGGAAACCAGACCCAATCCTAGATTAGGTCAGAGTTTTCAAGCCGCCAATGCTTAGCACTGGCCTCTGATATGGCTTAACGACTAACATCTACGGTATTAAACGATATTAACCGGGACCAACAGCTTAACGTGCCTTCCGAAGCACGGAAAAAGCACCGAATAAACGTACATATGAAATTCGAAAACCGAAAAACACTTTGGTACGTGGTGGGATTCGAACCACGACCTCCCGCTCAGGAGGCAGTGGCCCTATCCACTACACCATCGGGCTCATTGCATATAAACATGGTCATAAGAGACCATAGGTCATTAAGACCTAGCTGAAAATTACATATGTTACGCACAATCCGAATTCGCTCATTGGCTGGCAAATAGGGTCAATTTGCGGATTGGCAAATGCAAAACGTACAATCCGCGAAAAGTGCTTTTATTTCGGTCAATGAGCGTAGTAAAACAGCCAGTTCGCCTCTAATAACCCTTGCTGCCCAACAGCTGAGAAGCTGCTGCCGGGACACAACCTTCCATGGTCCATTTGGAAGGCGTTAAACAGACTTCGGTCAGGAGTCGGCAGATGTAAAGAACTCAGAAAGACGTGGGGCTTCAGTGAAGACGATAAGTGCGAGTGTGGCGCCATACAATCTATGTCACACTTTTTGTCGTGCCCCATTTCTCCTGCGACCTGCACGCAGGAGGACCTGTTTGACGCCAACCAAAGGGCTGTTGATGTGGCCACGTTCTGGGCGTCAAGGATTTAAAGCCATTGACTCGAGAAGAAGAAGAACAGCCATTTCGAAGTCTGGTAACAATACTACTACTTTTATTTTTATTAGCCTATAAATTGACCCACTGCTGGGCAAAGATCTTCCCTGCGCATGTCTCCAGGCATCGCTGTCCGAATAATACTACTACATACACAAAATTAAAAACAACCTAAGTGAAATCAAATATGAGCTCTTTCGCAAACCTTTTATTTTTACAAATCTATTAAAAAGCAAGGTGCTGTTGGATGCTTTTACATTTCTACATAGGTATTAAGTTAATATTTGTTTTTGTATTCTAGCTGATTTATTGAAAGGTTACAGGAGCATTGAAGGATCAAGAATATCTGGAAGAATCAGCGTATTATTGTGTTTCTCCTGCTTTAGATTAAATAAATATTTGTTTTTATATTTAGACACTGTCCCCATTCCTAAACCTCAAAAGAAACACACGCGTTGTTTATCAACAGAACAATCTCCAAACGAATAGGAAACCGTTGTAACGTCACATTTCGCATTCCACTTATATCGGCGCAACGCCGAAAACATAAAAATGTCATCTGCATAATGCACCCTATAAATATGGCTGCCAAGTTAGACTCCCAGAGGATGCATGATGTTACCCTCCCTCTAGAGATGTGGGTCACCGTGTAATCTGTCCTATTTTGCCGGAATTGCAATGTTTATGCCTTCCGAACCCGAAAATAAAGTCTGATTTTACTGTATTGCATTCTGCCATTTCGAAAATTTACGGCTTTGGGTTTTATCTCCGCGGTAAAAAGGAAGCCGAAAAATTTGATTTTGAACATTTAAGTTTATTTTTAAGCAATATGCATTTTTTTTATAATATTAAAAATATCCAATCTCAATGAATAATATTTTTAGCATAACATTTAAAAGCGTTATAGTTAATAATCATAATTATTATTTTTATAATGATTTATGTCGAACAATGTTTATTTGCTAATGGCTCTACGTTCGCACCAAAAACTAATCAAGTGCACTCCCTTGTTCATTTCGCTAGACTAAAAAAAACATTAAGTTTAAGGGTTGCACAAAATGCAACGGCGCAAGTGATTTGTGCGCATAACTATTGCACCGAGCGCTTCTAATGGTCACGACATGCGTTTCATACGCACACAAGTGCACAAAATTTATGACAAGAAAGGGTGCCAGATTATCCATTGTCAACTTTATCTTAAATATTTTATGTTCAATTAAGTCTGCTTTTATTTTGGGACCATAAATTTCGCCGCGAGTCAAGATATCGCGTTTAGGGATCGTGCGAGCATGTAAACTAACCCCTTTCTTTGTCCTCGGTAATATATGGTCGTGCATATTTTTTAATTAGTAACAATATTTCGGCGTTTATCTCAGTTTTGGTCGGGCCCTCGTAAATATATAAATTATTTTTAGTATGTTTTGTTACTTTCAGTTTTTAACTACCCGCAGCAGCTTAAGTACATACATACATATATACTATCACGCCTGTATCTCTAATGGGGTAGGCAAGGCAAAGCGTCAGCGACCCAAACAAAGGTCGATCCGCCACGTCAGATAAGTTTTGAGGGTTGTTTAAGACAGATTTGTTGTGTGATTTGTTTATTGCTGTAGTGACAAGTTGTAAGCCCATCGCCCAGAGTACAATATACTGAAACCCCCGAATCCCTTAGCTGGATTTTACGGCATGCCCGGAAGGACATAAAGCTGGCACGTTCTATGTTTTTCTATCGCTTCCAGTCCAGCATGGAAGTTAAGTACATAAAGGTATGTATCAGCAACAGTTTTTTTTTTTTCAATTGTATTAACTGTATTATTATTCCGTTTCTGAACGCCGAATATAATCAGCTCTTATGAGTGACAGCGAGTTCGATTTCGTATCAGAAATGTAATATCAGTACAAACTGGCCTGTCAAATCCATACTTAATATTGCTCTCAAGTATGATATCGCTTCATAAATACGAGCCTGAAAGTAGATAGGCTAACGTATGATAACAAGTGGCTCAGAATACCATCCTGCACTATCTAATACGCTAAACTAAATCAAGATTCGTTCCAACTACCAATATTTACAGCCACATCAAACCCCTTGAAAATTAAATCTTATTTACTCCCGTACCCGAAAACTAAAGACCTTACCACTAAGCCACCGATTAGAATAGACAAGCGCTATTTCGCTCAAAGCAGCATAAAATATACAGGATGTAGGCAAGAATAACCAACATACGTGAAAACTATAAGTTCTACCTACTTATCAATCCGACCGATTTTTCCTAAGAACGTGCCTACCACCTACACAGACGTCATTTAAATCTTTCATCAGTTTTCTCTAAGTAGGTGAAGATTTTCATTCGTTTTTTTAGTTAACGTTTATAGATTTTGGAAGTACTCTTAATATAGTGATTTTTTGTATCTTTTGCCCAAACACTTAATTATTCCTAGAAACATAAAGAGTTTTTTGTCAGTTCTTTATTTTTGTACTTTGTTCTATGATTCTTGAAGACCTCAACTAATAGATAGGTCACTAATAAAATCTCACCCTGTATACTCCAATCTTGTCTTTACAGGGCAACCACCCCGTGTTTGCACAGTAACCTACATTACTGGCTGCATGAGGGATGGCATCATCAATGATCATAGAACTAGGACCGGTTGCTTAAGAGGAACTCTTATAGTAAGGTAACCCGATATGGGAAGCCGCAAGATTCACTTACAATAGATGTTTTGACGAAGGACGTAGGGTTCTTTCTTCTGGTTTCTAATAAATTATCTACGATATAAAGGAAATTAAAGTATGATCCCGCGTTTATATATTTTAGTTTTTATACTATTCGGTGTGTTTGTAAAAGTATGAATACAAATTTGATAGTAACTAAATACATTAAATCACAAGTTCACACCACAATTCTTATTTTTAACCACATCTTTGATACAATGTTTGATAACAGTAATACTGCTTGATTTATTATCATCATCCTTTTAGAAATAATACTAGGAATTTTTATTCGCTTCGCCTCTCTTTTGTTTTTAAAATTGTTTCTGTATTCACTTGTTTTTAAAAGTGATTTCTAATTTTAAACAAGGCAATAATCTTAAGCTCAGTCCTGTACCGTCACCATTTTCACACCCGTGCTAATGATCAGAGGGACATGATTTGGGGACAGCGACCCTCCGTGACTCGGAATGCATTGGTGACATCGTCTCGTCTCTAGTCCGCCATCGGCGTACAGCACGACCACGCTTTATTTGAACGTGGCTAAAAAAGGAACCAACACCGCCATCTTGAGATTTGACATTGATTTGACAGTTCTCTTTATACTGTAGCGCTCCCGACCACGTTCATTAAGAAACGGATCGCAGTATATCACTTCTGAAGCAATTTCTGAACTGTCACAAGTTAAAACAAACGAGGGTGGCTTTGAGCGAATAGACACGTTTTTAAATGAATATTTAAGATAAGATCTGTTTAATAAAGCTATTATGTAAGTACTTAGGTGATTTTGAAAAGGCATTTAGCAGTCAGATTTTTGGAAACGTACCAAAATAATGAGCTAGTCTACGAATTAAGTGAATACATACTTATAATCAAGCCTTTATCCCTAATGGGGTAGGCAGAGCGTAAACGACCTAAACAAAGGTCGTTCCGCCACGTCTGACAAAGTTATGAGGGTTATTTAAGATAGATTTGTAGGTATATTGCTGTAGTGACAGGTTGTCAGCCCATCGATTAAATCACAATATACTGAATCTCTCGGATCCCTTAGCTGGTTTTACAGCATGCCCGGGAGGAAATGTAGTTGGCACATTCTATGTTTTTCTGTTGGTCCCAGTCCAACATAGAAGAAGTAGTAAGTGGATATTTATCTAAAATGCATTTAGTACCTGAACTGAACATCAATATTTAAAGAAACTATATGCCAGCTGAACACAATTAGGTCAGAAAACATCCTCAGCCACTTAATAAAGAAAATATTTCCCCAATATAACACCAGACAAGCACTCTAACACGCGCGTTAAGCCCGAAAATCGATGAGGGCGTCTCGTACCCTCTCACAGAAACTTTCTAACGACATAACCGCGTGCAATTGATATGCCCCAGGAGTAGGCCCATTGTAAAGAAAGGAAAATCCCGATCCGAAAATCTTGGGAGAGTTAGGAGGCTGCTTGCTGCATCAGTATGCGGCATGCGTCCTTCCCCCGTGTCGGTTACACCCCCCACCCTGCGGTAAACTCCTTCGGTAATTTGACTTTGTTGTTATAACTCAGTTTTAGTTTGTCGCCGGCAGATTTATTAGTTTAGAGAAATGCGCTAAATACTTCGCCGTGTCGCTGGTGTGAGCCGAGTAATTTGTCTTCCAGTATTGTTTAGGTACCCGTCTGTGTTGTAATGTAATACGTTCGTGAGCAGTGACATATCGTTTGGGAGACGGTGCGTTGGGTGCGAAGGTGTTTTAATTTACTCATGTTAAAAGGAAGCACTTCCGCATAAATTATTCCTTACCGACATACATAGAATAGGAGAGGTTTATCTTCCTTATCTGGGCGAGTAAAACCTCAACTGTTCATCACATCTGACCTTTTCTAGAAGATACTTTATATTGCTGATATTACTTTATATTGAGAGCCCGATGGTGTAGTGGATAGGGCCGCTGCCTCCTGAGCGGGAGGTCGTGGTTCGAACCCCACCACGTACCAATGTGTTTTTCGGTTTTCGAATTTCATATGTACGTTTATTCGGTGCTTTTTCCGTGCTTCGGAAGGCACGTTAAGCCGTTGGTCCCGGTTAATATCGTTTAATACCTTAGATATTAGTCGTTAAGCCATATTAGAGGCCAGTGCTAAGCATTGGCGGCTTGAAAACTCTGACCTAATCTAGGATTGGGTCTGGTTTCCCTTCTGGGTTGCGGAGGTCAGATGGCAGTCGCTCTGTGTAAAAACCAGTACCCTCGTTCAATCCCCTAGATTAGGAAGCCGACCCCGTGAGATACGGGATAAGGCTAGGGAGATATATACTTTATATTGCTGTTGTCTGCCATGCAATCGCCCAAAACACCTATATATGAGGACATACTCGTATATAATAACTAGCTAAGTAGTTAGATTTACATTCTCCTCTACCCAAAGGTTGTCTGGAAGAGATCGCTTTCAGCGATAAGACCGCCTTTGTGCACATTAATTTAAGTTTATTTTTGTATTTCTTGTTTTTTGTGTACGATGAAGTGTTTTTACTTACTTACTTAGATTTTCGGCCACGGCAGTCAACCTTCCAGAGATCGGCCAACTGCGCAGGACTAGTTTTTAGTGCCCAAATGTTTGCGCTACACGCAGGTGCACTCTCTATTCCATCAATCTCTTCTTCTTCTTCTTCTCGAGTCAATGGCTTTAAATCTGGGCGTCAAGCCCAGAACGTGGCCACATCAATCTCTTATTCTGATGGGATAGCTTGACTCCCACGACCAGAGAGATATCAGGCGCAGGAACCACTATTTACATGACAATCCGACAGCATGGATCATCTTACTTTTCGAACAATCAGGTTATCAGCCTGCAATGTCCTAACCAAACTAGAAACAACAACACAAAGTTATTGTCCCCAGCCGGGAATCGAACCCGGGAATTGGGGAGCCCATGGCTAAAACCGCTAGACCATGGAAGCAGTTTGTAGGTAGGTATTAAAGTTAAGGTAGATAAGTATTTACTCCGGATAAGAAACAGCTAGTACCTACGTCTCTGGGATTCTTTTCTCCAAGTTAACAACTTAAACAAAAGTCGTTCCGCTACGTCCGACCAAGATTTGAGGGTTATTTAAGATAGATTTGTAGGTATTTTGGTGTAGTGACAGATTGTCAGCGCGTCGCCTAAATTACAATATACTGAAACCCTCGGATCCCTTAGCTGGTTTTAATAGCATGCCCAGAAGGAAATGCAGCTGACACATTCTATGTTTTTCTCTTGCTTCCAGGCCAGCATGGAAAAGATTTATTAAATTTCCTTTAAATACTTACTGGCGTACATGTCGATTTAGATTTAGCGCGGTTGGATATATACTAGTGGTATTTTGCTCCCACTATACTAGTAGTACTATTGATGCCATTAGCCGCTTGGTATTGTGGAGGTACTCCGCTGAATGGCATCGCTTTAGCTTCATCAAATTGCAGTGAATGGGGCCACCAGCTACCGACTACCTCTCAACGCTCCGGCTAGGGGCAAAAATTTGAATTGAATACGTACGAATAGACGATCTACGGGATGTTTGAAAGGCAGCCAATTAAAATTCACGCGGAGTTTGATTGATTGAATTTAAAATGGTTTTATTCCCAATGATTGATTGAGCGATGATTTTAACTTATTACACGATTAGCATAATTATTGGATTGGCTAGAAGAGATGATACAACCAAACCATTTTTCGTAGTATTGACGATGGTTTTTATTGTGATTTTCGTAGTCTTCTACTTCTTCTGTCGTGTGGGTTTCGAGTCAATTGAGCCGATGATCCCTGGTGTCAGAGTTTTTGAACAGCCTAATAGCACAGCTAGGCCTCTAACATGGTTTGTGTAAGGACCACTATCAAAGACAGCGACCGTGACCAAAGGCTTAACGTGTCCTCCGAAGCCTGGAATCTTTTTTCTTCCAGACAATCAGGTGATTCGGTCTGCATAGTCCTAACCAAACTTGGGAAAATCTCACAAAGTGATAAATTGATAAATATTAACTTTGTGTTCTCTTTTTCCCACCTGTGAACCGAACCCATGACCGGATCGTGAACCCATAGCTCTGACCACTAAACTATGGAGGCAGTTTTTGCAGTGGTATACTTGATTTGCACAATTTTACTGCCGATGCACAGAATCATTCTAATGTTAAAACGTATCGTTGCACTAAGCGACCCAATATTACACAATACGAAAATTTCAATGGCGTCATCGAATTGCCTTTCTGAATTACAACCTTACAAGGATATTCAAATTTAAGGTCAGATAGATCCGACGACGTGACAATTCAATACTGGCCTATCGGAAACCCGTAGCTGCCAGGAGCACCGCATATAAAAGCTGGTGAGCATAATCGCAGCAACCTATACCAGGTGTTAGAGACGCGATAGACGACGTCCCGCAAACTGAAAAGGTTGTTCTGTGAACGAAACTGAACAACTTTCTTAATTTTATTCTTTTTTATTTTCCCTAGATGCAAAACCATCTTGATCAGATATTGTTTCATGATGACATTTTTTTTTATTTCCAGAATGAAAATTATTTTCTGTAAGAGGAGGAAATGTTTTTTTGTTTTGTTAACTGAGCAACCCCTATAACGCTCGTATTTATAATCAGTTCTCAAGAGTGACAGCGTGTTCGAGCTCGTATCGGAAATGTCATTTCAATACAAAACGACCTGTTAAATCCATACTTAATATTATTCTCAACCCTGATATCGCTTTTTAAATACGAGCCTTAGTTTTCGGGCCACCGTTCTCTACACCCGGTATGGAATGTAGAGTACAGGACAGAACACTCTATATGAAATCTAGTGTACATGACGAGCACCCTGTATAAAATCTGGTGTACAGGGTGAATAAAGGCCGTTGACGCCCATCGGGTATGCTTCCGACCACTCGGCCGCACAATACGACACGTCCATATTGAAATTGGACCTGAACTAACGCTGGTCCCTTTTGTTGTTGCGGTTTACTGCGGAATCCAATCAAGCATTTGGTAGCAAAATTTTTGGGATCTTTTCATTGATATATGGTTACTATTGTTGTTACATATTACATAAATACAATCACGCAATTGTCACTAATGGGGTAGGCAGAGCGTCTACGACTCAAACAATGGTGTAACCATGACTGACAAGTTTTGATGGTTTGGGTTATTTCAAATAGATCTTCATATTGCTGTAGCGATAGATTATCCGCCCAACTCTTGGATCACACTGAAACCTTCGAGTCTCTTAGCTATTCTTTACAGCTTGCCCAAGAGGAGAAGCACCTGGCACATTCTATGTTTTTCCTTCACCATCAACGGGCATGCTTCCGACCACTCGGCCGCACAATCCGACACGTCCCTTTTGTTGCTGCGGAATCCAATCAAGCATTTGGTAGCAAATATAATAGACACTTTTCATTAGAGGTAAACAGTTTTAATATTATTGCTATTTACTGTAGTTTTAGTATTATATCGTCGAAGCACAAATAGACATTCAACAAAAATGTTCACAGAAGAACGTGTTAAAGGCCCGTAATTATAAACAGCACTTGAGACTGACAGCTTTTTTGAGTCCGTATCAGAAATGTCATTTTAGTACAAAAGCACCTGTCAAATCCAAACTTAATTCTACTCTCTATCTTGATAAATACGAGCCTAAGATGCGCAAAAGAGGTCTAGCATTTATTTTCAGACAGCCCTGCATGTCAGACTGAAAGCATATTTTTATATCACAATATCAACACAGTCAAGTACAAAAAGGAACCTACCTAATCCAATTTAATTTTAGAAATCTTACATCAAACAGAATTTGCATACAGATTGAATAAATTATCGTCTCCAATACTCCAATCAATCTTACAAAACATTCTATCTATTCCGGCACAGTTGGTCGGCATTAAAGGATTCGCATTAATTTTTGTAGACATAAATCGATCTTCCTCTACTATGCTATCAGGCTAATGATATTGGATGAAACTAAATTATGAATTCATGGGGTACAAAACACAGGTTGAAGTCAAATTTAACATCTTGAATTAATATTGTTTCTGTACGCAGGCTACACGGAAGATTTTGATTATAAGAGTCACCGGCGTCACCGCTCCCACACTTTGGCTGGTGGATAGGCGAGTACAGAGCAGCTGAGATATTATTTAAGATATTACATGTTCTTTGTATTTATACCTTAGGCTCGTATTCATAAAGCGATCTCAGCATTGAGAGCAATATTAAGTATGGATTTGACAGGCAATTATGTACTGAAATGACATTTCTGATACGAATTCAAACTCGCTGTCAGTCCCAATTGCTGACTATAATTACGGGCCTTAGGCCCGTATTTATAAAGCAATGTCAAGATTGAAAGCAATATTTAGTATGGATTTGACAAGCTGTTTTGTACTGAAATGACATTTCTGATAGGAATTCAAACTATCTGTCAGTCAGAAGCGCTGTTTATCAATACGGGCCGAAATGTCAGTAGCTATTAACAAAATTACAAATCGAATAAAAAATATGCAAAATATTTTTAATCTCGCTCCAATAGCTTATTTCTTGCCCCAAAACTAACAATGTTCCCTTCATTTAATTTACATAAAAGTGCAGTGTACTGTTCATTTTTCTATGAAGGGGGATTATCCGTAGTAAATAGTGATCCCTTTGGGATTAAGCATTGTGGGTATCCCATCCACCCACATATAGGTCAATGTATTAGGGGGACAACGTCTTTATTCATACTTATAAAAAGATACATAGAATTTGCCAGCTGCTTTTTTCCTAGGCATTATTGTAAACCTCTTCTATGCTGGACTGGGAACGAAAGAAAAACATAGACCAGTACGTGTGTATGTTTTTCTCTTTTTCCCAGTACCAGCTGCATTTCCTCCCAGGCATGCTGTAAAAACCAGCTAAGAGATCAGATGGTTTCTGAGTACTGAAATTTAGGCGATGGGCTGACAACCTGTCACTACAGCAATACACCTAAAACGTATCTTCAAAACTTTGTCGAACGTGGCGGAGCGACCTTTGTTTAGGTCGTTTACGCTCTGTCTACCCCATAAAGGTGTGATTATAAGTATGTATTATTTTGAAAGATCTATAGCAGTATTCGAAAATGTTGTAATTTAAGCGTTGGGCTTACAATCTGACTAGTTGAATGCTGACCTGATTCTAGTAGAAACAGATTTTATATTCTGTCTACCCCGTAAGAGATACAAGCGTGTTTATAAATGATATAGTGATCTTTTGAGATTAAACATTCTGAGTATCCCATCCACTCACAATGTTTTTCTTCTATGCTGGACTGGGAGCGATAAAAAACATAGAATATGCCCATTGCTTTTCATCCCGGGCATATTCTACTACTGTTGTGTGGGTTTCGAGTTGATATCCGGGCATATAGTAGAAGCCTTTAAAGATTTGAGGGTTTTGGTGTATTGTATGTTAGGTCACAGACTGACTTCCAGTAACTTCAAAATACCTACTCTATCGGAAATCAAACACCCTCAACGGTCTTCAGCTGACAGCGGAAGCGGTTTTTAGTTATCCGTTGATGCTCTGCCTACCCCTTGAAGGATACAAGCAAGATTATATATGTAAGAGTGATCCCTTGGGATTACGCATTGTCATTATTCTATCCATCCACATATGGGTCAATTTATTAGGGGGACAACAGCCGACTTATCGTATAAGAAAGGACGATTATTTTCGATAGGGGAATAGCGCAAATTTTCGATGGAAATCAATAATGTTTGGAGCGGTCGGGCATTTGGTAATATATTGTAGTGATAGATTTAAGTAGTAAATTATCATAAAAAGATTCTCTTTTTTAATTTTAGTATGAATCATCTCCCTAGTCTTATCCCGTATCTCACGGGGTCGGCTACCTAATCTAGGGGATTGAACGAGAGTACTGGTTTTTACACAGAGCGACTGCCATCTGACCTCCGCAACCCAGAAGGGAAACCAGACCCAATCCTAGATTAGGTCAGACTTTTCAAGCCGCCAATGCTTAGCACTGGCCTCCGATATGGTTTAACGACTAATATCTACGATATTAAACGATATTAACCGGGACCCACGGCTTAACGTGCTTTCCGAAACACGGAAAAAGCGCCGAATAAACGTACATATGAAATTCGAAATCCGAAAAACACATTGGTACGTGGTGGGGTTCGAACCACGACCTCCCGCTCAGGAGGCAGCGGCCCTATCCACTACACCATCCGGCTCCTAATTTTAGTATGAATACTTTCTACATAAAAAAGAACCTTTAATTCGAAGGAGAAGTTAAGGTTTGGTAACGGCAAATGGTTGCTTTTAAGAGCTTATTTCTCTTTAACTAATCATTGGAAAATTAAAAATTAATATATATGTAACAAATTGTTCATGGCTTGCATTTGCAACATTTAAAAATATTCTAGTTCAAAAATAAGTATGCTAAAAAAACTGGAAGTAAAACTGTTTTTATCAGTAAATTTGATATTCCTTCTAAACTACTAGGAGCTACTTTGACGGTTCTTTTGGGAAAAGATTCGTATTATGATTATCTAAAATCGCTACATAGCTTTATTAAATTTGACCCGTAGTTCTTATTGAATTAGCTTTTTTGTGCGTTTTTCGCACATTTTTGACCTGGCCACGGACGGAACTGCCACGCCGTAGCGCGAGCTGATTTGAACAATATTTTAAGGCATTACGGGCGATGATTGCATATCTTGAAATCTACCTGCTCATCTACCATTGCGATACACCTTCTTCTTCTTCTTCTATTTAGCGTTTTCCCAGCCTGATGCTGGGGTCCGCTTTCCGGTTTTTTCTACTCCACTTTGGCCGGTCTTCAGCATCCACTGGTGTGAGATCGTTCTCTTCCATGTCCGCTTTCACGACGTCAAGCCAGCGCTTCTTTGGTCTGCCGCGTGATCTAGAGCCTTGGACAGTGAGATCGAGACATTGCGATACACCTAAGTTCCAAAATTTACAAATATTGATAACCACCTACCTACAGAAACAAACGGATAGCATGATGGGTCTAGACTATGGGTAGAATTAGTATCGGATAAAATGGGTAGGATTTTTTGAAGTTTATTATTACTTAGGTACTGTAATGGTAATGTAATAAACATGGTAGATGGCTTATATTCATCTAACTCTATAAGTAGACAACATTGTTCCCTCATTACATTGATTAAAATCTGTTTCCTTGCTAGAAAAGACCACTATCAATCTGTCCCACAAAAGCTTGCATTGTCGAACGTTGCAACCTGATTGGAATCGAACCCCGTACCGCTCTCACCCGTGCCCGTAAATCAATTGCAGGAATTTATTTACGTTGGCCGCGTGACATTTGTAACTCCTCTTGACGACAACTGGGGTCCAGCTGGTATTAACGTGGATAAGCCCAGTACAAATGTAGGTATTTACAGATTTATAAAAAAAAAAAATTGAATCGTGAAAGAAAAAATACTTTTAATTTAACACGAATTTCAACTTTTCAAATTTGCATTACTTCAGTGTTATTCTAACACTAACATTAATGCATAAAATTTATTGTATCATAAAAATAATATGTCTACAAAATAAATAAATAGATCTTTATTTCAGGCTTCGACGGGGCACTATGACTTCTATTAATATCTCTACTCAAATTTATTCCAACTATTTAAAAAAGATTTTGTAATATTTTTATAAAATATTTTGATAATTTTAGTTCTGCAGTCTTTTACAGCATGTCAGGTTCAGTTCACACCGGGAAGAGACGTGACGTGACAAGGTGCGAAGCTACTTGAATATGCATCTCGTTGTCCAGAATTGACAAGCTGTGTACCGCCTTGCGTAGCAATGTATAAATATTCGAATTCTGTCGCGTCTTGTCGCTTTGCAGTGTAAGCCTACCCTTAGACCGTTATTATGTTTTATTTTTTACGCTGAATAAAAAACGGTCGTATCCTCACAAAACCCAACTGCGCGCAGAATCGCACGCAGCCGGATACAGATATGCGATAACGAATGCAATTTTCCAACTCCGTGAGCAGAGTTTAGGCGCTGTGAGCCCGATTCTTACCCTACAGTACCACCTGGGTGCCATATTATTTATACCGTGTGTAAGGGACAGCTTTTCGCAAACTGATACAGATACAAAACTGAACAAATTTTACTAAGAAATGAAGTCGAGATGGAGACGAAACAGTGGTCAACAGAAGACGAACCGATGCGTTTCGTTTTCTCTCACAGACATCACAAAGGCCAAAGTACCTTTACACTAGACTTTTACTAAGGACCTATAATTTTTCAACTCCGTAAGCAGAGTTTAAGCGCTGTGAGCCCGATTCTTACCTTCCAGTACCACCTGAGTGCCATATGATTTATACCGGGTGTAAGGGACGGGACAGCTTTTCGCAAACTGATAGAAATACGACACTGAACAACTTTTACTAAGAAATAAAGTCGAAATGAAGAGAAAACAGTCGTCAACAAACGACGAACCGATGCGTTTCGTTTTCTCTCGTCACCACAAAGGCCAAAGTACCTTTACGCTAGACTTTTACTTAGAAATTATAATTTTTCAACTCCGTGAGAATCAGTTTAGGCACACTGTGAGCCTGATTTTTACCCTACAGTACCACCTGGGTGCTCTACAGTTTGCCATATGATTTGTATCGGGTGTAAAAGACAGTTTCTCGCAAACTAGAATCAGTCGACGAAACACTTGTTTGTTGTTTCATTCAGAAACTATAATTTTCCAACTCTGTGAGCAGAGTTTAGGCGCTGTAGCCGATTATTACTCTACAGTACCACCTGGGTGCTTTATAGTTGGCAATTATGATTTATTTTGTACGTGAAAGGTATGTGTTTCGTGGTTTTGTCCATTGATTTTCAAGGTGCGGTACAAATATTAAGTGTCGAGTCTAAAGGCACTTTGGCCTTTGTGATGACTATGAGAAACGCGCCGGTTTGTCGTTTGTTGACCACTGTTTCGCGTGCGGTATAAGATTGATACTCGTAAGTCAAAATGTCCAAAAATGGAAAACTAATATTATTATTATTTATCTATCTAACATTATGTAAATAACTATTTACTCTGTGTATTTCTTTGATACCTCATCACAAGACAAATTTTGTCATAGACAATTATTATCTATTTCTATTTCTACATACATACATACAATCACGCCTTTATCCCTAATGGGGTAGGCAGAGCTTAAACGACCCAAAGGTCGTTCCGCCACGTCTGACAAAGTTTTGAGGGTTATTTAAGATACATTTCTAAGTATATCGCTGTAGTGAAAGGTTGTCAGCCTATCGCCTAAATTGTAAAATTGAAAAACAATATATTTTTTTTTAATGTATCTATCTAAGTATCTAACATTATGTAAATAACTATCTTACGCTTTCTATTTGTTTGATACCTCTTCACAAGACAAATTTTGTCGTAGACAATTATTATCTATTTCTAAATTACTCAATTTCAACTATACATCTATCTTGCAACACAGGTAGTATCCCCCTATCTTTCACTAGCTACACGCTTCACATACACTATCAACAGAAACACACAGCGTTCCCTCTTTGCCTCTCTATCGCACCTACCTATATTGCACCGCCATCTTTTTATTTATTTTTACAAAAAAGGTATTTACAATATATATTTATGTTATATTCTCGCCAAACTGCGAAAGCACCTGGTTACCTAAGTTACCTAATTATTAATAAATACTTATCTGATATTCTGCGTATGTATCAATTTCTTATGTAAAATAACTAAAAAAAGAAGTTAAAAAAAATGAGTAGTAACAGATAACAACAGACCTTGCATAATTCTTACAATGTACCTACTATTGTGTGTTTGACTAAATACTACTAAAGAAACAATTTAAGATAGAATTTAGTTTCACTAATATTCCCTACTACGCCATTTAATGCTCCAGATGTTTGCCCGGAACTATACTTGTGTTTTCTCTCTTCACAGACTACGTAGCGTTCCCCCAGCTTCTACGTATTGCAGCGTCGTCTTTTTGTCAGCGACGACATCAGATGTCTCTGAATGACCCCATTCACTACCTTCATTCCACTAATGGCACAGCCTTTTTGACGTTCAAATAAATAACTGGCAAAGACTTTTCGCCGTTTCATATGGAAGTGCTAATTAATTAGGAATTTAGTTTAGAGAAACATGCTGGGTATGAAATAACTCCTGGTTATTTGTAAATAGGTAGGAAAAGTTTGTAATGGAAAGTTTATTTTAAGGATCTTAGCAGTCACAATACTATTTTTATTTCATATAATATGAACTGGGAAAAATCGAAGGTGAAGAGAGAGGCCTTTGCCCAGCAGTGGGGTCACTTATAGGCTATATAAGATAAGATAATATAAAATAATATAATAATATAAGATAAGATATTAAAGAAAGAAAGTAATAAATTCCAGCCAGAAACGAATTTCATTCATGCTGGACTGGGAGAGATAGAAAAACATAGAATGTTCCAGCTGCCCTTCCTCCCGGGCATGCTGTAGAAGTCAGCAAAAGGGATTCGAGGGTTACAGTGCATTGTAATTTAGGCGATGGGCTGACAACCTGTCACTACAGCAATAGATATCAATACAATCTCAAATTTGCCCTCAATTTTGGTCAGACGTGGCGAAAGCGCCTGTTACGAGGCGTTTTACGCTCTGCCTACCCCGTAAGGGATAAAGGCGTGATTTATGTATGTATGCAGAAATGAATTTATTATTTTCTTTCTTTCACTGTAAATGGAAAAGTAGACTAGAGTTACAATCTTTGAATTCCATTTGGAATTAATATCGACAAACTTTTCCAGTGGGAGCTTCCAGTCTCTACTTAATTGGATATTTTCTGACATTAAACAGAAATTGTATCTATGCAGACGCCGTAAAAGAAAATTCAGCGGAGGGCCCTTCCAAAGGAATTCCCTAGCTCTTTTATTTTCAATTACGAATGCGTTCCAAGTTTAATATTTTCCATGTTGCCTGTTAATACTACTGCTTACTTAAGGGGAATGCAAAAAATTTGTTATGCATTGTTGATGCCAATTTTGTTGGCGACTGGCATCCGCGGGCCTTAAGAATCGGGCTTCGGATCTATAAGGAGGCATTGCTTTTCACATGCCAAAGTAATTGAACATTCTGATGGGCCTTAAAATATTTCTCGATAAGCTGGCAATAAGGCGGACAATTGCAGGGCCGCATTTGGCATCAGGGATTTCGAAAATAATAAGATCTCTGGCCTATCATTACATAAGCATAGTAAAGTGTGTGATTAGCGGTAATATATAGATAAGCAATCTATTATCTATACTACCGTTTTCAAAAAAATTGCCCCATTATCGACTGTCTCTGTGACCTTGTGCCTGGAAGAGTCTTAAGCAAATCTCATAAAACTTGAACAAGTTTTATAAGATTGGAAATCACAGCAACGATCTAATACAGAATTTTCAAACTAGGTCCGTTTTTTATTTCTATAAATTGATAGATTTGCTTGCTAGAGTTCCTTACATTTTTATATTGTCAACCTTATTTCGTCCCTTGGTGTATAATCTCGCCCTTCCTGTAACGTTTTTCCTTCAACATCTCGCTGGTAATGAAAATTCGAGACGTCTCGCCGCGGATTTGCCCCAAGTGTACTTCACTTGATCCTTGACAATGATTCCACCAACATGATAAAATTGTAGTTTAAAAAAAAGGATATTAACCCAAACACGCAAGTTTAACGTCAAACTGGCGTGTAAATGTTATTACTAGTCTTTACAACTAGCATTTCCAACTTACATGTATGTTGAGGCTTCCTTGCGGGAAACTAATAGGGGTTGCTCAGTCAACGGAACTGAACAGCCCCTATCAGTTTCTGAACTATCAGCAGGATTTTTATTCAGGAAGTGAAAAATAATATTTTAATTTTCCATACAAATTGTCTGATGGTTTTTTGTATGAGAAGTTCTTTTATTTTTTCATCTCCTGAAAGGATTTCCTGGTGAATGTTGTTCAGTTTCGTTGATTAAGCAACACCTATGAGTTTGCAGAACGCTATCCCTTAAACGGAATTTCGAAAATGGGAAAATATTCCAGAGCCATGTAGAATAAACTTTGCCCCTGCCTTGTTGCTCGTCGGGAATCGAATTGCTGAGAGCGGATAGACGGATTTATTCTCGGAATAATGATGGGCAAATTAAAAAGATGAAGTTATGATATATTAGTTTAGTAACTAACAATAAAGTTGTCTTAAGAATACATACATCAATATAATCACGCCTTTATCCCTAATGGGGTATGCAGAGCGTAAATGACCTAAACAATGGTCATTCCGCCACGTCTTACAAAGTTTTGAGGGTTATTTGAGATAGATTTGTAGTTATATTGCTGTAGTGACAAGTTGTCGGCCCATTGCCTATATTGCAATATACAGAAACCCTCGAACCCCTTAGCTGGTTTTACAGCATGCCCGGAAGGAAATGCTGCTGGCACATTCTATGTAAAAAGATGAAGTTATGAGATATTCGTTTAGTAACTAACAATAAAGATGTCTTAAGGGTATAAATATAAAAAAAATAGGTAAAAAGTCTTGGAGCATGAAAAGATTGATGAATGTATAGAGTAGCGAAAGGTCGTAACAAACAGGTATCGTCTCTCCTCTTGTTGCCGAGAATGTGGCGGAAAACGTATCTAGTATGTTTTACGTTCATAGGTACATATTGGGCTCGAATCTAGATACCACCGGCTAAGACTAAAATTAAAGTCTATCTGTCTCTTTCAAAATAACAAAATTGAAAAAGGGCAGACAATTTATACTCTATGGTTTTACACTTTGTCCGCTAGATTTTGTCGCACTTTTGCATGTTTCTTCAGTATTTCTGTAATTTTTATCCGCCCTATCATATGACGGCGGTTAAAAATGACAGATAACGAATAAAACCACCGACTATAAATAAAAAACTGGAGGGAATAAATCTTCTGTCCATACCAATGATTTTAGTCTGAAAATTACATATAAATATTAATTTTAGCCGGCAAATCTAGAATCGATTCAATTTTCTGCAAATTTAAAGCCATGTTGATATAAATGTGAGCAATAAAATATTTTATTGTAAATAAATAGTTGATGTTGCTCGTAGCATTTTATCAAACTTTAACTATCAGGAGTATTTTGAGGCTTCGCGGGGAGGATTCCGGTTTTATAAGGCCAGATCAATGGCCTGTTGACGGACTTGAAGACGTGCCTCATAGCCTCAAAAGAAACTGTCAGCTACTTCAAAAGACTTTTTTTAGCCTTATGATTTGAACTTCAATGCTGGACTGGGAGCGAGAGAAAAACATAGAATGTGCCAGCTGCATTATCAGACGTGGCAAAATTACCTTTTTTAGGTCGTTTACGCTCTGGCTACCACATTAGGAATAAAAGCGTGATTATATGTATATATTGTAAATAAAAAGTTGATGTCATCGACGCTCGTAGCATTTTATCAGACTTTAACTATCAGGAGATTTTGAGGCTTCGCGGGGAGGATTCCGGCAGAAAGGTGGCTGCATGGATAAAGGCCGTCATGAATGTTTTATAAGGCCAGATCAATGGCCTCTCGACGGACTTGAGGACGTGCATCATAGCCTCAAGAGAAACTGTCAGCTACTTCGAGAAAATATTTTTTTTAGGTTACGTGATTTGAACTTCAATGCTGGACTGGGAGCGAGAGAAAACATAGAATGTGCCAACTGTATTATCAGACGTGTCAAAATTACCTTTTTTTTAGGTCGTTTAAGCTCTGCTTACCACATTAGGAATAAAGGTGTGATTATATGTATATATTGTAAATAAAAAGTTGTAGCAACGAATATTTTTTTTAGCTCACGTGATTTGAAAGTTGACGATTTGTCTGCTACGACGATTTACTACGTGCTTTTTGTGATGCTCGTCGATGTTTATAAAAATAAGATTTTCTTGTGTTTATTCTTCACCTGAAGAATTGAGAAAAAACATGATCAGTCACAAAATAGGATACAAAATCTTTGACATAGCTCTTTGACAGTAATTCATAGTGTCACAGCAAAGACTGAGAGCAAGTTCATTTCAGCTATAGTATTTCCAACGCAGTTTTAGAATAAAGGTAAATAAAATTTCATGTCTTTTAATAGACGATCTTGTTTTTAAAATACGTTTTAGCTGTTAGATAAAACACGATCACACTCATAGCCCCCACTAGGATTCCCTGTATCGGGGTGCCATGGACATACACAGAAACAACCACAAAGAACACCCAGACCCAGAAACAGACATTTAAACACATCATTCAAATGTCTGCCCTGGCCGAGAATCGAACCCGGGACCTTATGCGTAGCAGGCAGGTACACTGCCAACGAGGCTTCGCGGGTCGTGAATGTGTCAGATGTGACAACATAATGAAATAGCAGTTTTAGTAATTTTACTAATTTGACAACACGTATAATTTATTATTGAAATATGTTTTTGAGTAAAAATACGTGAAACTTTGTTTACCTTTATTCTAACACTGAGTTGGAAATACTATAGCCCATATTTATTTAATGTATCTGCCTATTTCTTCCATGCTGGCCTGGGAGCAAGAGAAAAACATAGAATGTGCCAGCTGCGTTTCCTCCCAGGCATGCTGTAAAAACCAGCTCAGGGATCCGAGGGTTTCTGTGTATTGCAATTTAGGCGATGGGCTGACAACCTGTCACTATAGCAATAAAGTACCTACAAATCTATCTTAAATAACCCTCAAAACTTTGTCAAACGTGGCGGAACGATCTTTGTTTAGGTCGTTTACGCTCTGCCTACCCCATAAGGGATAAAGGCGTGATTATATGTATGTATGTATGTATGTATCTGCCTATTTCTTTGATCGAATTTACCATCACGTAGTAAGGATCTATAAAATACATGCTTTTAAAAGTCTCGTATACTAAGGTTAGTATACGAGAGGACAAGATGATACATACATACATATGATCCCTAATGGGGTAGGCAGAGCGTAAACGACCTAAAGGTCGTTCCACACGTCTGACAAAGTTTTGAGTGTTATTTAAGATTGATTTGTAGGTATATTGCTGTAGTGACAGGTGGTCGGCCCATTGCCCATATTGCAATACACAGAAACCCTCGAATCCCTTAGCTGGTTTTACAACATGCCCGGGAGGAAATGCAGCTGGCATATTCTATGTTTTTCACTCGCTCCCAAGCCACCATGGAAGAACCATCACGTAGTGAGGATGCAGCTGGCACATTCTATGTTTTTCTCTCGTTCCCAGTCCAGCAAGGAAGAAATAAAATACCTTCTCTTAAAAGTCTCGAATACTAACCGCGTTTCCTACCTGTGACTTCATCAGTCGCGAGCAAGTGAGTGGAAAGCAGCCGAGACGCGATCCCGCAGGAGTTGCTGAATCTTTTATCCGAACGAGGAGGTAACGTGCACTCACCACAGCCTTTACAAGGTTCGTTGTACACCATTCTGTTACGTGGTTATCTTAATTTGTTCAGTTCGGTGTGAGTATTTACCAAACTTAGGACAAGATGATACATTAATACACGTACATATAATCACGCCTTGATCCCTAATGGGGTAGGCAGAGCGTAAACGACCTAAACGAAGGTCGTTCCACACGTCTGACAAGGTTTTGGGGGTTATTTAAGTTAGATTTGTAGGTATACTGCTGTAGTGACAGGTTGTCAGCCCCTCGCCTAAATTACAAAATATTGAACCCCCCAGATCCCATAGCTGTTTTTTACAGCATCCTCGGGAGGAAATGCAGCTGGCACATTCTATGTTTTTCTTTCGTTCCCAGTCCAGCAAGGAAGAAATAAAATACCTTCTCTTAAGTCTCGAATACTAACCGCGTTTCCTACCTGTGACTTCATCAGTCGCGAGCAAGTGAGTGGAAAGCAGCCGAGACGCGATCCCGCAGGAGTTGCTGAATCTTTTATCCGAACGAGGAGGTAACGTGCATTCACCACAGCCTTTACGAGGTACGTTGTACACCATCCTGTTACGTAGTTATCTTAATTTGTTCAGTTCGGGGTGAATATTTACTAGACTTAAGACAAGATGATGCTATGGTAAAGGTATAGGAACACTTTTGAATTTATTGTGTGATAAATGATGAACTATTTATCAGCCAGTATATTAATTCATGCTAGACTGGGAGCGAGAGAAAACATAGAATGTGCTAGCTGCATTTCCTCCAAGGCATGCTGTATAAACCAGCTAAGGGATCCGAGGGTTTTCGTATATTGAAATTTAGGCGATAGACTGACAACCTGCCACTACAGCAATATAGCTACAAATCTATCTTAAATAACCCTCAAAACTTTGCCAGACGTGGCGGAACAACCTTTGTTTAGGTAGTTTACGCTCTGCGTACACCATTAGGAATAAATACATACATACATACATATAATCACGCCTTAGGAATAAAAGCGTGATTATATGTATGTATTAGTATACATTATGGTATTTTAAATAAATTTATAAAATTAAAAATATATATATTAAAGGGATAGGTCACATGGAAATGGAAACATTGTTTATATTTAAGCGCAGATCAATGGGCGTTATTCCCAATATTATAATTTATCATCGGATACTATGTCGGTAATCTAGTTTGGGTCTATCCAGATCAAATTATTCAAATGGATCCAAAGCACAGATCGTAGACTAGATAAAAGTTGCAACTACAAATTAATTGTTCGATGTGACATTTTGTAATTGTTTAGTTGATTTTCAATAAATATTGTTAGATTTATTCGTATATCAGTTCTTGTTTGTTAAAACGGCAAGATAAGAAAATTTATAAAAACATCTTCTAATCTTGTAAAATTTGAAGTTTATGATCCATTGCCTGGCGTCTCTCAATCACCAAGCTAAAATGAAATCCCGGCGACCCGATCGAAGCCTTCCAACCCCGGACATCGCGCTCCATACATAGCCATTCAACCTATTGTACTACATACTCATTAAATTCAAAACCGCACAATATTCGTAACATTGTACAGTACCCTTCCCTATCACCTTGTAAAATTTGAAGTTTATGATCGATCGCCTGTCGTCTCCCAATCACCAAGCTAAAAGAAAATCTCGGCGTCCCGATCAAAGCATTCCAGCCCAGGACATCCCGCTCCATACGATAGGCATTCAATCTATTGTACTACATACTCATTAAATTCAAAACCACACAATATTCTTAACATTGTACTGTACCCTCCTATCACCTTGTAAAATTTGAAGTTTATGATCGATCGACTGTCGTCTCTCAATCACCGAGCTAAAAGACAATCGAAGCCTTCCAGCTCCGGACATCCCACTCCATACGATAGGTATTCAGTATATTGTACTACATACTCATTAAATTCAAAACCACACAATATTCTTAACATTGTACTGTACCCTCCTATCACCTTGTAAAATTTGAAGTTTATGATCGATCGACTGTCGTCTCTCAATCACCGAGCTAAAAGACAATCGAAGCCTTCCAGCTCCGGACATCCCACTCCATACGATAGGTATTCAGTATATTGTACTACATACTCATTAAATTCAAAACCACACAATATTCTTAACATTGTACTGTACCCTCCTATCACCTTGTAAAATTTGAAGTTTATGATCGATCGACTGTCGTCTCTCAATCACCGAGCTAAAAGACAATCGAAGCCTTCCAGCTCCGGACATCCCACTCCATACGATAGGTATTCAGTATATTGTACTACATACTCATTAAATTCAAAACCACACAATATTCTTAACATTGTACTGTACCCTCCTATCACCTTGTAAAATTTGAAGTTTATGATCGATCGCCTGTCGTCTCTCAATCACCGAGCTAAAATACAATCGAAGCCTTCCAGCTCCGAACATCCCGCTTCATCCGATAGGCATTTGGTCTATTGTACTACATACTCATTAAATTCAAAACCACACAATATTCTTAACATTGTACAGTACCCTCCTATCACCTTGTAAAATTTGAAGTTTATGATCGATCGCCTGTCGTCTTTCAATCACCAAGCTAAAAGAAAATCCCGGCTACCCGATCGAAGCCTACAAGCCCCGGACATCCTGCTCCATACGATAAGCATTCAGTCTATTGTACATACATACATACATATAACCACGCCTTTATCCCTAATGGGCTACGCAGAACGTAAATGACCTAAATAAAGGTCGTTCCGCCACATCTGACAAAGTTTTGAGGGTTATTTATGATAGATTTGAAAGTATATTGCTGTAGTGACAGGTTGTCAGTTCATCGCCTAAATTGCAATATACTGAGACCCTCGGATCCCTTACATAGTTTTTACAGCATGCCGATTCTATGTTTTTCTTTCGCTCCCAGTTCAGCATGGAAGATCTATTGAACTACATACTTATTAAATTCAAAACCAGACAATATTCTTTACATTGCACTGTACCCTTCCCTATCACCTTGTAAATTTGTAGTTTATGATCGATCGCCTGTCGTCTCCCAATCACCAAGCTAAAAGAAAATTCCGGCTACCCGATCGAAGCATTTCAGCCCCGAACATCCCGCTTCATACGATAGGCATTCAGTCTATTGTACTACATACTTATTAAATTCAAAACCACACAATATTCTTAACATTGTACAGTACCCTCCCATCACCTTGTAAATTTGTAGTTTATGATCGATCGCCTGTCGTCTCCCAATCACCAAGCTAAAAGAAAATTCCGGCTACCCGATCGAAGCATTCCAGCCCCGAACATCCCGCTCCATACGATAGGCATTCAGTCTATTGTACTACATACTTATTAAATTCAAAACCACACAATATTCTTAACACTGTATAATACCCTCCTATCACCTTGTAAAAACTGAAGTTTATGATCGATCGCCTGTCGTCTCTCAATCACCGAGCTAAAAGACAATCGAAGCCTTCCAGCTCCGGACATCCCGCTTCATCCGATAGGCATTTGGTCTATTGAACTACACACTTATTAAATAGAAAACCGCACAATATTCTTAACATTGTACAGTACCCTTCCCTATCACCTTGTAAAATTTGAAGTTTATGATCGATCGCCTGTCGTCTCTCAATCACCAAGCTAAAAGAAAATCCCGGCGTCCCGATCGAAGCCTTCGAGCCCCGGACATCCCGCTCCATCCGATAATGGCGGCGGATGTATAAAATATTCAACGCTTCAACCTTATTTATGAGCGCCCGCCGTAAGCATCGCTCCTGCTTACACGAACAAAAACCCGGTTTTGTTTGGGCTGGTAGTTGAATTGTTTTGCTTAGTGGGGTGAGTGTAATAACGTCAATAACGTGAATGTTGTTTTTGTGAGTAATGAAATCGTGTGAGGTATAACATAGATAGAGCAACACGTTTCTTCATGAGTTAAGTATATAATATTTTGTTTACAGCACAAGAAAATTAAATAATTAGTTCAGTGTTAACTTTACATTCATACCAGGTGTGTCAACGACACTAAACAACTATCAGCAGGTTTTTCTTTTTTTTTCATATCCTAGAAAATATTGTTGACTTGGCAACCCCTATCAGATTGCGGGACATTCCTTACACCTGGTATAGGAAATCAAACAGGTGAATATCAATTTAGTAAGCATTAGAGCGGCAACACAAAGGTGTCACTTACTTCTTTTTAGCGAGTGGATTCTCGAGTCGAAAGACGCGATGAACCCGGTTGTCAGAGTTTTCAAACCACCTAGTAGAACACCTATTTAGGCCTCTGACATGGTTTGAGTAACGACCACAATCAAAGACGGCAACCGGGACCGATGGCTTAACGTGCCCTCCGAAGCACGAAATCCTCTTTCTTTTCGGACTATCAGGTGATTCAGCCTGCAATGTCCTAACCAAACTTACTGCTGTATCGATGCACTCTACGTCGGCGCATCCTTCTGTCAGTACGCGCGCGTAGAGCGTATGGCAAAAAGCATTGGCAGGGTGTTGAGCGCAAAACTTGCGCGCAGTAAGTGACGCCTGTGTGTTGCTGCACGCAGTATTTTTTTTATTTTGCCATTCATGAAAAAAGTTATTGTTTTATATCGGACTAGCGACCCGCCCTGGCTTCGCACGGAAATTAGCAGTGTTTCTCTAGTATATTATGCATGTATTATACATATAAACCTTCCTCTAGATTCACTCTATCCACTAAAAGAAACTGCATCAAAATCCGTTACGTAGCTTTAAAGATTTATGTATACATAGGGATATAGGGACAAAGAAAGCGACTCTGTTTTATACTACGTAGTAAAGAGCGATTTTTTTTGCTTTAATAAAAAGGGAAAAATCATTTTAGAAATAGTGAATGGTTCAAAGTTCAACGTTTCAATTGATTATAGAATCAGAATGCAAATTTCGGAAACGTAACTTACAGCTAACTAGTTGAACAATTAACAATAACAACAAACTGTGTCTTGGAATAGTTGTTCGTAGTTAGGGGTCCAATTTAGTCGTTAATTTGATAGTTTATCTTCAAGTCACAGTTTATGGTCCAGAAGTCGTATAGTTTCTACCGCTAATGTTGAAGGTCTAACTTAAGCTTTGGCCGTTAAGTAAATCGAATTGTGGTTTCGTAGATTAACGGTATTGCCACCTATTGCTCTTTATAGACTTTACTAGCGACCCGCCCCGGCTTCGCTGTGTCAGTGAAGTCAGTGTGTCTCTACTGTATTATGCATGTATTATACATATAAATCTTCCTCTTGAATCACTCTATCCATTAAAAGAAACCGCATTAAAATCCGTTTCGTAGTTTTAAAGATTTATGCATACATAGGGTTATAGGGACGGATAAAGCGACTTTGTTTTATACTATGTAGTGAAACCGTAGCTTTAATTTATAGATAGTAAAATCATAAGTGGTAAGTAATTCACTAAAATATTTTTAAAGCCAAACCCGTCATACAAAATCAAAACTAATCGTAATCCAGGGTTATATGTATGCCTGTTCGTTTTTAATCAGGATTAATTAAGAAAGAGGGGCTCCGAGCATTTCTGTATATTGCAATTTAGGCGATAGGCTGACAACCTGTCACTACAGTAATATACCTACAAATCTATTTTAAAATCACCCTCAAAATTTTGTCATTCGTGGCGGAACAACCTTTGTTTAGGTCGTTTATGCTCTGCCTATCCTATTAAGAATAAAGGCGTTATTATATGTATTTATGCATGCAGGCAACCGTAAAAATAATACGTTGATAGTTCAAGCGTTCAGTGTAACAAGATTTCTCAGGTGCCTTAGCACGCGCCTTGCAATCTTCAAGCCACGCAAACAAGTAGCGACATCTATGTAAATAGTTGGATAAGTGATATAGAAAATAATAAGAAGCTTAGCTGTAAAGGCAGAACATTGCACGGCTACGGCGGGCCTGCCTCCGGGGACTCGTAGACTACCAGCTACGCGGCTACGGCCCGTAGCACAGACGTAGCGACTACGGTAACGAACATAGAGTGATAAGTTTGTAGAATGGTACAAATCTTACATACATACATATTGTCACGCCTGTATCCCTAATGGGGTAGGCAGAGCGTAAACTACCTAAACAAAGGTCGTTCCGCCACGTCTGACAAAGTTTTGAGGGTTATTTAAGATAGATTTGTAGGTATATTGCTGTAGTAACAGGTTGTCAGCCCGTTGCAATATACTGAAACCCTCGTATCCCTTAGCTGATTTTTACAGGATTCGCGGGAGGAAATGCAGCTGGCACATTCTTTGTTTTTCTATCGCTCCCAGTCCAGCATGGAAGATCATGGAACAAATCTTATTATTATGTAATGCTAATGTAATACTTTTCAATTAAATAAATTATTTCAAATCCAAAATATATTTATTACCCACACACTTAAAACAAAAACACATTAAATAACAATCACTATAGTACGGTTTGAGAGTAAAAGGTGAGGGTCTCAGTATTTTGCTACCATGTTACTTAAAGCAACAGTGTTAGCACTGTTTTTTTATTTATTTTATAATTATATTTTCACTTTTGCCGTGTCTAAATATCGCTAGGTGTTCACAAGACGAACGTAATCAGTATCGTTCATCGCCCCACGCAACCGGTAGTTGGATTTCTTGAACCGTGAAATTTTATCAAGAGAATTAATCTCGGAGACTTTCCCCTTGGACACCGTTCTTTTCATTTTTAATCTGCCAGAAATTGATTCCAGCTTTGCAGCGTTTGACTTTGATTCTGACAGAGGTCAGCTTTGAAGTTCGTAAACATTGATTGGTTATCATCTTTTTAAATTGTTCTTAGAACGAAATTGAAACGGAGACTATTAAGACCTATCAAAAATTAAAATGTTGCTTTAACAAAATAAAAAGTGTTTTGGATCGTTTTAGAACTCTTCAAGTATATTCGTATTCAACCAAAATACATACAAATTCATGCATGCTGGCCTGGAAGCGAGAGAAAAACATAGAATGGGTCAGCTGTATTTTCTCCCGGGCATGCTGTAAAACCGCTAAGGGTTCCGAGGGTTTCAGTATATTGTAATTTAAGTGATAGGCTGACAACCTGTCACTACAGCAATATACCTCCAAATATACTTTGTCAGACGTGGCGGTACGACCTTTGTTTAGGTCGTTTACGCTCTGCCTACCCCATTAGCTATAAAGGCGTGATTGTATGTATGTATGTTCATACAAATTCGATGGTGAACATGAACACTGTTTGCCTTCTCGGCGTGTCGTCTCAACAAATTATTCGTGCAAAGTTAAAATTCCCTAATAAAATAATGCTTTTACGATAAACTGAGGCCCGTAATTATAAACAGCATTTGAGACAGACAGCTAATTTGAGTCTTTATCAGAAATGTCATTTTAGTACGAAAGGACCTATCAAATCCACCCTTAATATTATTGTCAATCTTGAGATAGCTTTATGAATACGAGTCTGTGACACTTTTTAATTTTTAGGCATAGTCTAACAGCCAAAAAAGATATAAATGTAGGTATATTGTGATACCTACCTACCCCGTTATGGACAAAATCGTGACTATAGGTATGTATGTATATTCTGATAGAGGCTAAATTGCCTTAAATAATTCTTGGACTTTCCTTTATTAATTGTCAACTAATTTTGCAAGAATATAAGATTACTTCAAGTTTAAATATAGGCGTTGCTATGGCGGCACTAATGTACGGTTCGCAACAAAACAGCCAGCGCTATAATTGTCGCAAACAAATCATCGTGCGGGTAGTTTAATTGTTCTAGCGTAGTGTTTCCTTTCCGCATACAACATATCAATTCTTAACCAGTTATGAATTGACTTTATATCCAAGGAATGGTGTTTAATGTGGTTCAAGGCATTAGGAAGCGGTAGCGCTCGTGAAACTACAAAACCTTGTTTTAAATGTATAAAATGGATTCCGTATGCAATTTTTATTGCTATATTTGTATGACTTGTCTTGACTGGAGCTATAAAAAAGCATTTTTTAATATTAGGTCTGATTTTCTTCAACTTTGTAAAAATCCAGTATAGATATCACTAAAACACAGCAATAATATCTAAAACTCACTAAACAAAAAAACAACCCGAATTATGATTCAGTATGGGTTCATGCGTATGCCCATATATTTTTTATTTATTTATTTATGAGCCTGTGGTGTCCCACTGTAGGGCAAAGGCCTCTCTTCCTTCCTTCCATTTCTCTCGATCTAGTGCCAATTCTCTCCATTCCGTAAGATACGAGTATGTGTCTAGTTCGTCTCGCCACCTCTATCGGGGTCGTCCACGTCTTCGCTTAGCATTCGTGGGCTGCCATTCGGTAGTTCTTCTAGCCCATAGTTCGTTTGGCATACGAGTGACGGGGCCGGCCCAATCCCACTTTAAGTAGAGTATGCCCATAGTCATTTAAATAGCTTGTAGCAGAAACTTGTCGTGGTAACGCCACATATAAGTTGGGACGTCCTGAAACGAGCCAGATGATCCGGCCCAGCCCCGCCACATAAATTAAGAAGCTGTCGAGCCCTCGCTCAACAAAATGGCTGCAAGACATTATTCTGTTTAATAACAGCCTGCTAAGGCTCGTGATGGGATGGGATATAAAACTGGCTAAGCGCTTTAAGTACAAAGGATAAAATGAGGTGAGGTGGCCTCTTACAAGATGAGGAAATTAGGCTGGTGTGTTAGTGATATTTACAAGAGTCTTACAAGAACTTTCCTAGATTTTAATATAAAATGCAACCTTATAGTTATATTTATTTCGTTGTATTAGGTACATGCATTTCTTCCATGCTGGACTGGAAGCGCAATTCTTCCGTGATGGACTGGGAGTGAAAGAAAAACATAGAAAGTGCCACTGGTACACAATATTACCTACAAATCTATCTTAAATAACCGTGAAAACTTTGTCAGGCGTAGCGTCACGACCTTTGTTTAGGCCGTTTACACTCTGGCTACCCCATTAGGGATTAAGGCGTGATTATATGCATGTATGTAGGTACATGTACAATTCTGGTAGACGATTGGCTGAAAATCAAACATTCATTCATCATTTACCTGGATATGCATATATTAAATAGGTACTGCTGAAGTTACGGTCTCCTTTCAATATATGAAGAGAATAAGTAAAATATAATAATTTAAAGTCGAAATATAAAACTTGGACACCAGAATCATCCAGTCGATTGCCTTGATACCCACACGACAGAAGAAGAAGAAAATGTAAAATGTAAAGTAAATCTTTTGAGCGTTTTCTAAATTAGTTTTAAAACTGAGAAAAGAGAGACAATGCACAGGTGCTGGCGTGCTGCAATTTTTTTACAGCAGGCAGTAAAAGCAAGCAGTCGCCTAAATGAGATTGTAACTGCTAACTGTTAATTATTATTCATGTTTCGCTACCTCTTAACGTATTTCGGTAAAGTTTTGTAATGGAAAAAGTTTTTTTTAACTGCCGAAATCTCGGGGACTGCTATAAATAACTGCTCCGGCAAGCTGTTACGCACGGACAGAGTTGCTATTTTCTTTCTCCAGGCGAAAGTAAGTAAAAATGTACTTAGCTACATTAAGGGCCGTATTTAAAATCAGCTTTCATGAGCAACAGCGGGTTTGAGAGTTCGTACCAGAAATGTCATTTCAGTACAAACTGGCCTGTCAAATCCATACTTAATATTGCTCTCAAGTTTGAGATCGCTTAATAAATACAAGCCTAAAAGGAGTGAGTGAAAAGCAAAGCATTACGTAAATTCCTTTTTTTTGTATACATATAAAGTTTTTTTTGTTATAGTATTGTTAAGTTAAGATGTTGCAAAACTTCTTTAGAATCTGAAGGTCTACGGTATTGTGAATGAAACCATAATTTTTCATTTTTTTAACTTATCATAGGCCGGCTGATTATGTAAGGTCAACTAATGTACAGCAGACCAGGATCCGTATTTTTGAACCACTCGAATCGAATTCGCATACGAAAGACTAACATGCGCATGGCAAATTGTATGAAAACCGTCTCCGAAAGTTACTCTTTCGTATGCGTATTGGGGTTCGAGCGGTTCAAAAATACGACATCTGTTTGTCAAACCTTGAATCTTAAAATAATTTAAAATTTACGTATGTCCATAAAATAGGTGTTACTGTGTCAACAAAGTTATCACGTTTTCAAGTTATTCTTCTAATAAGTTTCAGCTAATGTTGTTTAGTCTTCCATGCTGGACTGGAAGCAAGAGGAAAACATAAAATGTGCCAGCTTCATCCCGGGCATGCTGTAAAAACCAGATAAGGGATCTAAGGGTTATTGAATATTGCAATTTAGGCGATGGGCTGATAACCTGTTACAACAGCAATATACCTACAAATCTTACTTAAATAACTCTTAAATCTTTGTCAAGACGTGGTGGAACGACCTTTGTTTAGGTCGTTTACGCTCTGTCTACCCCAAAAGGCATAAAGACGTCATTATATGTAGGTAATGTTGTTCAAAAACTTTTGAAATGCAAAGGGTGCTCACGTATCATCATCTCCTTAACTTTATCTCACGGGGTTGGCTTCCTAATCCAGGCGATTATACGAGGGTACTGGTTTATACACAGAGCAACTGCCATCTGACATCCGCAACCCAGAAGGGCAACCAAATTTTCAAACCGCCAATGCTTAGCACTGGCATCTGACATGGCTTAACGACTAATATCTACGGTGTGAAACGATATTATCCGGCACAAACAGCTTAACGTGCCTTCCGAAGTACGGAAAAAGCGCCGAATAAAAGTAAATATGAAATTCGAAAACCGAAATACACTTTGGTACGTGGTGGGATTCGAACCGACACCTCCCGCTCAGGAGGCAGCGGCCCTATTCACTACACCATCGGGTCAGTGCTCACGTAGTACCTACCTAATTAATTATTTAAAACACTGCTCCCTTAAAAGATTTTTAAATGAATATTTCTTGCGCTATTAAAGGTAAACTAAATTGTTTTGTCTTAAGGTTTTCCTCAAAGATTACAGGAAAATAAATTAGATCTTCTTTCAAGTGCCCTTTGGCAGTAATTTGTTAAATTACTGAGGTTATAATAATGTTTATTTTTTAATGTTTTTGGTTGAAAATAAGCTGAAGTACAATAAATTATACTTAGTGTTTTTTAATTAATTTGGCTTTGGTTAATATTTGAGAATTTATCACTTTGTGAATTTATCCCCAGTTTGATTAGGACATTGCAGGCTGAATCACCTGATTGTCCGAAAAAGAAAAAGATTTCGTGGTTCGGAGGGCACGTTAGGCCGTCGGTCCCGGTCGCTGTCTTTGATAGTGGTCGTTACTCAAACCATGTCAGAGGCCTGATAGTTGTGCTACTAGGTGGTTAAAACTCTTGACACCAGGGTTCATCGGGTCGATAGACTCGACAGAAGAATTAATTTGGCTTTTAAGATTAAATAAAATAAATTTGACGTACGCTTACACTGATTCTAGTTAACTTTGTGGTCACATTAATAAAATAATGACGTTAATGTCAAATTCTTCTTTTATGCTGGACCGGGAGTGATAGAAAAACATAGAACGTGCCAGCTGCATTTCCTCCCGGGCATGCTGTAAAAGCAGCTAAGGGGTAATTTAGGCGATCGGCTGACAACCTGTCAATATAGCAATATTCTTAAAATCTTCCTTAATCAACCCTTAAATCTTTGTCGGACGTGGCGGAGCGACCTTTGCTTAGGTCTTTTGCGCTTTGCCTACCCCATTAGCGAAAAGGCTTGATTATAAGTATGTTTGGATGTTAATGTAAAAGTTATAAGTGTTAACACATTAGAGTCAACACAATCCATCAAATTATATTCAAGATTCAGAAACGTCAGTTCAAAGTTAGTTATAACTAGGCCTTTTTACCATTTATACATAAAATATCAAGAAACATAAACATTAGCGTGCAAAACATCCTTACCCTTATGGTTATAAACGCATACCAATTCATCATTATTATGACCAAGTTTACCCCTTAATTATGGGTACATATTGATAACTAGCAAAGGAGATAGAGACAGCGGCATTCATCGCATGATCCCGGATGCCACTCTCTTTGAGTTATGGCTGACCACATCCGGTATATATTCCGGTATGACCACTGAGTTCAGCGTGGTGTGTTTAGTCTGTGGTTGGTAGTAGTAGGTAGATAAAATAATTGTAACGTAACGCCTATCTTGTAATAAGGAAGGTGTGAAAATCTAAAATAAGGATACATACATATAGTCACGCCTTCATCCCCAATGGGGTAGGCAGAGCGTAAACGACCTAAACAAAGGTCTGACTAAGTTTTGAGGGTTATTTAAGATATATTTTGTAGGTTTATTGCTGTAGGTACAGGTTGTCAGCCCATCGCCTAAATTACAATATTCTGAGACTCTCAGACCCCTTTGCTAGTTTTTACAGCATGCCCTGTAGGAAATGCAGCTGGCACATTCTATGTTTTTCTGTCGCTTCCAGTCCAACATAAAATACAGATGATTTATTATATTTTGATTCAGTCTTTTCGAATAAGACTTTATGGTAAGTAGGTACATAACGTTAAATAGTTGTAGCTGCGTTCCGTTTCACGTAGCATTTAACTACGCTTGCTACAGCTTCTACGACATAGAAGAAATAGAGTCTATGCATACAAAATATTTTCGGTCTGAACATATTTTTAACAACATTTATTATTATTATACTAGCCTACTGTCCCACTGCTAGGCAAAGGCCTCCCTTTTCTTTTCCAGGCTTCCCGAACAACAGTGAAAACATAAATGAAATTGATCAGAACATCACCTTCTTCTTCTGTCGAGTGGGTATCGAGTCTATCGACCCGATGAACCCTGGTCAGACTCACTGAGATATACGATTATAAAGCTGGTCTATCTATTTTTCTCTTCGAAACGACATTTAATAATGAAAATAGTATGGCGCTCCTGTCATTTAAGGTGCAGTTCCAGTCTCTCCTTTTAACTAACAACTTTAAACTTTAAACTAGCTAGTAAACTAGTGAGTATTTTACGAAAAATCTTTTACACTTATTTTTGTATGGTGACAACAATTCATTCTGATAATTAAAAAAACACGAATATTGAGTAAAGAAATTTATATCTAAAAACATACATACATACACATCACGCCTATATCCGTAATGGGGTAGGCCAGGCAGAACGTAGACGACCTAAACATAGGTCGTTTCGCCACGTCTGACAAAGCTTTGAGGGTTATTTAAGATAGATTTGAAGTTAAATTGTTTAGTGACAGGTTGTCAACCCATCGCCTAAATTACAATATACTGAAACCCTCGGATCCCTTAGCTGGTTTTTACAGCATGGCCGGGAGGAAATGCACCTGGCTCATTCTATGTTTTTCTCTCGCTCCCAGTCCAGCATGGAAGTATCTTAAAATTACATCAATATTCTTCTTCTTAACGAGTAGCTTTTCAAGTCGACGAACTACTCAACAACTAATAGACCTCTGAAAATTTAGGCAATTATCAATTTCAACCATTACTACCAACACTCCCTAACTTAATACCGCTAAACTGCTCTGTAACCACTAATAACATAACTAGTTCCTTTACAAGAAAATTTCACCCGGCTCTCAGGAATAATAAGCAATTTATTCCACAAGTCTGGCTTAACAAGCCGAGCTACTGGGTCATCCATAACCTCAAACCATTCAGGAGAATTTGCATCCCAACATCGGGTTATGCTCATTGAAAGAGAAAAAAGAAAAATTAGGGTTGCATTTGTGAGATTTACTGGATCAAAATAAAGGCTTTGTTGTTTAGAGGTTATTAATTTATAAAATAGCTGTGACCGCGACTTCGTACGTCCGGTTCCGGAAAACACGCAGTGTCGAACATACTGAAAACGCTTCTCCGCGCGTAGGAGCGGGATCTGCTAACCCGCGCGCGGTAGCGTGTTTCGTATTGTCTGATCTTTGTTATTGTATGGAAAACACGATTCCGCGCGCGGGTTAGCAGATCCCGCTCCTACGGGCGGAGAAACGTTTTCAGTATGTTCGACACTGCGTGTTTTCCATACCAACTGGGGTACTTACTCAATATTAGAATGGTTTGCGTGATTATTTCTAACTTATGCTGGACACTAGGTAATTAAAAAATCTCAGTCAAATAAAAAGTCCCTTTAAGATCGGTTATAAACTACTCAAATTCAATTTCCTACTTACCTCCTAAGTCATAAAGCGAGATTATTTGTATCGTAACTTTGATTTTAAATAATACTTAGTCGAACAAAAAAAGTTCCATAAAAGTCAGTTAAGAAACAGCTAAATTTAAATTTCCTGCCTACCCCGAAAGTCAGGTAGCATGATTTTAGGTATCCTTAGTTGCAACCCGGGTACATACAGTTGAATAAAAAAAGTTCCATTGAAATCGGTTTAGTAGTTTTGGCGTGATGGTAACGGTAACATACCGACAGACAAAAATAAAAAAAAAAAACGTTTTGATCTTTATACCGTTAATAATGCCTATTACAATTATTTTTTGTAAAAATATTCAATGTACAGACACGACCCTTCAAGAGACATAGTATATTATGTATAGATGGAATTTGTTAATTTAATTAATTTTGCTTCAATGATTTTATCAAAGATTTTGTATTGTAAAATAACTCAACCATGTATCCAATGCGATGTTTTTATATTTAATAAAATTCTTTAAAAAAAACATGTTGATTACAAATTAAGTTTTTCTTTTGTTCTGTTTTCATTTTCACAGTGCAAGCTTAGCTTTGTTTAGTGTTTCGGATTTAGTGTCTCGGTCTAATCAGTGCTAGATGGCACTGATTTTTAGAGACAGGTGGAAGTTTGTTTAACCCAAGTCTAACTATACGGGGTGTAAGGGACAGCGTTCCGCAAACTGATAGGGGTTGCTCAGTTAACGGAACTGTACAACCATCAGCAGGTTATTTTTTTTATTTCTTCCAAAAATATTTTATTTTCCATACAATTTGTCAACAAATCTTTTCATCACCATAAAAATTTTTTCATCACCTGAAATAAATTTCTGGTGATAGTTGTTCAGTATCGTTAACTGAGCAACCCTTATCAGTTTGTGGGACACTGTCCTCCCTAACACCCCGTAGTAATTTTCATAGATTCATTCATCAAATGAGATTTATTTTAGCTGAATCATTGCTTTAAGTGTTATTTTTACCAAACTATCAAATGAGATTTATTTTAGTTGAATCATTGTTTCTAGTATTATTTCAACAAATGAGTTACGAATGATTTTCAATGTCTTAATTCACCAGCATACCCATAAAATCATATCTTTATTTACACGCGCGGAATATTTAAACGTTCATTAATGTTTGACTTTCTTTCAACGATCGTCCGCTCGCTGAGCTTGGTAACAAAACTCATAAATATGTAATGGGCCTGAAGTCTAGTGGTCTGAGCCATGGGCTCTCGATGTGGAGTTTTTGGGTTCGATTCCCGTTGGGGGAAACAAAATACAGATTTGTTAATTTATCACTTTGTGTAATATACCCACTTTGATAAACAATGCAGGCTGAATTACCTGATTGTTTTAAAGAGAAAAGATTTCGTGCTTCAGAGGGCCGTTAAGCTTCGGCCCCGCTCACTGTTTTTGACAGTGGTCGTTACTTAAACCATGTCAGAGGCATATTTACAGTGCTATTAGACAGATTATAAAACTTGGGATCATCGGGTCAAATGCTGACTCAAAAAACCTACTCATTAAATAAAAGATGCGATCCGCTCAGCCGTTGTGCTCGGTAACAAAATTCATAAATATGTAATGGCGGCAAGTCAAACGGTATGCAAAATTCTCCTCGCTTACGATGTCAGCTCCAATTTAACATTTCATAGCTATGACTCGGTCTAAATCTGAGGAAATGAGATGAGTCGGCAAGTTACTTAGAGGTAGTAGAGGAATAAAAAGAGGATAGACTGCGAACTATGAAAAATTACAATCGAGAGATTGGGTGTTTTTCTACTAGACGGCACGGCAACGACACGGCAACGTCCCGAAAACGTCTACCTAGTTCAAATCTGAGCGCACACCCACACGCGCATATTTCGTGCGAATACAAAAAACATGCAGTTTGGCAGGCCGGCGACGGTACCGCTTAGAATCAATGCCGTGCCGTTGTCGTACCAGCAAGTGGTAAATTATTTTATAGATTTTATAGATATTGATTTATAGATTATCTTTTCCACGGTACCGTTGACGGTGCCGTGCCGTCGCCGTGCCGTCTAGTCGAAAAACGCCCATTAGCTATTATTAGGTACAATTTCCATGTTTGATTCCACTACAAGATAAAAGCTTGCCTTGATTAAAATCGATGTTCAGCAAACATCGTCCACATCTTCATAATCATAAGTAATTCAGTCTGGTTAGTAAAATTATTAAATTTTACGATTATTAACTTTGCACTAAGGTGGGTTTTGAGGTCATTGTTTCTCTTCTTTCTTCTTATTTTCAGCATATGTCTGTACACTGTTGAACGTATATCTCCTGATGTCCTCTCCATCCGTTTCGGTTTCTGGCGATTCTCGTCCGGGTCTGGCCCGCTGTTTTCTTTATGTCATCAGACCATATGAGGTTATTGTTTATCGAAGTATTACTTTGAGAAACACATCATTATCTATCTAGCTTACTCTCATTTTCTTATCCACTACGGTGCAAAGCCTACGACAATTGTATACATGTCTAATTTCAAATAGTTCAAGATAGTACCAAAACCTTGGAACTTTTAACCTTACTTAGACTTACTTAAACGAACATAGGTACTTTCGTTTTTCTTTGATTATAACAAAAAACATTTATGTATTTGTCAAATTACGTAATCAAATTTGCCAAAGATAAAGAATGGTATTTACAAAATTAAAATTCTGCAACCAAAATAAGAATATCAAAATTAATTTTAAATATTCAAAAAATGACCATGATTCTGTTATGCGAAAAACTTGGAATTTAATTTATGCAGCGACCTCTGCTTGTTCCAGCAATTTTTAAAAGAAAAAGTCAGGGTGAATGCCTAAAATGCTTTCTTTTGATCCCTCTGTGTTTATGTTTATGGAAAAAAGAATTTTGTTTGGTAAAATTACCATAACCATAACAGAAGTTTGAAAATTAAATACTATAAAAATACTCAACAGTTCTAACAACCCCTTCTAATCAATTCAAGTTGTATAGAGCAAGAAATTCATATTTATAATAAAGTTTTAAATTGATTTAAAAATAAATATCCGTTATTTTTCTCATATGTTATTTACAGTCCTTAACCATACATACATACATATAATCAGGCCTTTATCCCTCATGGGGTAGGCAGAGCGTAAACGACCTAAATAAAGGTGTCCCGCCACGTCTGACAAAGTTTTGAGGGTTATTTAAGATAGATTTGAAGGTATATTGCTGTAGTGACAGGTTGTCAGCCCATCACCTAAATTGCAATATACTGAAACCCTTCGGATCCTTTAGCTGATTTTTACAGCATGCCCGGGAGGAAATGCAGCTGGCACATTCCATGTTTTTCTTTCGCTCCCAGGTCGGCATGGAAGCAACAGCAAATCATTAAGTTTAAAGCACGTACTATATTATTCCAACTATGACATGCGCAAAAAAAAATATCAAAGAAATATGAAGAAGATTCTCAGTTCATTTATTATGTAATCCGTTTGACCATTCCTCGTACATCACTAATTCAGACTCCGCATTGAATGTCTCCAACTTTTCCGTCACGAATCGAAATAAAAAGTCACCCCTTCCGCTTGACCGCTGTTGCCATAACTTGCTTCCAATAACATCGTCATATTTTTTTCTAACATCGCAAAATTGGAATAAAAGGAAGGAAAGGAAAGTTCCGCATCGAAATTGCTAGGGTCGTGCGCTTCCCATAAATAATAGAAGCAATCTGTGACTTCTGATGGCGTGCGTGTCCTGGCTTGGACATTGCCAAGATTTACCTATGGTTAGCTGGGCAAATTGGCCAGTTATGTCTTTCTGATCGGAAATAGACAATTTTCTATTGATTTCCTCGGTAAGCATGTAGTGGTCTTTAGTTGTAGCTCTTGTTGGTAAGGCATATAGGAAATCAAATGTATTGGAGCAATTGAAGACATTTTTATACATACACTAGCGACCCGCCCCGGCTTCGCACGGAAATTACCAGTTTTTCTCTACTATATTATGCATGTATTATACATATAAACCTTCCTCTTGAATCTCTCTATCCATTAAAAGAAACTGCATCAAAATCCGTTGCGTAGTTTAGAAGATTTATGCATACATAGGGACATAGGGACAGAGAAAGCGACTTTGTTTTATACTATGTAGTGATACATATAATCACGCCCTTATCCCTAATGGGGTAGGCAGAGCGTAAATTACTTAAACAAAAGTCGTTCCACGACGTCTGATAACGTTGTGAAGGTAATAAAAAGAAATGTATTTAATAAAAAATTGTAGGTATATTGCTGTAGTGACAGGTTGTCAGCCCATGATATTCATGGTTATTTTCTATAATATAGGTACCAATCGAAAAAAAAAAAACGGGTTTATAACCTTAAGTTTTTATAGATTTAATTTTAGTTATGTGAACTGAAATTGTGGTTTTGGAAGAATTTATTAGGTTCGTATTTATAAGGCAATTTCCAGATTGAAAGCAGTATTAAGTATGAATTTGACAGGTACGTACTGAAATTACATTTCTGATACGAACTCAAACTCGCTGTCAGTCTCAAGTGCTGATTATAAATACGGGCATAAGACTCACATACTAAGGCACATAATTATGATCAGCTCTTGAGACTGACAGTAAGTTTGAGTTCGTATCAGAAATGTCATTTCAGTACAAAACGAACTGTCAAATCCACACTCAAAACTGCTCTCATTCTAGAGATCGTTTTATAAATTCGACCCTAGATCTCATAAACTCTAGTAGAGTCATCAAAGTAAATAAAAAAAAACACAAGCAATCTGTCCTAATAAAAGCCAATACCGATCGCTAATGACACTGCGGACGACAATTTATTTCTCCAGTCAACTTTTTGCCTCATTGAGGAGTAGGAAGTATCGTGAGTTATGGTAAATAAAATGAAGGTGCCGTATTGAGCACCGCCTCTTCCCTGTCTGCGGCAAATGAGACGGGCTCATGCCACCCCTGCACCTTAGATCCTTGCACTTTGGTGCAAGTTAGAAGATGTAGCGCTTATTCACGTTTCGACTGTATCCACTACGGTGTAGGCAGAGTGGAGAAGGTGCCGTCTGCGGCAAATGAGACGGCTCATGCCACCCCTGCACCTTAGATCCTTGCACTTTGGTGCAAGTTAGAAGATGTAGCGCTTATTCACGTTTCGACTGTATCCACTACGGTGTAGGCAGAGCGGAGAAGGTGCCGTCTGCGGCAAATGAGACGGGCTCTTGCTATTCCTGCACCTTAGATCCTTGCACTTTGGTGCAAGTTAGAAGATGTAGCGCTTAATTACGTTTCGACTGTATCCACTACGGTTTAGGCAGAGCGGAGAAGGTGCCGTCTGCGGCAAATGAGACGGGCTCATGCCACCCCTGCACCTTAGATCCTTGCACTTTGGTGCAAGTTAGAAGATGTAGCGCTTATTCACGTTTCGACTGTATCCACTACGGTGTAGGCAGAGTGGAGAAGGTGCCGTCTGCGGCAAATGAGACGGCTCATGCCAGCCCTGCACCTTAGATCCTTGCACTTTGGTGCAAGTTAGAAGATGTAGCGCTTATTCACGTTTCGACTGTATCCACTACGGTGTAGGCAGAGCGGAGAAGGTGCCGTCTGCGGCAAATGAGACGGGCTCTTGCCATTCCTGCACCTTAGATCCTTGCACTTTGGTGCAAGTTAGAAGATGTAGCGCTTAATTACGTTTCGACTGTATCCACTACGGTTTAGGCAGAGCGGAGAAGGTGCCGTCTGCGGCAAATGAGACGGGCTCTTGCCATTCCTGCACTTTAGATCCTTGCACTTTGGTACAAGGTAGAAGACACAGTGCTTATTAATATTTTAACTGTATCTTTTACGGGGTAGGCAGAGTGGTGAAGGTGCCATATACGCCTCCTTCATGTCTACGGCAAATGAGACGGGCTCATGCTATCCCTGCACCTTAGATCCTTGTACATTAGTACAAGATAGAAGACGCAGCGCTTATTCACGTTTCAACTGTATCCACTATGGTGTAGGCAGAGCGAAGAAGGTGCCGTCTGCGGCAAATGAGAAGGGCTCTTGCCACCCCTGCACCTTAGATCCTTGCATGTTCGTACAAGGTAGAAAATGCAGCGCTTATTCACGTTCCGACTGTATCCACTGCGGTGTAGACAGTGCGGTGAAGGTGCCGTATCAAGCACTGCCTCTTCCTTGTCTGCGGCAAATGAGACGGGCTCATGCCACCCCTGCACATTAGATTATTGCAATTAGATACAAGATAAAAGACTCAAATATCAACTGTTTTTATTTGTTCCTTTCAATTTTGTGTTTTTGGGGTAGTTAACCTTATGATACCAAATTTGATCTAGTTACTTATCTTGAAACGATATCAAGATTAGATGAAGAGCTCCATTGCCCAAAAACTTGCATCAATAATCTTGTCCCCCCCCCACTTCTTTCATCCATCTTTTGGAGCTTAAAACTGACCATTACAAAGTAAATCTTTAGTTCAGAACGGGTGAAATCGTATATTGAAATAAGTTTTTGTCCAAAAAGCTCTTTTCATTTTAAAACATAGAAAAAGATTTAATTTTTTATATGTTTAATACTTTGTTCTTCCATTCTGTACTCCGAGCGAGAGAAAAACATAGAACTTTCCAACTACATTTCCTCCCAGAAAGCAAAGATATCCGAGGGTTTCTATATACTGCAAATTAGGCAATGGGCTGACACCTGTCACTACAGCAATATACCTACAAATCTATCTAAGTAACCCTCAAAACTTTGTCAGACGTGGCGGGACGACCTTTCTTAAGGTCTTTTACGCTCTGCCTACCCAATTAGGGATAAAGGCGTGATTATATGTCAGTAAGTTTGTATTTAATCACAATCTTCTGCATCTGTATCTTGTATCCTCCCAGCGCTTATGCCTTGCAGTTAATCCCAAGGTAACGTAAGTAAGGAAGTTCACGAACGATAGGGATTTCCACCCCTTGGAATAATTATCGATTCAGATCACAAAGATGCCCCGTCAGGTTAAATTGATAAGTAGAAATAAAGAAAGCTATGTTAAGCAATTTATTTTATTAGTTCTAAGTTGTCTCCCGATGGTATAATGGTTAGAGCCGCTGCCTTCTGAGCGACGAAGTCGTGATTCAAATCCCACCACGAACCAATGTGCTTTTTGGTTTTCGAATTTCATATGTACGTTTATACGGCGCTTCTTCCTTGCCTCGGAAGGCACGTTAAGCCATTGGTCCCGGTTAATATCGTTTAATACCGTAGATATTAGTCATTAAGCCATGTCAGAGGCCAGTGCTAAGCATTGGCCGCTAGAACACACTGACCTAATCTAGGATTGGGTCTGGTTTCCCTTCTGGGTTGCGGAGGTGAGATGGCAGTCGCTCTGTGTAAAAACCAGTACCCTAGTTCAATCACCTAGATTAAGTAGCCAGCCCAGCATGATACGTTATAAGGCTAGGGAGGTGATGAGTTCTAAGATGCCGCCCCATGGCTGGATTGAGATTTAATTTAATGTAATGAAATATTTCTTCGGGGAAATGTTTAAGGAAATAATAATATTAATTACTTATGATACCTACTGTGAATATCACAAATGGCTGACTAAGATCAATAGTAATGTTCTTGAATTTATCCGTCTTTTGGATAAATTACTAAGGCTCGTATTTATAAAGCGATCTCATAAATAAGAGCAATATTAAGTTTGGATTTGACAGGTGGTTTTGTACTGAAATTACATTTCTGATACGAACTCAAACTCGCAGTCACTCTTGAGAGCTGATTATAAATACGGGCCGTTTTTGTAATCAGCTCTCAAGAGTGAGAGTGAGTGAGAGTTTGAGTTCATATCACAAATATCATATCGTACAAACTGGCCTGTCAAATCCATACTTAATATTGCTTTAAAAATACGAACCTTATTCCGAATTTAATATTACTCGTTTCCTTAGCTTTTTCCTCTTGCTATTTAATGAAATGAGAAATATTTATTTTAAGTATCTATATCAGTATACAGCAAGTTTATAAAATAACACAAGTGAAATAGAAGCCACAAGGAGCAGTGTGTGCGAACTTTGGCTAAGACCCGTAACTTATGTTGCCGAAGTTTCCCAGGGCAAGTTTGGGCGACGTTTGGTCAGATAACTTATTGGTTCACCGTTTACCCCGCATCCTGTAATTTGAGTAGTTTACTGATCTATTCATAAACGATACGAGATGACGACCTGCGCAGCCTAGTTAGCAGAGTACCTGCCTGCTACGCAGAAGGTCCCGGGTTCGATTCTCGGCCAGGGCAGACATTTAAATGATGAGTTTAAATGTTTGTTTCTGGGTCTGGGAGTTCTTTGTGATTGTTTCTGTGTATGTCCATGGCACCCCGATACAGGTAATCCTAGTGGGGGCTATGAGTGTGATCGTGTTTTTTTTTTTCTTTTTTATAAGGAAATATAGAATATCTTTCTTCTTATCTTATTTAGCCAACAGGGCGAAAGTTTGTACTGAGTGGAAGCCACCCACCACGAACCGACGCCGCGAAAGACCCCGTCGCAGGTGGCGCGACGAGCTGGACACATTTTCGAAGGACTGGCGCCTGGAGGCTCAAAATAGGGATAAGTGGAAGGAGAGGAGGGAGGCCTTTGCCCAGCAGTGGGATGATGTAAGCTAAATGTACATACATACATATAATCCCTAATGGGGAAGGCAGAGCGAAAACTACCGTCTATGGTCGTTTTGCCACGTCTGACAAAGTTTTAAGGGTCATTAAAGATAGATTTGTAAGGTACATTGCTGTAGTGACAGGTTGTCAGCCCATCGCCTAAATTACAATATACTAAAGCCTTCGCGGGATGCGAATATTAGCTGGTTTTTACAGCATGCCCGGGAGGAAATGCAGCTGGCACATTCTATGTTTTTCTCTCGCTCCCGGGCCAGCATGGAGTAAGCTAAATGTAGCTCGAATATACAATCAAAAAAACATTTAAAGATGTAGCTTTCGACTTGATTTGCAGGAGTTGTTACACGGCGAGTATAAAATAATAGGCGGTGTGTGTTTAGTATTATCGTAATGCTGAATAACAGTCAAAGTAAATGTTAGTTTGTTATTTTTTCGTCATATAATATTTTTGTTATGTTATGGTATATCGTGTTGGAAATGAAACAAAGGACTAAACTATCTATCTAAGTAACTAGTATAAAAAAGAATCAAAAATATTTACATAGAAAATTACTGATTTCCTAAAAAGTCGTTGACTCCACAGGAGTTGTAATGGTGTCGATTCTGTTATAGACACAATTAAACTTCTTTTAGTTTGGTTTTGTCGCTTTCTAAAATAAAGACAGAAACACAACAGCTGATTATAACCCTGTCAAAGTGACATATATTACAATACAAAACAAGATACTTCAATGCACAAGAATCATAAATTCATACAGCAGAAAAGTAAGAAACAAAACAGTACAATATAGGCGGCCATATTGCTAAAGCAGCAATTTCTACCAGGCAACCTTTGGCTTTTAGGATAGAACATAGCAGAAAGCGAAACAGTGCATACTACGTTCATTTTAATACTTAAACAATATACAAACTACTAAATAAATAAATAGCCGAAATAAACTTATATATGTATATATTTATAATAAACTAATACATATTATACTAATGGGATACAGGATGAATAACTAATTACTATTATCTAAGAAGAACTTTCTTGTTCCCTCTTTAAAAATCTCAATTGACGGTGCTCGTCAAACGTTTTTGGGCAGTGAATTCCTCACTTTTATATTGCTTTAAATAAGACATTTAAAGATATCATTGCTAGATGAGCAATGATGTTGCACGCTGTCTTATTGTAGTCGTGTAACGTCACTTTGACTAAATAAAAACACGACAGCTGTTGCTGTCTCAATTTATTTAAATTTTAAAAAGCGACAGAAAACTAAAATAAGTTACGATATTGTGTGTACAACAGATACCGTAGATATTAGTCGTTAAACCATGTCAGAGGCCAGTGCTAAACATTGGCGGCTTGAAAACTCTGACCCAATCTAGGGTTGGGTCTGGTTTCCCTTCTGGGTTGCGGAGGTCAGATGGCAGTCGCTCTGTGTAAAAACCAGTACCCTCGTTCAATCCCCTAGATTAGGTAGCCGACATACGGGATAAGGTTAGGACGATGATGATTGTGTGTACAACAGAATCGGCGCCAGTGAGTATAAAATAATAGGCGGTGTGTGTTCAGTATTAGCATAATGCTGAATAACAGTCGCCCGCGTGGGAACTACCACGTGGGGCAACAGTATATACCTACCTACGCTTTTAAAGGTGCATTCACTTTGAACAAGCTAAATTAGACGAAATTAATTTTAATCTAGTAGAAAATATTTTCACTCCTAGTGGGCTTACTGAATTTCATAGATATACCGGGTGTAACGGACAGCGTCCCGCAAACTGATAGGGGTTGCTCAGTCAACGAAACCGAACAACATTCACCTGGAAATTATTTCAGGAGATGATAAAAAGAAATGTCCATCCCATACAAAATGACCACCTCGATCAGACAATTTGTATGGAAAAGCAAATTTTTTTTCTTCACTTCCTGCAAAAAAATCCTGCTGATAGTTGTTCAGTTTCGTTGACTGAGCAACCCCTATCAGTTTGCGGGACGCTGTCCCTCACACACCGTATTGCTATTTAGTCATCGCTACGTCGGCGGGCGCAATCTAAGATTTCTTAGAATGTTTTTACAGCAAAACTAAATGCATGTCTACGAGCTAAAATTAATCAAGCTGCTGCAGAAGATTGTCTTTACAGCAAAACTGAATGCATGTCTACTCTACTAGCTTAAATTAGGCTAAAGCACAAAAAATCCCATGGCGATGAAATAGATTTGGCTATACATTGCTTGTTGAAATTATCGTTTTTTTAAGAATAAGAAGCATATAGGAGCTCTATGGCTAGCTAAGTCATCCTAACCTAATGATGAAATATTCCAGCACATACATACACATACATATAATCACTCCTTTATCCCTAACGGGGTAGGCAGAGCGTCAACGACCTAAACAAAAGTCGTTTCGCCACATCTGGCAAAGTTTTGAGGGTTGCTGTAGTGACAGGTCGTCAGCCCATTGCCTAAATTATAATATACTGAAACCCTTAGATCCCTTAGCTAGTTTTTACAGCATGCCTGGGAGGACATGTAGCTAGCACATTCTATGTTTTTTTTCGCTCCTAGTCCAGAATGGAAGCGCCTACTCTAAAAAACGCTCATAGACGCAAAATTTCATGCAATCCACAAGTCAACAATTTATTACTGTTATTGTAGGCCATTTTGTAGAGGAATAAGCTCTGTCTGATATTGATAAATTAATTAACAGTATTTTTGTCTTGTTCACGCATTCATCCTGATTGAGGACAGACATCGCAGGTGTTATGCCTGCAGCACAAATAGGCATCATATGCACGTTGCAGACACCCAAGTACATATTTCTCGCTACATTATGATGACATTTAATTTAAATTAAAAATGGGTTTGCTCTAGACTCTAGGTCAGGGATGACCGTGACAGAGTCGACAATGGAGCGAGCTCACCCCGAAGATGCCTGATATGGCACTGGCAATCTCACGCACCTACGGAACACAGCATGCTGTTTGGCGCTGGAATCCGATGAGAGGGTGGTCGCGAGCCAGTCGGCCCCTTGCGGAGCCTACCACCACTTTGTTGGGATCGTTCAGCCGGACTTATACATAGGCAAGCCTGTGTTGCCATTGCCCGGGGTGGACCACAAGGATGTAGATCCCATCCCACCCCAAACATAACCCGACATACAGTAATGTAAATTTTCTGAAAAGAATTATCAAAGAATGTGTCGCCTTCACACATCAGCCGTTCAGCATCTGACTTTGTACGGTTATGTTTTAATTACCCTTCTTACTGTCTTGTAATTCCGAGGCATCGGGTGCCCCCAGTCTAATTAAGAAGGCTTAATTAAAGACCTCCTATGTTCTACTTAAAAGATTCGCACGCGTGTTTTGTTTGCTTTGCCAGTTAAATAGATGGAGTACTTGAGAATTTAGATGAAAGGTTTTTATTCGTAGCATAACATTGGATTATACTTCCAATTTTCTTAGACAGTTTATTTTAGGATATCTGCAAATCATTATAATTTTACAATCTTGAACTAAGGGGTGTAAAAACATATTGTCTGAAATTAGAATGTAATTTCAGTTTATTGGAATCTAACCCATGGGGTTATGAAAATTTCTTTAAAATGCGTCTCATAATTGTAAGATTTCGTGAATTACCACTCTGCCAACTCTGCAGTGCGATTTAATGTATGAAAATTTTATGATCTGCAGTTGATTTATATAATAACTAGAATAAATAACCACTGCGATCTCCATAAATTCATACCAAACCCAAACACCTACAAAATAAGAGCACTTATGAAGTGACAACGGAAGGTTTCCTTTCCTGAATAATGGTGGCGACTTCCGGCGATATATTTCCGCTATCTCGCCACCAACATGGCGCCCGCACTTCCGGTTGACCGTTATAGAGTGTTAATCGAGCATTATGTCTGCCAGATGAAAAACTATCTGCGAGGCGGTCTTGCGAATAATTTGGAAAGGTCTGAATAATTTATGATCGTATATGGAACCACACAAAAGATTGTTTGAGGTGCTTAATATTAACGCGTGGAAGTAATGCCTGGGCATAGAATGAGGGTAGAATAATATAACCTATTGTGATCATCATTGATGATGTTTGTCTTCCATGCTGGCCTGGAAGCGAGACAAAAACAAAAAATGTGACCGCTGCATTTCCTCCCAGGCATGCTGTAAAAATAACAATCTGTCACTACAGCAATATACCTACAAATATATCTAAAATAACCCTCAAAACTTTGTCAGACGTGGCGGAATGACCTTTGTTTACGTCGTGTATGCTCTGCCTACCTCATTAGCGATAAAGGTGTGGCTATATGTATGTATGTATGCATGATACGAGTACACAAGAACAAGACGAACAATATTTTCAACTTTTCTGGCGTTATTTTACATGCAAGGCAATAATTTTCTGTGAAATACCAAATTTTACTTGCTATTTAGTTGGCAAATGAAACATGAACCAAATTCACTTATTAAAATTTCCTTATCTTAAAAGCTTAACATAACAAATAGCGTACTTTCTTCTATTATTAAACATAAAGGATGAGATCGATTCTTCATGGTGGTTATATGAAAAATACCCTATTCTTCGCTTCGTTAGCAGCCATCATTGTTTGCGCCTTGTCTTCAGCCCATTGTTATCATACTTTAGACAAAGAACTTGTCTCGAACAAAGCTCTAATTATACAGAAGGGCGCCGTAAGAAAAATCTTACGATTATGTCTAATTTCACGACTGGCCATTCAATAAAGCCTTTTTTTGGCCGTTGAAAAGAAGATTACGCGGCGTTTTGTGAAAGTTAGAAACGATTCCTTTTTGTTTCAGACATTTTCTTCTATTGTTATTTTATTTAACCTCTCCTTTCCGTCGTTTTTTTTTATAAAATTGAAGCTGGAATGTCAAAATGTTAAACCTGTGGTTCATCTCACGGCTAAACAAAAAATATTATCTATTCTAATTTATAACGAAATCGGAAACTACATATTTTTACTCTTCTTCCGTTGTGTTTAAGTAGACAGATGTTATTCGCCTTTTCATGTTCTTGCCATTTGAATCAAATGTCGTCAAGCAAGTCTAAGGCTCGTATTTATAAAGCGATCTCAAGATTGAGAGCAATATTAAGTTTGGATTGGACAGGCCGTTTTGTACTGAAATTACATTTCTAATACAAACTCAAACCCGCTGTCACTCTTAACAGTTTATTATAATTATGGGCCTTATAATCCATGTCGCATTTCTATTCTCATCACGAATTAGCCAGTTGCAAATTATCACATCGTTTAGCTATGGTTTCATACTAAAAACAGCACGCAAATTACACGGCAAATCTAGTACATAAATAGAAAAATTACAGACTGTTCGCAATAGATTGATCTGTAATTGAACATTATTTTCTAAGTCCTAAGCGCACGGCGAGCAAGTGCAAAACTTACCCACGGTGCATTAAAGGTTGACCACCCCAGGTAATCGATTCTAAAGTTAGCATCAAGGAAGTTTTTCAAACCAATCACGCAGAAATATTATATAAATAGGTATCCAATCGGTTTAAACGAAGACAGCTACTTTTGTCATATATAGTGAATTTCTGTGCTGTATTTAAGTTTCTTATGTTCTTTTAAAATGTCATATTTCGATGAACATATTTTATGTCGTATGGGTATCAAGTTAATCAATATAGGTTGCTGTTTTATTTAAATAAAACAATAGAATTAATATATTTTTTGCTAATCTCGTCTGTAAACTGGATTAAAGTTCGTTTATTCAATTTATTTTTATCATAAAACCGGAAACCAATTTTATTGATCAAAACCCGGCATTTTACAAAATCCTAGACATTTCTCTGGATCCGGATCAAATTCCGGGTTTTGATTTAAATCCTAGTTTTTCGATGAAAATACCGATTTTATCGTAATCCTGCGACATATACAAAAACCAGACTAATAAAAATTCCACTTAACATTTAAAACACCCAAAACATTCCCAGCTTTTAACCTACATCTGACTCACATGATGAGCTCCATACATTATCTCCACGAGTATGAATATTGCATCAGTTTGAGACTGCCCAGGAGCCAGGCTCATGCTTTGATGATTTGTAATTCTGTTTGACCTGTCTGCATGTTATATAGAGCCTCTATAACGTACTTTTTAAGTAAGTAGTAGCTACACTTATATCTTAACTTACTAACAAGGCCCCTTACTTTTTTTCAGCAAGATTAGAAGTAACTTAGGTTTGTTGTAAAAAAATTGTGATAATGAAAAGCTGCGGGCTGGTTTCTTCATCAATAGAGTCTAGACATTGAAGAAATTGGATACACGAATCAGGAGCGGTCTGAAAAAAGTTCTACAGATTTTTATCGTATAAAACAATGCCAACAACGACCTTTCATACATAATAGGATTTAAAATTCAAATAGTATTCAAAATTACTAAAACAAAAGAGAATGACCGTTTCATAATGAATCAAATAAATTATATAATTATGACAAAACATCTCTATCAAAAACTATTTTATAAGTACTTTTACAAAATCACATTTTAAAAACGTTAATTACTAAGTGCAGTGCATTAACAACCATTGCATTTGAAAATTTTTAAGGATTTCCCCTTTCCTCTCTAGATTTCCGCATGAGATGGTGCAAGCTATAAGTTTGACGAAATCGATTTGATACATATACATAACATTGTTATTGTTATTTCTCATATTTTCAGAAATATATAGCACTGTTAGAAATTATTAGAAAATCATTTGGATACATTTTATATGTTTTAGTTTTTTTATTTTAAACTTTTTTTTAATTTCTGACGAAACGTAAATCATCTTGGTTATTTGTCGTATGGTTACACCACTTTTATTTTAGTTTAGATAAAAAGTTTTTTTTTTCTTTTTCTTTTTTTTGTGCAGTTTTTTTCACGACTTCTATTTTCTATCGTGTCAAAGACAATGTACTCTTCCTTTATTAGTGTAATTTTCCTGTTTAGTTTTAATAACGCCTTCCTTACATAACTTGCGCGACCGTCATATCTAAAAATCTACAGAACCCCCCCCCATCCACTCCCCAGACAAGCTAATGGGGTGTCCTCAGCACAGCACGTGACGGACACGTGCGTACAACCGAACTATGACCTTTAGAGAGCTTTAGCTTTGTTACTGAGTACATATGTACCAAACACTTGATATTTTTGTATGTATAGAACTGTATTTTTATGAGTTTGGAATTGGTGACAAAGATTCCAAATTCGTAGACAAAAGAGAGAGCAAAAAGTTAAGTAAATGTAGACAAATAAAATAATATAAAAATTACAAAATCCTTATTTTCATCAATAATTAAGTAATATTTTTGAGTTAAAGGAAAGAGGTTTCTACCAAAATGAAATCTTAAATTTAAAAGTGTGGTATATTTATATTATATATTTAAGTTACTATAATAGTTTTCCTAAAAAGAAAATTATTAAATTGGTGTGTCACTAATTATTTATCAATTACTATTGACTGTTTGTACCTATTCGCAACTTTGAAGCGCGGAATATTTTTTTCATTGTTCCTGGGTAAAATTATATTTATATGAGAGGAGGGTTATATGATTGGCTTATTAATTAAATTACAAATCCAATTTCTCATATCTAAACTATGCGTGTACAATATAACCACAAATCATGAAACAATTACTTCGAATCCATTAATTTTAATGATTCGTCATAAACACTGTGAGTTGTTGACGTTGAGGTTTTATCGTTGTATCAGAGATTGGCTGATAAATGGACTAAAAAGCCAAGGCAGACATAATTGGGCGAATTTCCTTGTGGCCTTGCCGAGGGTGTTGCTTTCTGAGTGTTGTTATCGCGTCTTACTAACTGTGGGGTGAGGACACACTGTTCGGAAAATTGGTAAACGACTACATTCAAAAAATAATAATCATGTTGTGTGCTATATATGCCATTCTTCCATTCCAGACTGGGAACGAGAAAAAAACATAGAATGTGCCAGCTGCATTTCCTACCACATTAGGGACAAAGGTGTGATTTTATGTATGTATGTATGTGCTATATATGTCTCCCCAAATAAATGGGAAAATTGCAAGAGAATGATGATTATGTGCTATATTGTCTCATTTGATATTTTAGGTAAAATAAATACTTTTCCATACTCAAATTAATTAAACTCGGATGATCAATTTACTTAAATTTATAAAACACTTTAGATACCTACATTCGTAATTTAGTACGGGGCCTAATATTGCTAATAGACACTTGGAAGGAGATAGTGATGTTTGCAAGCCGTTGTACTTACAAATATGGCAGAGATCTCCGTTCTCAAAAAAACCTAGTCGATTTGCAACACTTTAGATAACTTTGCTGTACAGTAGGCTTTCTGTGCAATGTATATCACCAACATAACCTTATAAAAATATTTGCTTTTCTACGCCACCCGTGTGTCCCGCAAACTGAGGGTGTGCATCGTACCGTGCGACATATCAGAAATTAATTCATGTTTTGTCATTCCCTCACTTTATATTCAGGGCCTAATGACATAGCACTATAAAACGTCATAGAGCGGAAGCCTATTCCTGTATCCGACGAGATATCAGCGACGTGTGCGCGTTATAAATGGAAAAACATGGCTTTGCTCTTACTGGACCGGGGCTGGTGACGCAAAAACCAATATTTGGAAGGGGTTCCATTCAAACGCACCCTTTAGTGCTGTACAACCCTGTTGTAAAAAGTCTTCATCCCTTGATTAATGGGTGTAAGCTTTGCGTAGATAATCAAAGGTATATCGTTTTTTTTTATTGTGGCCTGTGGTGTGATGATTTAAACATAACGACGTGACGAAGCAGTTTCGGTGATTGATTGAGATTGGTTTAATTATGAATTGCTTTGTTACTTTTAATGAAGTAGTAAAAGTTTATTAAGAGATGCCCACATTATGTAGTGGTTTGTTATTCTCTGAAGGCGATAATTGTTTTAGTTGAAGTTTTTCAAAACGCCAAAACTCGGCAACATTACCAAAACAAAAACAATAAAAAAGTTGTATATATTCTTGATTTAAAAAAGGCATTCATAAGTTTATAATACTTACATATAGTCACGCCTTTATCCCTAATGGGGTAGGCAGAGCGTAAACGACCTAAATAAAGGTCGTTCCGCCACGTCTAACACAGTTTTGAGGATTATTTAAAATAGATTTGTAGGTATAGTGCTGTAGTGATAGGTTGTCAGCCCATCGCCTAACTTGGAATATACTGAAAACATCGAAACCCTTAGCTGGTTTATACAGTATGTCCGGGAGGAAATGCAGCAGGCACATTCTATGAGACAGTGGGTTTAGTTGTACTTGGACCTAATCAATATCAATATTTGGTGTATTTTGTGTATATTTTTTGTATTTTTTGATAAACTCCGCCATTTACCTGAAAAGCTTCTTTGAAAAACGTTGCTGCCAATTTTAATGATAAATTCGCATTTCTTCTACTTATCTTCCATATTTGCAAATTGCTCACATTAAGGGCACAACCTACACGGTAAAATGATAATATCAATAATTCCAAGAAAATAAAATCGGCTGCGCAATTAAGTTATTTTCCATACAATCATAGTAATTGATAAGCCTAGAGTTCTTCGAAGCGGATATTGTGAGACCTTTGCTATCAAATTCAATTTGACTATTCTCCTTCCTCGCGAGTGGATTCTCGAGTCTTCAAACCGCCTAGTAGCACAGCAATTTACGCCTCTGACATGGTTTGAGTAACGACCACTATCAAAGACAGCGAATGGGACCGTCGGATTAGCGTGCCCTCCGAAGCACGGAATCCTCTTTCTTTTCGGACAATCAGGTGCTTCAGCCTGCAGTGTCCTAACCAAACGGGAAAACCTCACAAATTCATAAATTTATCAATATCAACTTTGTGTTTGTGAATCGAACCCAGGACCTCCGGATCGTACCCCATGGCTCTCACCACAAGACCACGGAGGTAGTTATTTATTACAATTTGACTATTAAACCAAACACACACGACTTACAATCAAGCAATAAATATTATAATATAGTTATAATTACACTTGCATCTCCTACGGGTTTGGCAGCGGATCAACAACCTGACAGTAAGGAGTTTTTTTGCCGCGATTGGTTAGAGGATCATTTTAGAAAAAGCAAACGGTTTGTCTATGGTCTTAGAAACGTTTTCAGTTTTTTGTCTAAATTGAAATTACGCTAAACAAAATCTCTCCCATTTATTCCTACAGTATGATCGAGAAGAGAAGCAACTGGAAATGTCTGTGTATTTCTTTTCCTACCAGTCTAGCATGGGAGACTATCATTAAATTCAAGTTAAATATTGAACCAAACTTTGCTATAGGCAATAACAGCTAGCAACACATGAGTTTTAATCAAGCGGCATGTGTTTCAAAATTTGCGGTCACGCCGTATTGAAAACCAGTCTTAATTATTCACCAACAACAAACTCCGCATCGGTTGACATAACATAGTTACAACCCTGAATATTTCAATACATTTTAATAATTTTGAAACCATTTCGATACATTATGTGAGAGATTTTTTCGCGAATTGACAGTAATTTATCGCGTATGAATGAATATATCCTCGAATGTGGTAAAATTCTGGCTCTGTGGTCTAGTGTTCTGAGCATTGAAATCTCGATTCTATGGGATAGTGGGGTGACAATAATAATACGTATTCTCTTTTTGAATTTACAATATAATGACAACAGTACTTGTATAAACTCTTAAAATGTAAGAACATTACGGCCAAGCAAATTTTAAACAAATTTGCATAAACTAGGAACCACTCTATGCATACTAATACGCAAACAATATCAATATATGTTTTTAATTAAATTTCGCTTCTATAGCACCGTCTGCCTGCAGTAAAAATAAAAGGTTTTATCCCATTAGCGCCTTAATGAAAATACTGCACTGTAAAAGAAAATAAGAGAAAGCCACTGGTATCGATGTAAGGGTAATAGAAGTTGGTGATAATGGGATCAAGCCAATATTAGTTACAGGGAAACAACGTTAGGAAAGCAATTTCGGCTTCGCATATTGCCTATTAGACCTCATGGACATTTTTTCGATGGGAAATTTCCATGAAGTTAGTTTTCTGATAAAATGATGCTTACTCTTCCATGCTGGCCTGGGATCGAGAGAAAAACATAGAATGTGCCAGCTGCATTTCCTCCCGGGTATGCTGTAAAAACCAGCTAAGGGATCCGAGGGTTTCAGTATATAGTAATTTAGGCGATGGGCTGACTACCTGTCACTATAGCAATATACTTACAAATCTATCTTAAATAACCCTCAAAACTTTGTCAGACGTGACGGAACGACCTTTGTTTGGGTCGTTTACGCTCTGCCTACCCCATTAGGGATAAAGGCGTGATTATATGTATGTATGTATGTATGATGCTTACTCGTATATTGGAATCCTTGGCTAACTAGTTTGAAAAACTTCATTTTAGGACAATTTTGTGCTGCCTTTTCTTCCGTGTAAATTGATTTTTAAAAAACATACCTATTTTACCCAAAAACTTGAAATGTATTTGAATTGAAACGATAAATACCAACAACCAGACAGGTTGGTAATATGTGAAAGGAGTAGACAATAACAGATTCCAAGGTAGCAAATAAAACGCTGAAGACAAAAGTTCGTACCATCCGCCGCCGAATGCTCGACTCGACTCAATTTTCCTACAAAAATATAGCAACTTAGCGAATCGTCAGCACACCTGCGCATGAATAACGCTTTTCCATTTCACTGTAATAACTCTAATAAATCTCGCACATTTTGAGGATATATTCACACCAGTTATATTACTGTCAATTTGCGAAAAAGTTACGTAGGTGTGGAAATGGAAATATTTCTTCTAACGAGTCAAGTCTACAAGCGACCGAATGATTTTTGGAGTCAGAGTTTTCATAGGATCTCAAAGTGGTTCATGTTTAAATGACAGTTCAAAGACATTGAACGACTGGCCTATATCGACACCAAGATTGGCGAATTAACTTCTTTAATGACAGTCAAATAATTCAGTCTGAATATTCAGTGTTATAACCGAACTTGATAATAGAGATATAAAGGTTGTTTTAGATTAATTATTTACTTTGTAACGTTATCACTAATTACTTAATATTATTTTTAAGCCCATGTGTGTCAAAAGCCTTCTTCTATGCTGGCCTGGGAGCGAGAAAAAAACATAGAATGTGCCAGCTGCATTTCCTCTCGGGTATGCTGTAAAAACCAGCTAAGGGATCCGAGGGTTTCAGTATATTGTAATTTAGGCGATGAGCTGACAACCTGTCAATACAGGTATATTCCTTTAAATCTGTCTTAAATAACCCTCAAAACCTGTTCAGTCAGACGTGGCGGAACGACCTTTGTTTAGGTCGCTTACGCTCTACCTACCCCATTAGAGATAAATACATGTATGTGTCAAAAGCCGCTTCTTTTACTAATTACTCAACTTTGAACCATATATACAACACATACCTACTCAAGGTAGACATAGCTGCAACCTCAATTCCTAACGTACGAACCTATACTTACGTATGCTTATGGATACCTCCTTCGCATCCCAGCCTATCTTTTCATCCCTACCTCACGTACGGCGGTGAATATGCATATTGTCTGGCACTGGAGAGTCCTCAGCTAACAATAGCCAGAGTGTAATTCCACGGTTTTTATAGCCTTATTGTCGTGTAGCATTATGTCTTTGTACGAGATGGATGAAGATAGGCGATGTTATGAAGTTTATGGCGAGAGGGAAGATTATGGTAGGAAAAGAAACTGTGTAAATTACACATAAGATACTGTTTGGTGCTTCATGATTTAATTATAATCTCTTAAAGTGATACATATATAACAGATTTTTTCCAGGATAACACTAACCGATTTGGGCTTCCTGAAACCATATCAAAAGATAGGGATCTTTTGATATGGTTTCAGGAAGCAAGGGTGCTTAAGTAGGCACTCACAAAAGGTTGGTCAAAAAACAGACAGTAAACGATCTACACAAGCGTTCTAACAAAACAAATGAGACTCACAATAAACAGATACAGTCCAGTTCAGAGTTTACAGCTTGGAATCAGTTTTCCGAGCGGCCGATAAAAAACTCTTAGACATGGTAAGATACATGAGTATGTAGTAAAAAGTTCCACATAACAGACCTGGGCAAGTCTCAATTAATAAGACATTGAATTCAAAGTCTAAGTTAGAAGGTAGATCACCAAGATATACGCATTTGTCAAACGTAGCAGAACGACCTTCGTTTAGGACGTTTACGCTCTGCCAAGCCTATTAGGGATAAAGGCGTGATTATATGTATGTATGTATGTATATACGCATACGATTGAAACAAATGTTGCAAAAAAAAGCAAGTACAGTGAAGCACACATTTCACTGGCCAGCTTGGAAGCAGTTAGCCGGACGGCGGATCAGGAAACTCCGGCATTATTTCACTCGTGCGCCGATACATATCTAAAAGGAAATTCACTGCGCTCTTACTTAGGCTTCTATTTTTAAAGCGATCCCAAGATTGAGAGCAATATTAGGTTTACATTTGAGTGGCCATAATGTACTGAAATGACATATCTGATACGAACTTAAACTAGCTGTCAATCTCAATGCTGTTTATCAATTTGGACCTTAGCACTTCCGAGCTAAGTAGATGGTGAACGACGACCCACGCTGTAAATGATAAATGAAAGACTAATCACTTTTCGTCTGTTGCTATCTTTAACAATAAAATGAACAGGTACAGTGAAGCACACAATTCACTGGCCAGCTTGGAAGCAGTTAGCCGGACGGCGGATCAGGAAACTCCGGCATTATTTCACTCGTGCGCCGATACATATCTAAAAGGAGATTCACTGCGCTGTTACTTAGAGCACTTCCGAGCTAGACGGCGAACGACTGCTCAGGATGCAACGTAAATGTAAGACTAAGTTGTTTAGTAAAAAAATACCTTTGTTTGTCAAATGTGTTCTAAAGATATTATCATCATCGGGGTCATCTACCTAATCTAGGCGATTGAACGGGGGTACTGGTTTTTACACAGAGCGATATATGAGATTAAAATCAGATTTATCTTTCCATAGAATATAATATTAACTAACTGAAGTTAGTAGAAGTTTGTTCAGAGATGTGGCTACCATGTAGGTAGCATTGAATTGAAACCTCTTCGGAAAGAAAATTTTCAACTCAAAACAAAAGTTCCACCGCCACCCCTGTAGTTCTCATGTAAAGGCTTATCCCACACATACGTATGCAAACCCACAAACTATGGAATTCAAAGTTTCGAACGCATTTGAAAACACGACGCGTGCTAGCGGCTGTATGAGCGGCTGAGGTTGGCCATTTCACAACAACACCGACCTTACTTAAATGGCATTTATATTCATATCAGCGTGTATTTACATTTCATCTCGGAAGTAATGCCCCGGAAAAGGTTCAGCTCCATTTCTACGGGGTTTCGGTAAAACCCCAGGGGTGGCTATAGGTACCCGTGATATCCGTATACATATGCCGGTAGGTGTAATCAAAGATTGGGTTATCGATACACAGGATGTATGGGATAAATTTCCTTATTGTTTGGCCGTTATTCGGTATTGTGATTTTCGGGTTGAAACATATTTTGCTTTACCTAATTCACATTCACTATTTTCTCTTCCATATTTTTCCAAAGAATGTAGCATGTGTTTGTAATGAAAATGTTTTCCTTTAATTTACAATTCCGTTTTAGCAAGATACGTTTTTTTGTGAATGTATCGTACACTGAGCAGCGGTAGACAGGAAAATCCTCGAGAAAAACGATTTCCTCTGACATGCTACTCGATAAATTAGAAAAAAATCGGCTCAAACACATTTGTTTTATATATCGTCCCATTTCTTTTTTTTGTGTTACCCAACAAAGAAAAATACAATAATCGACCAAAAGAAAGCAATCCTTTGAAATATGCTTCGTATGAATCAAGATATCGCAATAAAATCATGGAAAGTATATCTACATACCTAGTATTTTACCTATTCTCGTATTTCACTGAAAAGTTAAGTAGGTATGTACGACGTGACGTAAAAAAAATTATCAAGAAACTAATACATTAATTATTTGACATAGTACATATTAACGTCACCAAAGTTGTGTCGTTCGACTCGAAAATCCACTCGCTAAGAAGAAGAAGAATGTCACCAAAGTCATACAAGTCATATTAAAACGAGTACAAACAAAGACTTGTAGAATTAAACGCATATCAAATACCTACCCAAAAGGGTAGAGTCGAAAATCTTTTAAGTTTCGCGCATACACGAATGCTGCATCAAGAATTTAATATTGAAGCCGTAAGCTGTTGGAATATTCAGACTGAGAATGTTATATTAGCAAATAACTTACGAAACTATAATAACACTCTTCATATTCCGCCTAGGAACCGCCAAAGAAAATTCTTTCATTGATATAAAAATGTAAAGCCACAATGTGTTATTAAAGTATATACTTTATGAGAACAGCTTTGATCTCAAAGCAAAAAAAACATGCTACATAATCATGTAATTTTTTCCTGTCCTTTAAATGTATGTCCGAGTACACAACCTTTCCTCCATATCTTCCATGCTGGACTGGGAGCGAGAAAAAAACATAGAATGTGCCAGCTGCATTTCCTCCCGGGAATGCTGTATAAACCAGCTAAGGAGTCCGAGGGTTTCAGCATATAGTAATTTAGGCGATGGGCTGACAACCTGTCACTACAGCAATATACCTACAAATCTATCTTATATAACCCTCAAAACTTTGTCAGACGTGGCGGAGCGACCTTTGTTTGGGTCGTTTACGCTCTGCTCTCTAATGGGGTAGCCATTAGGGATAAAGGCGTGATTATATGTATGTATGTATGTATGTATGAGTACACACCCAGAAGTAAAAGAAAGTGATTAAGATATTACAAGGTTTCTACAGTCTTTGATATAATTTTCTGTTTATAAAACTTGACCTCCCTAAAAACTCACAAAGTCTTGACATTTTTGTAATATACAAAAACATATTCCACACGCAAAAACAGTAAAAAAATAATTACTAGAGACCGTGCATGATAAAGACTAGTAATTTAATCGGCTACTTTTATTCTTATTGAAATTTAGTTATAATCTATTTAAGCCAACATCCCAGGGTAAACTTCAGAGATAGTTGCCCTTTGAACGCTTGCCTCATTGAGTTCGGATTAACTCGGCTTGGCTTAGTTAGCTGCTCCACCGCGGGGCGCACACTTGAAACATGCAGCGTTGTTGTCTCCTCATAGATTGAGCAACTATTTCCGACACACGGGGTCTATTCCTGCTTCGACATATAATGTTATTGGCATGGTCGTAAAATGCCCTTTTCGCAAATTGTCTCTTTAACAATATGACCCTTTTTCATAGGCGTATTTTTGAGTCTAAATGGGTCATTTTGCGACCAAGGGAAATTTTGCGAAGGGGACATTCTGCGACGTAAGGATTTTAGCACCTGACGCTAAAATATAGATTGTATTTTTTACCTAAGATTACTGGGTGACGCTGGGTTAGGTTAGGTTGCAATTTGAAAGCTTGCTTCATTGAGTTCGGATTAACTCGGCTTGGCTTAGTTAGCTGCTCCACCGCGGGGCGCACACTTGAAACATGCAGCGTTGTTGTCTCCTCATAGATTGAGCAACTATTTCCGACACACGGGGCCTATTCCTGCTTTGACACATGATATTATTGGTATCGTCGTAAATTGGCCCTTTCGCAAATTGTCCCTTTAACAGAATTACCCTTTTTCATAGACGCATTTTTGAGTCTAAAAGGGACATTTTGCGACCAAGGGAAATTGTGCAAAGGGGACATTGTACGACGTAAGGATTCTAGCACCTGACGCTAAAATATAAACTGTATTTTTTACCTAAGTTTACTGAGTGACGCTGGGTTAGGTTAGGTTGCAATTTGAAAGCTTGCTTCATTAAGTTCGGATTAACTCGGCTTGGCAGTTAGTTGCTCCACCGCGGGGTGCACTCTTGAAACATGCAGCGTTGTTATCTCCTCATAGATTGAGCAACTATTTCCGACATATAGGGTCTACTCCCGCTTAGACGGAAAGATTGTTTCATAGTATAATTATTTTAAGTTAAAATATGTTACAAGGGATATGAATAAAACCATGATCCTGAGAGCAGGACCGAACTTCTAGCCTTCCACTGATTACTAGGCACAACACTTTTGCACTTGGTTAAACTTTTATTATACTTTTCTTCCTGAGTATTTATGAGTTACTTGAGATTTCTTTGAGAGTTAACAATATCGAGTTCATTTCCACCTTAGAAACATTTCAGATAAAATCTCACCATCGCTGTCGAATAATTTACGCCTATTTATACATATACATACATATAGTATAGTATTATTTTAGTATACATATAGTTTAGTAGTATTTCTTCCATGCTAGCCTGGGAGCGAGAGAAAAACATAGAATGTGCCAGCTGAATTTCTTCCCGGGCATACTATAAAAACCAGCTAAGGGATTCGAGGGTTTCAGTATATTGTAGTTTAGGCGATGGGCTGACATCTTGTCACTGTGAATGGAAGAGTTGACTTGGACATAATTAACACATACATACGTATTGTCAAGCTTTTATCCCTAATGGGGTAGGCAGAGCGTAAAGGTCGTTCCGCCACGACTGACAAAGTTTTGAGGGTTATTTAAGATAGATTTGTAGGAATATTGCTGTAGTGACAGTTTGTCAGCCCATCGCCTAAATTGCAATATACTGAAACCCTTGGATCCCTTTGCTGGTTTATACAGCATGCCCGGGAGGAAATGCAGCTGGCACATTCTATGTTTTTCTCTCGTATAGAGATACTGAACTCGTATCTCGACGATGAAGTGTAATGACCTCCTAACTGACATGTTGTCTTTTTTGTGATTCTTATGTGGATGGATTGTAAATTTCAAAAAATCAATTTTGCATGTATTGGCTTCCTTAAATATACGAATGTCATGAATTATAGGTTCCTATGATAGTAAATTTTGAATAAAAAAAATTTCAATAATAGGTGTAAAAAAATAATAAACGTTATTTTAATTTCCTCAAAAATCGTCCTTTTTTAGATAAGAGATCATTACACTTCGTCGTCGATATTGTAATTTAGGTGATAGACTGACAACCTGTCACTACAGCAATATACCTACAAATCTATCTTAAATAACCCTCAAAACTTTGGCAGACGTGGCGGAACGACCTTTGTTTATGTTTTTTACGCTCTGCTTACCCCATTGGGGATAAAGGCTTGATTATATATAAGTACGTATGTATGCAAATTAGACTGAACAAGAATGAACCTCAAGAAGTATGTCCCCGTATCACAGCACCCCGAGCGCTTGCTATACAGCGTGCTCCAAACTCCGCAGTACATTGTTCGCGGCGTGCCTACAACCAATTTCATTAGAGCACCATTTATATGAGCACATGATTCCAGGTTTAAATACGAGGGATTTATTACTGTTGAACTAATCATTAATGATAGCATAGGGTTTTTGAAAAACGTCATAGAGAGGAAAATAAAAGGAAGGAGAGGAAGGGGAAGACCGAGACCCAAATTAAAGAGAAGGTGAATTTCAAGTCGTATCACGAGGTGAAATCGTTGGCAGAAGATAGAGAAAGCTGGCGATTACTCCACCGAAAATTGCATAACACACACACAACGTCACGCCTCTTTCCCGGAGGGGTAGGCAGAGATCACATCCTTCCATTTGCTACGATCCTTGCAAACTTCTTTCTCTTCATCTACATTCATCAATCTTGTCATGCACGCCCGTCGGTTTAGGGTACTCCTGACCTGACCTTTCCCTAGAACGTCCCCGATTTGATCGCGGTACGTTCGCTGAGGTCTTCCCCTTCCAACATTCCCAAAATTGCATAACACTTAAATTTAAGAAGAAGAAAAATGATTTATTTAAAGTAAAGAGTGAATTTGATAGCATTTTTGTCTGACTATTAGTATTTTAACTTAATTTTAAGAGCCCGATGGTGTAGTGGATAGGGCCGCTGCCTCCTGAGCGGGAGGTCGTGGTTCGAATCCCACCACGTACCACTGTGTTTTTCGGTTTTAGAATTTCATATGTACGTTTATTCGGCGCTTTTTCCGTGCTTCGGAAGGCACGTTAAGCCGTTGGTCCTGGTTAATATCGTTTAATACCGTAGATATTAGTCGTTGAGCCATTTCAGAGGCCATTGGCGGCTTGAAAACTCTGACCTAATCTAGGATTGGGTCTGGTTTCCCTTCTGGGTTGCAGAGGTCAGATGGCAGTCGCTCTGTGTAAAAACCCTCTACTCTCGTTCAATCTCCTAGATTAGGTAGCCGACCCCGTAAGATACGGGATAAGGCTAGGGAGATGATGATGATGATATTAGTATTTTAACTTATAGAATTTTCGTTATTGATATCATTTGATTTTACATTACGTACTTCATTGTATAAAACAAGCAACAATTATCGCAAACATTCGAGTCTTATTCTAAATTTGCTTTCACATTTCATATTAACTCCATTATTATATCATATAATTATATTATTACGTTTTTCTTACAAATTGCTGGTATAATAAGACGACTGCTTGCGGGGTTGAACAACAATATTATTATGTAAATGCCAATTTTCTTCCATGCTAGCCTGGGAGCGAAAGGAAAACATAGAACGTGCCAGCTGCATTTCCATCCGGGCATGCTGTAAAAACCAGCTAAGGAATATAAGGGTTTTAGTATATTGTAATTTAGGCGATAGGCTGACAACCTGTCACTACAGCAATATACCTACAAATCTATCTTAAATAACCCTCAGAACTTCTCAGACGTGGCGTAACGACCTTTGATTAGGTCGTTTACGCTCTGCCTACCCCATTAGGGATAAAGGCGTGATCATATGTATGTATGTTTGTAAATTCCAACAAACAGTTATTCTTTTACATCATTTGTCGTAGTTTCACTAATAAAACGTACACACCAATTCAAATTGCCGACTCGCACTGGCCTTTCGACTGACAAAGCGCGAGCGTGACGTCATACGTCGCGTTTCTTCTCATAGACTAAGGAGATTACACCATATAGCCTTACATTGGTAATTATTTCAGAATTTCATAAAATCCTACATAATTACACATATTACGTCTTTTGTTACAAAATTTCTTCATGCGATCTTGAATTACACGTAACTCAACCCCTTGTCATAATGCAGGAAATATTTGACAGCCGAGACGGTTCTAAAAACAGAATACCGTTTCAGCGTTTCCTCACGCTGTCATATTTAATTTTCTGCCACAGCTTCCTCATTAATCTCCATTGTTAGACATGTAACTCAACTTTTACACACACATTAAATTACGTTTTTATTTTCTAAAGGATAGGCAGAGCGTTTAAACTCGTTTTCCTTATTTTTGCCACATACGACAAACCTGATTTCATAAATGTGAAAACCAAGAAATTGCGGCATGAGAGAACTTAGTACCGTTAAGGCAAAAATCCTCAAAAAACCTTATGTTATTTTAGAAAATAGCGTGTACAGCTGAAGGTTTTCAGGCCAATACCTATTCGTTGAATTTCAGCTCTCGCTCCCGGGCCAGCATGGAACTAAAAACAAAGAATGTGCCCACTGCATTTCCTCTCGGGCATGCTGTAAAAACCAGCTAAGGGATCTGAGGGTTTTGATATATTGTAATTTAAACGATGGGTTGACAACCTGTCACTACAGCAATACACCTAAAAATCTATCTTTAATAACCCTCACAACTTTGTCAGACGTGGCGGAGCGACCTTTGTATAGATCGTTTACGCTCTACCTAAAAGCGTGATTAAATGCATGGTTCTTACCTGCAGACCACTATGTTCTCTTACACAATACAGAGTGTTAACTTATGGATCTTAGCCCTTCAGCCAGGTGTAATGAAATAAACTTTCAGGTGTAGTATACCCGAGTGACGGCGTTAATATTCATGGGCCCTGTCCCCTGTAAATGTTTTATTCGCTAACGAGTCCACGGGATTAGCGTAATCGTGTCACGTCGTGTGTTACGGAGCGGCGCAATTAATTCGAGCCTTAATCAATTTCAGCCGAGTATCGCCCAAGATGGCTGCAGCGACGAAAGTGATGCTCAAGATTTATGTAGCGATGTCAAAAATGTGATTTGGATGGTTTTCCGTGAAAGCCAAGTTCTCAGCTAATTTTAGCTGCCTCCGTGGTCTAGTGGCCAGTGCCATGGACTACCGATCTGGAGGTCCTGGGTTCGATTCCCAGGGGGGAAACACAAAGTTGATATTTGAGAATTTATCACTTTGTGAATTTTTCCCCAGTTTGGTTAGGACATTGCAGGCTGAATCACCTGATTGTCCGAAAATAAAAAGATTTCGTACTTCGGAGGGCACGTTAAGCCGTCGGTCCCGGTTGCTGTCCTTGATAGTGGTCGTTATTCAAACCATGTCAGAGGCCTGATAGTTGTGCTACTAGGCCGTTTAAAAACTCTGACACCAGGGTTCATCGGGTCGATAGACTCGATACCCACTCGACAGAAGAAGCTAATTTTAGCCATATTCAATGTTTAAACATTTTCTTGTAGTAGAGAAGTCAGAACTCAAATACAGGCTACAGGTCTGGAGTTGTATTTTTGAAAATTCGAACTCTAATGTGCAAACGAAAGAATAACTTTCGAATGCGATTTTCATAGGTACAACTCACTGAATGTTAGTCTTCCGTATGAGAAATAGATTCGAGTGATTCAAGAATACGGCTCCAGGAAGATTGGATGATCCCTTAGGTAGGTTGTCTCAACTTTGACATTGTAATCAATTATGTAAATATGTTATTTTTTTGTCAAGTAGAGATTGCCTGGTCGAACGAAATGAGCAACTAAGGGCCATATTTATAATTTGAGTTGAGATCAGAAATGTCATTGCAGTACAAACTGGCCTGTCAAATCCATACTTAATATTGCTCTCAAGTTTGAGATCGCTTCATAAATACGAGCCTAAGAGTGTCAGAGATCTTAAACATTATTTATGGTTCGGTGGTTTATTACAGATCAGAGTATTCAATAAGTCTACTTACTGTATGTTGAGTTTTGTATTGTTTGATAAATAAACGTTTTCTATTCTATTCTAGTCTATTCTACTTATTTGATCACGCACCATATTCTATATTTTTGACATCCTTTTGGGCCATGTCACTTTATTTTGATGACACTCAACTTGGACCCGATTTTCACAACACAACCTGAAAACTTTGCACAACAAAATCTTCCAAAACACACAACGACAAAATCCATTTGTTTCAAATTTGCTTATTATCCCCTTAAGCTGAACAGAGGCTGGATTATCTGCAGCAGACGTCTGTCGTTATCGTCTGTAGGCTTAAATTTTCATTATGTTTATTGGATAATACCATCCGCCGGCGTGAGGACGGCTGATAGAGGGGATTGTCTATGCAACAGTGAGCATTTGAACTGAACACCGTTTTAAATGAAGCTATGGGATGGGCAAAACACAGGAGGCTGTCAACTTTACAGGAGAGGATTTAATGTCAGTTTAATGTTGTTGTGAATTGAACATTTGAGGAATTTAGAATTTACGATACTATTTTTATTTCATATAATATGAAAGAAAGAAAATAATAAATTCGTGGCTGGCAGGACTCAAACCTGCGTCTTTGGAATGCCGGTCAATTACTCTACCAACTGAGCTACCAAAACAGTCAGAGGAAGTGAGGAAACAGAGGGAGTGACGAATTATCCAAGTCTTTCTAAAGAAAGTTGTGGATATTCCTTCTCCCATAAGTAAATATGTACATGTGGTCGGAAGTAAAACAAATTTATGAATTCATCAGCACACTTTATTTAAGACTAAAAGAACACAGATGATGACATAAGATCATACGAGTAATTTTAATGTGTCCTAAGTCCTTTTTCTAGTATATACTAGATCTGTAGCAGATAAAATTAGTATAGTTGGAGCCGTTCATAATTTTGAAAAGTGGCGCTTTTATGCAGCATAAACATTCTTAAACTGTTCCTCAAAGCAGCAAGAATATAAAAAGTAACTGAAGTAAAATTTCTAATGGAGAGGGCAGATTGCGTGTTTTTTTTCTTGAATAATAGCGAAATAAGTCTGAAAACGGGATATGCAATTACGTTGACAGGCTCTCAAAGGAGCATTTTAATAAGAAGCAGTTTCACAGTTGACTGTCTCCGAAAGAAGGAAATTATTGAGATTTTCGTACGAAATCTCTTATATTGAATTAGGGGTAGCTGGCCATTTTGTTTTACTTTTGTTGTCTGAGACGATTTACTTTTCCTATTAATAAAAAGTTACATTCCCAACTTCATCTCCCATCTCCGTAGACTTATCCCGTATCTCAAGGGGCCGGCTATCTAATCTAGGGGATTGAACGAGGGTACTAATTTTTACACAGATTGACTGCCATCTGACCTCCGCAACCCAGAAGGAAAACCAGACATAATCCTATATTAGGTCAGAGTTTTCAAGCCGCCAATGCTTAGCAGTGGCCTCTGACATTGCTTAATGACTAATATCTACGGTGTTAAACGATATTAACCATGACAAACGGCTTAACGTACATTCCGAGCCACGAAAAAAGCGCAAATAAACATACATATGAAATTTGAAAACCGAAAAACACATTGGTACGTGGTGGGATTCGAACCACGACCTCCCGCTCACTACAACATCGGACTCTGTTACATACCTAACTAATAAAAAAAAAGTGAGGTAAAGGTTAAATGGAGAAGTTTGAAGGATTATGATGAAATGACGATGATGGAAACGGCATCGGTCCCAGTGGCTATTTTTCATAGTCAATTAAAGTAAGCGGAAGCCACGTGAGAGACATTTGGAGGAGTAATTTTTTTTTTTTTATAACATACAGGGTAAAATTTAAATACTAAACATTGCCCCACAAAACTATACAGACAGTTTGAGTGTGAGATCAGAATCTCGCTTAATTATCCATTACAATGTAAAAATTTACTTATTACTAATGGTTAATTATGATTGAAGACCGAGATTTTAGGAGATGTTTCTTTAACATGATTTTAAATATAGATTTTTTATTTTCAGATCTAATATTCTTAGGTAGACTATTCATTAAGTAAGGAAGGCGTTTTCTTAATTACCTATCACCATAATAATTAATTCTAATACTCCGAATAGATAAAGATTAAAAAAAACACAGATGATTAAAAACAACACAGATGATTAAAAACAACACAGATGATTGCCGTTTACTTTATACTCGACCGACAAGAGCAGCGCTCTTAAGTTTATAATGATGATGAATTAGTTCGGAAATAAGGGTTCTTCTTCTTCTGTCAAGTGGTTATCGAGTCTATGAACTCGATGAACCCTGGTGTCAGAGTTTTTAAACCGCCTAGTAGCACAACTATCAGGCCTATGACATGGTTTTGTGTAACGCCCACTATCAAAGACAGCGACCGGGACCGACGGCTTAACGGGCACGTTAAGGTAAAAGAAAAAGATTTCGTGCTTCGGAGGGCACTCCGAAGCACGAAATCTTTTTCTTTTCGGACAATCAGGTGATTCAGCCTGCAATGTCCTACCCAAACTGAGGAAAAGTTCACAAAGTGATAAATTCTCAAATATCAACTATTTTGTGTTTTCCCCTGTGGGAATCGAACCCAGGACCTCCGGATCGGGAGTCCATGGCACTAGCCACTAGACCACGGAGGCAGTTATAAGGGTTTATTGGGTCATTCATTGACTCTATGACCTCTCAAACCAAACTTAAACAAACCATTAAAAACTACACACGACGTATATATTCAAAGCCGATGAAAACTTTGTAACATTCAACGTCAGACCTGTGGTTCTGGGTCTCATTAAAATAAATGGAATGTTGTGAAAGTAGATCCTACTAGTCTTCTCACTTGACTTTTCTCTCATGTTAGTTAATATGTTCTGCTCTTCAAATATAATTTATACAAGTTCTAAGTTAAAACTTTCACCAAAAGTTTTTTTGCCACTATTGGTAAAAACACATTATTCACTATAAACGCAGTCAATCGAAAAACCTAAAAAATTTTCAACATAATCAAGTTTTAGTAATTAAGATGATTTACATACATACTTAAAATCACGCATTTATCCCTAATGGGGTAGGCAGAGCAAAAACGACCTAAACAAAGGTCGTTCCGCCACGTCTGACAAGTTTTGATTGTTATTTTATTTTATTACAGATGATTATGTACCTATATTGCTATAGTGGCAGATTGTCAGCCCATCACGTGACTTACAATATGCTGAAACACTCGAATCCCTTAGCTGGTTTATACAGCATGCCCGGAAGGAGATGCAGCTGGCACATTCTATGTTTTTCTATTGCTCCCAGACCAGCATATAGGATAATTTAGAACCTAATAAATTTGCGATTCATTGTTCCTTGTAGGTCTACATTATCTTAATTTACTATACCTAATTTAATTCTGTTGGACCGGTTTTTTGATTCATTGCATTTTCAGTGAATTATGATCTTTTTACTGATGGGGGTGCCACTTGGCTAGTATTGTCCTTAAGCTATTCTAACATGCGATCTACGCAAAAAAAAAAAACTTTGCATTAGGTACCTCAAGCACGATACGACTCGTTTATGTAGGTACCTAATTATCTAGAGACACAAAATATATTCTAGTTCTCAATATCGGTATAGATGATACTTAATAAAATTAAAGACTTTTTTAAATGGCATTTACAGACAAACAATGTTCTTTTTTTATACTATATAAGTTCTGTAACGTAATGATAAATCAGCTTAAACTGCGATGAGGTCGCAGCTGGTCCGGATATTTTAGTAAATGAGGAGGACATCTACGCTGACGGAGGTACAAAGCGACTCTTTAGATTACTCTTACGAATAAAATAAAGGACGGATGTGGTAAGATTTTTAAACCGATAATACCGGGTGTAAGGGATAGTGTCCCGCACACTGATAGGGGTTGCTCAGTCAACGAAACTGAACATCATCAGGACATTCTTTCAGGAAATGAAAAAAAAATGCACATACAATTGTTTTAACACTCCCTGAAAAAAAGAAATATTATGCTGAAAAAAGGTCCAGGTGATAGTTGTTCAGTAAATTTGACTCAGTAAGTCCTATAAGTTTTCAGGACGCTGTCCCTTACACCCCTTAGAAAAAGAACAATATCAATTTTGGTTCGTACTAGTGACAATTACAGAGCGTTGCTTGCTTAACAGTGCTCAGTTTTATTTGACAGAACATTTGCAAGATCTGACAGAAAAGCTCTTACTACTAATTGTTATGTCGTGTCTTGTTGAACTTCGATGTCAAAGTTTTTTGAACCATCTTATAATTGTTTTTCTAAATTATGCTGTCGACGTTCTGCCTGCTCTCTGGAATTAGGCGTAACTTTACGACGAGTGTACTTTTTGTCAGGGAAATACCACATTCTTCCATGCTGGACTGGGAGCGCGAGAAAAACATAGAGTGTGCTAGCTGCATTTCCTCCCAGGCATGTTGTAGAATCCAGCTAAGGGGTTCTTGGGTTTCGATTTATTATAATTTAGGCGATGGGCTGACAACCTGTCACTACAGCAATATACCTACAAATCTATCTTAAATAACCCTCAAATCTTTGTCAGACGTGGCGGAACGACCTTTGTTTAGGTCGTTTACGCTCTGCCCACCCTATTAGGGATAAAGGAGTGATTAAATATATGTATGTATGTATACTATAACTATGTATACTTAAACATTTTAGTATTCATTTTTCAATATTTCCAGACATTCATGCATACAATGTAATTTTTTCACTGAATGCAAATTCTGTTACGTAATGATAAATCAGCTTAAATTGCGATGAGGTCGCAGCTGGTTCAGATATTTTAATAGATTTACCACATCCAACCTCCATGGAGGTCCTAGAGCGTCCGCTGTCCCCAACCCGCATAGTGCGCTCGTCCATCTGTCACAGAGAGCCCAGTAAATTACCGGCCTTCATCATCCCCTGACCTGTCCCGAGATACCACACGGGGCTGAGACCGTTTTTATTAAGCGTGAGCTATGCTGTGATAATTGGCTAGCTGATAGGAAAGTACAAGAAGAAATAGCATTTCATCAATTATTATGGAGTTTATTTGTAACTAGCGCCCCGCCCCGGCTTCGCACGAAAATTATCAGTGTTTCTCTACTATATTATGCATGTTTTATACATACAAACCTTCCTCTTGAATCACTCTATCCATTAAAAGAGACCGCATCAAAATCCGTTGCGCAGTTTTAAAGATGTATGCATACATAGGGATATATGGACAGAGAAAGCGACTTTGTTTTATACTATGTAGTGGTTATACCGAATGTGGGACAGCGTACCCTGAATAACTTTCACCATACAATTATTTAAAGAAAAAAAAAGCATTTTCATACAAAATTATCACTTTGATAAGACAATTTGTTTGGAAAAGAAAAATATTTGTTCATTTCAAAAAATATATTTTCGGATGAAAGTTGTTCAGTTTTGTTGACTGAGAAACTCCTATTCAGTTTCTGGTATACTGTTCCGTACACCCGGAAAAACTATGAATTTTATACAGAGTATGATCACCTGTCAAATTCTTAAAATTACGCATACTATACTCTCAAGTAATGTACCGAATGATTTAACACCTATGTACCTATTCTTCCATGCTGGACTGGGAGCGAGAGAAAAACATAGAATGTGCCAGCTGCATATCCTCCCGTGCATCCTGTAAAAATCAGCTGAGGGATCAGAGGATTTCAGTATTTTGCAATTTTAGGCGATGGGCTGATACCTACAAATCTATCTTAAATAACCCATAAATAAACCTTTGTCAGATGTGGCGAAACGAGCGACCTTTGTTTAGGTTGTTTACACTCTGCCTACCCCATTAAGGATAAAGGCGTACCTATACTTTACATATATATTCTTTATTCCACTAAAATATAAGAAATGAAGTTTACAGAAAGGTATGCAAGGGCGAACTTATTTCTATGAAGAGATCTCTTCCAGCTAACCCACTGATAGTTGAGAGAATGAGAAACATTTTAAGGGCAAGACAAATACAATGGAATGTAAACTAAAAATTACTCTAAATTACATGAAGTAGAACTATTAAACGTAAAAATAATAAATCAAGAAGATTACGTAAACTATAGAATGTGTTACCAACACCTATGGCTACAGTATGGTGATCTGCCACAGAGAGAGCCCAGTAAATTACCAGGCCCTCGTCATCCCATGCCTGTCGTGAAATATCACCGCACGATACTACGGTGAAAACAGTTTTATTAATGGCGGACTGTGATACGAGTAATGCTATGAGGAAACGTAAGTATGTAATAATCACTACATAGTATAAAACAAAGTCGCTTTTTCTGTCCCTATATCCCTATGTATGCATAATCCTTTAAAACTACGCCACGAATTTTGATGCCGTTTCTTTAAATGGATAGAGTGATTCAAGAGGAAGGTTTATATGTATAATACTTGCATAACATAGTAGAGAAACAATGATAGTTTCCGTGCGAAACCGGGGCGGGTCGCTAGTAGTCTATAAAATACAAGTGCGAGTAAGTTTAAGCTTGAAAATAGGTCATAATCTTTTAGATACATACATATAATCACGCCTTTATGCCTATTGGAGTAGGCAGAGCGTAAACGACCCAAACAAATGTCGTTTCGCTACGCCTAACAAAGTTTTGTGGGTTATTTAAGATAGATTTGTTGTGACAGGTTGTCAGCCCATCACCTAAATTGCAATATATAGAAACCCTCAGATCCCTTAGCTGGTTTTTACAGCATACCCGGGAGGAAATGCACCTGGCACATTCTAATAATCTTTACGACTCGTATTTATCGATTTATGAAGCGATCTCAAACATGAGAGAAATATTAAGTATGGTTTGGACGGGCTAGTTTGTACTGAAATAACATTTCTGATACGAACTCAAACTCGCTGTCACTCATGAGAGATTATTTATTTAAGCACTAGCTAATACCAGTGCCGCAGTTACATAAACTGTTACTATCCCCTTCATAAAATTTCTACCTTCAATGTTTTCAGTGCATCATGAAATATGAAGGCTGTACAGAATTGGGGATTGCGCAACCATCTCACCACCTTTACAGCTAAAAGCCAGTGAAAATTCTACCGAATTTCACAACACGTGAACATCCAACTTTTCCTGCACCCATAGTCCGAACTTGAAAGTCTGCTCAGTGATAAAACGCTGGAAACACGTCGAAGGTTCTCGAATGTTCCAAAGCTACAATGTTTCAGCTGCATTCTAATAGACACATAGACGCGAGCGCCTGCCAAAATCATGTTTGCATCCGCTCCTCAGGTGTAATCTCGCGAGAACTTTTCTGTTTATTTTCCCTTCCAATTTTGCCGGAGTGCCTGCCAAGGTGTCTGATGCTGGCTTACAGAGTTGGTATGTATGGGATGGTATTTTGGCGAACAATATTTGGAATCTATGAATTTACTGCGTCGTTAGAACTCTTCCAACTTTCCTTGTTTCATTTCTGCACGAAACCGAACAGTTTTTTTCTTTTCCATATCATCTAAAACTTTAAATAGCGATTACTTCATTAGATATTTGTCAAAGATATATGATTTAGTCAAATGTATCTTATCTTATAAATGATTAACTCGTCATGGCACTACTTGCTGGCCAAAAGTGTCTCTCCGTTCTATCTTTTAAATTCAATTTTATAAAAAAAAAATGTTGGCGGAATTGAGGAAGCCCGCCAATTTATCTTCCCGTGTATTTGTAAGTTTAAACCTGCTTTTAAGTTTGTAGCAGTTTCGAGCTAGTGTTCAACTTTGTTTTTAAAATAATTCTAAGTTTTCCTCGCCTGTTTTGTTTGTCTTTATAGTAAGCTTATAAATAATATTCTCAAGAATATTACCTTTAATCTCCACCTTATAAAGTTTCTTGTGGCAGAGAATAGTCAGACCAAATATTTCTTATCACTACCTAGTTAGTCAAACTGTATATAGATAATAGTCAAAATATGTTAAAAGCATTCCATGACAAATTGTATAGTAGAACAATTTAATAACTCATAATCACATTTAAAACATGTATCAATTTAATGTTATTTCTATTTCAGCTCGTAATTATTTCAATAACATGGATGCAATCCGTTATTGAAAATCTGTTAATGACAAACAATGAAATTTTGATACTAAATTGTGATTTAATTTAATGTAGCTGACTATACGAACCCCATTTTTTATTGTCATTGATAAATTGGCCAAAATATCACTATTAATAATACATACATACATATAATCACGCCTTTATCCCTAATGGGGTAGGCAGAGCGTAAACGACCCAAACAAAGGTCGTTCCGCCACGTCTGACAAAGTTTTGAGGGTTATTTAAGATAGATTTGTAAGTATATTGTAGTGACAGGTTGTCAGCCCATCGCCTAAATTACAATATACTGAAACCCTCGGATCCCCTACCTGGTTTTTACAGCATACCCGGGAGGAAATGCAGCTGACACATTCTATGTTTTTCTCTCGCTCCCAGGCCAGCATGGAAGAAAATTAATAATTAAAAACTTATTTTATTCTAGCTAATTTTGACCAAAGAAATTGTTTATTGCCGAACCTGCTTAGCTCTGTGTGTAATAAAGCATACTAACCCTCACATTTATAATTTAATGAAAGAGATTGATTATGTTCTTTCATGCTGAACTGGGAGCGAGAGAAAACCATAGAATGTAGCAGCTGCATTTCCTCCCGGGCATGCTGTAAAAATCTGCCAAGGGATCCGAGGGTTTCTGTATGTTGCAATTTAGGCGATAGGCTGACATCCTGTGACTATAGCAATATACATACAAATCTATCTTAAATAACCCTCAAAACTTTATCAGCCATGGCGGAACGACCTTTGTTTAGGTCGTTAACACTCTATCTACCCCATTAGGGGTAAAGGCATGACTATATGTATGCATGTGTTAATTATGTCCAAGTCAATTCCTCCATTCAAATGACATTACCCTCCCTCAATATCCGCTGAGTGGCCACTATCAATATCCATATCGATAAGTTACATAACTACCTATAGTTATGACAACCCCGCATTAGTGGATTACACACTAAAGCTTTCGTCTCCTAGACGACCTGTAATCGGCTTTGTGACCCTTTTCCAAGGAGTTACTCAGATCAGGACATCGCATCGGTTTATCAATGCTTAACTACCCCTGTAGTATAAAATAGTTTGAAACGGACTCTCGGTTCGGAGATAGTGGGTTCAAAACCTCACGGAGGAAGACAAAAATAAAATTATAAAATTACTGTCCTAGTTAGGTTAGATTAGGTTAATCAACAACTTAAGGTGACGATACTAGCCAAGTAGCGCCCCCATTAGTAAAAAAAACATAATTCACTAAAGACGCACTAAATCTAAAAGCGGCCCAACGGAATCAAGTTAGTAATTAGGACCATTTAGAACGTTATAACTATGAATCGGTAATTTATAAGGTTCTAAATTATCTTAATTACTATAACCGATTCTGTTGGACCAGTTTTTCGATTTACTGCGTTTTAGTAAATTATGTTTTTTTTTTTATATATGGGGTCGCCACTTGGCTAGTATCGTCACCTTACAAGGGTTATTCCGCCATGCATGCCAAGTTTCGTCAGACGTGATACGTACCTAATATAATATTTTTATATAATATTATATACGTATACTAGTTGTTCATCGCATTGTGCATCTTGCTGTTCACCGTTTAGTAATAAAGAATAACTAACTATGTGGCAAGAAAAATATTTGAAACATATTATGAACAGATTCCGTAAAACAGAAGGTATTAAGCTACGGTGTTAAGACCTCTAAGACCAAGTGCATTACTCTCTGTCTATGATAGTGGAGCATTGTACACGTTGTACACTAATGGTCATTTAGTGTACGTGCTCACAGTCCTGCGGGATATTTCTTACAACTAGACGTACAATGTACCTACATTCTCTTGCTACGTGAGCGTGTATGATTACAGCATGTTTCAAAAATCTCATTCAGCTTATTCTTAATCTTTTTCTGTCGTGTGGGTTATCAGCTTGTTTGATCTGGATGAAACCTAGACTGAGTTATTTTAAATCTTAGTCCAATTCTATCACAATCACAGATTAAAGGCCTTTTTTACGTTTATAATTTTAAGACTGCCGCATAGCCGTATTTGTGCTGGGCACTTGTCGGTGGAGTAATCTCCAATTTTCTCTGTCTTCTGCCAACGATTTCCTTTCCGTGTTACGACTTGACATTCACTTTCTCTTTAATTTGGTCAGAGTAACTGCATCTCGGTCTTCCCCTTCCTCTCTTGCCTTCTAATACCTTCTATGATTTTTTTTAAGAATTCGTCATGTCGAATCACGTGGCCTATCATTCTTCCACTTTACTACAAAGAATTCCATGCGTTAGTCTACGTAAAATGATGTTTTATTTTTGTAAGCTATATTGCATTATGATACTCTTTGTCATGTGGCTTCACGAATAGCCACTGTCTACGCTTCGGAGAACAATAGTGCCACCATTATTAAGTTAAGCGGGAGAACATTACAAATCTCTGTTTGGGAACTTTGTGGTTATTGTATGATATCAATCATTTGCGTTTCTCTCATTCTGTTAATAACTTGCACTGGGATATGATTTAAAAAGAACACAATATATGTATAGGTAATACTATTTGTTAAGTTGATACGATGAGTGTTTTCTGACTAGACAGCACGTCCACGGCAACGGCAACGGCACGAAGAGATCATATATGAAAATTAATGAAATGATACTTGCCGGCACGGCAATGTCACGGCAACGACACGGCAGTGATTCCCACCGGTATCATTGTGTGTGTGTGCTCAGAGGAGAGTTTTAGTTAGGCAGACGATACCATCCAGTGGAAAAACACAACCACGGTATCTTAGCGATGTCTTCATCGTGCCGTTGCCGTGCCGTCTAGTGGAAAAACAGCCATTCTAAAGGACGTATCTCAAGAATGAAATAAATATATTTTAATGAACTTCTTTTTCTTTAAATACTAAGAAATTTTCTGTGGCTACTAAATTACATTTTCTACACATTCAAATCTTATGGAAATCACACCTAGCAATTTCAATCACTAACCTACAAATTTTCAAACTTAGTTACATCCACCCCTTTACCAAACACATTATTAGAATCGCCTCTCCACCCTTTACAACCACATATTGTTTTTGCCCACAATAGTTATAGTTCCAAAGCAATAGTTTAAATACGTTTCATCTCGCACTATAAATCATCGGGAGCCGTGAGCACCTAAATCTCAGAATGCAATTTATGGAGTTGGGATATTGCGGTGGTAACACCAGTTATATGTGTGGTACAGATAACTGTCCTATATGAATATGTACGTGTAGTTAGTTTACCTAGCATATAATCTTTCAATGATGTGGAGCATGATACTTGTTTACTTACTTACTTTGCTTTTACTTCCTTACCTGTGGAAATCAAGCGGGCACCCTCTATTGCAGTTTTTAAAGAGCTTGTAAATAAATATTTCCTACATTCTCCTACATAGCACCAGATTGACTTAAGTAATTACCTACTGTGTTTTAATTATATTATCTATTATCTATTTTGGTATTTTGTTTTTCACAATCTCACTTCCCCATATGAATGAAATATTGCATTTTCCTCTCTCTTATAGCATATTATATTAGTTTATTATATTAGTTTATTATATTATAATTGTACCTATGTATTAGTCTATTGTACCTATTCGTATTTATGTAACTAGTAAGTACATTGTCTGTGTATTCTATTTAAATTTATAACAATAGTAACTGCACTATCCCGCACAATATTAGAAAACTACTCCTTTACCCAAAGGTTGCCTGGCAGAAATTGCTACCCTAGCAATAAGGCCGCCTAATTGTAATCAGTTTGTTTCGTAATGTTTGTTCCTATACAATGTGTTATTTATGTGCAATAAAGAATATTTGTATTGTACCAGGCCACTCAGAAAGTATTGCGATAAATAGTTTTTATATATGGCAGACTGGCCGGTTAGAATCTTTTTTGAAAATATGATTACTTGTAAGTAAAAATATGTGTGTTCCATTTTCAAAATTTCCCTCCACATTTTTTGCGAGCCAATTCAAAGTATCGTGTCTTACTGAAAAATGGATCTGCGCCGGGAACATTTTAGAGCCGACCCCGTGAGATACGGGATAAGGCTAGGGAGATAATGCTTTCTAGTGATGTTTTATGTCCTAAATAATGCCTTTAAACAAAAAATTAGAAAGGCAGACTAATAAAATTTAATTAGCCTTAATGTCAGATTACACAGTTTTGAGCACATCCAATTGCTTGGATCTCCTATTTCACAGATAAGTCAAAGTTAACGTCAAATAGTTTAGTTATAAAATTAAATCAAATCTACGAAAAGAACCCATAAAACTTTATCCACTATAGCACGAAGGCAGTTTACCAAAGCTAAAAAACTATATAAAAAACAGCCTCTCAAAATATTCTGAATAAATAAGATAACGTAAATAAATATTTACCCATAGAAGGCCTTTCGTCAAACGTACGGTCACAAAGATTTGCATTTGCTTGATACGAAAGGGATGGGAAACGTAGCAGATTTATTTTTCGATAAAACTAAAAGTTGTTATTAAAATAAAATATTGAACGAAAATAACATGTTCTGATTAATGTCTAAAAATTTGCTGATATTTAAGTTTCTATCAACAAAAATGAGCTTTAAAAAGTAAAATATTCTAATATCCAGGAAAAGTTTACTTAAACACAGGTAATAAAACTACGGTATGAAAAGCTAGTTTTATACCTATTAAATTCACACAGGATTTAAAAAGATTAAATGCATTTTTTGCAACTGGTCCACAACGGTTTATTTCTATTGTTATATTGTGAGTGGATTTTTGGACATGGACAGGACAAGCGCAGACAGGATTATCAGTATTTTAAAATGTATTGTTTTTTGTCCAAGTTCAATCAATCTTTGTAGATTTTCCGTAGTGACACACTCAAATTACACAATATAGTCATAGTAAAGGTAAAAATGTGACATACCGGGTGTAAAAGACACCGTTTAATAGGGGTTGCTCAGTCAACGATACTAAACAACTTCAACCAAGAAATTCTTTCAGGAAGTGAAAATATAAATTATTTTTTCCATACAAAATGTCCACCTCGATCAAACAATTTGTATGGAAAAGCTAAACTTCTTTTCCTTTTCCTGAAAAAAAAATCCCGGTTGAAGTTGTTCAGTGTCGTTGAATGAGCAACCCATAGGGGTTGCTGTCCCTTACACCCCGTATTAGGTATATCGATACCTCAATGTCTTCTGCTTCTCATCACTACAAGAAAAGTTGAAAACATCCCTGGGCAGACAATAAATATTCACCAAGTATCTCACCCGCGTGCTCCGGGACGGATGTAAATGCACGCTGAAACATTTAGACCACGTACGGATGCGGATAGTGTCGGACGCGAAACGGATCTCGGATATGCGGATGCGTGCGGAATGCGTATCTGTCAGCCTAGAACACATGGGGTTTAAGCCTTTCAAACGCAAATATGCGGCCGTTCGAAACGTGAGGCAGGCCTTTGATATTATACTTTCTGGTCAAAGAATTTTGTTGGTCACAAACGGTGACAGAACGGAAGATATTCTATTTTGGGAACAAACTCGACGCTTTTAATTAATGACAAAATTGTACTTCCCAAAAACAAGTATTTACTGAGCAGTTTCCAGGACAGAGAAAATGTAAGCCACCTTTAAACCCAATCGAATTTATTCCGGTGACAGTCGCGGGTAATCGCAGCGATGTTGACAAATAGACCGGCCTGTCCCGCCTCTTCGCTGTTCGATCTTCCAAATATCGAACGCTACAATAACTCATTCGACGAAACAGAGTTCGAAATCCGAAATTCCGACTATAAATTAGTCGCGGTCTGTAAATCGCGAGGTAAATGGAAATATTCGCTTGCGGAATTTAACGCGGATACAGAATCCTTTATCCGGACCGATTACGTAAAATGGAAACTGAAATGTTTGATCATCCGAGCAATAAATTGAAAATAAAAATCGAATTTTAATAACTACAAAAAATATTCCAATTAAATATCAGTTTTGCAGGAATTAAAAATACTCCACTTGCAGCCCCAAGCAAGATACGTCCAAAGGTTTTTTTTTTTTAGTTCTATAAAAACACAATAGCAGATTTTATATTTGGAACACACATCCGGCACAACACGGCATTTCCATTAGGGCTGTCGACACGGTCGCAAGTTTTTCTCAACCTATTCTGATTCCAACAATCTCATCAAATCACGGCTGCGAAAGGTACCAAGGGAGCTGATTGAATTGAGGCCCGGTACCTGCGCCATATTTCTTTGCCGGCTTCCCCAAATTGAACTTTTACCGACAGTTAAATGTACTTTAATCTGATTGAACTCACGACTTAGATAAATCGCGATGGCGGGCGACATTTGAATTTTTGGAACGAGAAAGCTTTTGCGGAAGGTTTTGTTAAGTGATTAATAGCACGCACTTTACGCAAACATGACTTGACTGCATCCATTTTTCATGTGAGGCAATCACACTAATGTACGAATAGATTGAAAGTGCAATCAAAGGAAATATGTTCAAATAAAAATAACTTAAAAAGTAAAGAGATTAATTTTAACACTATACTTTCCTAACGTACCCTCGTTCAATCACCTAGATTAGGTAGCCGACTTCGAGAAATACGAGATAAGGCCAGGATGATGAATGATGGATAGACTTGCCTAACGTTACGGTATCATTATTGTTTTTCAAGCCTCACAATTAATCTCATGCACGTATTATTGAACAGTCGGTAAAATTTCTTATTCCCAAGGAGGCTATGTTTTATAACATTTTCATAATGATTATACAAAAAAAAATATGTAAACAATAATCCATATAATGCTAATCAAATCTACAATCGATAGTTTCTCTAACCCGCTCACGCTTCTCATAACAAATGCATGGTCTTCCACTTTATTTATTTACATGGCCGGACCGATAAATCCGGGACTCCTATCGCAAGGGGGACTTTTATTGAACCTTATATTTAGTATACACCCTGCAGATCAATACTACGATACTATTGTTGGGGATTTGTACAGTAACCGCACAAATAAAAACAAAAAGATTACCATTTTGTAAATAAACAGTTATGACATTACATTTATGACGTAATCATACGAGTATATATAGATAGTCACGCCTTTATTTCTAATGGGGTAGGCAGAACGTATACGACCTAATTAAAGGTCGTTCCGCCACGTCTGACAAAGTTTTGAGGGTTATTTAAGATAGATTTGTTGCTAGATTAGATATTGCTGAAGTGACATTCTATGTTTTTTCTCGCTCCCAGTCCAGCATGGAAGCAGGATATAATAAACAAGCGACCCGCGCTGGCTTCGCACGGAAATTATCGTTGTTTTTCTACTATATTATGTATGTATTATACATATAAACCTTCTTCTTGAATCACTCTATCCATTAAAAGAAACTGCATCAACATCCGTTGCGTAGTTTTAAATATTTATGCATACATAGGAATATAGGGACAGAGAAAGCGATTTTGTTTTATACTATGTAGTGATTTATACTATACAAGATTCTATTGCATCATACGTATAGATTTTGTAGTCAAAATCTTTTCTCTGTGCCAAGGCGGACGGTTCGTAAACTTTTGTTGCACTGTCTATTGTTTTGATTGTCCTCTGATTTCCGCGATCGGCAGTCTTTTATCGTCTCTCTAAGGTCGGGTTTAGTGCTGTTGCGTTCTGTTTCACGGAGTTACGGGAAGGGCCTTGATCTAGAGGGACGGTTTTATGTGCAAGCTGACTGGTTAATATAAATTTCTTTGCCTACAAAGTAACAAATATTTGACGTTAATGTAACTGCAGTGTAAAGGTACGCAATAAGTACTATACTTTTATAAATTTAGCCATTATTTGTTATTCTTTGGGAGTAAATAAAGATATATATATAAAGATAAACAAATAATGTCTTATCGACACTAATCGACCTACGATAACAAAATTAAGGTATCAGCCTATTACAACATAATTTCCAATGAAACCAAATTTATAAAAGTATAGTACTTATTGCGTATATATATATACATAAAGTATATATATATATATATATACATAAAGTAGTAGTTAAGGAGTAGTTATTTGTATAATAATAATTATATGATCGTAGAGTAGATGGCTGATGAATTTCATAGATAGTGGACTATACAGGATTTTTACTGGGTACGAAAATCCTAAAACTGCTACAAATAATATATATATATATACATATATATATGTATATATATATATATATATATATACAGTAAAAATCCTCTATAGTCCACTATCTATGAAATTCATCAGCCATCTACTCTACGATCATATTATTATTATTATACAAATAACTACTCATCTGAATACATTCTGAAGTTTATGCAACGTTGACATGAGTTTTTTATATCAGCTTTTTAAATTAACAAATGGCATGTAATTTTGGACAATTCCAGTGAATCGAGGGGTCCAATTAACGTGGCGAGACGCGAGCTATTTATCATGGGCAGACCGCGGTCACGATCCTCGTACCCATGGCTCGTAGCACACCGATACGGCGTAGCACTCCGCTACGATTTAATGTAGTCATTCGTAGCGGAATGCAGTTTGTCGGTCGTGTCATGAAAAATTGTTTTAATAAAGCCTTTGCACGTGATTCCGGAGTTTATGGAACATAACCTTTAACATATTTAAAATGCTAAGTAAATGAGCGTGAGCGTAATCATGTGGGTTTCTCGTTGTTTTTTTTTATGAATGTTAATAAATGTTATGCTCCGAATCTGGGAATTGTGAGTTAGTACAAGAGTTAAGTTTGGTCATACAGGTCTGATAAATGTAAGTTGGTAAAAGGTACATCTCTTTTATCATTAAAACATCAAAAATCTACATTTTGTAAACTTAATGATAGGATGCAAAAAAAAAATGCACCGTCGTATTTATTGATACGATTAACATACATACATACTATCACGCCTGTATCCCTAATAGGTCCCTACGATTAACTATGTAGCTTTAAGATTACCTTTAAAAAATCTATTCCACCATCTCATCTCTCCAGTAATTTAATCAATAAAAATAATGCCCAGTCACCGCCTCATAATCACAGCCAACCATAAGTTATGTGCAATATGTGGACCCATCACTCAGCAAACAAAAAAATCCCCACATCAAAACTCAATTACGTTTTCATCAGCGCGCATTACACTCCGGCATGCAAGCACATGCAAGCGAATTCAGGTACAGATTTATTACTGTGCCCACCGGCTGCGGTGTGTGCAGGCAAACAACGGCTAAAAGCCGAAAGCCGCACCAAAATTAAGCCCATTACGGCCGGCCGCAGCGACTGGCGGCTTTTCGGTGCGGCCTGCAATCGGGAGGACAATGATAGTGAAACAAGTTGGTTTTGTTTTGGAATTGACTTTGTTTTTTGACTGTTTGGCGATTGATTTTGTTAGCAAAGGTAATTGATAGCGTTCGTTTTTTTCGGTTTCACAGTTTGACGTAGCAACGTTGCAGCATAGCAGTGTTTGTTGTACGCTGTACTTATTTAAAATGTAAATATTCGAAACATAGAATTAAACCTAGGAATGTGAGAATCCTACATTGGGTGAGTGTAATTTTGATTTTTATTTGATAATTAGTTGCTTGTAATGATTTGTTCATCATGGCGGGAGATAAAGGGGAGGCCTTTGGCCAGCAGTGGGACCAATAGGCTATAAAAAATAATAATGTTGTTTTGTTTTTGTGTTTTTAAGCATAACAATCTATAAATAGTATTCATTATTTGAAATTACTTATTGATGTTGATGAATGATGTTGTTTTAAAAGTACATATCAGATTAATGTTTTTATTATTCCACAAATAACATTGTAGCATTGTTGCAACTTTCAGCTTCAAACTGTGCTAGAATAGTGCTTAGAGTGTATGTGAAGTTAATTAATGTCGCCGCAACATCCGGCTACATTTACCGGGTAATATACGCGGCTACGCGGTAGGAACGTGATCATTGTAATCTTATACATACATACATATAGCCATGCCTTTATCCCTAATGGGGTAGGCAGAGCGTAAACGACCAAAACAAAGGTCGTCCCGCCACGTCTGACAAAGTTTTGAGGGTTATTTAAGTTAGATTTGTAGGTATATTGCTGTAGTGACAGGTTGTCAGCCCATCACCTAAATTACAATATACTGAAACCCTCGGATTCCTTAGCTGACTTTTACAGCATCCCCAGGAGGAAATGCAGCTGGTGCATACTATGTTTTTGTCTCACTCCCAGTCCAGCATGGAAGTTAATTAATCTTATCATTAGTCAATATTACAATTTACTTGACTGTAAATTGATTTTTCAAAGTTTCATTTAGACCAACAACGAATGGGTTATTTTTTTTTTTACAAAAGTTGTATCTGGTAAGGCATTACTCTCTGTGTCTTTTTGCTGCCAATCAGAGACAATTTCACACTCCTGCTTTTGATCTAAAGGAAAATGGTACTAGTAGTCCATTCTTCTTCTTAGCGAGTGGATTCTCGAGTCGAACAACGACCCAATGAACCCTGATGTCAGAGTTTTCAAACCGCCTAGCACGTTTTAGCACAGCTATTAGGCCTATGACATGGTTTTGAAGAACGACCACTATCAAAGACAGCGACCGGGACCGACGGCTTAACGTGCCCTCCGAAGCACAAAATCTTTTTTCTTTTGCGGACAATCAGATGATTCTGCCTGCAATTTCTCAACCAAACTGAGAAAACCTCACAAAGTAACAAACTGACAAATATCAACTTCGTGTTCCCCCCTGGGAATCGAACCCAGGACATCCGGATCGTAAGCCCATGGCTCTGACCAGTAGTCCATGGTACTAGTTAATCACTGGCATGGCATGTCACACAATAAACTGTATGTCTTCGGCGAACACTGAGCTTTGCTGAACTTGTCAAATAATCAGTGCAATAAGTTACGCAGAGTCTATCAAATACTTCCATGCTGGACTGGGAGTGAGAGAAAAACATAGAATGTGCCAGCTGCATTTCCTCCCGGGCATGCTGTAAAAACCAGCTAAGGGATCCGAGGGTTTCAGTATATTGCAATTTAGACGATGGGCTGACTACCTGTCACTACAGCAATATACCTACAAATCTATCTTAAATAACCCTCAATACTTTGTCAGAAGTGGCGGGACAATCTTTGTTTAGGTTGCTTACGCTCTGCCTACCCCATTAGGGATAAAGGCGTGATTATATGTATGTATGTATGAGTCTATCAAAATAAGTGTAGGAAACTGTAGTTTTTAAAAGAACCTAAGGCCAACTCTCTCATTATATGAGTCTTATAGTTACGCCGTCGAGCCCCTGTGACTTAGAATTTGGGTACAACACTTATTTAATGACTGATTATAGTACTGTTTGATATGTTGATCCATAACCCGAGGGGTGCCGGACTGGCACACTCGGGAAAAAATAAATATCGGGTCAATTCATTAATGCTGGCCTGGGAGCGAGAGAAAAACATAGAATGTGCCAGCTGCATTTCCTCCCGGGTATGCTGTAAAAACCAGCTAAGGGATCCGAGGGTTTCAGTATATTGTAATTTAGGCGATGGGCTGACAACCTGTCACTACAGCAATATACTTACAAATCTATCTTAAATAACCCTCAAAACTTTGTCAGACGTGGCGGAACGACCTTTGTTTGGGTCGTTTACGCTCTGCCTACCCCATTAGGGATAAAGGCGTGATTATATGTACGTATGTATGTATGTATTCATTAATAAAGGAATAAATAAATAAATACTAAATCTAAATATAATAAAATAACAAAGTGTTTAAGTGTTTTTACTAACCAAAATGGATCTGTATAATCTGATTAAATAAATGAATTATTATTATTATTAAGTCCCTCTTTTTTTTCGCTTATATATCGAAAGTTTGCAATAAATAAGCAAAAGCTTGTTTAATTATGTACAAAAACGTAGTACAAACTTTTCTTCTCGGATCAATTAAAAGATGTGTTTAGAAAAATTTACAATATTCTCAAATTAATTTCCTTACTGTCTGAGTGATTGATGAACTCATAAACGCAGAGACCCTAAACAACTAAAGCTAGAAAAATGAACAGAAGGTTTCTTTAGACTATAACTTTCCGGTAACAAAGGATTTTTAAATTTTTCACCCGGGTTAAACAGGGTATGGAAGTTTGTATGGGGTCTTTTTTTAAAATGAAATGAAAGTATGTTTTTATACAAATTTTATGAAATTACACTTTTTCCCTTCTTCACCCTTTTGGAGATGGATATACGAGTATCAAAAAGTTAAAGCACATGTTTAATAAATTTTATTATTAAAATTAAAAATTAAAAATATTTATTTCAGTAACTTAATCCTAAGTTTACATAAACTAAGGTGGGAGTTTCCATTTAAGCGAAAATAATTACTTGTATAAGGAAACACCGCTCTTCTTATAACAATAACAGATAGGTTCAAGTTACCACCGAAATATAATTTATGAAATTTTTAGAAAACTTAATTTTATCAACCTAAAATTACATACATACATATAATCACGCCTTTATCCCTAATGGGGTAGGCAGAGCGTAAACGACCTAATCAAAGGTCGTTCCGCCACGTCTGACAAAGTGTTGAGGGTTATTTAAGATATATTTGTAGGTATATTGCTGTAGTGACAGGTTGTCAGCCCATCGCCTAAATTACAATATACTGAAACCCTTGGATACCTTAGCTGGTTTTTACAGCATGCTAGGGAGGAAAAGCAGCTGGCACATTCTATGCTTTTCTTTAGCTCCCAGGCCAGCATGGAAGTAACCTAAAATTAGTTTTGGTAAATTAAACATACATATTTTATGGCTGCGTGTGTGTGTGTGGATGTAATGCTTTATGAGTGCTAGGGTACGTGAATTAGTATGAATGTAAACTTTTATAACCATCTTCACCTATTCATACTGGTAATAGTAGTAACGAACATATAGACTTTCACCTATTTATACTAGTATTAGATGGTTATAATGAATATATAGACTTGCTCCTATTCATACTGGTAATAGTTATTACTAATATATAGTCCAATTAGTCAAGATCTAGAATCTAGCTAGCCCTACGATTTATTAGTCTTGGGGTCGGAAATTATACATTTACCATCTAACTAGATCAAGGCAAAGTAAATACTTCAGGTGTAAAACAAATACTTATTTATTAATCACCAGAAAAACTATTATTCAAGCAAGGCTTAAATTTTTCAGCCTCACAATTGGAAGATCCTAACCAAAATTGACAGAGTTCCATACAAACTTCCATCCCCTGTTTAACCCCCTTAGAGGCCCTAAAAGAAAAATCACCCATTTTGCAGAAAACTAGCTTTCTGTCTAGCAGTTTCTTCCATGCTCGACTGGGAGCGAGAGAAAAACATAGAATGTGCCAGCTGCATTTCCTCCAGGCATGCTGTTAAAACCAAAATAATGGATCCGAAGATTTCAGTATATTGCAATGTAGCCGATGAGCTGACAACCTGTCACGACACCAATAAACACAAATCTATCTTAAATATCCCTCAAAACTTCGTCAAACGTGGCGGAACGACCTTTATTTTGGTCGTTTACGCTCTGCCTACCCCAATAGGGATAGAGGCGTGACTATATGTATGTATGTCGCTGGGACTATTTAGGTTTCATGCCACGTTTCAGTTTAAAATTGCCGACTCGTTCCAGTCAAATGTCATAATCATGAATCCATTTAAAATTCACATCTCATCAGGTTTTAAAGGCACCGACGTTATCCACTCTAAGCTTAACACGATGCTTTGCCTAATTCCTGGAAACCACACTAACAGAGGATCTACTGCTGTGTGGTGACACAGGGAAGGGAAAATGAGCAGTTAGACGTCTCGGTAATGATTTTGAATATCTGCCCGCTCGTTAGATAAAAATGCACAACATTTATAATGGGTGTAAAGGACAGCGTCCCGCAAACTGATAAGGGTTGCTCAGTCGACGAAACTGAACAACTGTCACCAAGAAATTCTTTCAGGCGACGAAAATAAAAATTGACCTTCCCATAAAAAAATACCACCTCTAACAGACAATTTGTATGAAAATGCTTTTTTGTATTTCACTTCCTGAGAAAAAAACCTGCTGTAACTAATAGTTGTTTATTTTTGTTGACTAAGCAATCAACCCCTATCAGTTTGCGGGACGCTGTCCCTTACACCTTAAATGACTTCTCAATGTGTGAGTTAAATAAGCGTGTTTCAACATACGTCCCCAAATGAAGATTTTTATTTATATAAATGACCTTGATAATAACCCTTCTTTCCCAATGAAATAGGTGAACAGTAAGTAATATGAATAAGTCAAAATTATATTTCTTCTTTTTAGTTTAAATCAGTAGTCCACATCTTTAAAATAAATAAATAATAAAATTGTTCAGACCAAATTACATTACAGTCATATTGGCAATTATTTGTCCATATATAATTAGATTATGTCTTAATTTTTTATTAAATTAAATTGATCAATTGATTAAATAATACTTATGTTATGATGTACCTACTTATACATTACATTGTTGTCAAAAAAAGAAGAACAGATCCAAATATTATGAACATTTACTTTGACTTTGATATTCAAAGTAAACACACATCACAATTTAATTATAAGATACAATATTTATCTTTTACTACGTTGGAGGAATTAATCACCAGAGTAAACTTCCTCGTAAAAATATTTGTATACTGTACTGGGCTATATTGTAAATACCACCGACTTTAACTAAAATTAAAATATATCTGTTACTTTCAAAATAAAAAAAATTGTTATACGACAGGCGATTTATATTCTATGGTTTTACAATTTGTCCGCTAGATTTTGATGCGCTTTTGCACGTTGACCCAGTATTTCTGTAAATTATATCCATCATAGCATATGACGGCGGATAAAATGACAGATAACGCATAAAACCACTGACTATAAATCAAAAACCGTAGAGAATAGATCTCTTGTCCTTTTCCAATGTTTTTAGTCTGAAAGTGACAAATAAATTTTAGTTTTTGTTTTAGCCGGCAAATCAAGAATCGAGCCCACTGCTTCTTTTACTTTTGCTATGACTGTGGCTCAGCTTTTAGCACCAAACAAGAACGCTTGAAGATTTTAACAGCTCTGCTCTGCTCACTCCAAGTTTTAATGTTAACCACGTCACATAATATAACATGCTTTTAGAACAGCAGCGTTAGGGATGTGTAGTTCGTACAAGGATTTGTTGTTTTAAACTCAATTGAAATTCTGTTTGTGTTTATTTCACTAGGTAAAATAAATGTTAAACAAAAATATTTTTATTATAATTTTATTTTTCTTTATCTGACGAGAGATTTGTAAATTCATAATTTTAGTACTCTCTCAAATTATTATACATACATACATATAATCACGCCTTTATCCCTGATGGGGTAGGCAGATCGTAAGCGACCTAAACAAAGGTCGTTCGCATCGTCTGACAAAGTTTTGAGGGTTATTTGAGATATATGTGTAAGTATATTGTTGTAATGACAGGTTGTCAGCCCATCTCCTAAATTGCAATATACACAAACCCTCGCTCGAATCCCTTAGCTGGTTTTTATAGAATGCAGCTGGCACATTCTAAGTTTTTCCCGCTCCCAGTCCAGCATGTGAGACGAATTATTATATCCTGGTTTACAAAACCTATTTGAACAAACACATCTTTCCATGTAATTTTATTAAATATGCCGACTTTTGCTTGAGATTTTTTTCATTTAGGACGCACGTTATTTATATCATAACAAACAGATCATTGCACATCCTCATCTCATCCCTAAGCCGTGCCATTCGAGGGATTTTATGACGTCACGTTACCCCGGCCTGGCCTGAAGTTAAATTGAAACTGGTTGGCAGACCGCACTCGCATGATTTACGGCCCGCTGGTGAGTACGCGGCCCGGAGGTTTGTCGTCCCTGTGTAATTGAGAGCTGCTCATATGGAGTTCGGAGTTTGAGACTATGATTAAAATTAAGGTGTGAATGTGAGTTGGCATGGGTTTGATGTTCGAAAGATAAAAGTTTATTGAGTACTTACTTATCTAAGATAATTTATTTCATATCAAATATTTTAATGCTACCTTATACAAAATATTAGATACTGAACCAGAAAGTACTTTTACATCAAATAAAAAAAATATGGGAATACATTTCCATACATACATACATACATACATAAATCACGCTTTTATCCCTTACGGGGTAGGCAGAGCGTTTAACGCCTCCTAAAAGGCGCTTTCGCCACGTCTGACAAAAATTGAGGGCAGTTTTAGATTGTAATATGTATTGCTATAGTGACAGGTTGTCAGCCCATCGCCTAAATTACAATACACTGTAACCCTCGAGTCCCTTTTGCTGACTTCAACAGCATGCCCGGGAGGAAGGGCAGCTGGAACATTCTATGTTTTTCTATCTCTCCCAGTCCAGCTTGGAAGTAAAATGCAGCATGGAATACATTTCCATACGAAGAATATTCCTTTCAAGGAAAAATACTTAGACACAGTGCACAGTGCAACCAAACTGTATTTATAAAAGCGCCTTCCCAAGCGCCTGTATCAATACGACTAGCCAGTCGCAACCCTAGCGAAGAATTTATGTACCTTTATTTACTCAGGCCCGGTCTCTCAGATCAAAAGGTGTTGTGATAGTTTCAATGGAGGTTGTGAACGGTGGAAACTAATCTCTGAACAAAGGTTCGCCTCGGGACAGTGGACTAGTAAGAAGACAGACCAAAGAAATTTTGCTACCAATTGTTTGGTATAAAATAAGTACCCTTTAAAACTTAAAATAACTCTTTTGTTTTTTAAATATATTAACGCCTTTATCCCTAATTTTTTAAATTATATTCACGCCTTTATCCCTAATGGGGTAGGCAGGGCGTAAACAACCGAAACAAAAGGTCGTTCCGCCACGTCTAACAAATTTTTGAGGGTTATTTAAGATAGATTTGTAGGTATATTGTTTTTAAATTATCAGCTTAAAAAATATTAGGGCATACTGCTTAGCGGCCAAAGTATTTTGACTGGTCAGTTTGATCACTTTGAGAAATAAATTCGGACATAATCATACAAAATTGAGATCAGCAAATTGGATTGATTAACGGGACTTCCTACTTTCCGAACCATTTTTCTTAGACAAATAATAAAACAAAAATATAATTAAAATGTTGTTGTTGATATACTTACTTCGCTTGCTCAGCCACCCAAAGTGGACTTTGGCCTCTTGTTGACATACATTATAATTTTATTAAATAATATATTACTGTTTCACCCCTTGCACGAAGTGCCTCAAAGACGCTATCTTTCACTCATAGGGTAGATCAAAGGTGTAGTAATACTCTCAGCCGACCGCAAACAGCTGCGACTGATCCCGGAACAAAGACGGACTGACGTCTCCGACTATCTTTGAGAGTGTTGCGTGATCGGTAGAGACTTTGGTTAGACTTGGGATACTGTATAAAAAGATTCGGGCAGGATTGAAACTTTCGACCGTAGAATTGTGGATTGACAACTGAGCTACCGCAATCATAGCCACCCTGCTATTAAGATACATAGCATCCTAAAGATTCAAACGTTATCTTTCAGTAACAGAGTAGATCAAAGGTGTAGTGATAGTCTCAGTCGATCGCAGACAGCTGTGGCTGATCCCGAAACAAAGATGGACCGACGTCTCAGACTATATTTGAGAGTATTACGTGATCGGTAGAGACTTTGGTTAGTATCAGAATATTTCTTGGACATTCGTTATTTTATAGGAAATGGATTTTCTCTTGACTCCAGGCTAGATCAGGGGCAACCGAAACGGAGTCAGGCTTTTTATCATCACTTGTATAATAACGATGAAGTGTGACGTTTTCATTAGGACACATTTAAAATGAAGTTCTACGGTAAGATTTTACGTTGTCAGAAGTTAAACATTACTTTAAAGTTTTACAAAACAATACAAGATACTCGTATTATTTATTTAAAGAAAACTATGCGAGAAATTTTATCCCAGTACAAGTTTCTTCAATTACTTTCTGGGATGTGTCATCAATGTAAGTGTTAAATTAAACAATTTAAAAATAAGTTCCTTTTTATTTATTTAAGGCCCATATTTATAAACGGCACTTGAGACTGACAGCGAGTTTGAGTAAGTATCAAAAATGTCATTTCGGTACAAAAGTAACTGTCAAATCGGTACTTAATATTACTCTCAATCTTGAAATGACTTTATAAATACGAGCCTTAAGCCAACCAAGTGCCTATTTCTTCGTTACTTTCATCCATTGCAACCAGCTACAAAATTTACCTGATTCAACCTTGCCTGTAGGCTGTAGGCAGTCCGTCGAGTGTATCCATAATACCCCTTTTCCGGTATCGGCCCGCGGCTGGTAGGACATCTGGTGCTGAAACGTTATTATCTCACAAAGCCCTTCCGTCCTGTAATCTCATCCACTGTTAGATCCACTGTTTCTTTTCACTTTGACGGTCATAACACGCCGAATGTTTTGTTATTCTTGGTTTTGAGTTTGGTTCTGTGAAACGGGATTGATTAGATCAGAATTTATGCTGTAAGTAAAATACCATACATGTCAAATTAACGCTTGGACAATAGAACTACCAAATTACTTTCTGTCTATACTTTATTTAAGTAAGATGCTAAAGGACGTACAAGCAGGAATTAGGCTTTTAAAATAATAATAAAAAAAAATACTTTTAAAATTATCAATTAATTTCACAAGGCAGCTACCTATCTAAGGGATTAAATAAGCTTTTAAAATAATTTTAAAAATGCAACATAAATGCCTCAAGAAACCTTCAACTCTTACTGACTAACACAAAGCTAAAAGTAACTTTTAATTACGTACTCTATTAGCTACTCAGTGCTCACACTTTTCAATTAAGAAAAGAAAATTTATACAAAGATAAAACAGTATATAAATTATGAACAAAAAAGAATAATTAATGTAGACTAAGTATACGTTAAAGGAAGAAGTGGCTAAAACGAACGTGTGGAAAAAAGCGAGGATTTTTCAGATTAATTAAGCTTAGTACTGTTTAGAAATGGGGCGTAATTTGTGATAAACCCACGAGGATAAACTTCGGATAAGTTGTTTTTTTTTTGTAGTTGAACGTGGGCACGTTTGCCAATCATGTGGTTCTTTGTTCTTAAGAGGCCTAACCAACTATCGCGACGGGCTGTAGTGACACACTTTTCACTGTCTCTGTCACTTTCACGTCATTGTCGGTTGCAGCGCGTAAGAAAAAGAGAGTAGATTCGAAATCGCTCGGAATTAAAAACGTAAGCGACAAATGACAAATTATTTAAATTATGAATGAAAATTACATAGATATATAAAATATATATGTACGACGGATCAAGTTTAGAATGTATTATGTTTTAAGAAAACTTTTAGGTAGTAGTTCGGTTGTCTTATTCATTAGAACCTGTTATAAGTGTTTCGAAGACCTGACTTAATGATTTTTTTAAATATAATGTCACTATTTTTATTGTGTTTTCCAAAAATTTGTCGGACGAAAATTATCTTCAAGAACAATTTCACATTTTTTTCAGCAAGAGTAAGTGCAATACTTTTGCTAGAAATCGTTTTACGCAACATCAATAAAAATACAAAGGAGCCTTAAGGCTTTGTAAGTTTATATTTGACTGACAATAAAACAAAGAACCATGTACCTACCAAACTAATAATATTCATTATTGGAGTTTGAATACTAATCCGGGTCCTAGGAATATGAAATAGACATCTTCAATTTCAATTTATTTATTTCAATTACTACGGCGTACCAATTACAGTAATAGAGGGTAAAAATATCAAATGCAGTTAACATTCGTGTCAATACTTAATAATACAATAATAAATTCATTAAAAACAAACAGGCTATTTACAGAAATTGTAAATAGTATTCGTCAAGAGATTTTAAGATTAATAAATAATAATAAAATTAGAGGATATACGATCCAATAAACTTGCTAATAAATTGATTAATCATCTGTCATTTGAATGGAACTAGCACATTCATACGTCATCTCAGAGAAATGTAAACAATCACGCATTAATGCAAATACCCGCATTTGGCAGTTGCTGATTTCAAATAGCTTTACTATGAAAATTAAAAAAAAAGAGATTAATGCAATATTTTTTAAGCAGTAAATCCCCCACTATTCGCACATAGGTAACAAACACAGCAACAAAGACAAGCACTCAAGAAAAACACAGAAAAGTAATTAATAATTACTCTCGTCGCTTTCAAGTTGAGGCAGTTGTAAAAACAGCATTTTGCCTCGATGCTTTTCGATTTATTATTACGTTCGCAATGACTGTTTTTCCACTAGACGGTACGTGCACGTGCGCAATGGCAAGGTATCGTCGACGATATCGTGAAAGAGATAATGTGTGAAAATTAATGAAATAATATGGCACGCTGTTCCTGCTTGCCGGCACGGCAATGTCACGGCAACGGCACGGCATTGATTCCAACAGGTATCGTTGCCGGCATGCCAGACTAAACCAGCCAGACTAAACCAGCCAGCTAGAAAAACCCTGCCAGAAAAACAAATGAGGCGCGCAACTGATAATGTACGTGGGCCTAAATAACCGGTTCTGGCTACTAGACTTTGGAGTTTCTAAGTAATTCTGAGTTCGTTGCGAGATGGCGCCACCAGGTTGTGTAGGTTTATCGTGTGTCGTGTGTATGTATAGTGCGACCATTAGAACTGTTGATGTGGCGATATTAGGAACTCAAATTTGGCCAGGTTACACTGACAGCGGTTGTAACATGACAGTTATAGTGGCGACGTGACATGTGCACCGATTTTGTGGTTTATCTATAGCATGCGCGTGTGTGGATGTTCAAGAGTGGAACAAGGTGGAAAATACCGTCAACAATTGTTAAATAAATAAATAAAAACAATATTACCACCATAGTCGAAAATCAAAACCACAGTGTCGTTATCGTGCCGTTGCCGTAACGTCTAGTGGAAAATATGCCCATTGGATTGTTCCATTTTGGCGAGTGTTGCCGTTTCTTTTGATCTGTCAGCGGACAATGGTCGAACGTCTGGCAACACGCCCATTGCTCTCGATGGGAAAAAGCAATACGGTAATGGACTAATCAACAAAGAACGCTTTTTTTGTTGACGCTATTGTTGTTTGACGTTGATTCCTCAATTTGAAAATTTGTTGCGTTTATAAAATTCCCCTACACGTATCGCCTATTATAATTTAATCAATGAGAGTTACAGTTTTTTTTTATAAAACAAAGGCTATAAATGAAATAATAAAATAAAAAAAGTACAGTATTTAGTTTAAAGATTTTAATGAAGCTCGCGCCATCTTCAACTCTGCCCAAAACATTCTTGACCTAGATAGACTAACGACACCCATCGCCAAAAGAAAAGAAAAAAAAAACAACTCAAAAAGTCCCATATTATAATAAAACCGTGTTTTAATTCTATGCTGCAACATTTATCACGTCATTATAACTGCAAGTGCTTATGTTTCAGTGCTTATACCCTGCACTTCGCTGTGGCGTTAAGTATACCCTCCCGCGGGGCTTAGTGTAAAGTTAGGTTCTTTGTCCGTAGCTGGTGAGGCAGAATCTTAGCGCCACTCGCAACCAACTTATGACGCTTCGCCCCCGATATTTAGCTTACGGATATTTTGTTAAAAGTTAGAAGGTGGAGTTGATGCTGTAGGACGTTAAGTCAACAAAAACTTGCAGTTTGCAAGTTTGATGTAGTGCAGTTTGATAAGCAGCTTAATCTCGTTCAGCCATTTTTCTTCTTACCTGTCACTGGCTTATGTTTGTCTGTCACGAGCTCAGACTACATATGCGGCGTTGGGCGCCTAAGGCGTTACGCAAGCAAGGTGGCCCTCAAAACGCTGTCTATGATTTGTGCATTTCATAGAGCACACATGCGTCATCGTACACTCTACGCGCGCATAGCGATGAACTCTACATGGGCGCATCCCTCTGCCAGTACGCGCGCGTAGCGCGTAAAGTAACGCGTGTGTGTTGCAGGCAATACAAAAAGCATTGGTAGCAAGTCAAGCTCAACCTTACGCGCATTAAATAACGCCTGTATGTTGCTGCACTAAGACAAGGCGATCGAAACAAATGTTAATTATAACCAGGAAGAACCAGGTAAATATTTACGTTTAATAATCAGAATTCATCTATATACATACTTCAACTAGGAAAGCCCCGAATTGAATATTTTTGTGCTATTCTTTGTAATGTCCCGTCGCCTTATCCCATATCTGACGGGGTCGGATACGTAATCCAGGGGATTTAACAAAGGTACTGGTTTTTATACGGAGCGACAGCCATCTGAACTCCGCAACCCAGAAGGGAAACCTGACCCAATCCTGGTTAAGGTCAGCGTTTTCAAGCCACTAATGCTTAGCACTAGCTTCTGACATCGCTTAACGACTAATATCTACGGTATTAAAACGATATTAACCGGAACCAACGGTTTAACGTGCCTTCCGAAGCTCGGAAAAAACGCCAAAAACAGTACACATGAAATTCGCAAACCGAAAAATACAATGGTACGTTGTAGGATTTTAACCACGACCACGTTTAGGAGGCAACGGCCCTATCCACTACACCATCGGGCCCTTACTTGTAATGTGTTGGATTTTAATTTCGTCTTAGTAATAGTTTAATATAATCGATTTCAACATTACCTTAGCAACAGTTATCTCATTATTTCCCGGAATGAGGCTGTTTAACATAACTAAAGATTAATTAGCATGTATTCCCGCAGCGAGAGTGCTTAATTACAGTTGTTCTATTTGCATTCATAATTTAATATATTCGAATCGTTTTATAATGAATACTGGTTCACAACATGAAATTATCTATACCTACCTATAACTCCGCCTACCCCGTTGGGGATAAAGGCGTGATTATAAGTACGAGTATGTATGTATGTAACTTTAGAATACAATCATAAACATTAAAAATAAAACTACTTACTCTCCATATACCATTGTTTAAAATACAAACGGTCTCAATAAGTTAAGAATTAAGTATCTCATTACATGTACCTAAGCTCTCTCTCTTTTCTTTTATTTCATGAAATAGTATAGCGACAGATTTTACAACGCAAATCGCAATAATCTTGTAAAATTACCCTTCTAATGATTTGAAAACATAGAATGTTCCAGTTGCCCTTCCTCCCGGGCATGCTGTAGAAGTCAGCAAAGGGGATTCGAGGGTTACAGTGTATTGTAATTTAGGCGATGGGCTGACAACCTGTCACTACAGCAATACACATTACAATCTAAAATTGCCCTCAATTTATGTCAGACGTGGCGAAAGCGCTCTGCCTACCCCGTAAGGGGTAAAGGCGTGATTTTATGTATGTTATTATGTAATGATTTGTTTCAACATTTGACTATAACTTGCCATGAAGTAGTAACCATCTGTAATATAGGTACAATATTTATGATCAATAATCTATGTAGGATGGGGGGCTGGCACGCACGGATGCAAGAAAACACGTCTTAAGGCTTCAATAATAATCTTTATTTAACTTCTTCTAAACATTACATCCGTCGCCTTTGCCAGCTCCATCCAGCCTCAACTGCATACTGAGTCGCTCACTCTTTCGCACTCATACAACGTAACTCTATCATCATTCCTTTCCTACGTCTTCATCTAAAAACTATCATACTTTATAGTTCGGAAATAGATCATTCACCATAGATCCAATCCCGCTTCTATACGACAGAGAAGAACTGTTCTAAACATGGTGTATTCGACACAACGCTCAAGTATATTCATTAGTCATTCCTCGAAAGTTGAGTTACACCCTAACAAAGAATCGTATCAAAAAGTCGGCTATATTTCCGAAACTACGGGGCAATCCTCAAGGTAAGATACGGTATAAGGCTAGAGAGATGATGATACAGTGCAATTTACCTATATTGTACAGAAAGCTTCTTCGAACACACGAATTTTCGTCCATTAGTATTACAAAGTTTAGTCACAACCCTGTATAAGTAAAGAAGGTATCCCATCAGAAAGTCGGCTCCATTCCCGAAACTACGGGGCTCCTCATTGCCGGAGGCTAACTGGCGAGTAGTTACAGTGGAAACATCTCATTACTGCGTTTCGTTCCAGCGAATGGGGGTTAATTTGATTAGCGCGCGCTCAACGAATCGTGTGATAACTTTACCAGGGTTATGCCGAGCGCGCCCTTGGGACCAACCATGTTTGTTGTTTGGAATAGTGTTGATGTGTTTATTGCCCGTTATGAACGTTTATGGAGTTTACGCGTGTGTACTTTCGTTTTGATTGTTGGTAAATATTTGGTGACTCTAACGACTTTTCAGATTGCTTGAGTACAATCTTCCTCTTTTGTCCTGTGTGTCCTGATGAACTCTGTTTTCAGTGTTTTTAAACCGTCTAACAGCACAGCTAATAGGCCTCGGCTAATGGGTCTGACATGGTTTGTGTGACGACCACTATCAAAGACAGCGACCGAGACCGAGAACCTTTATTTAGTTCCAGACAATAAGGTGATTCACCCTGCATTGTCCTAACCAAACTGGGGAAAATCTCATGAAGTGATAAATTAACAAATATCAACAACGAAGCCTCCGGCTCGCGAGCCCATTACTCTGACCTCTAGACCACGGAGGCAGTCAATTAGTACAATAATACATACATACATACATAAATCACGCCTTTATCCCTTATGGGGTAGGCAGAGCGTTTAACGCCTCGTAAAAGGCGCTTTCGCCAGTACAATAATAATTATAATTAATCTCCGCAGCAACAATCACCTTGTAAGATTAGAATCAACGTAAGCCAGACACCATGCGGGTTTGTGGAAGATCTTTTAGCATAGAGACGTTCTGATGTGGCGCAGCTGTAGAAATAGCAAGCAAAAAGAAAACATTTTTAGAATTTCCTAATAATTTATTTAGGCATGATCTCAATCTGAACGGTATTCCAGATATTTATATAAAAAATCAGGATTGAATTGCAAATGGAGCGGCCGCGACGGGCGAATGAGCCAATTAGCTGCGCGTCCGACTCTGTCACGGTTTGGGCATTTGGGCAAATTTCCCATCCGTCTGCAGGGCTTTAGTTTTATATCGGGAATTTGGTCCCAGCCCAATAATTACACGGTGGTTTTGGGCCCTGGCGCGATAAGGGTCAGTTCATACAGAAAACGACGCGGCGCGCAACTACTTGAACATGCATCTTGTTTAACAAAGAGTGCACACTGCACCTGGAATTTTCGAGTAATGTTAATGATTTGTATAAGAAATCTTTCTGCATAGTAAATAAATCTCCATACGGGGTGTAAAGGACAGATTTCCACAATCTGATAGGGGTTGCTCAGGCAACAAAAATGAACAATCTTTATAACTTTTTTATTCAGAAATGATAAAAATTGGCCTTCCCATACTAATTGTCTGATCGAGGTGGTTATTAGTATATATAGTTTTAGTTTTGTTGGAAGCTCGCCCTATCAGTTTGCGGGTTTGATAGTGGTCGTTACTCAAACCATGTCAGAGGCCGGATAGTTGTGCTACTAGGCGGTTTAAAAACTCTGACACCAGGGATCATTGGGTCGATAGACTCGTTACCCACTCGACAGAAGAAGTTTGCGGGAAGCTGTCCCTTACAAGTGTAACGATCTAGAAAAATGCGCGCTGCTTTCCTATGTAAACTGACCCTTACACGGTGGTAGCTTTGGGCCCTGGCGCGGTAATTGTCACGCGTATTTCCTCGTGGTATTCCGGAAACACCCTGTCCAATCAGTTATGGTAATGATGTGAGCGTATCAGTCCTCGTTTTGGTTTCTGCGGTAGGTAAACAGAACTATGTTGTGTTGTTTCTGTTTGAAACTAAAGGGAGTTATGGCGTTTGCTATTCTACTAATATTTTCAAGACGGGCAGCAAGCAAGTCTGTGGTATGTATAAACCCTCGTATATTATCCTTGAAGATCCATTCAACGAAAGATTCAACCTACACGGTCTGCTTTCTACGAATATTTGTTATTAAGGCCAATATTGATAAACAGCGCTTGAGATTGACAACCAGTTTGAGTTCGTATCAGAATTGTCATTTCAGTACAATGTGGCCTGTCAAATCTATACTTAATATTGCTCTCAATCTTGACATCGCTTTATAAACTCACCATGACTGACTTATTTATGTAGCTTAACATTCGTTATCGTTAATAAGTCCCCGACTAATTGCCTTGGTTCGCTCAAGACACATTGTTTTGTGAAGAAAAATTCAAGGCATGTAGGTTGGGTCATGTTGTCTACAAATAATTATTTACTCGCCATGACTGACTGATGTTACTTAACATTCGTTAGCGTAAAGAAAACCCGATCATCATCCTAATAAATATTCTATAGCGATATCCTCAGTATGCGAAGGATTTGGGTTAAAAAATTGCCACACAGATCACGTATTGACCCTTAATTAAGAAGTTAATGAGACCGCTAACCTCCGATCAATACGACCCAGTAAATTACAATGTAAAATAACTTTCACTTAAGTGAGGTTAGCTCGTTAGACCAAGGATCAAATTCAATTATTTCCCTGAATTTGCTATTTTATAGAAAGGAGTTACTGGAAGACGTCTAACTTAATTTATTTTTCTGTCAAAAATAACTATTTACAGTCAGCGTCACTTTTCTACTATGGAGAAAAGTTGCGTTCAAAACGCTGTCAATGTTTTTTGCATTGCCTATGACAAACATGCGTCACCTTACGGGCTACGCGCGCGTTTTTGCAGAGGAATACGATGACGTAGAGTTCCCTAACACGCGCGCGTAGTGCGTCAGGTGACGCATGCGTGTTGTAGGTAATGCAAAAAGCATTGACAGCGTGTTGAACGCAATCTTGCGCGCAGTAAGTGACGCCTGTGTATTGCTGCACTAAGAAGTATCTTATATTTCTGTGCCAAGATTAATCTTGGCTAAATTTAAATTTTAGACTGCACTTTGCAAAAACACATAGCTCATGTGTAGCATCTTACTATCATCCATGTGAACATGATTTTTCTGATGAGCTAGCCAATGATGAAATAGAAGCATCTACTCTTATTCTAGAAGAAAAAAGATACTTACGATAAACTACTTAGCGTCTGTTTAGTAGCTATAAATGTCTGGCCGATAAAGCTACTTTTAACGATGTTTTCCTACTAAACAAACGGCCTTTATTAGTTTGGACTCGCATTGGTAAATTAGGGTAGATAAAAATACGAATTAACACTTTAGGGCAGCAACACACAGGCGTTACTTTCTGCGCGCAAGGTTGCGCTCAACACACTGTCAATGCTTTTTGATTTGCTTACAACATGCATGCGTCACCTTACGCTTTACGCGCGCGTACTGGCAGAGGGATGCGCTGAAGTTCATCGCTACGTAGAGCGTAAGGTGACGTATGTATGTTGTAGGCAATTCAAAAAGCATTGACAGTGTGTTGAATGCAACCTTGCGCGCAGTAAGTGACGCCTGTGTGTTGCTGTCCTTAGTATATTTTTTCATTTAATTTCACCGTTTATCAATGCAGTTCGCAGCCCGGTCGTTCGAAATTATTAGTTTTTATATTTCATCTGATAAACAATAAATTGAATTGGACATATCACGCTGCATAGATATAAACTCGAATATCTAGAAATGCTGGAATGTCGAAACAAAACATTCTAAACTACGAATGCTTGTCTCCGCATGTCTGAGGGGACTGATTGGAGCCTCGGATAAATTCCGCTTTGCTGAGTCCGCGGTGAGCAGATACGTGATCAGCATTCCTCTAAACGGCTAGAAACATTAGGGTTTCTATCTAGCTGCCGATTTGGTGTCAAAGAGACCGAGATGAACTAGACTTTAGAGTGAAATACTTAGGCTCGTATTTATGAAGCGATATCAAACTTGAGAGCGTTATTAAGTATGGATTTGACAGGCCAGTTTGCACTGAAATGACATTTCTGATACGAACTCAAACTCGTCGTCACTCTTGAGAGCTGATTACATATACGACCCTTAGCTTAAGATATTGAGTAAATACTTGCAGCAACAGCATGAATGGAAATCCTACGTCATTACAGTAACAAAAAAAAATACTTTCTTGCAGGGAAGGCAGAGCGTCAATGACTTATACAAGCTGTTTTAGATAGGACTGATTGGAGGCTCGGATAAATTCCGCCTTTCTGAGTCGGTGGTGAGCAGATACGTGATCAGCATCCCTCTAAACGGCTAAAAACATTAGAGTTTCTATCTCCTGCTAGCGACTACTATCTTTGGTCTTCTGTTGTGAGGGTATCGAGTCAAACGACCCGATGAACCCTGGTGTCAGAGTTTTTAAACCGCCTAATAGCACAGCTAGTAGGCCTCTGATATGGTTTATGTGACGACTAATGTCAAGGTCAGAAACCAGGTCTGAAGCAATAAAAAATGTTTTACCTCATATTTGACATGAGTGAAACTCGTAAGAAAATCATCATCATCATTGACATTTGTATCAGGTGCTTGCCCTATAAGTTCTAATTTTCACGTCATCATCTCTCTAGCCTTATCCCGTATCTCACGGGGTTTTTCACGTAAGTACATTAAATGCCTAGAAAAGCATACAAAGTTTTATATTCACTCACAGTAACATTGTTTAGTCACAGTGACAAATTGTGCTTTCTCTTCGTGGGAGTATTTTAGAGTTTCCAACGTACAAAGCAATATTTACGCTACGCTAGGCGAGCTACGCAGGCATCTTTACGACTATGCCGTAGCAGGGTCGTAGCAAACTGCTACGAGTGTTAAGGTGGCGATACTACGTGGCACCCGAGGAGAGCCTGATGGTGTAGTGGATAGGGCCGCTGCCTCCTGAGCGGGAGGTCGTGGTTCGAATCCCACCACTAACCAATGTGTTTTTCGGTTTTCGAATTTCATATAATGTACGTTTATTCGGTAAACCACCTGAACAAAGGTCGTTCTGCCACGTATGCTAAAGTTATAGGTAGGTATAGATAATTTCATGTAGTGAACCAGTATTCATTATAAAACGATTCGAATATATTAAATTATGAATGCAAATAGAACAACTGTAATTAAGCACTCTCGCTGCGGGAATACATGCTAATTAATCTTTAGTTATGTTAAACAGCTTCATTCCGGGAAATAATGAGATAACTGTTGCTAAGGTAATGTTTAAATCGATTGTATTAAACTATTACTAAGATGAAATAAAATAACCCTCAAAACTTTGTCAGACGTGGCGGAATGACCTTTGTTTTGGTCGTTTACGCTCTGCCTTCCCCATTAGGTATAAAGGCGTGATTATATGTATGTATGTAAATAAAATCCAACACATTACAAGGAAGAGCCCGATGGTGTAGTGGATAGGGCAACTGCCTCCTGAGCGGGAGGTCGTGTTCCCAATCCTAAAACGTACCATTTTATTTTTCGAATTTCATATGTACTTTTTTTCGGCGCTTTTCCGTGATTCTGAATGCACATTAAGCCGTTGGTCCCAGTTAATATAGTTTAATACCGTATATACTATTCGTTAAGCCATATCAGAGGCCAGTGCCACAGCTCGGATACTCCTAACTATAATGTCATTATGATCACACATCGACAAACGGCATGTTGCACTTGGCATGCGTTTGTGTGCGTGTTATGAGGGTTGACAAATTTTGTTATACCGGTCATAATCATCACTTGATTATTCTGGTTCTTTAACCAACGTTATAAAGTAGTTCACTGTAACTGAATAGTTAGAATAGATTAGGTTGCATATTTTGTATAAATTTACTTACCGTAGTGATGGGATCACTGTGGAATCTAAAAAAAATCCTATTGGAGTCATATCCTATGGTAGAAAGAGATCCGTACATGGAACAGTACCTAACCATCTTTGGAACACAAAACTTTATTATTTCCGTTACACTGGGAAACATGCGCGCGCCATACCCGCTAAGCGTAAGCTCAATGTGGCCCACAATCCGGAGCGGAGTGTGACGTATGTCGGACCGGGGAAGGGAGGTGAATGTCCATTCTGTATGTAGTACTTTTATATATTTTGTGCCAGTGCTAAGCATTGGCGGCTCGAAAACTGTGACCTAATCTAGGATTGGGTCGGGTTTCCCTTCTGGGTTGCGGAGGACAGATAGCAGTCCCTCTGTGTAAAAACCAGTAACCTCGTTCAATCCCCTAGATTAGGAAGCCGACCCCGTGAGATACGTAATAAGAACTAAACTAGGGAGATGATGACTAGCCACGTGGCACCCCTATTAGTAAAAAACATAATTCACTATGATAATTTAGAACCTTATAAGTTAGCGATTCATAGCTCGTTGTAGTGACAGGAAGAAAAGTTGCCGTTGGTGGCCGATTATTCGAAATTTTTCTTCCTATTACTACAACGAACTATGAATCCCTAATTTATACGGTTCTAAATTATCTTAAATACTATAACTTGATTCTGTTGGACCGGATTCCCGATTCTCTGCGTTTTTAGTGAATTATGTTTTTTTTACTAATGGGGGCGCCACTTGGCTAGTATCGCCACCTTAATGTTCGCGAAAAAACTTTTATGAAGGTCCTTTTAAAGACCATTGATACGTCCACGTGAGCCAAACCGATTCAAGTCAGTAATAGGATTATAGATTTTATTACTTGCACCCGAAATATCGTTAGGGAGGCAATTTCGACGGCAGATATTGGCTATTAGCTTACGCGGTAATATCTCCGATATTCATGTATAACGACCAAAACTTGAGCATATTTGCGGCAAAATTTCGCCGGATTTCGGATAATGTCGGTTTTGTTACCCGCGTTGTGTAACTACAACGCATTATCTACCGTTTTGCGTAAATAGGACTTTGTAATGTAATTCTGTACTTGACAAAGCTCGCGAAACGCGTTCTCTCGAGGCTTCTCCGTAAATAAGGTTCGCTAATAAGTTTACAGACCTTTAAACGGGGCCTTAAGTTGTCAAAGCTTTTTTGCGATGTTTACGTTTGCTGTGGTTAATTAGTGCTGTATAAGTAAATATGACTTACAGTTGAGACGTACGTATATGTCTGTGGGTATATTATTTTGTACCCTTTATGCCGCAGATTTATCCGCGGCTTACTTAATGAGCTTTTCCGTATTTTAATACGGTAAAAAGTAGCCTAATTTACGAAGGGTGAACGTAGTTTTATATAGGTGTAAGAATTTCTGAAATCGGTTTGGTAGTTTTTAAGTTAATATGTTAGAAACATACGTAAACACACACACACACACACACACACACACACACATATGATCACGCCTCTATCCCTAATGGGGTAGGCAGAGCGTAAACGACCTAAACAAAGGTCGCTCCGCCACGTTTGACAAAGTTTGAGGGTTACTTAAGATAGATTTGTAGGTTGTATATTGCTGTAGTGATAGGTTATCAGCCCATCGCCTAAATAACAATATATACTGAAACCCTCGGATTCTTTAGCTGGTTTTTATAGTATGCCCGGGAAGAAATGCAGCTGGCACATTCTATGTTTTTCCCTCGCTCCCAGGCCAGCACGGGAGACAAAAATATTATCTTATTATATAAGTACAGATAAATATTATATAAAGCGACATATATAGTTGTCTTCAATAACATTACAATATGAGGATACAATTATTTGAAGAATCAAACTAAGAGTCCAATGTAAGACTGTCACAGCTGTAGAAACAGTCTTAAAAGTAATACTATAAAATATCACGACTAATGTTCCATGCTGGACTGGGAGCAATAGAAAAACGTAGAATGTTCCAGCTACATCTCTTCCCCGGCATGCTGTAAAAACCAGCTAAGAGATTCGAGGGTTTTAGTATATTGTAATTTAGGCGATACGCTGACAACCTGTCACTACAGCAATATACAGATCTATCTTAAACTACCCTTAAAACTTGTCAGATGTGGCAAAACGATCTTTGTTTTGGTCGTTGACGCTCTGCCTACCCCCCTGGGAATAAATGTACGTGATATAGTCTCCCTAGCCTTATCCCGTATCTCACGGGGTCGGCTTCCTAATCTAGGGGATTGAACGAGGGTACTGGTTTTTACACAGAGCGACTGCCATCTGACCTCCGCAACCCAGAAGGGAAACCAGACCCAATCCTAGATTAGGTCAGAGTTTTCAAGCCGCCAATGCTTAGCACTGGCCTCTGATATGGCTTAACGACTAATATCTACGGTATTAAACGATATTAACCGGGACCAACGGCTTAACGTGCCTTCCGAAGCACGGAAAATGAAATTCGAAAACCGAAAAACACATTGGTACGTGGTGACTGGTGGGGATCGAACCACGACCTCCCGCTCAGGAGGCAGCGGCCCTATCCACTACACCATCGGGCTCTCTTCGTATGTGATATAATACATGTAATTTAATTTCTTTACTGTACCTTTAGAAGCGGAATATTGTGTCGTTGACAAACCATATCGAACGACACCAATTGTCATATTTATATATATTTTTTGTAACTAAATAAATAAATGGTAATAAAATAATATAAAATAAAATAATAAAATTTATTACGACTAAAAACCTATAACGCTACCAAGAGGAAAAAAAATAATATCTCTCTCCAGCATTAATAATTTTTAAGTGTCCCAGAAGCAAGTGTCTCTCAACACCATTTCTCATGTAGATAACAAAACAGAATTACCACTCGTAAATCACGAGAATGTTGTCGTGTTAATAATTTTAAAGTTGCCGGTGGATTGAGCAAGCCTTAAACTTTCTCAATTTATATTCATATTTTAAGCCTGACCGCTGAAACTCTGTATCCATGTTTACATCAAACCGAAACTTCGGCCCGCAATTTCTGATACACATAATATTTAAGGCTTCGTGTAACCTAAGGAGTGAGACGGAGTTGCCAAAACTAAGGCTACAGGTTTGAAACCCTAGTATTAGCTATTGTCTGCTATGGACAAAGACTGTATGGTCGGATTAAATGATACGACGATGCTCTTTGAATTACCCATAATTGTAGCAGAAAGTTACAATTTAACATTGCGGTATTGGCGATAGACAAAACGTATATACAAGGTTAGTTTCTATCGCTTGGAAAAAAAAGAGCGAGTGCTTCGGATTTCTTCACGTCGGCCGCGAAGCGGCCGGCGAGGAGACGCTATCGAGGCTGACCCTCACGAGCGTGGTCTCACTTACGCTGCCTGTGACAACAGGCAGGTCGTTGGGGCGCTTGTAGATCGGTGTCATTTCCGGGTACGCAGGAGAGTTTCACGCCGTGGCGAGATCGAGCCAGCCGGGTGATTCCCCATGGGGGGAGGCCCAGCTAGCGACCTCAAGCTCACGGCGGCTCGCTCGTCCTGGGGTCAAAAGCGAGCGGCCCGCTGCGTCGTCTTATATAGCGGCGGCCTTGCCGCCATCGCCCCTCTCATGGTCGCTGCTCGGTGGTCGGTGCTGCCCGCGCCGACAGCTATTACTAGTACAATGATGGGAATGGACTAATATAAGCTGGACAGGTGAAGATTTTAAATGACATACATACATACATATAATCACGCCTTTATCCCTGATGGGGTAGGCAGAGCGTTAACGACCTAAACAAAGGCCAAAAAAATATTCCGCCACATCTGACAGTTTTGAGGGTTATTTAAGGAAGATTTGTACGTATATTGCTGTAGTGACAGGCTGTCAGCCCATCGCTTAAATTACAATATACTGAAACCCTCGGATCCCTTAGCTGGTTTTTACAGCATGCCCGGGAGGAAATGCAGCTGGCACATTCTATGTTTTTCTTTCTCTCCTAGTCCAGCATGGAAGAAAAATTAAGATTTTAAATGACCACTAGGGTTTATTGAATTGGAACACTTATTCTTCGCGATCTAATGCCACCTCAGTCCATCCTTTTAAATAGCCGTCGAGATCATCTCGCCTCGGGGTCAACTTCAAGATTGTCCCCCTGTTCTTTCCCCGTTCTTCGGTCTTTGTTCAATTGGGGCCTATAGAAGCTGCCGTACAGAATCACTACATAGTATAAAACAGACTCGCTTTCTCTGTCCCTATATCCCTATGTATGCTTAGAACTTAAAAAATACGCAACAGATTTTGATGCGATTCTTTTAGTGAATAAAGTGATTCAAGAGGAAGGTACATACACATACATACATACATAAATCACGCCTTTATCCCTTACGGGGTAGGCAGAGCGATTAACGCCTTGTAAAAGGCGCTTTCGCCACGTCTGACAAAAATTAAGGGGACTATTTTAGATTGTAATATGTATTGCTTTAGTGACAGGTTGTCAGCCCATCGCCTAAATTACAATACAATGTAACCCTCGAGTCCCTTTTGCTGACTTCAACAGCATGCCCGGGAGGAAGGGCAGCTGGAACATTCTATGTTTTTCTATCTCTCCCAGTCCAGCATGGAAGAAAGAAGAGGAAGGTTTATATGTATAAAACATGCATAACATAGTAGAGAAACACTGATGATTTTCATGCGAAGCCGGGGCGGGTCGCTAGTAATTAAATAAAATTCCTCTGACTTTTCAGTTTTTTACTTAGTTTGCAACTAAGCAACACTTGTTCTTACCGGTTTGTTTTGCCGCGGAGAGTCGCGCGTGCGTAGGTGTTGCTAACGTTGCCTTGTTGCAAACAAAGTAAAAAACTGAAAAACTGAGCCGAAATTTATAAATTCGTGGCTTTGCACTGGTCCAAAACGGTTCAAAATATTGTATCGACACGAAGAAGAAGAAGAAGAAGTTTATAGTTCAGATCGCGGCGTCTACGGGCCCTTAGTGAACAAAGACCCCGTAGCGGCGTCCGCGACAGATTACGTATTAATTTTTAACTCGCTTAATCCTAAGACGCATCAGATTTTAGGTATATATAAAATCTTTTTAGCACGTGACAAATAAGCTCCCGTCGCAATTTCATCGCCTCTCAATCTCCGCCTACTTTAAATCTATAAGCAAATAATCTTATCTCCAATACGGACATGTTTGGAAGTTATCTTCTCATAATGACACCTTCAAAGACTCTCAGGAGGTGAATTTCAAGCAGGCTGCAGACGCATCCTGAATTGATTCGGCTATTATTAGCATAATACAGGCGAAAGGCGGAATGGCACAGGTGAGCATTTTTGCCAATCATTGTTATAAACGGGTTAGCAGGGAAAAAGATTTGATACACGAATTGGTTGTAGTTATTGTTGGCTTTGCTTATGCTTATTTAGGTTTTTGTAAGTTTGCAGGAAAATTTAAGGGTTTAAAGGAAATACAATAACTATTAAACAAACAGTGCTTTTCTGTAAAACTTCCTACTTATAACAGTCATCATCATCATCTCCCTAGCCTTATCCCGTATCTTACGGGGTTGGCTACCTAATCTAGAGGATTTAACGAGGGTACTGGTTTTTACACAGAGCTACTGCCAACTGACCTCCGCGACCCAGAAGGGAAACCAGACCCAATCCTAGATTAGGCCAGAGTTATCAAGCCGCCAATGCTTAGTACTGGCCTTTGATATGGCTTAACGACTAATATCTACGGTATTAAACGATATTAACCAGGACCAACGGCCTAACGTGCCTTCCGAAGCACGGAAAAAGCGCTGAATAAACGTACATATGAAATTCGAAAACCGAAAAACACATTGGCACGTGGTGGGATTCGAACCACGACCTCCCGCTCAGGAGGCAGCGGCCCTATCCACTACATCATCGGGCTCCTTCTTATTTATAACAGTATGATAAAGAAAAAAACATTAGTATGTGAATACAAAATATTTAAATTAAAACTAAAGGAATTGAATCTTCTTTGTCTGATTTATCTTCAAACTAAGCTTTTAAGGTAATATTACTTATTTAAGTCTCAAGTTATCTACATTTCAATTACTTCATCTTTCACAAGTTTTCTTTTCTATAGTTTTAAACATCTCCGTGAAGATAGAAGATGGCCTGATGAATAATTCAAAAAATGTGATTACTTAAATCAACAAAACTCGATTCAAACTTTACTTCCAATTTAAATGAAAATACTTTTCTTTTCCTTGACAAGATTTTTCCGCTTAGGTAAAACTCATTTCTTATACTTATGAAAGAGATTAAGCATTCTTGAAATGGGCGGAGGGTTCAAGTGTTCGAAAAAATGTGAAAAAATAAATATTTTGTCCTCCATTTTTATGTTCTTGATAAATAATGTCACGGCTGATCACGGATTATAAGGCTCGTATTTATAAACAAATCTGAAGATTGAGAGCAATATTAAGTATGGATTTGACAGGCCACATTGTACTGAAATGACGTTTCTGATACGAACTCAAACTAGCTGTCAGTCTCAAGTGCTGTTTATAATTATGGGCGTAAACGTATTTCCATTTCAGTCTTAAAATGGATTGGATTGCTTGAAGAAGACGATTGGGAGATTGATGGTCTTTTGTTATTATAATTTGGAAACAAAATAATTACTTTTGTTTACATTTTTCGAAAAGAAATTGAGTAACATTTCATATAAGTATTTTGAGATTATTTGGTTTGTAGAACCCCTAATATTTTTTGTTAATCGTGTTTGTTAAAATTTCAATCATGGTTAGAACCATCCTTCTCTAAAAAAACCCTCAGACTTTAATTTAAAATATTTGACAAACGGCCATTTTCTCCTATAAAAATGATTCAATTTATCTATGAAATTATCTCATCCATTCCAATGACATCCCAATAAAAGAAGTAGGTAATAAAAAATCTCATTCCAGACTGCAGCCAATCAATTTTTTAGTAAGAAGTTAGAGATGTTATCTGATGGTATTAGTTTTTGGAAGATGCTTTATACCGAATACACTTAGTATTGACCGTACGTCCTTACCGTATGTTTACTAACTGTGAAGGTATAGTAAATAAAAATAATAATGTATGTGTTGGATACTATGACAAGTAACAAAAATACAATAGTAATTCGATGGCATTTTTTAATTTGATTAGTTTGATTACTATCAACGCAATTTCATCCAATTTTCCTATCTGCAATCTTAAACGCAGCGATACCTTCAACCTCCTTCGCAACCTTTTTTTTAGTCCCTCGAGCGTGACGGATGCCAACAGCAATTAGTGTCCGGAAATTACGCAAGAAAACAGCCAGCAATCCATCACCTGGCCAGAAAAAATAAAGCTGGGGAAATGGCTCAGAAATCTGCGGTGGGTTATGCACCACAGACTAGGAAACACTTAGATGTATTCTTTGGTATAGCTTTGGCAGTTAGTAGAGACAAGACTGGTAGTGGTCTCCGATAAGTAGTGTTTACTAGGTAACGTAAAGCCAGCCAGCCTTCTGGGAAGCCTACATCAATATTATGTCTCGGATGAAATTTTCTATTCATAAAAATGTGAATTGTATAATTGACCCTTGTAATTGTCAAATGAAAAGTTTCACTTTTTTTTTATTATAGTCACGTCTTGTTTAGTCGATTTTCTCGGCTAGAATACATTCCTTGTAATTTCTGTCTATTTCCACCAATTCATTGCGCTACAAGAAACGAATGAATAATTGATCCTGCTCTTTTGTTAGGATATCGGTCTTAAGATCTTTTTCTTTCTACATGTCTCTGTATATAACTACAAGATACCTACAAATCTATCTTAAATAACCCTTAAGACTTTGTCAGACGTGGCGGAACGGCCTTTGTTTAGATCGTTTACCGTCTGCCTTTTTATTAGGGATAAAGGCGTAATTATATGTATGTATGTCTTAGTACCAGCCTGTCATTAGATCGAGCGTTCTTTAATGGATAAGTGGCCAGAAAATTCAGTGTTCATTATAGCTCAGGTGGCGACTGCCGCGTAGCATGGATAGCGTAGTCTACGTTTTATTTATCAGTGTTTCTGTTATATAAAACGTCATTCATGGAGGCGCTACGGTGTGAGCCTTCACCGTGACGCGGCGTTTAGCCGCAGTTTTTGTTGATGTTGAGGTATGGCGGTATTGTCTTTAGGGAATTGTGCAGTCATTGCCTAGCGTGCAGTGAGAAAAGTGTATAGCAGCTAGTAGATTGTACAGACTCTTATTCTTTTTGGGAATGTTTTTAGGAAGAAGAAATTTCAGCTACCTTTCTTTCCGACCATCTTGTAATTTTTTTTACTTGTAAGACACGAGGATTTACGATATGTTTCAATTTGGATACTGGATTCAAAACTTAGTGACAACATAGGTTGTAAAGCAGCAATTGACAACCAAATTAAATGTTAAAGAAAAGCTAAACCTGACAGTTCTTTCCAACCTACACAACCGCAATTAGCTCCCATTTAATTCTTTCCACGTGTATCTAAAACGTTCGCAATTCTATTCACAGAAACACCCAAGTAAAATACCAATCACTCCCACACGTGCTTTAACCGCCAACATCCAAAAGCGCTAATCCCTAAAAACGCCCAATTTTATCCCGTTAATGGTGTCCGTAAACAGGTATCGGTGCAAGTAATAAACAAATAAATAAAAAGAGCCAACTGCGCAGAAAGTGACCTTCAAATCGTGTTAAATCCTAAACGGGTTCAAGAAGAAATACGTTGTATGATATCTAAAACTGATTTTTAAATACCCATTTAATGATACCCCGTCGTTTTAGTTTTAAATTATGGCATCTGATTTAGTCATGATCAAAATCAAGTCTTCAGTGACACGCCTAAGGTTAAAATCAACCCACGCGTTTGATCTCAAGAGTGCCAAGTAGAACAAACATACATACATAAGTAGTCTGATAAATTTGCTTGGCACAGTTGGCAAAAATCAGGTATTGATAAAAAGTTGATTCTCCATTCCGTCTGGACCCGGCTCCGTCATACCATCCGTCCGACACGAGACGTAGATTTCCTCCGTGACCCGAATCACAAGGAATAAGGCACTAATGGATCAGTTGCACCTACTTCTTTAAAAATTAAAAAAACGTTGGAATATTTATTTAACTAAAAGAATTAAATTAACACAAGTTACAAAAATTTAGAACATGAACATTTACCAGAGGTTCCCAAACTATGACGCAGACTGTATCTTGGGAAACCAGATAATTTTCAAATATAATATCACTAAACAGAAAATATGAAAAATGTTAAGTGATAAGTTGTGTTAATGTAGGTTGTAGCATATTTTACAATAAATAAATAAAAATACAATGAATTTAATGTTTACCTGTGTCTTTTAAGCACATAAATAATTATCCCGATATAGATGAATACTCTACTAATATACACGTGGTATACCTGCTCATTTTGGGTTTGAATCAATAACTCAGTCGCATTATAGTCTAAGCTAGCCAACTAAGAACGTAACCTGTATTAGCATCTTTAGTTGAACTAGAACGGAGAGAAGTAGGTCATCCTTACCCAACCTCACAGTAACTAGAAGGCTGGATGATAATATTTATTTTACACGTAATATACGTACAGGAGCGTTAGTGCATCCATCCATATACGTACCATATGTAATTTATTCTGATACGATACGAATTTATTATGGATGAGTACACAAACGCCTTAAGGGTGAATTAAGTCTAAATTCGAAATAGATAAATAAAATTAGATACTCAGATACATTACCCTTCTATGCTTCACGCAGTCGGGTAAAAGCAGGTATTGGTAAAAGGTAGGGCTCCGGAAATCACGTGTAAAATCTCCATTACGGCCCGACCCGGCTCCGTCGTACCATCCGTCCGCCACGGGCCGTAGACTTCCTCCGTGACCCGAATCACAGGGTGTAAGGTACTAACGGATCAGTTATACCTACTTCTTTGGAGACAAGTAGGTCATCGTTACATAACCTTAACTACCTTGACAAATATTAATCATAAAGCGTCACATAAGAGATTTAGCTAGTAACGAGGATAATAAAATTTAATATTTAATTAAGACATTTCATGATTGATAAAATTTTTATTCTATATTCTGTGATTCTATTTGAAATACCGGGTGTAAAGGACAGTCAACGAAACTGAACAAATATCACCAGGAAATTCTTTCAGGAAATGAAAATAAAAAAAAACTTTTTCATACCTATTCTCCGATCCAGGTTGATTTTGTATGGGAAATTCATTTATTTTTTTATTTCCTCAAATAAATTCTTGGTGATAGTAGTTCCGTTTCGTTGACAGAGCAATCCCTAATAGTTAGCGGGACGCTGTCCCTTACACCCTAATAATTTTATAATTCCGATTATAGAATGCGTCTCAATATCAAATTTTATTTTCCTCTTTTTGCGTTTCAGTTCACCCTATAGGTGCATAAAGTAAATAAGCCAGCTTAGATAGTACGCAATAGGCTGACCTAGCACATGCATATTAGAACATAATGTTAATGACATGCTGATTCCTTCCATGCTGGACTGGGAGAGCTAGAAAAACAGAATGTTCCAGCTGCCCTTCCTCCCGGGCATGCTGTTGAAGTCAGTAAAAGGGACTCGAGGGTTACACTGTATTACAATTTAGGCGATGGGCTGACAACCTGTCACTAAAGCAATACATATTACAATCTAAAATTGCCCTCAATTTTTGTCAGACGTGGCGAAAGCGCCTTTTACGAGGCGTTAAACGCTCTGCCTACCCGTGAGGGATAAAGGCGTGATTTATGTATGTATGTTAATAACAATATACTGCACTTTTTTTTATGGTGATTTAAAAATTCTTCCATGCTGGACTGGGAGCGAGAGAAAAACACAGTGTGTGCCAGCTGCATTTCCTCCCGGGCATGCTGTAAAAACCGGCTAAGGGATCCAAGGATTTCTGTCTATTGTGAATAAGGCGATGGGCTGACAAACTGTCTCTACAGCAATATACCTACAACATCTCCTTAGCCTTATCCCGTATCTCACGGGGTTGGCTACCTAATCTAGGGGATTGAACGAGGGTACTGGTTTTTACACAGAGCGACTACCATCTGACCTCCGCAACCCAGAACGGAAACCAGACCTAATCCTAGATTAGGAGAGAGTTTCAAGACGCCAAAGCTTAGCACTGGCCTTTGACATGGCCTAACGACTAATATCTACGCTATTAAATGATTTTAACCGGTACCAACGGCTTAACGTGCCTTCCGAAGCACATAAAACGCCGATTACATATGATATTCTAAAACCAAAAAACACATTGGTACGTGAAGGAGTACGGACCACGACCTCCCACTCAGGAGGCAGCGGTCCTATCCACTACACCATCGGACTCTCATCGGGCAATATACCTACAAATCAATCTTAAATTAACTTTTTAAGACTTTGTTAGACGTGGCGGAACAAACATTTTTCAGATCGTTTACGCTCTGCCTACCTCATTAGGGATAAAGGCGTTTTTATATGTATGTATGTATTGTTTAAATAAAATACAGAGTATTGCAAGTATGTTTTGCAATGTATGTATGCATGATTTAAAAAAAGTGTAGTGTTTCATTGCTAACTATAAAACTTTACTTTTTTTATTTCGACGTCCGGTCCACACTCATGACCCCAATCCAACTATTGGACGAGGTCCAAGATTTTATACGATATAGGAACGCTTTCAACAAATGTTTTATTTTATGATGATATTTGCTATTGCTAGCATTCATAAAATAAAATGCTGAGGAGATAAATTCAGTTAGTTGGCTGCGTTTAAAAGAAAATGGGCGACACCTACAAGAACTTGGATGCAAGTTGCTAATGGTACGCCAAGTTTAAAATAGTTTTATGAATTCGAGAACGAGGCAAAAATCTTAGCCGACAAAATCCTTAAAGCCTAGCTTGTATAGGACATCATTTAGCATGTGAACTTACGTAAAACTCAATACAAACTATACAGCAGTCAAAATAGGTATGTTATAAATTACTTAATTGATTCTATATACTTATACAGTATTTTTTCATGCAAGGCTGGGAGCGAGAGAAAAACATAGAATGTGCCAGCAGCATATCCTCCCGGGCATGCTGTAAATACCAGCTAAGGAATCCGAGGGTTTCAGTATATTGCAATTTAGGCGATGGGCTGACAACCTGTATACCTACAAATCTATCTTTAACAACGCTCAAAACTTTGACCGACGTGGCGGAACAATCTTTGTTTAGGTTGTTTACGCTCTGCCTACTCTATTACGGATAAAGGGGTGATTATATGTATGTATACCCTTTTTCACATAGTATGAGCATGCTGACACTATGTCGTTCGCATAATTTTTTGACAGTTATAAAAGAGTCTCTATTGCAACTAAAACGTCTTTATATTTCCTACCTGCTGTCAGAACACTCATATTATCTGAAAAATACTATAGTGAAATATTATTCGCCCAATTTGGCACCTAATCTCTTGTGTTGTAATATTTTTGGCCTAAAATATCTATTACCTACTTTTAGCACTCACTAACAAAATTATAGTGAACTGAAAAGTATCTATAACAAGGTTTTTCAACAGTCATTTCTTATAACTTGCGCCAAAGCGATTATATCAAGTGATAGGGTCCTTGTAAGGTTGACGAGGTGATCTCTTTAAGAACCGCTCCAATTTCTTGAGCTCCTTCACGCTTGCTTGGAAACCCATCTCTTGGATAACCCTATCAATAACTTAAATTGTAACCGTAATGTTATTGAAACCACAAGGTTTATTTTGTTAAGTTATATAGTAGAAACGGAAATAACACGTACTTTTTTATTTTAATTAAATTATTTTCATGTAACGAAGTACCTAACTCTAATTTTCAGTGCGTATGTAATTGACCCAATATTTACCTGAAATATACCTGATTTTGACAGAGAGACACATAACTAATTTAATTCTTACTTTTACTAACTGTCATAAAATACATAGATACATATTATAATCTCCTGCTGCCTTCATACCTAATGGGATAGGCAGAGCGTAAACGACCTAAACAAAGGTCGTTCCGCCACGTCTGATCAAGTTTTGTAGGTTATTTAAAATAGATTTGCAGGTATATTACTGTAGTGACAGGTTGTCAACCCATCGTCTAAATTACAATACACTGAAACCCTCGGATCTCTTGACTGGTTTTTACAGCATGCCCGGGACGAAATGCAGCTGGCATATTCTATATTTTTCTCTCGCTCCCAGGCTGGCATGAAAGTTCATAAAATATACTTTATAAAGTTATATCTACCTTAATTTAGGATATCTCATTTATCATAATAATAATTCTCCACGACCCACTCATAAAATTTTCCAAATGAAAGATTTTCTTCATAAATTCTTAGAATCTGTTAGCATAATAAACCATCATAAAATATTAACTAGTTATTACAATGTACTTCAATTTAAGCATCTTAATTTATTCCATAAATATTTATGTTCAGTATCCCAGAAAATATTTTCTCAGGATTAATATTTTAGACCTATACATACTATATCAAATATTGTAGGCCCGTATTTATAGGGATAAAGGCGTGACTATATGTATGTATGTATTTATTAACAGCACTTGAGAGTGACAGCGAGTTTGAGTTCATATCAGAAATGTCATTTCAGTACAAAATTACCTGTCAAATCCATACTTAATATCGCTCTCAGTCTTGAGATTGCTTTATAAATACGAGGCTTAATTAGCCCGGTATAAAGGTCCAGCAACGCATTTTCAACCTATTACTGAAAATGTAATAAACAAACAAATCAAATCAAATAAATCAATATTGAATAACCCTCAAAAGCTTGTTAGACGTGGTGGCACGACCTTTTGTTTAGGTCGTTTACGCTCTGCCTACCCCATTAGGGATAAAGGCGTGATTGTATGTATGATTGATTGTTTGTATTAAACAAACGCAATTTTACCTTCATCCGGGAAAAGAAAGAGCTTGCAAAGTTATTTTTTTTTCTGTTAGTCTAGTCAGCATTGTAGAAGTATAGTATAAGTAGTAGCATATTGCAAAAACAATATGTTTACTGGCTAAGTGCAACAACACACAGACGTCACTGCACGCAAGGTTCTGCTCAACACACTGTCAATGCTTTTTGCATTGCCTACAACACACTTGCGTCACCTTACGCTTAACGCGCGCGTACTCGCAGAGGGATGCGCCGACGTAAAGTTCATCTCTACGTGCGCGTAGAGCTTAAGGTGTCGCATTTGTGTTGTAGGCAGTGCAAAAAGCATTGACAGCGTGTTGAGTAGAACCTTGCGCTCAGGCTCGCCTGTGTGTTGCTGTCCTTAGGGCCCCGTATCTCTCGAATGACTGACCCTGGGATCATCGTTCACGCTCGATAAAGCAAATCAATTGTTCCCTCTGATAAAATTGTCGACCACCAATAAGTTTTATGGCTACTTGAGTCGAAATTATCGTTTATAGAAACCAATCTGTGTTTCCGGCCTCTCAGTTTAAGTGAGCATCAGATAAGAAAAATATTGCAGTTGTTTTGCATGTTGTTAGCCTATCGCCTAAATTGAAATATACTGAAACCCTCGGATCCCTTAGCTGGGTTTTACAGCATGCCCGGGAAGAAATGCATCTGGCACATTCTATGTTTTTCTCTCGCTCCCAGTCCAGCATCGCGAAAGTTTACTGGCATTTAAGGCAGATCCACCTTATCCGTAAAGACGGAGAGTAATGCAGTTTGCTGAATTGTTGATGTTATGGAGCCAGCTTACGATCAGATGAACTAACCATTATTTAGTATCCTATTTTTTTGTCCTTCCATGCTGGACTGGGAGAGATAGAAAAACATAGCGTGTTCCAGCTGCCCTTCCTCCCGGGCATGCTGTAGAAGTCAGCAAAAGGGACTTGAGGGTTACAGTGTATTGTAGTTTGGGCGATGGGCTGACAACCTGTCACTATAGCAATACACATTTCAATCTAAAATTGCCCTCAATTTTTGTCAGACGTGGCGAAAGCGCCTTTTACGAGGCGTTTAACGCTCTGCCTACCCCGTAAGGGATAAAGGCGTGATTTTATGTATGTATGTATGTATTTTTTTTGTATTTTTAGACACAAAAAAACTTTCCATGCCACTCTATTTTACTTTGAAAACTAAATCCGATTAAGTTCAGCCCATACTCTATCTATTCAGCGTCAGAGAGACAGAATAAATCATGACTAACCCCGACTTTCCGGGTTAAAGTGTGGGTTATTTTAATGATTAATATGCATAGCGACAATGCGAGCTGGTTATCTCGAGGACAAAGAAAGGGCACTCTATTCATATATCACATGCAGGCTTGACCCTTCCTTCACCGCATGACAGGGATGTCAAATATTCTAGAAGTGCCTGTGCCAATTTTCCAGCAGTGCCGGACCCAAAATATGCACAATATGAAAAAGAAACTGGGAAGGAACCTGACTGAGGCTCGAAATTATAATCAACTCACAAGAGTGACAGCGAGTTTGAGTTTGTATCAGAAATGTCATTTCAGTACAAAGCAGCCTGTCAAATTCAAACTTAATGTTGCTCTTAACCTTGAAATCGCTTTATAAATACGAGCCGTGGTGTTAAAGAAAATTTAAATTAAATAAAATCTATTCTTGAACCACATTACACAACACAGCGATATCTACCGTGAAATTTTTATTTCAAAACTGTAACTGTTTTTATTTTAATATATTTTAACTATGGCTTAAATATTTTTTTATTAATACATATTACTTACACGTTAGTATATTAAATTACTCCATAATATTACACAAACATTATTAAATTAATACATAGAACACCACTCTTGTCTCGTTTAGCAATCAGTAGCGCACTACTGGGCAGAAAATCGCTCAAACAATAAATATATTCCAAGAAGCTAACTTTTGTGCCATCTTATTATCTAGGTATTTAAACTTTTCATCAAACAGGTGATATCTGTAAAAATATACATGATTTTTTTTCACTCTACTTTAATTCTTTGTCAATACGTTCTTGTTTGCCGAAACTCGGAGATGTTCTATTGAAATGTCTCCAACAGAAATCCCGCGCAATTTTGGTTCGGTAATTTAATTACTTATTTACTAGGGTCTGCCTTTTCGGGGCAGTGGAACAGTTTACGTCTAAACTGACGTATTCTTATGACGATTGCGCAACTTAGAAATCTGAATTTGAAATCTTAATGAGTGAGTCCCTCTAGATAGCCGGAGAGAAGAGAAACCTAGAAAACGGTAACTAGGCCTTCGAAAAACACTGGGTAAACATGGCTCAAGATCGCGACAGGAGAAATAATAATAAACGAAAACAATCAGTTGTTTCCGTAAGATGACACCCGCAACAATTAGAATTAAAATAAACTACTTTCTTTTATCGTGAAGACATCGCAAGAAAACGCAAAGTCAGCGAGTCAGCTTTGTCTGTCCACGCCCCCGCGCATTACCGGGGTAAGCTTCTATTTACTTGTTTGTTCGTTTAATTTTCTTAGTTCCCGTGTTCACTCTAATTTTCTCGAAAGAAGGTAGTTCCATAAAGTTGGCGGGAACAAAGGTAAGAGTTCCCTGTTCCTGTTCCCTGCCTCGGGACGCGGAATAAACAAGTAAAACAGAATACAAGTTTGCGGGCAAACGCTCTGTTAAAAACAGCTCAGGGCTAAAATGAAGTGGTAAGAAATAATGCAGACTCGTCGAAAGGCATTATTTTGACGTCGGACTTGTTTTATGACAAAGGAGGATAAAATCCGGCTTTCTTGTTAGAGGATAATCTAAGTTTTCTTTGTTAAGGTGGCGATACCAGCCAAATGGCGCCCCCATTAGAAAAAGAAACATAGTTCACAAAAATTAAGATCATTTATAACATTATAAATTAAAAATTCATAGCTCGTTGTAGTAACAGGAAGAAAAATTGCAGTTGGTGGCCTTAATTTATATTTTGTCTTCATGTTAACAACTATAAATCGCTAATTTATTCGGTTCTATGTTATCTTAATTACTATAACTTGATTTTTTTTTACTAGTTTTTCGATTCACTCCGTTTTTAGTGAATTGTTTTTTTATTCATTAATGGGCCCCCATTAATGAATAAAAATTCACTTAGCTATTATCGTCACCTTAAGGGCGTGGGTAGCTTTTGATAAAACTACGCGAAAGTATCAAGCAGAAACAACAAGGGATTCTCAATTTCCATTACCTAAATAAATACTCGATACCTCATTAAGTTTTGTTTTCAGACCAAATGGCCAATTTATGTTGGTAATTAAACTACAATGCCCTAGGGTTATGGCAGATAAATTAATTTATCCTAGACCCATTTGTAGTTAGACTAAACAGGTTGTGGTTTCAGGTTGTTTTAGCCGGGTATAATCGAGTATAGCCGGGTCAGCCATTTGCCCCGAGGCGGCCCTAGTACAAATGCACTCTAATTTCTAATGTGCTCGCAAAATTAACAGAATAGTAGAAATGTTCATGTTAAAGTGAATGCTTTTGACGTCGCTCTCTGTGTTTGTAGAACTGTCAGCGAGGGCATTTCATTTTCCGGAATGAGCGCGCGTGTTTTGTTGCGAATCTGACAAATGAGAGAAAAGTTATTTCATTAAAGTATGGGTATGAAAATAATTAAGAAGAACGATACTGTAAAGTATCAGAGCTATTAATAGTTGTTAATTTAATTGCATGCCATGGGGTATTTCAATAAAATATTTAAAAAAAACTAAAAAAAAAAATTATCGGTATATATTATGATTCCAAGAGCTGCATCTTGTCCCACAACTATAACCGAGCCCGCGCAAGTCGCTATAACTGGTTGATAGAGACACTTGCGTCGCGCGGGATTAGTTCTCGCCTTATCGGTTGATCGGTTATAGCTGGACGGCCTGACGCAGCTTGGGCATCATAATGATATCATTATAATTCCTTTTTTTTAAATTAGTTCTTTTATTTATAGGCTCCTTTTACTATACTGAAACACTCCTAAGCTATGGCACGCAATTATATTAATTAACATCCTGTATAAGTGACAAAACTATTTCTGTGCAGAGTTATGCGCGGACGAACGTTCGCGTAAAATACATTCATGTCTTTTTACATATATACATACAAATAATCACGCCTTTATCCCTAATAGCGTAAGCAGAGCGTGAACAACCTAAACAAAGGTCGTTCCGCTACCTCTGACAAAGTTTAGAGGGTTATTTAAGAAGTTGTCTATTTTTACGTAATAAATAATGTAATGATCTTAATTTTCTATGTTTTTGCATTTACAGGACTATGTTATTACTGATATTTAAGTATTTTAAATCAAAATATTTAGCTCTACGGATATTAAGAAAATCAACCTCAAAACAAAGGTTTCAGCTGATTAAATTACAATCATAATTTGGCGTGATCAAAGGTTAAATAACGTTCACAAAATAATTAACGTCAAAAACTTATTAACTGACGTCTGTCTGACCTGAAGCTTTATGAAGTACACAAAAGCCTAATTAATAAAATCAAGTATAAAGCGCTTCAGTTTGCCAACCGATGAAAATTCCGCAGGCTATATCAGTACAAAAATAAATAAAAAAATATCGAAATGTAGTCTCACCGCCAACACGGAAAAAGGTTTATTTTACAATGGCATGGTTTCGTGCTGGCAATAATTGAATTGGCAGAGTTTTCTATGGCAACAATATTTGTACGGCACGACACAGCTTTGAATGAATATAGGCGGGGGCGCTGAATTATATGGAGAACTGTCCAAAATGCATTGGCGATTTTTTAAATAGAGCCCCAGCTACCCACCCATAAGCTTACCCATTTCAAGGTCAGGGGCAGAGTCGACGATGGAGCGAGCTCACCCAGAAGATGCATGTAATGGCACTGGCAATCTCACGCACCGATGGAACTCAGCGCCACCCCGGACTCCTTGCGGAGCTTACCACCGCTTTGTTGGGATCGTTCTACCGGACTTATTCAAAGGCAAGACTGTGATGCCATTGCCCGGGGTCTGCCACTTGGAGGTAGATATCATCCCACTTCAGATGGTGACGTTCGTTCCTATTTTCACCGCATTCATTTAAACCCTTGTCGTTCTCTATGGCTACAATATTTGTCCTGCATGAGGCACACACGGTGGCAGGAAAATAAATAGTTACGATGACCGCCCCGGGAGAATCGTTTTTTGGAACAGATACAAGAATAAAGAGAGGTCAGGTGATGCGTGAATCTGAATGCTATGTTTTATCTATTTTAATTAATGTAGGTCCTTAGGTGTATGATTGCTTGAAAAATATATTGGAGAATATACTTTTTACAGTGGATTGTTTTCTTTTTGGGAGCAAATGTAGATAGATGCATTTGCTAAAAACAGAACACTTACCTATAAATAAAAATATATATAAGAAAACAATTATATTCAGAAAAAACAAGTTTCTTACATAAAATACAGCAGGATCATAATGATATTTTCTCGCTAATTAGTTAAAATATGAAGGTAAAAGTTGGTCATACTTCTGGTATCATAGTAATTTGACATAAATTAAAAAAAATCCCTAGTCTAGAAAATAACCTAAAGTATCACTAATGATTATTTCAATAAAACCTACATACAAGAAAAACTGAACACTTTATATCAGCATCCAGGTCAATGCCCTCATCTGTTAAGGCGCATAAAGGCCCTGATTACAACAATAAGGCGCATATTACAGCCATTTTCTTTCATCGTGCGTACAATGAGACGCCGCGGGAAGGTGCGAAAAGTTATTGTTTGGCAAAATTAGCTGTCCAACAGATTGATGTATCGTTTTTGGTGAAAAAAAAGGAAAATCTCGCGCCATTTTGCTGGAATTGAGGAAGAATCGGTGATTTAGAGTTTCTGTCGGTTTTCAGGAAACACTATTTTACGATGAACTATAATGAGATAACATTTTGTAGAGATTTTATGGCTGATAGTATAGCTCTTAAATCAAGTTGACTACAATTATATTCTAGTAAATACATATATACTCGTACTACAAGCTTGGTAGCGTTTGAGCCAACGTTTAGTAATACAGTCGTACAATATTCAAATATTACATACATACATACATACATATAATCACGCCTTTATCCCTAATGGGGTAGGCAGAGCCTCAACGACTCAAACAAAGGTCGTTCCGCCACGTCTGACAAAGTTTCGAAGGTCATTTTAGATATACTTGTACGTACATTGCTGAAGTGACATGTTGTCAGCCCATCGCCTAAATTACAATATACTGAAACCCTCAGATCCCATAGTTGGTTTTTACAGCATGCTCGGGAGGAAATGCAGCTGGCACATTCTATGTTTTTCTCTTACTTCCAGTCCAGCATGGAAGAACATTACAGCATATTATAATTAACATTAAATGGCATGGAGAGAGCAATGCTCGGGATTTCCCTACGTGACCTTAAGCGCAATGAGTGGATCTGGAGTAAGACTAAAGTTAAGGACGTTATGGCTGACATTGCAAAGAAAAAGTGGTCATAAGCAAGACACATTGCACGTATGAACGACTTCTTGAATGAAGACCCCTTTCACTCCAGCCTTAACCCGTATCTCGTATAACATTATCTTGTTTCTTATTTTGTTTTTCAAAATTTCACTTCCCCATCTGAATGAAATAATCCTCTCTCTTATACATACATACATACATATAATCACGCCTTTATCCCTAATAGGGTAGGCAGAGCGTAAACAATCTAAATTAAGGTCGTTTCGCCACGTCTGACAAAGTTTTGAGGATTATTTAAGATATTATAGGTATTGCTATAGTGACAGGTTGTCAGCCTATCGCCTAAACTGCAATATACTGCCCTCGGATCCCTTAGCTGATTTTACAGCATACCCGGGAGGAAATGCAGCTGTCACATTCTATGCTTTTCTCTCGCTCCTAGTCCAGCATAGAAGATCTCTCTCTTATAGCATATTATATTAGTTCATTATATTATAATGGTACTTATGTATTAGTCTATTGTACCTATTCGTATTTATGTAACTAGCAAATACATTGTCTATGTATTCTATTTAAATTTATAATATTAGTAACTGCACTATCCCGCATAATATTAGAAAACTACTCCCTTACCCAAAGGCCGCCTAATTGTCTCTGTTTGTTTTGTAATGTTTGTTACTATACAATGTGATGTTTATGTGCAATAAAGAATATTTGTTTGTATTGGACACATTGGACAGGAACAAGCATTACAAAACAAACAGAGACAATTAGGCGGCCTTATTGCTAGGGTAACAATATCTGCCAGGCAACCTTTGGGTAAAGGAGTAATTTGCTAATATTATGCGGTGGAGTGACATCCGTCAACACGGAGGTCAAGACTGGATAAGCTGGTCACAAGACCGCCAGGAGTGGAAGAGGAGGGAAAAGGCCTACATCCAATCACTACATAGTATAAAATAAAGTCGCTTTCTCTGTATATCCCTATGTATGCATAAATCTTTAAAACTACGCAACGGATTTTGATGCGGTTTTTTTTAGTGGATAGAGTGATCCAAGGTTTATATGTATAATACATGCATAATATAGTAGAGTAACACTGATAATTTCCGTGCGAAGCCGGGGCGGGTCGCTAGTACTGGATAAACAAGAGGCCGCCATGATGATGATGATTATAATTTACAGTACAGTATGGTATTTCCTTCCATGCTGGCCTGGGAGCGACAGAAAAACATAGAAAGTGCCAGCTACATTTCCTCCCAGGCATACTGTAAAAAAAACAGCTATATTGTAATTTAGGCGATGGGCTGACAACCTATCACTACAGCAATATACCTACAACATACATACAAACAATCACGCCTCCATCCCCAACGGCGTAAGCAGAGCGCACACGACCCAAAAAAAGGTCGTTTCGCCACGTCTGACAAAGTTAAGATCTATACCTACAAATTTATCTTAAATAACCCGCAAACTTTGTCAGACGTGGCGGAACAACCTCTTTCTCTGTTTAGATCGTTTACGCTCTGCTTACCCCATTAGGGATAAAGGCGTTATATGTATGTATGTATTATGGTCTTTCTTACTGTAAGCAGTAAAATACTATCACATTTCTTTGACAGCTACAAAGTCTTGAAAGAACAATGTAGTCTCATTTACAAAAATGTTCTTGTCTACTTTTTCGTGTAATACTCCATTTAAGCAACAACTACAGTGTGGAATGGTGCCCAGGAGTTTCAAATAGCTAAACTTAAGGCATTACAGGAAAGCTCGCAAATAAAATAAAGTTTTTAATGTCGTCACAAAATTGCAGTTTTGTTACGACCGTTTAGCAAATGTGCTCTTTTTTTCATGGGGTAATTATTTGCTGGATGATATTGCCTCATTGAAGCGAAGTTGTCTTTAGTCCATTAGGAAATTATCTTAAGGATCTACGCCCGGATTATGAGAATGATAATAAAGTTAAGTTCTCTACGTATCATTAAAACATGATGAGGTTGTTTTGAGCGGTTATACAGGGTGTTCGGCAGCGGGTTTTACAAACGAAAATGGGGGGTAGGTGGGGTCGCCCCTACCTAGTTTTGATATTTAAAAAAATCCTAGGCAAACAGTTCTTTAAATAAAAAATATTTTTCTTTTTTTAATTCCCGTTTTTTATACCTTTGAACCCATCTATCTTTTTTTTAAAAAAAGCTAGCTTTAATTTTTTTTTGTTACTTTTAGACCATTGTAGACTCTAATAAACTTGATACCTATTTGCTGCAAGCTATTGCTAAAACCAAAGATCTAGGCTTCTAAAGCGAAAAAAAAATGGTCAATAATTTTAAGGTCAACTTTACGTTGCATTAAAAAAAAAGTAGAGGTGAAGGATGGCTTCAGATTTTTTTAAAACATCTCTGGAGTTTTGGCTATTAAATGGTATGTAATTTGTTTCGATATCTTTTTTGTAACTGGAGTTGTATTTTTTTTACAGAAATAGACCATTTCGACAAAATTAAAATTACGTGGAAAATTACAAGTTTTGGAATTTTATGCATGCAATGATGGAAAATATTGAAACTAACATATCAGAATTGGTGTTTTTATTAAAAATGAATAAAAAATCAAATAACAAATCATTATCATTAATTAAAAAATAACAAATCATTAAAATTATTTTCATCAATTAGATAACACATCATCAAATCATAAATCTTGTTCAAATTGTTGTCCATTATTTCTATTGCAAGCCCTGCACCGATTTCTTATTTCCACCGTTGTAGTGCGCATAGTCATCTCTTCCTTCATTATTTCAAAGGCAGCATCGATCCGTCCGATTAATTCCTCTCGACTGTTCACTTCTGTCTCGTATACTAAATCTTTAGCCCTTCCCCAGACATACTCGTAATAGTCGAGAGGAGTGAGATCTGGTGCTCGCGCGGGCCACGGAATTGGACCACCACGACCAATCCATGAATTCGGGAATGAATTGTCTAGAAATTGTCTTAAATTTAAAGTCCAATGAGCTGGGCACTATATAATAGGGCCTTCCTCTTCTTCAAAAACCTCTTGCAAAAGTTCAGGTAAATCGTTCATAAGGAACTCTAAGTAATTGTTCCCGTTTAGGTGGTCAGGTAAATAATGCGGCCCTATTAATTGGTTGCCGATTACACCCGCCCACACATTTACACTGAACCGGTGCTGGAAGCCCCTTTATCTCTTGACGTGTGGGTTTGCTTCCTTGGGTGCCCAGTAGTGTAAATTATGGTAGTTTACAATCCCTTCTTTGTCGAATTTAGATTCATCGGTCCAAAGAATTCTTCCTAAAAAGTTTGGATCGTCCACATCCGTGTGCAGCAAATGGCGGCAAAACTGAACACGCTTCCCGAAGTCATCATCTTGAAGGCCTGCAACAAAAAATACAAGAATTTAATTAACTACTTACGAAAAATGTGTCTTACAATTGTCTTACAATTCACGGAAAGGACAAACTACCTAAGGACACTATCTGCGAGACGTACCTACTTATTGTTATTAAAACAAATTAATGTTATTCTGAGAAAGAGACTGAGAAATGGGGTAAACAAAAATTCAAACAAATGGAACTGAATACATACCTTGAACCGGAACGTAATGGAAAGCATGCCTTCCATCGTGCCGGAGAGTAGACCAGACTTTCCATATTCTCAGGCCAAGTGTGCGAGCTACCTGCCTTATGCTCTTGGTAGGGTCAGCGTGAAACTCGGCAAGGATTTGTTCGTCAATGTTAACATCTTGTTGTTGACGTTGACTCCCGGATCTCGGAAGTTGAGGTTGCCAGTATTTCGTAAACGCCGATAAGTACTTGCAAACGTCAGGTGACTGGGTAGGTGTCGGTGAGGATAGCGTTCCCGATAAATTCTACGCACTTCACGGGTATTCATGTTAGCACTTCCATATGCCAACAAAATGTCCGCATATTCCTCATTAGAATATTGATGGGCCATTTTAAACCACAACAGTCTTACAATAGTCGTAACAAAATGACAAACTTAACAAAAAAAACTTAACAAAATGTCCAAAACAAGAAAGTAAAATTAACGAGAACAAAGGGAAGCGCAAGAGCACGTATGGTCGCGGAGGCAGTTAAGTCTCAACTAAATGAGAAGGGAGGGATTCTTTTGTTTGCGGTCCAGGTACCTGTGGTACGCCAAATGGGAGAGAGAGAGAAAAAATACGTTATGAGCATGCTAGCACAACCATTATTACCTGCGCTGCGTAAGCGTTCCACAGAGAGGAAAAGAGACAAAAGATAGCCGTTATGAATTATTATTAAGGCACAAGAATGAAATAAAAACTAGTTATCTGTACTTTGTAACCACCCCAACCGTAAGTCGTTACATTATTTTCACATTTGCATGCATAAAATTCCAAAACTTGTAATTTTCCACGTAATTTTAATTTTGTCGAAATGGTCTGTTTCTGTAAAAAAAAATACAACTCCAGTTACAAAAAAGATATCGAAACAAATTACATAGCATTTAATAGCCAAAACTCCAGAGATATTTAAAAAAATCTGAAGCCATCCATCACCTCTACTTTTTTTTTTAATGCAACGTAAAGTTGACCTTAAAATTATTGACCATTATTTTTGTTCGCTTTGGAGGCCTAGATCTTTGGCATTAGCAATAGCTTGCAGCAAATAGGTATCAAGTTTATTAGTCTACAATGGTCTAAAAGTTACAAAAAAATAATTGAAGCTAGCTTTTTTTAAAAAAAGATAGATGGGTTCAAAGGTATAAAAATGGGTATTTAAAAAGGATTTTTTTTTTAATCAAAAATAGGTAGGGGACGACCCCACCTACCCCCCATTTTCGTTTGTAAAACCCGCTGCCGAACACCCTATATATGCGTCTCTTTCTCCTCATAATTACGAATTACTTTTTATTGACCAATTTCATTATTTCTTGGATCAAGAATATAGGACAAATTTCGGAAAAAATATTAAAGGCCCAATACTTAGTACATTTTTTATTATTATTATTAACAGCCTGAGGTGTCCCACTGCAGGGGACTTACGTACATACATACAAAAAATACTTTTTTAATTATTATTATTTTCATATTTTGACCTATATTTTTAAGATCAAGTTATTGTACAAACTTAGGGGACACTTAACACTTTTTTATTCTTCTTCTTCTGTCTATACTGCCTTTGTTAACTGACATTATATTTTATTATTATTAAGAAATTTATTATATTAATATTATTATTTTTTTGCATGCTATTGTAAATAGTTAAACAAGTGATTCTAAATATATAATTTCTAACACCTGTATATGTACCTTGTTTAAGAGCAAATAAATGATTATCTTATCTTATCTTTTCTTATCTTATCTTCAATTAAATATATTTTGACCAGTGCTGTGGCGACTGCATTTTTTGAGGCATCATACAGGTTCTGTAGTGTGCAGCTGTGGGGCACTCACTACATTTATATTATTTTTACATACATATATATACATAAAATCACGCCTTTATCCCTTACGGGGTAGGCAGAGCGTAAAAAGCCTCCTAAAAGGCGCTTTCGCCACGTCTGACATAAATTGAGGGCAATTTTAGATTGTAATGTGTATTGCTGTAGTGACAGGTTGTCAGCCCATCGCCTAAATTAAAATACACTGTAACCCTCGAATCCCTTTTGCTGTCTTTTACAGCATGCCCGGGAGGAAGGGCAACTGGAACATTCTAAGTTTTTCTTTCTCTCCCAGTCCAGTATGGAAGATTATTTTTATAAGAATCATTAAGACCAAAATAAATAAACAAACAGTCGCTCACCATCCAAGGATGAGAAAGTAGTTTTAGACTTGTCAAACCCTGCCTACGCAAAAGTTATATCCATCCCCACACAAACTAAAAGCAGGATTGTCGAAGAATGTGCTTCACTATATCCCTGTTCCTGGTTTATCCCTGTTCGGAGAACAATACGTAAACAGAGGTCGTAATGGCTACCGAGGAAGTGTTTAAAGAAACATTAGGGAGAACGGATAAGTTTGGTCATTAGAACGTGTACCTTTCCACGGACCATGAAAAACGGACCGACGTTTTGGGCATTATTCTTTCTTACAAGACGAGGTATTTTACGTCTCTTTGTTACTTGTTTATGAGTGAAAGCTATAGCTTAAAAGGTTTTGTGAAGGTAAATGCTCTCTTTATGTACCACATGATTATAAAAAAAGATTATGAACAGAGGTTGGCTGAATATTGCGGGCTCTTTTGGGATTTAATGATTGTTTGAGACAACATTATAAACAGGAATTGCCTCCGTGGTAGTAGCTGTGCTACTAGGCGGTTTGAAAACTCTGACACCAGGGTTCTTCGGGTCGTTGTTTGACTTGAGAATCCACTCGCTAAGAAAAGGAAGACAGGGATTAAACTAAAATTAAGAAACCTCAAATGAAAGTAAAGTTAGTACAGCAGCATCCGTAGTTTAAAAAAATATGTATTTTTTCTGTATTTACGTGCCTTTATTTCAATTAACTTACGTCTAGTCCTATGAGGTAGGTTAATACATACATATAATCACGCCTTTATCCCTAATGAGGTAGGTAGCCTCTTAATATTTATATGCACTGACGAAAACTATATTTTTTGGAACATCAATAATCTATTTTTTAACTCATCAAGAATGCCTAATCTATATTATATTTTACGGAAATACGTGTGTAATTTTAAAACGCAACATTTTCCCAAGAAGCGGTTAACTTAACCCAATTGAGACACTTAATATATCACAGCGACAAGGGTTTTAGACTACAGCACATGTTCACTGGGCTAATAAATTAATCTGAGCGTCGGTACTGTTACAAAGCCTTAGAGACTACAGGAGAGTTGTTATACGTAAATTAGTTTAGTTGTTACTATTTTGCTACTATGTTTCTGGTAGAATGGGCTTACAGAGTGGACTGGGCTTTACACGCTTGTTGCGTTTGAATTGAAGAACTGTTTGTTTGCTCCTGGACTGGAGCGATAAAATGTAATAATAGTCCGTCACCGATTTTTGACGATGGCGGCCAATCTCCTAGTGATCGGCCAACTGCGCAGGACTGCGTTTGCGCTACACACAGGTGCACTCTCTATTCCCTCAATCTCTTATTCTGATGGAACAGACTGACTGACAAGACCAGAGAGAAATCAGACGCAGGACCGACTATTTACATACCCATCCGACAGCATGGATCATCTTATTTTTCGGACAATTAAGTGATCAGCTTGCAATGTCCTAACCTAACTAAAAACAACAACACAAAATAATTGTCCCCCGCCGGGAATCGAATCCAAGACCTCCGGGTCGAGAGTCCATGGCTTAAACCGCTGGACCACGGAGGCAGTTAATATTAAGAGGCAGTTGCTATAAAATGTTCCAATTGATTTTCTGCTACGGCATTACGGACCCCACGTAGTATTTACTTTATTGGTTATGTTCTGGGTATTAGCTCTTGATCAATCCGTACTGCGCCCAAGAGATCGACTAAAGGTTAGACCGCAATATGGCGTAGCCGTAGCGGAGCGGAACGGCGCGCCGCGGCACGGCACTGCAGCAGCGCGACACTGCGCAACCAAATATGTCAAAATGTATAAACCTGACATTGCCGTGCTGTGAAGCGTTGCGCCGCACCGCTGCAGCTTCAGTGCTGCTTCGGTGCGGTATCTATCATACATTTTGATACAAATCATTATTTGTCACGTAGTGTCGCGCCACGCCGCTCCGCTGCAGCTACGATCTGGTGCGGTGTAACTTTAAGGCCCAAACGCCCAAATTGAGGGTAGGTTCGTGCCCTAGTGATGATAATGATAATGATTATGATGATATTAGCTACCTTGTTCCAATAGCACAAGATTTGTACCAAACTAATTTATTAGTAGATACATACATACTTATATAAGCACGCCTTTATCCGTAATAGGGTAGGCAGAGCGTATACGACCTAAACAAATGTTGTTCCGCCCCATCTGACAAAGTTTTGAGGGTTATTTAAGAAAGATTTGTAGGTATATTGCTGTAGTGACAGGTTGTCAGCCCGTCACCTAAATTGCAATATACAGGAACCCTCTGATCCGTTAGTTGGCCTTTTACAGCATGCCCGGGAGGAAATGCATCTAGCACATTCTTTGTTTTTCTCTCACTCCCAGTCCAGCATGGAAGTCAGTACTAGATATAAGTTAAAATACATACATTAAAGTAAAATAAAATGGTACAATACAACTGAATACAAATGCCATCAAAATGCAACAAACCATTCTGTTTAACTTAACCCATTATTGCATTTTCTAAAAAAAGTTCCGTCGAGGAGCGAGAGAGCTTAACGAGCTTAGAAAAAACTGAGGAAAAATTGAATCTCAATGGATCTTGTTTGCCAACGAGAAAAAATCACAAAGAAAAGAATTCAATTAAACAAATTGATCTGAGTTGTTCGTTGAACGTTGTAGGCTACATCACTTCAACCACAGTACAGGAATAGGAGCAGTACGATGTCGTGTCATTGAAATAAAATTGTATTTTATGTTCTCTACATCTTTTCCATGTTTTTCTCTATCTAGAAAAGAGTCAAACGCACGCCAGTGCAAACCAATATTTCAAGGTACGTTGGAATTAGTTGCGTTTCCGTTCTAGGTATGAAATGAATGAATGGCTCGATTGTTAGCGGAAATGGAGAGACTTTTTCAAAGAAGCAGGTCAGGCTGGGATATTTATTTTTAATAAATCTATGCTTCCGCTAAAGGAGCAACCGTGACCACTCCTTCAAATTATTATTATTTAACAGTTTATTGCACACATTAATATACAGAGGAATATAGGATACAAACATAAAGAAACATAGCAGAACAGGTACAGCTTATCTCAAACAAATATATTTTCCAGCTGACCTACAGTAGTGAGAGTGCATAAGTGAGGCAGATAAGGCCTGTAAAATTAAAATATAGATAAAATTTCATTACAAGAGATTAAAATCCTTATATCATAAAATACAATCAAAGTAGATATAGTCTAAAGAAGTAGATTTTTTATTTCGTTAGACTGATTACCGTGGCGTACCGCCGACGCCGCGGAAGTCTACTGTACTAGTGATGGCGGCAGATGGCGCTCGCAATGTAAACATTGTCTCTAGGTTGTAATTACAATAAAAAATATAAACTGCGCATCTAGATACGTAAATTTCAGTAAAATGTGTTTATAATGATAAAACAAACATGTACAAGTGTTGGTGTCGTGATTTACTAAATAATTGCTGAGTAATTAAAGATACAAGTTTTTTGACTATAAACGATACTAGAACTATCTTACGCTTAAATATTTGTGCACAAAAACATAAACAGTACAATATTCGTGTGAAGTGTGTAAATTTTTTATTTGATGTAGTTGTATACAAGTGACAATTTCAAATCTTATAATCTAACGTACTGTATTTATCGCGCAAAAATCTAAAATCGGACTTTGGACTCGAGGCATAACAAACAGAGTAGTGACCACAGTGACGACGGCCGGTATCCTACTCGCTAAACCAGTTTGAGCCGTCGACGGTCAACACGGTGCGGGTGTTGAGCAAGTCGCTTATTTCATCAGCCACCAATAAGGACCAACTGGCCTAGTGGTACAACCGTGGTCTTTCAACCAACAGAGCGGAAGATCGAATCTCACTGTAGCCGACTGAGAATTATTTTGCTTTTTATTTTTATTTATTTGATTTTTTTTGCTGGTATATTTTATTTAAACAATGAATTCGACTGAAGAAGTAAAGATGGACTCCCTATTGGAAAATGTCACAATCAGAAAGAAAATACGATTTTTTGCAGCAGATGATTCTTTTGTTGACTATGGTCGCACGCATCCACATTCATCAAGCATTTATGAGGGCAATTTACGTAACCTAGATCTGCTAACAGAAAATGAACGAATGGATAAACTAAGCTCGGAATTAAGTGAATTGAAAGCAAAGCTCCAAAGTTCGGATGCATTCTCAAATAATTTGCTTATGGAAATAGTCGAATTGAAGAAGGACATCGAGGATCGCGATAAACGTATAAACACGTTCAGTAGAATTTGTCCTAAAAATAATTCACCATCACAAGAAACATCAAGTCAGCGCAAGATATCTAAACCAATGCGATCTTTGATTGATCATACAAGCACACCAAAGCGTGGTGTTATGAATTTAGATTTATCCAATGTGAAACGGAGTGAACTCTTGAAAACTGATTTAAATAAAACTGCACATTCTGAACAAGCAACGCAAACAGAAAACAGACGTTCTACGGAGACAATAATTATAAAATCTAAAAATCAAAAACAATATATACAACACAAGAAACAATTGAAAAAGGCTAGACAAAAGATTAAGAAAATAATTACACGGATAACAAAACTAAAAAATGAAAATGATATTTTATCGACTAAAATTTCGAAACTATTGACCAAAAATGAGCATTACGTACATAATATTTATCACAGCATTGAAGCGGACGTCACTCATTATAATCAAGAATTAGCTGATGATACCATTGAAGACGAAGAAGATCAATTGACAAAAAATTAAACTATACACGAAGAGAACACAATGATTGAAGACGAAGAAGAACGATTGACAAAAATAAAACAATACACGGAGATAACACAATTATTGAAGACGAAAAAAATCAATTGACAAAAAATAAAACGATACACGAAGATAACACTGTAATTGAAGACGAAAATGATGAATTACTCAACTCAAAAATTGAAGACAGTAATTCTTATTCAGCTCCGATACAAAACCAGACTGTTATAATTACCCCAGCTAATACGAAAAAGAACAAGATTCTAATACTAGCTGATCAACAGGGCAAAGGAGTTCGCGAAGGTTTGCAAGAGCTAGTAGGCGCCGATTATCTTGTATCATGTTTTTGGAAACCTGGAGCGAAACTTGCAAAATTACTAGGATGCTGTAAAGATGATATAAATAAAATGACTGAGAATGATTTTGTAATAATTTTAGGTGGTATAAACGATACCAATCCATTTGACCTAAGTTCAAATCTACTAATATGGCTAAATAACGTTTCTACTAACATAATCATATGTGAAATTCCTTTTAATAGTTCCCTAAATGAAACTAAATTAAACTATGAAATAAAGTCACTTTGTCATAGATATCAAAATGCCTTATTTCTAGATTTCAACTACAGGCGGTATATTCCTCAACGCAGCGAGTCTACTATTTATATTTGTCGACATATATTGAGAGAGGTCTTACATATTTGCTATAAACTAAACTACAAAAAATACTGTAATTCCCTAATGCCAAATGATATATCTAATAAAAGTGTAGACAAGAGTACTCAAACATTATTCATATCAACTCAAAATATTTTTGATTCCAAAGGTACTCAAACTGATTGCGACACAGTGATTATTCAAAATGAGTGTGATTTACCTAGTAATAGTCTTGAGAAATCTAACAATGTTGTTAAACAGAGTGAGGGAAACAGCGATTTTTTTCGTCTATAACCATTTGAATATTCTCCACCAAAATATTGATGGATTGATTAACAAGTCTGATGTATTCACTGAATGTCTCGATAGTTTAATAGATATGGGTAAGGGTGCTGACGTGCTGTGTTTTACTGAACATAACATGATGGCAGAAGATACCTCCATCCTACATATTCCTAACTATAAACTAGCTTCATACTTTTCTAGACAAAAAAGAGAAGGTGGCGCATGCATATTAATAAAAAATAATTACAGATTTGAATCCATTGAATCGATTTCTAAACTTTCAATACCAAATCTACTAGAGTGCTGTAACCTTCTAGATCACAAAATGACAATATTATTTATAGAGTTCCAAAAAGGAAAAATCGAGCTAAGAATTATAAAATATTTTTGAATCGTATGTATGACATCTTAACGAAACTTTCTTATGACAATAAACGGAAAATAATTATATGTGGTGACTTTAATATCAATGTATTGGACACAAAATCTAAGCGGACTGTAGAATTTAGACGGTTACTGATGAATTTTAATTTAAAGTGGACAATAAATGAACCAACTCGACTTGCAAGTGGCACTTGCATAGACAACATCATTCATAATAGGATTAGGGGCTGTGAAGGCGAAGTCATTGAATTTGCTGTTTCCGATCATACGGCTCAATTACTGTATTGTCCTATAAAGAAGACGTGCGTTTTTAAATACTGGTACTCATTTGTTCGTGATTTTAGTAAAGAAAACATGGACAAATTTGGTGAATGCCTAACAAGTCTTAACTTTAATGAGGTTTATACAGAAAATTATGGCAACTTGGCTTTCAAGAAATTTTATGAACTATTTCAACTCTTTTATGAATTATGCTTTCCAGTGGTAAGGGTTAAACAGTTTACTGAAAAGAGGCCAAAATGGATATCTAAGGGTATCAAGAAATGCGCTCAACGTAAAAGAGAGCTACTATGGAAGTATGTATAGACGTTCACGCAAAATAGTCGACAAAACTACCTTTAAAAAATACTCTTTTAGATTACGAAAAATTATTAGGCTTACACAAAAATCTCAAAATGACTACCACATTGCATCAGCAAACAATAAATCGCAAGCAACTTGGCAAATTATTAACAAGTGTAATAATAATTATCCAAAAGAAGGAATTTATCAAATACGGGCAACAAATGGTGAGGTTCTGCGTGATCCTCAGCATATCGCTCAGGCTTTTAATGATTATTTTATAGAACAGGTCAAACCAAATACAATTAAATCTGTTAATATTAATTTTTGTGCATTTGATAGACATACATCAATGTTTATGAAACCAACAGGACCCACAGATATCTTTAATATAATCAAAAATCTTAAAAATACTTACAGTACTGGACATGATAATATTTGTACAAAGGTTATGAAATATGTCTCACATTTGATTGCTCCTATTCTAAGCCATGTAATAAATATGTGTATTTTACAGGGTACGTTTCCAGACACACTTAAGATTACAATCATTAAACCTCTATACAAGAAAGATAGTAAGGATGAAATGAAATCGTACAGACCGATAGCACTTATACCTATATTTTCCAAAATATTTGAAAAGGTCATATTTAACGCACTTCATTCATACTTAGGACATAATAGTATACTTATTGACGAACAAAAGGGATTTAGAAAAGGTAAAAGTATTGACATGGCAATTTATGAATTTCTTTATAGTATACATATGAGAGTTGACAAAAGACTACCAGTGCTTGCTCTTTATATGGACATGACAAAGGCTTTTGATTATGTCGATCATAACTTGTTGCTAATGAAACTATACACATATGGAATAAGAGGTAACATATATGAATTGTTAAAATCATATCTTTCTGAACGAACACAAATAACACAAATTAATAGAATATGTACAAAAACTAAAAATGAAATTGTGTATCGCTCTACTGAAAGGTGTATTCAATTTGGTGTTCCACAAGGAAGTGTCCTGGGCCCTCTGTTATTCCTTATATACATTAATGACATAGTTAAATGCACAAATGAAAAAATGGTGTTGTTCGCTGATGACTGTACAGTTATATATAATAATGAAAATGTTATACAGCAAAGCCTATCACAGATTATTAATTGGCTGATGTATAACAATTTACAAATTAATTTTGATAAAACTAAAATAATGAAATTTAAACAGAAAAATAATTCTATTGTCAGCACAGTTATTGAATACAATGGAAAGCAAATTGGTGAGACGACGAGTACAAAATTCTTAGGTTTACATATTGATAATAACTTAAAGTGGAAAACTCAAATTGAAAATGTATGCAACAAACTAAGTCAATTTTCTTATGGACTGTACATGCTTAGTAAACTAGTGAATAAACAAGCAGTTTTGATGGCATATCACGGATTTGTAGCTGCTACATTAAGATACGGTATTATATTCTGGGGAAACGCAACGGGTAAAGACAAAGTTCTTAGAGCGCAAAAAAGGTGTATTCGAGCCATATGCGGGTTAAAACGTATCGATAGCTGCAAGCCATTTTTCAAAAATAAACTTCTTACTGTGCCGTCTATGTATATTTATGAAACGTCAATATTCGTTCGCAAAAATCCTCACCTATTTCCACATGTACGAAGTGCACGTCGAAAAGATCAGATCTGCCACCTTCCCTGCAAGACTGCCCTTCTACAAAAAAGTGTATTCGCAATGGCACCAAAGATCTACAATCAGCTACCGAAACATATCAGAGATATCAGTGAAATATCTGAGTTTAAGGTATCGCTTCATAATTATTTCATTTAGGAGGTATTTTATAAAATCGATGTTTTTTTTTTTTTAAAGTCGCTGTTTAACTCATACATACATACATACATATAATCACGCCTTTATCCCTTATGGGGTAGGCAGAGCGTAAACGACCTAAACAAAGGTCGTTCCGCCACGTCTGACAAAGTTTTGAGGGTTATTCAAGATGGATTTGTATTTTGTACGTATATTGCTGTAGTGACAGGTTGTCAGCCCATCGCCTAAATTGCAATAACTCATAATGATAATATTTTATTTTTTTACATTTTATGGATATGAGTTTTGATATAAGTAGAATTTGTTGATTGACATGATAGGTATATTTTAATTGACTGATATATTGTAATGAAATTTATTAGTTGAAGTATTTTGAATTGAATTTTATTTATTGAATTGATGAATTATTTACTTTAACTTTAAAATTATTTATGTTTCTAAATCCTTATATAGCAATTTGTATGCCAAATGGTGGATCACGGAGTGCTTCTTATATTGTCAACACCTCATTTATACCTGTGTATCACAAATAAAGATTTTGACTTTGACTTTGACTTTGACTTTGACTAGTCTCGTTGTTTAAAGACGTCATACCTCTCATTCCCTCGACTGTGGTCCTGTTGTAGGCTACATTCACTTCGGCGTTCCGTTATACGCTTTCGCTTTGTGATGTGGATCTTGGACATCAATCCAGTACAAAGGGTGGAGGACCTTTGTGATTGTATCGCTAAGCCCGCACTTCAAATTACGTGATTCAAATAGTAGAATTTGAGGAGGACTCGAGTGTTTTTGTTCGACGATTCGGGGATTCAGAAATGAATAATTTATTGTACTGTGCGTTTATTTTGTTTATATGGTTACACCAATGCAGCTATTGCTATTTTGAAAAGAGCTATATTCAAACTACTCCTATTTAAGAAAAGAGTTTGAATACCTGGGCCGTTAAAATATTTTCTCACTGATATAGTACGTCTATAAATCTGAGATAAAATATCTCATTCCTATAGGAAAACCCTTGAAGAACCACGGTATAAAGCTGCTATTAGAATAAAGGATTTGTTATAACACGGTACGAATTTACTAAATTTAACACCAGAATATTCATAGATCAATATTGCTATTTTCAAAATAGCAATAGCTGCATTGGTGTAACAAAATAAACAGTTGCCATGTCATCAATGGCTGGACGTCAAAACTGCAATAAGGAGAATAGTTTTGTAAGGTATTTTCTGTAAGAAAATGAGTCAAAGAAACAGAGAATCTTAGCGTGAGACGGAAACTACAAAGAAGATTCTGGAGTTGAGACGTCTGAAATGAATTGCTGTGTGACGCTGTCACACGTTTTTAAGTTAAAGTCAATAAAGAAGAAGTCTGAAAAATCGGCATTAGCTTTTACTTTCATTCAATCCCGAAACTCAAGCCACATCAAAAACGAAACATCGAGCACATAACAATATCTTATTTCCTTATAGAATTCTCAGGTTTCAATTTTCTTAAGATACGCTATGAACACTAAACCCTTTTGTCCAGTTTGCAACTAATATGGGGAGAATACGCTACTCGTATGAGATCACGTAGTGTGTTGTCAGCTTCCGTAGTAATCTGGTAACATGTTGCTGTTACTCTGATGTTATTATTGGTGCAACATGTTAGGTACAAGGTGTTTAGTTTGTATTTTACATACATACATATAATTACGCCTTTATCCCTAAATAGGTAGGCAGAGCGTAAACGACCTAAACAAAGGTCGTTCCGCTACGTCTGACAAAGATTTGAGGGTTATACTGAAACCCTCGAATCCCTTAGCTGGTTTTTACAGCATGCCCGGGAGGAAATACAGCTGGCACATTCTATTTTCTCTCGCTCCCAGGCCAGTATGTATTTTATCTTGATACTTTTCTATTCTTCCACGCTGGACTGGGAGCGTGAGAAAACATAGAATGTGCCAGCTGCATTTCCTCCCAGATATGCTGTAATAACCAGCTAAGGGTTTCTGTAAATTTCAATTTAGGCGATAGGCTGACAACCTATCACTACAGCAATATACCTACAAGTATATCTTAAATAACCCTCAAAACTTTGTCTGACGTGGCAGAACAACCTTAGTTTAGATAGTTTACACTCTGCCTACCCCGTTACGGATAAAGGCGTGATTATATGTATGTATACACAGAGACAGTTCGACAGACAATCCGCACACCTTTACAATAGCATAAATAAAACCTTACAGTTATACCCAAAAACTTACTACGAATGCAAAAAAGTCATAAAACAATATCTCCTAAACAAATCTTACGAAGACACTGAATCCATTTTACAGATAATCACATAAAAATACTAAAATTATGTCCTACATACAGCACACTTGTATAATTAGGTATTACACGTACACACACACCTTTTATATTTTGTTTTCAATAATTTTAAATTGTTTGTTAAATAATTGTATTTTTATAACTTTAACTTATATTGTATCATTTTAAACCACAATACTTAGTTTTGTTAAATCCTTATGGAAGAGCGGGGAGAGCCTCCTAACACAAGTTTTTAAAAAACTTAAAAGGAGTTTCTCGAACACTTTTGTTACTATTAACTAAGATTCTGAAATAAACTATTTTTGTTTTATTTTATTTATTGCACATTACAAATTATTGCACATTACATCGACTCAACGTTGACTCAACTCACAATATGGAATTGAGATGTGAGCTTTTTTCGTTTTACTTGCAGGGTATTTTTCAACAATAAATTGAAATAAGTGCACAACGGTTTACGTTTGTGAATAAATACTAAATAATGACACAAAATCTTTGAATCAAACATAATATTGGAGGATAAATTTAACATTATTTTGCGAATAGGTACTAATTGAATTATTTGCGAATAATTTGGGTACATGAGAAATGATGCGCAGAAAATCTTTTAAAAATATATCAACTCAACGAATATTTATAACAATTTTTAACGAGTAACGAGAAGACAGAACTTAATATACAGTTAAAATTAGTTTTTCGGTGAAACATCAATCTTATTCAAAGAGAAAAGTTTTGAAAATGAGGTCAAACGGGTTTCCGCGAAATGTAGCCGGCATTTTAAAGATTGTTTGGGAGAAACGCGCGGAATCCCGAACTTTGTCGTACCTAAACTCTTTCACCATTTGCCGGCCAAATTCCATTCGAAGTCTAAAAAGTAACAGCTGAAAAAAGAGTAAAAATATTCCGCTACGTCATTATTGGAGAGAAATTCATGGAATGTTGCTGAAACTTCAGTGAAAAGTTTCAGCTCTACGTTCTTTTAAAAAAACATACCAAAACATTTCGTGACTTTAAATTTTAAGTTTGTTTTGTACAAGAACAACAACTAAGTTTCAGAACCCTCCAGTGTCGTATAACGAAAGTATTATACCTAAGTGCGAAGAATTTCCGAAAAACACCAGGCAGACACACGACATTTATTCCTTATACAGAGATAATAAACAGGCGCTTCCCATCACATCACTAAATCGTCTGTTCGCCTCTAAAACAACCTCCGACACACCAAAATATTACTCCCATATATCGCCAAAAACGCGGGTAGATAGAACCGGACTCAACTCAAGCGGAACTGAAAAATGGGGCGCACCTTGCACTGTTTCCGAAGTGGTTATCTTGGAATGGTGTCATTTTGTCCGCCATTTTTTGTGAAAAATTGCCGGAGATTCCTGTGTGCCTGTCGACGGGCTTAGTTGATGATGGCTGTATGTTTTGATAACAGGCTTAGTTAGAAATAAAAATTCGAAATTTTTGATTTAGTAGCTCTTTGTTTTCAGCATTTTGTATGTAGGTATTCGCATCGGAAAGTCTCTAGCTTACACAAACCATCTTTGAACCTAATGAAGACTACAAAACCACTCACCAAGACTTCAAGAGCCAAATGAAGAACAAGGGTAATCTAATTTAGAACAACAGTGCAGTGAGAACAGTGTGGTTTAAATTAAATTGTGCAGCTAAACTTTTTACTTCCACATTTGCGAGATCAGCTGACGCAGGCGAGAAATAAGATAGGAGTATAAAAAGAACTAAATACTTTTTAAAAAGCAATACTCGTGGCATTTCATTGACTAAAAGAGCTAACTAAAGTTCACAAGTATACGGTTCTCATGATACTTATGATATAACACATAAAATTCCATTTCATGCTGATGAGGAAGTTTTTAGAACACAGTGGGCTAGTAATATAAAAAAATTGAATCCTACAATAGTAGATTTTATGCCGAGTGCATAAAGCAAGTCATTATTATCCGAGATCGTTATATGCCCGAGCCCGCAGGGCGAGGGCAGATGAAGAAGTCGAGGATAAAAATGATTTGTGCACGAGTTATAAACTCTGCTTTTCCCTTCGATTGCGAGAAAATAAAACAGTAACATAACATACTAACATTTATTTAATTAAAATTCAAAGTAAAATTTCACAGCTCCTTTCCCGCTACTTTACTTTTTTTAATTTTTGTGCATGATTTTCGGGCAAAGAATAAAATATATACAGCCTACTCTTAAATTATTTTGGAATATTGTTTTTTTTAGTGATGAATATGTCTTGATATTTAGTTACTTTTTCGTATTGTCTTATTATAAACCAAAAATGCAAATAGGGAAGGATATATTATAAATTAGCAAGTTTTATCCGTGCACAATTTATTATGTTTGGCTGCATGGTCTAAATGGTCACTGCCTTAGTATAGATACATTTAAAAAGCTACTTTTTTGCCCTTGTGCATAAAGTTCAACTTTATGTCGCCTAGATTCTGCATTTTCGAGCATGAGAAGTGAAAAATATTATATAGACATACGATTTATGTTCTGCTCTGCTACATAAAACAAAGTCTACCGTATGTCTTTTTTAAGGTACACACCGCAGCAAAACCTTTTTGTTCCCAGTTAGATGTCAAACATTGAGACTACGGTCCTTTTGGGGGGAAATCCAATAAACAGGGTGTAACAAGTTCAGCCCGCGGCGTAACGTGCCGGGGAACTTGAAGTCTTTTGGCTTAATTAGCCAAACAACTTTTGTGTTACCAGAATATAACCAACCAAGCCAACGCTAACATTTACGTGAGTCAACTGCAAGAAAGCCGCAACCGGGATGGGGTAAATATTTAATTAATTTTGTCGGCTATGAGCTCTATAGTTTTAAGTGACGTGAAGAAATTCTAAGAATCGTCTCTTGTCTTCTCTTTCTCTTCCATACTGGACTGGGAGAGAAAGAAAAACATAGAATGTTCCAGTTGCCCTTCCTCCCGGGCATGCTGTAGAAGTCAGCAAAAGGGATTCGAGGGTTACAGTGTATTGTAATTTAGGCGATGGGCTGACAACCTGTCACTACAGCAATACACATACACATTACAATCTAAAATTGCCCTCAATTTATGTCAGATGTGGCGAAAGCGCCTTTTAGGAGGCGTTTTACGCTCTGCCTACCCCGTAAGGGATAAAGGCGTGATTTTATGTATGTATATATGTCTCTTGCCAAGTAGGTTTAACTAAGTACCTGATAAACTTGTGCGCTTTTTTATCTACACTTGTTTTCTATTTCGAATCGTCGTATCGAAAACCATTCGGTATAAAAAAAACCAGCTTCACACGCAGCCTTTCGTTATAACCTGGGCCTTTTCAAGGCGAGAGTGAACAAGCATTTTCTAGGCAATCACGTGAGATGGCGGACAAATGATTGCCTATCAAATATATAAAAAAAAAAAAAAGATCTTGCCAATCAATAAAGAATAATTATACATACATATAATCACACCTTTATCCCTAATGGGGTAGGCATAGCGAAAACGACCTAAACAAAGGTCGTTCCGCCACGTCTGACAAAATTTAAGGGTTATTTAAAATAGATTTTTAGGTATATTGCTGTAATGACAGGTTGGCAGCCCATCGGATAAATAACAATATACTGAAACCCTTGGATACCTTTGCTGGTTTTTACAGCATGCCCGGGAGGAAAAGCACCAGGCACATTCTATATTTTTCACTCGCTTCCAGGCCAGCATGGAGATGACGAATTATTAATATTTTTTATATCAGAGAAGAATTACACTGATAAATTGAGTGTATTTTCCTGCAGGTTAAACCTGCAAGTAGTAACATTTTAATAATCAAATTCATGCGGTAATCATTAAAACGAACATAAAAAAAGCTACTGAATGATTGAAAGCCTATTTGATTGACCTATCGCAGGTAGAATTCACCGCATGCTGATTTCCGGAATCAAATCCAGAATTCAATTAATGAGTAGGTTTCGAGCTCGTTCCGGTGCCACTGCCAATGCAGATTACTGTTGATAATAACGTGATCATTCGCATATTGTTGCTACCTCTCTGGTCTAGAATTCTATAAGCCTTTTAATTAAAAAAACGATATATATCGCGTGTAAGGGACAGCGTCTCACAAACTAATCGGGGTTACTCAGTTAACGACACTGAACAACTTCCACTAGGAAATTCTTTCAGGAAGTGAAAAAAAATGGCTTTTCCATTTTTGTATGAATAAGAGACTGACTGAGCAAACCCTATCAGTAAGCGGGCCGCTGTCCCTTACAACCGGTATATATACATATTAAAAGATAAATTATTTTCAACAAAGTTTTAGTATCCGATTTTGTTTTAATTTTCAGCGTCTTCAAGTAAAAAAAAAACACGATCACACTCATAGCCCCCACTAGGATTCCCTGTATTGAGGTGCAACTACGAATGAGGAATAAGTAATTAAAGATTTTAATAACGGACATTCACTTTGGAAAATAACTCACGTACTTCACGACATGTTTCAGGACTTAGGAGTCCCTTCATCAGGTTGAGTTTGTCGCAACAAAAACATGTGTCACGTTTGTCGAACAAGTCATGAAGTACGCGACTTATTTTCCAAAGTGAGTGCCCGTTATTACAATATTTATTTATAATGTCTCACTTATGTTAAAATAGTTTTAATAAGTCATTCCGTATTCGTAGGGGTGCCATGGATATTATTGGACATACACAGAAACAACCACAATGAACGCCCAGAACCTGTATTTTTTTTTATGTACACCGAATTAAAGCAAAATATCTAATCATTTATAATATTTCGTCCAAATATAGGCAACAGTGCAATAATACACTTTGTACAAATCCAGTTTGCCGGGCACTGATTAGCGGAACGCATAGAGAATGTAATTAATGAGGACTTCCATTACACGTCTGTTCGTTCCGGGTTATTTCAAATCTGTGTTGGAAATACTAAAGCAAGGCCGTTCATAGCTTAATTTGAAAACCTTAGCTCCGATACTCAAAACGCAGAGCACTATCACAGGCACTATGTAAAAATGACAATTAATCATCATCTCCCATCATCTCTAATCTAGGGGATTGAACGAGGGTACTGGTTTTTACACAGAGCGACTGCCATTGACCTCCGCAACCCAGAAGGGAAACCAGACCCAATCCTAGATTAGGTTAGAGTTTTCAAGCCGCCAATGCTTGACACTAGCCTCTGATATGGCTTAACGACTAATATCTACAGCATTAAACAATATTAACCGGGACCAACGGCTTAACGTGCCTTCCGAAGCACGGAAAAAGCACCGAATAAACGTACATATGAAAATCGAAAACCGAAAAACTCATTGGTACGTGGTAGGATTCGAACCACGACCTCCCGCTCAGGAGGCAGCGGCTCTATCCACTATACCATCGGGCTCTCTCTCTAAAAATCTCAAAGCTCTAAAAGCTCTAAAAATGACAATTAATGTCAGAGGTAAAATATCTAACCATGATGACATTAATTGACAATGATAAAGAATTTTCAGACCACTAGATCACAAGAGAAGTCACATCAAGTTGTTTTCTCCCTGGGTTTACAACAACATAACATAAAAAATATACTTATTTTATTGACATACATAGTTACATAAAATCACGCTTTTATCCCTAATGGGGTAGGCAGAGCTTACTCGACCTAAACAAAGGTCGTTCCGCCACGTCTGACAAAGTTTTGAGGGTTATTTAAGATAGATTTGTAGAAATATTGCTGTAGTGACAGGTTGTCAGCCCATCGCATATATTACAATATATCGAAACCCTCGGATCCCTTAGGTGGTTTTTACAGCATGCCTGGGAGGAAATGCAGCTGGCCTAATCTATGTTTTTCTCTCGCTCCCAGGCCGTCATTGGAAAAATATAATGTTATTAAAATTGTATAATATTAATATGAGACTCTACGTCATGATACTTGAACAATAACAGATAAAATTTACGGAACACCAACAGTTATAAAATAACAAACTTTATTATTTTAAAATAGGCGTTGTATTTGATTGATGTACTCAAATTTTTGACCAACTGACAGGTGCCTCTCGGGGAGGCAACGCGGAAATCCACTTAGCATCACCTGAGGAACATCTATGCCAAGTTTGAGAAACATACATTTTCAAATGGTTAATAGCAATCAATAAACGCGGTGTGAATCTGTACAACCATGAAACGAACGCGTTGATTTCAAACCACACGATGTTTCAAGCATTGCGCAGTCAATGTGTTAAATGAAGTGAACTCAACACGAGAAAGGGTGAAAATACGCTCAAGTTTCACTTATTACGTGATATATTCGATTTTCAGTTTATCTGTATGTTTCTCTGTCTTGTGGTTTATGATTTCGATGACACGATGAACCCTGATTTTATTAATATTAAGGTAACTTTATGATAAATTAATTAATTAAAAAAATGGACTACAAGATCAATAGGTGCTAGTAATTAGGTACTTAGGTATATATGTTTATAAGGTTCGTATTTATAAAGCGATATCAAATTTGAGAGCAATATTAAGTATGGATTTGTTCTGAAATGACATTTCTGATACGAACTCAAACTCGCTGTCATTCATGAGAGCTGATTATAAATACGGCCCTAAATATGGAATATTGTTTGCAAAGTAAAATGATTTCGTAATTCTCAAGACACTTTTTTACGGTCGGACCCTGTTTTCTCTTTAATGGTGGTGATTACACCATATCCGTGCGATTTGAACCACTTAAAGCTCTGCTATCCGAGTTCAAAGTTCAACTCAACAAACCATATGATATAAGAACAGTTGTTACCGAGGTAGCTCAGTAGGTACGATATTTCATCAGTTCATTAAGAAAATGTGATCCAATTTTTCAGCACTCTGTGTGTCGATAAAACGATTAAAAATATTTTATAACTTTCATGCAAAGCCCGTTGTAAGGCTTTTAATCGGATAATAAAATAAATTGTTCCCGCGGCATCGGGCGGCGAACGAAGGCTTCGTATAAAATGTCAATTTATGTTCCCTAACGAACAACAATTTTTATTATTTATTTATTTAACAGTTTATTGTACACAGAAACATACACATATTTTTGTTTTACGTAAAAGTGCCTTAAAAAAGCTTGAATCATAATTATTTTTTACATAATCATTGGCATGTTGACAGTAACTGTTGATAATACTGCACAAATTAGAAAGTAGTTTGTGCCCAAGTTATTATTTATTTATATTGTAACATAAATACTTTACATAGTACCGCTTTAATTATTTTTGCGGGCTGCATATTTTGTTGATAAATGACATAATATGAAAAAAAAATACAGCTTATCCGTACCTTAAATAAGCGTCATAACCACAAAACAGTGTCACATATAAATATAAAAACGTATCAAAATGAACACTGCTTCATGATTGGAATTTAATAAAGTTGCTATTAATTACTTCAATTAGGTACTCAACTTTGTGTATTAATTAATGAGGTAAGGAATTTGATGACAACGGCATGGTAATTAAGTCGTCTTTTGTTTAGGTTGCTACAGCGACATCTTGAATCTTTTGTTCACTGATTTTTAAAAACATTGATGTCACAGTATACTTAAATAAGAAACAACTGACATGATTTTCGATTTCATTGCTAAAAATGTAGCATAACATTTGAAAAGTAAGATAGGGGTTGCTCAGTCAACGATACTGAACAACATTCTAATCTTTCAAGAGATGGAAAAAAATGGCTTTCCGATACAAAATGACAACTTCTATCAGACAGCATTATTTTTTATTCGAAGGAATTTCCTGGTGATAGTTGTTTTGTTTCTTTGACTGAGTAACCCCTAACAGTTTACGGGACGCTTCCCCTCACTACCGGTAAAAAGGAACCTACTTGTTACCTGCCTTAAAATTCGATAGTTTTAACGCGGGTAGCCTGCGGGGAATGTCTGATTTTGTGAAGATGTTAAACTGCTTCTTACTCTGTCAAGTCCCTAATAAATCTTTGTCATTTATGAAGCACATTCCGTTTTAATTCACCAAATTTCCTTCCCATAACACAAATTAACGTCCCTAATAAATCCTTATCTCTCGTATTTTCCATCAAATCCAAATTACGCCCTCGAACAAAAACGTTTTTCAATTTTTGCGTTTTAATAAAAGCTGGAGTTATTAATAATTCATAATAAGCTCATGCATTCCTCGATGAGGTGGTTCGGGAACTTTTAATCTGGCTTAAGGGGAGTCCCCTCGAATTAATCAAGAAACAGGGCGGGGCAAAGGATCTTGTCACTCTTACACTGTCTAGACGACTATTCTTGAATACGAGTAAGGAGTCGAATAAAAAAATAGCACGACAAAAGAAAAAGTTATTGGGTCCTTAGGTCAACATATTTCTCTTCCTACGTAGATGTGATTTGATCACTAGATATTATGCGGTGGATAGTTAAACACACCTTTGAAAACTGAAACAATTTTATTGAACATACGCTAAATTATAATAATCGTAACATTATTTTTTTTATTGTACTTCTTCTTCTTCTTCTGTCGATTGGGTATCGTGTCTATCGACGCGATGAACCCTGGTGTCAGAGTTTTTTTTTAAACCGCCTAGTAGCACAACTATCAGGCCTCTGATATGGTTTGAGTAACGACCACTATCAAAGACAGCGACCGGGACCGACGGCTTAAATCTTTTTCCCTCTGTAAATCTTTTTCTTTTTCGGACAATCAGATGATTCAGCCTGCAATGTCCTAATCAAACTGGGGAAAAATTCACAAAGTAATAAATTCTCAAATATCAACTTTGTGTTTCCCCCCTGGCAATCGAACCCAGGGCCTCCGGATCTAGAGTCCGTGGCACTAGCCACTAGACCACGGAGGCAGTTTATTGTACTTAAAAACAATCTAAAATAGAATATGTATTTAGTAATATTTTTAACTTGTCTCAGCCAGAATACCACCGTTCAAGACATTCCTTCACCCTTTTAATCAAGGCATTTTGTGCTCAGGCGTTTTATCTTTGATTTCAGTATTTATAATTATTTTCTTTCACTTTATTGAAATAATTCATATTAACTAAATTATTATGTAGTCAGCAAATATAACTAAAACTTTAAAGTATTTATGTACCGTGTAAATTATGTTGCCTGAATACACTCGAAAACAAAATAAACATATATCCCAGTTATAATTAAAGAAATCAACACTCTATAAAATAATGAAGACAATCTTATTATACATACATACATATAATCACGCCTTTATCCCTAATGGGGTAGGCAGAGCGTACATGACCTAAACAAAGGTAGTTCCACCACGTCTGACAAAGTTTTGAGGGTTGTTTAAGATAGATTTGTAGGTATATTGCTGTAGTGACAGGTTGTCAGCCTGTCGCCTAAATTGCAATATACAGAAACCCTCGGATCCCTTAGCTGGTTTTTACAGCATGCCTGGGAGGAAATGCAGCTGGCACATTCTATGTTTTTCTCTCGCTCCCAGTCCAGCATGGAAGTAATCTTATTATAATTATTATATAATTTAGTTCAGGCAGGTATGTTAATAAAGGTCCTTTAAAATAATCACATTAAAATAGTTCACGTACCATCTCGACGTAGGATGCAATTACAGTGAATTATAGCCCAAGAGGAAAAATTGCAGGTCTGCATAATCCAGACATTCTTATACTTCACTGGAGTAGGTTAGTGAAAAAAACAGTTTAAGGAGTAAAAGTAAAATTCCACCAAAAACAAATGTAAAAGTGAAAGCCAAGCTCGTGGTCTTGGTTCGTGAATCGCACAAAAAGTTGTGAGATGTAAAAAGCGAGCCAAGTCTAGAGTTTATTATAGTAATTCTTAGCTCTTCAATAAGGTTCATTTCATGTAACTTGGCCGTTGCAGAGAATAATTCGACCTGTCACCTACAACAGCCAAGTCACATGAAATGAACCTTATTGGAAATGCACAGTGCTGCCGGCCAGTTCTCTTCGTTTGGCTTGAGCTTGGCTTGGACACGCTACCGCGTAGCGTAATATTCTAACTAACCCGAGCTTCCGTGCCGGAGGGCACGTTTAGGCGTCGTCGGAGTCGTTGACAGTGGCCGATACACAAACCAAGTCAGAAGCCTCGTAGGGCAGCAACACACAGGAATCACTTACTACGCGCAAGGTTGCGCTAAACACGCTGTCAATAATTTTTGCATTGCCTACAACATGCGTCACCTTACGCTCAAAGGGATGCGCCAACGTAGAGTTCATCGCTATGCGCGCGTAGACAATTCAAAAAGCATTGACAGCGTGTTGAGGGCAACCTTGCACGCAGTAAGTGGCGCCTGTGTGTTGCTGCCCTTAGCTGTTATCATCTGTTACTATATGCAGTTTAAAAACTCTAACACCAGAATTCGTCGACTGGGAACCCTATTCGACAAGAGAGGAAGAGCAACCCGATAAATACCTATTCTACTTAGCGAGTGGGTTTTCGAGTCGAACAACGACCCGATGGATCCTGGTGTCAGATTTTTCAAATCACCTAGTAGCACAGCTATTAGACCTCTGACATGGTTAAGATGACGACCGCTATCAAAGACAGTGACCGGGACCGATTGCTTAACGTGCCCTCCGAAGCACAGAATACTTATTTACTTAGATCATCAAGGTAATCGAAATAAAATCCAGAAAAGCACTGCGCTTCTTCTCAAGAGTTTTTAGGATGGCTCCATGTAGTCCAGCCCTTCAAGCAGTAGACTTATACGCCTAAACTGACCGAGAAAAAACACAGATGGGACTTTTAAACAATAATAAAATTCTTCCGCAACTTTTGAAAAGAACAACACTGAACTCCTTCGGTATCTCAATAGGTATATACAGCACAGTACGATATATCAATAAGTAGATACACAACAAAAGTACAGCGTGATTAAAAACCAGCCGGTATTTCCCCTTCATTTATTCCCGAAGTACAAAACATATTGGAACACTGACAAGTCTTGACAGCGCCTAATAACTGTTTCTTTTGTGTTTCTTTATTCCACGCTCATTCCATCCACGGCTTTGTCAATCAAATGGCTTATTAGAGCTGTTGGAAGGAAAACTCGATACTCTGTGTCGATTTTAGGAATCCCTGATTAATAAAAAATGTTGATGGACTCCGTCGATGTGTGTTATGGTCCTTATTTATGAAACGATCTCAAGATTACTAACTATAGATTTGACAGGCCGGCTTAAGCCTTCTGTCACTTTTGTAATGTCTTTTTGAGCTTTTTGGGAGCATTTTCAACTTCATCTTGCTAACTGCAGCAACGCATAGGAGTCACTTACTGTGCGTAAAGTTGCGCTCAACACGTTGTCAATGCATTTTGCATTGCCTACAACACACATGCGTCAACTTACACTCTACGCGCTCTTATTGGTAGAGGGATGCTCTGACGTAGAGTTCCTCGCTACGCGCTCTCACTGGTAGAGGGATGCTCTGACGTAGAGTTCCTCGCTACGCGCTCTCACTGGTAGAGGGATGCTCTAACGTAGAGTTCCTCGCTACGCGCTCTCACTGGTAGAGGGATGCTCTGACGTAGAGTTCCTCGCTACGCACTCTCACTGATAGAGGGATGCTCTGACGTAGAGTTCCTCGCTACGCGCTCTTACTGGTAGAGGGATGCTCTGACGTAGAGTTCCTCGCTACGCGCTCTTACTGGTAGAGGGATGCTCTGACGTAGAGTTCCTCGCTACGCGCTCTTACTGGTAGAGGGATGCTCTGACGTAGAGTTCCTCGCTACGCGCTCTTACTGGTAGAGGGATGCTCTGACGTAGAGTTCCTCGCTACGCGCTCTTACTGGTAGAGGGATGCTCTGACGTAGAGTTCCTCGCTACGCGCTCTTACTGGTAGGGGGATGCTCTGACGTAGAGTACTTCGCTACGCGCTCTCACTGGTAGAGGGATGCTCTGACGTAGAGTTCCTCGCTACGCGCTCTTACTGGTAGGGGGATGCTCTGACGTAGAGTACTTCGCTACGCGCTCTTACTGGTAGAGGGATGCTCTGACGTAGAGTTCCTCGCTACGCGCTCTTACTGGTAGGGGGATGCTCTGACGTAGAGTACTTCGCTACGCGCTCTTACTGGTAGAGGGATGCTCTGACGTAGAGTTCCTCGCTACGCGCTCTTACTGGTAGGGGGATGCTCTGACGTAGAGTACTTCGCTACGCGCTCTTACTGGTAGGGGGATGCTCTGACGTAGAGTACTTCGCTACGCGCTCTTACTGGTAGAGGGATGCTCTGACGTAGAGTACTTCGCTACGCGCTCTTACTGGTAGAGGGATGCTCTGACGTAGAGTTCCTCGCTACGCGCTCTCACTGGTAGAGGGATGCTCTGACGTAGAGTTCCTCGCTACGCGCTCTTACTGGTAGAGGGATGCTCTGACGTAGAGTTCCTCGCTACGCGCTCTCACTGGTAGAGGGATGCTCTGACGTAGAGTTCCTCGCTACGCGCTCTTACTGGTAGAGGGATGCTCTGACGTAGAGTTCCTCGCTACGCGCTCTCACTGGTAGAGGGATGCTCTGACGTAGAGTTCCTCGCTACGCGCTCTTACTGGTAGAGGGATGCTCTGACGTAGAGTTCCTCGCTACGCGCTCTCACTGGTAGAGGGATGCTCTGACGTAGAGTACTTCGCTACGCGCTCTTACTGGTAGAGGGATGCTCTGACGTAGAGTTCCTCGCTACGCGCTCTCACTGGTAGGGGGATGCTCTGACGTAGAGTTCCTCGCTACGCGCTCTTACTGGTAGAGGGATGCTCTGACGTAGAGTTCCTCGCTACGCGCTCTTACTGGTAGAGGGATGCTCTGACGTAGAGTACTTCGCTACGCGCTCTTACTGGTAGAGGGATGCTCTGACGTAGAGTTCCTCGCTACGCGCTCTTATTGGTAGAGGGATGCTCTGACGTAGAGTACTTCGCTACGCGCTCTTATTGGTAGAGGGATGCTCTGACGTAGAGTTCCTCGCTACGCGCTCTCACTGGTAGGGGGATGCTCTGACGTAGAGTTCCTCGCTACGCGCTTTTACTGGTAGAGGGATGCTCTGACGTAGAGTTCCTCGCTACGCGCTCTCACTGGTAGGGGGATGCTCTGACGTAGAGTTCCTCGCTACGCGCTCTTACTGGTAGAGGGATGCTCTGACGTAGAGTACTTCGCTACGCGCTCTTACTGGTAGAGGGATGCTCTGACGTAGAGTGCCTTGTTGTAGGCAATACAAAAAGCATTGTCAGCGTGTTGAGCGCAACCTTATGCGCAGTAAGTGACGCCTGTGTGTTGCTGCACTAAGACTGAAGCGTATGTGCAATTTAATTCCAAACAAAAACGCTTCTAAAGATTTTTATATGCGACTGTTAAACTGAATTGACTGAATGACATGCTGGACTGGAAGCGAGAGAAAAACATAGAATCTGCCAACTGCATTTCCTCACGGGCATGCTGTAAAAATCAGCTAAGGAATCAGAGGGTTTCATTATATTTCAATTTAGGCGATGAGCTAACAACCTGTCAATATGTATCAAATAACCCTCAAAACTTTGTCAGACTTGGCGGAACGACCTTTGTGTAGGTTGTTTACGCTCTGCTTACTCCATTAGGGATAAAGGTGCAATAGTTAGCAGAGGGTGCCCTGTGAGTTTATTAAGAAAGTGATTACATCTATACCTAATAATTTTGTACTAAATTACTGCTTATACAAGCAATACGCTTCAGCCGTGGCGTGCATGCGTCATATAATAACGTCATACAATAATGCGTATAATCTTTGTCAAAGGCGTGATTATATGTACCTATGTATGTATGTATTAATAATTATTATTCATTATAGAATCTAGATGAGAAATATGACCGTAGAAAAATTATTCGTTTTCAAGTGTACACTTTTGTCTTAAAATTCTTACCTCGCTGTTTCTTTTTAAATGCGCCTGTTTGTATAGTTGTGTAGTCTAGGTAGTCAACGTTTCCAACCATTCTCGCCTTATCCCTAGACACCAGTTGGAAATGGACTTGCCCCAGATCCGTGGCTTTCACTCCGGAAAGGCGAGCGAACGTCTTCGTTTTAATTTCGAGAAATGCAAGCTTTCCAGGTGTTTCCGGTAAGGAGAGCTGCACTCAAAAATCTGTCTCGTTGTAACGTTGTTTCAAATTCTGATTAAAAAGTAGAAGTTGGAATTAAAAAGTTTTGTGTTGAAAAAGTGTATATTCCGAGAATATTTATGAAAATTTACATAATAGGTAATACGCCGATAGCACGAGAACCTAGTAGAAATTATTTATAGCTACGATGTCTGTCATGCTGGCCTGGGAGCGAGAGAAAAACATAGAATTTGCTAGCTGCTTTTCCTCTCGATCATGCTGTAAAAACCAGCTAAGGGATTCGAGGGTTTCAGTATATTGTAATTTAGGCGATGGGCTGACAACCTGTCACTACAACAGTATACCAACAAATCTATCTTAAATAACCCTTAAAACTTTGTCAGATGTGGCGGAACAACCTTTGTTTAGGTCGTTTACGCTCTGCCAATCCCATTAGGGATAAAGGCCTGATTATATGTATATATGTTAAACTGACTCTACAGCGCTTCGAATTCTTAAAAAAAATCAATTTTTTTTATAAGCCGTTGATATCTCTCCTACTCCCGGAAAGCGAATACATACGTGTTCGCACTATGTTATCCTCACTGGTGATGTTACTACAATAACTCTCACAACCCCTATTGTTGCGGGGCCAAGACAGTAGACACGCACCCGGAAACCCGTTAAATACGCACACTTTATGACCCGCAAGCTGTCCCTGACAATTGATGGAACATCCTGTATATGTGAGCTCTAGAGTGTCGTTACTAAGGGTTTGATTTAAAGTAGCAGGAGCTAGCAGTTAAAGATATTTTTAATTATTTACATACATACATAAAATCACGAATTTATCCCTAACGGGGTAGGCAGAGCGTAAACGACCTAAACAAAGGTCGTTCCGCCACATCTGACAAGTTTTGAGGGTTCTTCCAGATCTGTATATTGCTATAGTGACAGGTTATCAGCCCATCGCCTATATTCCAATAATGAAACCCTCGAATCCCTTAGCTGATTTTTACAGCATGCCCGGGAGGAGATGCAGCTGGTACATTCTATGTTTTTCTATCACTACCAGTCCAGCATGGAAGTATCACTCTCAGTCCAGCATGAAAGTATATATAAGACAATCTACCTTAGATCTCACGATTTGCAAAGCACTCTGCTATTCCACTAGTGACCAGTATATAGAGGATAAATAGAGTATTATTAGACTATTATTGGTTGGATGCCACAGTCACACAATATTTATGAAATTTACATAATAGGTTATGTAAATTTCATAAATATTCACGGACCACACTTTTTCAACACAGATCTTTTTAGTTCCAACTTCTACTTTTTAATCAGAATTTGAAACAACATTACAACGAGACAGATATTTGAGTGCAGCTTTCCTTACCGGAAACACCTGGTAAGCTTGCATTTCTCGAAATTAAAACGAAGACGTTCGCTCGCCTTTCCGGAGTGAAAGCCACGGATCTGGGACAAGTCCATTTCCAACTAGTGTCTAGGGATAAGGCGATAATGGCTGGAAATGTTGACTACCTACACTACGCAGCTATACAAACTGGCGCATTTAAAAAGAAACAGCGAGGTAAGAATAAAGTGTGCAGTTGAAAACGAATAATTTTTCTACGGACATATTTTTAACCTAGATTCTATAATACACAATAATTATTAATACATACTTACATAGGTATACACAATCATCAATCAATATACGCATTATTATATGACGCATGCACGCCACGGCTGAAGCGTATTGCTTGTATAAGCAGTAATTTAGTACATAATTATTAGGTATAGATGTAATCGCTCTCTTAATAATCTCACAGGGCACCCTCTGCTAACTATTGCACCTTTATCCGTAATGGAGTAAGCAGAGCGTAAACAACCTACACAAAGGTCGTTCCGCCAAGTCTGACAAAGTATTGAGGGTTATTTAATATAGATTGACAGGTTGTCAGCCCATCGCCTTAATTGCAATATAATGAAACCCTAAGATCCCTTAGCTGATTTTTACAGCATGCCCGTGAGGAAATGAAATTGGCAAATTCTATGTTTTTCTCTCGCTTTCAGTCCAGCATGTCATTCAGTAAATTCAGTTTAACAGTCGCATAAAAATCTTTAGAAGCGTTTTGTTTGGAATTAAATTGCACATATACAACAAGGCACTCTACGTCAGAGCATCCCTCTACCAGTGAGAGCGCGTAGCGAGGAACTCTACGTCAGAGCATCCCTCTACCAGTAAGAGCGCGTAGCGAGGAACTCTACGTCAGAGCATCCCTCTACCAGTAAGAGCGCGTAGCGAGGAACTCTACGTCAGAGCATCCCTCTACCAGTAAGAGCGCGTAGCGAGGAACTCTACGTCAGAGCATCCCTCTACCAGTGAGAGCGCGTAGCGAGGAACTCTACGTCAGAGCATCCCTCTACCAGTAAGAGCGCGTAGCGAGGAACTCTACGTCAGAGCATCCCTCTACCAGTAAGAGCGCGTAGCGAGTAACTCTACGTCAGAGCATCCCTCTACCAGTAAGAGCGCGTAGCGAGGAACTCTACGTCAGAGCATCCCTCTACCAGTGAGAGCGCGTAGCGAGGAACTCTACGTCACAGCATCCCTCTACCAGTAAGAGCGCGTAGCGAGGAACTCTACGTCAAAGCATCCCTCTACCAGTGAGAGCGCGTAGCGAGGAACTCTACGTCAAAGCATCCCTCTACCAGTGAGAGCGCGTAGCGAGGAACTCTACGTCAGAGCATCCCTCTACCAGTGAGAGCGCGTAGCGAGGAACTCTACGTCAGAGCATCCCTCTACCAGTGAGAGCGCGTAGCGAGGAACTCTACGTCAGAGCATCCCTCTACCAGTGAGAGCGCGTAGCGAGGAACTCTACGTCAGAGCATCCCTCTACCAGTGAGAGCGCGTAGCGAGGAACTCTACGTCAGAGCATCCCTCTACCAGTGAGAGCGCGTAGCGAGGAACTCTACGTCAGAGCATCCCTCTACCAGTAAGAGCGCGTAGCGAGGAACTCGACGTCAGAGCATCCCTCTACCAGTAAGAGCGCGTAGCGAGTAACTCTACGTCAGAGCATCCCTCTACCAGTAAGAGCGCGTAGCGAGGAACTCTACGTCAGAGCATCCCTCTACCAGTGAGAGCGCGTAGCGAGGAACTCTACGTCACAGCATCCCTCTACCAGTAAGAGCGCGTAGCGAGGAACTCTACGTCAAAGCATCCCTCTACCAGTGAGAGCGCGTAGCGAGGAACTCTACGTCAAAGCATCCCTCTACCAGTGAGAGCGCGTAGCGAGGAACTCTACGTCAGAGCATCCCTCTACCAGTGAGAGCGCGTAGCGAGGAACTCTACGTCAGAGCATCCCTCTACCAGTGAGAGCGCGTAGCGAGGAACTCTACGTCAGAGCATCCCTCTACCAGTAAGAGCGCGTAGCGAGGAACTCTACGTCAAAGCATCCCTCTACCAGTGAGAGCGCGTAGCGAGGAACTCTACGTCAGAGCATCCCTCTACCAGTGAGAGCGCGTAGCGAGGAACTCTACGTCAGAGCATCCCTCTACCAGTGAGAGCGCGTAGCGAGGAACTCTACGTCAGAGCATCCCTCTACCAGTGAGAGCGCGTAGCGAGGAACTCTACGTCAGAGCATCCCTCTACCAGTGAGAGCGCGTAGCGAGGAACTCTACGTCAGAGCATCCCTCTACCAGTGAGAGCGCGTAGCGAGGAACTCTACGTCAGAGCATCCCTCTACCAGTGAGAGCGCGTAGCGAGGAACTCTACGTCAGAGCATCCCTCTACCAGTGAGAACGCGTAGCGAGGAACTCTACGTCAGAGCATCCCTCTACCAGTGAGAGCGCGTAGCGAGGAACTCTACATCAGAGCATCCCTCTACCAGTGAGAGCGCGTAGCGAGGAACTCTACGTCAGAGCATCCCTCTACCAGTGAGAGCGCGTAGCGAGTAACTCTACGTCAGAGCATCCCTCTACCAGTGAGAGCGCGTAGCGAGGAACTCTACGTCAGAGCATCCCTCTACCAGTGAGAGCGCGTAGCGAGAAACTCTACGTCAGAGCATCCCTCTACCAATAAGAGCGCGTAGCGAGGAACTCTACGTCAGAGCATCCCTCTACCAGTGAGAGCGCGTAGCGAGGAACTCTACGTCAGAGCATCCCTCTACCAGTGAGAGCGCGAAGCGAGGAACTCTACGTCAGAGCATCCCTCTACCAGTGAGAGCGCGAAGCGAGGAACTCTTCGTCAGAGCATCCCTCTACCAATAAGAGCGCGTAGCGAGGAACTCTACGTCAGAGCATCCCTCTACCAGTGAGAGCGCGTAGCGAGGAACTCTACGTCAGAGCATCCCTCTACCAGTGAGAGCGCGTAGCGAGTAACTCTACGTCAGAGCATCCCTCTACCAGTGAGAGCGCGTAGCGAGGAACTCTACGTCAGAGCATCCCTCTACCAGTGAGAGCGCGTAGCGAGTAACTCTACGTCAGAGCATCCCTCTACCAGTGAGAGCGCGTAGCGAGGAACTCTACGTCAGAGCATCCCTCTACCAGTGAGAGCGCGAAGCGAGGAACTCTACGTCAGAGCATCCCTCTACCAGTGAGAGCGCGAAGCGAGGAACTCTTCGTCAGAGCATCCCTCTACCAATAAGAGCGCGTAGCGAGGAACTCTACGTCAGAGCATCCCTCTACCAGTGAGAGCGCGTAGCGAGGAACTCTACGTCAGAGCATCCCTCTACCAGTGAGAGCGCGTAGCGAGGAACTCTACGTCAGAGCATCCCTCTACCAGTGAGAGCGCGTAGCGAGGAACTCTACGTCAGAGCATCCCTCTACCAGTGAGAGCGCGTAGCGAGGAACTCTACGTCAGAGCATCCCTCTACCAGTGAGAGCGCGTAGCGAGTAACTCTACGTCAGAGCATCCCTCTACCAGTGAGAGCGCGTAGCGAGGAACTCTACGTCAGAGCATCCCTCTACCAGTGAGAGCGCGTAGCGAGTCACTCTACGTCAGAGCATCCCTCTACCAGTGAGAGCGCGTAGCGAGGAACTCTACGTCAGAGCATCCCTCTACCAATAAGAGCGCGTAGCGAGGAACTCTACGTCAGAGCATCCCTCTACCAGTGAGAGCGCGTAGCGAGGAACTCTACGTCAGAGCATCCCTCTACCAGTGAGAGCGCGTAGCGAGGAACTCTACGTCAGAGCATCCCTCTACCAATAAGAGCGCGTAGCGAGGAACTCTACGTCAGAGCATCCCTCTACCAATAAGAGCGCGTAGCGAGGAACTCTACGTCAGAGCATCCCTCTACCAGTGAGAGCGCGTAGCGAGGAACTCTACGTCAGAGCGACCCTCTACCAGTGAGAGCGCGTAGCGAGGAACTCTACGTCAGAGCATCCCTCTACCAGTGAGAGCGCGTAGCGAGGAACTCTACGTCAGAGCATCCCTCTACCAGTGAGAGCGCGTAGCGAGGAACTCTACGTCAGAGCATCCCTCTACCAGTGAGAGCGCGTAGCGAGGAACTCTACGTCAGAGCATCCCTCTACCAGTGAGAGCGCGTAGCGAGGAACTCTACGTCAGAGCATCCCTCTACCAGTGAGAGCGCGTAGCGAGGAACTCTACGTCAGAGCATCCCTCTACCAGTGAGAGCGCGTAGCGAGGAACTCTACGTCAGAGCATCCCTCTACCAGTGAGAGCGCGTAGCGAGGAACTCTACGTCAGAGCATCCCTCTACCAGTGAGAGCGCGTAGCGAGGAACTCTACGTCAGAGCATCCCTCTACCAGTGAGAGCGCGTATCATATCATATCATATCATTTTTATTGGTAAATATTATTTACACGTCATTTGACAATATTATCATATAAAATAATATTAAATAATCTCATTTAAGTAATTTATACTTACAATTCATTTTTAAAATTAATACATTTCTAAAAATAATCCATAATAATATTTACAATTTGACTCAATGTATATTTAAAAGTTCATCAATTGAGTAGAACGCCTGCTCAATTAACCATTTTTTGAGCCTATGCTTAAAACTATTGTCACTTCTTGCATCAGTAACATCTGGAGGCAATTTATTGTACACTTTTGGCCCGATAACATATGTTAGTTTACCAGTTTTAGTGAGTCTGTGTTTAATAGTGACTAGATCATTAGCATTTCGTGTGCTATACTTGTGGATATCTCTATGTCTTTTGTATAAATTTAGATTTTTTCGCACAAACATCGCAACATCTAATATTATTTGAGACGGCAGAGTTAAAATTTTCAAAGTTTTAAAGTAGGGACGAGCTGAGCAGTCTTGCGGTATATGGGCGAGCAGTCGGACTGCACGTTTTTGCGCAACAAATACTTGGTGCCACTCGGCCGCACAGCCCCACAGTTCGGCGCCGTATTGCAGTAACGAATGTACCACGGCAAAATAACACTTCCGCGCTATATCCGGCGATACACTACTTGTTATCTTCCGTAAAGCAAAACAAGCTCCACTTAGTCTACTGCAGACTTTTTCAATATGGGGTTCCCACGTCATGGTTCTGTCAATCTGAAAACCAAGGAAACATGTAGATTCTACTTGGTCCAGTGTGACTCCTTTTATTTGAACATTGAACTGCTTACATACCCTACCAGATAAGTCAAAGTCTATGAAGTGGGTCTTTGTAGGATTTAATACAAGACCATTGACTTCGAACCAGCTGGACAATTGGTAAGCGGCTTGATTTAACGCCGTTTCCAGCTCACAGTGCGAGGGAGCCGTCACCACTACGGCCACATCGTCTGCGTACATATAGGCATCGCCACTGCTCACAGCTTGAGGCAAGTCATTCAGGAGTAAGGAAAATAAGATGTTTGAGACTGATGAACCCTGGGCCACTCCTATATTTGTGCAAATTGGGTCAGATTTTGTTTTTCCACCATGCGCCACTACTCTTTGAACTCTTTCACTAAGTAGGTCAATCAGTAGTGCCAAGTTAGGGCCTGCAAAGCCGTAATGCAATAGTTTAGCTGCCAGCACACCTCTATCCGCCACATCAAATGCCTTAGACAGGTCGCAACATAATAAAGCCACGCTTTCTTTGTTATCACGTGCAAACACTATCCTTCTGACAACCTCTCGCGTTAGGGCCGTGGTGGAGTAACCTTCGCGGTATGCATATTGTCGGTCCGATATGGCGTTTATATCGTCCAGATATTTCGTCATGCGTGAGCATAATCCATTTTCAAATACCTTAGCTATTATTGGTATAATTGAGACTGGCCGATAGGAGTCTATATTGTCCCTGTTGCCCTTTCCTTTATAAATAGGCGTAATTTTGGTATTTTTCAACGTGGAAGGAAATAAGCCTTGCCGTAAGCACTCATTGAATATATCAGCTAACAACGGAGCTAACGTGTCGCTAGCAGCGTTAGCCAGTACGACTGAAAAGTCATATGAGTCTCGTGTCCGTTTTTGTGCCACTCGTAATTTTATAATGCGATAGACTTCCTCCGCTGAGAACAATGAGAATCGCACGCATCGGTCCGCGGGCGGGCGCGCACCGCGCAGCAGAGCGACGGCTCCGGCGCAGTCGGCGGCCGGCGCTCCGCACGCAGCAGCAGCGCCAGCAAAGCGACGGTTCATGTTATCAACAACGTCCTTGGGCTCTTTAAATATCTGTCCACTAGGGTCTTTAATTAAGTCCGTGAATTCTATAGAACCACCAATTGATTTTCCCCTTATCTTATTGACTACGTGCCACATTGTTTGGTTAGTATTTGGACTATTATTTATTCTGCTAGAATAGTATTTGCATTTCTCATATTTTATCAATTTAATATAATTGTTATTTAGATTATTTATCAAATTATTTAATATAATGTCATCAGGACACCGACGACCGATATCAATGATGTGAAATAATAAAGATTTCATGTTAAATACTTCGGTAGATGCCCAAACATCTTGTTTGCAATTATTTACTCGTTTTATGGGAAAACAAACATCATGCTTACTTTGCATTATTTTTATCATCATTACGATAAGTTCGCTTACGGATCCCCTAGACCGTTCATAAATCTCATTCCAATCCACACTACCTATCGCTTTAGCGAAGAGAGCATAGTTTTGTGACGAGTAGATCCTAGTAAGACGCGTAAGCGGAGCGGGCGGCGGCGGCGCCGGGCTCGTGTAGGTGCAGCACACGGCGAGGTGGTCGCTCACGTTCGTGGTGATTGGAGCCACGCTCACTGATCCGCTATTCGCATTTGTGTACACGTGATCTAAGCTAGTGCCAGTTTTAGGTCTCGTTACAAATTTTACCTCATTTCGGTAATTATGAGCTGTCAGCAAATTGGTTAGTGTTTTGGAATCAGTATTCTTTACCAATGTGTCAATGTTCATGTCACCCACAATTACAAATGAACTATCTGTACAACTTACAAAATCGAGCAGGCGTTCTAAGTATTCTAAAAATTCAGCAGAGCTTACTCCGCAGTTAGTCCTATATACACAAATTACCGTTAAGCGGTAATCAATTAAGTCAACAGCTGATAGTTCACAATATAATTTCGTAGATAACGATGTTATCTTAATATTTTCTATCGCCTTTACGTCATCTTTCACATAAATACAGGACCCTCCGTGTTCTGAATTGCTCCTACAATAACTGGATGTTAAATTGTAACCATCAATTGTTACACATTTTAATTTATCTTGAGTTAGCCAGTGCTCGGTAAAGGCAAGCACGCTACACTTTTGTAAATCACTTTGTAGGAGCACTTCAAATCGCGTAGTTTTATTACTTATCGAACTAATATTCTGATGAAGGATATTTATCACTCCCGGTTCCGATATTTTAGTCATACATTGGGTGTCCGTCATATTCTTCTCACATCTACGGAAAGTAGCCACGGTAGCCGCTGGACTTGGCACTCGGCTAACTTCATTATTATTGTTGTTGTTGCCCCGCTCCTCTCGGGGCTGCGCGACGAAAGTGCCAATCCGTGAATCGAACGCGCGGAGGCCACACAGCGGGCGAGTTAAACGTTTCATATAGCGTTTCTGGGATTCCAATAATAAACGATGAGTGTCTATCAGTCATGATGGTGCGCTTCGTAACAGTGTAGCTGTCGTTCGGTTTAATTTTATTCAGAAACTTAAGAACCATTTCAGGAGTAGTCTCAGGTCTGAATGACCAAGCCTGAATATGTTTTAAGTGTTCTACAGTCTGAAGGTCATCATCTAGATTGCCGGCACCGATAACAACCTTACGTTGTGGACGGCGCTTATTCTTCTTATAAGTTACTTCAGTAAACTCGCTGTCAGCTGTTTTCGCATGTGTTAAGAGCGACTGCTTTTTAAACGACGCGGGTTTTGTGGCCCCGGAATCAGTCACTTCGTCATTAGTAGAGGAGGGAGTATTTTTCGCCATCGGCTCCTCTCGGGATATTTCGTCAATCTTCGAGCCTTTGCTTACATCACTATATGACAGCCGTGGATTGGCGTCTTTTGTAGATTTCTTAGTGGGTCGTGCGCTTGCGCTTAATGCAGCGATCGCCTTTACGTGCGCGGGTCTCATAGGGCGCTGTCTAGCGCTAGCTTCGCTAGATGTTGTTTGTTCATCCAAGCCGAGGGTAGATTCGGTCTTTGCTGACTTGATCGAATTTGATTGATGAATAATAAGAACATTTTGCTCTTCAATCTTCTTCTCCAATGCACTCACTTTATTACACAAACTTGTCACAGTTTTTTGCAATTCGCGCACTAAGTTTTCTACCACTTTAGAGGCCATGTTCTATTTTTAAATGATTTAAAATAGAGAGCCCTAGTCTAAACAATTCGAGGTTTCCCCCACCACCGCGTAGCGAGGAACTCTACGTCAGAGCGACCCTCTACCAGTGAGAGCGCGTAGCGAGGAACTCTACGTCAGAGCATCCCACTACCAGTGAGAGCGCGTAGCGAGGAACTCTACGTCAGAGTATCCCTCTACCAGTGAGAGCGCGTAGCGAGGAACTCTACGTCAGAGCATCCCTCTACCAGTGAGAGCGCGTAGCGAGGAACTCTACGTCAGAGCATCCCTCTACCAGTAAGAGCGCGTAGCGAGGAACTCTACGTCAGAGCATCCCTCTACCAGTGAGAGCGCGTAGCGAGGAACTCTACGTCAGAGCATCCCTCTACCAATAAGAGCGCGTAGCGAGGAACTCTACGTCAGAGCATCCCTCTACCAGTGAGAGCGCGTAGCGAGGAACTCTACGTCAGAGCATCCCTCTACCAGTGAGAGCGCGTAGCGAGGAACTCTACGTCAGAGCATCCCTCTACCAATAAGAGCGCGTAGCGAGGAACTCTACGTCAGAGCATCCCTCTACCAATAAGAGCGCGTAGCGAGGAACTCTACGTCAGAGCATCCCTCTACCAGTGAGAGCGCGTAGCGAGGAACTCTACGTCAGAGCATCCCTCTACCAGTAAGAGCGCGTAGCGAGGAACTCTACGTCAGAGCATCCCTCTACCAATAAGAGCGCGTAGCGAGGAACTCTACGTCAGAGCATCCCTCTACCAGTGAGAGCGCGTAGCGAGGAACTCTACGTCAGAGCATCCCTCTACCAATAAGAGCGCGTAGCGAGGAACTCTACGTCAGAGCATCCCTCTACCAGTGAGAGCGCGTAGCGAGGAACTCTACGTCAGAGCATCCCTCTACCAGTAAGAGCGCGTAGCGAGGAACTCTACGTCAGAGCATCCCTCTACCAATAAGAGCGCGTAGCGAGGAACTCTAAGTCAGAGCATCCCTCTACCAGTGAGAGCGCGTAGCGAGGAACTCTAAGTCAGAGCATCCCTCTACCAGTGAGAGCGCGTAGCGAGGAACTCTACGTCAGAGCATCCCTCTACCAGTGAGAGCGCGTAGCGAGGAACTCTAAGTCAGAGCATCCCTCTACCAGTGAGAGCGCGTAGCGAGGAACTCTACGTCAGAGCATCCCTCTACCAGTGAGAGCGCGTAGCGAGGAACTCTAAGTCAGAGCATCCCTCTACCAGTGAGAGCGCGTAGCGAGGAACTCTAAGTCAGAGCATCCCTCTACCAGTGAGAGCGCGTAGCGAGGAACTCTACGTCAGAGCATCCCTCTACCAGTAAGAGCGCGTAGCGAGGAACTCTAAGTCAGAGCATCCCTCTACCAGTGAGAGCGCGTAGCGAGGAACTCTACGTCAGAGCATCCCTCTACCAGTGAGAGCGCGTAGCGAGGAACTCTACGTCAGAGCATCCCTCTACCAGTGAGAGCGCGTAGCGAGGAACTCTAAGTCAGAGCATCCCTCTACCAGTGAGAGCGCGTAGCGAGGAACTCTACGTCAGAGCATCCCTCTACCAGTAAGAGCGCGTAGCGAGGAACTCTAAGTCAGAGCATCCCTCTACCAGTGAGAGCGCGTAGCGAGGAACTCTACGTCAGAGCATCCCTCTACCAGTGAGAGCGCGTAGCGAGGAACTCTACGTCAGAGCATCCCTCTACCAGTGAGAGCGCGTAGCGAGGAACTCTACGTCAGAGCATCCCTCTACCAGTGAGAGCGCGTAGCGAGGAACTCTAAGTCAGAGCATCCCTCTACCAGTGAGAGCGCGTAGCGAGGAACTCTACGTCAGAGCATCCCTCTACCAGTGAGAGCGCGTAGCGAGAAACTCTACGTCAGAGCATCCCTCTACCAGTGAGAGCGCGTAGCGAGGAACTCTACGTCAGAGCATCCCTCTACCAGTAAGAGCGCGTAGCGAGGAACTCTACGTCAGAGCATCCCTCTACCAATAAGAGCGCGTAGCGAGGAACTCTACGTCAGAGCATCCCTCTACCAGTGAGAGCGCGTAGCGAGGAACTCTACGTCAGAGCATCCCTCTACCAGTGAGAGCGCGTAGCGAAGAACTCTACGTCAGAGCATCCCTCTACCAGTGAGAGCGCGTAGCGAGGAACTCTACGTCAGAGCATCCCTCTACCAGTGAGAGCGCGTAGCGAGGAACTCTACGTCAGAGCATCCCTCTACCAGTGAGAGCGCGTAGCGAGGAACTCTACGTCAGAGCATCCCTCTACCAATAAGAGCGCGTAGAGCGTAAGTTGACGCATGTGTGTTGTAGGCAATGCAAAATGCATTGACAACGTGTTGAGCGCAACTTTTCGCACAGTAAGTGACTCCTATGCGTTGCTGCAGTTAGCAAGATGAAGTTGAAAATGCTCCCAAAAAGCTCAAAAAGACATTACATAAGTGACAGAAGGCTTAAGCCGGCCTGTCAAATCTAGTAAACTTGAGATCGTTTCATAAATAAGGACCATAACACACATCGACGGAGTCCATCAAAATTTTTTATTAATCAGAGATTCCTAAAATCGACCCAGAGTATCGAGTTTTCCTTCCAACAGCTCTAATAAGCCATTTGATTGACAAAGCCGTGGATGGAATGAGCGTGGAATAAAGAAACACAAAAGAAACAGTTATTAGGCGCTGTCAAGACTTGTCAGTGTTCCAATATGTTTTGTACTTCGGGAATAAATTAAGGGGAAACCGGTTGGTTTTTAATCACGCTGTACTTTTGTTGTGTATCTACTTATTGATATATCGTACTGTGCTGTATATACCTATTGATATACTGAAGGAGATCAGTGTTGTTCTTTTCAAAAGTTGCGAAAGAATTTCATTATTGTTTTAAAGTCCCATCTGCGTTTTCTCTCGGTCAGTTTAGGCGTATAAGTCTACTGCTTGCAGGGCTGGATAACATGGAGCCATCCTAGCTGATGAGTAAATTACAAAACTCTTGAGATTAGAAGCGCAGTGTTTTTCTGGATTTTATTTCGATTACCTTGGTGATTCTGAGTAAATAAGTATTCTGTGCTTCGGAGGGCAAGTTAAGCCGTCGGTCCCGGTCACTGTCTTTGATAGCGGTCGTTATCTAAACCATGTCAGAGATCTAATAGCTGTGCTACTAGGTGGTTTGAAAACTCTGACACCAGGTTTCATCGGGTCGTTGTTCGACTCCAAAATCCACTCGCTAAGTAGAAGAATATATTTATCGGGTTGCTCTTCCCTCTCTTGTCGAATAGGTTTTCAAGTTGACAAACTGTGGTTTTAGAGATTTTAAACTGCATATTAGTAACAGATGACAACAGCTAAGGGCAGCAACACACAGGCGCCGCTTACTGCGTGCAAGGTTGCCCTCAACACGCTGTCAATGCTTTTTGCATTGTCTACGCGCGCATAGCGATGAACTCTACGTCGGCGCATCCTTCTGAGCGTAAGGTGACGCCTACTGATTGCCTAAAACACACATGGTGTTGTAGGCAATGCAAAAATTATTGACAGCGTGTTGAGCGCAACCTTGCCTCTGAATTGGTTTGTGTATCAGCCACTATCAACGACTCCGACGACGCCTTAACTTGCCCTCCGGCACGGAAGCTCGGGTTAGTTAGAATAGATATACCTATGTATTATCTAGACACGCGGAAGCGTGTCCAAGCCAATCTCAAGCCAAACGAAGAGAACTGGCCGGCAGCACTGTGTACTTCCAATAAACTATATTAGACTATTGGTTGGATGCCACAGTCTTACTAAAAAAAAAAGAACCACATCTATTTCACGAGTGGGATTTGAACCCACAATCCTACCGATTCATGTGCCTATAGACATACATACATATAATCACACCATTAACACACATTCATGACACCCTAATGGGGTAAGCAGAGCCTAAACGACCTAAACAAAGGTTGTTCCGCCACGTCTGACAATGTTTTGAGAATTATTTAAGCTATATTTTTAGGTATATTGCTATAGTGACAGGTTGTCAAGCCATCGCCTATACAAAGGTATTTAATATGTATGTGTGCCTATATATTCCAACCAACTAAGCTATTTATGTATTGTACAACTCAGTAAAACTTTTTCATGGTAAATCATTAAAATTTACAAATTGAAACATATAAATTAAAAAATATTTTTCCTAAATCAAGAATAACGAAGCTATCCAACAAATACCTAATTTATTTAATAACGTTATCTCAAACGTCAACCAATAAAGGCGAAGGACCAAAAGTCACACAACTCAATTACAATTAGCAAATTAATTAATCCAGGACCAATAAAGATAAAAGGCCAAGTGGAAAATGTAAAAATGTCGGAAACGAGACTGACTACAGATTTTTTTAGAATAGATTCCACAAGTCGACCCAGATTGCGAGTACTCCCATTATGATAGATAGATATAGTGTTTATTCAATAAGATGCAAAAAACATTGACACGAATACATGATAAACAAAGAGAAAAGAAAAAAAAAATTCGGGTGTAGTATACCGCACCCTCCAAAAAGGCCCCAGCTCAGCATAATGCTGTAATGCTAAAAAAACACCCCAGCGCTAATTTTCAGTTGGTATCGGAGTTTAGAGTCCGGCTAAAGCTAACTAGTCTGCTTTTTCTACTTTCTGGAGGTACTTACAACCCGTTTTACTGAAGGATAGGCTGTGCGTGACTGGTGGTAAGTCGAGGTCTGGACGTGTAAATAATCATGCCATGTTAACGAAGTTAAAGTAATACAGTAAGTTGGAAAAATTCTTTATTTTTTTTTATTGACTTTCACAGGAAGCATTTAGGGAAAAACAAAACAAACAGCTTGAGAATATTACGTGATCTACTTCAAATCTAGATCTGTGCTTGCTCGACTCGCTCCAAGTTGTGCAAAAATCGAATTAATTCCGAAATCCACTTGAATCGGAATCGCGTTGTAACAGCCAAGTCGGCCAAGTCGGACAACTTTAAAATTGCCATTGTGTATCCAAATTAAACTTCCTTCTTGCAGGCCAAGTTTCCAACGATAATGTTCATGTTCAACTCTATATTATTGAATTAGTCGTATTTATAAATTTAAAAGTATTTAATTAATTAGGACAATTTAAAATGATTTCACTACTGACATGGCAGAAACACTTAAATATCAGTTTCGAGTAAAGAAGATGCCACTAAGATTGAAGTCAAAATCAAACAGTATCAGATTCCCAAGATGGGACTTAATTATACACTTAGACAAATTTCTTGCATCCCATATCTATGACCGAATATATACATGCATATAATGACGCCTTTTTCCCTAATGGGGTAGGCAGAGCGTAAACGACCTAAACAAAAGTCGTTCCGCCACGTCTGGTAAAGTTTTGAGGGTTATTTAAAACCATTAAAACCATTTATTTGCCACACGTAACAATTGTAACTTATTATCTAACTTAACTTAAATAGGTACTTAGCTAGCAACATTAGAAGATCTAAATTAAAGGTAGTTTTGGAGTATTTTTGTTAGTTTTATACATATTTAAATAAATTTAACTACCGAATCACCATGGTAAAAGTTACAAAAATGTATGTATGAGTTAATGACTATAAGCAGATTATATTGGTGTGTGTGTGGCGAGGAGCAAGGCTCAGTGTACGCTGGCAACTAGGGTTGCGCAGCACTGGTTTTCAGCCTGACCCTCTTCTCATGGAAGAAAAACTAGAAGAATGGCACCAATGTCACCTAAACGTTCAGAATTTAGAAATACTTATGAAAGATATAACAATAAAAACTGTAGAGAGAGTAAGTAGTTGTAAATTGTAATGAGTAGGTAAAACAAAATTATTACTAGCAAAAAACCAAACAAAATTTACTGTACTAACAATATTATATGTTTAATACATTATGTAGGAAAAATTAAGGAGAAACAAAAAAAAGGTACAAAGAAGGTGGACCCTGGGGTAATCAGATACATTTTTGTTTTTGTAATAAAAGTACTCTGTATTTATCTTTAAATGTTTGCTGGGACATACTCTTTCGCAGGGGTGGAGGTAAATCATTCCATATTTTGGAAGCACCGTATTTGAAACAACCCTTAAAACCTGTCAATTTATGCATGGGAATCTTTAGCATATTTGCTTCTCGTCTTCTTGTTAGCCTTTGGTAGGCATCTCTTATCCATATGAGTTTTTCAAATAAATATCTGGGTTTCTGTGTGTGTGCTATCTTTTGTATCAAACATGCCAAGTGGAGTTGTCTCCGTGCCTCCATTTTTAAAACATTCTCAGAATTGAGAAAGAGTAATATATGCGCACGCCTTGGAATGCTGAAACAAAAGCGAGCAAACGCATTTTGAACACGTTGAATAGCATTTGTACTCTTTTGATATAGTCTAGGACCGTATACAGTGTCGCAATAGTTAAATATCGATAGAACCAGCGAGTCAACCAGCATTTTCCTGGTGTCTACTGTCAAATATCTCCTAATACCATACAATACCTTCAGCCTAAAGAAAGCATTGCGTATTTTTATGTTTATGTGATCCTGAAAACGAAGCTCATTATCAAACAATAAGCCTAGATTGAGAGCTCGTTCTACCCTTTCAATGTTATTATTGTTTATTATGACTGAAGGGCCTTGATCTATGATATGTTCACATTGTTGTCTAGTGCCTAACACAATGTACTTAGACTTCGTTGGATTTAAAATTAAAGCGTTGTGACTTGCCCACTCTGAGAACGCATTTAGATCGTGATTAATTTCTAATACTGCTTCATGGGTATGTTCTGGTATGAAAGAGTGTGTTATATGACTAATCCCCCCTGATACCCCCCTCCCTATTCCATCTCCGGGGTACGAGACGCCGGTTGGGATTCCACCCTTATGTTGTCGACATTCCAAGTTTTCGCACAAAGCGGTACGCTTCTACATTTTTAATGCGAACGGCCAAAGTGTGGAACTCCCTGCCTGCGGATCTATTTCCGGAACGTTATAACCTGGGCCTTTTCAAGGCGAGAGTGAACAGGCATTTTCTAGGCAATCATGCTCCATCATAGTCTACATCATCACTTACCATCACGTGAGATGGCGGACAAATGATTGCCTATTAAATATAAAAAAAAAACAAGTCACTAGTGTAGACAATGAACAGAATAGGAGACAAAATGGATCCTTGAGGAGTACCTCGACTGACTAATTTCTCCGATGACTTCAGTACTTCTCCTTGGTCTGTTTCTACTTCCACATATTGTCTCCTATTGTTCAAAAAAAAAAGGAACCAGTTACATGATTTTACGTCCACGCCGTAGTAACCAAGTTTGGCAATCATAAGTTCCATATTTATACAATCAAAAGCGCGGGAAAAATCCAGCAAAGTCAACACACTGCCTCTACCCTCATCTGAAGCCGTGATAATGTCATCTGTAACGTTAGCCAGGGCTGTCGCCGTGCCGTGCACACTGCGGAACCCCGACTGTACAGTAGGTAAGATATTTTGATTTTCAAGGTAAGTTGTTAATTGCATACAAACAATTTTCTCTAAGATTTTGGATAAAATAGGTAATATACTAATTGGGTGCAGATCTTTGTATTCTTCTACTTTAGAGCTTTAAGGTATAGGTTTTATTTACCTTTGCTAACTTCCAAAGGTCTGGAAATGGTAACGACATTATTGACGCGTTAATAATGTGAGTTAATATCGGCAGTGTAACAGAAAGTGTCATCATTTCTGCTGTTAAAGTGTCATGGCCGCTTGCAGCGGTCTTTATATTTTGTTACTTTATGAATTTGATTCTCGGTACATTCATGAATACTAAAAACACTGTCAGACAACCTGTTCCCGCGAAAGTATCTTAAAGAATTATTATCAGTATTTCCATCCCCAGGCACATTCAGAAAAAAGTCGTTTATGAGATCCGGGTCACATAAGTGGTGAGGCACAGCCCTAACGCTACTGTTATGAACGACACTCTTTAGATGGCTCCACATTTGCCTCGGCTCGTCACTCGGCACCGTCACCTCCGGCCACAGCTGCTCGAGCGCGCCGTCGGGGTGCGGCTAGGTGCGCACGCGCAACCCACGCTGCACGAGGAAGCCGACGCCGCCGCCGCGAGCGTCCCGCGGACGTGGTTTCAGTTTTAGAGTATAATTGGGCACGTTAGGAGCTATAGCTAAGTTCTTATTTCCTTCGGAGTCCCTAATCCAAGACTCGTTCAGAGCTAATAAATCTGGTTTGTATTTATTCATGCTAAATAATAGCTCATCACGGCCTGTATTAAGTGATCTTGCGTTGAGTAGTCCCAATATCAAATTATACGATTTATTACGAGTCATTTTTATAATAATTAGGTACTATAAGAAAGTTCTGTTTACCTACAGGGTCACGGCATTGAGAATTATAAATACAAACATAAAAACTAATTAAGATTAATAATAATAATAAATTTATTTCATAAAATTTGTTTACAGTTATTACTTACGGACTAATATAAACTACAAAATTACTTATTATTTCATTAAATTATTTGCTAAAAAATAAAAGGAATGTAAACAATTGGCCATATAATTATAGTTGCTACTTAACATATATTAGATCTGAAAATTAGTGTTTCGATACCTAAACTAAGTAAATATTTACCTGTATCTTAGGTATCTCACACTAGTAATAAAAAGATGTTATTTTTTTGTAATAATGGACAAATATTAATGAAGAATATACTAATTACTAATTTCCTCTTATAAATTAGTGTTAGGTTTTTTCTTAATTCTATGTGTTAGTTAGTAGACAGTAAATAAGTTAGGTATATAATACTTTAGGCAACTACCAAAAGGAGTTCTTCAGTGTCTTCATAAGTTTTACCTATGGAATAAAATCATTAAAAGCAAAAATTAACTTTAGCATCCCACACAGTAAATCACTATAGTTTAAAACATAAGAAGGGTTAATCTGGTGGAATGTTTTTAATTGTAATAGCACTAACACTAGTACTAACGTTTTAACCTGTAAAAACACGATTTATATCGTCTTCCGTGCGTATACGGCACCTCTCCGAGCCGTGATCCTTCCTTGCGTATATTCGTCCAGTACGCGTCCAGAGGTAATTCCACTTCAGGCGCGCTGCAGTTTCTTTTGCCTTATAGAAGATGCCACGGTTATACTTCGTCAGCCGATCATTGACATAGAACTTACGGGCTGGGTGTTTCAGTCCCATGTCGGCGGTGGTCGCTCCTCGACGCACGCGGGCCCCACGAAGCAGGGCTTCCCGGCAGGAGCGGCGCGCGAGCCTAAGGGCGCGGCCTAACCGGCCAAATAATGCGCAAATTACATGCCGTTATGCCTTTGGAGATTTCAGTTACAACATTTTGTACTTGAGTCAGCTGTTGTCTCATAGCTCGCATCTCAACGTATAGTAGTTGTAGCTCGATACTACTGAACACCATCGCCTTTGGAGTCTTACTTTCACTGGTTTTTAAGATAGATTTGTACGTATATTGCTGTAGTGACAGATTGTCAGTCCTTCGCCTGAATTGCAATTTACTGACACTCTCGGATCCCTTAACTGGTTTTTACAGCATGCTCGGGAGAAAATACAGCTGGCACATTCGATGTTTTTCTCTCACTCCCAGTCCAGCATGGAAGTACTGAATGACCGAATATCAATATTTAATTACTTCTATTTCGATAAGACTTTCAGGTTAAGATTTTCTTCGACTTTGCGCCTAAATGCCGTTCGTCTAGAAGGCCGAAATCCTATAGCGGTATAAACAATTACGAAGAAACCAGTTTACTCTTCTTAAAAAACTCAGAATATGAAATGGGTTCGTTATTTACATCAACGATCGGCCGGTGGGAGATAAAATCTTTTATCCTCTCCTGAATGGTATGTTTATTCTCTAATTTCAAAGAAAAATTCACGTAATTACCTCGGTTCCCCCGGGCGGTCTAACCCGACTCAGAAAGAAATGGCCCAATATTTTTACAGGCTCTGAAAGATACCGTAATATAAAAGTATTGATTTTATAATTTTGTGGTATGTTTTGGATTAACAATTTACTTCTACAATATAGCTTGACTGTGGATAAAGTCTTGCTGAATGTCTTGAATGATGAGACGTCAGTAGTGCTAACTTTTACTACCCATCTGAATCCGCGACAATGGGCTCGAGCTTCTAGGTTCAACTGGCTAAAACTAAAATTAAAATTAATACCACCACAATAACTACCACTTTCAAAATTTTAAAATAGAAAAAATGACAGGCGATTTATATTCTATGGTTTTACACTTCATCGCGATTTTTTTGACGCGTTTTTGCACGTTTCCCCAGTATTCCAGTCAATTATATCCGCCATATAATAGGACATACATACATATAATCACGCCTTTATCCCTAAAGGGTAGACAGAGCGTAAACTACCTGAACAAAGGTCGTTCCGCCACGTCTGACAAACTTTTGAGGTTAATTTAAGATAGACTTGCTGAATCAAGCCCAAGGAATGCGTGCGAGTAAATGCTCTTGCTTTTCAATATTCTAGATGAGCTCTCTGCATGACTGTGGTTCAATCTAGCTCTATTTAGCCTAATCTGGAATCAGGAGAGAATAATAGGTGATATAATAGGTATTTGTATCGGCAATCCTTATTGTAGGTAAGTTTTGGCTATTTAATTTTGTTAAATAGTACTAGTGATAGAACCAGTTGGATTTTATTTCAGGGTCCTTATCTCGACAACCCTCCATACCATTTTAAATCACTCTACATTAAAAATAAAACTACATGGAATAAGATGCATAGTTTTAATGGTCTATCATTACCTCATAAAATATTTCTGCCAAAAAGCGATGTTCCATGGCCGGTGAATGCGGGATGTGAAAGAGGGGCACATTCCAAAATTAAATTGCTCTAATTTGTGCACCTTATTGCACCCGTTCGTTTCAAAGCTGTGCACAGCTATTTAGTCTAGTGTTGGACGTGTTGCTTTTTAGGGTTCCGTACCCAAAGGGTGAAAAATGGGTCCCTATTACTGAGACTTCGCTGTCCGTCTGTCCGTCCGTGCCCAAAATTGACATTCCCAGGTCATGATTCTGCAATAGGCATTAATTTGGAACGCAGCTCCGTTCCATACATTTTTAAATATAAAATACCTACTAATCTAGCAATATACACAACATAAAACATATACAAAGAGGAAGGTAGATTCATGAAACAGTAATTTTGTCCCTGGTTGCCTATTCCAGGAATACCTGGAAAAATTTGCTACATAAAGCAATAAGATCTCATATCATATCAATAAGATCTTATATAGAGATATCATCACTTTGAAATTCAAAATTCCTATATCTTTGATTTATAATATCTCGGTAATGTGCCGCTTAAGCCAAAATTCTCGAAGAAATATTTATGACCTATTTTTGTGTGGAAACAAATAGTTTCCGTGTGCGCCCAGACGCAATGTATTTTAAAGAGGGCCTTCACAGTGTGCCAGGATTCATACAAAAATGTTACATCCCTTTGTAGGTAAGATTAACATTAATTTATAGAAAAGGACAAAATTTCTTCCATGCTGGACTGGGAGCGAGAGAAAAAAATTTGAGTGTACCAGCTGCATTTCCTCCTGGGCATGCTGTAAAAACCAGCTAAGGGATCGGAGGGTTTCTGTATATTGCAATCTAGGCGATAGGTTGACAACCTGTCACTACAGCAATATACCTACAAATCTATCTTAAATAACCCTCGAAACTTTGTCAGACGTGGCGGAACGACATTCGTTTAGGTCGTTTACGCTCTGCCTACCCCATTAGGGATAAAGGCGGAGTATATGTATGTATGTATGTAGATCTCATATCACATTCTTAATTTGGGATTTGTAAATAAATATTATTTAACTATGTAAATTTGTGATTTCCTGTGAATTGATTTGTTTATTCAAATGACCAAGTATTTAATAAACTCATCATCTCCCTAGCCTTATCCCGTATCTCACGGGGTCGGTTTCCTAATCTAGGGGATTGAACAAGGGTACTGGTTTTTACACAGAGCGACTGCCATCTGATCTCCGCAACCCAGAAGGGAAACCAGACCCAATCCTAGATTAGGTCAGAGTTTTCAAGCCGCCAATGTTTAGCACTGGCCTCTGATGTGGCTTAACGACTAATATCTACGGTATTGAACGATATTTACCGGGACCAACGGCTTAACGTGCCTTCCGAAGCACGGAAAAGTAGTTAAGAAACTGTTAACAGAATATGAAGAAATTGGTGTTTTCATAAAAATACTAGGGAGATCCATCGACATAGGGTTGCCCCCCTCTCTCAACCGCATCCAAGCGAATGCGTTTACTTTTTTCTCCCTAGTTCTGACTGCTTGCTTCGTTTTGCTGAAGCGTATCTCCTTTGAACTTCGCTGAATTATTTAATCATTTAATAGAATTACGTTTCGTCGAACAGTCCCTATCTGTTGCGCAGTAAGCTTTCCCCTAATTGGCTTCTATGATAATATTTATCGTGAATTTCCTTTGATAGCTTTGTGCAGGCGTGGTGTGCAATATAATAAGATGCTTATTGAGTCGTTAGCTGCTGTTTAGAAATCTTTTGTTTTAAAGTTTGTAAGTCAGAAAAACAAGGTATTAGATGAAAACATTCTACACAACAACTTTTCCGAATTTTACTACAGAACATTTCATTTCTAAAATCTTCTTCTTCTGTCGAGTGGGTATCGAGTCTATGGACTCGATGAACCCTGGTGTCAGAGTTTTTAAACCGCCTAGTAGCACAACTATCAGGCCTCTGACATGGTTTTGTGTAACGACCACTATCAAAGACAGCGACCGGGACCGATGGCTTAACGTGCCCTCCGAAGAACGAAATCTTTTTCTTTTCGGACAATCAGGTGATTCAGCCTTCAATGTCCTACACAAACTGGGGAAAAATTCACAAAGTGATAAATTCTCAAATATCAACTTTGTGTTTTACCCCTGGGAATCGAACCCAGGACCTCCGGATCGGGAGTCCATGGCACTAGCCACTAGACCACGGAGGCAGTTATTATTTCTAAAATAAAATCCAGTATTTTACGTACTCTATGTTTTATTTCTTTTGCTTACAAAAGTATTTGATCAACATCATGTATATCAAGCTCCTATCATAAAAATAAGTAGTTAATTCTATAGGTAGATTTTGTACTAAGTTAGTAGTAGACTACTCATCTCCCTAGCCTTATCCCGTATCTAACGGGGTCGGCTACCTAATCTAGGGGATTGAACGAGGATACTGGTTTTTACACAGAGCGACTGCCATCTGACCTCCGCAACCCAGTAGGGAAACCAGACCCAATCCTAGATTAGGTCAGAGTTTTCAAGCCGCCAATGCTTAGCACTGGCCTCTGAAATGGCTTAACGACTAATATCTACGGTATTAAACGATATTAACCGGGACCAACGGCTTAACGTGCCTTCCGAAGCACGGAAGGCACGTTAAGTAGTAGACTACTACTAGTAGGTAATTGACTTTCATGAAATATAATTTACTGTTTAATTTCCACCTATCGAAATCGTTTCACAGGTCTTTAACCGTTATAGAGGCAACATTGAGACATTAAGGCGCATCAACACCACCGCTAATTGTCGTGATGTCTCCCCCCCTCGTAGGGTAAATTGGCTGTTTTAGGGCGACAATAAATTGATATGGGCCGAGGAAATTACCATACGCTCCAAATTTAAACCGAGAAGCGACGTGATGAGACGCGGCTCGCACTTCTCAAGAACGTGATACAATTAATCATTGTCATATCATTGTCATCTCACATAGGTCCCCACCGAGTGGCAGAAGTCTACTTTGAAATAGGACGATCGGGCCTTAGTCGACCACGTGGGCCCAGTACGAATTGATCGACTTTAATTTACGAAATTTCATTGATAGAACACGAAAATTCCTCGCAGGAGCGTCTACACCGAGCTGCGCTGAGCGGAGCAGTCTATCGTTTCGTGGAACAGCGAGATGTATCTTCAAGCAGCTTCGCGTCGCGTTGCGTCTCTTCCCGGTGTGATCTGACCTATACGCCGTGAACGTATTTCACAATCGCTTTAATTACCGATGCCCCTTCGTGGCGAGTGCGAGTGACGATAATGGCGCCGCTCACCCTATGAAGGAAGTCGTGTTTTCTTTATAATGGGCGCCGGGTTTTGTTATCTAATTGGTTGCCAGGATTTTCTTTTGAACAAATTGACAGACAGTTTAATTAAGGATGCACAGTGCATTGTACAGTGTAATTTAAAATTAAATTACCTAGCTATTTAAAGTATCTGATGGAATACCAACTGACAATTAAAAGTTCACTCCTAATTAGTACATTCAATTTATTTGCGGAAATATTCAATTCAATATTTTTTTCAAATCTAATTCATATTCAAAATCTTTATTTCAGAAATCATAGTTCCATAGTAAATTAGAAGTTTATTTTAATCAATATTAGTCACACTCAAGAATAGGTATTATAATTCACCTTTACAGTTTTACTTGTACACAAAATAATTCATTAAATTACATAATTTAGCCAGAATAAATAAAATATAAATGTATTTTTTATCTACTTCTGCTTTCAAGCTGTTCCATCGGCACGGATATTAGTACCTTATGACCATTATTATCATTATTTCATCTCCCTACCAATTAAGGATATTTAACGAGCTTACTGGACCATGCTGGACTGGGAACAAGAGAAAAACACAGGATGTGCCAGCTGCATTTCCTCCCGGGCATGCTGTAAAAACCAGCTAAGGGATTCGAGGGTTTCAGTATATTGCAATTTAGGCGATGGGCTGACAACCTGTCACTACAGCAATATACCTAAAAATCTATCTTAAATTGCAGTCCAAAAAAAATACAGTCGTGGCGGAGCGATCTTTTGTTTAGGTTGTTTACGCTCTGCCTTCCCCATTAGGGATAAAGGCGTGATTATATGTATGTATGGTTTTTACACAGAGCGACTGATATCTGACCTCCGCATCCCAGACAGGCAACCACGTTAATAAGTAAGTTAAAGTACAGAAACACTTCAGCTAAATTTCTCATGTCATTCAAATTCGTTGGCCTGTTATCGCTCTAAAATTAAAAAATCAGCGTCCCGAAAAAAAATATCTAATCTGAGCAAAATCGAGCGACCGGTGGAAATAGGGGTTATTTTGGCACTGCTATAAATTAATTTCGGTGCAGGGCATGCAGTTAAGCCTCCATACATTTTAATTGCTTCCATTATCGGCCATTCTGGTAAATGGCGACCGGTGACAGCCTCCCCTACCCGCCCCTGCGACCCTACCTACCCCCGTGCGTTGTGACAGACATTAGACCTTTAAATTTGAAATAATTGTTTTCGGAGAAACATAATGGACGCACTTAATTATTTTAAAATTGGATGGGGAAACGGTAGATGTAAATAGCGATCGTCCAGTTAATTTTAAGTGATGAGATGAAAACTTGATTCAGTTTGAATCGGTTGATTATTTTTAGCAAAACAGCAAAATTGACTCTAAAGCCCGTAATTTTAATCAGCTCTCAAGAGTGACAGCGAGTTTGAGTCTGTATCAGAAATGTAATTTCAGTACGACTCTCTGTCTGTCAAATATAATAAAAAAAATATATTAAAATAAATTATATATATTAAAGTATACTAAAAAAAAATAACTTCATAAATTAAATATTGGTGCCGATACAAACTTTGTTAAGTTTATATGTAAACATGTAATAATTCTTGTAATAAATATTTATAAATAAATTAAAATAAATCCATACCTAGGCTCGTATTTATAAAGCGATCTCAAGATTGAAAGCAATATTAAGTATGGATTTGACAGGCCAAAATGTAATAAAATGACATTTCTAATACAAGCTCAAACTAGCTGTCACTCTGAAGTGTTGTTTATCAATACGGGCTTTAATACTGCTCTCAATCTTGATATTGCTTTATAAAAACAAGCCAAAGAATGTTTTTGGTCGTCGTTGTTTCAGAGTTCTGAGCAAAATTTGAACTGAAATGGGTATTTTAAATTATTATTATGATATTTCTCTAGAGCCGAAATATTCATTTATCCATTTCAAATTAGAGCGCAAACTAATCACAAATTAGTAATCAATACTAAAACAAAAAGGTTTAATAGCAAAATAATTATTATCAGAACTAAAATATTCTACTAGCTTTTGCCCGTGGATTACGTTATTTGGACTTTATTTTGTTGTGGTACTTCATTAACAAAGTGTTTTTTTTTTATTTTGCCTTACTACCACTCTAGGCATAGAATGTTTCAGCTGCTTTTCTCCTTAGGCATGCTGTGAGAACTTAGCTAAATCAGTAGAGAGATCCGTGGCTTTTAGGCTCGTATTTATACAGCGATCTCAAGATTGAGAGCAATATTAAGTATGGATCTCTCTCCTGATCTCAAAATAGTATTAATTATTATAGTATTAGTTATAAGCATGTTATAAGTATAAGTTTATATTTTATTATTATAATTCTATAATTTATCTGAGGACAGTTAAAATTCAATTTATAATGTAATTAATTGTTTTATAATTCATTTCATATTAAATAATTATAAACAGTAAATCTCTCTGTCTAACATTGCTATGTCCTGACGGGACGTCACAATTATCTTTAAGACCTTATACCTACTCGTAAGAATGTACTACTAATTGTGATACTGCAATAAATATTTGAATTTGGATTTGACAGGCCAAAATGTACTGAAATGGCATTTCTGATACGAGCTCAAACTAGCTGTCAGTCTCAAGTGTTGTTAGTGTATTACAATTTAGGCGATGAGCAGACAACTTGTAAGATCACATCATTCTGTGATCACATCGACAAAGCCCTATTTTGTATTTATGTTATATTTGGGGTAGGATGAGATCTACCTCCGAGTGGTCCACCTAATGGTCTCCTGTGATTAAGACCGGCTGAACGATCCCAACAAAGCAGTGGTAGGCTCCGCAAGGGGCCGCCTGACTCGCGACCACCCTCTCACCGGAGTCCAGCACCAAACAGCCTGCTGTGTTCCGTCGGTGCGTGAGACTGCCAGTGCCATAACAGGCATCTTCTGGGTGAACTCGCTCCATCGTCGACTCTGTCACGGTCATATCTGACCTAGTGTCCAGAGTCCCGAGCAAACCCATTTTTTATTTTAAAAAAGGCCTCTAAAATGTAATACACACATACATAATCACGCCTTTATCCCTAATGAGGTAGGCAGTGCGTAAACGACCTATACACCACGTCTGGCAAAGTTTTGAGGGTTATTTAAGATAGATTTGTAGGTATATTGCTGTAGTGATGGTTTGTCAGCCCATCGCCTAAATTGCAATACACTGAAACCCTTGGATCCCTTAGCTGGTTTTTACAGCACGCCCGGGAGGACATGCAGCTGGCACATACTTTGTTTTTCTTTCGCTCCCAGTAGAGCATGGAAGAAATAAAAAGTAATCAACCACACAAACAGACAAAGTATCACTAAGGATGCAATGGTCGGTTTTGTGCACCCACGTGTGTGTTCACAGTGCTTCGTTATTCAGCTGTTATTCAGTATGGTAATTAGTTGTTTTAATTCGTTTCGGTAACCGAGCGCAATCTATCGGAAACGAGACGAATTAATTGCGTAAAAGCGGTGAGGGGTGATTTTAACCAGTATCGGTGAATTACACGCAAAAATAGAAACAATTTTGTCAATTAACATGAATGTTTCAAAACATGAAATCGGTACAATGAAAAAAGCATTTCTCAGAAATAGTCATTTCAAAATATATGATAGGCAATTTATATGACAATCTGCCACTACGGTTAATACTATTTCTTATATGTCATCGCTGAAATACCACTTATAATTGACACACATATCATCACGCCTTTATCCCTAATGGGGTAGGCAGAGCGTAATCGACCTAAACAAAGGTCGTTCCGCCACGTCTGACAAAGTTTTGAGGGTTATTTAAGATAGATTTATTTAAAGTATATATTGCTGTAGCGACAGGTTGTCAGGCCATCGTCTAAATTGCAATATACTAAAACCCTCGGATCCCTTAGCTGGTTATTAAAAAAATAGTTATGTCATGTCAAATTAACGAATTTTAGTTCACTCAATGTTATAGTTATATGACTAAACTAGCGACCCGCCCCGGCTTCGCACGGAAATAATATGTTTCTCTACTATATTATGCATGTATTATACATATAAACCTTCCTCTTAAATCACTCTATCTATTTAAAGAAACCGCATCAAAATCCGTTGCGTAGTGTTAAAGATCTAAGCATACATAGGGATATAGGGACAGAGAAAGCGACTTTGTTTTATACTATGTAGTGATTATATTACTTCATGGTGTAGGTATGATTATTGCAATATTCAATGATTTTTATTTTTACATGTAAATCAAATTCCCATGCTGGACTGGGAGTGAGAGAAAAACATAGAATGTGTCAGCTGCATTTCCTCCCGAGTATGCTGTAAAAACCAGCAAAAAAATCCGAGGGTTTCAGTTTATTGCAATTTAGGCGATTGACTGACAACCTGTCACTACAGCAATACACCTACAAATCTATCTTAAATAACGCTCAAAACGTTGTCAGACGTGGCGGAACGACCTTTGTTGAGGTCGTTTACGCTCTGCCTAACCCATTAGGGATAAAGGCGTGATTATATGTATGTATGTATGTAAATCAAATTACTCAAAACAAAACGCTATTGTAATACCTAACGTTCGCGTAATATTCATCTAAATTAACATAAATAACGACCATTATTGAGTTTTAATACCCAATACGCAATACCTTTACAGATATTTTTGTCACGTCCGCACATTAACGGGAAATATACCTACGTGATTCATACGTAACTAACAATAAATTGAATATTTTACAATGATTCCAATATTTATATAATTTTATGATCCACAACGATACTTTTATAACGATATTATCATTAAGTACTTACATTCAAATGTAGAAATGCTTCCATGCTGGACTGGGAGCAAAAGGAAAACAAAAAATGTGCCAGCTACATTTCCTCCTGGGCAATCTATAAAAAACAGTTAAGAGATCCGAGGGTTTCTATATATGAAAATTCAGGCGATAGGCTGACAACCTGTCACTACAGCAATATATCTATAATTCTATCTTTAATAACCCTCAAACTTTGACAGACGCGGCGGAACGACTCTTGTGTAGGCTGTTAACGATCTGCCTACCCCATTAGGGATAAAGGTATGATTATATGTATGTATATAAATGCATTTTTGATGCATCCTCACTTTTCCTCTACATTACATCATCATCATCTCCCTAGCCTTATCCCATTATAATATATATAGAATATTGAACGAGGGTACTGGTTTTTACACAGAGCGACTGCCATCTGACCTCCGCAACCGAGAAGGGAAACCAGACCCAATCCTAGATTAGGTCAGAATTTTCAAGCCGCCAATGCTTAGCACTGGCCTCTGATATGGCTTAACGACTAATATCTACGGTATTAAGCGATATTAACCGGGACTGCAAAAAAAAAAAACTCCATTACACTGAGATAGAGTACCTAAAAGAAAGACCCTCATGTTAAATTGTATCTCTTATATTTCATTCGTAGCTCACCGCTACAATTGCTACGCCGTAGCAAAGTCTACAACATAGAATACGTAAGTCTACAAATCTTATTTCTAATTAGAAATTTGACTGTCATGTCAAATTTTATCTCTAATATTTTATTCGTAGCTCACCGCTACAATTGCTACGCCGTAGCAAAGTCTACAACATAGAATACGTGAGTCTACAAATCTTATTTCTAATTAGAAATTTGACTGTCATGTCAAATTTTATCTCTAATATTTTATTCGTAGCTCACCGCTACAATTGCTACACCGTAGCAAAGTCTACAACATAGAATACGTAAGTCTACAAAACTTATTTCTAATTAGAAATTTGACTGTCATGTCAAATTTTATCTCTAATATTTTATTCGTAGCTCACAGCTACAAATGCTACGCCGTAGCAAAGTCTACAACATAGAATACGTAAGTCTACAAAACTTATTTCTAATTAGAAATTTGACTGTCATGTCAAATTTTATCTCTAATATTTTATTCGTAGCTCACCGCTACAATTGCTACGCCGTAGCAAAGTCTACAACATAGAATACGTGAGTTTACAAAACTTATTTCTAATTAGAAATTTGACTGTAATGTCAAATTTTATCTCTAATATTTTATTCGTAGCTCACCGCTACAATTGCTACGCCGTTGCAAAGACTACAGCGTAGAATACGAAAGTCTATAAAACTTATTTCTAATTAGAAATTTGACTGTAATGTCAAATTTTATCTCTAATATTTCATTCATAGAATACAAAAGTCTACAAAACTTCAGTCTTTTTATCAATGTTTAAAAAGCTCTCTGTAAACGGTGACAAACCAGACGCAAAAAGACTGTACAAAAAGCGTAAATCAATTTTAATATCAAAAAAGTTTTACTAAGGTAATCCTTTCAGTCCGTCTGTACTCATCTATTTGCCTGCATAGTTCCATGCCTGAGGCTGACAAAGCGAAAATCCAATCCTCATTTTCTCATTACCAGTCCCCTTTGCTGTCTGTTCGCCTTTGTTTCCGACGGGAATACGTTGGGAAGAAAAAATATAATCTGTGCTGTGATGATTCTGGACTGAGTCCGTTTTAATAGGTCTCCGGATTTTAATTCCGGTGCTCCTTTAGTCTGCGGCAGTTGAGGGGTTTCTTGTGCTGGACTGGAAATTTGAGACAGACAGACACGATGAGGGATAGCAAAAATAAAACAAAAAAAAATCTACATTCATTCATACATAATTAATCACGCCTATTATCCCTAATAGGGTAGGCAGAGCTTAAATGACCTACACAAAGGTCGTTTTGCCACGTCTGCCAACGTTTTGAGGGTTATTTAAGATAGCTTTGTAGGTATGTTACTGCAGTGACAGGTTGTAAGCTTAAATGGCAATATACTTAAACCCTCGGATCCCTTAGCTGGTTTTTACAGCATGCCCGGGAAGAAATGCAGCTCGCACATTCTATGTAATTCTCTCGCTCCCAGGCCAACATGGAAGACTAAAATAAGACCAACATTCTATCTAATAAAATTTCTGTAGTCGTTTTTAAGATGATTAATAAGGTTTCAAATTTTGTTGTTTCTCTCAGCCCTTTAACTGGATTTCGGTGCCAAACAGTTTACTATATTTTATCCGTATGAGAGCTGGCGAATACCAGTACTTTAAATCTTCTTCTGTCGAGTTGGTATCGAGTCTATGGACCCGATGAACCCTGGTGTCAGAGTTTTTAAACCACCTAGTAGCACAACTGTCAGGCCTCTGACATGGTTTGAGTAACGACAACTATCAAAGACAGCAACCGAGACCGACCGCTTAACGTGCCCTCCGAAGCACGAAATCTTTTTCTTATCGGATAAGGTGATTCAGCCTGCAATGTCGTACCCAAACTGGGGTAAAATTAACAAAGTGATAATTTCTCAAATATCAACTTTGTGTTTCCCACGTGGAAATCGAACCCAGGACCTCCGGTTCGGGAGTCCATGGCACTAGCCACTCTACCACGGAGGCAGTTAGCAGTACTTTTAATTTTGCGTAAGTTTATCACTATCTCGTATCTTCTGCCCTAGAATCAAGCAATCGTGTCGAAAAAATATGAAAATGCTTTCTGTCCTACGTTCTATGAAATACCAGCACACTCATCACATAATTCCATAAGGAAAAAGTGAAATTACTATCATAAATTGCTTAGCAATTGATTGAATCAGAATCCGCTCTCCGCGGTGGTTACCTTCAATCTTCGGCGCAGCAGGACACCATTATATCCACTGAAACAAGATCCGATTTACGCAAAGAATATCCCCAATGATATTATCAAGACTGTTTCATTCGAGTATCGTTTATAACAGCGTGATACAACCATCCATAGACCTAGATTAAGTAGATTCCGCAAGCAAACCTGTTGTATAATAATTCACAATAACACAATAATTCTTTATTGCACAAAAATCATTTTGCATGTGGTAACAAAAAACTCAATGCTAATGTAGTATTTTCTACTTCCCCTTACGTGTAATAAAATCTATGATTTGAAGTATTGCCAGAAACAAATATATCTAGCATATATCAGTGTGATCGGTCTGCTTTTATTTTGTTGCTGAGATAATACGTATCGGGATGGTCGGGGAATAATTGTTTATTGTTAAGTATTAAGTTGTAACAATACATACCGCAAATACTGTTGGAAAACAACATATTTTCTTTCAAAATAGGTAAGTAAAAAATAACCTACTTACTTCAATACAGTTTGAAGAGGATGCGTGGTCTAATTCAATCTAGTTCTATGAGTGTGTCCGTCACGCTGGCGCCACCACCCCTCTTAATTTCAGATGACCGCGACAACGGTCTAATAAAAACACACCGACATCCCCTCAACCATATTATATTTTTATTTTCTCTGTAAATGTCACATAACGCCCCTTTATACGCTCAAATGTCTGAAACGTCTCCTTAATCCGGGCGGGCGGAAAAACTTGATAAAACCGGATGAAACTGGAATTGGTTTATCTTTTTCCGCCATCCGAAGTGTGTCACGGAGTAAATGAACCCTTTCGTTTGGTGGGGAAACTAAAAAAAGATAAAATGTTTCTTAACGGACATTAAAGCGATGTTGCCTTGTAGAAGCCATTGCCATAAAAGGCGGAGTCGTTCCCAAGGGAGCTGGCTTGGCTCGGATATAACTGTGGAACGAAATTAAAATGTGTGTAAGTAGTATCTGTTTAAATAAATACAACATAATTTGGGGACAATATGGATTATTAATGATCTATCTGATATTGAATACAAAATATAGGATGCCATTTTAAAGGTTACCGCGAGGAGTTATCATTATTATTATAGCTAGCCTGTAAGACTCCACTGCTGGGCAATGGCTTCGACTGCGGTCTTTCACTTATAACGGTTCAATTGAACCTCGTTTGTCATAGTGTAGCAAAATAAATTATGGATTTTAAGGTACAATTTTTATAAGCAAAACTTTTTAAAAGATTGGTTTAAGCTTGCCTTTTCTATTAATTTTTAACTCTATGCAGCTTTCCGAGATCTTGAAATAGCCCCGTCGGAGAGTACTTACGTCGTTTCAAGCGTGAAATTTTATCGCAAGAATTAATCTGGAAAACTTTGCGCCCTGCCCTTTTGTTTCGAAGTGTCCACAATAAAATTTATTCCTTTCCGTAATCGGAAATAGATAACTGAAAAGACGCGAAAGGTCCCGCGGGAGCCATTGATTTTTCTTCCCTTTTTAAGGAGCTACGGGTAATTAAGGTATTCTCTATTTATCAGATAGAGGTTATCTTTAAAGGAAATCTGAAGCGATTCTATGGAAAGTTAAATAAGGGGCCCAATTTTTCGTACTTTATAAGTAAAAAGGTATCTATAGGCATGGTGCTGACGTAAAACAGCTTGGGAGCTATAAAATCAAACGTCATAGTGTTTTATTAGTCTAATTTGATATTGTGATTATTAAACTTATAAAACTTTACCAAAGGTAGTTCCTTGAAGCAAGTTCCTTCTAGCAAGGGGCATATTTTACTATGCTTTTACTGCAGGGCCACTTGGTGTATCTACAAGTTGCTTTACCTTTTGGAATTACAAAAAAAAAAAAATAAGTATGAAACGTTTAATATGTCCTACAAAACATAAATAGGTTTCCGTTTCTGAGTCGTACTTTTGGACGAAAACTCACCAAACATTACTCATTAAAGACCTCCAAAAATGACCGGAAATAGCATTAATAATTAAAAAGCTTTTGTGAATAACGGCTGAGCGTTGTTGAAATTAAACTCATTACGTGAACGACAGAGCCGCAACAGCGCCTCGCGGCGGCAACCGCAAGCTTTTTGTAATTTCAGTGACAAATGAACAGCGGACTGAGAGCGAGCGACGCCGGGATTGGAGAGAGTTGATTTTCAAACTTAGAACAAGTGGCGCAGACGCGACACGTAGGCAAAAAGCTTTTTCATGCCTCACGGAGGCTAAGGTTTTTTTTTTTTTAATATATAGGCGAGCAATTGTCCGCCATCTCACCTGGTGGAAAGTGACGATGCGGACTAGGTTGAAGCATACTCACCTATGTAGTGCCTATTCACTCTCGCCTTGAAAAGGCCCAGGTTATATTGTTCCGGAAACAGATCCGCCGGCAGGGAGTTCCACTCCTTAGCCGTTCGCATTAAGAATGTGGAAGCGAACCGCTTCGTGCGAAATTGTGGTATATCCACGACATAAGGGTGGAACCCCTGTCCACGCCTCGTGCTCCGGAGATGGAAAGGGGAGGGGGGTATAAGGTCATGAAGTGCTAACGCGCACTCCCCGAAATGTATCCTGTAAAATACCGACATGCACGCCACTCTACGACGGTGCTCAAGGTTCTGTAGTTTTGCCTCAACCAGTGCTGAGTCTCCAATGAGCTTCTTAGCACGTTTCTCGATTGAGTCTAAGGCAGCCAGCTGGTATTTAGCTGAACCGTCCCAAAGGTGGCAGCAGTACTCCATACACGATCGGACTTGAGCTGTGTACAACTGCAATAGCTGTCCCGGTGTGAAGTATTGCCTCACCTTCGAGAGGATACCAAGTTTTTTGGCAGCTGTTGTGGCCAGAGACTCAATGTAACGTCCAAAGTTCAAGTCGGACGTAAGGCTCATACCAAGAAGCTCAAGATGGTCAGAAATCGGTACGGATACATCCCGGAAAGTTGGAGCCAGGTTAAAAGGACTCCGTTTTGTCGAGAATAGACTTGCCTGGGTTTTGGATGCGTTGAACTTGACGAGATTGGCATCGCCCCACTCGGATATCACTCTCAGCGATGAGTTCAGACGATCCACTATGGACTCCCGACAAGACTGGATTGTTTCACTGTTGGCCCTTGCACTGGACAGATATCTGTCAACAACCGTGCTGTCATCAGCGTACCCAAAGGTATCGGGTGTCAACATGTCGTTGATATGCAGCAGGAATAAGGTTGCAGACAGGACAGAACCTTGAGGAACTCCGGCATCAATAGCCTGTTGTCCGGAGGAGCAGCCTTCTAAGACCACTTGTATGGATCGTTCACTCAAGAAGTCCGAAATCCAGTTGCAAAGGCCAGCAGGTAACCCGTAGGCGGGAAGCTTGCCAGTAAGGCTAGCGTGCCAGACCCTGTCAAAGGCCTTGGAGATATCCAGAGACACGGCAAGTGCTTCACCATGTCTCTCGATAGCCTCGCTCTATAAGTGAGTGGCATGCACGAGGAGGTCCCCCGTCGATCGCCCTCGGCGGAAGCCGTATTGGTGATCGCTAAGGAGATCATTATCCTCAAGGTATGCCAGGAGCCAATTATTCAGTACACGCTCCATAATCTTGCAGAGTATAGAGGTTACCGATAAGGGTCTATAGTTGGCAGGGTCTGCTCGACTACCTTTTTTGGGTACAGGTTGCACATTTGCAAGCTTCCACGATTTGGGAACAACACCAGTCTCAAGCGAGAGGCGGTACAGGCGTGTCAACACCGGAGACAACTCAGGCGCACAGTTACGCAGGACGATTGCAGGGATACCGTCAGGGCCACTTGCTTTATTCACGTCTAGATTTCGCATGGTTTTAAGGACCTCTTTTTGCCGGATGCGTACGGCTGCCATAGAGCAGTCGACACGAGGTAACGGGGGTGGTATTTTACCTGCGACATCAAGACGCGAACTTTCCGCAAAATAGGAGGCAAAAAGATTGGCTTTCTCGTCCGCAGTATGAGCAAGCGACCCATCAGGTCTCTGCAGAGGCGGTAAAGATGGCTGGCAGAAATTGGTTTCCACTGCTTTCGCAAGCGACCAGAATGCTTTACTGCCAGCCGGATAGGAAGCAAGCTTAGCGCCTACTCGGCTTATGTGGGCGAATCGAGCCCTGCGTAATTCCTTTTTGCTTAACTTGGTGGCTTTGTTATAGTTTTTCTTCAGATCGCGAGTATTCGGAGCTTTGCGTGCACGAGCATCAGCCCAAGCAAGGAATTTCGACTGTTTCTGCGATTCCGCGCAGTTACAGTCAGCATTAAACCACGGGCGAGCTTTGCTACCGGTAGGAACATCAGAGAACGGTATGAAATACTCCATACCCTGACGTATGACTTCTGTAATAGCATCCGCGCAGCTCGACGATTCGCCTGAAGAAAAACAGTCCTGCCAAGGATACGAAGCAAAGAAGTGGCGCATCTCATCCCATTCTGCTGACCTGTATCGCCACACCCGTCTTTTACCACAAGGGCCCTGATCGGGTGGTGAATACACTGATACAGATTTCACCAGACAGTGATCTGAGGTGCCCAATGGGGCAGAAACAGACACAGAGTATCGGTCTGGATCGGTAGTCAGCAGAAGGTCTAAGCAGTTGGCTGTATGAGACTCAATATCCGGGACCCTTGTTGCATAGCTGACAAGCTGGGAGAGATTTAGCGACAATGCAAATTTGCGCGCCTCTCGCCCAGCATGATCGGTCTCTAGGTATGGGAACAACCACTCTTTATGATGAGCGTTGAAATCCCCCAGGATGACTAGCTGCGCTGCCGGGTATCTCTGCAGAGCTTCATCGGCACCTTCACTGAGGTGTTCAAACAGTTTGGTTGTCTCCGTGTCTCCACTATTCGAGCGATAGACGCAAGCATACACATTTTGAGCTACACCAGTATCGACCAGTACCCACAATACGGAAAAACTTGGTGCCTCAAGGTTCTTGAGACGCTTGATGCAAATGTCATCGCGAGCGTACACACAGACTCCGGCACGAGGTAGAAACCTGTGTTCTAGTGTGTAGCCGGGATAGCTGAGGTACGCCGCGTCAGCTGGACAATTGATCTGCGTCTCAGTGAGGAACAGCAGATGCGGTTTTTCAGTCTCAAGATGGTGATGGACGTGGTTGAGATTTGAGTGCAAGCCTCGAATATTTGAAAGGTGCACTTTAAGTGGGAGGACGTGTAACCGCTGTTTAACCATTTTCCGTTTTTTGAGTGTTTTCATAATTGGTGATGTGGGGAAAAAGTGAATAGGCAGGAGGAAGGCAGTTTATAGACACGATTTAAAATTTAAGATTTACACGTCAACCTAGCTAGAATGGTTTGATTCTTACAGATGCTGATGATCCTATTGACTTATATCATAAATACTTGAGAGTCAAAACTATAAATAGTTACATAGTAAAGTGAGCGACAAAGCCGCGACAGAGCCGCAACAGCGCCTCGCGGCGGCCACCGTAAGGTTTTGTAATTTCAGTAACAAATGAACAGCGGACTGAGGGTGAGCGACGACGAGATTGGAGAGAGCAGATTTTCAAACTTAGAATCGGTAGCGTAGATACGACATAGTAGGTATAAAACTGTTTACAGCCTCTCAGAGGCTCCTAAATTTCCATGAGTAGTTGTATTTTTTGGCTTGCCAATTGATAACAGATCGACCGATAGGTCTTTTTGTTCACCTGTTAAGTCGCCACTATAGCTGTCATTGGTTCAATCGCTGTCGCAACCAGTGTAACCGAGACAAGTTCCTAATATTCACCTGAACAGTAATGGTGGTCGCACTGTAAAAGTAGTTGTATCTATTTCACATAGCATGAGCATCCTGACACATGTCAAATGTATATCTTTTGACAGTTATAAAGGAGTCTCTTTTGCACCTGTGATGTGTGTATATTTTATATCTGCTGTCCTCATGATATATGAAAAATACTGTAAACTACAGTTTTTAAATTTTCTAAGAAATTTCAAGAAAACCAGAGTCGGAATAGAGCCTCGCGGGGACAACTGCAAGGTTTTTGTAATTTCAGTGACAAATGAACACCGGACGGAATTATTCGGAATTTAACACTGAATTCTCAGGCCTAGACTTAAATCAAAATACAAACCAATCAAAGCAAAGATAAGGCAAAAACAAAACCCCACAAACAGTCCTTTCTGCACTGTTTACGTTACTGCACTGTTAGCGTCGGAGCGCCGTAACGTACTCGGATTGAGTTAATGCTCTCTTACGCCACCCTATTCATTCGGAATCTTGCATCGCATTGTATGATCTAGACTAAATTCAAAGGTAGACCAATCATAACCAAGATAAGGCAAAAAACAAAACCCCACAAAAAATCCCTTCTGCGCTGGTTTCTGTATGTGAACAAGTACAAAGCGTCGGAGCGCGTTTCCGTACTCGGGTTGAGTTAATGCTCTATTACGTTAGCCTATGCATTCTGAATTTAGCATCGCACTGTATGATCTAGACTAGAGTCAAAGGCAGACTAATCAAAACAAAGATTAGGCAAAAAAAATCCCCGCAAAAAGTCCCTTCTGCACTGTTTACTCTATGTGAACAAGTGCAAAGCGTCGGAGCGCGTTTCCGTACTCGGGTTGAGTTAATGCTCTCTTACGCCGGCCTATTCATTCGGAATTTAACATCGCACTCACTTGTATTTAGCAGCCTACATTACTTGTACATTTCGCACTTTTAGTTTAAATGTTCACGCTGTAATTTAAATAAAATCATGGAGTACCCCTTAGGTTATAGGCAGAACTACATCGTCAACACAACTGCTCTTAATAGACATTTAGATTTTTTTTAATAATTAAGTAGATACCTACTATGTAAGCAATTAACTAATTGATTTGATTCTAGCTCAGTATTTTGCACCCAATTAAGTAGGCAAAAAAAATGTCGTTTCATAAACTATGTTAGAGGGCGTTCAGCCTAATTCTAAAATCCAACGGTCAAATGAATCGACCTATTTATATAAACAATTTAATATTATGATAAGTTAAGTATCATCATATCAGGTATTTGAACGTTTTTACACAGAGCGCCTGCCATCTGACTTTCGCAACCCAGTAAGGAAACCTGGCCGAATCCTAGATTATCAGAGTCCTAGGCCGTATCCAAGAGTGTCAGAGTTTTCAAGCCGCCAATGTTTAGAACTGGCCTCTGACATGGTTTAACGACTAATATCTACGGTGTTACACGATATTAACCGGGACCAACGGCTTAGCGTCCCTTCCGAAGCACAGAAAAAGCGCCTAATAAACGTACATATGAAATTCAAAAACCGTAAAACACATTGGTACGTGGTGGGTTTCGAACCATGACCAGAAGACATCATCGGGCACTTTACATTGATAAATAAAGAAGTACAATGCAAAACTTTTTTCAACACAAAAATCGAACTCACACCTTCTACAACACAGCCAGGTGATTACCACACATGCAATAGCAGCTCCTCTCTCACGTAATAAATAACCCTATTCTACTCGCACCAGCTAATTCGATCTAATTTGCTGAATATGCGCACTGAATTTATGGTTCTGATTGTATGGAACGCGTATGGAACTGTTGCTAACTATTCGCCATGCTTGTTACAAACGAGGGTGTTTTTGAACATTGAAAATGTTTGGTTTTACACACATATAAATAAAGTCACGTATTTATCCCACTTAACTTAACTTCCATGCTCTTCTGGAAGCGAGAGAAAAACATAGAATGTGCCAGCTGCATTTCCTCCCAGGCATGCTGTAAAATCCAGCTAAGGGATCCGAGGGTTTCAGTATATTGTAATTTAGGCGATGGGCTGACAACCTGTCACTACAGCAATATACCTAGAATTCTATCTTAAATAACCCTCAAAACTTTGTCAGACGTGGCGGGACGACCTTTGTTTAGGTCGTTTACGCTCTGCCTACCCCATTATAAAGGCGTGATTATATGTATGTATGTATGTACGTATTTATCCCTATCGTTTTTCTTCCATGCTGGACTGGGAGCGATAGAAAAACATCGAATGTGCCCGCTGCATTTCCTCCCGGGCATGCTGTAAAAATCAGCTAAAGAATCCAAGGGTTTCAGTATATTGCAATTCAGGCGATGGGCTGACCTTTCACTACAGCAATATACTAACAAATCTATCTTAAATAACCCTCAAAACTTTGTCAGACGACGCGGAACGACCTTTGTTTAGGTCGTTTACGCTATGTCTAACCCATTAGGGATAAAAGCGTGATTATATGTATGTATGTATGTATTTATCCCTAAGCGAGCGAGCGTAAAGCGCCTAGTAAAATAGATGAGTAGCGTTTTTATTTGAGGCTAGCCTATTTGCACTAAGTAAAATCAATGTAAATATTCGAGCTATCTAAAAAAAGGTACCAGAATGGCAATTTATTATAGTTGCCCAAAATATTTATTATGATCTAAAAAGTGAAATATTATATTTGCTAATCTACATATTTATAAAGTAAGATACGTAGGTACGGTAAAAAACAGTAGGCCTTATTACAAAGCTCCTAATAGGAATTCTATACATACATACATATAATCACGCATATATCCCTAATGAGGTAGGCAGAGCATAAACGACATAAACAAAGGTCGTTCCGCCACGTCTGACAAACTGAATTCTATCTACGCCTACTTAATATCGAAGGTCTATGAATAGAAAGCCATTTTCAGCCGAACAAAGACAAGAGTGGGCGAAAACATACTCACGTTACGCATGTAAAAGCAGAGCCTATTTTTGAACCCTATCAGTAACGCAACACAAGCACTTACCGTAAAAACTCAGTGTTGCTATCATGCGTTGCTATAGTGGTAGGTTCTCAACTCAGCAACTTATTTTTGAACCCTGACAAATAATTTAAAAAATGCCTACGCGTCCTATAATTGCAATTAGTCCCAAGACAAATAAAAATACTTACATCTGGTAAATAAGCTAGCCTACTTGAAGTAAAAACAATCAAAATTATTTTTATAACGGCCAAACGGCTAGATTAAATTCTACATAAAATAATAGATTATGACAGAAAATGTTATATTTATTAGCCTTTAACCTTGAACATTAACCAAAGCAAAGAGAATTTCCACGTAATTTTCATTTCTCAGAATATTTTCTAGCTGTAATAACAAAAAGTCCTGGAAATATGAAAGGATCACAGTTCACGTCGAGTTGGTCCGTCAGCACGTCCCCAAAGAACTTGCCGTATTCAGATCACACATGAACATCCCGCCACTTTTCCGAAATCAAAGTAAACTTGGGAGCAAACACTCGTTGAAAATGCGGTGTAAATAATAAAAAGGTACGCCCCCACTACCTGCAGGCTTCTCGGCTGAGGCTGTCGTTTTCACCATTGTAACCGCGCGTTTCGGTGCAGGGGTGATATGAGATGTGAAGGACTTCGTTCATGAAATGCAAGAACTGTTTTTTTGTCTAAGCAAACAAGTCTTATGTGATTCTTGTAAGTTATGGTCGTGGTCTCTTCTCGCGGGAGTCATTAAACTAAAAGATTTTTTAGGTTTTTATTTACAAAAAATATAAAGAAAATACAAAATAAAACTTAAAAATAACTATAAATAATATATGTCCTCCAGAGCGTCCCCTTGGGGCATGGTGCCGAGGACGCTGGCAGCGTTGGCCCTCTGGATGGCGAGGCTGATCCGTTTTGCCGCACAACTAAAAGATAAATCCAGGGAATTGGTGACAACGTTTCCTATAACTACATCTCTTAACAGCACTCGTCAATACATCTGAAAAACGAATTAGCATGGCAAATATTATATTCTAAATGACGGAGGACCATGTCCAGCAGTCGTCTGCTGTGATTGTAAAATATTATTAGTAGATGAGACAGACTGAAAGTGGAAACGCCCAGGTAACTTTGTGTACGTATGCTTGTGATTTTTTTCATAGGTAGCGTTGGCTAATAATATATTTTCTTTGCCATAGGTGTGAGCTTTCTCCTCTACCTGCCTGTCTTACTCCAAGATTTTCACATTGTAGCCAACCGTTCCCCTTCCCGCTTTATTTCAGATTCAATATGCAGTGGAGACGGAAACCATGAAATATGTGGAGCATTGACATTCAACGGCGCTTCCAAAATGGATGCGAATAAATTCTATTGTTTTATGATTATACAGCATTACGGATGCAGAGCGTAAAATATTGGATACTGGGATATTTGGGAAAGCACTTTAGGGAATCAGGTTTGTGTTTTATGTTGGATTTTATAACGGTGAAATGAAAAAAGCATTTCCTAGAAATAGTCATTTCAATTTATATGTTAGGCAATTTATATGACAACCCGCCACTACGGTTAATACCATTTCAAATATGTCATCGCTGAAATACCTCTTAAAATTGACAGACATACATACATACATATCATCACGCCTTTATTTCTAATGGGCTAGGCAGAGCGTAAACGACCTAATCAAAGGTGGTTCCACCACGTCTGACAAAGTTTTGAGGGTTATTTAAGATAGATTTGTAGGTACATTGCTGTACTTATTTATTTACATTGCTGTAGTGACAGGTTGTCAGTCCATCGCCTAAATTACAATATACAGTACAATACAAGATACTTTATTGCACAATGAAACACAAACACATACAGCAGAAAAGTAAGGTACAAAACAGTCCAATATAGGCGGCCTTATTGCTAAAGCAGCAATTTCTACCAGGCAACCTGATAGCGGGATAGTGCATACTAAGTTCATCTTAATACTTAAACAATATAAATACTACTAAATAAATATATAAATGAAATAAACTAATATATATTTATAATAAACTACTTATACATATTATGCTAATGGGAGATAGGATAAATAACTAATTATTATTCTCTAAGAAATCTTTTTTGTTCGCTCTTCAAATGTCTCAATAGATGGTGCTCGTCGAACGTTTTCGGGAAGGGAATTCCACAATTTGACTGCTCGGACCGTGAAAGATTTTCCGTAGAAGTCCGTCTTGTGCGCAAATTACGCGCCAGAGAATATACTGAAACCCTCAGATCCCTTAGCTGGTTTTTACAGCATGCTCAAAAGGAAAAGCAGCTGACACATTCTATGTTTTTCTCTCGCTCCCAGGCCAGCATGACAGACACCGTAACTATAAATAATTTCTACTCGGTTCTCATGTTACCTATCGGCATATTACCTATTATGTAATCTTTCATAAATTTTCACGGAATATTCACTTTTTCAACACAGAACATTTAATTCCAATTTCTACTTTTTAATCAGAATTTGAAACAACATTACAACGAGACATATATTTGAGTGCAGCTTTCCTTACCGGAAACACCTGGAAAGCTTGCATTTCTCGAAATTAAAACGAAGACGTTCGCTCGCCTTTCCGGAGTGAAAGCCACGGATCTGGGGCAAGTCCATTTCCAACTAGTGTCGAGGGATAAGGCGAGAATGGCTGGAAATGTTGACTACCTAGACTACACAGCTATACAAACAGGCGCATTTAAAAAGAAACAGCGATGTAAGAATTTTAAGACAAAAGTTTACACTTGAAAACGAATATTTTTTATGCGGACATATTTTTAACCTAGATTCCGTGGCTTTCACTCCGGAAAGGCGAGCGCGTCTTAAGGTTACACAATATTATAATTAATAACATACTAGGTTCGTCTACATCCATTTTATTTTAAAGTATTTTCGTTTTTCCAAAGGGATTCGATGGTTAAGTTTATTGTAATTTAGACGATGGGCTGACAACCTGTCACTACAGCAATATACGTATTACAATCTAAAATTGCCTTCAACTTTTTGTCAGACGTGGCGAAAGCACCTTTTACGAGGCGTTTTACGCTTTACCTACCCTGTAAGGGATAAAGGCGTGATTTTATGTATATATCTTCGTTTTCATGACATACGAGTATTATTTAGATTAGAACTCTACATTGGATAATTTACGCGCGGAAAACAGGGAAGAGAATCACACGAAAGTTATGCGAGTAGCAAGTATAGAAACAAAGAAAACATTATCTCGTAAATAATCAAGTAAATTTGCAAATGCTTCACTGTTGTGAGCTTAGCTTGTTTGGATCGGAACGGAATCCAACTCTTTAGGAGCAGCCGTCAAGCATGATCTCCGCAGAGCGGTCCTCCCGCAAGGGGGCCCTTCCTCACGTGTATCCCTATCGGATAATGCAATGATATGGACAAAAATGCAATGGAGACTTCCGCAACTGATGAGTCGAAATTAATACGAAACAGTGATCAACAAATGACGAACCGATGCGTTTCGTTTTCTCTCACAGTCATCACAAAGGCCAAAGTGCCTTTACAATAATAAAGTAATGTTTTAATATATTTTTTATAGGTTTTCAAAAGTATTAAGTAGTAAGATTGCTACATAAAAAATATATAGATGAAAATTTCTACCTACATTGTAAACATTATATTTTAAACTCTGCACAGCACAAAATCATACACCAAAACATATCAAGATAATAAATCGCATAAAACTAAAGTCCTATAGTCGACAATCGAACGGATCAATGACTTGTAATCGGCTTGTGTTCTCGATGCCAGACGTAGAGCTAATTGCAGGCGGGCCCGCGGGACAAGCCATGTTTCCACGAAAAACTTATTGCGTGCTCAGATCTAACAAGTGGAGACAGAACATTTTCATCTAGAAACTTCTTCCATGCTGGCCTGGGAGCGAGAGAAACAGAGAATGTGCCAGCTGCATATCCTCCCGGGCATGCTGTAGAAACCAGCTAAGGGATCTGAAGGTTTCAGTATATTGTCATTTAGACGATGGGCTGACAACCTGTCACTTCAGCAATATACCTACAAATCTATCTTAAACAACCTTCAAAACTTGGTCAGACGTGGCGGAACGACCTTTGCTTAGGTCGTTTGCGCTCTGCCTACCCCATTAGGGATTAATGCGGTATGTATGTATGTAACTCGTAGTTTCAGAAATCTGTGTACAGAAGGGTAACTCATACAATACAATACAACTATAATAAATTAAAACATTAAATCTTAAATATTTCAATAAAACAAACATTAGGTGTACGGGGTGTAAGGGACAGCGTCCTGCAAACTGATAGGGGTTGCTCAGACAACGAAACTGAACAACTATCATCATTTTTTTTTAGGAAGTGAAAAATAATATAGTTTTCTATACAGATTGTGGTATTTTTTTTAAAATGGAAATGTACAATTTTTTTCATCTCTTGAAAGAATTTCCCGGTGAAAGTTCAGTATAGTTGACTGAGCAACCCCTATCAGTTTGCGGGACGCTGTCCCTTACCCCCCATATAAATAACGTACCTTGCTAGCAATTAAACGACTATTATCTTTTTCTTCTACAACATTACGTAGTTGTTGATACATGGTAGACAATTATATTTGTGCCGTTTTAACGGCCTCACTACGTTCTTCGCATGGTTTTATCTTCGCTAAATTACTTCGTGTGAAATTGTGCGGCGGTATCTATTCGGATATAGGAAAAAGCAATTGTTTTGTTGCGAGGGCAGAATTATTTATTAGATGAAAGTAAGCAGATGAAATATGGAATCGGACATTTTAAAACCTACGGGAATTACCGGGAATTTATCTGTGAGATGTTTTATATTACAATGCTCCTAAATTAAATTGGTGCTTAGCGTGAAATTGTTATGAAATTGAAACTAAGCTTTGCAATTTTCGAAATATTATTAAGTATCGGAGTACGTAATTCATTGAATGTTGAAGTTTCTACATCAAGACTCTTAATGAGGGAAAATCTTGATACATATTATTAATTATTCATTAAAACGTTTCAGGCACATCTAAGCAGAAATTAAAACACATAAGTATAATATTAGAAAACTACTCCTTTACCCAAAGGTTGCCTGGCAGAAATTGCTACCCTACCAATAAGGCCGCCTAATTGTACTCTGTTTGTTCCTGTACAATGTGTTGTTTATGTGCAATAAAGAATAATTGTATTGTATAAGTAGATGTAATTTTAATTTTAATAGTTGGGCTACTTACTCATTTTAGTTTGTCAAATAGATACAATGCATTAGAAACTTGCTATTGAACCTAGAAATTGTATAGATAGCCTAAGAAGCAGTTTACAGGAAGATAAATAGTAATTTACTCAGGCTGAAAATCCCTAATGAAACATAAATGTTCCACCGCATCGCTGTAAATTGAACACAAACATTATACGTATAGTAAGTAGCTCATACTGTTGAATCACGTTCTGAGAACTATTTTTTATTTTCACTTGTATTCACTGTTATTTTTATTTATTTTAACGGATATTCCATTTCGTAATTGCTTTGCTTTGTAGACTAACGAGAATCCGATATACGTTGCTAATTAATAACAGTATTGACAGAAACACGAGCTACATATTTTTTGCATTTTATTCATTACTCAGAATCCAGATTAAAGTATTGTATCTTTTTAACACGTTTTTTCTTTGGTGAATGAATATCAGCTTACTAGTTTTTTTTGTATATACGGAAGTGATATTTTATTTTTACTGAATAATTAAAAGTAATCAATAAAGCAGTAGTGTCTATGATCAAATTTCTGGGATCTAAAAGAAATCATTGCGCCATGTATTATAAAACTGATCATCTCTCTAGCCTTATCCTTTATCTCAAGGGGTCGGCTACCTAATCTAGGGGATTGAACGACGGTGCTGGTTATTACACAGAGCGACTGCTATCTAACCTCTGCAACCCGAAAGAGAAACCAGACCCAATCCTAGATTAGGTCAGAGTTTTCAAGCCGCCTATGATTTTCACTGACCTCTGACATGGCTTATTAACTAATATCAACGGTGTGAAACAATATTAACCGGGACCAACGGCTTAACGTGCCTTTCGGAAGCGCGGAAAAAGCGCCGAATACACGTATATTTGAAATGCGAAAACCGAAAAACACATTGGTGGGATTCGAACCACGACCTCCCGCTCAGGAGGCAGCGGCCCTATCCACTACACCATCGGGCTTCTCTCTATTTATTATAAAACTAACAACTGCAAATACAGAAATCCCATGTTAAATCATTGAAAGTCATGAAAGTTTCGCGCAAATATTTCTGTGGGTATCCTATCCTATCTAACCTATCCTTAAAAACGTTTCAACTTTTTCACAGCTAGCTATCCAAACAACACTTTTACCAGTTTTACTGTCCACTAAACGCCAGTTCTATTTTTAAACCGCAAGTTTAAAAACAAAGTGTCTGGAGCTGGACTCGGCTAGCCGGAAGCGACGTCGGAGCCGCTAGGAGCGACTTGTTGTCATAAACTCGTAATAAAGAAATATAGTCTTGGTCGATAGTCCCGGGTGACTTAAGTTTTTGAGTGATGTTGCTTATTTCATATAATACGAAAGAAAGAAATAGTAAATTCGTTTCTGGCAGAACTCGAACCTGTGTCTCTGGATTGCCGGTTCATCACTCTACCAACTGAGCTACAGAAACGGAAGAGGGAGTGACGAATTTATGATAGTCTTTCTTATGTATACGTCATAACGACGTTAGCGACATCTAGCCATGTAGTTTAAGAACTACGTAGGGCTTGACCAGTCCAAATTACGATTAGAATTCAAGTCAATAATTAAACATTCATTTTCTTTCTTTCATATTATATGAAATAAAATAGCATTGTGAGTGCTAAAATCCTCAAAAATATGTAGCTTGTTGTACAAAGCCGTTTTTATTTCCAGGCAAAGGTACTATTATGTAAATGATGTTAACAAATAAACAAACAAACAAATAAATCCAGTAAAACAGTGTCAAATATTTTTTTTTGCACTTTATTCGAGACAGAAGTGCGCATAACAACAACTGCAAAAAAAATCTTTTTAGAAATAAGGAGTGCCTGTTGTGTCTTTGTTTTTGATGTCCTGTTTTTTAAGATGTTCTTGTCTACAATAAATTGTTAAATTAATAAATCAAAAATCTACCCGTCACTACCATTTACAGTTCTATTTTAAATCCAAAATATGAAAAGAACAAATCAATAATTTCAGCAATAGACAGGATTTGAACCTGCATCTTAGGAATACCATCTCAACGCCATAACCAGCTAGTCCACTGTGACTCTCGTCCTAAGTGGCGAAATTAGTGACTGGTACGATTTTCGATTTGCTGTTTCTCATTTTTTTATTTAAAATAGTTCATGCTGGACTGGGAGCGAGAGAAAAACATAGGATGTGCCAGCTGCATCTCCTCCCGGGCATGCTGTCAAAATCAGCTAAGGGATCCGAGGGTTTCAGTATATTGTAATTTAGGCAATGGTCTGGCAACCTGTAACTACAGCAATATACCTACAAATCTATCTTAAATAACCCTCAAAACTTTGTCAGACGAGGCGGAACGACTTTAATTTAGCTCGTTTATGCTCTGCCTGGATAAATGCGTAGGTATATGTATGTATGTAAAATAGTGCAAAAACTCATAAAAAATAAAGTTCTTTCTGAAATAACTCTTTAAAAGTTTCCAAACGTTATGAAAACGGCATTTATCTACCCTTTGTGTGTGAAATCCTAACTTAATATATAACCGATGAAAACGTTTTTCAAGTGATGAATTGGTCTACGTAACTAAAAACTTATTTAACAATTATTATTGTACACAAAAACATCATAAAAACAAAGACACAACAGGCACTGCTTATTTCTAAACATAAATTTCTTACAGCAGACCTACAGAAGTGTTTTTTTTACTGATACGCTTATAAAACTTCACAAAATTTGAAAAAACTTAAAACACTCAGGGGCAAAACCTTTCAAATCGCAAGACTACTACATACATATAATTACGTCTTTATCCTAAATGGGGTAGGCAGAGCGTAAACTACCTAAACAAAGGTCGTTTCGCCACGAATGACAAGGTTTTGAGGGTTATTTAAGATAGATTTGTAGGTATATTGCTGTAGTGACAGGATGTCAGCCCATCGCCTAAATTACAATATACTGAAACCTTAAAATCCCTTAGCGGGTTCTTACAGTATGCCCGGGAGGAAATGCAGCTGGCACATTATGTAGTATCTTCCATGCCGGCCTGGGAGCGAGAGAAACACATAGAATGTGCCAGCTGTATTTCCCCCCGGGCATGCTGTAAAATCCAGCTAAGGGATCCGAGGGTTTCAGTATATTGTAATTTAGGCGATGGGCTGACAACCTGTCATTACAGCAATAAACCTACAATTCTATCTTAAATAACCCTCATAACTTTGTCAAACGGGGCGGGACGATGTTTGTTTAGGTCTTTGTTTGGGTCGTTTACGCTCTGCCTACCCCATTAGGGATAAAGGCGTGATTATATGTATGTATGTATTACATCTACGTATATTTGCAGGCATAATGCGGAGGGTCTCCGGGGCGCAGATGCGTACTGTCGTTCCACTTCCAAACTGGCAACGGTTATTGAACCCATCATCGCTGTCATTACACCCGTCACTCCAGCTCCATCCAGCTGCACTCTGGTTTACCGCTTCTATATCCATACTAAAATTTAAATATGAATGTAAGTCTGTATGGCTGTTTGTTTTACGGCAAATAAATATCTGGTGTCCACAGGAAAACTCAATGTCACGATCCAGAAAACTAGCACGCGATTACAACTATATAATTAAAACTCAAAAGGAATTTCGATAAAAATATCATACAGATAGATATCAAACACTAACAGGTGAACAGCATTGACTACTGTATCGACGTAAAATAAATACTATTTCAGCTGCAGATAAAACCGCGGGGCTTGTAGTGCTGCCGTCCACGCGAAAATGGTGGACATTTGTTCACCAAATGTAGGAAAAGTTTAAATACATACAAACATACATAAATCACGCCTTTATCCCTTACGGGGTAGGCAGAGCGTTTAACGCCTCGTAAAAGGCGCTTTCGCCACGTCTGACAAAAGTTGAGGGCAATTTTAGATTGTAATATGTATTGCTATAGTGACAGGTTGTCAGCCCATCGCCTAAATTACAGTACACTGTAACCCTCGAGTCCTTTTTGCTGACTTCAACAGCATGCCCGGGAGGAAGGGCAGCTGGAACATTCTATGTTTTTCTATCTCTCCTAGTCCAGTATGGAAGTAAAAATTTAAATTATCTACCTATTTGAAGATAAGTGCTGTTTCTAAATGTTCTGTGGACTTTAAATATGTCATAGATCATTGAGTAAAATTTGTTTAATCTTTTTTCCTTTCCGGTAATTTTTAAGAGCTTATTTACTATGGAGCCTTTGATCAATGGTTTAGTTCCATGTTTATCAAACTCTCTAGCATAAGTCCCAACACACCAAATTCAAACCTCAGTCCAATCCAGACAATGTACACATGGAACAGTAAACAGGATCCAAGTGGAGCCTCCCTGGAGATTAGTATCTAGCTTTGCAAAATTACTGGGCCGAATGCGATAATGATGATTGTACGCATATATGCAGATCGAGATATTTCGGTGATGATCGCAGTCGTAACGCTAAATGTGCCGATTTCTATCTCTTACTGTAGTATGATACGTATCTACTGGTAACGAAAGTTTTATTTTTATGTAAATATTTACATACGGAGTGTAAGAGACAGCGTCCCGCCAACTGATAGAGGTTGCTCAGTCAACGAAACTGACTTAAACCCGGTGTTAAGAATACAACAACTTTTTTTAAATGGTTTCTTAGCAGTAGACTTAGCAAGAAGAGACAAGACCTGATAAGGTGAACAAATTATGCGATCAGCAGAAGAAGCGATGTTTGGACGTAGTTTAAGTGGATCTGTCCTCAACAGGAACAACCTTTCTTCTTCTACTTCGTTCTCCTGAAGTAAGTTAAACCAGCAGATACTGAAGATCCAATAAAGTGGAATCGCCAAAGCCAAAATACCAACCAAACTGATAGAGGTTGCTCAGTTAACGAAACTGGCCAAATTTCACCGGGGAAAGTATTACCCGGAGGAGAAGAAAAAAAATTACCTTCCCATACAAAATGCCCACCTCGACCTGACAGCAAGACAACGACTTTAAACTTGGGAATGCCGAAGAGCAAAGTAGCACTGTAGACTTTAATTTGTCTTCACGTATTGCATACTTCACTATAATTAATGCCTGTCATTTTCTGTTAGGAAGGTGCCCGATGGTGTAGTGGATAGGGCCGCTGCCTGAGCGGGAGGTCGTGGTTCGAACCCCACCACGTACCAATGTGTTTTTCGATTTTCGAATTTCATATGTACGTTTATTCGGCGCTTTTTCCGTGCTTCGGAAAGCACGTTAAGCCGTTGGTCCCGGTTAATATCGTTTAATACCGGTTTAATACCGTAGATATTAGTCGTTAAGCTACATCAGAGGCCAGTGCTAAGCTTTGGCAGCTTGAAAACTCTGACCTAATCTAGGATTGGGTCTGGTTTCCCTTCTGGGTTGCGGAGGTCAGATGGCAGTCGCTCTGTGTAAAAACCAGTACCCTCGTTCAATCACCCAGATTAGGTAGCCGACCCCGAGAAATACGGGATAAGGCTAGGATGATGATGATTTTTTGTTATGAAGTGCGCAAGGAAAGACATAATACATACATATAATCACGCCTTTATATGATGATGATACGATACGATGATAATGGGGTAGGCAATGCTTAAACGACCTAAACAAACGTCATTCCGCCACGTCTGACAAAGTTTTGAGGGATATTTAAGATAGATTTTCAGGTATATTGCTGTAGTGACAGGTTGCCAGCCCATCGCCTGAATTACAAAATACTAAAACCCTCGGATCCTCTAGCTGGTTTTTACTTGCCCGGGAGGAAATTCAGCTGGCACATTCTATGTTTTTATCTCGCTCCCAGGCCAGTATAGATGTAAAAAGAGATAATGTGTAGACAAAACGAAATCTACAGTGCGCATCATAGGCCTGCTGGTAAACGCAGACCTGGATCTAAGCAGAAGAACCCATGAGATGATTATCCATCGCTCTATCGCTAAATTACAGGCTTGTACGTGATAACTGTGATCGTATGCAGATTGTCAGATTGTTCTATGAGCCGAACATGGGCTTATGTGGGTGATAATCGTGACAATCACAGAGTAAGGACACTGCGATAATCGCAGTCATTATCACAATCGTCGGGATAAATCAGGTTGAATAAGACCAAAACCAAGAACATGAGTTATTCTGCAATAAACGAGTTGTTTCGGATCATAGAGTCTACTTATGTTTTTTTAGGTTATTGTTTTTTTGGTTAATAATAATTATTCTAAAATAACCGTCTTCTGATATAACCGTCTCTTGAATTTTATTTTAAGGAACCTACTGAAACCGTTTGTTCACGTCTTTTTAAATACTTATATGTTTTAATACCTTTAAAAAAATCTTTCATGCTGGACTGGGAGCGAGAGAAAAACGTAGAATGTGCCAGCTGCATTTCCTACCGGGCATGCTGTAAAAACCAGCTAAGAGATCCGAGGTTTAGGCGATGGGCTGACAACCTATCCCATTAGGGATATAGGCATGATAATATGTATGTATATATGTAAAAAAAGAAGTCTTTTGTTTTATACCGTTGGATCTCATTAAAACAATAAGTGCAACCCCAATGTTCAGGGTTACTTAAGTTAATTCGGAAAATAACAAAGTTTAACCTAAAACTTTTTAATATGTAACAAGACCAAAGAGCATGCTCCACGAAACAAATGCTGCGTCTCTGAGAACTTCCTTAGAGTGGCAGCATTATTCTGGATGAATATTTTTAAACTTTATTGTTTACTCGATAATAAGTAGTTGACTGGGTGGCTAAAACTTTAATGGTTTAAACTTGAAACTGATATCTAAAAATACTGTAGATTTCATTAAACATTAAAAAAAATGCACATTTAGATTAAATAATCGGAGTTAAAAATGTAAAAGTTATTGATTTGAGTAGTAAATATTTACTGGCGAGTGACGTCAAATCCCAGTCTTTTCATACAAAAAAGCGTTTTTGACATTTCATAAAAAGTTGCTGATTTGACTAGTAGGCAAATAGCGTATATTTTCAGCTGTTCTGGATGAAAATAAAACGTAATTATAAACCAGGGTCAATATCACCATGTTTATTACACATACGCTTCTTTTCAATTACAACAATATAACTCAAATCGGTAGCCATTTTTCCGAAGTCGGTTACAAATAGATTTGGCAATGAAACTATGATAGTCGTAACTAAAATGTATTTAGTATTCAGTCTCGCTAATCTGTCCAAGCGTAGATCCCGTCTGTCACAGTGGACAACCGACATCCAACCGCACTCCGCCACGTCGCCGTTACTCAACTGTCCATTGTGAAATCACTGCATATTTAATGTTGTATTGTCCGTTCCACGAATTTTAGTCGCATTATAGGTAGCCGATTTCAGAAATTATAGAAATAGCAGCTTTTAAATTATTATGATTATATCCTCTGACTTCGTTGTTTGCATTCGTGTGTTCAAAAACTGCGTCTGCATGTTTTCTTAAATTCGTTAGCGGAAAGAAAGGAAAATCCGCCCGGAATTATCCAGAATACGGCCACATCTTCCTGTTATTCCAACCTTTTTCACAAACGCACAATACACCGTGAGCACCTCGGCGGTTATTACCTCCACGGCAGAACCTTTGTTAGCGCCCTTCACCCCTCGCTCTCCCCTTCTGAATTTAAATGGAGAATTATTTTCAAGTATTTTTCCCAAGAACTTTTATTGTATTGTTTGATTGCGTGTCACTCTGATAGATGAACGAATGGCTTCCAAATGGCGTCTCTTTGTCGTCACTCCTGCACATAATGCCTTTCGGGTTCGGATGGATGAATTTATTAAAAAGTTTACCGTGACAGCCTCTTGAGTTTAATAGTCGTTCCAAGTTTCGACTGCTGGAGTGCTAAAGTTGCCAACTTTAGACAATAACGCGTTACGTTCCCTGTGATTCGTTTAGGTAAATACTTTAAATGACAGCTGTTGAGACTTCTTTAGAACCAATCACGTTCTAAAGAGGCTCAGGAAATTTTATTTGCTTCGCGACAGCCTTTTTTTTCAGCTTGATTAGTCTTTATTCGTTTTCTGTGCTTAGTAACTTGATCAAGCTAGGTATTTTTTATTATTATTATTATTTTGAGGACAGGCAGCATATATATGCTGATAGGTCCTATCAGTGTTGGATTTCTATTGTTCGGTTATCACTATTCACTAGTATAGTATTTTAGTTTATTAAATACTACTTTGAAGAGTATAGTTATAATATAAATAGTCAATTAATAAATAACGTAAATCTTTGACACTACATTTTATCAAATCATTAATGACCCCACATGCAGGAAGAGGCGCTTAGTAAGGTAGAGTCTGAAAAGCATGCTGCAGAGCGCTGAAATTATATTAAACCTCATAAATCTAGAGAGATAACTATAGAAAGTTCAACTTTGGTTCAAAACTCGTTTGCTTTGGTTCAAAACTTAAATTTAAAATAAGCTATCCCCCCCTCTCCCCATAGAACAAGACAAACACAATTCAGGTAACGAGTGTTTACGGACCTCGCTTGTGGGTAAAATTAAAATTTGCCTCCTAACCGAGTTTGTTCCACTCTTTCGCGCAAGTAGAAGTATTATCCGGTGAAATATGTGTTGGTTTTCCTTCTTATCGGATTGGAAAATGGGTAAAGTTTGTTGTTGCTGTAGGATTAAAAATATTCCAGCTGAGAAAATTACTTTTAGATGCTTTATTTGGCTGTACAAAGTGTCATTTTTTTCGTACTGCTGTGATAGCTTTTTCTCTGTTTAAAAATACATAGTTTAACCTAGCTGCTTCTATTTTATATATTAGTAATATAGGTATTATTCCACAGCAAATCTAGGTCAGGCTAGAGGATATCTGTTCAAATATAGAATGGACGATAGATCGACCGAGATTGAAATAATCTGCCACCAAACATACCACAGTAAACCTTCCGTAAAAGTAGGTACCACGGCCTGTAACTTTTAAGCTTTCCAAATACTTTCCGTTATAATCTTTCAAACGCTGAAAGAACAGCGTCTCTCGAGAAAAACTTGGGACTAAAATATTCATATCGCTTTCCGAAAGTTGGCTCATAAAAATTATTACAGAATGTCTCGCTATGATTAAATCCGTGAAAGTTTAAACGGAAACTATAAAAGTTTACGTGGAGGCGACGTCTGGCGAATCACAAATGAGATCAGCTTAAAGTTTAAGTTCTTTTCGTTGTTTTTTTCTTTTATTTGTATTGAGTCTGAGACCAATGAAGCGGGAAAATTGTATTTATAATGGCTGAAGTCTTAGTTCAGGAAGAAACAACAGCGCTTTAAGCTTTTTATGCGTACCTACTTAGGTTCTTGAAGCCTTTGCCCGACATTTGTTTCTAAAGTAGCCGCGCTTTGACTTTTTAAAGATAGTTCCCACAAATTTCAAACCTACTCTCGGGGTTAATGGTCTGACGTAAAAATATTTATCGGAAATTTTTCACAAGGTGGATATTTTACAATTTATTACTTTATTTAATACTGGCTGTGCCCGCGACTCCGTACGCGTGGTGGTTATAATATTAAACAGCGATGTATATTTTGTTTTAAATTTTACATAATGTCATCTAGTAGTGGCGGACCCATCAAATTTATAAATGCTTTAACGTTTCGTAAACTCTAAGTGCTAAAGTTTTTGATTAGGTTTTCATGGTTTTTACTGTAAATACATAAAAAGATCTCTATACCGTGTATTTACAGATGTCGCTGTACGATTTAACGATATTTTAAGATTGCGTTGGTGAGATTTATTTTGGGGACACAAATACTTCTGATGAACTTTTGAGTTTTTACCGCGTTGGAAAACCGTCGACTTCGCCAATCCCAAGGGCAGGTTGCCGATCCCCCCGCTCGATTTAATTTCATAATTGAGCCAATTTGTAGTAGCAATAAAGTTTATACGCGACTTTTTCTATCATGAGGGAACAGAAAGGGACAACAGTTTAAGCAGGAATAGATCACTCCGTTTTTTACGTTTACGGCGCCAAAGGCGGTCGGGGTCGGGTTGTCCATCGTCTCGATGAACGTTTTAATCTCTTATTTATTTGTGTCATTACGAATCGCGTTAGCTAAACCGAACACGTGTATAACAAGATACTTGTGTTCGTAATGAGACTTACTGTATTCTAATGAGATTTTAAAAAGCAGGATCAATTTTCCGTCTACTCCCTAAGTCAGGTAGCCTGGTTTTTTACGTATTACGTAAAGTTGTAGTTGAGGTAACATTCAGCCGAATACAAAATAATATCAAATCGGGTAAGAAACAATCAAAATTTAATTTCCTACTTACCCCCCAACTTAAGTGGCGTCATTATTTGTATCCTTTGTTCTTTTTTTCTAAATAACAATCAGTCGAATAGAAAAAGTTTGATCGAAATCGGTTCAAAAACAGTCAAATTCGAATTTCCTGCCTGCCCTCTAAATTTGAGGAGGCGTGATTTTAGGTATACAAAGTTGCAACCCGGGTAGCACACAGTTGAATTAAAAAAGTCCAATTGAAATCGGTTCAGTAGTTTTGGCGTGATGTGGTAACATACACACATATAGACAGCCAAAAAAAGAACAATTTTATCTTTATATCGTTAATAATGCCTGCTGCAATTATTTTTTCGAGAAATATTTAATATACAGACACGATCCTTCTAGAGATTTATTATATGTATAGATTTTCCCAAGGTTGGTTAGGACAATGTAGACTTAATCACATGACAGCCTGTCCATAAAGGATTCCGTGCTTCCTCGGGCACGTTTAGGCGGATATACAGGTTTTCGTGAGCGTGAGTACACAGATAAACCTATGACCTAGAATCTCAACGAACGCTTTGCGGGTCAAAATCATTCCCTAATTCAGAACGAATCTTGTAATATAATAAAACTAGCGGACCCGGCAGACTTCGTCCAGCCCAGAAAAGCAAAACCACATTAAGTAAGATGTCGTCCCTCACTTCCTTCTCCCTCAAGGCTTTTACTTCTCTCTCCCTCCCGGCCCTCACATTACTCTCCCTCCCAGCCCTTACATTCTTCTCCCTCCTGGCCCTCACTTCCCTCTCCCTTTGGGCCCTCACTTCTCTCTCCCTCCCGGCCCCCACTTCCCTCTCTCTCCCAGACCTCACATTCCTCTCCCTCCCAGCCCTTACTTCCCTCTCCCTCCCGGCCCTCACTTCCCTGGTAAAAAGTCAGTTACAAACCTTTTTCTTTGATCTCCCTAACTATTTTTTAAAAAAATGCGTCGAAATCCGTAGCGTAGTTTTGAAAATCTAGGGTTACATACAGACAGCAAGAAGCGACTTTGTTTTATATTATGTATTGATGAAGTTCATTATCAACGTAGCCTAGAGACATTGGACCAAGTTTTAATAGCTAACAGCAAGGGAAATTCAAACAAACAGGTTATTTCATTAAAACCACAAGGTATAGTTACCAATTTTACCTAACCTTCGGGGCCCATTGCACGGAGAAGTTAAGCGTGGGTTAAAATTGCTGGCTTAAACTCGTTTATGCAGCCCTACTCATGGGTTTAGGGCTTATAATACAGGGTCTTTTTAATTTACCGACTACAACAATGTGCAATTGTTAGCAATCTATGCTTGTAGCTAAATTAGGTGTCTCCTCTAAAGACTGACGTCGTCACTTTCATAATTCATTATAAAATAAAAGAGTTAAGTCGCTAATGTGTAAACCTAGCAAATAGAGTAAAATAATTCTCAATCAGTCATTTTCCTATGATAAACACATGAAGACAAAACAGAGACCAAAAAGCATTAAAAATTATCACTACAAAATAAAAGTATCGCTTGGTCTTTTTTATTTCTGTATATTATAATCAAAAGACCCTTTATACCCCAAATGGGGTGTTGTGGAGTAACGAAGGCTGCAATTGGTCCCCAGGCGCGGAATTTCAGGTCGACTGGTGCCGTCGACCTGGTGTAGCAAATTGATGGTGGAATCGGGCCAAGTAACCCATTATATTCAGATTTTCAGTAGCATCAAGGGACAATAAATGATTTTCATACCCAATAGTTTTATTATAAGCTTTAGATATGTATTTTATTTTGTGATAATCTGCTGCTGCCGTGTTTCCCGTTTTAATCACTGATTAATATTTAAAGTATTTATAACTTACCATTCTTTGTTTTAGGAAAAATTTGCTCGTGGAACTTACCAGGCCCTTAAGACAATTTTTTTTTAGGTTTGTACCTATAGATGAATGAACGAAATGATAGTACGATTTTAAAAATCTCTTTATATTTGACCCGCCCAACTGAATTGAAAAGGCAAACGCAGATCGCGACTCGCGGCATCCTATGCACGGCTACGTCTACATATATACATACATATAATCACGCCTTTATCCCTAATGGGGTAGGCAGAGCGTAAACAACCTGAACGTTTTCGTTTCGCCACGTCTTACAAAATTTTTAGGGATTGTTTAGATAGATTTGTAGGTATACTGCTGTAGTGACAGGTTGTCAGCCTATCGCCTAAATTACAATATACTGAAACCCTCGGATCCCTAAGCTGGTTTTACAGCATGCCCGGGAAGCAGTGCAGCTGGCACATTCCATGTTTTTCATGGAAGAGCTACGTCTACGTCTCAGTGCCACAAAGACTATAAAGTTGCAGCAGTTTTATCAAGTGTGTCGCCCCGCTCTCTACCGAACCTGCACAGGCCAGATGTGAACTTTGACGAGAAAAAGCTTCTCTGCCTTCTCCCTTTGTCCCGCTTACTGAAAATCTCCCTCCTGGACATTAACTTCTGTGGCTGATCTGGAAGTTCTTAAACAGGCTTCGGATTTAGGTTGGCAGAAGTAAGGAGAACATGGTCAGGTAGGGATTTTCGGTTAGCTCCGATGTGGACTGTTTTTGCGGTGCAGTGCAAACCATGGCACAATTAACAGCGTGCCCGGCGAGCCCCAACACTTACACGCCAGCAGATTTAATGGACGGCAGTCCATCTGCAATACAAGTGGCTGAATTTGAGGCCGCTGCGATGTAATTTGTTGTGTTTCATCGACACACTATACGCATCACGAACTCTCGCCCGATCGTTCATCCGTACGGACGTGTTTGACTGTGTCTCTCTACAATTAATTTTAATTTTGTTTTTCTAAATTCGATTTGGGCCTTACATCGGTGGCTCTCGTTTCTTCTTGTGGAAGTGTCCATAAGACCCGGCGGCCATTGCTCGTCAACTCGGTGCATCTCGCTCTGCTGGTGTGGTGTTCGGCGCAATTATCGGTGGCTCCTGTTCTGGCTTGAGGGAAAGTCCATTGGACGCGGCGGCCATATTTACCTGTGTCGGACCTCTTTGTCTTCAGCATCGATAAGTCAAGTAAGTCTGACGAATCATCGGTGTCCCCAGTGGAGGATCGAACCTGGCCCTTCTTGAACGGAAGACTGCGGTCGGCCGACGACGCTACAAAGCGAGTGACGCAGCGCTGCGAAATCCTGCACCGCTATCTTGTATAACTACTGCTTCCACGGATCAACCGTGCACATCTACGACTCCAACGCCATCTACCGCGTTGCTACGGAACTTTTAACTGAGCAGCCGAACTGTATTAGTTGCCTTCAATCGTAGTACCAGAGCCTGCCTGCAGATGCCGCCCAAGGGTTCAATAACTTGTGCTGGGTGCTTACAGCCAATCATAAATCGGTTATATCTCACATGCAGTATTTGTTCTAAAATATATGATTTACAATGTGCAAATGTTTCCGAAAAGCGTTTTCAGAACACAATGACAATAGATCATAAAAGTAAATGGTCATGTCAAGAGTGCAAAAATAAACAACCAAAAACTGGAAACCTTAATACACCTGCTAGACCTACAAAAATGGATGAATTGTCTCTTTCTCCCGAAAAGAAGAACTCTAAGGATTTTACCAATGTCAATACTACCCGTGGTGCATCTAAATCGACACCTCCACAGTCATCGCATGACTCTCCTGGTGCCTCAAATTACGCCTTAATTACTGCAATTAGCGAAAAGGTCTTGATTTCCATTAAGGCGGAATTGCCCGCGATGTTAGCAAGTGTTGTTAATACAGAGTTGGCTGGAATCAAGGAAGAATTAAAGGAGTTACGCAAATCCACTCAATTTATTAGTGAAACACACGACGAATTAAAGAACCATGTAGAGCGATTGATCACCGACAATATACAGCTAAAGAAAGAAAACTCTTCTCTACAGGAAACTGTACACGATCTATCCGACAGATTGAATAATTTAGAGCAACACCTGCGAGAGAACAACCTAGAGTTTAATGGTATACCGGAACATCGTACAGAAATTATACCGAACATTCTACAGCAGTGCGCAAAAGTGGTTGGTCATCAGCTAAACGAAGGTGATGTTATTCATTGTACAAGAGTCGCTAAACAAAATAGAGAAAGCAAGTTTCCGCGCGCAATTGTAGTAAAGTTTAAGAACGGACGCTGTCGCGATGAATTCTATTCGGCCGTATATAGATATAATAAGGCAAATGAGAAAGAAAAGCTGAATACCTCTTTGCTTGGTATCGGTGGGGACAAGATGCCAGTTTACGTTTCAGAACACCTATCACCAAATAATAGATCGCTCCATGCAGCAGCAAGGAAAAAAGCCAAGGAATTAAATTATAAATTCACTTGGGTACGAAACGGCAGAATTTATGTTCGTAAAACCCCCGATTCCCAGTATATACTTATTAAAAATAAGAAGAGTCTTGAACTCATTCGTTAATAACTATCTAAATGTTTTTCTTTGATTTGATACAACTTTATTTAACTAAAATATATAATGGCTTTGTCAATATATTATCAAAATGTACAAGGTTTAAAATCCAAAACAACTGATGTATTTAATAGTTTTTTAAGTCATAATTATGATATAATATGTTTGTGTGAGACCTGGCTAGACGATGGAATCTCTTCCTCGGAACTGTTTGATGACAGATACTGTGTAGTGCGCAGGGACAGAAATGATCAATATCTCAAACGTTTTAATAAGAGCTATGGGGGTGGTGTACTAATAGCCATATCTAAACGGTACAAATTCGTCCTGCGTAGTGATTGGACCTCTGAATTCGTGGAGGATGTGTGGATACAGTTAGAGATTAATGCCAATACTACTATGAATTTATGTACTGTTTACATAACAGATTACATACCTTCGGATATAACTATTGATTTTATACAGAAGTGTGGAAAAATTATTGATTCGCACCCAAATCATAAAATATGCATAATAGGTGATTTTAATTTAAAAGATATTGTGTGGTCGAATGAGACTGGTTGTCCGTTGGATTATAAGCTAAAGCAATCTAAAGCGTTATGTGATATGTTTAATACAGTTTCAGTAAAACAATTAAATTACATACTAAATCCCAGTAATAACATTTTGGATTTAGCGATTGTTGATATTTCAGAGTCGTTTTTATTTACGGAGGCAGTTCCTGTTAGTAAGCTGGATAAGCATCACCCCCCGTTTGAGCTCACATTGCAACGCGAAAATTTTTCCACATTAAGGGTAAATGACGTATGTTTGGAGAAACTGTGTTTCCATAAAACTAATTATGAACGATGCATAGGAGCTTTGCAGGAGATTGACTGGGAGCTGAAAGCATCATTGCTTAACTGTGATGACTTTGTTCAATTTTTCTACAATTCGTTGTATGAGATCATTGAAAAATACACCCCGAAGAAAAAAATGCGTAGGAACAACTATCCCTCGTGGTTTTCCAAACCACTCATAAGGTTAATTAAAGCTAAGGACAAGTTTCATCATCGCTACAAAGTTCACGGTAATCCACGGGACTATGATGCATTCTCTATGTTAAGATTAAGAGCCAAGATACTAATTAATGAGTGTTTTAATTCATATATTGCGCATATCGAATGTGATCTTGTACTTAATATTAAAGCCTTTTGGCGCTATACCAAAAGCAAAAGAATCACGAATGACTATCCTAGAGTGATGAAATATAATGGTTGTATTGCTACGGATGGCAAAGATATAGTAAATTTTTTTGCTGATAGTTTCTCATCCGTTTATAGTGATGACGTGAGTGTTCATTACAGTCCCGATTTCCCTCATTCAAATTACTCTATTTCCACGATAGAGCTTTCACCAGAGAGTGTACACCTCATACTTAAGCAGGTTGATGTATCCAAAAACGCTGGCCCTGATGGCATTCCCCCGATATTTTTACGCCTTTGTGCGAGAGCTTTAGCGAAACCATTAGCACTTATTTATAATAAATCGTTAAACGATGGATTTTTCCCATCCTTATGGAAGATAGCAAAAATAACTCCAATATTTAAAAGCGGTGATAAAACGGATGTGAAAAATTATCGGCCCATAAGTATTCTTAGTTGGTTCGCAAAGATTTTTGAAAGTCTGGTTTACTCTCATACATTTAATCATATTAAACACCTTTTAAGTCCGTTTCAGCATGGATTCATACCAGGTCGTTCGACAGCCTCAAATTTATTAGTATATACTACCCACATATGTGACTCCTTTAACAATAAGACTCAATTCGACTCTATATATACAGATTTTTCAAAAGCATTCGATCGCGTCAACCACTCTATACTCTTGAAAAAATTGCAGCACATGGGTATTCAAGGCAGTCTTCATCGATGGTTTGCATCATATTTATATAATCGTTCTCAACTTGTTGCTTTAAGTGGTTTTGAGTCTGTCCCTTTTCTAGCAACATCAGGCGTGCCTCAGGGTTCAAATCTTGGTCCACTCTTGTTCTTAGCTTTTATTAACGATTTACTGGGCACAATTAAAAGTAACTGTTTGGCTTACGCGGATGATATAAAAATTTTCCGTGAAATAACTGGCGTTGATGATTGTATATGGTTACAGAATGACATTGATACAGTTGATCGGTGGTGTATGGACAATCGTATGATTCTAAACATAGAAAAATGCCAAGTAATAACTTTTACAAAAAATAAAAACCCAAACAGTTATACAATCTCCGGTATAGTGCTGGAACGCGTCAGTATAATACGAGACTTAGGTGTTATGTTTGACTCAGCGCTGTCTTTTCGTGAACATATTGATCAGATTTGCATCAAAGCAAACAGGATGCTGAGCTTCATTACTCGTACAGCCAAACCTTTCAGAAAGGAGAGTTCGTGGATCCTGCTCTTCAATTCATTGGTACGCAGTATCCTTGAGTACTGCTCCGTTGTCTGGTCTCCAATATATGACGTTCATAGGGATAGAGTTGAGTCAATTCAGCGCCGGTTTCTAAGGATCTTATGTGCTAGGTTAGGATTGAGGCGAAAAATTCCTGAGTATAATGATAGGCTAATTAGGTTTGGATTGTTCAGTCTTGAACATCGAAGATGGGTGTCGGAATTATGTACTCTTCATAAAATTGTACATGGCAATTTTGACTATTACGTGCTGGCAAAATTAAACTTTAGTGTACCAACTAGGTCAATGCGCATTCCACAAGTTTTTAGGTTACCGTCTTCAAATAATAATGTTTCTTACAATAATCCTTTATGGAGAATGTGTAGAAGTTATAATAAAGAATGCGCTCACACTGACATATTCAATTGCAGTCTAAATTCTTTTAAGTCACAACTGTATAACAGTATTAAAAACAATGTTTAGGTTCCTTTATTATATTTTTTTGTAATTAATCACTTTCAAACCGTTATTTTTTATAAGTGTTCTCTTTTTATTTTATATCTTAACTGTTTGGTGAATGTTGTGTACAATTGTAATAGGACCTCAGATTTATAATGTTTTCTATATTTTTTTTTTATTATTTCTACCTTGTTATTAGTCTGTAGTCTGTAATTGTATCTATCCAAATAAAATAAAATAAAATAAAATCAAGAGGCAATAAATTGTTTCATACCTATTAGTTTTGTTATAATCAATGGATATATATTTATTTTGTTATAACCTGCTGCCGCCGTCTCTCCCACTTTAGTCACTGTTTAAAATATTTATAGTATTTATAACTTACCATTTTGGTTTATGAAAAATTGCTCGTGGAACTTACAAGGCCAATGAAAAGTAAAAAAGTTTATGTGCCAATACATGTATGAACTAAATAATCGCAAGATACATTTAAAAATCGCTTCATATTTAACCCACCCAGCTGAATTTATCTAAAAAACTAAAAAAAAAATGCTATAAACTAAAAATCGTATAAGACTACTGTTTTTCTAGACATTTTCATACAAACTGATACAATCTTCTGTCAATGACTGGACAAAACATTACAAATACTATGTCAAGTTGACTGATTAATGATTATCTAAATTATATAAAAGGCAAAGGTGACTGACTGATAACTGACTCACTGATCAACAACGCACAGCTCAAACTACTGGTATAAGTTAGAGTGAGAAAAGTGAATATTGAACTTTCCCAAACTACCATCTCCCTAGCCTTGTCCCGTATCTCACGGGGTCGGCTTCCTAATCTAGGAGCTTGAACGAGGGTACTGGTTTTTACACAGAGCGACTGCCATCTGACCCCCGCAACCCAGAAGGAAAACCAGACCCAATCCTAGATTAGGTCAGAGTTTTCAAGCCGCCAATGCTTAGCACTGGCCTCTGTAAGGGTTTAACGACTAATATCTACGGTATTAAACGATATTAACCGGGACTAACGGCTTAACGTGCCTTCCAAAGCACGGAAAAAGCACCGAATAAACGTACATATGAAATTCGAAAACCGAAAAACACATTGGTACGTGGTGGGGTTCGAACCACGACCTCCCGCTCAGGAGGCAGCAGCCCTATCCACTACACCATCGGGCTCTCTCTCTATTGAACTTTCCCAAACTACCCCAAGAAAAGTTATTTTGAACTCCTTAAGGGGCTGAAAATATTATTTTTTGTATTGTTGTTAATCAATTATCAAATTGAATTGCAAAAAAGCTCAAACTACTGGTATAAGTTAGAGTGAGAAAAGTGAATATTGAACTTTCCCAAACTACCATCTCCTTAGGCTTGTCCCGTATCTCACGGGGTCGGCTTCCTAATCTAGGGGATTTAACGAGGGTACTGGTTTTTACACAGAGCGACTGCCATCTGACCCCCGCAACCCAGAAGGGAAACCAGACCCAATCCTAGATTAGGTCAGAGTTTTCAAGCCGCCAATGCTTAGCACTGGCCTCTGTAAGGGCTTAACGACTAATATCTACGGTATTAAACGATATTAGCCGGGACCAATGGCTTAACGTGCCTTCCGAAGCACGGAAAAAGCACCAAATAAACGTACATATAAAATTCGAAAACCGAAAAACACATTGGACGTGGTGGGGTTCGAACCACGACCTCCCGCTCAGGAGGCAGCGGCCCTATCCACTACACCATCGGGCTCTCTATCTATTGAACTTTCCCAAACTACCCCAAGAAAAGTTATTTTGAACTCCTTAAGGGGCTGAAAATATTATTTTTTGTATTGTAGTTAATCAATTATCAAATTGAATTGCAAAAAAGTTTTTTTATTAATATAAATAATTATTTGTTTAAGAGAGCTCAGTCGTCGTCTTGAAAGTATTCGTTATTACCTATTAACATAGAATGTGTCAGCATTTCCTCCCGGGCACGCTGTAAAAACCAACAATTTAGGCGATGGGCTGACAACCTATCACTATAGCAACATACCTACAAAATCTATCTTAAATAACCATGAAGACTTTGTTACGGTTGTTTACGCTTTTCCTACCCCATAAGGGACAAAGGCGTGATTATATGTATGTATGTATTTTACATATGGTGATGATATGATTACTAGGATAATTCATATACCTATATAAAAGGTCAAACAATAAAAGACGCGGACAAAGTCGTGGGCAAAAGCTAGTTCATCTATACTTCGATTGCAAACAAGATCACGTTTTACAAAACATAAAAATGAACACAGGACAGGAGATCTATTCTCTCCGGTTTTTGATTTATCGTCGGTGGTTTTATGCGTTATCTGTCTTTTTTATCCGCCGTCATGTGATATGGGGAAACGTGCAACAGCGCGTCAATATCTAGCGGACAAAGTGTAAAACCATAGAGTGTAAAGCGCCTGTCCTTTTTCAATTTTATTATTTTGAAAGTAACATAAAGATTTTTAATTTTAGGCTCTATACCGTTCAAGTAACCAAAATTAATTATATATTTTTCAAATGTTAGTTTGGAACTCCGGGTTAATCACTACATAGTATACAACAAAGTCGCTTTCTCTGCCCCTATGTCCCTATGTATACATAAATCTTTAAAACTACGCAACGGATTTTGTTAAGCGACCGGAACCGACGACTTAACGTGCCCTCCGAAGCACGAAATCTTTTTTTCTTTTCGGACAATCAGGTGATTCAGCCTGCAATGTCCTAACCAAACTGGGGAAAAATTCACAAAGTGATAAATTCTCAAATATCAACTTTGTGTTTCCCCCCTGGGGATCGAACCCAGGACCTCCGGATCGGGAGTCCATGGCACTAGCCACAAGACCACGGAGGCAGTTAACCGATCTTAAAGGGACTTTTTATTTGACTGAGTTTTCTTTAATTATCTGGTGTTCAGCCTAGGTTAGAAATAATCACGCAAACCATTCTAATATTGAGTAAGGTCCCTGTTTGTATGGAAAACACGCAATGTCGAACATACTGCATACGCTTCTCCGCGCGTAGGAGTGGGATCTGCTAGCCCGCGCGCGGAAGCGTGTTTACCATACAAAAACAAACATCAGATAATGCGAAACACGCATCTGAGCGCGGTTTAGCGGGTCCCGCTTCTACGCGCGGAGAAGCGCTTTCAGTATGTTCGACACTGCGTGTTTTCCACACAAACCGGGTGTACGAAGTCGCGGGCACAGCTAGTTTATAATTATCTCTCAAGAGTGATAACAAGCTTGAGTTCGTATCAGAAATGTCATTTTAGTACAAACTGGCCTGTCAAATCCATACTTAATATTGCTCTCAAGTTTGAGATCGCTTTAAAAATACGAGCCTTAATCGAGACTTTCTTAATTAATGCCATTACGTATGGATATTTGTCGTGGGTGTCATTTTCTCCTTAGTGGACTCTAAAGACGGAACCAAGCTGAATACCTCTGTGTCTGCGAGGGCTCGACGATGATAACATGACAATATAATTTTCTGCCTACTCTCTTTGTCCCGCTTGCCAAAAATATCCCCTAGACATGAACTACCGTGCCTGATCTGGAAGTCCTTAAACAGGTTTCGGAGGTTGGCAAAAGTTAAAGAGAACTTGGTCAGGTGGGGATTTTCAGCTAGCTCCGATGTGAACTGCGTTTGCGGTGCAATGCAAACAATGGCACACTTAATATCCTGTGCACGCCAGCGAATTTAATGGACGGCAGTCAATCCGCAATAGAAGTGCCTAAATCCTGTTCCGTTACGATATAATTTCTCGTGTTCCATCGACACGCTAAGAAGATTTGTCAATGATAGCTTCATTTCTGGCTGTCTCTCTTGTTGCTGTAGGCGCTGAGGTGGTAGGTGGAGGCACTGCACTGCGAGAACCGGTAACGGATGGTGACTATGACCACCTTCATGGCAAAGTTCACGTGCACCGCTTGTGAAGTCTTGAATATAAAACCGTGTTTTATGTTCCTATCCTATCTAATCCTATCCTATTCAATCGAGTTATTTAGAAATAAAATGACTTTATACTATAAAATTATTTATACCATAATATTTTTTTAATAACCAATTGTTTTGTGTTGTTGTATAATTTTGTTGACAGTTTATTACAAAAATATTTAGATGTTAATGGTACGTACATATTTCCATTTTACTCAGTTTTTTGCATATGCTCTGTTGCTTTTTCCTAGCTCTCATTCTATATCCTTCCTTGATAACTTAACCATAATTTAGATTGAGAACCAGTAGGGTGAACAGGTAAATTCGTAAATCCCAGGTGCGTGAAAAAAGTTTTAAATCTAATCAGCATCGCTGGAGATGGGAGGCCGACGGATATTTATAGGATTGACACACCTATTACCACGGTGAGGAAAACGAGTTGATAACTTGAATAAAACCGCCCATGTGCGAGTCGGACTCGCGCACAAAGGGTTCCGTACCATCTGTACAATATTTAGACACCATATTTTAACCATTTGCAGGAATGCATAATCTGCGAAAATTTCAACTCCTTAGCTATCACGATTCATTAGGCTGTATATAGCCTGGTGACTGCTGGACGGACGGACAGACAGACAGACGCACGGACAACGAAGTCTCAGTCATATGGTCCCCTCTATTTATTCACCCTTTGGGTACGGAACCCTCAAAACTTTTCTTATTTATGGCAGATTTTATTAAGGAGATATCAACAGAATAGCAAGAAATAGTTAAAATCAAAATATTAAAAAGAAAGATGAGTTTTTTTTTACTTTATTAGAACATTAGTACTATGTGCTGAGAGGTATCTGATCAGTATAAAACAGAACTCAATGCGGCGTTGGTTGAACAGACTTTCTATAGAAATTTATGCCCACACAGTTGGCTTTAAGGAGACGATACTAGACAAGTGGCGCCCCCCTTTGTAAAAAAAAAAAACTCACTAAAAATTCAGTAAATCGATATACCGTTCCAATATACTCAAAAAATAGTAATTAAGATAATTAAGAACCTTATAAAATTAGCGATTCATAGTTCGTTGTAGCTGCAGGAAGAAAAATTGCGAATAACGGCCACCAACAGAATTTTTCTTCCTGTTACTTACTACAACGAACTATGAATTTTTAGAACGTTTTTTGTGAATTATGATTTTTTTACTTATGGGGGCGCCATTTGTCGCTTCGACTCTTTTAGTATGCCGTGCCATGTGCCTTTGAAACTACTTACTACGTAACGATGGACTTCTATTCCCCCTGAAATCAATAGGCACAATAAAACCCGTATTTATAATCAGCATTTGAGACTGACATCGAGTTTGAGTTCGTATCATAAATGTCATTTCAGTACATAATACCTGTCAAATCTGTACTCAATACTGCTCTTAATCGTGAGATCGCTTTATATATACGGACCTTAGATACGATATTCCAAGACATTTCCAAAACACGTAACGAACCATTTCGGACAGACAAAACTTTATTGTTATACTAACTTTGTAAACCCGCATAACAGACAAACTGCGACACTGACAAATTAAACCAACTGAATTCATTTAACAATGCAAATTGTAATCACAACTTCCACTATAAGTTAGCAGATAACATAACGGCGGGTAAAACTTGGCGCCACTTGGCCGAAAGTTGTTTCCCGACGACGCCAAATGCATTTGAAGGTTGAGTAATATTCTTGACTGTCTTGCTAGATGTAAAGCCAAAGCTTTCAGTATAAGTAAGTAGCAGGTAGTCTCAGAAATAAATGACGATCTTGCAAGGATCTGCGATTGGGCTAACTCGTTTGGATTACTAGTGAATCCATCAAAATCACAGGCTTTAATTATTGGTAGCTCTTATATGCTTAACTCACTTCAGGCACAGGATGTTTCACCAGTGGTTTACGATGGCACAGTTATTAATTACACACCCAAGGCTAAAAACCTAGGTGTAACGTTTGACAGCAGGTTGTCATGGGTCAGTCATGTAAATGAGATAAGTAGGAAGGTGCATTATTCCTTTCAGTCCCTTAAGCGCTTACAAAGGTTCCTACCTCTTAAAACTAAAACTGTCCTCTCCCAATCCCTCCTTCTTCCTCTCCTTGACTATGCGGATGTCTGTTTCCTCGACGCCACGGAGGAGATGCTGAATAAGCTGGAGAGACTACAGAATCTGTGCATACGATACATCTATGGGCTACGCAAGTACGATCACATTTCGCAGTACAGATCTGAATTAAAATGGCTACCCATTCGTCGACGTCGCGATGTGCATGTTCTGTCGACTTTGTACCAAACACTGAACAACCCAGTCACTCCGCTTTACCTCCGTGAGCGCTTCCAGTATATGGTCCCTCGTGGGCAACCATGTCGGACCATTAGATCCCTCCTCCTGAAAATCCCTTCCCACTCCTCAACCTGTTATGGCAACTCGTTTACGGTGCATTCTGTGCGTTTGTGGAACTCCTTGCCCCATGAAATCCGTGCAAGCCCTTCTTTGGATGTTTTTAAGAGAAGAGTGAAGGAGCATTTCTTATCCTCATAAATGTATTCATATGTCGTATTATTTTAACTATATGTAAGTGTGTATAATATATATTTATTTATATTCCAGGTATTGTATGTACTAATATTATTTATATAATTATTTGGTTAGTATTTATACTTATGTATGTAAGGATATTTATATGTAGCTTATTATATTATAGTCTTTGCGTACACTCTTGCCGTTATCTATATATTTTTTTTCCTCTCACACGGTAAGCTGGAAGACAACTCAAATATTTTGAGTTAAGCTCACCTTTGTACATAATATATCTAGATTAAGTTAATTACTTCCATGCTGGACTGGGAGCGAGAGAAAAACATCGAATGTGCCAGCTGCATTTCCTCCCGGGCATGCTGTAAAAACCAGCTAAGGGATTCGAGGGTTTCTGTATATTGCAATTTAGGCGACAGGCTGACAACCTGTCACTACAGCAATATACCTACAAATCTATCTTAAACAACCCTCAAAACTTTGTCAGACGTGGCGGAACGACCTTTGTTTAGGTCGTGTACGCTCTGCTTACCCCATTAGGGATAAAGGCGTTGTATGTATGTATGTATGTATTAAGTTAATTTTAAGAATATTTGTGTGTACAATAAAGAATAAATACTATCCCTTACTACTTGGTCCACGTTTCCGTGCCGAATAAATGATGAATTACCCGTCTGAACTACAATTTCAGTGTCTTTTTGTAAATTGATTTGCTTAGATCCGACATTACTAGGGACAATTCTATTAGGCAAGTCATTTACAGTGCCAAAGTTCATCTGAGATTGAGATCTGCGAATTGAAGGTTCATGGACCTCCCCAACTGACCTGTGCTGGAGATGCATAATGGCCCTCCACAAGGATCTACTGGTATTGTCTGGCGTCCTAAACACTTCGAAGTTTTGAAAGTTAGGTTTGCTAAGGCGAATAAGGCTAATAATTTAATTGAAGGCATCGGACATTCCGTACTTATTAAACATAACATCACCTACAAGTATATTTGTATGAGAAAACAATTCTACATGATGTTCAAGGGTCGATTTAAAGTTTACATCGTTTGAATCGTTCGTACCAGTCACAATAACAATATAGTCTCTGTTGGTAAAGTTATTACACCAGCTATTACAGTTCTCCATTATGCTATTCACTGTCGCGTAAGGTTTGATTTGTGATTTAACGAGAAACAAATTTCCCAAGAACCTCTGTAGATGCTGCCGAAGACGTCTGCCTCTTTCGTCCGCAAAAATCATAATCTGATGTTGAGTAGTCGTTTTTGCTTTTACTGGATGATTGTGCAATTCTTGATGAATAGGTTTTAGAACTTCACGCACTCGGTTTACAGTACCGTCAGTAACGATATTTTTCTTTGGCGATGAGTAATTAGCTTATCCCGATTTGATTGAAAACTTGTATCTATAATAGTTGATTTTGAGATATTCGAAGTTGAGTTCATTTTGCGATACTGTGGGGAAAAAAGGTTGTTTTGGCAATAGGGTCTAATTTGGCTTGCACTACAAATATGGATTTTTTGAAAATAAAGAACCGTATGGTCTGTCTGACGGTTTATTGACGACTGACTTCAAGACGATTGTTACGCTGCTATTACAACAAAGGTATTCTTTGAAACTTCTCCACCGACACTTTTGTATCGCTTTATTATGGTATCATAATGCAATACCTTTTTTGTAAGAGCAGCGTTTTCCAAGCACAACTCTTCGACTTGTGCCTCTGCCGATTGAAGTTGAGTCGTAAGTAGAGAAATTTGAAGCTTTAACTCATTGATGTTTGATTTGTCATCATCAAGCGTAGCAGGCATGCTTTGGTGCAATATATTTTCGTACATGGAATTCATTTGGGGGTCAAAGATTGACTGATCTGAATGAAATGAATGAAATCCGGAGCCGATGGATAGTGCCCTTTTCTTCCTGAAGGTGATTCTGTTGGTAGGTGTGGTGGGCGTAGCAATCTGGGTGTGACCAACCTCAACCTGAGACTCATCTGGCACAGCAGCAAACGCTGGTGGCTTTGGCTGGGGGGCAGGGACCTGATATAGAGGTGCAAGTTCCTCAGGCGATTCGGCATCCTCATTATTCAATAATTCGAATGAGTTACTTGTCACAACATTGATAACTGTTTTTTCAAGGGAGGGATGCTCGTGATCCGCGATATCCCGAATGGGTTCCTCTCTGGATAAATGCTGTGATATTGGAGTCTGCAGAGTCACCTGATTTGAGTCACCAGGAGGGTTTAAGGAAATGTCGGAAGTACCGGTTGAAACTGGGGTCCCCGTACTCGTTGGTGATATGTGTTTCATCCTATGCCCAGTCTTAACTGCTGATGAATTTGCCGTGGGTGGGTGTGTAGTAGGAACAGGTTTTTTTTTTTGACAGTGAATCTGATATATGATTTTTTTTGAGGTAATGACGGGCGAAAATCCTTGCATTCCTTGCACTTCCATTCCTTCTTGGATTTTATTACGTCAAATAGTCTAGAAGAATATGTTATGCATTTTTCATGAAAGAAATGACCGCAAGTAAAACATGCTATGCTATCCTTCCTGTCGTTAACTTCCTTTTTACATTTATTGCAAAATCGCGCCATCTCTTGGATTATTAGGATCGAGTTATATTATAGAAGATAGATGACGCTCAGTATAGAAGTTCCAATAGAGTTCGATGGTGTATCCGATTTCTTAATGTAATTTCGGAACGCGCCTCTCTATTTTTAGGTTGGTAGCACTGTGCATCACAATGTCAATGTCAGACACAACTGTCAAAATCTTGTAGCCCGTACCGTGTAGGCTGTTATTTCTTGTGTTATTATTAGACATTTACCGTATAAAACACGATAATTACACTATGTCTGCTGATGGAGATATTTAAAAAACAAGGATCAACGGCTTCTTACCACCTTAATTATCAAATTCCATGTTTACCTTGGTATATTTGTGGTTATAACTTCAGCAGAAAGTGATCCCATGAGACCGCCACTCTTCTTATGTTGTTTTGAGGTAAGGCCAGCTGATATTTGCAATCTTTCACGGATGAGTAAATAAGAGCCGATAACAACACGTCCACCTAGTTTGACAGCTTTTGCAAGCCTCCAAGTTGTTTCCCGTCGACAAATGCATTTGAAGGTTGAGTTACATACTTGGGTGTCTTGCTAGATGTAACGCCTGTGCTTTCATAACATAACGACGGGTAAAACTTGGCGCCACTTGGCTGAAAGTTGTTACCCGATGACGCCAAATGCATTTGAAAGGCGAGATATATTCTTGCCTGTCTTGCTAAATGTAAAGCCTAAGCTTTCAGTATAAGTTAGTAGCAGATAAAATAGCGGCGGGTAAAACTTGGCGCCACTTGGCCGAAAGTTGATGCCCGACGACGCCAAATGCATTTGTTTTTATTAAAAATGGGTTTGCTCTTGACTTCAGTCTATTTGAAGGTTAAGTAATATTCTTGGCTGTCTTGCTAGATGTAACGCCTGTGCTTTCAGTATAAGTTAGTTAGCAGATAACATAACGATAAAAGGTAAAACTTTAAGACCCGTATTGATAAACAGCATTCGAGACTGACAGCTAGCTTGAGTTCGTATCAGAAATGTAATTTTAGTACATTGGGACCTGTCCAATCCATACTTAATTAATTTACTTACTTTACTTACTTACTTAATTGAAATCACTTTAGCCTTAGATGCTTGGCCGAAAGTTGTCATCCGACGACGCGAATATTTGAAGGTAAGGTTCTATTTTTGGTCGTCTAGATGTAACGCCTACACTGATCTTACTTAATTTTCTTATTTGAGATTATTAAAATGGAACGTTAAATAGACGTCTATTTTCGGATCACTTTCATTAGAGTAAATTTTTTATTTCTTTATCTCATTGAAAGGCATTTTTTAAGAAAATTATATTAAGTACTAACAAAACCCGAATTATTTTTAAACCAGTTTTTTTGATATTAGAACTTGTTAATGTAAGTTGTAATTTAACCTACCTTCATAAAAACTCACATCTTTCACTCATATTACTCTAGTCCCGATAGGATTTGGTCGTCTTTCGTAAGTGGTTATTTCTCTTCATAAACCATCAATGGATCTTATTGAGTTTGGACTTGGCCAGCACTCGGCGACATAGCATCAGGGGTGCGGGCAAGTTGGTCAACTTGGGCCAACTCGTGAAAGTTGGGCCAAACTTAGCCAACTCGGGCCAACTCGTACAAGTTGTCAGTTGTTATTAAAAAATATATTGCTTATTTAAATAATAGTTGTTGCAGCTAAAAATAATTACCTACATTAATTTTACATACATACATACATATAATCACGCCTTTATCCAATTAAAAATTAATGGGGTAGGCAGAGCGTAAACGACCTAAACAAAGGTCGTTCCGCCACGTCTGACAAAGTTTTGAAGGTTATTCAAGATGGTTTTGTACGTATATTGCTGTACCCCATTAGGGATAAAGGCGTGATTATATGTATGTATGTATGTATGTTGCTGTAGTGACAGGTTGTCAGCCCATCGCCTAAATTGCAATATACTGAAAACCTCAGATCCCTTAGCTGGTTTTTACATCATGCCCGGGAGGAAATGCAGCTGGCTCATTCTATTTTTTTCTCTCGCTCCCAGTCCAGCGTGGAAAAATTAATACATAAATTTAATACATTAATTTTAAACTCATAAAATGTTTTTAATTGTAAAAGCGATCCTTTTCAGACACTCTTTGGTAGAATTTCCTTGCTTCTATATTTAAAAAATAGTATGACAATGCTTCAAAAAGGGCATGTTCCAAACCCACTAATTTAGTCGCAGTCGGGTATTTCTGTTCATAAACTATCAATGGAACTTATTGAGTTTGGACTCGGCCAGCACTCGGCGACATGGCATCAGGGGCGCAAGTTGGGCCAAACTTAGCCAACTTGGGCCAACTTTTGCAAGTTGTTAGTGGTTATTAAAAAAACTTAAATATATTGTTTGTGTTAGAAATTGATAGAATTATTTGTAAATGTGAGAAATAAAGATTATTTCAAACAAATATATATTTTTGGCTCTAATATAACCTAGAGATAAGACAAATTCGAAGACAGAACTTGGCTCAGTGAACTGATATTCTTATGAGAATGTATGCATCTATGAAACAGCAAACTCTGGCCGCTGGATTTTGGAGGTGGCACCTTGCGCAAACTGCCTTCTACACTGCTTTAGTTTTATTCAATTACTTTCTTAAAGATAAAGATAAGCTAACCAACTAAGGGATCCGAGGGTTTCAGTATAATGTAATTTAGGCGATGGGCTGACAACCTGTCACTACAACAAATCTATCTTAAATAACTCTCAAACTTTGGCAGACGTGGCGGAGCGGCCTTTATTTAGGTCGTTTACGCTCTGTCTACCCCGTTAGGGATAAGGGCGTGATTATATGTACGTATAAAGATAAAAATACGTTTATTTGTTGAAAATAGGTCAAAAACTCTTCCCTATCGCTCTTTCCCTTCGCCATAGTTATGGCACAAATCCTTGTGATCTTTTCTCTTTTACACACGAACCCGTACACACATTAAAACATAATTCATATTTTACATCTATTTCTGTTTCCTCGCATAGTAATTAAAATTTCAGTACAAAGTCCCGTCTCGTTCCGCGCTTCTCTAAGCGTGCCGGCGAATAATTTACTTATGAGGATTCCTTCCCCTATTCAGGAGTGGTACAGAAGTTTAATCTCATGACTGCCGCTTAGCCATAGTTGTGTGTGTAAACGTACGTACGCACATTTCCTTAGTGTGTGTGAGCTCGGTGTAGTAAACCTGAAGTTACGCACACATGGGCGCGTATCTGTACACACAACCACAAGTATGGCCGAGCGGCAATGGTGATATAAAACAACTGTGGTGGCAAAATTGCAGTTCATCGCTCGATATAGCAGATGTGAGTGACTAGAAAAATTGTAGAAGCGGGTAATGGATAGCGCTGTCCAAGCGATGAGCATGTTGTGGGATTTATCAGCAATCATGAGCTGGGATTTGGGTACAATTTTATACAACTTTTATTTTGTTTGCGAAAATTATAATTCACTTTTTTTTTTAATCAAACTAATCTAAGCATTACGATTGAACAAATATCGAAATATGAACAGAATCTGTGCTCCTTTGTTATTAAAATAAATTGTTAAAATAATAAATTGGACGCACAGCCAACATCTTTGAAATAATAGAAAATTTTATAAGTCAAAACAAAATGGTAGATATTGGATCAAATATTTGAAAGCTTTCATTTATACTTGCCATTAGGACATAGAAAGAATCTTTTTGTTCAAATAGCTCAAGCTTTGATTACTCGCCATTAAGACATAGAAAATATAACTTTGTTAAATAGTTCCTAACATACTTTAATTTCATTAAATTTATACACAATCCTTGCTCAGCCGGCCGTATTATAAAGATATCTCGGTTGATGCCTCCCGACTCTGACTGCGTAATCACAGGTAGATTTACTTCAAAAAGAATTGGATTCAGAAATAATGAGCGAATGCAAATGCCTCCTTGTTTACGCTAAGATTTCATGTGGATATCATTTATTTAATTTATTATTTATTTATTTAACTTTATTGTACACAATAAAATACAAAGGACATATACATATAAAACAAAGACACAACAGGCACAGCTTATTTTTAAAAAGAAATCTCTTCCAGCCGACCTAGGCTAGTGAAATAGCTATCTGAGAGGCAGATACGACGTGCACAATTATAAATATTGGAAACAATAAATTATAATTTACTTATTACTAAAAAATAGAAACAAACACAATTACTTGAATAATATGCTAAATATTCCTACTAGTAAATATCAATATGTTTAATATCATTATGTTTCCTGTAATCTTCTTTTATATATTTTTTTATCCAGATTATTGATGCTATTTGGGAAGTGTATATATCGTAAACGTCTAGATAAATCCGGAATGCGGACCACAGCATTAGCTGGAGAAAACGCTAGGCAGAAGATGAAGAAGAAAATTTCTGTCACTTACGGTACTCCTTACACAATTTGACTTTTTCACAGTAAAATAAAGACAAACTTATGCACTCTCACTACTGTAGGTCAGCTGGAAGAGATTTCTTTTTAAAGATAAGCTGTACCTATTGTGCTATTGTTATTTATGTTTGTGTCCTCTGTATGATCATTTGTGTGCAATAAATTGTTAAATAATAATAATAATGACAAACCAAAGTTCAAATAAAACTATGTTTTTGGTGTCGTCCAATGGGTCCCATCCCTCTTCGGCTTTTAGACAAAGAATATCTCTTTATGACGTAATCAACTGCAATAATTTTAATTATTCATAAAATTCAATTAACGCAATCGACCAATTAATTTTCAAAAATTCATGAATCCCAGTAGATTAATCAGTTGGTTAAAGCCAGTCATTTTAATCCTCGGTTAAGCAGTCGGATAATTTGTTACCGGCTGACAGCCTGACAACCGGTACATTGCGACTACACTTCAAATGAACCTGGCTCTTCTCTTCTTTCTAGCCTTATAACGTATCTCACGGGGTCGGCTACCTAATTTAGGGGATTGAACGAGGGTACTGGTTTTTACACAGAGCGACTGTCATCTGACCTCCGCAACCAAGAAGGGAAACCAGACCCAATACTAGATTAGGTCAGAGTTTTCAAGCCGCCAATGCTTAGCACTGGCCTCTGATATGGCTTAACGACTAATATCTACGGTATTAAACGATATTAACCGGGGCCAATGGCTTAACGTGCCTTCCGAAGCACGGAAAAAGCGCCGAATAAACGTACATATGAAATTCGAAAACCGAAAAATACATTGGTACGTGGTGGGATTCGAATCATGACCATCGGGCTCTTCAAATGAACGTGGCTAATATAAATATATTCTTCTTCTTTTTCTTTCTTATATAGCCGATAGTATCCCACTGCTGTGTTATCCCCATACCCCAAAAACTTTAAAAAAAAAGTTTTACGACGCATGAATGGGTCTACATTTGTTTTAAACTTTTTAGAGAAACACATGTCGGGGGTTTATTCAATTATTAATTTAATTTGATGTGTAAAATCCCGCTGAGGGATTCGGGGGTTTCAGTGTGTTGTAATTTAGGCGATGAGCTGACAACCTGTCACTACAGCAATACACCGATTACAGATCTTTCTGAAATAACCCTCAAAACATGTCAGACGTGGCGAAACGACTTTTGTTTACGTCGTTGACACTCTGCCCACCGCATTAGGGATAAAGGCCTGATTTATGTATGTATATATCCACGTTGATTTAAAGCCTTGACGTACTGTACAGTGCTCGACCGCAAATGATGGAGTGTTCATAAAATGCATCCACAATAACTGAAAACCACTGTATTATAGCATCGCTACGTAATGAATTATTATTATTTCAGCTGTTGCTTCATAAATATTTTGATGGCAGAAAAAAAAACTATTCGTTTTATGTGTTTTTACGGCATAAATTTTGATATATCTTGTAATAAATAATAATTATTAATACATACATACATAGGTACATAGAGAGCCCGATGGTGTAGTGGATAAGGCCGCTGCCTCCTGAGCGGGAGGTCGTGGTTCGAATCCCACCACGTACCAATGTGTTTTTCGGTTTTCGAATTTCATATGTACGTTTATTCGGTGCTTTTTCCGTGCTTCGGAAGGCACGTTAAGCCGTTGGTCCCGGTTAGTATCGTTTAATACCGTAGATATTAGTCGTTAAGCCATATCAGAGGCCAGTTGTAAGCATTGGCGGCTTGAAAACTCTGACCTAATCTAGGATTGGGTCTGGTTTCCCTTCTGGGTTGCGGAGGTCAGATGGCAGTCGCTCTGTGTAAAACCAGTACCCTCGTTCAATCCCCTAGATTAGATAGCCGACCCTGTGAGATACGGGATATGGCTAGGGAGATGATGATGATGACATAGGTACATATAATCACGCCTTTGACAAAGGCGCATTATTATATGACGCATGCACGCCACGGCTGAAGCGTATTGCTTGTATAAGCAATAATTTAGTACATAATTATTAGGTCTAGATGTAATCGCTCTCTTAATAAACTCAGAGGACACCCTCTGCTAACTATTGCACCTTTATCCCTAATGGGGTAAGAAGAGCGTAAACAACCTACACAAAGGTCGTTCCGCCACGTCTGACACAGTTTTGAGGGTTATATAATATAGGTTTGTAGGAGCTGTAGTAATAGGTTGTCAGCTCATCGCCTAAATTGCAATATAATGAAACCCTCGGATCCCTTAGCTGGTTTTTACAGCATGCCCGGGAGGAAATGCAGCTGGTACATTCTACGTTTATCTTTCGCTCCCAGTCCAGCATGGAAGAAAATTTATTTTCAATTTATTTACGCTTTTCCTGAAGGATATCTTGGAGCTTGGAGAAATACACTAAAAGATTTATCCCCCCCAGGGGGTCTTTGTGATAAACATAATGGACACGTCTTTGTTAGTTGTGCTGACCTAAATATTAGATAACAATACTTTACGTAGTTATTATACTTTATGAGCTCAAGAAAGATCTGTAATATTATAGTTTATTTTTCGCGATCGTGTTGGAACTGATGCTTCCATGCATGCGAAAGAAAAACATAGAATGTGCCAGCTGCATTTCCTCCCGGGCATGCTGTAAAAACCAGCTAAGGTATATTGTAATTTAGGCGATTGGCTGGCAACCTGTCACTACAGCAATATACCTACAGATCTATCTTGGATGACCCTCTAAACTTTGTCAGACGTGGCGGAACGACCTTTGTTTAGGTCGTTTACGCTCTGCCTACCTCATTAGTGATAAAGGCGTGATTATATGTATGTATGTATGTGTTGGAACTAACCAGTCGATTTCTTTCGTAAGACCTTTATAAAAGTAATGATATCCATCACATTTTATTTTATGATTAACGAAGTATTTGCATGGTATGATGTTTTTTTTAGAGATATGGCTCATTACCACAGGAATACTAATTAAGCCCCGTAAAACTTGTCTCTAAACAAGTCCGAACAAAGAAACTACCAACGGTTTCCCGGTAATAAATTTAGAGGGCCTGTTTACGGACGAATCAAATTACCTTGAGGTGGTAGTGTTACCCTCATAAACGTCAAACGGACGTGGGTCGGTCGATGCCACCAGCGTCACTTATATCTAACATGGGAAAGTACCTTTTAGTCACCTGGAAATCATGTTTCTGCGAAGAGATTATGTGGTTTTGCTTTCAAAACTGTGTAAGAAGCGCTGTTATTTTGTGCGACAGTTGATAGATATTGAAACAGCGCTACAAATTAGGTAATAGATCTATTTCTACACGTGTTATTCCTACCCCATCCAGATAATCTTAACGAAATTCCTTTCGCAGATGCTATTTAATCTACTAAACTGAAATGTTAATTTTAGACAGATTTAGTATTTTTTTTAGGTTATTTATTTCCCTTAAACGAATGGCTAAGCCAACGCACAAATCCGAGATATAAACTTAAATATGTGCTGTAAACAAGAAGAAAAACAATAATAGTTTCCTTGTAGTAATATTTCGATAAAAGCAAAAACCAAACGTGTCTACAACTACGAATGAAACGTGTTATTCGAAGTACCGCGACCACAGATGCTCATAGCGAACCGGAGAGTGAAATAGAATAATGAAAATAAACATGGAAAATAGAATAATAAAAAAAACATACGTATCTCAACCAAAAACATTGGAAAATGACAGAAAATGTATTCTCTCCAGTTTTTGATTTAGAGTTGGTGGTTTTATGCATTATCTGTCATATGATATGGCGGATAAAAGTGTCAGAAATACTGGAGAAACGTGCGAAATCGCTTAAAAATCTAGCGGACAAAGTGTAAACGAACGACTGACAAAGTTTTGAGGGTTATTTAAGATATATTTGTAGCTACATTGCTGTAGTGACAGGTTGTCAGCCCATCGTCTAAATTACAATATACTGAAACCCTCGAATCCCTTAGCTGATTTTTACAGCATGCCCGGGAGGAAAATAAGCTGGCACATTTTATGTTTTTCTCTCGCTCAAAAGCCAGCAGCAGTTTAAAATCGCCTGAGCTTTTTCAATTTTATTATTTTGAAAGTGACACATAGATTTTAATTTTAGTTTTATCCAGTAGTGGTATCTAGAATCGAGCCCAGTGCCCACTTTATAGACCAGTAGTTACGTTATCATGAATGTTACTTGAGCGATCCCTACATGACTAACATAAACACACAGCGTTGTTTAAAAAGGTCATAATCATCATCTCCCTAGCCTTATCCAGTATCTCACAGGGTTGGCTACCTAATCTAGGAGATTGAACGAGGGTACTGGTTTTTACACAGAGCGACTGCCTCCGCAACCCAGAAGGGAAACCAAACCCAATCCTAGATTAGGTCATAGTTTTCAAAGCCGCCAATGCTTAGCACTGGCCTCTGACAAAGCTTAACGACTAGTTGCTACGGTATTAAATGGTTTTATCAGGGACCAACGGCTTAACGTGCCTTCCGAAGCACGGAAAGCACTTTTCCTCCTAAATCCAAAACTGTCTCAGAATCAAAAAAATCTACGAATAGCAACGAATGCTACAAACCGAACGTGCAATCGACGTCGCCGTATGCGAGGCACCGCGGCCACAGATGCTCATAGCGAACCGGAGAGTAAAATATCCTAGTGGAAAATAGTCACATCGCTCGACCGCGCTTCGGTACGTTCAATCTTGTACTACTTATGTGTTACGGAGTTTTACTACTTGTTCTCGATTACTACAAATGAATAAAATTGATGCTATAGAGTGGTTCAAATCAACATACATATAATCACGACTTTATCCCTAATGGATTTGCAGAGCGCTAACAACCTAAACAACGGTCGTACCGCCACGTCTGATAAAGTTTTGAGGGTTATCTTCCATGCTGGGAGTGAAAGAAAAACATAGAATATGTCAGCTGCATTTCCTCCCAAGCATGCTGTAAAAACCAGCTAAGGGATCAAAGGGTTTCATTTTATTGTAATTTAGGCGATAGACTGACAACCTGTCGCTACAGCAATATATTTCCAAATCTATTTTAAATAACCCTAAACACTTTGTCAGACGTGGCGGAACGACCTTTGTTTAGGTCGTTTACGCTCTGCCTACCCCATTAGGGATAAAGGCGTGATTATATGTATGTATGTTATTTAAGATAGATTATATAGGTATATTGCTGTAGTGACAGGTTGTCAGCCCATCGCATAAATTGCAATATACAGAAACCCTCGGATCCCTTAGCTGGTTTTTACAGCTTGCCCGGGAGGAAATTCAGTGGGCACATTCTGTTTTTCTCTCGCTCCCAGGCCAGCATGGAAGAATTATTTATTAACCTCCATGCTAAAACTATAAATTGTATCAAATTTTCGTGACTCGCCTAGAACAGTGAAGAATTAAAACTAAGTAACTCAATAAAAACGTCAAAAAGTTTAGAACCTCCCCTTTAATGGAAGTAGGTTAAGGGCACTGCGATTCCCAAACACAAACGGAATTCAGCAAGCTGCTTGGCACCTTCCTACGAACACAGCGAGAGTAAAATAATCATTAGTGCTGAGTATCGCTTCAAGAGCCATTTCTAACAGAGTTATGTCTCAAGAAGTCATACTTACAGAATTCCAGCGAGCTCTTGAAATCGCCCTGAAACTGTTTCATCAGTCACATACTTAGAGTTCCTTGGTAGGGGCGTCGTAGCGATACGACGGATACTACGAATACGACAGTTGCACGCGACGCGACTCAATTTGCCAGTTTGGCATGCGAGGCATGACGCGCAACGTTTACGTTCTGACGTCACCGTGCCGTACCCGCCTCGCACCGCGTCACGGATGGCAAGTCGCTCAAAATGTCACCTGCATGAGGCAAATTGAAAACGTGGAAATCGAAGGAAAAGAGTTGCTGTTAATGTTGGCGTATGATTTGTGTAAAGAAAGGCTTTTTATATTTTTGTTATAAGAAATATTTGTGATAAGGTTTGATTTCTATTAACTAAATACCAAGGCGCACATAATATCAATTCACTAATTTCACTATATTATATCATCTAAAAAATACCTAAATCTAACTTTTTTATGAAAAGCGACCTTTGCGCAACTGAAATTGTGTCCCATGCAATTCATATACTTACATAACCAGAATCTGATAAACTCAAGCAACTGAACACAAGAACAAAGACCTTCTAATCCGAGCTCTTGGCTGACCAAATGTCCGAGATAGAGTAGAGATATCCGCTCAAAATACAACTACTATTTCAAGTGTGTTACGTACATAAGAGTAACAGTCTGTGACGTAATCCATACTCTTTGGCTGACCAAATGAAGCGTCCATGTCGAGATAGAGGCGGCCATTAGATATCCCGTCTGAAATAGTGAGAAACAGATACCGGTGTACGTCCCTCTTGGCCGTTGGGGTGTAAATTGCATTTGTTATCCTCCGTGCGCCCAGCGGGCACCGTCCCTGTCCGGCACACAGACTAGCGACGTGTAGACACAATAGTGCCTTCATTATCGTTGATTCATTGACACCAAAAACAGGACACGGACGTTCCAACCTTCACCTACACAAGAGGGGGCTCAGAAAGTCGCTATCCTGCAAATGCAGAGAGCCCGACCAGATTCTAGCTCACATTGTCAATGGTTGCCCACTTCATTGCTTCCCCGGCGGAATGTCCGAACTGCATCGTCTCACCCCAGCGGCCGAAAGACTGCCTGAAAAATCTAAAAATTACTATATAGGCTCCAACGCAGTATATGCCATACGACATGATAATGATCGACACCTACTTAGTTTTATAAGAGTGAAAAGCTCAATGCCCTTATGATGAATGTCGAAGAACACGAAACGCATCGGTTCCCTATCCCCCACTGTTTCGTCTTTAATTCGACTCTTCAGATGCTGAAGTGTCCGCATGACAGTTGGTTTGCAATTGCTTAGCTGAACTTAGCTAGTTTGCATCGGAACGGAATCCAACATTTTAGGAGCAGCCGTTAAGCATAATTTCCGTAGAGTGGTCCTTCGTATAAGGGGCCGTTTCCCACTTGTATCTCTGGTAAGATAATTCGATTGTCAAGAGTGAAAGGCGCTATGGCGTTTCTGATGGATGTCGAAAAACACGAAACGTACCTGTCCACTACCGTTTCGTCTTCAATTTGACACTTCAGATGCATCTGACGCATGACAGTTGGTTTGCAAGTGATCTTGTGAGCTCAGCTTGTTTGGACCGGAACGGAATCCAACTCTTTAGGAGCAGCATAATCTCCGTAGAGTGGTCTTCCCCACAAGGGGGCCTTTTCCCACTTGTATCTATTATTCTTACAACTTGAAAAAATCTAATGCGAGTAATTTAGTGGGTATCGTGGTTCCTGGTAGCTGAATGCTGGGCTAAAACGATCAAGCACTAAATTATTTTTCAAGTCATTTACTGTCTGTTGTCTCCCAACTGTGGAACAAAATATTAAAAACTATTATTTTGGATAGTTCCACCATATTATAAATTTAAAAACACTTCGATGTGTTCTCTAAAAACTCCTAACATCTTCATCTAGGTACGATTGGTCATTTGATCTCCCAAATAGATCAACATGGTCTATAAGTTTACTAGTCTCTGCTACAGCCGAACCCTATCAGATGCAAGTAAATGAAGGAAATGTATCAACGTTTCGACTGAAATATTGCGCTCGAAATCGGTTCACGTTCTTCGGCAATGTGTTCAGCTGAATAAAGAAGTTTTTCAGTTCGCTGAAAAGAAACTGCTTTTGTTAATAAAGCTTCCTTGTAGAATATTGTAACAATAACACCGGGTGTAAGGGACAGCATCCTACAACCAGTCAACGATACTGAACAACTTTCGCCAGGATTTTTTAAAATAAATGGCTTTTCCATACAAAATGACCACCTCGATGAGACAATTTGTATGGAAGAGTCAAAAATATTTTGTAAGTATGTCAAAATATATGATCAAACTACCGACAAGAATATGATATTTCTTGTTTGAATTATCTGTCATTCAGCCTGATATCATAGTAAATTGAAGTCATTGTTATGATATGATAAAAATATGACATTCTGTGATACATAATGTATCATGGAAATTGTATCAAATTGCTCTATGAATAAAATTATTGACATAGGTTACAACATACATACATACATACATAAAATCACGCCTTTATCCCTTACGGGGTAGGCAGAGCGATAAACGCCTCGTAAAAGGCGGTTTCGCCACGTCTGACAAAAATTGAGGGCAATTTTAGATTGAAAAGTGTATTGCTATAGTGACAGGTTGTCAGCCCATCGCCTAAATTACGATACACTGTAACCCTCGAGTCCCTTTTGCTGACTTCTACAGCATGCCCGGGAGGAAAGGCAGCTGGAACATTATATGTTTTTCTATCTCTCCCAGTCCAGCATGGAAGGAAAAATAGGTTACAACTACTGAAAGCATGTTCACACCTAACATTCCGTGTGGAAACCATGGGTATGTTTTGGCACTAAGCGTTCATAATAACTTGGACTTTATTATTGCAATGACATTCGCTAAAACATTTACCCGAAAAGCTTTTAGTGGAGTAGTAATACATTTCTACCAAATTACAGTGCTGAAACCCATTTACAGCTGAAATGTTGTTGTGTTGCGCATTTAGGAAAATGAAAAGTTTAATTTCTACCGCCTCGCTCAAAATCTGGGACAGTGGGACGGCAATTTCGAGAAACAATATCGTGTCATCGTAGAGTTACGTCGCATGGATAAGGTAGGGCGGCGTAGCGACTTGCTACGGCGTAGCGATCTGCTACATAAATGTTTACGTCTTTGCTACAAAAGGTACGAAATAATAATAATAGTCCTCCCACCAATTTTCGGTTTTCTGGGTTCGATTTCCAGGGGGGAAACACAAAGTTGATATTTGAGAATTTATCACTTTGTGATTTTTTTCCCAGTTTGGTTAGGACATTGCAGGCCGAATCACCTGATTGTCCGAAAAGAAAACGATTTCGTGCTTCGGAGGGCATGTAAAGCCGTTGGTCCCGGTCGCTGTCTTTGATAGTGGTCGTAACTCAAACCATGTCAGAGGCCTGATAGTTGTGCTACTAGGCGGTTTAAAAACTGTGACACCAGGGTTGATTGGGTCGATAGACTCGATACCCACTCGACAGAAGAAGAAGAAGAAGGTGACAGCGGCCAATCTCCCAGAGATCGGCCACCTGCGCAGGACTAGTTTTCAGTGCCCAAGTGTTTGCGCTACACACAGGTGCACTCTCTATTCCTTCAATCTCTTATTCTGATGGGACAGATTAACTGACACGACACTTTTCGGACAATCAGGTGATCAGCCTGCAATGAAATAATAAATAAGGTTAGTTAGACACATTATTTTTTTAATAACTTATTGCATCAAATGGCAATCTTACCAATAAAAATATATTTGAACTGAAAATAATATAAGTACTTGGAATGAATTTACTCAAACAAGTTACTAAGCTAAAATTATGGGAAAACCACGTCTGGAAGTGGACTTTAGTAGCTGATATGAAAACTAAATTAGATATAGTCGCTGCACGTAAGATAATTATTATCCTAGACTATAACAACCTCTTTTTTCTTTCTTCCATGCTGCACTGGGAGCAAGAGAAAAACATAGAATGTGCCAGCTGAATATCCTTCCGGACATGCTGTAAAAGCCAGCTAAGGGATCCGAGGGGTTCTGTATATTGCAATTTAAGTGATGGGCTGACATCCTGTCACTATAGTTATCTTAAATGGCCCTTAAAACTTTGTCAGACGTGGCGGACCGATCTCTGTTTAGATCGTTTACGCTCTGCCTACCCCATTAGGGAGACAAGCGTGATTATATATATATATATGTACTAGAATAACAAAGACTGTCGCATCTAGCTAAACATAGCGCTATGTGTCGCACAGCCTTGCACATTCTCGCAAATGAAATGTAAATAAGTATGTAGGGCGATACCATTTGCTGCTGGAATGAGCTCCACTTGTTTATTATTAAAACTGTATGTATTTAACTGCCTCCGTGGTCTAGTGGCTAGTGCCATGGGCTCCCGATCCGAAGGTCCTGGGTTCGATTCCCAGGGGGTAATACACAAAGTTGATATTTGAGAATTTATCACTTTGTGAACTTTCTTCAGTTTGGGTAGGAAATTGCAGGCTGAATCACCTGATTTTCCGAAAGTAAAAAGATTTCGTGCTTCGGAGTGCACGTTAAGCCGTCGGTCCCGGTCGCTGTCTTTGATAGTGGTCGTTACACAAAACCATGTCAGAGGCCTGAAAGTTGTACTACTAGGCGGTTTAAAAACTTTGACACCAGGGTTCATCGGGTCCATAGACTCGATATCCACTCGACAGAAGAAGAACAACATGAGGATAATATACACACATAAATTTGTTGACATTAAATTAAATATACCTACATAGGTATTTAAGCACCAAATCAATTCGACTTCATAATTTATTATCTTCCATGCTGGACTGGGAGCGGAAGAAAAACATAGAGTGTGCCAGCTGCATTTCCTCCCAGGCATGCTGTAAAAATCAGCTAAGGGTTTAGAGGGTTTTGAGGGTTTCAGTATATTGCGCTTTAGTTAAAAGATTTAGTTAAAGTTTTGAAGTTAAACTTACGGTGATTCTCAGTTTGATAGGAAAATAATTATACATACATACACACATACAATCACGCCTTTTTGTTAATGGGGTAGGCAGAGCGTAAGACCAAAGCAAAAGTTGTTCCGCCACGTCTGACAAAGTTTTGAGGGTTATTTTAGATAGATTTGTAGGTATAGTGCTGTAGTGACAGGTTGTCAGCCCATCGCCTAATTTGCAATATACTGAAACCCTCAGATCCCGTAGCTGGTTTTTACAGCATGCCCGGAAGAAAATGCAGCTGACAAATTCAATGTTTTTCTCTCGCTCCCAGACCAGCATGGAAGTAAACAAGTAACAAATAAATACAACAAAATGGCATCTAATAAATGAAAAATACATAACTAACCTTTTATTTCACCGACGTATGCATTAATATTTATAAGGGCCCACAATAGCAATGGCGGAATATTCAGAAGGGCACGACCACCTGTGCAGGAAATGTTATTATCTCATTAGAGGAGCCCTTCCGCTCTTGCCGGAAACAAACGGAATTTTAATATTATTCCCTTAAACCCACCTTCTAATCCTTAGTTACATTAGGAAAGTAGGACGCACAGAATATGGGTATGATAGAACTGTCTTAGGGCCAGATTTGTAATCAGCTCTCATGAATGGTCTAGTGGCTAGTGCCATGGACTCCCGATCCGGAGCTCCTGCTGTCCATGCTGGACTGGGAGCGATTGAAAAACATAGAATCTGCTAGCTGCATCTCCTCCCGGGCATGCTGTAAAACAAGCTAAAGGATTTGAGGGTTTCATTATATTGTAATTAAGGCGATTGGCTGATAACCTATCACTATAGCAATATAAAGGTCTATCTTAAACAACTCCCAAAACTACAATTAGGGATACAGGCGTGAGGGTATGTATCACTACATAGTATAAAACAAAGTCGCTTTCTCTGTCCCTACATCCCTATGTATGCTTAGATCTTTAAAACTACGCAACGATTTTTCATGCGATTTCTTTTAATGGATAGAATGATTCAAGAGGAAGGTTTATATGTATAATGGATGCATAATATAGTAGAGAAACCCTGATAATTTCCGTGCAAAGCCAGGTGAAGTCGCTAATGTATTAATATAATATTACACTAGTTATGCATTATCGTTACAGATGATAATTTTGAGTTAATTTGTCTTAAAGATTCGTATGTCAAATTGGCTCAAAATTTAATGACATAAATAACACACACACACAACACGATAAGAGTTACGTTGTAAATATTACTCCATTTTCTTTTACTAGCAAAATATTTTTTTCCTATTTCTGTGGCGATAATTATACCTGAAAGTTCAAAGCGTAAACAAACGTTTAGACGTTTTGCAAAGACAGTTACGTTGTAAACGCCAAGTCCCGCGATCGTCGCCTGTTTAACTGTTTATTGACTTGGGCTAATTTGACTTTAGACGAGTGCTAACTAAATGACTCGCTAATGTTTATTTTCTTCTGCGACGCTTAGCAAAATTTTCTTTGACGATATTTTTCAGGCGATAATTAACTTAGGAATTTGTTGACAGTTTAGATGTCTTGTCAAATAAATTTGGGTTCCTAAGTTTATTATTTTCTAGTTATGGGTAACAGGCTTCTTTTTGTTAACTTTGCTCAATCATCTACTTCGACCATTTATTTGACTTATGCACAGCAACAACCCCTTGAATACAAAAATAACACAATAGATTTTTTGTTTTTTATTTAGGAATACTTAGACAATATTGTTATAAGTTATAAACAGTATTTAATTTATACAACACATACACACATAATCACGCTTTATCCCTTATGGGGTAGGCAGAGCGTAAACTACCTAAACAAAGGTCGTTCAGCCACGGCTGACAAAGTTTCGAGGGTTATTTAAGACTAGCTGTTACCGCGACTTTGAGGTCTGATCATTGTTTTTGTATGGAAAACACGATTCCGCGCGCTAGCTAGCAGATCCCGCTCCTACGCGCGGAGAAACGTTTTGCAGTATGTTCGACACTGCGTGTTTTCCATACAAACTGGGGTACTTACTCAATATTAGAATGGTTTGCGTGATTATTTCTACCTAGGCTGGACACCAGGTAACTCACAAACTCTCACATAAAAACTCTCTCAAATAAAAAGTCCCTTTAAGATCGATTAAAAACGATCAAAGTTCAATTTCCAGCCTACCCCCTAAGTCAGGTGGCGTGATTATTTGTATCGTTACTTTGAATTTAAGTAATGCTCAGTCGAACAATAAAAGTTCCATCAAAATCGGTTAAAAACGCCCGAAATTCAATTTCCTACCTACCTCCTAAGTCATGAGGCGTGATTATTTGTATCGTAGCTTTGATTTTAAATAATGCTTAGTCGAATAAAAAAAGTTCCATAAAAAACAGCCAAATTTAGATTTCCTGCCTACCCCCTAAGCCAGGTAGCGTGATTTTAGTTATCCTTAGTTGCGACTCGGGTAACACACAGTTGAATAAAAAAAGTCCCATTGAAATCGGTTCAGTAGTTTTTGCGTGATGTGGTAACAAACAGACAGACAAAAATCGTTTTGGTCTTTATTTCGTTAATAATGTCTGTTGCAATTATTTTTTTGTAAAAATATTTAATGTACAGACACGACCCTTCTAGAGATTTATTATATGTATAGATAGATTTGTAGGTATATTGCTGTAGTGACAGATTGTCAGCCTATCGCCTAAATTACAATACACTTAAACCCTCAGATCCCTTAACTGGTTTTTACAGCATAACCGGGAGGAAATGCAGCTGGCTCGTTTAATGTTTTTCTCTCGCTCCCAGTCCAGCATGGAAGGATTTAAACAAACGTGGGTTTAAACCAGGAAACCTTACATTACCATAGTTCATGTTGATATATTTCAGTGAGATACTGTGGACCGCGAGAACTGCACGATTTACCTAGATTGTAATTCAGGAGGTTTAAGAGAAAATTTAAATCTCTTTGTTCACTCTAGAAACTTTATACCCCATATATCCAAATACATACATACGTACATACAAACATACATATAATCACGCCTTTATCCCTAATGGGGTAGGCAGAGCGTAAACGACCTAAACAAAGGTCGTTCCGCCACGTCTGACAAAGTTTTGAGAGTTATTTAAGATAGGTTTGTAGGTATATCCAAATAGCTTTACATAACCTACAACAATACAGGGTGTAAGGGACAGCATCCTGCATACTGAAAGGGGTTGCTCAGTCAAGGAAACAGAACAACGTTCACCGGGAAATTCTTTCAGGAGCTGAAAAAAAAATACCTTCCCATCCTAAATTACCACCTCGATCAGACAATTTATTTGGAAAACCATTTTTTTTTTTCGCTTCCTGAAAAAAAAACTTGGTAATAGTTGTTCAGTTCCATTGACTAAGCAACACCTACCAGTTTCCGGGACGCTGTCCCTTACACCGCGTATACTGATATACGCAGGGGAGGCATACGCCTTCAACCGTAAAGGAGTAATTACCATACCAACTATATTACTAAGCTACTGCAAAATATTACGTTCACATGATTTACAGAGGAATGTGCTGTTGCTCGTTCCCTGAAAAAATCCAATTTAAGAAATAAAAAAATCGCCGCGGGCAGGGTTTTACCTTCGGAATGCCGTTCCACCACTCTGCCAACTGAGCTACCGGGGCGGTAGTCCCATATCTTTATGAAATAAAATTGCACTGTGAGTGCAAAAATGCTCATAAATATTATAGTAGTACATTACACAGCCATTTAAAGATAGATTCAAGCTTACCTTACTAACGAATCCGACATACATACGAGTACATAACAACTAGCACATAATTTATAAGCACTAAGGGGCTAGTCTGAAAATCAGCGCTAGGCATTATGCTTACCATTATGCTGAGATTAGTACCCATTGCCAAATACGCCAAACACTGTTTTATTTTTTTACTTTTTACTTTTTTTTACCTTTTGGCTAGATAATTTGTATATAGTTTTAAAAAAAAAACATTTATATTGTGTATTTTTGGCAATAAAGACTTTTTACTTTTTTTTAAGACTTTTTTTACATATATTTACGCCTTGTTTTACAGAAAAAATGTATTCTCTTCAACATCAAGCCAAGAGACAGTTGTAGGCCGTTCTTCTTGAAAGAAAAAATATTACCTCTTCCCTCCATCTACATTCTAGATGTCGCAATGTTTGCAAGAAAAAATATAGGCCAATTTGACTATTGCAAAAGTGCTAGACGTAATCATATATTAGAAATGTCTAAAGGTGATATGGAACTGTTCAGGAAGGGTCCACACTATCAAGCCGTAAAAATCTATAATAAACTTTCAAAGCAGTTAAAAGCAGAAACTCAAGACAAACCTTTTTATAACAAATTTAAGGCATTCCTTTTAGTTAAGTGTTATTATACAGTTGATACAGTTGAACGTAAAAACATAAATTTACATTACGATCTACTCTATAGAAAAAAGCATGACAACTAGAGACTTGTATATATACTCGTATATATTTTTTAATTTTTATATTTAGAACATTTGACATTAAAAAATAATAATAATAAGCATGTTTAATAAACTTTTATGTTTTAAAATTACCAGCATTTGACATTTTTAATAACCATTTAAATACATATTTTAATATTTCAATTTTATATAATGCCTCTATCAATTAAATTTTCGCGATGTATATTGTAAAAACTTTGCATGCCACCAACTTGTAATGCCCTATTAAACAGGGTTCATGTACTTATGCCGTGTTATACCTATATTTAAGACCTTTAACTCTGTACATGAAAACAAGCAATAAATTAAATTTAAAAAGAAAAAATATCCCTAGTGGGGTAAGCAGAGCGTAAATGACCTACACAAAGGTCGTTCCGCCACGTCTGACTAAATTTTGAGGGTTATTTACGATTGATTTGTTGGTATATTGTTAAAGTGAGAGTTTGTCAGCCTATCGCCTAAATTACAAAATACTGAAACCCTCGGATCCCTTAGCTGGTTTTTACAGAAAGCCCGTAAGGAAATGCAGCTGGCACATACTATGTTTTTCTCTCACTCTCAGGCCAGCATGGAAGAACGAACCTACGAATCCTACCTCAGTGGAATAATAGTTGCCCGAGAAGATTACGAGCGAGGCACGTAGCACGTATTTCAAAGGACGCAGGTGCCGGGCCGGCGCAGGCGACATGGCGTTCGGTCCAACTTAGTTTTTATAGTTCTACTGTAATTTGTACCAACTGGCGATGTTGAATTATCTCTACTACGGCTCGTAATTATAAAGCGATATCAAACTTAAGAGCAATACAAAGTATGGATTTGACAGGCCAGTTTGTACTGAAATGACATTTCTGATACGAACTCAAACTAGCTGTCACTCACGAGAGCTGATTATAAATACGGCCTTGGATTATCTCTACTACTAAGAGACATAAATTCACTATTAGTTACGTTTAATGATTTTTAATGGTGGCAAACACATTTTAAACAAATTACTCCTATTACTTTATTTTCGAAATAGAACAGATAAAATTCATAGCTTAGGTCAAATATCTAAAAACACTGTTATTTAGAAGACTCAACATTAAATGTAGACACAGAATATAAGTTCAGGTGCCCGTTAGTGTAATTTGTGATGTAGACCTTTGGTTATTAGGAGTCAAAGCTATCCTAGCTGTCAAATCTATATTGGTTATACATATACATACATATAATCACGCGTTTATAAGAGGTGTTTAAAGAGGTGGGCCGAGCGTAAACGACCTAAACAAAGGTCGTTCCGCCACGTCTGACCAAGTTTTGAGGGTTATTTAAGATAGATTTGTAGGTTTATTGCAGATTGTCAGCCCATTGCTTAAACTACAATATACTGAAACCCTCGAATCCCTTAGCTGGTTTTTACAGCATGCCCGGGAAGAAATACAGCTGGCACATTCTATGTTTTTCTATCGCTCCCAGGCCAGTATAGAAGAAATAATTGAAATAATAAATTGGTAATAAACGAATTTAATAAGTCAGATGCCCCAAAAAACCAATATCACGGCCGATAACAGAAATATATAGCACAATACATAATTCGCAATCGAAACCGAGAATCCATTACGGCACCGATGGCGTGTACGATTTCTTTTTTGTATGAAAACCCTCCCAAGGGCCGGTAATGGAGAAAGTTTTTCCTCCGCGTAATTGTAAGGGCCGATGCAGGGTCATAAATAACCACAGTCGTAGCCCTCAGCCCTCTGATTGAACTTGCTAATGAATGAAGGACAAGAAATTTCCAAATCGAAACCCTGCTATTTCTTTCAGGGGAGGCTTCGGCTGTTACCGTGAAAAATGAGCCAAGTTTTTACGACCACCAGTTTATGCTCGAATTTCTTCCACTCGCACCTAAAAAGTCAATACAAAGTTACAGATTAGCTAATTTTTCAAGTTCGGTAAAAAGGCTATTTGAGGGAGGCATCAATAAAAGAACGAAATTGTATTTTTACGGACGGAATTTTACTTTCGTATTTTACCACTTTCTTGAGTTATTGCTCAGCAAAAGAGGTTCTACGTAATATTTATTTTGTTTCTAAGGCTCGTTTTTGTAAAGCGATCTCAAGATTGAGAACAATAATAAGTATGGATTTGACAGGCTATATTGTACTAAGCCACGAGCGACGATGCTCTTCTCGCATAGGCACTGCTTGAATCATCTGTCAAGATGAAAAAGGCCTAATGATGATGATGATTGTACTAAAATGACATTTCTGATACGAACTCAAACTATCTGTCAGTCTCAAGTGCTGTTTATCAATACGAGCCTAAGTTACGGGATATAGGCGTGATATGATGTTTATCTTTATTCATTTCATGTTTCGATTTGTAGCGACCCCGGAAATCACAATTTCCGCAACCAAAACTCGTATAAAAATCTGTTACTTCCCCACGCGATGTAGTTATCAATAATTCCGTTCAAGATATGCATTAAAAAAACCGGCGGGCCGATATCAAAGACCGTGTTTTGCTAACAAAGTGAGATCGTGAGCGGGGTGCCAATGAGACGATCCAACCCTTGTTTTTCTTGGCAACTCACTCGGGTACTGAAATAGTGACCGAAAGGTCCGAGGTCTGGGGTTTGCAGCTTTGGAAATTATATTTTTGTCACTGGTTTACGTACTACCTATTTTGTAGGCTTCTTGTTTTTCTTGGCTACCCTGAATTGTGAGTTATTTTCAAGGCGAGCCATAAAAAGGACGAATGTGTTTTTTCTTACTTAAAAATAAGTTACACAATCGCGCCTCTTAAGGCGACGACGGTTAACAAACTGACTCGATAAAAAGAAAGCAAACTTTGTTTTCTACTCAATATACCTAAGTATATTTTTTCTAATCTACCAAAGAACACTTACATGCAGTAGAACCAGCCATGACAAAAAATCCAACAAGTTTTCCGTCACAGGATCCCAAGATTAATTCTTGGTAGGTCCTGAAACGGGCCGCTTATAATGAAGTCCAGTAGGATCACGTGCACAAAGGCCTGTCAGCGTCAGAGGCAGCGGCCCGGCAGAACAGGTAAATTAATCCGATGCAATTTTATCTAGTCTTCCTAGTACGCGGTGGCTGTGCTACAATGGTCATATGATTTATGACGCTCTTTTTCCTTGATATTTTGATATAAAGAAGTCCAGTTGGATCTCGTTTACAAAGGCCTGTCAGCGTCAGAGGCAGCGGGCTGGCTGAACAGGTAAAAATTATCCGATGCAATTAATATAGTCTACCTACTAGTTGGTACGGGGAGGCTGTGCTACAATGGTCACAGGATTCATGACGTTTTTTCTCTTTAGTAAGTAAGATATTTTCATATTATGAAGTCCAGTTGGATCTCGTGTACAACAGTCTGTCAGCGTCAGGGACAGCGGGCCGGCTGAACATTTAAATGAATCCTATGTAATTTTATCTAGTCTTCTTATTTGGTAAGGGGTGGCTGTACTTAAATGGTCATAGGATTGATTCATGAAGTTATTTTTCTTTTCTAAGTTAGGTATTTTCATATAATGAAGTCCAGTTGGATCACACGCACAAAGGCCTATCACCGTCAGGGACAGCGGCCCGTATGAACAGGGAAATTAATCCGATGCAGTTTTATCTAGTCTTCCTAGTACTGGGTGGCTGTGCTCACAGGATATCGAAGAGTTATTTTTCGGTTAATTATTTTCTTATAATGAATTTGTATGAGCAGCGTTATAAATAGGGCAGGTGTTCCGGTTTAGGCCATTTTAAGATCATTTTGGTCACTTGATATTTTAGTTAATTTGTAATAAGATTAACTATTCAAGTAGTTTTTTGTAGAATTTATGAATTAGTACATTTGTACGAATTGTAATACTACTTGCACTTATAGAAATATCTATACAATAATTTGAAAACAAAGTGGCCAAAAAAACTACACTGGTCAGAACCGGGATACCTGCCCTACCGGGTGTAAGGAACAGCCGCGTCCCGCAAACTGATAGAGGTTGCTCAGTCAACGAAACTTAACAACTTTCTTTCACCAAGAAATTATTTCAGGACATATATTTTTTTTAACTGTTACATACAAAATCTCGATCAGTTAATTTTTATGGAAAATCATTGTATGTTCCTTTCCTGAAAAAATATCCTAGTAGTAACTAGTTGTTCAGTTTCGTTGACTGAGCTACCCCTATCAGTTCTCTGTCCCTTACACCCCGTACAGAAAAAAATAAACATTCTCTTGATTCTGTCAAAGTCAAATCATTTATTTCCAAATAGATTCCTTAGAACACTTTTAGAAATCACAAGCGAGTCTATTACAAAGAAAATTATATCTGTGTCACAAAATAAAATAAAACTATATCACAATGAAGAAGAAGCATGAGAAACTCGCACTTTGCGCCCCACCCTTCGTTTTATCTTATTCTTACTTTTGTCCTTCTTTTTGTTCAAAATAGGGTTTGTGACCGCAATGTGTGCCAATTTCTTAGGCTTCACTGAAATATCAAAGCTCCAGACATCTTTGTCATTAGTATAGTCATCTAATTTATAATAGGTTTTCCGACATAATGTGTTTTTAATAGTATCTTTAAATTGATTTTCTGACAAATTTAATATAAGGTTAGGTATTTTGTTATAGTATTGTATACTTAGACCTAAAAATGTTTTTTTAACTTTAACTAACCTAAACGGGGGTTGGTCAATTTTATTTTTGCTTCTAAGGTTCCAGTTATGCCTGTCACCATTTTTGGTAAAGCTATGAATATTTTTCCTTGCATACATAATATTTTCATATATAAATTGACATGGTACAGTTAAAATATTTATCTCTTTGAACAATTCTCTTAGGGAATCACTACATCTGAGTTTGTAAATTGCTCTAATATAATGCCCGTTTTGTCACTGTCACTGTAGAAGCCCCAGGATATGTATGTTTAATTGGCTGTACTAGTATATCCGTTGTCCTTTTGTAATGTGATGAGCACAGCAAGGGTTGGTTCCTGATTGAAATTCAAATGTTGCTCGCTCGATCGGACCGGGGTAGTATTGAAACCCAATGATGGGTGATTGGACGGTTATTAGGAAGGTATTTTGATAAATAATAAATAATATTATGATGAATGAATTAAGCTGAGTGACTTGGATGTTGTACACAAACTTGTGTACTTACATAACATCCATACATAACGTCACGCCTCTTTCCCGGAGGGGTAGGCAGAGATCACATCCCTCCACTTGCTACGGTCCTTGCAAAATTCTTTCGCTTCATCTACATTCATCAATATTTTCATGAAAGATCGTCGGTTTAGGGTACTCCTGACCTGACCTTTCTCTAGAACGTCCCTGATTTGGTCGCGGTACGTTCGTCGAGGTCTTCCCCTTCCAACGTTCCCACTCACACTTGCCATATCTGTTTACTTAATCTGCTTTCATCCATCCTCTCAACATGACCAAACCACCTTGTGTACTTGGGTTCACAAATAAGCGATGATAGTAACTGCGATCAACAGTTCATTAGAAGAGCCCAGATATCAAAAGCTGCGGTGAAGAACAGAGGTATCAACCGCAAAACAAAGATTAGGCTAATGTGCGTACAAATTTTCTCGATCTTTTTATACGCCGCAGCAGAAACCTGGACATTGAAAGCCCGAACCCTCAAAACGGTAGACGAATTCGAGATGTGGTTATTTTGAAAAATGCTCCAAATATCCTGGATTAAACGTCGCATCAAAATCCGGCTCTCTACGCTACTCTACAGATAGCAAGTCCTTGCATTCTTCGGTCATACGTTCAGGAGAAGTGGGGAAAACCTAGAAGAATTTATCATCACTGGCCTTATAAAAGGAAAGATGAGCAGAGAACACCGTTTCCGAGATTACCAAAGAGAAACTACAGGCCAAAATCCACCGTGCTCAAGATAGAGCGGCCTGGATAAGTGTGGTGGCGCGAGTGGCGTCCCACAGTTGTCACATCCCTCAGCCAGTGGTTACGACTAAGAAAAAGAAGAATAAGAAGATGAATGAATAAAAGATAAACCTATGGAGATGTGTTAGCGGATCTAGATGTGTTATACTGTGGTGGGATCTGATTCTAACGTATGACAAATCTATCATATATGTTACAAAAGCAAGTCATATTTGACATCATGTTGTGTGTATGTATTTGTAGCAAATTATTTATATATAATTATTCAAATATATCGAATAGCATCGCATCAAATACAATTAATACTCAAAACACTATGCTAGTCTTAATACAATAAAAAATAAAGAAGCTCGGGTACAACGATTACCAAAACAAAATAATAGTATTAAATACTAGCTTCCTGTCAGCGGTGTCACCCGCTGTTAAATAAGTTTTCCCGTGGGAATGGTCCATTTTCCCGAGATAAAAAGTCATCCATGTTGCTCAAAGTAAACGAAATTTCAAATGGAAAAGAATGTTTGAAATAGCCTAGTAGTTTTTGAGTTTATTCATTACATAAACACAAAAATCCAAAGAAAGAACAAATTTTTCCTCTTTATAATAATGGTATAGAATATTAGTACCCTTAACGAGGGGACAGTACTTTCACCCTAAACCACAATCTTTATATCAACTAATTTGTCGTACAATACTTAGTTTGCCATAAGAAGCGGCCATCTTTGTTCGCGACAAAAATATTGCCCAACTAAGGCAATAACGAGGCTGTTAGTTGCGAGTTGGGCGAAGTTGGTCGGTTTCCCCGAACTATTGGGCGTTTTTCCACTAGACGGCAACCGCAACGGCAAGGTATCAAGGAAGAGCAAATGTGTATGAAAATCAATGGATTATAATATGATGGAACGCTTTTCCAATTGCCACCACGGCAACGACACTGAATTGATTCATTCCCACCGGTATGGTCTGTGTTTTGTATATAACGCGTGTGTGTGTGGAACTATCGATGGACGATATCGTCGACAATATTACCATCCTAGGGGAACAGAAACACGGTATCGTGACGATATCGTTATCCGTTGTCGTACCGCCTAGTGGAAAAACAACTATTCCTAACTATTTTTGTCCGTCATAATAGCCCAAGTTTCGGCCGGGCAATCTGCTTCCATTCTCGACGGTGACACTGTTTATTCTATCGTTTATCGCTGGAAAAACAGACAGTTTGCAGTTTCTGATTTAGGTTCCAAGTTCTGGGAAGTGAGCGGTCAAGTATTTCGCAAGTTAACAACTACGGGTAGCTCAGTCGGTAAAGCAAGATCAAGATAGCAGGCATCTCTACTCATGTTCAATTTATTTGTTCCTTTTTTGCTTATATTGGATGCAGTCACTAAAATGTTCGATCTTACTTGATAATATTTTTAAAAACACCAAAGAAATTTACTGCTATTTTGGGCTCGATTCCAGATTTGCCGGCTAAAACTAAAATTAAAATCTATCTGTCACTTTCAGACTAAAAACACTAGAAAAGGACAGGAGATCTATTCTTTCCGGTTTTTGATTTATAGTCTGTGGTTTTTGATTTATAGTCATATGATATGGTGGATAAAATTGACAGAAATACTGAGGAAACGTGCAAAAGCGCGTCAAAATCTAGCGTGTCAAACAATAGAGTATAAATCGCCTGTCATTTTTCAATTTTATTATTTTGAAAGTGACAGATAGATTTTAATTTGAGTTTTAGCCGGTGGAATCTAGAATCTGCAAAATGTCTGCGTAAATTCAAACTAACTCCTAAAAGCGACATGCTTAGTACTTAAGTCTCAAGTATCCTCTTGTGTATGTCCCGCCGTAAACACTCCTCTTTCCCGCTCATATCCTTAAACTGACTTTTACTTCCTGTAATCCACGAAGACGTTCCATGGCTGGCAACCCCATACACTGCATTCCATACAATTGAACTTCAAAGTTATTGCATCGGGGCTTGGACATTGTTGTGCTCGTAAAGGAAGCGCAATCCAAATTGATAGCTCTGAGATGGGTTGCCAGATGTGGAAGATGACTTGGACGTGTATTTACATTCACAGTTTTATAGCAAAATTTATGAGATTTGGGTCACAACCTAAACGTAAATACTCTGCCGCTTCTTTCTGATCTGTGGAGTCAGATGATTCTGTTTGTGAAGACTAGTACTTACTAATGCTTATCTTCGCCTAGCTTTTATGAAAAAAAAACTTGTTAATTCTTCCCTGCTGGACTGGAAGTAAGAGAAAAACATAGAATGTGCCAGCTGCATTTCCTCCAGAGCATGCTGTAAAAACCAGCTATGGGGTCTGAGGGTTTCAGTATATTGTAATTTAGGCGAGTATATCTTAAATGACCTTCGACACTTTGTCAGACGTGGCGGAACGACCTTTGTTTGAATCGTTGACGCTCATTAGGGATAAAGGCGTGATTATATGTATGTATGTTAATTCTTTATGAATGATCGACGGGTGAGTCAAATTATGTAAAGAACTCTAATAATTTTTCGTTCAGATTGTTATTTACAAAACATGATTTTCTTTCAGTATCTGGCAGCCCTCTACCGCGAAGCCTTCAACAATCCCAGATATCATGTCCAGCGGAGGATTGGAATCGATTCCATTTCCTATTATTGGAAGGTCTTTAAAACCGTTTAAAGTCCATCTAAAATTTCCCGATCGGTCGACCGTCCACTCGGGACTATTTCTGTAATGTAATGCTATGAAAAGTTTTCTAGGTTCAACGAGCGGTAACAGTAGGAGCTGGGAAAGGTTTGGATAGTTTGAAATAGAATCGTTTCTAACCATTTTCCCGGAATCGCCATTTTATGGTTATTGTCCCTAGAAAATTTTATCCTTTATTTTCCTTCATAATTACTTGTTGATATAGGAAATCCTACTTTGAAATTAAGTTTTTATTTTAACAAATTATATTGAATTTAAATGAGAAGTCAGTAAAGATACAAGTAATTTAAAAAGTTCAAAAAACCCTACTGCTTCGAATACACAGTGAAACTAAAATAAAACAAAGTAAAACTTTAAATCGTTAAAGATCTTAAACAATTGTTCAAAACGAAAAATTACATGAGAAAACTCGAATTGATTTTCAAATACCTATTCAATAATATCCCACTTGGCATGGTGCATCGACTTTATTTTTTCTCATTTTCAGAAAAGCGTCTAATTGTCGCCATATAGATTTTGAAAAAATCATGGCTTCAGTGACACTTGCACGGTTAAGACAAATAGATTGACGTAAGAATCTTTAAAATCGGCCTCCGCGTTTGGTCCCTAGAGCGTCACAGAGGATCAAACATACATACATAGGTACATATGTAGATAGGCTGATAAACACATCCCACTTTGCGTTGCGCAGTCGGGTAAAAAGCTTCTAAGCTTAACTGAAGATTCGCAACCTAACCGCCGTCTACTGGACTTTCCCACTGGTGGGAACTGCCTCCGTGGTCTAGTGGCTAGTGCCATGGATCTAGTGATCCTGGGTTCGATTCCCAGGGGGGAAATACAAAGTTGATATTTGAGAATTTATCACTTTGTGAATTTTTCCCCAGTTTCGTTAGGATATTGCAGGCCGAATCACAGAAATGATTTCGTGCTTCGGAGGGCACGTTAAGCCGTCGGTCCCGGTCGCTGTCTTTGATAGTGGTCGTTAATTAAAACCATGTCAGGGGCCTGATAGTTGTGCTACTAGGCGGATTAAAAACTCTGACACCAGGGTTCATCGGGTCGATAGACTTGATACCCACTCGACAGAAGAAGACTGGTAGGTACACGCGTAATTCAGGTACTAGTGGATAAAAAGAAAAACCGTTGAAGACCCACTGCACAAGGTGTACAAGCAGTGTTATTGTAGACAAATAAGTCACTCTACAAAAAGCCCGCTAGTCCCTTTGTATCAGCTATCCAAGTAGAAACCTTTGATTTATAACTGCTGTATCCTGCGCGACCCACGTCACTCAATTTGCGCGATAAATAATCGTTGTTGGCGACAACTGGCGTTCAGGATATTTGCAGCTGTGTCCTGAATATAGACGAGGCCTGGGGAAGCGAGGAATCGGTTTGGGGGAAGTAAGTTTATTTGAAGAAAAAGTTTGAACTTTACATGGAAAGAATATTGAAATCTATAGTAAAGATAAATGAGAATATACCGGGTGTAAGGGACAGTATCCCGAAAACTAATAGGGGTTGCTCAGTCAATGAAACTGAACAACATTTACCAGAAAATTCTTTCAGGAGATAAAAATAAAGGATTTTTCCATACAAAATGACCACATTTATCAGACAGTTTGTCTGGAAAAGCATTTTTTTATTTATTTTCCTGGTGATAGTTGTTCAGTTTCTTTGACTGAGTAACTCCTACCCGTTTGCGGGACGCTGTCCCTTACATCCTGTATCCCGGAACAAACAACTTTTTAAACTAAATTCATGCAGGAAATAAAATATAATTGACACCCCATACAAATTGTTTGATCGAGGCACTGAATAATAGTAGTTCACTGGATCAAGAGGGGAAAGTCATTTTTTTTTTTCAATTTCTGAAATAATGTCCTAGCGAAAGTTTTTCAGATTCGTTGACTGAGCAACCCCTATCAGTTTGCACACACAGGCGTCATTGCGTCATTGCGCGCAAGATTGCGCTCAACTCGCTGTCAATGCTTTTCGCATTGCCTACAACACACATGCGTCACCTTACGCTCTACGCGCGCGTACGGATGACGCAGAGGGATGCACCGACGTAGAGTTTATGGCTACGCGCGCGTAGCGCGTAAGCTGACGCATGTGTACTGTAGGCAAAGAAAAAAGCATTGTCAGCGTGTTGAGCAGAACCTTGCGCGCAGTAAGTGACGCCTGTGTTTTGCTGTCCTTAGACTCGGTGTATTATCTTGATTTATGATGAGACACCTACATTGGGTATGTAGAAATCTAATTTTATCTATTCCTACAGAAAGACGCCAAAAATATTTCTCTACCAATATAGCAGATAAAACGAAACATCTTAAACTCGTTTTCAGCATTCCTTCAATATATCTTCAGCTCGCGCTGGAGGTAATGGCAAAATAATTACTCATTTGCCGAGAACCACCAACTAATGGGAAAAACATTTCCAACGTTCTTGTAGCTACGTATCATCGGGGTTTTTTCTTCATTATCACTTCTGTTTTCCTTAATCAATGCCATCCGTGTTACCTGAGGTAATCTGCGAATCTTCGCGTGTTCCGGACCTTTCATAATTAGTTGTGTTATTCTGTCCCTCATTACCAGAAATAGTTTTTCTCTGATTTCTGCACAAAGGAGAATGTGTTGAATTTTCTGCGCTACAATTATATGGTAATTGGTAATTATGGGTAGAAACAAAAGCTGTTAATTACTAACAGGAAACTTCTGAAACTACCTTCATTGCATAACATTTAACTCCTTTTGAGTGGCATAAAATTTACCTCCGAGCACTTGCAACACGTAAGTTAAGTGTAAAACACAAAAATGCAATGTTATATTAAAACTACCATAATTAGTTTACCTTAGAGTTGTGTTTCATCAACGAGATCTTCTTAAAAATAGCCCTCAATTTAAAAAGTTCATTAGCACTACTGCATTCATATAATTAGTGTAAAAAATACATCACGTTACCAATCAAAATCCAACTGTAAAAAATATTATGTTGACAATAGGCTCGATTCTAGATCCACAGGCTAAAACTAAAATTAAAATCTATCTGTCACTTTCGAAATAATGAAATTGAAAAAGGACAGGCGATTGATACTCTATGGTTTTACACTTTGTCCGCTAGATTTTGAAGCGTTTTTGCAAGTTTCCCCAGTATTTCTGCCAATTTTATTCGCCATATCATATGACGGCGGATAATAATGACAGATAACGCATAAAACCACCGACTCTAAATCAAAAAACGGAGAGAATAGATCTCCTGTCCTTTTCCAATGTTTTTAGTCTGAAAGTGACAAATTGATTTTAATTTTAATTTTAGCCGGCAAATTTACAATCGAGCCCAATTTGAAACCAAAAAATAAACACCTTTCTATATGCAAGGCTGCCCGTAAATCTCAAACTACGTTAACGAATTTTCTTTAAAGAGAGTTGTATAAAGTTCGTAGACTTGGTCAGGTTATCCGGGAATCCTGCCGCCCAGCCTTCAACAGTCGACGGACTATTTTTCTTACTCACAACTTCTACCAAGAAAGTTGGACATGGCTGGAATGGTTGCTTATTTATTTAGTATTTTAATGGTGGGAAAGTTACACTTTTTGTTAATATTTTATGCTGTACTTCAGGTTGGCTATTAGCTTGCCAACTATTTTCTGTAACTAGTGTCACCTGTAGCGTAACAAGTATATCTAGATTAAATCCTGGATTTAAGAAAATTAACACGGGAAAACACTTTATTCCCTCGGAAAACGCATTTAATGCGGGATAAACCGCGGACGAAAGCTAGTGTGTGATAAGTATTTTTATGTAGTAAAAGGTTACGTTACGGTTTGGAAATTAAAAAAAAATAGCCGCGGACAGGATTTGAAATAACTCTGTGAAAGAAAAATCCTCAAATATACGAAATTAAAAGTTAGATAATCATCGAATGGTCATCGACCAGTGACATCGACACACATTGCAAAGAACGCTTTGAATTTAATAAAAAGATTTTATTTCTCTCGTATATTTTTGATTAAAAAGTGGATTCAATCGAAGTTGCCAGTAACACAAAGTGAAAGAGCGCTCTGTGAGCACACCTCAAGCAAACACGACTGCGGGTTGAACCTACACAGCTGTACTGCACAAACAATGGGTGCATAGTAGTGCATATACAACTTTCCTATATCCAATACTACTAAAACTACACCACGCTTTATATCTACCAGGTGAAAGGGACAGCGTTCCGCAAACTGATAGGGGTTGCTGAATAACTATCAGCAGGTTCTTTTTTACAGTAATGGAAAAAAATATGGTATTTTCATACAAATTGTCTGAATAATTTCTTCCATGCTGGACTGGGAGCGGGAGAAAAACATAGAATGTTCCAGCTGCCCTTCCTTCCGGGCATGCTGTAGAAGTCAGCAAAAGGGACTCGAGGGTTATAGTGTATTGTAATTTACGCGATGGGCTGACAACCTGTCATTGTAGCAATACAAATTACAATCTAAAATTGCCCTCAATTTTTGTAAGACGTGGCGGAAGCGCGAGGCGTTTAACGCTCTGCCTACCCCGTAAGGGATAAAGGCGTGATTTTATGTATGTATGTATGTTGTCTGAATAAGGTCAACATTTTGTATGGAAAAGCCTTTTTTTTCACTTCCTGAAACATAATCCTGCTGATAGTTGTTCAGTGTCGTTGACTGAGCAACCCCTATCAGTTTGCGTTCACAAGGTGCTGGAAAATAAGGTGTAAAAAAATTGCTGACAAGAAGAACCCCATAAAAGAAAAAAAATGGCTCTCCCGTACAAATGGAGCCAGCATTAGAAATTTTATATTAGGTAACTTTTTTACCCTGAGGCAGCTAGTTCATTGCCTAGCGGTCTTTACACAAACTACTTTGAGAATATTTAGTAGAATCAAAATGGTCTTATTTTTAAAAAACGATTGTGTGTAAAAATAGCCTAAAATTAAAATTGCTTTCTATTTTTTGTATTTGGAGAGTATTTTCAAAGCAAACCTAATTAGAAGCATAAATATGATGCTTTTGGTCATGTGTACAGAGTTTGGTTAAGTTTGGTTTTCCTGTTTAGGAAAAAAAGCGAAACTACGTTTGTGTGGGATTTCGCTACTCCGACAATTTGTACACTCTACAACGTTTCATATCATACATACATACATCTAATCACTCCTTTATTCCTAATGGGGTAGGCAGAGCGTAAACGACCTTAACTTAGGTCGTTCCGCCACGTCTGACAAAGTCTTGAGGGTAATTTAAGATAAATTTGTTGTTCTATTGCTGTAGTGACAGGTTGTCAGCCCATCACCTAAATTGCAATATACTGAGACCCTCGGATCCCTTAGCTGGTTTTTACTGCATACCCAAGAGGAAATGCAGCTGGTTCATTTTATATTTTTTTCTCATTCTCATCAGGCCAGCATGGAACTCATTGTTAGTGTACCTACAACAAACTTAAGTATACTTGTCACTATAGATTGGTATTGATGGTTATAATTAGGTATACCATATCACTCATGAGAGCATTTGCAATCAATCCAGTAATAGCAGTAATTAATTGAATTTGACACAACACGTACCTGATAAGGCAATTCAATTGATTGAATTAGATACTCGATATTACATCAATTATCCATTACATTAATTCCATTATGAGAGAGTCATTGTAAGCATAATGCTTCAGTTAGATCCTTAACCAGAAAATCCCGTATTAGAAGAAAAAAAAACACTTATTGTCTCTTTCGTATTTATGAAGTGATATCAAACTTGAGAGCAATATTAAGTATGGATTTGACAGGCCAGTTTGTATTGAAATGACATTTCTGATACGAACTCAAACTCGCTGATTATAAATACGGCCCTTAGACCTAGTAAATATCTAGAAAGCATGATTTTTTAAATATAACGAGGAGCTTCACCATGTCCATCCATAAAAAAACAAAAATCATTTTGTAAGGATGTACTTACAAGTTTCCTAGGCAGATAAGCTGCTCCTAAGCTCTATGATTTTCTCATCACTCCCAGAATATCATAGAATTATAATGAGGTATAATTAGATACAAGCATAATATTTATCTTACGACCTTTACTGGACGAATCCCTTTTACTCTCAAATTTATTCTATGTTAGGTAAACATTTAGGGTGATCCTAGACCAGACTGGGGACAGCTAAAGGGAAAGGGATTAAAGGCATCCATCAAAACTTAACAAACATATGTTAACGGGCGTGTAATAGCTCATTCCCCCTGTAACATTAATTCGGACTTTACTAGCTGGTACAAGGAGCTATGAAAAGAAAATAAACCTGGAAGTGATTTAAAAAAAAATAGAATGTACCACCTGCTTGTATCCCCGGCATGCTGTAAAAGCAGGAAAAGGATTCTATACGTAGGTGGTTTCATTGTAATGTAATTCAGGCTATTGGCTGACAAATTCTCACGACAAAAAATACAGACCTATCTGAAATGCCCTCAAAATTTGTCAGACATGGCCTTTTTAGTTTGTTGGTGTTCTGCCTACCCCATAAGGGATAAGAGTGTGATAAAATAAATGTATGGATCCATCAAAACTTAACAAACGGTAAATTAAAGGTCGCGTAATAGCTCATTCCCCTTGTTACATTAATTCGGACTTTACTAGCTGGTACGGGGAGGTACGAATCGAATCTAAGTTTGGTGATTCCAAAAGCTTGAGGTTTAAGAGAGAGAGTTTCTTCCATGCTGACCTGGGAGCGAGAGAAAAACATAGAATGTGCCAGCTGCATTTCCTCCCGGGCATGCTGTAAAAAACAGCTAAGGGATCTGAGGGTTTCAGTATATTGTAATTTAGGCGATGGGCTGACAACCTGTCACTACAGCAATATACCTACAAATCGATCTTAAAATAACCCTCAAAACTTTGTCAGACGTGGCGGAACGACCTTTGTTTAGGTCGTTTACGCTCTGCCTACCCCATTAGGGATAAAGGCGTGATTATATGTATGTATGTATGTTTAAGAGAGAATTTTCTTTGATTATCTTGGGGGTGCATGCTCTTAGAGTAGATAAGTAGAGGTACGGTACCTATTACCTTTTACTCTTGATAGAATTGGGTACGGAGGAATCTGGAAACTGATTTATAAGTAAGTACGCTGCAGAACCTTTAACTTACTTGGTGTTATCTAGAGATTGTGTAGTGGGGTGGTATGAAATCCACCTCCTATTGTTCCGATGCGACCACTGTCTGCGACCTATAGCATCAGAAGCGTCAAGCTCTTTGCCGATTGCATCCTCTTCTTCTATCGTATCGATGACAAGATAACAACAAGACAAGACCTTGTCTTTATTTTCTTTAATTTTCGCTAGCCCAATAGTCCACAACCCTGACTGCGTTATCGGTTGCCTGCAGCAAGTGGATGGAGTAAACTATCAAATGGGACATGGTCTGTGGTTCTACTCCGCATTTGCATCGAAGCTCGTAATCTTGTGTGAATCCCCACCTGAAACGATTATCTTTGCATCTACCTCTACACGCACACGCGCGCGCACACACATACACACTCTAAACATCCAACTGAACATACCAAAGCTTTGTTATTGTGATGTAAGTAGGTATTTTTGTATTCTTTTCCATTTATTGTAGTTAAATTTGTTGTTTTCTTCAATATATTGATGTGGTAAGGAAGAGCGGTGTCTCTCAACACAGGTGTTAAGCTTAAAGAGGAACATCGGCATATTTGTCAAATTTAAATGTATTAGAAGGAAATAAACATATATATTTTTTTTATTTGTTATTATATTATTACCTCTACATCAACTCGAGCATAGACTCAACTCAAAAGCAAAATTAAAATAAATACTTAGGTATATTGATGATATGATAATATGTATTGATGCAAAATAACCAGCAAAATACCTCATTGTTACTCACACACAGTCCACTCCAAGATTCCAAAATTCCTGGTCTTATGTCAGGGTTCGTCGGAACGGCCTTAATTTACCGGGGCCGGTGCCACGTGACCTCCGGACATGTTAACCTGCGATCCAGGTTAAAAATAAAAAAAAAAACCTCTATCTCTATCACTATTCCTTACCAAAGTAGCCTTAAGCTACAAGATATCTCCTTCTTATCTACAGACCGCATGTTAGGGTCCGTCGCGACATGTTTATTTTTAACGTAGATCGAATCTTCTATCTCTATCGCTATTCCTTACTAGACCAGCCTAAAGGTACAAGATACCACCTCCTTACTCACATAGTCTGCTCCTAGTCTTGCGTCAGGGCTAGTCGCCACGGCCCTTCATTTTCCGCGGCCGGCGCCGCGCGACGTCCGGACATGTTTATTTTTCATTTCCGCTGGGCCGAACCCTCCGGCTCGTGGGCCCGCCGGCCCCTCGTGAGTGATGTCCAAAATGTAGATGGCAGCGGAGTATGAGAAAAATAGTTTTTTTTTTGACTGGGTGCATCCAGTTTCTTAGGCCCGTATATATATAATCAGCTCTTGAGACTGCATGCAAGTTTGAATTCGTATCTGAAATGTCATTACAATACAAACCGATCTCTCAAATCAAAACTAAAGATTGCTCTCAATCTTCAGATCGCTTTATAAATACGACCCTTAATCGTTGACATCGATGTAAGATAAAATGAGCAATTATCACCAGGAAAAAGAAACATTTAATATCATAGCCACTCACGACCACTATCGCCGTAGCTCATATCATCATTATCTTAGCCCGTAGCTTCATTATATTAGCTCGTATATCATGTCAGAGGCCTATAATAGCTGTGCTACTAGGCGGTTTGAAAACTCTGACACCAGGGTTCTTCAGGTTGTTGTGACTCGAGAATCCACTCGCTAAGAAGAAGATTAGCTCGTAGCGTCATAATCGTATCTCGTTGCGTCATAACTTAGCATCATTTTCGTACCTCGTAGCACTTTTTTGTAGCTTTTAGAACCTTTTGTGACGTAGTGACACTATGAGTTTCGTAGAATCTATGAAAATCTCTTCTGTATTTCTTGTAACTTGAACCAAACAAGAACACCAGTGCAGCGAGCCAGATTGTAGAACTATGTAGAGATGGAATGGACCAGAATAATATTTAATTAAGGCCGGCAGGTCACTCCTTTATTAAAATGTTGTTTTGGGGGCTTGCTGTTATAAAAAGAACAAATGTTTTACTTAAGTACCCATCTACCCATTAATTACCCAATAAAAATGTATGAGGTCATCATTAATTAAACTTAATATATCTCAATATTTTGCAAGTGCTTCGCTCTTGTGAGCTTAGCTTGTTTGAATCGGAACAGAATCCATCTCTTTAGGAGCAGTCGCTAATCATGATCTCCGCAGAGTTGCAAACCAACTGTAATGCGGACAATTCTGCATCTGATGAGTCGAAATGAAGACGAAACAGTTGTCAACAAACGACGAACCGATGCGTTTCGTTATCTCTCACAGTCATCACAAAGGCCAAAGTGACTTAATACTATCTCAATATTTTGGTTATCATAGGTACTTTATTTTTTTTTAAAACAGAGGTATCCCTTAAGTGCACCTATCGTAGAAGTGTACGGTGTACCTAACAAGCCTATTCCAGTAGAACGCTTTTCACCCTACTGCTTTCAAGGAAACCACTCAAACTTATGGAGGTTGGAACAGTTATGTATACTTTACTTGTACATTGACACATTCACTGCTTCTTCTATTGACCAAGCTTGGTAGACGCGTCTTTAAAAATAAAGACTTTTATCAACCTCCCATAAACAATTACTTATAAGAATAGTTTTCGTGAGAGTTATTTTTTATTAAGGTGACGATACGTCTAGCCAAGTAGCGCCCCCGTTAGTAATAAAAACATAATTCACTAAAAACGCGGTATTTCGAATGACCGGTCCGACAGAATCAAGTTACAGTAATTAAGATAATTTAGATCCTTATAAATCAGCGATTCATAGTTCGTTGTAGTAACAGGAAGAAAAACTGCCGTTGTGGCCGTTATTCGCATAAGTTCGTATAAGGTTCTAAATTATCTTAATTACTATAACTTGAATCTGTTGGGTCGGTTTTACGATTCACTGTGTGTTTAGTGTTTTTTGCCACTTGGCTAGTGTTGTCACCCTAGACCTAGACTAGGCTAACAAAAGGTGATTTAGACAGATTTGACGACGGGTCGAACTCACCTAGAAGCCTCAAAGGCGCTAAGGGGTACCAAACCCAAACGAAACACAGCAACAACACAGCAAGCTTCTTAGCATTATGTTGTTATTTTTACGGGTTATATCTGGGTGATCAGAAAGCTAGTATTGTATAAAAAATGTAGGTAGCGTGTATACATATATGTAAATGTGTGCTAGCTAGCGATGAAAAATTACGTAATTACCTATACGAAAAACGCCAGTAAAATACGGGAATTTTACGGTCATTTATATAGATTACGGTAAAATTACCGGCAACTTGTGACGTTTTAAGAGAAACTTTTACGAAGTAAAAACTCGATTATTAAGAGAAAAACTGTTCAGTGTTTAGAAAAGTTATTCAGTTTTAAGATAAGGTGTTTAATTATTTATTTAAGAAATTATTGAACACAAAATTATCATAAAAAACAGGACATACAAAGACATAACAGACACTGCTTATTTAAAAAAAAAAAACATTTCTTACAACCTACAGAAGTGATTTTTTTTAATGATACGCGGATAAAACGTGCACAAAATTTTAAACCTACTAATAGAATGATACTACTGTAAAATACTTATATAATGTAAATCTATTACATACCTAAATATAAACAAGATAAAAATAAATACCTGCATTTATGTACATAATCAGAAATCAATATTTATTTATTTATATAGTGTTCATATTTGATAAAAGTAGTTCAGTTTTAATAAAAGCTGTTCAGTTTCAAATTAAATTGTTCAATTATGAGAAATGTTGTTCAGTTTGATAAAAGTAGTTCAGTGTGAGAAAAGTTGTTCAGTTCCGAGAAAATTCTTTTAGTTTGAGAAAAGTTATTCAGTTTAACGTTATCTTATCACTAGGTATCATACCCTGGGTATGTATGTAAACACAATGCTGTAATAATATTTTCAAGTAGTCCTGTAATACGTTTTTTAATCAATATTACCGTATTCTACGGTAAAATAAATTATTAGACGGCATAATTTTATAGCGGCACATCTCTAGTGTTAACTACAGCGTGTGATGTAGATAGCGTGTATTATTGTATTGTGTGCTATATCGTGTGAAAATTCATCATGTTGTTTCAGTGGCAGGGGTCCCTTACATGTTTATTTGGACGCATGTTGCGTTACTTCTGTTTTGTTTCAACACTGCCCTTCGTAGGGGAGTGATTAAATGATATATCTAGGTATCTATTTTAGTTCTGCATTAACAGTGACACACTACGACAGAAATATTTAACGGTATGAATAGGCGGTATGGCGAAAAGCTTTAGCCTGTCTCAATTACAAAATGGGACGAAAATAAAAAAAAAATAACAGTCACATAAAAGAAAAGCGAGCTTATGACAACACATTTTTTTTAATATGACTTTTCCATGCTGGACTGCGAGGGAGAGAAAAACAAATGTTGAATGTGCCAGCTGCATTTCCTCCCGGGCATGCAGTAATAATCAGCTAAGGGATCCGAATCCGAGGGTACTGTATATTACAATTTAGGCGATGTGCTGACAACCTGTCACTACACCATATAACTACAAATGTATCTTAAATAACCCTCAAAACTTTGTCAGACGTGGTGGAACGACCTTTCTTTAGGTCGTTTACGCTCTGCTTACCCCATTAGGGATAAATGTGTGATGAGTGTATGTGTATGTGGTTTTGAGAGAAGAGACGGAGATGCAGTTTTCCTAGTTCTTAGAACTGGTTACGATTTGTAGATAATAACAAATAATGGTCTAAGTAAATCGAAGGTAAATCTGCGCGCTACAGTCTCGTAGCCACATCGTAGCACATGCTCTTGAGTTTGACAGCGAGTTTGAGTTTGAATCAGAAATGTAATTTCAGTACATAATGGCCTGTCAAATCCACTCTTAATATTGCTCTCAATCTTGAAATTGCTTTATAAATACGAGCCTTAGTATCTCTTAGCATATGATTTTACGGTTTTTCTTCAGCTATCTACCTTACTATTCCTACCACTGAGCATATAATCACTACTTTTTAATTCCTACACCAGTCAAATCAGTATGAATGTGGATTAGGTTAGGTACATGCAAAGTTTACGATCTGACAACCTAGACATCAACTACCTACACAACCTACAATAGGTACAACTGTTAACAAAGCAACAAACCCCCCAAAACGGTACGTATTTTATTTCTGTCACGCGCCCCGTCTGCGATATTGAGACAAACGAACCGTTGGCAGTGAGACACACGTATCTCGAGCCACGTGCTATGCCGGCGGCTGCGGGGTAACTAGCTACGTGATATCTAGGATGTGTTGTGGTGCCTGATTGAGTTAGTGTTAGGTCAACGGATTGGAACGTTCGAGAATACTACTACGAAGGCTTAGAAGTAGGGGCAGTCCATTCTTCAGTTAAATATGACCGTTTTTTACGTATCTCGAGCCACGTGCTATGCCGGCGGCTGTGAAGTAACTAACTACGTGATATCTAGGATGTGTTGTGGTGCCTGATTGAGTTAGTGTTAGGTCAACGGACTGGAACGTTCGAGAATACTTCGGTTTCTTAGGAGAGAGACTGTCCTTCCTTCAGCTAAATATAACTGGCGGCTACGGGGTAACGAACCGGCACATTGGCAGTGAGACACACGTATCTCGAGCCACGTGCTATGCCGACGGCGTGATATCTAGAATGTGTTGTGGTGCCTGATTGAGTTAGTGTTAGGTCAACGGATTGGAACGTACGAGAATACTACGAAGACCTCGGAGTAGGGGCAGTCCATTTTTCAGTTCAATGATGACTGTTTTTTTAACTTATCTTAAGCTACACGATGCGGGCGGCTGGGGGGTAACTAGCTTCGTGATATCTAGGATGTGTTGTGGTGCCTGATTAAGTTAGTGTTAAGTCAACGGATTGGAACGTTCGAGAAATACTACGGTGTTTTAAGAGTAGAGGCAATACTTTCTCCAGTATAGTCACAAGGACATAGTCCTTTCTTCAGCAAAATCATACCTGTTTTTTAGCATTTCTCGACCCACGTCCTGCCGGCGGCTGCGGGGCTTCGTGATATAAAAATAAAATAAAAAATAAAAACGTTTATTTGCCATAAAGATTTACAAAAACACAGTTTCCTTAGAACTCCGCACTAGGTCAAGCCTGTATCGCGGCAGTCCACACGACCATTACCAGTTACACAAGGTAACATACAATTTTGGTAAATTAGTTAAAATTAGAACGTATTAAAAGCAAGACATGTGCTTGGACATGACATTAGTAAAATTTAATAGGTATTATAATGTTTATATGATAATACTTACATTTTTATGATAAATAAATAGACATGATACATGAAACATAATAATATATTGGTGTGTATAATAAAAGAAAAAAAAATATATATATAGGTAATCATAATATGTGTAATTAGGTCATTATTTTTAAACTAGGAAGTGTTGTGGTGCCTGATTGAGTGAGTGTTAGGTCAACGGATTGGAACGTTCGAGAATACTATGAAGACTTATTAATAGGGGCAGTCCATTCTTCAGTTCAATGATGACTGTTTTTGACGTATCTTGAGCTACACGCAGCGGGCGGCTGCGGAGTAACTAGCTACGTAATATCTAGGATGTGTTGTGGTGCCTGATTGAGTTACTGTTAGGTCAACGGATTGGAACGTTCGAGAATACTATGAAGACTTAGTAGTACGGGCAGTCTTTCCTTTAGCTAAATACCGGTGTAAAGGACAACGTGCATCAAAGTGATAGCGGTTGCTCAGTGAACGAAACTAAAAAAAAAACCCAGATTCTTCTTTCAGGACATAAAAATAAATTTTTGACCTTCCCATACAAATTGACCACTTCGATCAGAAAATTTGTTTGGAATATGAAAACAAAAATTCGTTTCATGAAAGCGGGTGATAGTTGTTCAGTTTCGTTGACTGAGCAACCCCTATCAGTTTGCGGGACGCTGTCCCTTACACCCCGTTAACTTGTGGCTGTGGGGTAACTAACTACGTTATATCTAAGTTGTTTTGTGGTATCTGATTGAGTTAGTGTAAGGTCAACGGATTGGAACGTTCGAGAATTAGATTTTATTTCTAAGAGTGTTTTGACGTAGGTATCTTGTAAACACAACTGCGAAGCACTTATTCATAGTATTAATAAAAGGGATACAATCAAATTACTTAAATAATGTTTAGTAGTTTTTATTATATAAGAAACAACCTCACTTAACAACGCTATAAGTAACAGATTAAAAGACAGAGAGCAGATACCTCATCTATCACATAGCAAACAATAGGTACGAAATTTTCAAAAAATATAAATTATATTTTTTATACAATAATATTCAACTACTCTCTCGTCTATTATCACAGTCCAAAGCTTAGTGGTGATGATGATGATAATATAATAATTAAAATGTTTTACCAAATGCGTGCAAGAAGAAAAAGCAATTTTACCTCAGACCAAGACATAAAGTAGACAGAGCGCTAAGTGCAGATGAAGTGAAGCCAAAATGCTACATACTGCTCTGAACCGGTTAGAGAAGTTTCCATGATTTGTTCAAAGATCAGTCGACGTCATTCCTTGGTCTGACTATGTAACCTAAACTGATAATTACTTACATTTAAATGCATTTAGAGGCCAATCATGTTATTTTAATATGCCTACAACTTAAACGAATTATTCTTTGCAGTATACAATCTTTGATCCATATAAAGGCAAGGCAAAACAATTAAATTGCTTAAATAGCTAACGCAATCTTGGCATTTAGCCTCGTTGACTCTACTTATTTCACAAAAAAACTATATGATACTTACATTACATAGTTTTTTTTATATAAGGTCAAAAGAATAGCAAGCTTGAAGGAGGCCATAAGTTGTTCAGATTCATAAGTACTTAGCCTCTTTCAGGGTTGTTATATCTTTTCTGTTATGCTATGTTATTTTAATGTTTAAAACTAAAACACATCTTAAGTAGATTAAAAGTTATTTATTTAGGCGTGAAAGCTATGTTCAATTCCTATAATTTGCTTGTACTAATCAAATATGATAGCCAATAATAAAATTCAGTTTGTTTATACTCTAACATACCTACAGTGTCATAAGTACTTTGTGTGTGTCATTAAGTTATATCTACGGATATGCATTGTTGAATATAAAAAGCAAGTTACACCAAATTACTGTGAATAAATAAATAGATGATCATTTAATCATCCATTTTCGAATAACTATGAATAAATAATGTTTATTCAGTCATGAAAAGCGTGCAAGCTTTACTTATATGTATAAACATTATATGATCAAAACTTTCAACTAGGAAAACTTATCGACTTACTTGTTTGTATTGAAAAGAGGGTTAGCCCTCGACGTTTCGGTCCTATACGAGGATCTTCATCAGGAGAGAAGAAAGTCAACTCCACCGCCCGCCAAGTGTAACCTTCGACTGAAGGTTGCACTTGGCTAGCGTCGAGGGCTAACCCTCCTTTTAATACTAAAAAGTAAGCCGATTAGATTTATTATAAATAACACTTTTGTTTATCGTTTAGTGTTAAAATATTCAGTAAGGATTTTGAATTTTAGTCAAAATGTTATACCCTGGCTAAAAAGTACGCTTCATTTGGTGTAACATACTCATAACTCTGGAATATCTTAGATTATGGTGGTCCTGTAATACCATAAATTTCACAGTATTTATTTAATAGAGAAATGGCACTTTTTGTTTAAATGACGATCATAAATGCAAAATTTAAAAAACACACAATTATAATTTAATGGAAGTTTTAAATTAATACAAAAATATACTCTTTCTTGGAACCAAAACTAGCTTAAAATCTTGGAATTTGGCTTAATATGATTAATTACTATTCTTATTAATTAACGAACCTATACCTGCAAAGACTTTCACATAACATTAAGACAAGGAAATGAAACATTGCCGCTTATTTGTCACATGAATTGGTATGAAACGACTCCCCTTTAAAGTATCGACTAGGTTCTTAGTCAAAATATAATTCGATCTGATCCCAGTTATAAAAATAACACTAGATCTTTTCGAATGCATTTACCCTATTCCCACACAAACGATTTCAACATAGCCATCGCAGGCAAAGGTTCGTGTTGCATAAACGTATACACTGGAAAAAAATACACATTGCTGGCACGACAATGCAATCTAGATTGAACATCTTCAAACTTCAGTCTACAAGGCGTTATAGACTGGAGTTTAAGGACGTTGTCTAAATTTTGATTTTTATAGTGATTTATGGTGAAATCGCAGACCAAAGAATAAGGTTTTGACTTCATTTTGTTTGTTCATAGTGTTCCATCTACTTTATTCCTAGGTCTGTGGGTGACTTTACACACTGTAAAGAGTTTTAATTTGTCTCTAAAATAACATTTCGAGCCAGCATGGTTATTGTAAAGCCGTGACTCCAGCGCACCAAAACATACCCCCGCGGGGCAGAGACAGTAAAGGTTCACAAACATTTCCCTTCCCTGGTATGTTCGTGTAATCTTTCAGAGCAGGAGTCACGTCTTAAGAAGACAACAAAACAATTACATTACTCTGTATACAAGAGATAAAACTAATCTAATATGACTATCCAATACACTGGTTTCAAGTTTCAAGTATAGTTGCCGTTTTATTATTCCCATGAGAAATTCATCACAATGCAGAATTACAGATCTTAGAAAAAAACTATTCACTTTTCGTTTATCGCCTTAAGGTGACGATACTAGCCATTTTGCGCCCCTATTAGTAAAAAAAACATAATTCACTAAAAACACAGTGAATCAAAATACCGATCCAACAGAATCAAGTTATAGTAATTATGAAAATATTGCGAATAACGGTCACCAACGGCAATTTTTCTTCCTGTTACTACAATGAGCTATGAATCGCTAATTTATAAGATTTAAAATTATCTTTATTACTATAACTTGATTCCGATGGACTGGTTTTTCGATTCACTGTTGTTATTTTTACTAATGGGGGCGCCACTTGTACCGTACTAGTATCGTCATATAGTACCTTTAGTTTTCTTTCTTAATACCCAATATTAGTTATTTATAAATGGAAATAAAATATTTAAGCATGTACTCTCTACAAAATGCAAGCATTAAATGTAACAAAAAAATAATAAATTCAAGGTAACACTGCGCTGACACAGTATAAGTAAATATCAGTAGATAATGCAAATTAGTTCCACGAACCTGGAATTATCTTGAATGTTTACAGACATGCTATTATTGAACAAGGTTAGGAAATGACCTTGCTATTAAATAGAAATACACGATGCAATATTGCGTGGCATCACGTAACGTAATAAACTTCATTCATTACATTACTGGACGTACACAAAAAAGATTTTCAGACATCGACATTGAAAATCATTTAAAACCAGTGCTGCCAATCTCGGAGGGTGCTGTGTGCTGTGGCGACCAAAATTGCGATATGCGACTGGTCTATCTCGAAAAAATTAGGCGATATTAGGCTACTTCAAAAATAATTAGGCGAAGTAGGCTATTATCATATAAGGTATGAATACGAACAAAATGGGCTACAAGGGGTTTCTTAATATTCATTGGAAATTTCTACCATCCACTCTTGATCCACCCTCTTGGACTCAAGATATTGAGATCAAACTAAATTATTTAAATAGCATCCCTATTAAATAGAGTCTTAAGGGATAGGTCTGAAGCATTTAAAATAGTAGCTGTTTCGACTATTCGTAAATTGTTTAGGCGATTTTAGGTTACTTCACCTTGGGCGACTTTTAGGCAGTTTGAAATAGACTTTTCGTCGATTTCATACTAAAAAAGACTTGGCAACACTGTTCAAAACATCTAACAGCAATACCAGGAACAAACAAGGTATTTAACCAACTAAAGTTGTGACATGATTAATCACAATGTATCTTTTCATAAACTGTTCAGCACGATTCATAATGTATTGATAGAATCGCCAAGTAGGTATTCGATTTTGGGACCAAACGAATGCACTAAGGCCCGTATTGATAATCAGCATTTGAGACTGACAGAAATTTAAATTTTCTAATAGTTTTTTGCACTCACGGTGCTATTAGAAAATAACAAATCAAAAATTCCAGTCTGCAGTTTAATTTTTTATTTCAGACGGACTATGTTTCTAAATTTTTACGGAACTTTACTACACATTTGTAGAGCTAAATATCTTTGGTCAAAAAAACACTCACTTCACTGGAATCACTTTTGATTTCAAGACTTGTAAATTAAGCGACAACTATCTAATTTATAAAAATATAATTTACAGCCGTTAATAGGTTCCAAGCTTAGTACTACTCGTATTTACTGTTAAAGTCCAATAAGTACAACATATATTAAAATAACCCTAAACTTCATTTATAATCCAAATAAAAATGAGATTTTTCAGTTGTATTAATTTTGCACATAGAGTGTTGGTATTGTTTTCAATAAACAATCACTTGCCTATGTAACGCAATTGAAAATTATTCTATGTAATCAAAATAACAAAAATAAAACTTACAATTTTAGTTGCTGTCCTATTTTCATAGGATATTATTACATTCATACGGGGTGTAAGGGACTGCGTCCCGCAAACTGATTGGAGTTGCTCAATCAACGACATTGAATGAAAGAATTCCCTGGTGAAAGGACATCTTTCTTCTAAATTCTTTCAGGAAGTGAAAAAGAAATAAGCTTTTCCATACAAATTGTCTAATCAAGTTGGAAATTTTGTATGAAAAAGCGTTATTGTATTTCATTTCCTGAAAAAATGGTGATAGTTGTTCAGTTTCGTTGACTGAGCAACCCCATCAGTTTGCGGGACACTGTCCCTTACACCCCGTATAGAATATTATGAATCATCTCTTTTGTATGCCGAGTCCTATCTAAATTGGAAATTATAATATTGACTTGTTCCCATTATGACTCCAATTTATCAACGGATCTGTTGTAACATCTTCTATGTCTAGTAATAAATTGTCTTTATCATAACTACCGTCTTCAGTAGATCTTTGAAAAACAATATCTTCATCTTTCGTTTGAAGATTGACATACGATAGAGATTGCTTTTTCTGTTCTAAGTCGAATATTTCCAAGTCTTCGTCTTCATCATCATCATCGGATTCCATGGTGAGGGGAATCCGGGATAGTTCGAGGTTGTCTCTCCTGTCCTCTGAGTGTAACACTCCGTAACGGAACTGGTTAGTATCATTTGTGTTATGTGTGTTGCCCGCTTCATTCTTGTTGGTTTTTGTCCTGGAATTTAATAAGGAAAAATATTTGTAAAGTATATAAATAAATATATTACCAGTACTCTCATTTAATCACCTAGATAAGGTAGCCGATAGAATATTTTAGGTATAGAATTATTTAATATTATAAAAAAGAAAGATTTTGCTTGATTTTGTATGTTTTGTAACAAAAAAACATATAAACTAGTAGACCGATTTTAAAATTCCTTCTCCATTACAAAGCTATGTTCACCTTGAGTAACATAGACGCGTTTTTATGCTGGGAAAATATCTGTCTCTCATTCAGTTACAGCATAGAAAGCTATTTACTAAATGAAACAAAAAGTTTTCAACAGGCTTACTTGTAGAATATGTAGTAGAAAACAGCCATCAAGAGAAACCCTCCGAAGACAACAAACCCCCTCATCAGAACTGCAGGGCTGCTCATGTCAAATTGCTTCGGTGCAGTAGCAGCCAATGTTGTGTTGACTGTTGTTTCATTATTTGTTGCAACGGCAGTGGCAGTTTCATTGCTGACTGCAGGAGGTGCTGGAAATGTGAAAGGATTTTTCATTAAAGGGTTGCCTAAAAAAAAACCATCAACTAACTGCCTCTGTGGTCTAGTGGTCAGAGCTATGGGCTTACGATCTGGAGGTCCTAAGTTCGAATGCCAGGTGGAACACATAAGTTGATATTTGTCAATTTATCAATTTGTCAGGTTTTCCCCAGTTTAGTTAGGGACATTGCAGGCTGAATCACCTGATTGTCTGAAAAAAAAGAGGATTCCGTGCTTCGGAAGGCGTGTTAAGCCGTCAGTCCTGGTCCCTGTCTTAGATAGGGTTCGTTACTCAAACCACTTCAGAGGCCTAATAGCTGTGCTACTAGCTGGTTTGGAAACTCTGACACCAGGGTTTATCGGGTTGTTTGGCTTGAGAATCCACTTGCTAAGGAAGAATATTAGACCACTGCTGGGGACAGAAAACAAATATTATATCTTGCAACTGAGAGGTAATTTTTTTTAATTCTTAAACTGTTTTTATACATTGAAGTTAAGACAATACAACGATAAAACAATTAAAGTTAAATGACCTCAGCATTATCACTCTCACCTATGTGATAAGACTTGTTTTAGTAATCAATCAACTTGTTACATTACTATTTTGTTTGTATCACACTCTCATAGACACAATCACACTGAAGTTTTTTTTTTTTATCTGACTGTACAATGCAAAAGATGATATTGTGTTTATCAGCCTATTTTTGTATGTAAGTATGTTTGATCCTCTGTGGCGCTCTGGAGACCAAACATGTGGGTCAATTTTTGTAATTTTTACGTCAATCAATTTGTCTTAATCATGTGAGTGTCACTGGAGACATGATTTTGACAAAAAAAATGGCGACAATCAAATGCCATTTTGAAAAATGGGCCAAGAGAAACTCAACAAACTATGCTGAGTGGGGTATTATCAAATAGGTATTTGAAAATAAATTAGAATTTTCATTTTAAACAATTGTTCAAGATCTATTAATGATTTAAAGTTCTAAAGCTCACTATGTATTCTACGCATTTGGGTTTTTTGAACATGTTTAATTACTTGTTTATAGGTACTACAGTTGTGTTGTTTGAATTCTTTTTTAAAACACTTATTTTATTTGTTTGGATAGCTTAATGCCTGTAGGCTATGGAATCATCAGTAACTCTATACCGACAAAAAAGTACCTTAACACTGAGAATGTCATATACATTTCAACCTAAGTTTCTAGGGCAAAGTTATTAGTATATCTGGGACACTTGCATTAAAGCATGTATAAATTAAAGTAATGGTCGGTAATCAAAATCAACTTGTTTATTTTTTCATTGATAAATGTTGCTGCAATACACAACATTGCCAAGCCCAATATAAATATGATAAACCATGCAATATTCTAATATTTACACTAGGCCACATTGCCCTTGGAATAAAATTTAAATGAAATCAACTTACGCTTCGCTGTTTCTTTATCTTTAGAATTGGCTGGTTCCACATTTCCTATTGGCTGATCCTTAACCTCAACTGGTGCCTGGGGAGTAGTTTTAGGAGTGACAGCCGGCTGACTGTTCACAGCATCACCACCCTCGCTTAAGACAGAAGTATTCGGCGGTACATCACGTTTTCTCAACCTCAGAGCGTTATGAATAGAGGGCCAATAAGAATACTTAGTTTCCATTTCTGTGACAGCATTTTCCAGCCCGTAGTCGTACACATAGTCTTTAGTCCGTACACAACTCAAAAACATTAATAACAGACCGCTATGTATCACTACCATGGTGAAACACTGGTGGTCGTGGAAATTACAAGTTACAATGAAGTCACCTTCGCCACTAAGAACCGGCTGGTGGTTAAAAACCAGTAACTGTACCAAAATTTCTACGAGACTTTAATCACTTCACAATCAATACTTAGCTTTAATTTGCTACAAAGAAATTAAAAGGAAAATAATGAGGAAATCGAACATCACTCGAACGAATTTGTTTGACAGATGTGTGGGTGACAGTCAGTCAGGTCAGAAAAATGTCAGTTGAGTAGGGATGTAATCTAACTTTCGATAGTGACGAAAGATCGATTAAAACTAAAGATTGATGTAAAATCGTTAAACGAAAAACAAAATTTTAGGATCCTCCCAAGATCCTCCGGTTTTGGCATTGGTAAAAAATATAACAATATTTTTTATCAAAACATATTATAGGTATGAATACATGAAAGCTATTTTATTTTTTACTCTTCTCTTTAACTCCGTCAATTCTATCCAATGACTCTTTTTCCATATTAATTCTTCTTCTTAGCGAGTGGATTCTCGAGTCAAAAAACCCGATGAACCCTGGTGTTAGAGTTTTCAAACCACCTAGTAGCATATATATATATATATTCATTGATTCTATGGGAGGCCATGGTCGGGAATTCGAGCACTTTGAGGTAGGTTTAGGTTCTAGTTAGATTTTTAAAACTTGCTATTCAAAGTACCTAATTATTATATTCTATTTACCTTTCTTGCTTATTACATTCGTCTCTTAAATTGTAAAAAAAGGTGTATGACTACCTCGTGAATCCATGATCAAGCTGTAGGTATGTCCCACTTCATATTCCAGATTCGAAAAAATATCTGTATGTAGGTACTAGAAGGGTCGTTGCCGCTCTACTAACTTCGCAAGGCGTAACTATACGCCCTGCTAGACCAGCCAATCCAGTCATTGTTGCCCAGAGTTATATGGAAACCATGGCTGGATTGACAGATTGCTATCACTTAAGTACCTGGGTACTTATGTAGTCACGCCTAAGTAACCCTTTCGGGGTGAAATAAATTAATGACACACAGGAGTTAGGGTAACTAAATAATCATATCATCATAAGTGGAATATAGTCATATGGTAGTTAAGATTAGGCCACATTTTGACGTACAAAATAATTATTTTGTTGTGTAGGTAGGTAGTACGTAGGTATATCAAATCTGGCCTATTATCTTGACTGTACCTATGAATATAATAAATATTGAGTGTTTAAAAATTACAAATATATGATCTACTTTTTTTGGCTCTAGTACTATGGTACTACTTAGATACATATAATCACGCATTTATCTCTGATGTGGTAGGCAAAGCGCAAAATATCTAAACAAAGGTCCATTTCGCCACGTCTGACAAAGTTTTGAGGGTTATTTAAGATAGATTTGTAGGTATATTACTGTAGTGACAGGTTGTCAGCCCATTGCCTAAATTGCAATATACTGAAACCCTCGGATCCCTAAGCTGGTTTTTACAGCATGCCCGGAAGTAAAAGCAGCTGGCACATTCTATGTTTTTCTCTCGCTCCCAGGCCAGCATGGAAGTAGTACTACTTATATGTATTAGGTAATATTGTGAATTCCAAGAAATAGTAGACTATCTTAGTAACTATTTATGACAAAAATCTAGTATCTAGTTAGGTAAGTTAGGTACCTATATTCTAAGGTGTAAAAATAAAACTAGCAATATATTTTATGTATTTTTTTGATTTATTCAAATAGACATTTATATTAATCATATAGGTACTGTAATGTAGAATTTCCAAATTTTAATTTTTGGTATCTATTAACACTGATTGAGTATCCACATAGGTATGATAAGTAAATGTTAAACCTAAAGATACAAACATCGGTACATTTTGTTCCAAACATTTAGGTACACAGTAAATATCAAATATCACCTACAAAATTGAACAAGTTAGAAATAGTATAGATTTTATCAAAGGACTTACTATCATTACATTACAGTTGTTAAAATTACTTACCGGCAGTGATAAAACAAGCCAAACACGCTGCTCTTAATACAGACCTTAGGGACTGGGCAGATAAAGACGGGCATCGAATGTAAGTATTAGTTTTCACCCTTCCTATTGATGGTACCCAAAAGATTAACGTGTTATTTGAAACTCGGAAAACGCTCTGTAGTGTAGGTATTGAGACGAGCAAAGTTGTACAAAATTTGACACCTTATCAAGTCACACTTTCGCTCGATGCCTGACTTGACATGTCCACATCCTTTCTGTCATAGCCACTAGACAAAATTGCAGATATCAAAACTGGGATTCAAAGATTCCACTGCGCTTTCCCTCAATTACAATAAATTACGAACTTGTAACTTTAAAATATATTAAACCAGTCAAAAACTCACTACATACACTCAAAATCTCACGATTGTAAGCACACATTCATTACGGTCGATCGCAGAGCAATCGGTTACAATTTTACCTTATGAGTTAATTTACAAAATTAATAAATATAATTATTATAAATATAAATAATTGAATATGAACTATTTTATACAAAATCTATAACATCGAAATGATATTACGTATCTGCGACGCGTCCAATAACTCCATACAAACAGCAACATGTAAAATTACTGAGCCTATAAAAATAGATTGCACATAAAGATCGTTACGAAAATACTTGCGAAGAATGTTTAAAGCAAACAATTTGATATTAGAGTAGGTACCTAACTTGTTAATACGAGGATTGCTATTGCTGAATATTTAAATTGAATAGATTTTTAATTCTATTGCTCTTAATAGTATTCTATTGGATAGGTACAGGAATCTACAACTACCGACTTTGACTACAGAATATTTTCGATTTCTGAGCTTCTATTAAAAAACTTTGTTATTCAAAAAGTGAAAATGTAACAATAGCAGATTTTAACGTGTTAAATATGGCCCCTTGCAATAAAACCACTCCTTTAAACAAAGTGCCAAAATTATTCATACCAAGCAGTCAAACCACAGCTCAAAACCACCATTATCTACGTTTTCCTCCTAAAGTTAAGTACATTTTAGGGTGTATTCTTGCCACGTTACTACCTTATATGTCTAACTATATCGTATGTTTAATTTTCAAATATAATTCTACTTGCTTACGTCAAATATTATGTTGGCTAATAAATCTTCTGAAACTTTAATATAGCAATTAATTTATCTCCGATTCTAGAATATGCTACGAATTTATATCCGTAAACACTGTTAGTAGACAAATTTCAGGAAGTAGGTAATATAATGTTTCATAACGGTTTTTATGACACTTTCAATAAAATTATAATTATATGATCCCATGGCAACAGCAAAAATACTTTATATGATTATATTCATCCCCTTTTAAATAACAGACACAGAAATGTAAAATATTGTCAAATTTTAAATAAGCCTTAACCCTAAAACCATGGCACACAAATTATGGTTCTAACAAAGGAGGGAACTTTTCACAACTGGGGATTTATAATGATTCGTTTGAATGATATTTTAATTACAATAAAATTTTCTCAATAACAAGGTATAAAAATCCAAAATCTGAGCAAATTGGGTTTTAGAAAATGAGCCGAAAATATGTTTTGGTCGTGATAAGTCTCCGCAGTCAGTCTTCCAAGAAACTAATTTCAACATAGAAACTGATAAAGTAAAAACGGAATGTGAAAGAAAAGAAGAAGTATGTAATGTTGCAATCATAAAAAATATATACCAACGTAATAGACTAATGACTTGCTCGATGCTTCCAGGTGCGTATTAGTATCTACATGTCAACTATGCTTCCGGGATAGCAATTATATTTAGACTTGTGCCATGTTAATATGAATCTCCATTCTAAATTCGTCGCGTAATCCTATTCCTAGATCTATCAAATAGCGAGATGACTGACATTAGCAACAACTTTATTCATTCTAACTACAAAATTGCTGTCCCGGATAAGGACGAAATCGGTATATTATGTCTTCCTAGTTTAGCCTAGGATTTTGACAATGTCAAATGGATAGGTTTCCAATTTTCCCTGTAGTGGAAAGGCGCTCACTCGAGACGCGCTTTGTAGGTGGTCTTCCATATCTCAGCGAGGGTCACGGCGGAGTGGAAGCGATGGAAGATGCAAAGCGGGAGAGTGAAGCGTTGAACAAGAGACCAGGCTACGTAGCCATAGAAGTCCAGTTGTACCTGGAACAATCATAATTAACGTTAGACTTCTCCATATAAATATTGCTGCTAACTATACTGGTAGCAGAGTTTTTGAAAAATCTGCCTAAAAAAGTAACACCCCCTGAAATATAAATTGCCACCAAGCAAAAGGCATCGTACTTCTGTGTTTATGTCTTGACCATGAGGAAGCTGACACAATATAACATCCAATAAAAATCCATCTGAAGACTCATGGTGCTTCCGTCGTCTAGTGATTTGAGCCATTGGCTTACGATCCGGGGGTCCTGGGTTTGATTCTCATAAGAGGACTCAAAGTTGATATTAGTCAATTTATCACTTTGTGAAGTTTTTCCCATTTTTTTTAGGACATTGCAGGCACCTGATTGTCTGAAAAAAAAAATATTCCGTGCTTCGGAGTGCACGTTAAGCCATCGGTCCCGGTCGCTGTCTTTGATAGTGGTCGTTACTCAAACCATGTCAGTGGCCTAAAAGCTGTGCTACTAGGCGCTTTCAAAACTCTGACACCAGGGTTCATCGAGTTGTTCGACTCGAGACTCCACTCGCTAAGATGACTGTAGAGTGCAATCTTGGTGATAATGATGCAAACTATTTCATTAAGGTTGCTCTACCTACATATACTGCTGACCATCACATGAATCGAAGGCTTGCAACTATTTTGTAAAATGATGATTACCGGGTTCGCGAGGACTTTCTAAGTTTTAAAAGTGTAGATGAGCAGGAAGGTGGTGTTTAGCTGGGCTCATAGGCAGGTGGAAGACATCAACAGTGAACAGCAGTTGAAGTAGGATGGCATGGGATTTACCTCCTAGTGGTTCATCGCGGGCAACAGCTACACAGGCTTGCCTGTGATTAGTCCGGCTGAACGATCCCTAAAAAGCGGTGGTAGGCTCCGCAAGGGGCCGACTGGCTCGCAACCACCCTTTCACCGGAGTCGAGCGCCAAACAGCCTGTTGTGTTCCGTCAATGCGTGAGATTGCCAGTGCCATTACAGGCATCTTCTGGGTGAGCTCGCTCCAGCGTCGACTCTGTCACTGTCTAGAGTCAAGAGCAAACCCATTTCTAAAAAAACATAAATAAAAATAAAAAAAGGAAATTACCGGGTTGGCGAGGACTTTCTGTGCTTCGAAGGTGTAGATGAGCCACATGGTAACGTTGCAGATGAGCAGGAAAGTGACGGCCTGGCGCGCCGGCTTGCTGCGCTCTTGTTCAGGCAGGTGGACCCGGCGACGAGAGACATCAGCGATGAACAGCAGTTGGAGAATCACCTGGAATTACCATCACGATTTGTGAGAAACTTTAGTTGGGAACTAAAGTGGTCATAGAAGAAGGTAGGTACTGTAGAAGTGACATTTAAAACTAAAAATAAGGAGTTGTTTAACAAATAGACCTCAAATGGGACATGAAACTAAAGTATCAGCAATTTTATGATTCTAACATCTGAAGATGTTTTAAGAGAGATATTATATTACTTATAATAAAATATACAGAAACGGCTGAACGCAATTACCTGGAACACGCTCAAGCAGCCAGTAATCATGACGAGGAGGTTCGGCTCATGAGTGAAGGCACCCATTCCACCGGCAATGACGCTGAAGACGGCATAAACGAAGAGGCCAAACGCAGACACACGCAGCAAGATGTCGTTCAGATCAGACTGCTCCTCAGAACGGAACTTCAACGATTGCACCCTGCGAATAGGCTCGGAGTATGGGGAGGGGTCATAGCTCCACTTCATATTTCGACCACTGGTCGATTAAAGAATAACCAAAAATGGTAAATGAAAATGTTGAGAACCCAATGGTAAATCATAGTGAATGCAAAATGACGTGCAGAAAATTAAAAGGAAATGTGAAATGAAATGCACCGTGATTGTGCCGAATTGGAAATTATTGGAGCAATAGTGTGGAATTTGTGGAATTAGGAGTTTTGTAATTGGAGGAAAGGTGAGGTGGGAAGAGAAAACAACAAAAACATAAATAAACAAAATAGTTCTAAGGATACTAAAAAGGTAGGTAAACCAAATATAATTAACGAAATAAAGATAATCAACATGCTTAATAGGACCATTTATGTATAACATGCATCGTGTTTTTTTAGATGGTCGTTAGAACTGTATGTATGCAGAAGTTGCAAAAGTTACTTTAGGTAAACATGTAAAAATATGCCATGAATAAATAACTTACCGTATAAATCCAATCAAAATTGCCAGTATAGACAGAATCATCAGAGCACAGTGCGAAACATCGGCCAAGTAAATCGAAAGGCGCTTCAGCTCTTGGTGTCTAATCAGGACGAAGAAGAGGATCAAGCAGATCAAAGATGCGACGAGAAGGAGTAGTCCACAGAAGAGTCCCTTGGATGCGCCAGCGCAGTCGACGCGGTTGCCGCGCTGCGCTGCTGCTAGTGCTGCCGCCCTGCGGGAGAGAACAGCCTCCAGACGTCTTTCCAGATCTTCGTCGTTGGCCACGCTGCAACCAAACGTGGCAATCAATCGGCTATTGCGGATACTTTTTGTTACGTTAGGTCTACTCTAAACTATGTTCATGGGCTAGTTTGGTTGAAGTGAGTGACTTGAATAGGTAGCGTTAAAATGAAATGGATGTGTTGTTAACTAAATGGTTGCATTTTAGTAAAAAGTACTAGGTATGTTAAAATCTATTGTTATGCTAATGTTGTGGATAGAAAAGTTAAAAAGGAAAGAAATAATGTTTTATAATTACCTAGGGTAGCGACCAATGTGCTTCCACATGACGTATATGACCGCAGCGCCAATAAGAGAGTACTCGATGATGAATGGGTAGAGGTAGGGAGCAGAGTCAGCAACAATAGTGCCCATGATTGGGTTCCTTCCACACACGGTCGTGTTGTCAATATTGGCAATCAGGGCAGCCGGGTTCAGATTATCAAACGACTCGAAGATTTCGGTGGAGTTGTTTGCTGAAACAGAAAATAAGCATTTGCATTTGATTCTGTTAAAAAGTTATTGTTGGAATTTGATCTAATTCTAATAGTACTGAACTTAAACTCTACCTACATAAACCTAATAACAATCATGCTATACAAACGAAAATAATTAATAGTTGAGGTGCAGATGTGTTAATTAGGTGCAAGAATGACATTCAACCCAAATCTGCTAGTGATAACATAAAGACACAAAAAAATATATCTGATGATCCGCAAATGAAATGTGCATTGGCAAAATATGAAATAATGTAGACTCGAGACGACACTCCAACGACAAACCTGGAAAATGCGGTGGTTCGTCTACGCGATATGTTTCGACACTATTCCCCCATTCATCTTTGTCGGTAACAAATGATCCAGGGGTCGAAGATGGCACGAAAGCTGACATTGTGCTTACAACCGGTTTCAAAGTCGTAGAGTAAAGCCACTGGAAAACCTCCAGCATGGCTGTTTGAGTTTGAGTTACTTTTTCGGCTGGTGTTAGTGGCGCGTTAGTAGAAGTAGTAGTGAAAGGGTTGTCATTAGGCCACGCATCTTTTAGGTGACCGTATCCCATTCCGTTACCGTAACCTATGGTACTTTTAATAGTGTCGACCAGTTTAGATTTAGGCAACCCACCCATGTTATAATATGGTGAAGGAGTAGTCGCTGAAAATGAGTTCAAAACGTATTTTAATTTAACATTCATGCAAACATCGATCGTGTTAGAGTTAGAATGTAACTAAGTGATAGTAGCAAAGTGCATATTACTCACTAGTTGTAGGAGTGGTAGTGGCAGCAGCAGCGGTAGTGGTCACTGCATTCCACACTTGCTCGACAGCGCTCTTTGCAGTCGTCGACGCAGTGGCTACCTCAGATGTTGCAGCTGTGGTAATCGCACCAATAACTTTACCAGAATGCCTTAACGTGTGCTTACGGATGACTTCTGAGGGTTAGAATGGACAGGTGCGTTACGACATAGAGGACATAAAGATGAATATAGCGTGCGAAATAAAATTTTGATTGCTTTAGGTACTTACTTCCAAGGACACCTTCACCAGGTAATCCATAGGGATTCTTTACGTGATAGTCTGTGATTTCCTTCAGGGACTCTAACACAAGGGTTCGAATCCAAACACAGATGTTTGTAGCAACCACGTGCATTAGGCCAAACCGTGCAATAACTTTGAATCGATGGATGTTTAACTGTAAAGAAAAACATCTATGAAAATGCGAACAAAGAGTAGTCATGTGAAAGAGAAATGATCAGGCAACTGATAAAAGAAGAAAATGTCAGAAAACATTGATAACAAGACTTACTCGTGAGTTCATGAAGATGAAATACATCTGCATAAACGTGAACACCATTTGCAAAACAGGATTGACTCCTTTCAGAATCAGATAGCACGGAGAATCCAGTGGGAGCTCGAAGAAAGTTCCGAATTCCAATCCATTGTAGATCATTGTTCCCAGCCCAAAAGCTGTAAGACAAAAAAGAAGATTTTTTTATTAATGAGAAATAAATTTATTTATTAAGTACGAAAGTACAAATTAAGGTATAGGTAAACTTACCAATAGCACCAATCCTTAGAAAGAAGCTGCCATGACTGTGATCGTTCTGCGAAGTCTTGCGTCTGCGCATTGGCCTCGAGACAGGAGCCGCTTCCAACTCCACCACATCCTGTTGCTGTACAAATACGAATATATTAATGTTCATTAAAAATTTAATTGGTTTCTGTTGTATCTTCGGACCTCAAAAAAATTCAAACGGGGTTTTTATTTACATTTTTTTTCTTCTTTTTGCAAATGATACCCTATGACCTATTTTGTAAAGAGGCACAAAAGTTTACTTAAATGGTGTTACAGGTGAAATTAGTATTAATTTTCTTGATGAAAATACTTCATATTGTTAATACGTGCATCTTCGATGGCTTGAATCAGCCTTAAAATCGTATAAGAACGAAGTGACTACAAGAAGCCTACAGGCAGTCGAGGCAGCAAGGTGAAGAGATAGCGGACAAACAAAGCACTATTGCGAACACAATGAAAAAAACACTACAACAGCACATCCAAAGCTCTCCGTAATGGTATGGTACACGGTGATCAAGCGAATGCCGACATGATGTGCCTCACCTGCTCGGACGCATACAATTGCGCCATTTGCATTTGCAATTGCTGTTGACGAACTTTATCGCGCATCTTACGGGGATACACCTCCTGCCCAAATGATATGGAAAAAACAAAAAGTAGGCAGCGTAAACAAAAAAGGGGTGTCATGCGGCTGGTTATGTCCCTGACGAAGCGTCCATAACCATGACGATTTTGGGTGAACGAACAGCAAAGTAATATAACTGAACAACAAAGTGTGCGGGTCACAAAAAATATTAAAATTAATACTAAATTGAAATTATAAATGTGTGGTTAACTAACACTGGACGACACGCGAAAGCGACAAAAAAGTGGATAAAATAATGTTAAGTACAAAATAATAAAGGATGTGCTGTGTACGATTTCGTTAACATCACTCACCTGAAATTGGCTTTGTTTCTTAGACTCTTTGGTTGGTTTCTCCTTTCCAGCATCCTTGTCCTTTGATTTTCCTTCTTTCTTGGCATCTTTATCTTTCTTTCCATCTTTTCCTTCCTTGCCTTCCTTTCCGTCTTTTCCATCCTTTCCATCCTTGCCTTCTTTTCCTTCCTTTGCATCCTTATCTTTGGTTTTCTTTTCCTTTTCTTTCTTTTCCTTTTGTTTCTTTTGTTTAGGTGGTGGCTTCGGTTTTGGAGGGCTGCCACTGCAGCATGCACTCTCTGTTCAAAGTAAAGTTATTTTATTCCTGTTCTTAAACTTGGCACTGTTGCTTGTCTGTTTAATTTAGGTATAAATGTAAAAGTCATACTAACCTTGAAGCAAGAAGCAGAAGACGTATAACAAAAACAATATGCTCATGCCATACAGGTAGGTGAAGAAGCCCTCATAGTAGTAGAGGGGCAGATTGTGGGTGATAACGTCGCTGATGACGTAAGCAATGCATACCACTACTAAAAGCTTCGCGTAGATGAAACTCGAAATGATGAACAGCGAGGTTCTGTAATAGAAACAAAAGACGCTAATTATGAAATTATTCGGGATTTCAATTTACACTCGTGAATCATACATGGTGTCCATTCTGAGAATTTTGTGCCAGTTCGTGTGTATTTTATTCTAGATTTAAAAATAACTGATCAAGAATAGACAAAAGTGTTAACTAGAGCAGGAATTGTGCCAATATGTGTAATGCAAATGGTGCAAATCAAAATTATGTATCAATCACCTAATTTTGAAATGTCCGTCCATTAATCGGCTTTCGGATTCGAACTAGTAAATACACAGTAAATGTGGTTTACGATGGCAGCGGCAGTAATGGATTCTGTATGAAGTTTATAGGACTCCGCCCACCCTTTGTTTACAACCTATTTCGTTTTTAGCACAACGACGAGAAATACAGGCTTTTATCGTTAAGGAAATATTTGGTCACTATAATTTCTGTAGAAAATCATGGTGGCCACACAATTTTTTTAATTATTTTGCATTAGACAGTAACTTAGTAGGTATGTAGATTCATAAATTTGATATTTAAAATTAAGTAGGACAAGAATCTAAATTTTTCAGTCACTTAATTTGGGCTAGTAGTAATTTAGTAGTTTTGTGGTTAAGTGTGCAATACGAATTGCACTGAATTACGAGTTAATTTTAGAGGTGCCTTAATTCTATTGCTTCGTTTAATCGGATCTGCTCCGAAAAAAAAACCGGCAGCCGACACCTATTCAAATTTGATTCGCCTCAAATTCTACGCAATATTCCGGAACGCGAACAAAGCTACACATACTTCTTTGATGGCTTCGGTTGCACGCATTTCAGCTCCATCTCTTTGTTAGCGGTGTTGTGCTTCTCGGCGATGGCGATGTCACTGCCCTGCTGCCGGTGCTGGCCCACAGGGAGTGTCGCCATGTTGTCCACCGCCTCAAGATCCACCGTCGCCACTTTCACCTCAGCCTCCGCGGGCTGGTGCTTGTCTTTCCCCATCACGACACTGTCACTTCACTTTTGAGGTAAAGGGTTCATAGGGGCATAGTGGTGCTTCAGGGTTAAGGATGAAGGTAAGGGCAGGGCACAAGGAGCTGTTTCAGGGCGAAAAGCTCCGGAAGTGCGGAGGTACTGTGCTCCCGGCTCGAGTGCGCCGAGAGTTGCGCACTACTGGATGCTGCGCACTGAGGTCCCGCGATAGGGGCGCCACACACCCTCCGAATGAACCCCTCTTAAAATTACACTCCTAATGGCGAGAGGGTCGTAATTTTTTTACTATTGTAGCGTACGGAGGGAACTCGGATTGAGCATTTACTGCGTTGTAAAGGCAAATTGTGTTGTAACTAATGCATTAGACAGGAGGGGAAACGTTTTCATAATTCATGTCCATAAATAGTGTAAAAATTTCTACAGACGATTGCATTAGCGAGTGTTAAATATTGAGCGTACCTAATTCGTTCATCAAATATTTTTTGATACTAACTACTTAAGCAAAGATCTTCGTATTAGATTAAGCTTTATGATACGAGTGTGACAATGAAGTCATTCATGGCTTTACGCAACAATAATCCAAATCAAATTCAGATTACGGAAGCTAATTCCAGGAAGGTATTGGGCAGCCCTAATCCGGCGTCAAGCGGTCGATAGAGGCGCGTCTCTCCCGGAACGCTTTGGGAGGCTGCGCGAGCGACCCACTGACCCGGGCACTCCTCACCCCGCACCCCAACCCCCGCCAAAACGAAACACACCCTCGCAAACTACGCAACAACCCTAACACTGCACATGCACAAAGGACTCCGCTATGCAATCTTTTCTTCCCAACAGGAGCATAAAAGGGCCGCAGATAACGAGGCAGTCAGGCTTTGAAAGGATTTCTAAAGATGATACGAATGCGCATGCTCGATCCCGATTCAATGCCGACCTTCTAGTGTCTGAGTTCGATGAACTCTGTTGCAAGTTACTATGTTATTGTACTCTTAAAACCTTTGGCCATGACTTTCGTTTAACGAGATTATTTATTTATTATTTATTTAACAATTTATTGTACACAAAAAACATCATAAACACAGGACATAAAAAACAAAGACACAACAGGCACTGCTTATTTCTAAAAAGAAATTTCTTACAGCAGACCTACAGAAGTGATAATTTTAAAGATACGCGGATAAAACGTGCACAAAATTACTAGAAATAAAATTACGAGATTACTGACAGACAACGTTACGCCTTTCGATGCAATAGTTCATGGCATATGTTTTTATGATCCTCAGTTGTTTACCGAGTTTATCTCTCAGGATTTGCATCTTGGAATAAATCACAAAGACAATTATAAATGTCGATAATGAGTTTTGCAATTCCGAAGCATTGCGATGGCAGATGCATCCTGATGGATGTTGAGACACAATTAGTGACACGGTGCTACTTCTAAGGCCTACTTATGTTAATCGTCGTATGCATTCTAAACAGCTAACTGATTACGCAATATCTGTACTAAATGCTCGCCTTTCAAGTCCAGAATGACCCAGATGCTCTTCTGTAGGGTTCCAAAAGATAAGAAAAAGAAAAGACTTTGAAGATCGTATGATAAAGTGAACCCATTAATTTGAACAAAACAGAAGTTGTAGAAGAATATTTAATTAAGAATTTAGCTCTACAGAAAGGTTAACGTTTTCTTTTTGTTGGGACTATAGCTACACTTACTATCTGCCATTAAAATAGAGTCCTTATAGAAATTAATACATACATATAATCACGCCTTATACCCAATGGGGTAGGCATAGCGTAAACGACCTTTGTTCCGCCACGTTTGACAAAATTTCGAGGGTTATTTAAGATAGATTTGTAGGTATATTGCTGTAGTGATAGGTTGTCAGCCCATCGCCTAAATTGCAATATAAAGAAATCCTCGGATAGAAAACCGTTTAGCTGGATTTTACAGCATGCACGGGAGGAGATGCAGCTAGTGCATTCTATGTTTTTATATCGCTCCCAGTCCAGCATGGAAGCTAGAAATTAAATATTAATACACATACTAATTATAAATTAATTAATTAATTGAAATTCTAGACTCATTAGATGACACGATCAATTACTTAAGACATTAATCATGTCTTCAGCTTCTCAGCGTCCCAGGAATAATAATGGAAACATCTGATGACGATGACATAATCAATTGAAACCGGCCTTGCTTGTGCACACAATACGCAATTACATCAGCTTATGGCCAGCGGTTTATACCGTCTTTATTGGGTCTTCAAAACGACTGCTAAATGCGTCTAGACCGATTCGAATTACCATTAGAACTCTAAGTCTGAAAGTTTTACTAAAGATTATCGACATAACTCATCCATCGCCATACATTCAGATATAGGATAGATACATTATGGACTACATGTAGTCACACCTTTATCCCTAATGGGGTAGGCAGAGCGTAAACGACCTAAACAAAGGTCGTTCCGCCACTACTGACAAACTTTTGAGGGTTATTTAAGATAGATTTGTCGTGACAGGTTGTCAGCCCATCGCCTAAATTGCAATAAACTGAAACCCTCGGAATCCTTTAGCTGATTTTACAGCATGCCTGGGAGGAAATGCAGCTGGCACATTCTATATTTTTCCCGCTTTTTCGCTCCCAGTCCAGCATGTAAGAAGTTCACCAGCGTTATGGACTATAAAAAATATATCGAATGTAAAAGCCAGGACGCGAAGGTTTAAGTTTTAGTATTCCTATCGAGATTTAAGAATATTTAAATGGTGGCTTGACAACTCTGGCCTAGTGGAAAATTGCTTCTTTCGTCGGTTAGGGCTTAAACGGCTTTAATTACCTTAGTCTCTCTACACACACTTATCTTGTTCTACACTCTCTCTTGCTCTGTGCGTACACTGTGAAGGATAAAGACGTGAGTGTAGGTACTCACGTGTACGTTTGAACATTTTTATGGTGCCCTAAATTGTTGTCCCGTTAAACATAATTTTCCCTCTCACGTGTTTTATGAGGTCATCTATATTTAAAAGGGCCGTGATGGTGTGAGGGAGTTTATTATTAATCCTTACAACCTTTATGTTGTCCTTCGAACATCAAGCGGACCAATGGCTTCTATTACGCTTTGTGCGTTCCTTCATTCACAAGATTTATTCTTATTTTCAACCTTATCTCTTCAGGTTAGATCTTCATATCCAATGACCACAGCTGCACGTGGTTCATGTATTTATAAAGGTATGCGTACAGGAACTATTTAATCGATTGTCCTGACCAGCCGTGCAATGTGGAAGTGCTTTTTATTACAGCTTCCTCCCCTCTATTTATTTTTGAATTGTTGAATTGTCCAGCATTTTGTACAGCAACCACAGTGTCATTATTGGCTTAATGGGTCAATAAACAGTTTATTGTGTCGTGATTTTTATTCGTTTCATCATTTTAATGTTTTTTGCTGTCATATCGTTGGTTGGTTTTCGTAAAGTGAAGTCTGTCATTTTGTTTGTATTGTTTTGTATCTTTGCTTCAGTGATTTATTGTTGTATCTGAATCCCAATAAATTATTCATCCTCCGATCTCCAGGCCATACATTTATTCATGGCCTAGGCGTCTTCGAGGCCGGTGCGATTGTTTCGGAATGAGCAGTTTCAATATTGCCTTGTTCTTTGTTCAGCCGGCAACAAGATCAAAGAGTGTCACTGCCCAAAGCCATTAACTTCGTTGCAGGACTGGGAGCAATAAAACAGGTACTAGCTGTTTTTCTATTCGAGCATTCTGTAAAAGTCAGTACAAGAATTTCCCACCTATTCTAATTGACGACATGGGCTGTACTGTCGCGATTCCTTAACGTTTTTTTTTATATAGCGCAAATGGTTTTTATAGAGCCGTTGACGCTGTGTCTACTTCTTAAGGGATTAAGGAATGACTATACCGATCAAAGAGAGTGCCCACTTTATCAGCTCTAAAGTCATTACGCAGCTCTGCGGCAAATTTAACTCTTTCAACGACCCTTGAGCTGAAGTTGGCTATTATGGCAGCCGAGACCTCGTGTGGTGCCCTTTATTCCGCGCATTGGCCACGATTCGTACATACATACATAAAATCACGCCTTTATCCCTTATGGGTTGGGCAGAGCAAAAATTACCTAAACAAAGGTCGTTCCGCCACGTCTGAAAGGTTTTGAGGGTTATTTATTACAGATGATTATGATGTATATTGTTAAAGTGACAGGTTGTCAGCCCATCGCCTAAAATTACAATGCACTATAACCGTCAAATCCCTTAGCTGATCTTATAGCATGCCCGGGAGGAGATGCAGCTGGCTCATTCTATGTTTTTTCTATGACTCCCAGTCCAGCATAGAAGAAGCCACTATTTGGCATAAAAATAAGTCAGATTTAACTAAAATAAACCATACCTGTCATTTTCCGAGCGAACAGAAAAGGATGGCAGTAGAAGGTACCTATGTATTGACGGACTATTATAATTCTGTCACTTCAAAAATCTATGGAACTTTACCATTTACTATTACCATAAGTCAGTCCCGACTAAAATCCTTTAATTTTTTTGAATGAGTTCTATGTGACTGGATTATAATAGTAAGTCCGTCTCTGTCCGTCTATATTACTGTTTCATTTCTGTTCGCTCAAGACGGAAAGCGACAGGAACAAACTAAAATAAGTTAAGTCGTGACTGCAACTTCCATGCTGGACTGGGAGCGAGAGAAACACATAGAATGTGCCAGCTGCATTTCCTCCCAGGCATGCTGTGAAAACCAGCTGAGGGATTCGAGGGTTTCTGTATATTGAAGTAATATACCTACAAATCTATCTTAAATAACCCTCAAAACTTTGTCAGATGTGGCGGAACGATCTTTGTTTAGGTCGTTTATGGTCTGCCTACCCCATTAGGGATAAAGACGTGATTATATGTATATATGTGACTGCAACAGAATCGGGAGTATTGCCCACATGGCCGGCGCCTACGAATATTAAAACTTTAAAGCAGTCGTAAAAGATTATGCTGTGATTATACCACATGCATGGCCACATTGGGCACCAACTACCGTTCCTATTCCAGTTTTATTGCAATCTAACGCGTGTTTCTTTGTCCTTTATTATGTCCCAGTTTCATAATACAGTGACATGGAATGCTGGTTTTATTGGTTTGTTTATTTAGGTGTCACTCTTTTCGTGAACGGGCATATTGTGGTCAAAGAAATGGTGCTCAATTTTCTTGCTTGATTGTTCTATGACTAATTACTCATTTTTGTCTGAAGTCAATGTTAAGCAAAGTGTATGTTCACTTTGTAGATGTGTTTTCACTTCTCTTTTCTCCTCTAAATATATCAGCCGAACGGGTCCACTGCTATGCATGGGCCTCCCCTGTTAATGCATGGCAGGCGCAATAATTGTAATGATAATCTTGTAATTTACAATTATTAATAAATTTATCTTTATCTCTCTCAATAGCTTGTTGTGTTTCTCGTTAGTGTGTCTTTAAGGAGTAATTTTGCAACTGGCTATTGATTGTGCTATAGAAGCTGACCACGATAAAAACCACGGCTGCAGGCGTCGCCACCTATCGCCGGCAGCTGTCGACAGACGACGGCAATGAGTTTAAACTACCACCAACAGATTGCGATGGCTGCAGTGGTGGTACCTGCCGTTAAAGTGCCATATGGCTGTATGAAGCCTAGGTATTTTGTGTAGTATATTTACTTGGCAATCTTGGGTTTGGTTTCTGGCTGAAAGCACGCCCGGTACTGCAGTAAGTATGGCGTCTGTGGTTGTGAGGGCATCGGTCTCGTGTACCTGCGCCTGGCACTCGGCATAGGTATTGCCCTGGTATTTTTCTATTACTTACTTGGCATTCTTGGGTTTAGTTTCAGGCTGACAGCACGCCCGGTACCGCAGTATGGCATCTGTGGGTGTGAGGGCATCTGTTTCGTCTGCCGGCGCTTCGCACTCGTCTGTGACGAGCGGCGCGCGCGCCGGCGACGTGTGGTACCCGTCGGAATTCAGCTGAAAGATAAAAGGAAAATTAGTATTCACTATCGTTTCGATAGCAAAATCATGTTTTTGTTTTACAAATGTCTAGATACGTTTTGAACATTGCCTTGGACATACGTTAATCAATTGCGATGCTTAGTATCTCCCTGGTATCCTAAAGTTATTACTACAAATACAAATCGTATTTGTAAATTGCAATTCAATTAAACGTTTCTAAATCTCAAACAGAAATCAGCTTCTCTAGTCACTCGAGAAACACAAATTTATATAACTCTTTGGCTTAGATTTATTTATGAGATTATTATTTCCCATTCAGCACGCAAATCCGTTCACTGAAACAACAACATAATAAAATATAACGTTACCTATCTGAAACGTTACTTGAAACAATACCGGAAACGAACAATCTTTATTCTCGAATTTAACTTGCTTCACACCAGTTCCTGTCATTAAAATAAAAATAAGACTTCCAAATAATTTCTTCAAACTAATCCGCTGCCCCCCCATCTACATTATGCATGTTTAAATTGCTTTTATACCACTAAATATCCTACTCATTACTCCATTCCGTTCCCAAAGTTAATAAGTTATAGCGTAGGAAAGGAAACCAAATTGCAGAATATACAGGGTGTAATATGGTGTCCTGCTAACTGAAAAAGGTTGCGCGACTTTAACGTAACTGGATAACTTTCGGAAAAAAAATCTTTAAGGAAAAGAAAGAAACATTTTAGCTCCCCTTGAAAAAATACCACTTTGGTCAGACAAATTTCATAGAAATATCTTATTTCCTGAAAGATTATTGTGAAAGTTGATCAGTTGCGTTGTCTGAACAGCCCCTTTCAGTTTGCGGAAAACTGTCTCACACCCTCTATAAAGTACTACCCAAATTTCCATTTCATGAATTGCGCACTTCAGGAAATGAAATAAACTTTAAAAAGCTAAAGCTCTCCGTGATAAATGACCACTTTGGTCAGAAAAAAATCATAGAAATATTTTATTTTCTGAAAGATGTTCTTTGTAAAAATTGATCAGTTGCGTTGTCTAAACAGCCCCTTTCAGTTTACGGAAAACTGTCTTACACCCTGTATAAAGTACTACCCAAATTGCTATTTCATGAATTGCGCACTTGTGGTTGTTTGTCGTTTGTTCCGGTTATATCGTCAGGTGCATTCCTTCGGGTTTGCTCTACATTTTGTACTACAAATATGTTCGTTGTTTTCCTACGGGACTCATAAATGGGACTCCAAAAGTCTTAGCACTATGTCGCAGTTTTTATTGTTAATCCTACATAACTTCTGCTTTATCTAAATACAAGGAGATGGTATCACATCAATTTGACCCAGCTCGATAGCTTTGGACATACGAACAAACTAAACGTCAAAAAAAAAACACATTTTGAACCATACTTATTTGACTTATGTTTTTGGCAGGTGATCTCAGTTAATCGTCGCTAATTACTTAAATTAAAACGCCAATGTGCAGATGATGAGAATGGAATTCGTGAATGACAGGAAGAAAGAAGGCAGATCGTAACAAGAAATCTTGAACAATAGGTTCATGCAAGGTGACGTTAAAGTCCTGGAACCATTCCACTCTTAAAACAACAGAAGAATGTTCCTCTGAAAACAGTGGTGACATTCTCAGAGAAATAGAGCACATTCGAAATTTGAATGTCCTACATTTGAAATTATCAGGTTTCGTGTCCTATATAATAACACACGGCAATGATTCATATGCTTTACAAAGATGCTACAAAAACCATGAATCACACATGTTTAGACAGGGAACCTGTTAAACTGATGATGGATGACATTTCGAACGTGCTCTATCAAAAGACATAAGGAAGAATGTATGAATGAGGTGCGCCTACTCACTTTGACGATAGTGCCGACCTGTGATATGTCCTGCATGGGGTGCAGCTGCTGAATGTGCTGGGGGTAGGAGGGGTGGTCCGTGATGATTCGGTGGACCCTGGTGTCCCGAGGGTCCCTGGGGTCCCTGGGGGGCTCTCGTAGAGGCTCCGCGCCGTCCGACGCGCCAAGCAGACGCTCCTTCATCTCATGGATGTAAGGGCACCGCTGCATCGCGATGGTGAACTCGCGGACGCGAACCTGGTGAAAGAATGGGGTTGGGTGAATTCGGGTGTTGTTAGAATAGAATTATATTTTTTACAGGTCTGATTTGAAATTGATTACAAATAAGATCCGGTTGGATAATTGGATAAAAAATGGCATCTATAGGTATATTCAAAAAGTTCTGTTCGTGCCTGTAATTTGATTTTTATGATTAAAAAATAGTAACACTTTAAAAAAAAAAAAAAATGTCGTTTTTAAAAAAATAATAAGTTATAATTTCTTATTTTTAAAACTTAAAAGTAACCTGTCAGAACTTTAATGTCAATGTGTAATATAATTAATACTTTAATGTCAATGTGTAATGTAATATATAAAATAATTTGCAAAATACTTATTTACTACCGAAAGTATTAATTTGGTATGAAAACTTTTTGTTAAAATTAAATCATATATCTTTATTGCGTTGTGAAAATAGCTTTCGGGTGACGATTCAACATAAAATAATGAAATAAAATAAATAGATCTTTATTTCAGGCTTCCACGGGGCCTACATAAAATACAAATTACATCAAACCATACCATATCATCAGTCATATCTAATCAATTAAATTACATTAAAATTAAAAAAACATGTCAACAAATATTAATTAAATAAATAAACATTAATCCACATAACTATAGTGTTTCAATGACTATAAAATAGTAGCTATAACATGTAGCCTAATAACTACTTAAAACCAAATAAAGTATGAAAATGCAACTCACAACTTGCGGCTGTCTTTCTGACTGCATATCTATCTTATAATAATTTCTTTCAAATAAAAGTGAACAGCTATCTTCTAAACAATATATATTATATATTAAAAAAAAAAAAAAAAAAAAACAAGTAAAAAATAAATAGATACGACCTTGTTCTTTACCGTACCGATCTAGTCGCGTAAATGACAAAGTTGTATGCGGAGCATGGTACCTATACCCTATAGTATTTCCAACTCAGTTTTAGAATAACGGTTAACAAACTTTCGTGTCTTTTTATTCAAAAACACATTTCAAAAACAAATAATACGTATTGGCAAATTAGTTAAATTACTAAAACTATTTCATTATGTTGTCATATGTTATAGCAATATACCTACAAATATATCTTAAATAACCCTCGAAACTTTGTCAGACGTGGCGGAACGACCTTTGTTTAGGTTGTTTACGCTCTGCCTACCCCATTAGGGATAAAGGCGTGATTATATGTATGTATGTATGTATGTTATAGCTAAAACTTATTGTAGAAACGGGATCTTTTATTAAAAGACATGAAACTTTGTTTACCTTTATTCTTAAACTGAGTTCGAAATACTATAGTTGATAATGACAAGACAAAATAGAGACAAACAGAAAACAATAACAGTTTGTTATCCATTGACTGCATACTATTACGAATACTACACCGGGTGTAAGGGACAGCGTACCGCAAACTGATATGGGTTAGTCAGTCAACGAAACTGAACAACTTTCACCAGGAAATTCTTACAGGAATTTGCCTTTACCATACAAATTGTCTGATCGAGGTAGTAACTTTGCATGAGAAAGTACAAATAAAAAATACAAAAAATCCTGAAAGAAATTTCTGTTCAGTTTCGTTGACTGAGCAACCTCTGTCTGTTTGCAGAACGCTTTCCCTTACACCCGTTATAGCCCTAGTACCAATACATTTCTAGTAAAACAGCTAACTCATCTAATAGATGTTTATCGTTTACAACAACAGTTTACGAGGCATTTATGTAATGTTCCAGCTGCCCTCCCTCCCGGGCATGCTGTTAAAGTCAGCAAGGACTCGAGGGTTACATTGTATTGTAATTTAGGCGATGGGCTGACAACCTGTCACTAAAGCAATACATATTACAATCTAAAATAGTCGTAGTTAATTTTTGTCAGACGTGGCGAAAGCGCCTTTTACGAGGCGTTAAACGCTCTGCCTACCCCGTAAGGGATAAAGGCGTGATTTATGTATGTATGTATGTATGTATGTAGGAAAATAAGTTTGGTAAATGAATGAACAAAAGAGGCAAAGTGGTGGTTAAATTGTTCAAAAGTAATTAATAAGTTTTAATTTGGTCTCCATCTTACTAGGTATTTCTACTATCGGTGCCACTATCAATCAAACTTGTTTATTGGTCAAGACGTAGGCGCCACTGAGCCAACTGCATTTGGCATTTGAAAAATGCGTTTGTTCTAATGACGCCAATGACGCGTGCGTGTACGCATCCGTGTCAGCGGCAGCCGCGGTGTTCCGTTACTAATGGACTGTCCGCTGTCCGTTTGAGGCCTTCTTCAAAAAATAAATAAGGGCAAATTCGACGTACATTGCGCAGCCAGCAAAGCTTTAGGATACTAGAGAAACTAACCGAGCTAACTAGAGCCCGATGGTGTAGTGAATAGGGCCGCTGCCGCCTGAGCGGGAGGTCGTGGTTCTAATCCCACCACGTGCCGATGTGTTTCTCGGTTTTCGAATTTCATATGTACGTTTATTCGGCGCTTTTTCCGTGTTTCGGAAGGCACGTTAAGCCGTTAGTCCCGGTTAATATCATTTAGTACCGTAGATATTATTCGTTAAGCCATGTCAGAGGCCATTGCTAAGCATTGGCGTCTTGAACACTGTGACCTTATCTAGGAAATGGTCTGGTTTCCCTTCTTGGTTGCGGAGGTCACATGGCAGTCGCTCTGTGTAAAACCGTACCCTCGTTCAATTCCCTAGATTAGTTAGCTAACCCTGTGAGATACGGAATAAGGCTAGGGAGATGATGACTAGAGAGACTAACCGCCTACGCAATGTACATCGAATTGCACTTTGTAGAATTATGAATGACAAGATATCGGACTGCCCATTTGGACGACTTGACGGTATTCGTGGTCAATATTTGATAACACCAATAACGAGACCCGTTCACGCTTCAAAGGGTTAAAGACCTTGTATTATGTTGGCCATTGTTGGCCTGGAATTGCCCTTACGGGGTAGGTAGAGTATCTAGAGTAGAGCGTCAACCAATACCTTGATTAAAAACGTTTTTGTCATTTCTGGCTATTGCTGAGGGTAGAGTGATTTCATATAGAAAGTTTACAGTACATTGCTATAGTGACAGGTTGTCAGTCTATCGCCAAAATTACAATACATCAAAACACCTGAACTCCTTTTATAATATACCCGGGATAAAAAGCAGCTGGCACATTCTATATTTTCAACAGTCAATATTTGACAGCTCCAATAACAAGACCCGTTCACGCGCAAAGGGTCAAAGGCCTTTCGAAGAAGTAAATAGATTCGCCATTTGACCTATTTTGTATGCTTGTTATGTTTCGGTGTTGTGTTGGTTGATGGAAATGAAGCTCTACATTTTAGGGACAAAGACAATAGAGCAGGTACTTACCTACAAACTTGGAGTTCATAGAATCGTGCCATGTAGGTAACGTAAATGACGTTATCAACGCTTTTGAATTCAACTGAGGGGCTCTATCGTTACATTTTGAGGAAGTGTCTTTAATGGAAACACAAACAATATATTTATACATACATATAATCACGCCTTTATCCCTAATGGGGTAGGCAGAGCGTAACGGACCTAAACAAAGGTCGTTCCGCCACGTCCGACAAAGTTTTGAGGGTTATTTTAAGATAGATTTGTTGGTATATTACTGTAGTGACAGGTTGTCAGCCCATCGCCTAAATAACAATGTACTGAAACTCTCGGATCCCTTAGCTGGTTCTTACAGCATGCCCGGGAGGAAATGCAGCTGGCACATTCTACGTTTTTCTCTCACTCCTAGGCCAGCATGGAAGAATAATATATTTATACAAATAATAATAAACACTTCCATGCTGGACTGGGAGCAAGAGAAAAACAGAATGTGCCAGCTACATTTCCTCCCGGGCACACCTGCTGTAAAAACCAGATAAGGGATCCGAGGATTTCTGTATATTGTAATTTAGGCGATTGGCTGACAACCTGTCACTACAGCAATATACCTACAAATCTATCTTAAATAACCCTCAAAACTATGTCAGTCGTGGCGGAACGACCTTTGTTTTGGTTGTTTACGCTCTGCCTACCCTATAAGGAATAAAGGCGAGAAAATATGTATGTATGTAATAATATATTGACCTCTTCTTTCTACATACAAAACAAATAATACCTATGTAGAAAAGAGAAGGAATTTAATTTAACTATCACAGCTATTTAATCTTAATAGATAAGCTCGCATTAGCAAAAAATTAAAATTCATGACAGCTGACACAGATAACAAGAAACCTCAGATAGGCAGTTTCCCTACTTGGGAATTCAAATAAAAAGCAGCTTACAGTATGACCACACTTTAAATGATCGTGACGAAAAAAGAAACTACCGAAAGATGGCGGCATCTTGATATATAAAAAGCAGCGTATAGTATGACCACACTTTTAAATGATACATACATACATACATCAATCACGCCTTTATCCCTTACGGGGTAGGCAGAGCGTTTAAAGCCTAGTAAAAAGCGCTTTCGCCACGTCTGACAAAAATTGAGGGCAATTTTAGATTGTAATATGTATTGCTATAGTGACAGGTTGTCAGCCTATCGCCTAAATTACAATACACTGTACCTCCAGTCCCTTTTGCTGACTTCAACAGCATGCCCGGGAGGAAGGGCAGCTGGAACATTCTATGTTTTTCTATCTCTCCCAGTCCAGCATGGAAGTAACTTTAAATGATCGTAACAAAAAGGAAACTACCGCCGCCATCTTGATATCTGACAGTTCTTATACTGCAACGCCTCGCCTGCCTCAGTGGTCTTGTGGTCTGAGCCATGGGATCATAATACCGAGGACCTGGCTTCCCAAGGGGAGGGACACAAACACAAAGTTGATATTTGTTGCTTCATCCCTTTGTGGGGATTTTTACTTTTTGGTTTGGACAATGCAGGCTGAATTTCTAGATGGACTATAAAAAAAAGAATTCAGTGAGAAGGGCACGTAAAGCTGTCGATAGTGGTCGTTACAAAAACCATCTCAGAGGCCTATCAGCCGTGCTATAAGGTAGCTTAAAAACTCTGACATCATTGTTCATCGGTTCGATCGACTAGCTACCCACACTATAAGAAGAAGAATACTGCAGCACAATCGCCCACGTTCATTATAAAGGTAGCCATATTGTAGCTGTTAAATAAGTACTCGACACATTTCCACCATTCCGTCTGTCGCAAAGGGAATTAATTCAGTCCTCACGTCCACAGGCCGCAGTGAATGCAGTGCGTTTTTTGCCGAGTGAAACGGTTCTATTATGGTGAAAATACCAGCTCAGTGGTACAGTACAGTACGAAGATTCTTTAAATGAACGTGGCTGGCGGCTCTGACTTCTGTAGAGCGAGATTTTTCATTTGCTTGGACCATGAAACTGAACAACTTTCTCTATAGAACATCAGTCGAAATATGAAAAGAAATTGGTGCTGCCGACATCTTTTTGCATGGGAAGTATTTATTTTTATTTTTTCACATTTCATCCTTTATTCTATAAAGAAAGTTATTCAGATTCATGGTTTTCTAATTAAGCCATTATAGTAAATAAAAAATTGCCTCACTGAATAGGGAGAACTGTCCTATCTCGAGGTGGTGGGGCTTCAGTTAATTTTGTCGCTACGATCATTTAAAACCTTGACGTAAGGTACAGTCTAGTCCGTCTCGAGGTGGGTGGTTCGACCCGTTTGTAAGAGTACCATAACTCGTTCACAGTGACATACGCATTGGAGGGAAAAAAGAGATGAATGTTGATGAATCAGAAGATATCATGACGAAGAGAGATTTATACGGGATAGCTTTTTACTACTGAGCGATAATAGTTAAAATAAAATAACTTTTTCTAAGGAAAAAAGTACCGAAATTTATCTGAAAAAGAAAGTGACTACATAATCTCATCATGAATCAAGTATCGTCTATCAACAATTTTGCATGGCATTGTCAAATATTATTGACACTACAAAAGTATGCATTTCATGTATCGATGACTTTGTAAAAGAAATTTGCTGTCACCCACAAAGATGTTCGTATTTTTATAGTTTTAAGTACCTAGTCGTTCGTATACGTCTGCGACGCCGATGTCCATTGAAAAAGGAACCCGATTACTCAAGAAACCGGTTCCCGTTGTATTGAGATTGACAACTTAAAGATTCCCCCAAAAAGCTGACCCCAAAACTTCAACCATTTATTCTGGTAACAAGTTGAAAGGCGGAAAACGTTGCGTGAGTGGTAAACCATGTAAGTAAATACCCACATACTATTAGTAATAATATGGAAACTGCAAGGGAGAGTACTTACAATCGATTCGGCAAAATGGGGCCAGCAGGTCACTGGATGCAGAGAATGTAATATGAGTAACTGTATTAGCATTGATAGTTTTCAATTCAAGTCGGTATGGATTTCGTCTAAGTTGTGAAATCTAACACCATCTTAACACCAGATTCAAAACGAAAACTATGAATTAGTTTTCTAATTCATAAGTAAATTTTCAAACACATCATGGCATAGTATAAGTGAGAGGAAAAAAGAATTATGACCCGACCTATACATTTGTATACAAAAAAAATGATTAAATGAAGACACGGTTTTTATTTATTTTACATACATACATTATATAACGCCTTTATCCCTAACTGGGTAGGCAGAGCGCCAACTACCCAAAACAAAGGTCGTTCCGCCACGTCTGACACGTCTGTTTATTTACTGTAATGTGCAAATAAATGAGGATAAGCATTCTACACAATGTTCACTGGTGTCAAAGGATCACTTTATATACTCGTCTAGAAACTAGAATTTAGTTCTAAGATCCAACTGATGCGGATGATCCCTCGTCTTACAACTTTCCAACTGGATCGATAGTTATAAAAATGACTTAAGATTGCTACGAATTAAACCACATTCGTGTAATATACCTAATTTTTATAGTAAAGGACATTTTAATGATAATTATTTTGTAAGAAGTTGTGTAAATACTGGACAACATTAATCTTGGAAACAAGTAGGTATAATCAATCAATCAAGATGTGTATTTTACAAGTGTATATTGACATGCATGTATTCACAAACAAAAAAAACATTATCGATAAGATAAGAATTAAATTAGGCAATATTACTTATTAACACAAGAACAATGAAAACAGGTGCTACTTACGAAGGCGTAAAAACTTTTGATAGAATAGGCAATAAACCTCTTACATAAAGATAGACAATAATTAAACTATACGATAAACAACACAGAAAGTGGGTCAGACGCGAGGAGAGTAATTAATATGAAGCCACGGCTGATGCTGTAGCTGAAACTATTAGCCACACTGTAAACAGTCCGGGCTACTAGATTTTTATATCTAAAGCTGTCCAACATCTATCAATAGAAGGTGAAGTCAAATTTAAAAATAATCTACTTAAGGAAGACTATGATGTAAGTATGGCGGGCGACGACGTACAGGATTCTATACTGTAATCACTAATAATAGAGACGATGCACAGTGTAGATGCTTTACAAAGTGTAATTATAAATGCAACAGTAGGTATCATAATAATATCTTAGCCAACTATCTCAACAGATATATCGACATGAAAGATCTATCTCGCATCTCGTTAAGCAAAATTGAAATTCCAGAAAACGGAGATGATGCCATGCCGAGCAAAGTCCCTGTTCCACATATTAATGATTATTTTTTTAATCCATATGCTACGATAGCGCAACGGACACGAGGCGTTCTGCCGGAAACCGTAACTGGGTTTGTTTTTCAAACCGTACGTTGAAAGAGACATAGAACGCTCCACTTTTTAGAGCAATGAAATGTAATGGTCGGCGAGAAAATTTTACGCGCATCAGATATTCTTTTCAAACTTTAAATAAGGCCAGTATAACTTTATCAAAGTATTATAAACTCTTATTCCTTTAAATGAAATCTAAAACAACCTTCCTTATTTGAAATTCAGCAGATTTAGGTACATACAATTTTAAATGAGAACTTAAGAGAAATAGCAACATTGAAAGACTTTCTTCTCTTTGAATTCCGTAAACATTTAAATCCCTAACATCAACAAAGTCGAGAACATTTCCTTACTCCTAGCAACGGAACACAACTGCTGAACACCAATCAGTGGCTGGCAGTCTCCGATAATACAATTCACGAGGTACCGATGGATCGAACCCCGAAGCATTTGCATAATAACGAGATCGAATATGCCATAATTTGTGTTCAAGACTCGTGGAGGCACATAATGTTACCGGATTGTAATTTGAAACGCATTTCAATCTTGCATTCGAAGCATTAGAAAGGCTTCTTTATTTAATCCGGAAGGATTTAAATCTGGTTTTTTTATTGTCATCTTTGGTTCTACGTTCCGTTGCATGATTTCCTTTTCGTTTGAATAAAATTTCACAGTTGTTTATCTCCTGTCAAGCATTTATTTCTTGACTGTTTTTATACAGAGGCGTATTCATTCGTATTTTGCACAAATTCTACGTTTTGTCATTTTGTCGTTTTGTAAGGGATCTGAGGGTTTCAGTATATTGTAATTTAGGCGATGGGCTGACAACCTGTCACTACAGCAATATACGTACAAATTTTTCTTGAATGGCTCTCAAGACTTTGTCAGACGCGGCTATAGTTGTAAAACAGCGGTTGTTATCCGATATTTATCCAAAGCAGCGGTTGAAAACGATAAACAGCCGGATAAAAACCGGATAATTACCCGACCTGACTAACGAAGAATGACAAGTTTTTTAATAGTTTTTTACTGTAGATCACGCCTGTTTTTACTAAATAGTTACTCCTGTGCTTATCTTCTTTCGAAATTGAACACTGAAATTTCTTAAAGGTACTATCTTATTGAATAAAATCCGAAAAATAAATCACCGTGCATAGTTGCATACAGCTACCGGCAACGCCGCTTGCGTGAGGGAGCGAGATGTCAGATACAGCCAGTAGGCAAGCTGGCAACGTCGCATGATGCATACGCATACCTACTTGCCTACTTAGCTACTAAATAATAAATTCACTTCACAATACCTACTTAATTGTACTCATAAAACTAAAACATAGTTTAGATAACCGACGGGAACAGCAGCCCCCCCAAAAACAAATGAATAGATACACGTTCATCTCATACTTAGGTGTTAAGTCATAAAAGCTGGTTTGTTTTGATGTTAGAACTTAAATTTAATGCGAAAAACCATAAAAAACATCTAAGTTTTCAGAATAAAGCATATACATATAGCTATTTATAAACAACCGTTTCTCGCCGGCTACATTCGCCAAAAATGGTTTTTATCCATTTTCGACGTTTTTATCCGCTTGGTTGAAAACGTTTTCAACCGGCTTTACATCTATAGACGCGGCGGAACGGCCTTTGTTTAGTACGTTTACGCTCTGCCTACCCCATTAGGGATATAGGCGTGATTATATGTATGTATTGTCCTTACCCAAACATCGATTTCTTATTTGGGCATTCATTATTGATTTATTTATACATCGGGATGGCTTGCAAAGGGTCAACTTGATCTAATATATTACCAGATTGCCTAATTATTCAGGGAACTCGTGCGATAAAATATTCATTGTGTGTGTAATAAAGCGATTAGTTTACGAAATAGTTGTTGATTCTTGCTTTTCTTTGTCATGCCAAGACTCTGCTGTTCGTCTGTTTTGTTTACTATTAAACCCATTTCTAGCTTCCGGAATATTTACAGTATTAACGCCTATTCATTTCAGTTTGTCATTAATTTGGCTGGACTTGGATCAAACCAATGGTTGATTTGTAACTGTTGTAAGGTTTTATGCTTTTAAGACATGAAAAATTATAATTGTTAACGTCTTTGAATTATTTAATGACCGTCTCTATAATTCGATTCACGCCGGGTGGACGCAATCAAAAGTACCACTTTTTGAGATAGTTAGGACAACCTAATTGTCCTACAACACATCGTTAAATTAATTGTAAAATTAGTATGTACTCCGGAGGGTGTGCTAATTCTATAATCCTATCTTTGACAGCCGTCGATAGGTACAGAAACCCTCTTAGACATATTTACAAACAAAAGCAAATTATCTCTCATGATACGTGTTTCCTCAAAAGTAGGTAAAAATAAGCTCTTGCTCGGAATATGAAATGGGACTTTTTCCGTTTAGTCGCCTGTTGATTTTTTCTGCATCCATAATGGATTCCGATAAGGTGCTCTATGACAGCGCTATACGAGCTACATTCGCGGCCACAGCCAAACAAAAACATGAAAGCATTCCGGAACAAAACCTTTATTAATGAAATCCTGGAACCATTTCCCTCCAAAATGGCTTGATTGTGTTACTGGGTCTACCTACTGATTTTATTTATAAAGCTTGCTCCCAAGCTTTTACGTTGTGGAACGATGGGATTTTCATTTTGGATGGCATTCCAGAATAATTAAATTTTATGTTTCTAACAAGTTCCCAATTTGCAGCATAAATGCAGCATGTATTTTCGGCACAGAGAACTTTTGAAAATAAAGCTTTGTCACAATATATTTTCGGGTTATTCTGTACCTTCATTTTGTAACAAAGGCCCAATATTGCAATGCAGGTATTGTACATAAAACATTGGAAATCTTACAAGCTGATGAAAGGGTGATTGCTATACTTAGTTTTTTCGAATATCCCGTTAGTAGGTACAGTAACACACAGGCGTCCCTTACTGCGCGCAAGGTTTTGCCTTGGACGAAACAACCTCGGTTTTGCTCAACACGCTGTCAATGTGTTTTGCATTGCCTACAACACATATGTGTCACCTTACGCTCTACGCGCGCGTACTGTTAGAGGGATGCGCTGACAGAGAGTTTATCGCTATAAGCGCGTAGAACGTAAGGTATCGCATGTGTGTTGTAGGCAATGCAAAAAACATTGACAGCGTGTTGAGCGCAACCTTGCGCGCAGTAAAGCTCGTATTTATAAAGCTATCTCAAGACTGAGAGCGATATTAAGTATGGATTTGACAGACCATTTTGTACTAAAATGACATTTCTGATACGAACTCAAACTAGCTGTCATTCATGAGCGCTGATTATAAATACGGTCCTAGACATGCTGACAGGGTTTTTCTTTAAGTCCACCTAATATGCCTCTCTCTTGGTTTGTTTCTACTGTTCCCTGTTATGACTTTACCTAGTTATCCTGTCTAGTTAAAGGCCAGCGCACATTAAACTCACGTAAACATTTAAGAGCCTGCGCCAAATTTTCCGCTCATTTCGTTTATTATACTCGCATACTCAGAATAGGCGTTGTTGAGCTTAAATTGAATATCTAATGTTACGACTTACATTGAAATTGTAAGAGTAAAACTGAAGAGATAATAACAGAACTAAAATTTAATGAAACATGGTACCTGCATTCTGTATTAAACCTATTAACTGTAAATGGTAGTCATAGAAAAGTATTATAATTCATACATAGAAATATGCTCAATAACACAAACTTTATCAATAACAATCGAAAACAGACTCACAAGAAAGTATGAGTGGTGGCGCCCTCTATCGTTAAAAAATCATAACTCGCAAAATATAGATATTTTCAAAACTTTTCTCTGTCACTTGCTTAGATTAAGACTTAAAGATTTTTTAGAAGTAATGGATTGAGGAGCAAATAGTACCGGGCAGTTACTATCTAAATTATTGTTAAAAACAACTACTTTTGGCGGGATTTTCGATAGTATCTCATCATCTCCATCATCTCCCTAGCCTTATCCCGTATCTTACGGGGTCGGCTACCTAATCCAGGGGATTGAACGAGGGTACTGGTTTTTACACAGAGCGACTGCCATCTGACCTCCGCAACCCTGAAGGGAAACCGGACGCAATCCTAGATTAGGTCAGAGTTATCAAGCCGCCAATGCTTAGCACTGGCCTCTGATATAGCTTAACGACTAATATCTACGGTAGTAAACGATATTAACCGGGGCCAACGGTTTAACGTGCCTTCCGAAGCACGGAAAAAGCGCCGAATAAACGTACATATGAAATTCGAATACCGAAAAACACATTGGTACGTGGTGGGATTCGAACCACGACCTCCCGCTCAGGAGGCAGCGGCCCTATCCACTACACCATCGGGCTCTCCATTTTCGATAGTATCTCCAGAGTACTATTAGCCCCTCAATTCATTACTTCTCAATTAAATAGTGTCCCGTGTTTGTTACGTGTACCAATTTATTTAACGCGTTTACTTTACTATTTAATTTATGTAACAAAGAATGTACGACCCAATTTATAGTGTAAATGTGGATCGCGTTGTGTGTAATAATAACAAAAGCTTCACTCGTTAGTGAATAGTTGTAAACAGTAGCGAATTCCACCAACACTATTCCTATCGCATGTACAGTTAGCAAAAAAATAATAAATTTCTTCAAGCAAGAGCTAGTGAATAGTTGTAACATACATACATATAATCACGACAACAGAGTGAATGCAGAGTGTAAACGACCTAAACAAAGTTCGTTCCGCCACGTCTAACGAAGTTTTGAGGGTTATTCAAGATCATCATCTCTCTAGCCTTATCCCGTATCTCACGGGGTCGGCTTCCTAATCTAGGGGATTGAACGAGGGTACTGGTTTTTACACAGAGCGACTGCCATCTGACCTCCGCAACCCAGAAGGGAAACCAAACCCAATCCTAGATTAGGTCAGAGTTTTCAAGCCGCCAATGCTTAGCACTGGCCTCTGATATGGCTTAACGACTTATATCTACGGTATTAGACGATATTAACCGGGACCAACGGCTTGCCGTGCCTTCCGAAGCACGGAAAAAGCCCCGAATAAACGTACATATGAAATTCGAAAACCGAAAAACACATTAGTACGTGGTGGGATTCGAACCACGACCTCCCGCTCAGGAGGAAGCGGCCTTAGGGAGATGATTTACTTCAGTTTAAATTTAAATTCGGTGTAGCAAAAATAATTTCTAAGGTAAATACAACAAAAAAATTACAAAATAAAAACAGAACTTTTGATTATGAGGCAGCGAAATATATTATTTTCAGCCTATTTTTACAAGAAGACTAAAAAGTACTGAATACTTTTATAAATGGAAAATGTTTTGCAAGACCTGAAAAGTTAAAACAATTGGTTGTGTTATTTCAAAGAAGAATATTTTTACGAAATTATTTGAACTAGAAAGAAGTGTTTTGCATTGACTGATGAATTTGCGGACTATACGAAAAGCTTAAAATATGTGAAGGCGTTAATTTACGCCATATCACTTTGTATAATAATGTTTTGTTGCAATTAAAATATTCTGTAAGTAAATTAGATTACGTCACGGCACAGGATATGTTATAATTATTTTAATTGGAGCTGACGGCAGGGACTGCTATTACTTAACACCATTAAGGCAACAATAGATAATTATACATTCTTCTTCTTCTTATCGAGTGGATTCTCGGGTCGGTAGACCCGATGAACCCTGGTGTCAGAGTTTTCAAACCGCCTAGTAGCACAGCTAATTAGGCCTCTGACATGGCTTGAATAACGACCACTATCAAAGACAGCGACCGGCGCCGACGGCTTAACGTGCCCTCCGAAGCACGGAATCCTCTTTGTTTTCGAACAATCAGGTGATTCAGCCTGGAATGTCCTAACCAAACTTGAGAAAACCTCACAAAGTGATAAATTGACAAATATCAACTTTTGTGTTTGAAATCGAACCCAGGACTTTCGGATCGTAAGCCCATAGCTCTGACCACTAGGCCACGGAGGCACTTTGTTAGGCAGGCAATTATACATTACAAGGGGTAATTTTTTTATAATATGCTCCTTACGAAACTGAACTTTTCCCATGAACCTTTTTGACCTACTAAAATCATAACAATCGATTCTCCGAAAAAAATATCTCCGATTCTTCGACACTGAGATTTTTTACATGATAACTTTGACTACATTACAGGCTACATAAAAAAAAAACTTTGAAAAGTATCTTTGGTCAAATATATAGTACCTCTTTTTTTAACTCCATGAACAACTTATTTTGATTCACATTTTGTCTATGAAATAATAATTTATTTGAAAGAACATAGTAAAATAATTGTTGGTATATGGGTGGGTATGTTTGTATCATATGTCCTATCTATGATGAAAATATGACATGTACTTTCGTGTTTCTGTCAAATTAATTGGATACGAGCTTTTTACATTCATACATATAATATCGCCTTTATCCCTAACGGGGTAGGCAGAGCGTAAACGACCTAAACAAAGGTAATTCCGCCACGTCTGACAAACTTTTTTCTGGAGCAAATAACAATTTATTTATTTTTTACAAATGTAAAAAAAAAACTTCATATTACATATTCATTATCTTCTTATCTTCTTTTCAGTTTTGATTAATATATATATTTTTATATGGTTTAGAAATGATATTTCCACTTTTATTTTATAAAATCAGGAGTACGTGGGAGCAATAAAATGATTGAATGGATTGTGGTATCAATAAAACCATTGCATATATAAACCTACTTAACTAACCATTCATCCTATTATGTATGGCTATTTAAATGCCCATCATGCTACAATTTGGCTGTTGTTAACCTGGGAACGAAGGGCAGGAAGCATCTCTATTATCAAGTTAAACTAATCGCTCCCGAGCCGCAATCAAATCTACATCAATCTTTCACGTTTTTATGCGCCTGATGATACTTCTCTTTTGTTTATCTTCTTTGTTTCGTTTATGAGTGTTTACAAAATAACCGTATTTGAGGATTATGGAGGTTAACATACATACATACATAAAATCACGCCTTTATCCCTTACGGGGTAGGCAGAGCGTAAAACGCCTCCTAAAAGGCGCTTTCGCCACGTCTGACATAAATTGAGAGCAATTTTAGATTGTAATGTGTATTGCTGTAGTGACAGGTTGTCAGCCCATCGCCTAAATTACAAGACACTGAAACCCTCGAATCCCTTTTGCTGACTTTTACAGCATGCCCGGGAGGAAGGGCAACTGGAACATTCTATGTTTTTCTTTCTCTCCTGAAAAAATCTCAGTATGGAAGGTTAAAGACTTAATTATATAATGCTATCAATTTGTAGAGCGCTCATTTGAACTAAATCTGGACTAAAAATAATGGCGTCCCTTTCTGTTCTCTCATGACAGAAAATGACAGGTATAGACTTATATTAGTCGTGATTTTTGCAAATATGCATTGGTACTATTGGTTAAGTACTACTTAAGTTTACTTGTATAGTCAAGACAATCATACCTCCAGCGTTTAAGTGACCCAAAGTTTTCTTATTGGTAACAGCAATTCTTCTTATAGAAAAATAAGATGCGAATAAGTACTAAGAAAATAACCGCACAACCTATAACACCAACTCACTCGCGGTCACTGGAAATGTCATCCGCATAAAGTCAGAGTGCTTTTTGAAATCAGAAGTCTTATGTCTTTCTGCGTTTTTCAAGCAGCGTTTGATGTCATCGATGTATCTGTCGTTTCTACTTCTGCATGTGATGATCTCACCGATACGCAGATCGCAAAGACATTGAATTCTATTATATTTCTGGGGCATGACATATCCCTTGCCGTGATGTGGTTGCGGCCTAGTAATTTGTACACTTCCACTGAGTTCCACTTCTACAAAACACATTACCGCAATCTGATTTTAGTTTAGATGCGATATCTGGGTCACAATCTCTCTCGTACAATTCCTACATTTCCCTTTAGTTTTGTACAGTTTTTAGGCCATTTGAAAGCGTCGTTTTACAGTTCTGAATTTAGATGTCCTCGTTTATGCTTCCGCTATTGTTTGAAGTTATAGAGACGGTCTGTCATTTTAATTGGATAGCTTTACAAAACTGAACTATGCTGGAATATATTCAACGTAAGAAAATTTGCAGTGGGACCCGATACAAGCCACATAAAAAGAAAACACTTTTGTAGGTATTTTCAATTTTCTACGACACCAAACATAAAGATAACTAAAATTAACTGCATGAATACTACATACTCACAATCACAACGTCAAAGTTTACAAATAAATACACAAGCGGACATGCCTACCTGTTATTAGATAACTTTCACACGCGATTAGATTTGTTTTCCCGGATCACATTCAATTCAAGAATCTAGCTAGCATTCAACAGGGACACTACGAAGGGCAGGAGTTTTCCACATTCGACACCGCAAACAAAATGTAGAGTTTATATTCTTTTTTGGTATCTTTCGATTAAGATTCAGACAGATAGCAACGATCGGTCAGCAAAATACCCCTTCCTGCTTCAGATACACCCGATACCTAATCTGGAACGTTTGACATTTGCAACGCACGAGGAAATTACAACTGTTGAACGGCGGAAGGTAGCGGAAGTCGCATGCATCGGGTGATCGAAGCCTAGCTCTACCGCCCCCGCTTTTGGGTGGATTTTTGGTTGCACTGAGTGGGGTCACCAACCTTTTGACACTGAATTTCAGTCACGGTGGCAGTGTTGCCGTCCGCGGTCGATTCGGAAAACGTAACGCCGCGTCGAGCGCGGCGTGTAGTGGCGTCCGCGTGCGCCAGGGCGCAGGCGTCGCGGGGTGCTTCGGCGCGCGGCCGGTCGCGCTTGCGGCCCGAGACTGGCGAGCGGTTCGCGCGTTTTCCCTCCCGCGCTTTCCCGGCGGCGTGCGCATCAAGCCTGCATTGTTCTGCAAATAGCGAGCGGCGAGGGCTGGGCCGCTGCCGCTACTCGACTAAGATGAGGCGATGAGGCGAGCTGACTTTCAGCGGCGCCACACTGGACTGTGCGTTCGGAGCGGGCAACTCACGGGCTTCATAAAAAAGCTGTTAGCCGCTCGTTTCACAATCGCCGGGTTTACAACAGCGCTAGTTTGTCATGTGGTGATAGTGCGCTAAACATTGCTGTACTTTTTTTTTCTCGTTTTCTTTAATCATCTTTTTTTTGGCTCAGTATCCGAATTGTAGTTTTAGTATTTTCTTTAATATATAGCAAATAACTTTCATATCCATAGTAATTCCAGATTCTTATTCTTTTATTTACTGTCATACCGGGTGTAAGGGACAGCGTCCCGCAAACTGATAGGGGTTGCTCAGTCAACGAAATTGGACAACTGTCACCGGGAAACTCTTTAAAGAAATGAATAAACAATACCTTCCCATACAAAATGAACATCTCGATCAGACAATTTGTGTGAAAAACCAAATTTACTAATTTACTTACTTACTATTTTGGTAGTTGTTTAGTTTCGTTGACTGAGCAACCCCTATCAGTTTGCGGGTCGCTGTCCCTTACACCCCATATATATATATTTTCAAAGGGTATGTTAAAAATCTCATTATTTAAAAATGTCTAAAGGGTGCAGTAACAGCAATCCGTCAGCAAAGTAAACAAACATGTCTGCCACCGTCACCACCGTCACCGCCGTCACCGCCGTCACCAAAGAGTGAGATCGACAAACAATAGATACACTTTGCTGGTAATATTCGATATATGCCCTCGTTGCACTAATGCGTTTACTTACACACACCGTTACATGCCACATATCTATACGTACACACATACAAACACATGTAGGAGAGCCTATGGGGACATCCACTATATTATATCTAGATAGATTTTTTTTTTTTTTTTTTTTTTTTTTTTATTTATTTATAGAAAAAAAACTACATATTTATAAAAAAATTGTATACAGGGTGTAAGGGATGGTGTCCTGCAAACTGCAAGGGGTTGCTCAGTCAACAAAACTGAACAACACTTGACAATAAATTCAAGATGTGAATTAAGTAGCATTCACATACAAGTTGTCTAACCGAAGTGGATATTTTGTATTGGAAAGTAAAATGTTCTTCATTTTCCAAAATATTTTTCTGATATAATATGAAAGAAAAGAAATAATAAATTCGTTTCTGGCAGGACTCGATCCTACGTCTTTGGAATGCCGGTCCATCACTCTGCCAACTGAGCTACAGAAATTAAGCATTGTAAGTGCTAAAAATCCTCAAAAATATTTTTTTTCTCGTGATAGTTGTTCAAGTTAATAGTCAAACCCTATCAGTTTACGGGAAGCTGCCCTTACACCCGGCATAGGAGAGCCATAGGGATACGCCCTATATCTAACCTAAGCTTTTGTATGTAGGTATGCAGTGACATGTTGATCGTCAGTGGTGATTAGCCCTGGAGCTACATACACCCTATCGTATCGTATCGATTTCGTATTACGGTAGCGATACTAGCCGGGCACCCCCATTAGTAAAAAAAAAAAACATAAGTCACTAAAAACGCAGTCAATCGAAAAACCGGCCCAACAGAATCAAGTTATAGTTGCCTTATAGCGATTCATAGCTCGTTGTAGTAACAGGAAGAAAAGTTGCTGTTATTCGCAATTTGTCTTCCTGTTACTACAACGAACTATGAATCGCTGATTTCTATGGTTCTAAATTGTCTTAATTTCTATAACTTGATTCTGTTGGGCCAGTTTTTCTATTCACTGCGTTTTTAGTGAATTATGTTTTATTACTAATCAACCACTTATCTAGTATCATAACCTTAAGGATTTCGGTTTGCTATAGTAAGTGTTGATATACTCAAATCATTCACCTAATATTCAAGCCTTTCAGGTAGTCTAATCCAAGTTGGTTTTATATAAAATGTGAAAATGTGCTTGTTTGACTGAACAAAATTTGTACTTCCATAAAAAAAAAGTGAATTCCATGCTGGACTGGGAGCGAGACCAAACCATAGAATGTGCTAGCTGCATTTCCTCCCGGGGTTGCTGTAAAAACCAGCTAAGGGATCCGAGGGTTTCTGTATATTGCAATTTTGGTGATGGGCTGACAACCTGTCACTACAGCAATATACCTACAAATCTATCTTAAATAATCCTCAATACGTTGTCAGATGTGGCAGAACTACCTATATTTAGGTCGTTTACGCTCTGCCTACCCCATTAGGGATAAAGACGTGATTTATATGTTTGTATGTATAAAAAACGGCATTCATCCGACTTTAGTGAGCACATATTTTTTGTTCCGACCTATTTTATTTGGGACACCCACTAGGACATGATTCCTAGTTTGAGTAGGTCATTCGTAAAAAGTTACGCCATTTTAGCATCATACGTATAATATAACTTTTCCTAATAAGTACTATTGTTCCACTTCGGAGCGGTTTGTTAGAATTTACTGTTAGCTACGAATCCATCATCGTTTCCGTCACGTATTTCGAATAAATTACTTCTACGCGTATACGGGCTTTTCATTGGTATTTAAATAGCCGCCATTGTTAAAGTAACTAAGCGCCAGGTGTGGTGGACTCGGAAATTTAAAAAAAAAATTAGAAACCAATCAACTCGTTTGGCTTACATTATAGTTTTCTATCCTAGATTTGATACAAAAAAAAATACTTAGATAAAAAAAAGACCTGGTTATATGGGACAAATAATCTTAAAAAAATGGGTTAGTAGGAGGTACACCAGTTCTTAGAGTAGTGTTTTTTTGTACACTATTAATTGTTTCTGGTTAACTGCACCAACAGTTATTCTATTTTGGTAGAAATCTTTATGTACCATATTTTTGATCACTCGAAAAAAGACAAATTTGAAACTTGTTGAGTTTGACAACGCAAAAAAAAGCAGCAAACTGGATTAGTACGTGTAATCACGTTATCAGTGACCAAACTGTATCCCCTGCAGGTTAGCTTTCCACTAAATTACGTCAATTAACGGCGTTTGTATAACGGGGGAACAAATTGCAAATTTACACACATACATAGATACATACATATAATCACGCCTTTATCCCTAATGGGGTAGGCAGAGCGCAAACGAACCAAACAAAGGTCGTCCCACCACGTCTGACAAAGTTTTGAGGGTTATTTAAGATAGAATTTTAGGTATATAGCTGTAGTGACAGGTTGTCAGCCCATCGCCTAAATTACAATATACTGAAACCCTCGGATCCCCCAGCTGGATTTTACAGCATGCCCGGGAGGAAATGCAGCTGGCACATTCTAAGTTTTTCTCTCGCTCCCAGACCAGCATGGGAGTAATTTACACACATACATACATAAAATCACACCTTTATCCCTAATGGGGTAGGCAGAGCGTAAACTATCTGAACAAAGGTCGCTCCGCCACGCCTGACATAGTTTTGAGGGTTGTTTAAGATAGATTTAAAGATACATTGCTGTAGTGACAGGTTGTCAGCCTTTCGCCTAAATTACAGTATACTGAAATCCTTGGATCCCTTAGCTGGTTTTAACAGCATGCCCGGGAGGAAAAACAGCTGACACTTCTATGTTCTTCTCTCGCTCCCAGGCCAGCATGGAAAATTGCAAATTTACATTCATTTAACCTTTAAATTAGTAGTATGCATGGTCAAAATCTTTTGAAAGCTTGTCTTACTGTTTGTACATTTACATAACCATTTAATATGTACCTAATGGTTTTCTTTTTCACCTAGAAATAGAGCTTCACATAACTGTGATTGAGCTGAAAAGATTGGGCAAATACTGAAATTATACTTATAGTTAAACTTAGACGTAATTTTTATCTAAGGATAACCAAACTATTCATTTATGTTGTTATTAAAACATTTAATTTTTGTAGACAAAATCGTCCACGAATTTTATAGGCTTATATAATTTTATGCCAAATGAAATGTTTACCTGAAAATAAAAAAAAAACATATTTTTGACCCTATTAATTGGGTTTTACAAATTTTATTAAGTTTACTTATTGTGTTATAAATTAAAGCTAGTACCAAAATAAAAACATATCCTACAGATTGAACATGAGTATTTGAATGCGCATTGGAATCGGAAATTGCAGCAAACTGGATTGGTACGACGTGTAATCACGTTATCGGGCCAAACTGCATCCCTGCAGGTTGCAGGTTGGCTTCCCACCAAATTACGCCTATTAACGTCGGGAGCAAATTGCTTGTGTTTTGACAATTGAAGAATATATTTCAAATATTTTAAATGGTCTCCATTTGTACATACATATCTCTAATGGGATAGACAGAGCATAAACGACCTAAACAAAGGTCGTTCCGCCACGTTTGACAAAGTTTTGAGGGTTATTTAAGATAGATTTGTAGGTATATTGCTGTAGTGGAGAGGTTGTCAGCCCCTCGCCTAAATTTCAATATATTGAAACCCTCGAATCTCTTAGCTGGTTTTTACAGCATACCCGGGAGGAAATGCAGCTGGCACTCTCTCTATTATTCTTTCGCTCTTAGTAAAGCATGGAAGAAATCGGTCTCCATTAGTGATTGTTTAAAAAAGTGTAGTGCTTTAATTTGGAACTAAAGAACTATTTCAAATAAAAAATATTAAAATTTTATAAAATGTAGAGATTGTTATTGGATTTGGTACTCAAGCGCCAATTGATGTTTAAAACATCTACAAATATAATAAAGGAACCAGAAGTTACACCTTGTCCAATAATGTCGCAAAGCCTCTTTCTAACCCTTTAATGAGCTAGTTTCCCTTGTACTTCCTACCCTCAATAATGAGAGTTGTTAATGAGAAATTAAACGTCAGCCGCGTAAAATACGACTGTGTTATAATTAAGACCTTTTCACCCTTTCTTAGCATGTTTTAAATATATAATACTAGCGACCCACCCCGGCTTCGCACGGAAATTATCAGTGTTTCTCTACTATATTATGCATGTATTATACATATAAACCTTCCTCTTGAATCACTCTATCCATTAAAAGAAACAGCATCCAAAATCCGTTGCGTAGTTTTAAAGATTTATTCATACATAGGGATATAGGGACAGAGAAAGCGACTTTGTTTTATACTATGTAGTGATAACACGAAACTCCAATGGCTATATTAATATTTTATGATTGCTGTAGTCTTTTAACTAAAATTAGAACGCCAGATTGACGCAGATATGTACATCTGTAAGTACTTACAGATCAATTTTTGTTCAGGCGGCAATATTAGGAACTAATTTGTGTCTAGGTTACACTGACAGCGATTGATGTTTTGCGATCATCATGTTATGAGAATATGATGTTTTGTGAATGTGCTAGTGAGCAAGTATAATGTACTGCTTCGGAGCGGATTGAAGCATTGGCAGCTATAGTGGCGACTTGGACAGATCAGATCTGTACTTACAAAAACTTTTATTCTTGTACAACTTTTCAGTAGGCTAAAAAGTGACAAAAACTGTTCTTTAGGCACACCGATTAAAAGTATGGAAAAACTTACTTGCTGCAGGGAGAATAAAAATATTCCCAATGTTAAACTTATTACTGGTTATAAAAATAAGGTTAAAAACAGATTAAAAGCCATATCAATTTAAACTGATTTGATGAATTACGACTAAAGAAGGAAAGCTCTAGTTGGAAAGGTACTTTGATTACCTACTTATATTTTATAGAGATTTTATCGTTAAAAGCAAACTCTTAAGAAGTGCAAGGTTTGATTTCCAATTAGAAAGTAGCGAGAGAAAAATAAAGAATGTGCCAGCTGCATTTTCTCGCGAGCATGCTGTAAAAACCAGCAAAGGGATCCGAGGGTTTCAGTATATTGCAATTTAGGCTATGGGCTGGCAACCTGTTACTACAGCAATATACCTACAAATCTATCTTAAATAACCCTCAAAATTTTGTCAAACGTGGCGGAACGACCTTTGTTTAGGTCGTTTACGCTCTACCTACCCCATTAGGGATAAAGGTTTGATTATATGTATGTATGTAATTGGTGCATTTTTAAAATACATTTCAGACTGATTCTAAAACTTAGAATATAAACGAAACGTTTTGAAAAGAAACTTGATGATAAACTACGGTCAAAGAGTTTTTGAGGTCGACCAACTAATGGTGGAAGCATAAATGACTAGTGTGTAATTTTTTATTATCATTATGGCTAGCTCAGTGGATCCTAGCTGCCGTGGTGAAGTTCATACCGGGTGTAAGAGACAGCGTCCCTCAAACTGATAGGAGTTGCTCAGTCAACGGTACTGAACAACTATCACCAGGTAATTCTTTCAAGAGTCAAAAAAGAAATACCTTCCCATACAAAATGACCTCGATCAGACAATTTGTAAGAAAAAGCAAACACTATTTTTCACTTCCTGAAAAAGTCCTGCTGATAGTGGTTCAGTTTCGTCTCTTACCCCGTATTCAATCTCCACAAAAATATTATAAAGACAATTTTATGGTTGATTCCTTTAAATATTTTATTACTTGACCAAGTAAATATTTTTTGTAATGTGACGAACCTTATTTGACCCGACAACATGTTTTATACAAGGCACCTTATATGAAACATTGTTATAGGTGTTGTTGTATCATCTAACTTTGAAGCACAAATAGTAGCAAGACTTAAATATCTAAGCACTTACATTTTGCCTGTATCCACAAAATCCAGGAAACAAACAACGTAACTCACAAACTATTCCACGAAACTACAAACCACGGATAGTTTAGCATGAATTTATTTTAGAAACACTAGTTTCATACACAGATATACCGAAACATTGTAGAATTAATAACATAAACAAATATGGTTGCACAGAGCACGTACACACTCCTACACTATTCGAAAGCTTCAAAGTGAACTCAAAGCTGCCATGTTCCTTCTATGGTGTTTTGTTTGGGTGAGAGAGAGCGAGACAACAAAAAACAACATAAGCTTTCGGAAAAGTTCGGCTTCTTCCGTTACTTGCCCGCCTGTTGAGTAGAGACGTTGGATTAAGATTGATATGACTTTGATAATAAAATATTACCAAGTTTATTACTATTATGGTTGTGCCCCACCCAAAGCCCCACCCGAATAAAAGTCTCCAAAATAACGTGTAACAAGAAATAAACCAAAAGCACACTTAAGAAAATTCATCACTACGTAAAAAAATACGATAAGCGCAGTTTTTACTCGTCAGCAAGCTTACTAAGAACTCCACATTAAAAAAATTGGGGCTCTCTTATTCCACAATTCAACTTTACTGCTATCTGATAGGTATCATTTTTCCTCATTTAACCCGTAGCCCCTGATGGCTCCCCTCTAGGACCATTGTAATATCAGTGAGTGCAATCAAAGGACCACGGGAGGACAAAAGGGGCATTAGAGAGGGTGTTACCAATACGACGGACGTGACAAGTTAAATGTTTCGTCTTCTTCCTGAGGGCTTCGAATTTGTCCACTGGATTTAGTGACTGAGCCGCGTAAGCTAGGATTGTTTATCTATGTTTTTTAATTTAATCAAATCGAGGGGACGTTGAGGCACAAAATGAGGGAGCATAATTATTAGTTCCATGCTGGACTGGGAGCGGGAGAAAAACATACAATGTGCCAGCTGCATTTCCTCCCAGCCATGCTGTAAAAAACAGCTGAGGGATTTAAGGGTTTCTGTATATGGCAATTTAGGCGATGGGCTGCCAACCTGTCACTACAGCAATATACCTACAAGTCTGTCTTATGTGACCCTCATAACTTTGTCAGACGTGGCAGAACGACTTTTGTTTAGGTCGTTTGTGCTCTGCCTACCCCATAGGGGATGGAGGCGTATTTATATGTATGTATGTATAATTAGAACGTTATCAAAAATCTATTTTGCATAATACGTCAATTTAATAGAATTCTACTTATACATATCAAGTGCTAATATCGTAAATAACAGTAATAATCTGGCATAGCATTTTGGAGTAAATATTGTATGGTAAATAAAGTAATTTTCTGGGCAGGCCCTTTTAAATGCTTGCCTTACAACAATAGTTATCAGTAGCAAAATATAATACTGAAAGTTTGCATACATTCATATAATCACGCCTTTATCCCAAATTGGGTAAACAGACCGTAAATGACCTAAACAAAGGTTGTTACGCCACGGCTGACAAAGTTTTGAGGGTTATTTAAGATAGAGATCTAGGTATATTGCTGTAGTGACAGGTTGTCAGCCCATCGCCTAAACTGCAATATACAGAAACCCTCGGATCCCTTAGGTGGTTTCTACACCATGCCCGGGAGGAAATGCAGTTAGCACATTCTATGTTTTTCTCTAGCTCCCAGCCCAGCATGGACGAAAGGAAATTTGAAAGAGCATAAAAGCGCAAACCTATACAAAACGCCAACGTTAGATAATTGATACAGAGATCAAAACACCGCTCGGCCATAATACGTCCGAGCCCACATCCTGTATCCCAATTAGATACACGACCAGTCAGTTCCTGTCGTTCATTGTATTCCAAACAAGGCGGGATCGATCCATATTATTCTAGCGTCAAGACGTTGAATGGTCGTTGTATAGGGCTACTATCACCGAAATTGTCGAATCCTACAAAAAAAAGAAACCCTTGAACGGACACAATTTAGAAGAAACTGCAAGAAAAAAATATTGGTACAAGGTGTAAAAATCGTAACTAAACTTTAAGTTGTAATCTTATCTTACCAATGAAACTGAACAACTTTCCCTAAGGAATAAAGGGCGAAATATGAAAAATTGACACCATTTGTATGGGAGACCCAATCTTTTTTTCATATTTCGAACTAGTTAGGAAAGTTGACATGGGAAGGGTTAAAAAGAAGGAAGAGTTGAAGTTTGGTCAGCTTTTTTACTCCCTGTATATAACTTCAGAACCCTACATAAGAATGTGTCCGATACGCTCTTGCTAATTTTGTTTTTTAATTTAGTGTTTGCTTTTTATAAAACCCCGTTTAGACGCCTTCCGAACCAAGACAAATCTAAGGAAACGCAAACACATGGCAGCCCTATCTCTACGGAACATATGGGGATATGGGGGCGATGGTATGAATGGTGAGGGGCTCAAATTGTCCCACCATTCGTGGTATTTCACACCACTGGCTATAAATGTGGTCATACGTCATCCTGCCGGGATATTATTCTATTTCCGATGGGATGATCAGCTTTTTTTTCTTCCTTAAGTTTTTTTTTGTTTATGTAACGCACTGTAATACTAATAAGTGCAGTTAGAAACAATATTATAGATTTTTTTGTATTTGAAGAGGATGCGACACTTCTTTTGTAATCACTAATCACTGGTGGTGGTGGGCTAAACTTAGACAGAGCAAAAACGGAAGTCATTCTCACCTCGTCTGACTTTAGAGGGCCATTTCAGATAGAATTGTCACATAACCCCTTTAATATGAACGTGGTAGAGTAGAAATAGCATGTAACTGACTCATATCTACTGTCAAAATGTCATTTGAAACTCTTTTCGGGCTACGATACGATCACAAGCCTCATAACATATTCCAGGAACGCCTTCGCATTAGGAACGCGGTAGATATAGGCATTATCTTGGTTTCTTGATAGACGGAATGCAAGCCGACAGCAATATTGCGGTTCAGATCCAGTTTAAATGCTTTTGGTACGACTGAATTCTAATGGGAACCCAACCGAATAGTCCAATACCAGTCTGTCAGTTTACTTCTTTTTTTAATCCAATTCATCATTTCAGCCTACATCTACCCACTGCTGAGTATAGGCCTCTTCTTTTGATCGCCATTTACACCGGTCCTGTGCCTCTTGCACCCACTGTTTCCCCGTGATCGCCACTATATCATCGGTCCATCTGGCTGATGGTCTGCCTACTGGACGTTTTGATGATAATCCAATTCACAACTTGCAATTCAGGTGAAGCTTAGATGCAGTTTGAACGCAGTTGGTGCAACTACACGTCAACTACAATCAGACTACATAGTTGGACGACAATTTGTATCAACTGCTTTTTTGATGAAAATACAGTCCACCTTCATGCATTTTTTGAGTTTAGAAGCAGTGGCAGTAATAGAAATGTGTCACTATCATTAGGTAAAGTCCAAGTGTTTTTTTGTTGTTCAACAGCACAATTAAACTAACTGCCATTGATCTGTATATTGAAAAGGAAATTCATCTGAAATACAATGTTGAAATGCAGTCCGACAGTCTAGACCGCGGTAGATTACAAACAGATATTCAAGCAGCGCGTGCGCATGCCCACAAACCTCACAAGTATGTTTGAGGTATGTTTACGTGACCGGCAGCTGTCATAACAGTAGCGTACATGTTAGGCAATCTCACCTTTTGAGCTTTAGCAGAGTTTGTGTTAATGCTTTTGTTGAACATAAATAATAAACTTTGATATTGAAAAAGCTTCAGATCACGTGGCAAACCGAAGAAGCGCTGGCTAGACGTCGTAAAAACGGGCATTTAAGAGATCTTACACTAGCGGATGCTGGAGACCGGGCAAAGTGGAGTAGAAGAATTCGGGAAGTGAACCCGGATTAGGGCGGGAAAACGGCAAATTAAGATGAAGAATACTGTGTAGAAAAGTTCTTAATAATTTTATAAATAATGTAATTAGTCACGTTATGTTACGTGGCTCACTGCTAGGCAAAGGCTTCTCTGGCCTTGCTATTATCACTTAAATTTCGTAGAGGTCATTTGTGATTATTTTCAGAAGCAAACTAGGTATAAAAAACAACATAAAAAGTAGTCTGCAGCTAAGCATTTTAAGTTGAAATGTATATTTATTTTTAAAGCAATAAAGAAGAATAAACTGCATATTTTATCAAAGTTTACCAGCTCGCTAAGCTTTTCAAGCTCAAAGCCGCTTTGTGTGTACACAATCTTGCAATTCACAGCAGAATTATACGCTCATCCACGTATGGTTCGTCAAGGCTTTAATTGAACGTGGCCAAAAAAGGAACTAACGCCGCCAACACCAGATCTCCCAACGTGCAGCGCCCTCGCCCACGTTCATTTCAATCCTTGACGTACTATGGTAGCTCAACGGCAACAGGGTGTGATTGTGGAACGGGAATGACAGTTGTGGTCCATCGTCCATCCGTCATTAGACAGTTTGTACTGAAATGACATATCTGATACGAACTCAAACTCGCTGTCACTCTTGAGAGCTGATTACAAATACGGCCCTAACACTTCTAAGTGTTTTTTTTTTAAATAACTGCTCCAGTGCTATCGAATGGCAAACAACGCTCAAGACGGGTTGCAAATTGGCTCATTTTTGTATTGCAGGCCAAAGACACACTTTGGGTCAGTCGAGCTATCGAAGTAAAACTTAATAAGCAGGTATTTGGCTCAACATTGTTATTAATACATTGCATCAAGAATGCATCAAATCCCAACTAACAAGCTTCCTTCTTCGACCAAACTTGTAATCGTAAGACTTAAAATTTTACTTCAATGCTGGATTGGGCGCGAGAGAAAAACATAGAATGTGCTAGCTGCATTTCCTCCCAGGCATGCTGTAAAAACCAACTAAGGGATCCAAGGGTTTCTGTATATTGCAATTTAGGCGATAGGCTGATAACCCTTATTTGCAGATTACCTAAAGCTTCTGAAAGTTATTGAAGCTCCTGATGACTCAATTTTATTACAATCAGACTTAAATCGTTTGGTGGCGTGGTGTGACGCTAATGGTATGAGTCTTAATGTTAATAAATGTTATCATGTTCTTTTCTCGCGAAAAAAGCACATTGATACTACTGAATATTACCTAGAAGGAGTCAAATTAGGCTTTACTGCTAATATTCGCGATCTCGGCGTTATCCTTGATACTAACCTCCGTTTTAATATTCACATTGATAACATAGTCTCCAACGCGTATAGAAATCAAGGTTTCTTACTAAGGAACATAAGAGAGTTCAGGAACCTTTCTACAAAAATTATATTGTATAACGCGATAGTTTGTTCTGGTTTAGAATATTGCTCAGTAGTTTGGAACCCACACTATGACATTTATGTGAAACGTTTAGATAGCGTTCAGAAGAGGTTCTTGTGGCATGTATCATTTGGTTGCTTCATGGCCAAGAAACTTTCCAGCTACCAGAGTAGGTTAGATCATTTTAAAATGAATTCATTGTCTGAAAGAAGACATTTAATGGACAACACTCGTGCAGGAAGGTATGTGGTTTTTTTCTGAATATTCCGCAAGAACTAATCTTGGGCAGTATTCACCGATTAATCGTCTAATGAGGCAATATAACTCGCTGTTCAAGGACAAAGATATTGACATCTTCTTTGATAATTTAAATAGGTTCAAGGACACTGTTTTACTTCCTAAAATTTAATTTGTTTATTGTCATTTGTTAAATATTGTGATTTGTTACTTATATTTTTATTATTTCTCTTTTTTTATGGATTATTTTTATATAGCTAGTTTACCTTGTATCGTTTTAGCGTACACTTAGTCGTTCTTTCTTGTCTACCCAGTATTATGTACCTAAGTATTTTGTTTTATTAATATTAGTTCTGTCAGGTACTTGTACATTTGCATGCCGTTGTAGCCTATAATTAGAGTAGCATTAAGCTAATTTTAAGAAGATTTTGTTGTGCATTGTAACAATGTATACTCTGTTGGTTACCTAATAAATAAATAAATAAATAAAACCTGTCATTACAGCAATATACCTACAAATTTATCATAAACTACCCTCAAAACTTTGTTAGACGTGGCGGAATGACGAAGTGTCGTTTACGCTCTGCCTGCCCGATTAGGGATAAAGGCGTGATTATGTGTATGTATTAAAATATTTGCAGACTTCTCAGTAAAGTGACAATGTTACCACTCTACCATTTTATGAGCCAGCTTAACGCCTCAAGAACTGCTCATAATGATGTTAGCCTGCAAGCAATGAGCAGAGGTCAGAGTCATAGTCGTAACTCATACGCACTGCAATATACCGGGTGTAAGGGACAGCGTCCCGCAAAGTGATAGGTGTTGCTCAGTCAACGAAACTGAACAACATTCACCAGAAAATTCTTTCAGGAGCTAAAAAAAAGAACTTTCTCATACAGTTTGAATGGAAAAACATTTTTTTTATTTCCTGAAAGAATTTTCTGGTGATAGTTGTTTACTTTTGTTGACTGAGCACCCCATATCAGTTTGCGGGACGCTGTCCCTTACACCCCGTATTATACCTACATAAGTGGCTAAGTGCTGTAAGTGCACATAGGCCTCATTCTGAGAACTTGCAGACATCTGGTTTGTTTGCTTTCTTTTCGCAGCGTGGGAAAACGTGCACAATTTTAAAATTTCTTTCATAAGGGACATTACCTAGAGTTTGATACAAAATATCTAGGTTACCTAGTAAAAAAATACATATTTTAGCACAAAGGTAGGTAAAATATACAAAATATGGCGTGCAACGACCTGAATGGCACTTTAACGTTATTAAGACATCTAAATAATAAATATTCTTTTTGAATTTTATTTTTCGAAAAAAAAAAAAAATTAAAAATATGTAATTATTATTAAAGTTCTGACTAGGTGTGACATAATATTGGATATTATATAAGTGAAAATGAATTCGCTTTAAATTTAATATTTAATAGTGTGCTTAATGAAATTCTATTATGTGCTATGACTTGTAAAATGTATATTTTTACCAATAAACATCTGAATCAGAGCAAGTACAATAAATACAGTAAAAGATCCGACAGCGGAAGTTCAACGGACGTATAATGTAATCACAATGCAACTCGTACTCTGACACGGTCTCTGATAACTTGCTACGGCGTCGACGTAATTATACGGGGCTAACTTACGTAATACCACGTGAATAGGGGTATTACGGGGTTAACTTATGTTATACATCGTGAATACGGGCTGAAAATTGAAATTGGTGTTTCGTGGTCTTGACAAAACTTGTGTTGATCGTGAATACTGTAAATGGTATAAGGTTTAATTAGATTAATTTCCCAAACTTGATTTGGTGTATTGCAATTTAGGCAAAGGGCTAACAATCCGTTATTACAGTTTTATTACTACCTATACACAATCATGTCAAGAGGACCTATTCTTAATTACATGTGTCAATCGCGTCGTGGCGAAAATGGCGTTTACGTTGAAACTCTGCCCACCCTGTTAGTAAAAGGAAATCAATGTGTTTATGTAAGTAAACAAACCGTCAGCTCGAATCAGTTCTTACAGGAAAAAGTCACTTCCTGGAAGTCTCTTGCCCTTTAAACCGATTGACCCATTTCACTCCCCGCTTCGCAACAGTTTCTAGAAATAATCCCATTGCTACGGCACGTTCCGTTCCTTCATAAAAGGTAAAATAAACTGCTGGCCTAGTATTTCTAATATCGATTCCAATGATGAATTGGAACGTTCGATTCGCATAAATTTCGAACTCTTGAAATATGCGCTGGCGTACGCCAGAATCAAGTTTTGAATCAAATTAGTTGTTTCGATCAGAACCACTCTAATAATTTTGCAATTTTTGTAGACTGACAAAAAGTGACAGCTTTTGAAACCGATAATTTCTTTGTGATTTTCGTTTGCTCAGGTTCTATAAATATTTGATTTATTGTTCACCGGCTAATTATGGTCTCACTTTTTTAGCGATTATGAAGTACCTATTTTGATCACAGATTTTTTGCGATTTCGTAAAATCATTGACCAATGTTTTTCAAACAAAAGTGTAGTTTTTTATATCTAGACTTGCTAACTAATTAACGCCATTTTTGTAGTTTTTTTGCAATAAAGACCATCCATTAAATAATACCATTTTACCGCGGCCCGGCCCTCAAAGAGCTTTTGATTATGCAATGCAATTCGTTGAGAACGCGCCCATGCGCCGGATATTGCGCGCAATACTCCTACACGTAGTATAGGTATATCTGTAGATGTGTATGCGCATTTCCATATTCAACAGGAAAGCGTACGACAAGCCTTTTGATGCTGATCGTTTGACGTTAGTGGCAGCATCATTATTAAGCTTAATTATCATTACCAAAATTTAAGTATTTATATTATTATTATCATACCATAATTTATTTTGTAGGCCTGCCTGCGTAGACATTAAGGCTAGCTATAATTTAAAAAAAAAACAAAATCTACTAAGAACCTACTGCTCAAAGATGCTGACGGTTGACCCTAGGTAATAGATGGAAGGTGGTGGGATGCCAGAAATATTAAGGCTCGTATTTATGAAGCGATATCAAACTTGAGAGCGATATTAAGTATGGATTTGACAGGTCAGTTTGTACTGAAATGTCATTTCTGATACGAACTCAAACTCGCTGTTGTCTTGAGAGCTGATTACAAATACGGATCTAAGGCTCGTATTTATGAAGCGATATCAAACTTGAGAGCGATATTAAGTATGGATTTGACAGGTCAGTTTGTACTGAAATGTCATTTCTGATACGAACTCAAACTCGCTATTACTCATGAGAGCTGATTACAAATACGGCCCTAAGTCCCCTTTCCAACCTATTTTGTTTTTTTCTCAGATCGAAATCTAGACTTCCAGTAGATTAGCCTAATTAGAAATGATTACGTCTTAAACAGGAGAATCTTTGTATAGAGAACCCATTATATTTACATAACAGAAACAGCTGCTGCAGATCTTGACTGATATAAAAAATAACAACTCACCCAAATAAAGTTTAGCGTCTGCTATCAATAGAGTAATAAAAGCACTATTAAAATAAAACTGGCCTACTTTAAAATACCTCTATCTACCTTTTACCCAGAAACGCTAAATAGCTATAAAAGCAAGTGGAAATGGACGTGTTTAACCCTATTTATATTTACAACCTTCGTGACGCAATGGAACCCTTCAACATTCCCTTTGTGTGAGGTTTTGTTCTGCATATTAAAAATTAGGGTGAGGGCATCTTCGCGCATGCTCCAAAACTCCCTAAAGGTGTCCCTAGCGAGTTAAAATAGGGTGAAATTGAGTATCACCGGATACTGATAAAAAAAATAGAGAACCATTTGTTGTTTGAAAATGCTAATATTAGGCTAATAGTAAGTAGGCAATAACAGGTGATTACTTGCGGTAAAAAACTTGTCGAAAATCTTACAAAACTAAAATATGGGATCAGCCTATTATTATATTGAAGTCATGATTGCTTCACGTTCCTACAAAGAGAAGATAGATTGAAATAAATTGCATACATAGATATAGTCACGCCTTTATCCTTAATGGGGTAGGCCGAGCGTACACTATCCAAAAAAAGGTCCTTCCGCCACGTCTGACAAAGTTTTAACTTTTATTTAAATTAGATTTGTGGGTATATTTTGCTGTAGTGACAGGTTGTCAGCCCATTGCTTAAATTAAAATATACTGCTACCCCATTAAGGATAAAGGTGTGACTATATGTATGTATGCATTTTATTCAATCTATCTTCTCTTTGTAGGAAGGTGAAGCAATCATGACTCTTCTCGTTACAGCAATATACATCCAAATTTGTCTTAAATAACCCTTAAAACTTTGTCAGACGTGGCAAAACGACCTTTGTTTAGGTCGTTTACGCTCTGCCTACCCTATCAGGGATATTGATACCGTGCTCTCTATTTGGATGGTTCCATTCCAACCATCATTCGTACGTTCGGCACGTGTGTCTAGACAACATGCAACAATCGTCTGGCAATTTGAAAGAGTAGCGTTTTCTCTCCATAGACTAATGGGTACCTTACCTACGATTCAGAGTGCAGACTATTCTTCTTTTTGGTACTGGCGATAAATCAAGCGGGGCTTATTCCGTAGCACACGGCACCCCTTAGGGCGCGGCAGACGGCCCGCCGCCCTCTTGCTTTTGGGTTATTCTGAACTGCTCCTAACAATCATTCCGTTTTTTTAACTGCTTCTGTGGTCTAGCGGTCAGAGCCTCGGGCTTACGATCCGGAGGTCCTGGGTTTGATTCCCAGAGGGGGAACACAAAGCTGATATTCGTAAATTTATCAGTTTGAGAGGTTTGCCCCAGTTTGGTTAGGACATTGCAGGCTGAATCACCCGATTGCCTGGAAAATAAAAAAGGATTCCGTGCTTTAGTGTGCACCTTAAGCCGTCGGTCCCGGCCGATGTCTTTGATACTGTTCGTCGTCATATTCGTTCGTTGATATTCTTAATCTGACGTAAGACGCTTAAAATAAGAACTGAGTATAGGGCTTGCTTCCTTATTTTACGTCAAATAAGCAGTCTTATGTCAGATTAGGAATATTAAAGTCATATGTTCGTTTGCTATCCTGTTATTGTGACAAAGTTAAGGAAGTGACAGCTTTAGCTAAGAATTAGAATTAGGATTATGTCGCGAGAATCGACGACAATAACTCAACAGAACAGAGCTATAGTTACGCGGTGGAACAACCCCCGCGGGAGGGTCGACGAACGCGTCAAAACAAAGGCCCAGCACCACCTGTAGCTTACTGCACACACAACCCGCCATAGTACTCGCCACTACGCTCCACCTCCACCGACCCACTGTGCACGATCGATCGCTAGTTTTGTCGTCAGCACATTGGGCGTGCGTGGATAGCATGAATGATTTTTGCACTCATTGTAAAAAGAATATACTTGTTGAAAACATTATACTCCATGTCTATGTTTTGGCCTGGGATACTTCCATGCTGGCCTGGGAGCGACACAAAAACATAGAATGAGCCAGCTGCTTTTCCTCCCGGGCATGCTGTAAAAACCAGCTAAGGGATCCATGGGTTTCAGTATATTGCAATTCAGGCGATGGGTTGACAACCTGTTACACAGCAATATGCCTACAACTTAAAAAAATATGCCTACAAATTTAAATATCCCTGAAAACTTTGTCAGATATGGCGAACGACCTTTGTTTAGGTCGTATACGATCTGCCTACCCCATTAGGGATTAAGGCGTGATAATATGTTTGTATTGTAAAAAAATATGAAAATAATAAAAATGTTTTTTTTAACTGTGACTTTGGTTTAGACGATGGAATGGAATTTGATAGCCACAGAGTCTTATCTTTGGCTTTGCTTTGGCAAACGTGACTAAAACATAATCCATATAAGTAAACATAGTGTTTCAAATGTAGGTATGTTTAAGTACTAAGGTATGTACCACTTCAATTTAAAGGATGATGTCAGAATATTTTAGAGTAAGTGGAGATAGAAGACCTTAAAAGTAATTACAGAAGCTAATTTCCATTGTTAAAACAAAATAACATTAAACCCCTTGGGTGTAAAGTACTAAATTATGACATCTCCTTGACTACACAATATGCAGTAATTTGAGTAGCTTTAAAATAAGAAAGTATTTTTAACTTGCAGTCAACTTATAATAGCATTTCGCACGAACGTCAATACAGCCATAACTTCATTTTTTTTTATCACTCCATTGTTCCCAACGTTACGGTGTTAAAGGTTTTCTTTGCCTTGATATATAATTCTCAGAAGATTATCGTACTACCAAAAAGAAACCTTACTTTAAGGACTGTAGGTATGTAAGTAAAATAGTTTGAAAACATAATCCTCTTAATTACGAAAACCAATGTCGCAATCTATAATAACATCACCTATACTAAAGCAACTTTCGGTTCAAAAATAACATTTCTTATTATTGTAGATGACTATTTGGTACGAAAAGTTTTAAATATACCCATTGTAGTTTCTCCTACTTTACCAAAACAACTGCACTCATAAACTATTTCCACTAATGACTTGACTATAAAACGTGTAGTAAAATTTGCGAAAATGGCTAGTATGGCGTTTGCCTACAGTTATTTCTGAAATCTGAAACTATGAATATTAGTCGCATGCAACTTGCAACGAAATCATACTTATTACATGAGTAAAGATGATGCCAAATGATAAATAAATAAATCAATTAAAAGTGTAATTATAAAATGCCAAGTCTTTCATGTTCCACAACCCTATTCTAATTAGGCGAGCATTTTTTCCACAGAACCAAACAATACCCAACACGTGTGGTATTTCTAATAACTGCCAGTTCTCAGTAGTAAGTGTTCGAGTAAAAACAAAAGTAAATTCAGTTCTGGTGCTTCCCTGGTGAAACTCCCTTTGAATATAAAAATACAGCAGATTAATTAGATTGCTTCCTGAGATCGTCACGCTGCGCTATGGGATAATGACTTGGGGCAATAGTGCACTTGTGTAGGGGAGACGATTCTTTTTGTTTAAATTATTTTTGTTCGCATTAATTGAGCTCTCCTCCTTTGTTATAAAGTTCACTGTACGTGGGACGGAATACGCGCTATTATGCACTTTAATTGTGGGATCAAGCTGTGACAGCGACTGTACTTCAGAGATTGATGGTATCGCTCAAAATAGAACCAATTTGCATTCAATATCAGGTTGTAGGATGAGCCCGATGGTGTAGTGGATAGGGCCGCTGCCTCCTGAGCGGGAGGTCGTGGTTCGAATCTAACCACGTGCCAATGTGTTTTTCGATTTTCGAATTTCATATGTACGTCTATTCGTCGCTTTTTCCGTGCTTCGGAAGGCACGTTAAGCCATTGGTCCCGGTTAATATCGGTTAATGCCGTAGATATTAGTCATGAAGCCATATCAGAGGCCAGTGATAAGCACTGGCGGCTTGAAAAATCTGACCTAATCTAGGATTGGGTCTGGGTTGCGGAGGTCAGATGGCGGTCGCTCTGTGTAAAAACCAGTACCCTCGTTCAATCACCTAGATAAGGTAGCCGACCCCATGAGATACGGGATAGAGCTAGGGAGATAATGATAAGGTTGTGGGATCGCTAGAGATAGATTTTACTAGCTACAACCTTTTCTAGAATAACATGACGTAACCTGTTTGCATCTTAACTCAATAACCATAAATTATACTTCTGTGTTAGAACTATAGGTTAAACCAAATACAAAAACTGATTCTGCCTTGAGCTTAAACGAAGAACTATTAAACCTGTTACTGCAACCCATTATTATGGCATGTTATCTTAACATAACTTTCCAGACAGCATGCATACAAGAAACAATAATGAACCGTACTTACAGGGAACTTAGGAGATACCAAGAACGGGTTCCGTTATCACAAAATTGCCTTTGAAATAAAACTTCGAACCAAAGCACACACAAAAACTGACTATCAAGAACAGTAAAACATATCACAATTTTAGCCGGGCTCTCATGGCCGGTAATCAAACACGTCTATTCGGTGGTTTAAGAACTTTGACACTAGAGCTAGACCAGTTCATCAGGTCTTTCGACCTGGCAATCCGCAGGCCAGAAAAACATGTAAAATTATTTACACCCGTATTAAGAAAAATTTGAAGAATCGCGAATGTTATGGTCCCGAATCTTTGTTCCACTCTTTCGTAGACTATACTGACCTCAGAAATCTCTGGCTTTATCTGTGACTGTCATTATGTCATCCATTGCACCTTGAACTCCGGCTTGCGATTATGTAAATAACATCGGGCTTGTAATGAAGGTCTTACAAACGGGTCTGCAAAGCAAATTGCATCGCTGGCCAATGAAATTCAAATGAGATAAGTATACGCTCCTATACCTATCTAGTTGGAACGGAACAGCTGCTATTTCGTGTAGGAAGCGGTTAAAGGCAATAGCGTAGGAACTAACGATTAATTTTGTTGAATAACTTAACCTAATTTGCAACAAAATCTGACAGAGCTCTAAGCGGATTACGCATAACGAAACGCTCAAAAAATTGGGCCGTCGTCAAAAATAAGTAAAGAGGATTACTGATGGAGGCTTAAAACGAAATAAAATTACTACTTTCACGCCATTGGACAGTTAAAGTGAATTATACAGTTAGGTCTGAAAACAAACAATTATTGGCGACTTCGGCGTAAGCGGAATGGCATTGCGCAAAAGACGGTATTTATTATTATACTATACTGCGACGTGGGAACAAAATGACAATCGAGATTCGAGACATATTAAACCAAGACCTCCTCAGTTGAGCAATTTGTACCTTATCGAGAGAAGATAAGTGTGCAACACCTTTGACCATATTCAAAAAATTTGATTATGTTTGACTCTACATAACTATTATAATATTTTTATATGTTATTTACTATTATTTTTTTCTATGCTGGACTGGGAGCAAGAGAAAAACATAGAATGTGCCAGCTGCATTTCCTCCCGGGCATGTTGTAAAAACCAGCTAAGGGATCCGAGGATTTCAGTATATTGCAATTTAGGTGATGGGCTGACAACCTGTCACTACAGCAATATACCTACGAATCTATCTTAACCCTTAAAAATGTGTCAGACGTGGCGGAAAGACTTTTGTTATCCCATTATGCGTATGTATTAACTATTAGGTGATATGTTACTGATTGCTTCTATGCAATTTGAGAGCGATAAAAAGATAAAACGTACTATTTTCTTTTTTTTCAGTGGATTTCAAATAAAAATGACAATCCGTCACAACAGCATACAAATCCTGTCCTATCTAAAATGTCTCACAAACACAAACAAACAAACTATCTCAGCTCTAGATTTGCCGGTTAAAACTAAAATTAAAATCTATTTGTCACTTTTAGACTAAAAACATTGGAATAGGACAGGAGATCTATTCTCTCTGGTTTTTGATATATCGGTGGTTTTATGCGTTATCTGTAATTTTTATCCGTCATATGATATGGCGGTTAAAATTGGCAGAAATACTAGGGAAACGTGCTAAATCACGTCATAATTTAGCGGACAAAGTGTAAAACCATAGAGTATAAATCGCCTGTCGCATTTGACAGATAGATTTTAGTTTTAGCCGGTGGAATCTAGAATCTAGCCCATAGTGTCGTACTGACGAAATTAATCCTATAACGAAAGGAGTTGCCTATGTCATAATATTACATACGAGGGTGTAAAGAACAGCATCCCACAAACTGATAGGGGTTGCTCAGTTGCACAACTTTCACCAGGAAATTCTGTCGTTTCAAAAGGAAAGTTTTGTCGTTTTCATACAAATTGTCTGATCAAAGTAGACATTTTGTATGGGAAAGCCATTTCTTTTTGTGAATTGCTTGGATGCTGTCCCTTACAACCGGTATTGTGTACGAGTAACGAGATATCTTTTCCAACCTCTGAAGATTGATTTAATGGCAACCATCCTTGTCTGTCAGTATGTTTATAGCAACCATGGCAGTAACTGTCCGCCATTGAAGTTTTATTGAATAGCGTTGATGTCATCAACCCATTATCATCATGCTTTATAGTTACGTGATCGAACTGAAGGCTGAAGACTTTAGTTCTTCATCCATGACCAAATGGGCACAATACTTTGACAATAGTGCCGATTTTGTTGTAGACACAACTTAACATATTTTAGTTTTGTCCTATCATTTTTTTAAATTTGAATAAAATAGAGACAGCAACAAAACAGCTTATTATAATCCTCTCAAAGTGACGCCTACACATTACACGCCTAAAATAAAAAGGCATGCTAGATGGTGTCGAATTATTTAAAGCAATAAATGTTAGAAAGTGACAGGCAAAGTTTAGATAAGTTAAGATGTGTCTGCAACAGAATCGACACCGATTGTGACCTTGAAGATTACAATGAGTTAAGTTCTGCAGTTTCGAAGGTTGGCGCCATTTAAGTGTCGAATTCCAGACGCCAAATGAATATAAACTTGTCAATTAATACATTCATATATACATATAATTACTCCTTTATCCTTAATGGGGTAGGCAGAGCGCAAACGACCTTAACAAAGGTCGTTCCGCCACGTCTGACAAAGTTTTGAGGGTTATTTCGGATAGATATTGCTGTAGTGGCAGGTTAGCCCATTGCCTAAATTTCAATATACTGAAACCCTCGGATCCCTTAGCTAGTTTTTACAGCATGCCCTGAAGGAACTGCAGCATGGAAGAAATCAATTAATTAAGTTTTTTAATATGGTTGTATCTTATCAACTACATGTCGTGTTTAGTTGAATGAGTGTATGTGTAAGAATTGGATCGAACTTTGTCATTAGTGTAAGGACCCTATCGCGTGACAAGTCACATGATAGCCTCCTTATGTCATCGAATTACGAGTGTATAGGTAGCTTTCTAATGTGTGTAACATTGGTCATTGATTGCTATTTATTTCTTGTAACCAAATATTATAAATTGAATTATATTACTTTCATGCTGGACTGGGAGTGATAGAAAAACATAGAATATGCCAGCTGCATCTCCTCCTGGGCATACTGTAAAAACCAGCTAAGGGATCCGAGGGTTTCAGTATATTGAAATTTGGGCGATGGGCTAACCTGTCACCATAGCAATATACAGGTCTATCTTAAACAACCCTCAAAACTTGTCAGACGTGTCGAAACGACATTTGTTTGGGCCGTTGACGCTCTGTTTACCCCATTAGGGATAAAGGCTTGATAACATGTATGTAAATTATATTTATAGATCTTATTGTTTAATTTTTGTATTTCCGCTAGCATTAGCAATGTTCATCCAAATTAAGTTTTAATAAAAAAAATATGAAGAAAGTTATAATGATGGTTAGAAAGTATAGGTACTTTTTATTCCAAAAAATGTGTATTATTTCATGGACAAATTTTTGCTGTTGCGAAATTCCCAGATCAGTTCGAACTATAATTATATGCGCTCGTCATAAAGTATTCGTTCTATCCTTTTGCATTTTTAAAGCTGTATCTGTCTCATACATCAAACGCAGTGGACGCCAAACTTGAGCACTGCGCTGGTGTAGGGCAGTCGCTAAGTACCTACATTACAGTGTTTGTGTTGTGTATGGATTTATGAGTTTGCGGTAAATGGAGCAGCAGCCACCGCCATAACCCGATACGACCCGACATATTGCCTTTTCAACACCAAACAGACTGAACATTGAGGCTTGAGACATGCATAATTATACATTCGCATCGTACCCAGTGGACACAGATCTTTAGTGCTGTGATAGTGTAGTGCAGTCGCTAAGGACCTACATTACAGACCCAATGGTAGTGTTTGTGTTGTGTGTGGATTTATGAGTTTGCGGTAAATGGAGCAGCAGCCACCGCCGCAACCCGATACGACCCAACATATTGCTTTTTCAACACCAAACAGACCAAACATTAGGCTTGCAACACACATACTATACCGTCCCATTATACTCATTGAACATCTTTAGTGCTGTGGTAAGTGAAGGGAGCAACAGCCGCAACCCGATACGACCCTACATATTGCGTTTTGAACACCAAACAGGCCAAGTGTTAAGACACACATATTATACCGTCTCATCATACCAAACGGACAAGGATCTTTAGTGCTGTGATAGTGTAGTGCAGTCGCTAAGTACCTACATTACAGACTCAATGATAATGTTTGTGTTGTGTGTGGATTTATGTGTTTGGAGTAAGTGGAGCGCCATCGCCACACAACCCGAAATATTGCCTTTTCGACACCAAACATTGAGGCTTGAGACAGACTTATTTTACCATCGCATTGTACTCATTAAACATCGGTTTTTGGTGCTGTGATAGTATAGTTCAATTGCTAGTACCTAAATGACAGACGTAAATGTGTTGCGTGTGGATTTATGAGTTTGCGGTAATTGAAACGAACAGCAGCAGTCACCGCCGCCATATTAACTTTTCAACACCAAACAGACTAAAAATTAAGTCTTGAGAGACACTTATTATACCATCGCATTGTGCCCAGTGGACACATATCTTTATTACTGCAATAGTGTAGTGCAGTCGCTTAGTAATGTTTGTGTGGAGTTATGAGTTTGCGGTAAGTGGAGCAGCCGCCTTCGCCGCAACCCGACACAACCCGACATATTGCCTTTTCAACACCAAACAGTCCAAACATTGAGGTTCGTATAACGTACACGTGAATATATTCGTAAGATTTCCCTTATACCTGTAGGCATAATGTAACTGTATGTCGGCCTTTTCTAGATTATGTGAAAAGTCGGTAGATAGGTATATCTACCTACCTATTTCTAGGTAATTAATATTTCTGACCAGTTTGTTTCTGACTGCATAAGATGTCCACATAAGAACGAGAAAAGAACAGATCTTATAAACAACATTTTAAACATGTAAAAATATAAGAAATTATTTTGAAAAATGTAGATTTGGTTAGGTACCTATAAAATGTTATTGAATAAACCTAGTTTATATTAAAAATAAATGCATTATAGTCCTCTACATCCTGCATAGCAAAGTATGATAACCACAAGTAACTATCTATTATATCCTATGCACTATGTGATTATGATAGACCTGTGATAACATGCGTCATAGATACATAACTGTAACTGCCTACCTCTGTACATAAACAATACCTAGCATTAATATATTTACTAGAATTATTTACAGCTAGGGTTGAGATAAATAATACGGAAATCTAAGAAATAACAGGATGTCTTATCAAAATACCTACAAATCTATCTTAAATAACCCGCAAAACTTTGTCAGACGTGGCGGAACGACCTTTGTTAGAGTCGTTTACGCTCTGCCTACCCCATTGGGGATGGAGGCGTGATTGTATGTATGTATGTCTTATCAAAAGTCTATGCAAAAGGTTCCAATATTATCCATACGTGACCCTTTTCTTTCAGTCCGTTTACTATTTCATGGATGTCCCAACATATTCCTTCATATGAATAAAATATCAGCTTATGATGATTTGAGAGTATTATCGGAAGATGTATGAATTGTAAAAGACGAAGAAGACATATAGAGGGTCTAAAAGGATAAATGTCCGGAAATTAACTAAGGTAGAGTCATATTCAGCCTAGTGCAGCTAGATCAAGATGTAGATGTATAATTATAGCAACATGCGGTTAACAAGACTTAGACCACTGCTTTTTCTCATTCAGAAATAATTGTACTGCAATTATAGTACCTACACAATTATATACCAGACATATCAGTTATATACTGCATGGTGAAGTGAAACCCGACTGGCTGTGGCTGTACAGGCTATTAAAATTCTTCCCTGCGCTAGATACTGCAATGCTACAAACGCATGCCTTATATGAAGTGAATCAACAAAGCACAATACTTACGCTCTCATTTTCTCGCGACGAAAATTACTAGCAGAGAAGCTCCATTGTGTCCATTCAGTGTTGTTATGAAGACGGTGCACTCACAAAAAACGTCCCAAAACTCGAAACCTCTTTGCAGGCAGTCCACTTTTAAAACGAGTTCCAAATTTAAAATTACTGTCCGCTTACAATTTAGTTTTTCTTCGCACTGGCAATAACAAAAACAGAAATATTATCGTTCGAAATTCAAACGTGAACGCGCGATCTTGTCCAAAGCTCGGCGCAAACTCGGCGAGCGCGCGTCGTCTGTTCAGTATACTGCTACAGGCATAGCTAGCCACGCAGCCACGAACCACGGGGCCCATTGTACCGCACCAGACACGCTAGCTTTGCCAACCCCCCGCTATATTACCCCCCTAGGTAGATATAACCACTGTTTTGTTTACGTTTACCTTTGAATACAATTTTCCGGAAAGTTTTCCTTCGTTTGCTCACCAATTTAGCTTATCCAATAAAACTCCGTCTAGACGAAAGGACAAATTGTTTTTGTCTGTTTTCTTACACACCTTCAAAGGGAAATCTATTACAATGTGATTTCTTAACTTGCTCTTAAGTATTGCTTAATAAAGTTATTATTCTATCCGTGGGCGTCCGTAGGTGGGATTTTTCAATGAAAGTGGTCCAGTGTAGGTGGCATTCATAAATAACCCAACAAAACTAATAAAACTTTTATGGTCACAGAATGGCATGTGTTTGTTTGTAAATATAAAGCAGCACCGTTATGTTTTACATATGAATGAATTAGACACACATTCGGTGGCACTTTCTATTCATGAGCGCAAAAAAAACATACATGCGTTCCTAAAAAAAAACGTATGTGTGTAAAAAAAACTTTAAAAAAAGAAGCGATACAAAATTAACTAGTCATTCTTACAAGAAAATGTGAGATCAATCATAGGTTTTATCGGTGAAATACTAAAGATATTTTTTGAAATAAAATCAATTCTAAGCATTTTTTGTCTTTTACTTATTCAAGAAAGTTTTTATAAGTTTTCGCACAAGTCAATTCTACTCCTAACCTAACCTTTATTTATGTTTGCCGATAGTGGTTTCTATATGACCTACTAATCTAATCAAATAGCGAAAGTGTCAGTGCCATTGGCTTGTATTATTATTAGAAGTGAACTAAAAATATAACAAGGTGAGACTACTGATAGACTCACGAATGGATGTCAAGTGTGCAATATAATAATAGTACAGACATACATATAATCAAGCATTTATCACCAATGGAGAGTGTAAACGACCTAAACATAGGTCGTTCCGCCACGTCTGACAAAGTTTTGAGGGTTATTTTAGACAGATTTGTAGGTATATTGCTGTAGTGACAGGTTGTCAGCCCATCGCCTAAATTACAATATACTGAAACCGTCAGATCCCTTAGCTGGATTTTACAGCATGCTCGGGACGAAATGCAGCTGACACATTCTATGTTTTTGTCTCACTCCAAGTCCAGCATGGAAGAAATAATAATAATAGTACCTACAACTATACTACATAGCTAAGTAGGTTGAGGTGGTAAAGCTAGTAGTATAGTTGCATATTTATTTACCCTATATGGAAAAGGTATTTAAAGAATAATTTTATGTATAAGGTAAGGTAGGTATGTCGGAACGGAAGAAATAAATTATACAAATACTAGTGTTTCTCTACTATATTATGGATGTATTATACATATAAACCTTCCTCTTGAATCACTCTATCCAATAAAGACATACATACATACATAAAATCACGCCTTTATCCCTTACGGGGTAGGCAGAGCGTAAAACGCCTCCTAAAAAAGCGCTTTCGCCACGTCTGACATAAATTGAGGGCAATTTTAGATTGTAATGTGTATTGCTGTAGTGACAGGTTGTCAGCCCATCGCCTAAATTACAATACACTGTAACCCTCGAATCCCTTTTGCTGACTTTTACAGCATGCCCGGGAGGAAGGGCAACTGGAACATTCTATGTTTTTCTTTCTCTCCCAGTCCAGTATGGAAGAAATCCAATAAAGAAACTGCATCAAAAGCCGTTTCGTAGTTTTAAAGCTAACCCTATGCATACATAGGGATATAGGGACAGAGAAAGCGACTTTTTTTTTATACTATGTAGTGATATCCATAGGTATAGGTAAGTAGGTACGTTGAATAAGCTAGATGAATAGAAGGGTAGCTAAATCCAGTTAAATGTGTAGAAGTGGTTCCTAACATTTAGAATAAATTAGCAAGATTATTTTAAAAGGTAGGTTATTTTAAAAAGAATGGGTGTATAGAGACAAGTCCAACAAAATAATCAAATTCATGACGCCTTTTGGAACGCAGTCTTGTAAACAAAGTATAATACGTGTAAGCGGTGAAAAAGAAATAATAATGCGAGAAATGATTTTGAACATGGAGCGCGCCCGAGTCGAGAGTTGCCAAGTTCTGACTGCAGAGGGCGCTGCGGCGCTTTAAATTATAAAATGGCCGGCAAAAGGAAACGGAAGCGCTCCTCTTTATTACAAATAATAGTACCAAACTTTTACAATATGGTTGTAAAGACAATATTACTTATATTCTAATTATAATATTATGAAAATGTAGTGCGTCGCCTACAATATCTGCCTCCTTAGTGATAACTAGTTAGCACTACCATCCCGTGGCGAAAGTAGAGCGACGCGTGTCACCGGTCGGCGCAACACTCCCGTGCGTGTGCGCACATCGACTACACGAACGCGACCATCCCTGCCTGCATGTGTCTCATTCACTACTCCGTGACGCCAACAGCTCCGATCAATATTAGGTTCGACAAGTATTACATAATCGCCCACCTGTAATGACCTGGCCTCCTGATTCCACTTCTGACGAGGCAGTAACGTCGGAAGATATTCCTTAAGCCAGCGAGTCCAGAACATGTCGGCTAACCTCTGCGCAACACGCCACTTCTTACGTAGGTAGAGATCCGAGTTGTCATACTTGCCAAACTGAGGGCTTGATGAAGATGTGCCAATCAAGAAATGATTGGGGGTAAGTGCTTCAGGGTAATTAGGGTCGCTAGAAACGTGAGTAATGGGGCGACTATTCACTAGCGCCTCCACTTCAGCTAGCAGAGTGGCTAAAGTGTCAGGGTGAGGTGCGCGCTCTTTGAGTATTACCTTTAGCGACGACTTTACTGTGCGGACCATCCGCTCCCAAGCACCTCCCATCTCAGGAGCACCTGGTGGTATGAACCGCCAGTCTACGCCGCGTATGGCTGCGGCGTCGCGGATCGCCTCCTGGTCCATCGCGGCTATACTGCGTTTTATTTCCGTATCGGCGCCTCTAAGGTTCGTACCATTATCCGATATAATTACCTGAGGCATTCCTCGTCGCGCAGCCATCCTCCGCAGACCCATGACGGTAGAGTCGGTTGTAAGATCCTCGGTGACCTCAATGTGAATAGCGCGAATTGTTAAGCATGTAAATAACATTCCGTACCGCTTCAGTCTCCTACGACCTACTGTGACCTCCTGAGGTCCAAAAAAGTCAAGACCTGAAAAACTAAATGGACGTCTGTTATGCTGGAGTCTAGCATCAGGCAGCTCACACATGCGCTGTGGCTGCGGTGCGGCGCGTCTGTAGCGGCAGAATAAACATCGAGATGCCACGGTGCGAACAGTTGGTCTGAGCTTTAAAATCCAATAATGTTGCCGTAAATTATTTACGACGAGCTCATTTGCCCCGTGACATGCTTGTCTGTGGTGGTACTCCACCAGCAAACGAGCGATTCTGTGCTGACCGTCCAGGATAACCGGCCGCCGGACATCGTGATCAACGCCCACTACCCGGTCCACGCGTCCCGCAACACGTAAGATACCCGACTCGTCAAGGTAAGGTGACAGCTGAAGTAAGCGGCTGTTTATTGGTAGTTGTTTACCTTGTTTTAAACATGAAATTTCTGTACTAAAAGAATCAATTTGACATTTCTTAATCAGTAGGTCTTCTGCCTCCTTCATTAGAAGAATGTCAAGCTGACAGTTCTTACGCTGACATCTTCTAATGAACAGTAAAACTCTTGCCGAAGCGCGCACGAGAGTGATCCAACTCGAGATATTATCTTCACTAGGTAAAGATAAATCTGAGCTCTGAACGACCACTACAAAAACGGAGCGTTCCTCACACATTGCCTCCTCTAGCGGCTTGGTACGCTTAAGGTCCTTGGGCCACTGCTCTTCAGCGCGGGTCAAGAAGGACGGACCACTAAACCAGTCACTAGAGTAGACAAGCGGGGGGGCATCCTCGCGCGTCGCTATATCAGCAACGTTCAGACCAGTGGGTACATGCCGCCACTCGATCGACTTCGATAACTCATCGATTTCGCCTAAACGGTGAGCTACATAAGGCTTATAATTGCGTGGGTCACTTCGAATCCACTGTAATACTGTGCTCGAGTCAGTCCAAAAATATCGCTTAGTAGGCTGAATATCCTTGTGCTCGCGCTGTATAGTAGCGGCGAGCCTTGCTCCTAAGAGCGCACCCTGTAGTTCCAGCCTTGGAATAGAAACCGGTCGCAGTGGACTGACCCTGCTTTTACTGGCAACAAAACACACTAGGACCCGACCATCCGATCTAGTAAATCGCCAATAAATTACGGCTGCGTATGCTTTGGAAGAAGCATCGCAAAATATGTGCATTTGTACATCTATAATGTCGTAATAATCCTTTGACGACTGCGATGTACATTGCGCGCTCGAGTAACATTGCACCCATTCATGCATGTTGTTATAGTGCCGTGGAATGCGAAGCGAACATAAGCTCTGTAAATCATTGAGCCAACCAACGAACAACGTATGCTCCCCGGGTTGGATGCGGCAACTCCAATCTACTCCGCTACGATGTACATTTTGAAAAATAATTTTGCCCTTTATAATAAATGGAGAAAGGAACCCATGTAAGTCGTACACTGACATAATAATGCTTAGCATTTGAGCCTTAGTAGGGGGTTCAGATCCCTTTAAAACATCCGGAGAAATTCGATCTAAATTAATTTTAAACCCAAATGTATCATCGTTCGGATACCACATCAAACCCAGAGTGCGCTCATTAGTGTTCGTAGCTCCGTGTTTGAACTCCATGGCAGTAGGCGCGAGCGCATCGGAGGGGATGGTATGTAGTACCTGCTTGCTATTACTCGACCAGCGCGCGATCTCAAACCCACCTGATTTGTTTATGGAAGTTATCTCTTGCACTAGTTGCGCCGCCTTGCTAACCTCGCTACAAGAATGTACACAATCATCCATATAAAAATTATTAATTATTACGTCGACTGCATCGGGGTGTAAATCTTGATATTTTTGTGCGTTTTTGTTCTTTATATATTGAGCAACGAAAGGTGAACAAGTGGCACCATATAACAATCGTTCCATAACACATGTTTTTACAGGCGCGTCGGAATTTTCTTGCCAAAGGAAACGAAAAACGTGTTGGTCTTCAGGACGGATTTTAATCTGAACAAAGAATTCTTTAATATCACCAACAATGGCAATTTTGTGTTCACGGAATCGTAACATAATCCCTAACAAGGAATTATACAAATCAGGGCCCGTAAGTAAATAATCGTTCAGACAAACACCTTTCACTTTTCCCGCGCAATCAAATACTAACCGTAACTTTCCAGGCTTATTAGGGTTTTGTACCCCGAAATGCGACAGGTACCAAATGCGACTAACAGCTGAGATTTTATCGTCCACTAGTTCTCGAGCGTAGCCATTTTCAAAAAGTTTCGCCATCTCATTACGGTATCTCTCCCCGTAAGCTTTATCTGCCTGAAACTTTTTTACTATACCTTTCAACCTGGAGTGCGCATAGTCGTAGGTGTCCGGCAAAGTGAAGTCGTCCTTAGTAAACGGCAAACCAACCTCCCATTTACCTCCTACGAAGCGAGCGGTTTCATCTAAAATACCTACCGCTCTCACGTGCGCGGAGTTCTCGCGGCGCACGGATGACACCCCTATCGAATCTAATTCGAAAGATTTCTTAACAAGGTCATTCAACTCCCTGATAACAGTCAGCTGCCGCGGCGACTCGGTGTGAGCGAGATGGAAGATGTGCCCGTTCACGGAAGAGTGAGTGAGACTGCAGTTACCATGAATAGCCCACCCCAATTTGCATCTCGAAGCATAAGGCTCCTTATCATTGCCTTCTACCATTTCTACTGGCGCGATCAAGTGATAATTATCCTCTCCTATCAATAAGCGAGGCACTACATTTTCCTTGCACACAACATTCTTTAAATTTTGCAAACGTTTACATTTTAAATAATCATTTACACGATATAGGTTTTGCATAGGCAAGTTAAATTTATCTACTTCACGCAAAGTTAAATTATACTTTTGTTTTACATGAAACCCAGAAATGCTTGTACATATTTTAGGAGCATCTGATTGAAAAACTTCAATACCAAAAGCGTCAACAAATTTTATAGGAATAGGCTCTGTACCTACAATACCTAACTCTTGTACTAATTTTTTATCGATCATAGAGATACTAGCACCATCGTCCAACAGCGCATACGCACTCACTACACCCTTGGGGCCACTGAGGTTCACTTTCGCAACCCTGAGTAACACTGCACCGTTATCACGGTTATCACAATCGAGATTAGGACGCGTGGTAGTCGCGTACGGCGGCGCTGCGTTGCCGGCGCCGGGTGGGGGCTTGCGCGCCCCGGGATGGCGCGCGACCTCGGCGAGGGGCGGGGCCGGCGACGCCAGCGCATGTGCGACGGTCTCGTTGCGCGACGGAGGGGGTGACTCACCCCCTGGGGCCTCGGGCATGGACGCTGACTGCTCATCATCCATCTCCTCGACAGTAGTTTGCGTGTGTGGCTTCTTGTAGTGTAGTAAGCGATGGTGTGCGAGTCCACAGTTGTCTATATCGCACACAGGTGCGGGGCACGCATTCCGATCGTGTTTTTGTAGTAAACAACAGAAACAAAGTCCCTTCGACTTTACGTATCGCCACCGGTCCTTTCTCATAGCTCTTTTGAACGGACGACAGTCTGTTAATGAATGTATGGTTTTTTTACAGTAACTGCAAGCTTTTGCACTAACTTCGGAAGCTGTAGCTAGGACTGGACGTTGGTAGGTATCACGGTAGGTATACTGTGTACTAGGGCGATGTTTATCTTCGTACTTTTTAGCGGGTGGCAAGGGATCTGTTTTTCGCAAGTTTGTAACACCGACGACGGACACCATCTCAGACTCGCGTTTGAGGAATGCGGCCAGTAGTTGCAGTTTAGGTACATTATTTGATAGTCTAGTGTAGGCATAGTCAGTCCATTTACTGATAAGAATACTAGGTAGCTTAGAGATGACTGCTGTAGCTATTTCTGGACTGCGTAGGTAATCATGTTGATTGAGACTGTTCAATAATGCTACACAATTATTTATTTTCATGGAAAATGGAATTAATTCGTGTTGATAGTTTGTAGGTAATGGAGATAGTTTCTTAATCTTTGTTGTGATGTTTTCTACTATTAAATCAGATCTACCATACCTCAATTCCAGCGCATCCATTACCGTGGTAGGTGACGTGTTACCTATCAGCAGGTCGGTCACTGCCTCCTTGGCATCACCTCTCAGGGCACGACGCAGTCTCCAAAGGTTTTCGGAGTCGGTGAATTGGCACAGTTCGGTAGATTCCTCGTAGGCACTTTTAAAGTGAAGCCAGTCTATGCAGTCTCCACTAAACACTGGTAGTTCACGAGGTGTAGACAGCCGAGTGAGCAGGCGTTCTTCCTGCTTGGTAGACGACGAGGTCATAATGTCCTTGAGCGTGTGGGCCAGCTGAAGAATGCCATCGACAGGCGGGAGGTGGACATCGGTGCGAGCTGAGTCAACAAATGGAGCTCGCGGTACCTCCGTTGCCGTCGGTGCCTTTCGCTGAAGATCTGGGCCTGGTGGCGGTTGCACATTACTTTTGTTCAACCACTCGTTCACGACAGATCGATGGCCGATGCGATCGTGATATTTTCCAGCTTCTGAGGGACGTTTTGAAGAACTTTTGCTGCTCGAAGCGGCCTCGCTGTTTTTACGAATTTCGTATTCTAGTTCCAGCTTCTTTTGTGCGACCTGGAGTTTGGCCTCAGCAGCCTCCAGCTCCAGCTGTTTGCGGCGGAGGTGCGAAGATGATGAAGCCGCCTTGGAGGTAGCTGATGGCACAGCTGAGCGCCACAATGACGGCACGGGGACTGACGCGGTCACGGACACGAATTTCTCGGTTTTTACCGTGGATTGGCACTGTTTATCAGACATATTTAAGTCCGACTGTAATGTCTGAATGTTTTTCACCACACTGCACTCATTGTTTGCGCCAGCGCGATTCGTATTGTCCACAATGGCGCCCGCGAGCACGTGCTCAGACGCAGTATCGAGTCGTTTGTTCATTTTCTCGCGATCATTTCTATTTACCGGTGGAGTTTTAAACATCGACATAGTACTGGTGATGATTTGGCTCGAAGGATCAGATTGTAAGCGGTGAAAAAGAAATAATAATGCGAGAAATGATTTTGAACATGGAGCGCGCCCGAGTCGAGAGTTGCCAAGTTCTGACTGCAGAGGGCGCTGCGGCGCTTTAAATTATAAAATGGCCGGCAAAAGGAAACGGAAGCGCTCCTCTTTATTACAAATAATAGTACCAAACTTTTACAATATGGTTGTAAAGACAATATTACTTATATTCTAATTATAATATTATGAAAATGTAGTGCGTCGCCTACAATACGCGAACATAACAAAAGAACAGGCGTTAAATGGTATTTGCGTCTATCTACTATTAAACGCTATTTTTAATGATAAGAAGGTAGGTACAGTACACAACATTATCATTAAAAAAACACTTCTGTAGGTCGACTGTAAGCAATTTCTTTTTAGAAATAAGCAGTGCCCAGTCTTTGTTTTTGTATGTCCTGTTTTTATGCTGTTTTGTGTACAATAAATTCTTAAATAAATAAATAGCACTACTTCACAGACAAGAGCTCTGCTCTTAAATTTGAAGAAATTGAGTACCTACATAAGTACAGACATACATACATACATAAAATCACGCCTTTTTCCCTAATTGGGTGGGCAGAGCGTAAACGACCTAAACAAAGGTCGTTCCGCCACGTCTGATAAAGTTTTGAGTGTCATTTAGATAGATTTGTAGGTATATTCAATTTAGTTTATTCCTATGTCTCCTATTGCCTGGTTGCCTGGTAGATATTTCTACATTAGCAATAAGGCCGCCAATTGTACTACTTTTCTGTTTATGCAATTTGTAATTTCTGTATTGTTGTGTTGTATATTGCTACATACATAAAAATATCTGACAAGCAAATTAAATTGTGCAATTCAAAAAGTTCATAGATTGAGAAGAGCTGAGCTGCATAGCTATTAGTTGCACCGCCCGCACGCGCCAAAAAAGGGAGGGTGCATCAACAGAGGGAGAGATGCACCGTAACTGCACCACAGAGCATTGCTAACAAGAGCAAAGAATCAATATTTGAACAACTATTTAGCTTTGAGTGATAAGACCTTGTCTTCATGTTGTGTGGGTTTCGATTCGAGTCGATCGATCCGATGAACCCTGGTGTCAGAATACCGCCTAATAGCATAGCCAATAGGCCTCTGCCACGGTTTCTGTAATGACCACTATCGAATACAGAGAGAGCGACGACTTCACGTGCCCTCACATGGAACTCTTCTTCTTACAGACGGTGACTCAGTCTGCATTGTCCAAACCAAACCGGGAAAAATCTCACAAAGAGATAAATAAAAAAATTACAACTTTGTTTTCCAAGAATCGAACCCAGGTCCTTCGCGTCGGGAGCCCATGGCTTAGACCACTAGACCACGGAGGCAAGAACAGCTGAGCTGCATAGCTATTAGTTGCACCGCCCGCACGCGCCGTAAAGGGGAGGGTGCATCAACAGAGGGAGAGATAGAGAGAGTGACTGCACCGCAGAAGCATTGCTAACAAGAGCAAAGAATCAATATTTGAACAACCACTTATACAACTACTCGCGTTGAGAGACGCGATGAAAAAGTTGAAATCGATCGCAGAACACTTTGAGTGCATATCAAAAGATGTTCATGTCATGAAGAGGTTGGACCAATGATTTAGTCTGCTTGAGTTTTGTAATTATTTAAAGTTTTAATTAGATAGAATTATAATCAGACACATCAACTTAGCATTTCTTTGTTTTTCAACACCATTGTTGCAGTTAAAACCTCTAGAACTTTATGCTGTAAAACCTGTGTATAAGTATTTATAAAAATATTTTTATTTTTATCTCTTCCCACCTCATGTGCCTAAGTGCATAAACACACAGGCGTCACCTTACGCTTTACGCGGGCGTAGCGATGAACTCTACATACATACATACATACATATAATCACGCCTTTATCCCTTATGGGGTAGGCAGAGCGTAAACGACCCAAACGAAGGTCGTTCCGCCACGTCTGACAAAGTTTTGAGGGTTATTTAAGATAGATTTGTAAGTATATTGCTGTAGTGACAGGTTGTCAGCCCATCGCCTAAATTACAATATACTGAAACCCTCGGATCCCATAGCTGGATTTTACAGCATGCCCGGGAGGAAATGCAGCTGGCACATTCTATGTTTTTCTCTCGCTCCCAGTCCAGCATGGAAGAAACTCTACATACGCGCGCGTAAAGCGTAAGGTGGTAGGCAATGCAATAAGCTTTGACAGCGTATTGAGCGCAACCTTCCGCGCAGTAAGTGAATGACGCCTGTGTGTTGCTTCCCTAAGTTGAATGCACCGCCAAACCGAATCCTGGCTGCAGGCGACAGCATAACACCGATCGATACAAAATAAGGGAGGTTAACTTGCTAGTTGCTACTTACCACCTCGAATGCACTTCGCGGTGTACCGCTAGTTTACATTGCTAGGATCATGTTAGTTTTATGTATTATAGTTGCAAGATTAACGTTTAGGATATTTTATTTTAAATAAGTCAATGCAAAAATCACGACTTAATTAATATACCTAAGTCTATTTCTGCCATGAGAACGGAAAGGGACACCATTAGTTTTAGTCAATGTCAAGATTTAGTTCTTCTTCTTCTTATCTTCTTCAACATTCTTCTGGATGGCTCCTTATCGATCGTAATGGCTTAAATTAATTTCGACCAATACTCTGCCAAAAATGTAGCGCTCTACGAATCGATAGCATTATAACATTTATTAGGTGAGCTGAGAATGAATCCTATCATATCTGACATAATATTTGACGTTGTGTTAATTTTAAGCCGTTCACGCTTAGCCTACCCTGCCCTGTACATGTTATGTAGAGCATGATCAAGTCATTCATTTACAGCAATCGCCCGCAACCATATCAAACTCCAATTTTCCGGAGAATTTGCTTTATCATAGTTCACACCGGATAATGACTCGCGTAATAAATCGTAATACCATGCATAATATCGTCCAAACACAGACAGACGCAATTTGAATACGGACGCTGCGCAAGCGCATTCAATTTACTTCAGATCGCTACGGTCCAACTGGATTACCGGACTGTGATATACATACATACATACATAAAATCACGCCTTTATCCCTTACGGGGTAGGCAGAGCGTTAAACGACTCGTAAAAGGCGCTTTCGCCACGTCTGACAAAAACTGAGGGCAATTTTAGATTAAAAAGTGTATTGCTATAGTGACAGGTTGTCAGCCCATCGCCTAAATTACAATACACTGTAACCCTCGAGTCCCTTTTGCTGACTTCTACAGCATGCCCGGGAGGAAGGGCAGCTGGAACATGTTATGTTTTTCCATCTCTCCCAGTCCAGCATGAAAGGTTATATGAGGAATGGAATTCGTAAATGACAGATGATTTAGAATTTGCTGTCATTTTTATTCTACTTCATACTTAGACGGTTCAGGCTGGACGTAGGGAATATTAGTTCTTCTTCTTCTTGCGGTGCCTCTAATAACTAAAGATTGACCATCAGCTTAGCCTATTTCCTTCTATCCCTCGGTAGCCACAGAAGATTTTCGATACTGCTGCTCGGTGACTTATCCTCTTTCAAAAGTGAACAATCTCAATCCATGCTGGACTGGGAGCGACAGAAGAACGTAGAATGTGCCAGCTGCATCTCCTCCCGGTGTACCGAACCCCCCCTTAATTTTTTGTTCATATTTAAGAAGAATTAAAGAAGATAAGAAACTTTGATTAAAATAAGAAAACGTGAGTTTCTGGCCTTTAGTGATACGTCTACGTCTACGAAGTGAAAGAGAGTAACCCTGGTCCTTAAAAAGGTAAGATAATATCCAATGCATCGAACGTCAGAATAAAACATTTTGGCAATAAGCCTTCCTATTTCTACTAAGTAGAGGTTGATTACGTTCCTTCCTCTCTCAAACTATTTAACTAATTTCTCTAAATTCTTCTAATTTTCTACCCTGTTAATAATAAATTCCTCTAGAAATGTTTCAGATTATTATAGCAGTAAAATCGTCAAATTTATGAATTGATTTATATAAGGCTAAGTTATTTCTTGCGCGACAATCAAAAATTACTTCGTAACCCGTAAGGATTAATATTCTATCTTCCAATCCTAAACTCAAAACTGTCATCGACAAATTTAAAAAGTAATTTTCTTAATTCGAATTGGCGGCATAGTTTTACAATGAAAAATACAAAAACCACTATAAAAAGGAAAAGCATGCGGCTAAAAGCTGCGCCATGGTTCTACCAACAAGTTCTCAACTCCACAAGTTCAATCCCTTCCCAATTTAACAGGTAAGAACACTTCTGCAGTACTTTCCAAGTATCATAACTTCAGATCAAAACATGAACTTTTCCTTGCTACTATTTTGCTAAACTTGTTAGATTATGTATACTTATCACCATAATTTAAGTCTCTTATCTAATCTATCATTACCAATTCCAGGATAAACCCTGAAACTAGAAGATTTGCAGAAGATTCTGTCAACATAAGTTCCTCAACAAAACTATTGTTACCAACACAAGAATCTCGGTTACAACTAGGATTCCTAGGTAAGTTTTGTTTGGCTAGTAATAGAAACAATAGGTTTCAATCAAAATTGCTATCACTAATGTTTTAAATACCTAAATCACTCCATAACATTCAACAGTAAAGATAACAAAATCAAATAACTTTCCTTACAGTCCCAGCCGCTGCTGCGAAAGATCTTTCAGTTATGAGACCTACAAATAATGCAGTCAACGCAATAACTCTCAGACTGGTCTGCGCTTAAGGACAAGCTTCTACGTCTGATCACAAGTTCTCATCAGGATTCCAACGGTAAAACATGATTTAATTTAGCACATAGTTACTGAGTTAGTTTGAATGTTTATAACATAAATTCCTTTTCTAAAGTATCACCCTAAGCTCATTCTACTAGAATTTAAAGTATGTACATACCTAACTATGTGTTTTAATTTCAGTTGTTCCTGCATATTAATACAGAAAGAGGATATGAGCTTAAACACAACAACGGAAGAACACCTACTATGGAAACCAATTATTTGATAAAATTATTCCTATGTTATTCAATTTAATATTCGGCTTGAATTAAATTCTTTCATGGTTTTGGTTTATTATTTCTGGCTTGTTTGAATAGAAAAATGTGTACCAGGAGTTGCTATTCTATAAATATTACTTTATTTACATTTGGAGTCAGAAGTGAGTTTGTGAACATACTACCAGTTCTAATGTAATTGAATATGCTATTGAATTAAGATACTGTCCTAGATTTTTGAGATAGCGTCACATACTAATGCTTAGAAACCTTTAGACATTTTTATTGTGGTTTTTAGAGGATCAGCTCCGGCCATACGCTGCATAGGTATTGATTTAGTTTGACTATGCCCCAATCTGTCAATATTGAGGCTGTATTGTATTTTATTATAACCTCTAGCCCTACAACAGATCAGGTACCCTGTCTCCTTTCAACCATTGACTTTGGATAGAAGCCCACCACATATTTCCAATACTTTGCTCCTATACTAAATTTAAATTACCACCTTTATTTAATGTAATCAAAATGTCTACATTCTTTTTGCTATTCTAATTGAGAGGACTTTATAGTATAAATAAATATATATTTTATATCAAAAGCTACATAGAGTATTGTTCCTTAATACTCAGCATTGTTTCATATAGGTTTCTAACAATAAAGGTGTTGCAAACATGATTCTAAGAATAGCCAACTGTATTGGAAATCTCTTTTTTCTGAATTTAACTTAATAGTGAATTTATTTGGAACTTCCAAAATATAGGTAAAACTTGTCAGTCTATAGTCATGGACAAAATCTTAATCCAAAGCAACATTCTGTATTAATTTGTCACTCAGTTTGTCTTACTTTTCCAAACTATTCTTTCTCTGACTGAATTTATCAGGAAATAACAAATATCATTATCAACATAGGTACAGTTTCCTTTCAAACAACCAGTTAAGAATATCCTTTATCCCAACTATTGATACTATTTATTTGTTATCAACAATTTCCCAATCATGACAATCAATTATACTGCCAGATACATAATTTTTATTAGAAATCATCTGAACCATTAATGTAGTTACCCTTGTTTTGAGCGTTCTACTAGAATATTATATTTTATTCAATAAATGGCCAAACAACTGTTACATCTTATCATCAGTCAGCACACCAATGTCAGATCAAAGTAATTGTTGATGTATTCCTATATATCAAAGATTTATGATTAATATTCAATACAGGATAACTTTAACCAATTGTTTTCAATAGGTAATTCTTTCTTACATAAATTTAGTTTCTTTATAAATCATTATCAACTTTAGGACCCTTCAACCAAATCTAGCCTCTATCTACTATAGGGTTCCTGAGAATTGAATTCACCAGTATCTACTCAAGGTACACTACTATGAATCACGTCTGACACGCTTCGGGAGCAGGTAGGGTAACAAAGTAGGTATTATAAACTTAATAGAACAGTTTTGAAGTTAATTTAATAGCAAATTTTACTTTAAGACTATAAATAAATATATCCCTACAATCCTAATGAATCTATTAATAAGACCTATCCCTACTTGATGCCTAAAGTCCCTCCCTAGTAGATATAAAATCGAACTAAGTAATCCTATAGTCTAACTTTGTCTAATCCTAATTGTTTCTACTGTGAAGATGCAAAGCTAGGGAGATCCCGACATTTATTATTTAATTGTGAGGTGTGTAGTGTAATGTGGATGTTCTAGAAAGCCTGAGTTCAAACTTCCAGAACCCTATTTCTGCTAATTTGTACGTGATGAGGTTGTCACGATTTAGAGTGCCTATTACATCCTATACCCGTGTGGATGATTACCAGCTTGACGAAGATAAGAGATAAGCCGATAATCGCGTGTGTTGTGTGGGGGACAGATAGGAAATCCTTAACAAACAGTCGTAAGTCGTCCGTATCGGGGCTGGAGACAGAACAGTTCGCTAGAGGTGGTTCTAGGTACTCCTTACACCGTTTTGCTAAGTATCCCATACCTGGGCGCATAAAACTTGCGTTTGGGGCAAGCCGATCGTACGCACCAATACAATCTCCTAGGTTCCTTAGCCAAAATTCCTGGTCTGAGAAGTGGGTACGGAGAACAGGCATAATGACCAAAGCATGGTTCACACGAATACTGTCAAAAGAATCTCCCATTCAATATGACCCTAGCTCCAGACATGCACTCCGAAACACGCAAATGCAATAGCTGCAAGTGTGCGCCCGAAAGCACCTCCCCGGAATTATGACCATAGAGAATCTTCAATACAAAACGTAACTGAATTTAAAGTTAATCTTTCAAACTCAAAACAAAAAGGACCCCAAATTTACCAAGTATAACGTGTGAACTGACGAACGATAAACGCGTAAAAAAAGCTAAATTTACGAAGTAAAACGTATGAACTGATGAACGATTAACACGTAAAAGAAATAAAATTTACGAAGTAATACGTGTGAACTGACGCACGATTAACACATCAAAGACCCCGAGCACTCGTCCGTTCCGCTTTAATACTATTTTTTCCAAGAATCTAGTCAATTTCCATTTTCAACCTTCCAACCAACAAGACAAAGTTCACTTCCAGTCTTCCTAAACTAAAACTGTCTAAATTTTACGATTCAAATCCGTATTTTGTTCATGTGGCCTACAGTCAATCCAATTTCATCCATATTAATAGTCCATAAGATTCAAGTTTGCAGCTGTCACAAATATTTCCTTGAAAAACTAATGAAATCCACTTTTCTGAAATTCATTTTACTAAAATTCGCTTAATCAAACCATTCACAGCCTTTTCACCATAGAAATAAAGTTCGATTTAAACTATCAACAGAATTTGTCCGCTATTCTCGTTTTTATTTCTGAAATTTGCCACCTTTAGTCCAATTTGATCCTTATAACAAAGACACACGTCTTAATTTTAAACCAAAATTGTAGAAACATATTAGTTTCCAAAACCGTAATAGATCTTATATTTATTCAGACTTAATATTTTAATATTAATCAGTTACTAATTGTTTGATTTTATGTGTGTAACCTGTAAATATATGTGTGAACTACTTGTGTAATAAAAGAGAAAAGGGACATTCAAATAAAACAGTTAATAAAATTACTTATCATAATTACATTTACTTAATGTAGTTTTACCTGAACCATTACACAATAGAACTCATATCCTAAATTACTCGACACGTGCCTAAATAAAAGATTAAACTTATATTTGTATAACATAAATTACTTATCTATAACCCGACGGCAGAGTCTCCTCCTTTTCAACACTTGAACCAAACTTTTAGCTCCCCAAATCTCTTGCACGATTTTCCAAAAATGACTGAGCCCGGTTACAACTCAAACACCCCTATTTATAAACTTGAACAAACATCTCCCACGTGTTGAACAAACAAGTAACGGAACTCGCATGAATACGGTACAAAAACTTTTAGTTTTTAACTTACTTATTTTTATACTTTTAACTACTGATAAATTATGAAATATTGACAACTTATATTTTAACATTTTCTATATATAATTTAACACGCATTTATGCAATTTTATGGTAATTTAAACAATGGAACCTGAGCGCCTGATATAACTTGCTTAGCAATATGAAATCACTGAAAGAATCAATTGCTTTTAACATTTTAAAATATACAATTATTATAAAATAGGCAAATTGACACAAAAATAGACTATTTATAATCAGTACATGTACAACAATCCTAACAATTCGTCCATCCTGACAAAAATTTGTACCACTCAAATTTGTGATACAAAATAATTAATAACAATAATAATTATATTATATATATCTTCTTAATCGCCTTTATGTTCAATTGTATCTTCCCATGAGACCTCATTTCTTTGTCTGTACCTGTAAAATAGAGGAAAAGAAACCAAGTTTAGTAATCATATTTAACTATCCGCAATTATAGGTTACTGTATATTTACGTCCAATTAAAATTATTCCTTTTTTAAAATTTAATAATATGAATAAATTATAGCATGAATTTAAAACCTTTCCCTTTACCACTTTATTTGTAAAATATTACCAAATATCAACTTTAAAACCACTGTTTTTCATCGTACAGTCAACGGTCCTTCTGGTGGCCCAGATTTAAACCATTATTTACAATTCAACCAGACATCGTCATTACGACGGCCCTCAATCACTATGAATTTATTCACAGTGGTCCTTATGTCCATATCCTTATAGCTAATAAATACCAACCTTTCTTGACCAGAACTTGCTAAAATAATATAACCTCAGACTTGATCAAGTATACTTATCATCGTCTAAAGACGGCCCATTGTTTTTACTTAAATATTTACCTTATTTTAGCCCTCCAACAGATCTATTAACTCCTCCGTGCTATCCACCTGTGATTCTGTAGAGTCGCTTTGACTATCTACCGAGCCTTCGCTTATAAATTTTCTCAAAGCGTCAGATGCTACAGTTGCATTATACTTTTTGTATCCTTTAACACCTTTAATAGATGAAATTATGTAACGGTCGTTACCAAGTACTTTTGTTATTTTATAAGGCCCACTGTACTTTTCCTTAAGTTTTCTCACAGAGTCTTTGTTCCTACTTTGTGCACCCTTCCATAGGACAAGTTCTCCAGTTTTGTATGATGTAGGCTTCTTTCTCTTGCTGTCAAACCTTTTCTTCATCGCCTGAGAATTCTTTTCAATATTCTGTGTAGCCTGTTCTCTATTCTCCATTGCAGTTTGCTCATTATCGTAAGTATTTGTTGACATACCTTGTAAAAGCGTACGGCATCCTTGGAACATTAACCTATACGCAGAGAACCCAGTAGTGGCATTGATGGTATTGTTAATACCCCATACTACCTTATTGATGCACTTGTCCCACTCACGTTCATCAGATGTGCTTTTGTTAATGGCCTCCAGCAACGTCCTGTTGTATCGTTCCACCTGACCGTTAGACCGAGGTGATGCCACAGAATTTGTAACGTGCTTAATTTGATTTGCCAGACAAAATTGTTTAAAACGTTTACTAGTAAACGCCGCCCCGCTGTCCGAAATAATTCGTTTAGGAAAACCAAAGGAACTAAATATTTCTTCAAGTTTCTGTTCAGCTTCAGCAGACTTGGTCGTTTTTGTTGGTTTTGCCCACAAAAATTTAGTGTATGCATCTACAATTACAAACAGGTAAGACATACCATTGGCACTTTTACAAAACGGACCTAGATGGTCAATATGCAGCGTCTGCAGTGGTTCAGCAGTCTTCTCGATGGGGTGTAACTCACCTTCTAACTTTCCGTACTGACCACGTTTGTAAATACAGTCCAAGCAAGAATTTACATATTTCCTGATGAATCTTGTCATTCTAGGAAACCAACAATTTTCTTTAATCAGAGCGACGCATTTCTTCAAACCTGGATGACCTATGTCATCATGGTACTTACGCATGACGTTCCAGCGAGCCATTTTAGGAACAACCAATCGAAGTTCGCCGGTTCCCAATTTTCGATATACCTTGCTGTTCTCCAACATATAATTGTTAGTAATATCTGGGTCTTCGACGTGATCTTCTAGTTTCCGTCTTATAGCAGAAATGCAGTCATCTTGGCTTTGTAAACAATATACCCAATCCAATAAATCAAGAACAAGTACCTGCGCTGATTCTACTGGTGACCTGCTTAATGCATCCACATGCTTGTGACAAACTCCAGACTTGTGTATTATGTCCATGTCATACTCCTGAATGCTTAGCCACCACCTTGCGACTCTTGGCAAAAGATCTTTCTTTTCAAAAGTTTGTCTGACTGCAACACAGTCTGTAACTACTGTAAAATGTACTCCAGCTAAGTATACTCGAAACCTACGGAGTGTTTCTACTACAGCCAAAGTTTCAAGTTCAAAAGAGTGATAAAGTGCTTCTTCCTTACTAGTCTTCCGGCTAAAATATGCTACCGGTCTCAACGTATTGTCGTATTTCTGCAGAAGTATTCCTGCAATACCTCTGCTTGAAGCGTCTGTGTGAACTTCTGTCTCTGCCTTTGGATCGTAAACAGCTAAAACAGGCCTGCTAGTAAGGATTTCTTTTAGTTTGTCAAAGGCATGCTGTTGTTCCTGTGACCAACTCCACGGAATATCTTTTTTTAGCAATTTATACAAATCGTAAGTAATCAAGGCATAATTACTTACAAATTTCCGAAAATAACTTGTCAGTCCCAGAAACATGCGCAATTCGTGGACATTGGTTGGCTCAGGATATTTGGCGACAGCATCAATTTTTCTTTGTCCTGGTCTTATACCTTCTTCGCTGATGTCATATCCAAGATACTCAATCTGTGTCTGCAAAAATGAACACTTTTCGATGTTCAAGGTCAATTTTGCGTCCCTTAAGATCTGCAATACTTGCCTCAAGACAACTAATCCCTCGTCCTCTGATATACTTGGAATCAATAAATCGTCGATAAATGGTAGAACCCTATCAAACCTGAGAGGTCCCAAGATCTTATCCATGAGGCGTTGAAATACGCTTGGCGAGTTAGCGAGCCCAAAGGGCATACGCAGGAACGCGTAATGGCCTTCGGGAGTCACAAAACCAGTCTTCGGAACGGATTTCTTGGACATTGGTATTTGGTAAAAACCTTGAGATAGATCCAGGCTGGTAAAAAATCGCTTACCCGATAGCTTTTCTACCTGGTCTTCTATAATGGGGAGTGGATACTTATCCTTCACCGTCAGGCTGTTCAGTTTCCTAAAGTCGACGCATAACCTATAGTCCCCAGTCTTTTTCTTTACTAAAATTATTGGACTACAGTATTCAGAGCTCGATTCCTCAATTACCTTATTTTGGAGAAGGTCATCAATCTTTTCCCTCACAATTTCTTTCTCATGTATAGATAAACGATATGGTCTGTAACATACCGGTTTTTCTGAGTTCAATTCAATATTCATCTCAATTTTGTTAGTACATCCTAATTCTTGTGTGTTAATAGAAAAACAATCATTATATTCTGTTAATATATCGAAAAGCTTTTTTCTGACGGCTGGATCTGTTGATCCGCAGTTTACTTTTTCCAGATCAATAGTCAGTATCGCCTCTGCATATTTCTCATTCACGTTTCCCTTTTCTAATAAAACCTCGTCGCATATTATACCTCTCGCCAGAACTTCTCCTTTTACTAATGTTAAAGGCTTCGAAGACTCGTTACGTACCTCAATATAGCTGGCATCTCCATTAATGATACTTGCATGTATCGAAAAGGATTTATCTTTATATACTCGTCTACAGGCATCTATGAAAAGAGGCTGGGTAAGTGCTGCCTCTGATGTAACCTCTATCAGCATAATATGATTAGATGGAATAACAGTTTTATCTGAACACGTTACTTTTACCTTGGTTATCTCTGTTGCTGGCGCGCTGGTCAACAGTGGTTTCTTCTTTATGTCAAACATATTTCCATCTATAGTACACCTAAAGGCAGGGTTGTTTATAACTGGCTGACCTATAAAAACATCTTGTATCCCAAACTCGTGATCAATTACGACGAAATCCGCCTCAAACTTATCCTCGTTTAAAGAAACTTTTGTTTTGACTGATCCTTTAGCTAATATTGGATTACCTCCAAAACCCTTTACCGCTGCTTCACAGGACTCCATGGGTAAGTTTAATTTCTTAAAGAATTGGAGATTCATCACGTTTGCCTTTGCACCGGAATCGAAATAAGCAATTGCTGGTACATTATTTATCGTTACCGACTTAAAATAAGTGTCGTCATTTACCTCGGTTATCACATTGATGGTTTCAGGCTTTACCGCTGTTGCTGCAGCGGCCGTTGATGATGATGCACCTGGTTTGTGCCAGCATTTTTCAGGAAGATGACCATATTTACCGCAATATGTACAAGTAGGCCTAGTAATTATCGAATTCTTTGGACATCGTCTTACAGCATGACCAGATTCATGGCATAGAAAACAAATAATCGGCTTCTTCTGATCTTTATATGATGTTGTATCTAAATTCTCTTCACGAGCCTTTGTTTGTGAAGGCAAAACAAATTGATTTGATTTGGGCTTATTATCAGACATAACTGTAAGAAATTTAGAATACAGTTCACTCGGAGTTGAAAAGTTTCCTGCTCTAGCGGGAGCTTTAATATAAGGCGGCAAACCATCGATAATACATGCAACAGCTTTCTCACCAGTGATTTCAAGTCGGTTTAATATTGCAAATTTACTGTAAAAGTACGTCGTCATACTTTCATTAGGCGCTTTTCTTCTATTCAGCATGTCTCGCAAGGATTCCACAAAATCAAATTTTTGAGGAAAAGCATCTAATAATTGCTCCTTCCATTGAATCCAAGTCAAATCATAGTTTTGTAGTGAAGAATGCCATACCTTTGCCATTCCAGACAACCTGGATTGCATAAAATAAGCCTTCATTTTATCGGACCAATTGTGAATAGCACCAAGCTGTTCGATTTTATTGAGCCACTGAGCAGATTCCATGTCGTTCTTCTCCGGATCAAAAACAGGAATAATTTCAGCTTTGGCGGTGACAGCGTTAAAAATATAAGGAACGGGCTCACCAGATTCAATTTTCCCTTCAGACTCGACGTGTTCATCAGTTTCCACATCTTCATCAGGTCTCCATGGCCGCCACCGCTTTGCTGAGCGCCTTAACTCGCCGTACAAAGTGCCGGGTCGCTTGCGTGGGTGATGTTTTTCCTTCGAGGGCTGGGACATATTGTATCCCACTTCTGAAAATTGTAGAAACATATTAGTTTCCAAAACCGTAATAGATCTTATATTTATTCAGACTTAATATTTTAATATTAATCAGTTACTAATTGTTTGATTTTATGTGTGTAACCTGTAAATATATGTGTGAACTACTTGTGTAATAAAAGAGAAAAGGGACATTCAAATAAAACAGTTAATAAAATTACTTATCATAATTACATTTACTTAATGTAGTTTTACCTGAACCATTACACAATAGAACTCATATCCTAAATTACTCGACACGTGCCTAAATAAAAGATTAAACTTATATTTGTATAACATAAATTACTTATCTATAACCCGACGGCAGAGTCTCCTCCTTTTCAACACTTGAACCAAACTTTTAGCTCCCCAAATCTCTTGCACGATTTTCCAAAAATGACTGAGCCCGGTTACAACTCAAACACCCCTATTTATAAACTTGAACAAACATCTCCCACGTGTTGAACAAACAAGTAACGGAACTCGCATGAATACGGTACAAAAACTTTTAGTTTTTAACTTACTTATTTTTATACTTTTAACTACTGATAAATTATGAAATATTGACAACTTATATTTTAACATTTTCTATATATAATTTAACACGCATTTATGCAATTTTATGGTAATTTAAACAATGGAACCTGAGCGCCTGATATAACTTGCTTAGCAATATGAAATCACTGAAAGAATCAATTGCTTTTAACATTTTAAAATATACAATTATTATAAAATAGGCAAATTGACACAAAAATAGACTATTTATAATCAGTACATGTACAACAATCCTAACATAATGTCCATCTGACCTCATTATTTCAAATCGGTTTTAAATTTCAAAACATTCTCATTTTTCAGCAGCATTCGACAGCTTCAATTCAATTTAGACCTTATTTCTATGACGACACGGTCAAATTTACTATTATCAGTGGCAGTTGTCATGAAAATTTCTTGAAAAATTCTTGAAAAATCTCTAACTTTTCATTTTCTGAAACCTATTCTTATGGAGATAAGGGTCAGACCTTTCTACTATGAAAATAAAGATCATTTTCAAGGAACACCCGAACCGATTTATAAAATGAATCTTTTCGACCTGTGTAATGTCAAATACAACGTCTACTCATTATGAATCATATGTCTCAAGAAATAATCCTCAGTTTTGCTTAGTTTCAATAACTATCTTCGTAATCGAACATTTTATGATCAGCTTTTGCTTGTTATTTTGACAATTGCAAAAGCAACAGTTAACCGCTAATTTCTGCTATTCATGAACACCTCCGCACAAATAAACGTCCACGCTGGCTACAAATTCAAACCACATCAAGTGCGGCTACAACCCAAATTCGCGCATTTCCAATGAAGTTTGTATTCTACCTATAAGTTCGTGTGTAAAATATCTTTTCGTTTACCATTCTTACCACCAACATAACTTTCATTTCCTTACAGCTTTTTACTATGAAGGTCGAATGATATCTGAAAATGCCTTTATAATAATAAAACTTGTTTGTTTACAATATGTATTTAATTACTCTCATAATGCAAACATATTTGTGGAATAACAATAGAACGAGGCCCTGAATCGTTACATTCAACTCCCTAAACATTCGAAATGATAATAATAATGAAGAATGTTTACCTATCTACCACGAAGATATCTCATTTTCACATATATGTTTGTTATGAGATATTGCCCATCCTTTCATAGATGCTCATTTGTTATGTTTGTGTAAAATGACTAAATCGTTAGCAACCATAACTCAATCATGATATTCAAAATCTTTGAAAACCTCAAATTAATAAACAACAAGGTATTGTCGCAGGATTAGATCACACCGCAGACAAGGCGCCGAGTTGTGAATTCAACGAATTAGAAGAATTGAACTTATAAGATCCACATCAAGACTCGTATTTATTCTGAATTGGAATGGTGATCTTTAGATAAGAACCCCTGTATAGCTACGGTGCAGATATCCTATAGCTAAATCAACTTGGGTACATTGATCAAGGTTTTCTATTTGAATTCCACTTTTCAGCTATTTCGCTATCGCTTTAGCTGACTGTTAATCATAATATGATATGATTGTGTGGGGGAACATTGGCTTTGCCTGTTAGCGGCTTGTAGAGTTTGAAATGTATATGAAACTGCTGTGATATCACAGATTTATGACATCTGTCCTAACCTCAAATCCAAAGTTTCATATAAATTCATGTGTCATGTGTAATGTCTAATAAAAGGACGCACAATAAATTGCATTCAATGTAAGTAGCCATGAAGTTCTGAATGAGCCTTTCATTCAGCCATTTAAATACCTTTTAAACACATTTATCATTCCTCTGCGCAGAATTTTTCCTCTCAACAAAATCTCAAAGCCCCATTACAAGAATGCTCACTAAATTTCTCAAAGTATTTGAATATTTATGTTATAATTTTCTTAAGTAGGTACCTACTCTATGGGAAGTAAAACAAATAAACTTGTGGTGTAAATTTTTATGGTACATTTTTACGTTACACATAACAACTAAATAATAGCCCTAAGTTACCATCAAAGTCTCGTTCAAATATTCCACTATAGTTCCTTAAATCTAATAGTAGCATCTGTATTCGATTATTTTGGTTTAATTGTAAAAGTAAACTTTACATTTATTTTGGAGAACTTTACCATCTATTCACGGTAAAACTTGATGAACTGACATACATACATACAATTACATACACTCACGCCCCCATTCCCAATAAGGTAGGCAGAGCGAAGATAACCTAACAAATTTGGCTCCATCTCGTCTGACAAGACAGAGTTTGGAAATCACTGTAATGACTTGCCGTCAACCCATCACCCAAATCGCAACATACAGAACTCCTAGAATCCCTTAGCTAGTCTTTACAGCAAGCTAAGGGTGAAGCAGTTGACACTTCTATATATAAGCTATAGGCTATAACCTATCCATCCGTCTGTCCAGCATGGTATAATGAACACCACGTATGTAAATTGCTTTTAGTAATGTTTTAAGTAAGTCGTGATAATAGACCTCCACCACCAGTAATGCCTGCTGCTGCCTCTGTGGTCTAGTTTTCTATTGCTCCAAGTCAATAATGAAAGCATTAGACACAGCTAGCTTTAACGAATTAATACTGACTGCCTCCTCGGTCCAGTGGCCAGTGCCATGGACTCCCAATCCGGAGGTCCTGGTTCCGATTCATAGGGGGGATATTTGAGAATTTATCACTTTGTGAATTTTTCCCCATTTTGGTTAGGACATTACAGGCTGAATCACCTGACTGCCCGAAAAGAAAAAGAATTTCGTGTTTCAGAGGGCACATTAAACGGTCGGTCCCGGTCACTGTCCTTGATAGTGGTCGCTACTCAAACCATGTCAGAGGCCTGATAGCTGTGCTACTAGGCGGTTCCAAAATCTCTGACACCAGGGCTCATCGGGCCCACAGACTCAACACCCACTCGACAGAAGAAGACTACTAGTAAAACTATTATCTTCAGCAGTTTTCCATTAAACAAATTCTTGAACAGGTATGACTACCTATGTTTTCATTATGTTTGGTGACTTTTCCTCCTATAAAACACTGTACTTCGTACTGTCCCCTGTAGTTCAGCTGTTAAGGATGTAGTTGTTTTGTCGCTAAATCCTAAAATTTACCTGAAACACATAAAAATAGATAAAATAACTTCACAAAATACATTTCGCTTTCCGATTTACTTTTTTTTCAATTCTTCCATGCTATAGGTAGCAAAAGAACATAATCTCATACAGCCTAGTCTTTAGACTACGATTTACCTTGACGTATATATATTTTTTAATTTCACTGTATTGAATTTAATACTAAGGACTTATGGCTCAAATTTTCTTGATCAAGGCGCGGCGTCACTTTTTAAATTTCGAACACTTGATAAAATTTTCATGCAAAATCCCCTGAAACTTAGCAACGACCGGACGGAAAAAGTTTTGAAAATGGATTTCGAATCGAAATTAATACACACCGTGTCCTCGCGGGACTACCTTTTTAATAAGATAAACCCCTCGTATAAGGACACGGCTATGAAAATTGCAGCCTGGAAAGATATATCCGCAAAACTCAATACTGATGGTAAGTACTTTGCTACAACTTTTAATCCAAACTTTCCTAAATTGAAGTCTTGTCCGAAATGTTTAAATAAAATTTCGTAAATCCAAATCACTATACAAATAAAATTCACTCTTACAAAACCCTAATAGTATTGAAATTCTCTTCAGTACATAATATTTTCCCTTTACTTTTTTGCTAGTTTTATTTTCCTTTGTTCACAGCTCATATTTGTAAGGCTACATGAGACAAAATACTCGGCAAGCTGAAGCTGCAGCTGAAGTACAAAAAGACCTGCGACCCTTCAATAAAAATTTATTTTGTTGAGGTCCTCTGCCCTATAATTAAAATCATAGGCCCTACTTTCTACTCCTTTCCACATCACAACCCTACATCCTATTTTAACCTAGATTCCCTATGCGATTTACCCCCATATTACCCTTAAACATTACAACCCCCAAAACAAAACCCTCCATAACTTTAACCATCACCCCAATCACAGTCATAGATATTCCTCCTACTACTTCTTCCCCCCTACTACGACCTATCCTACTATTACAACATCTACTTACTCAACATTACCTTCTATGACTCCGCACCTTCCTGTTATAACGACTACCCCCTTAACAACCCTAACCAACTCCCCAGCTTTCCATATTCCCGAATCGTCTAATTATCTTCCTCTGTCTCCTACATATCCACAATTTATCATTGACTACATCCCTTTTCTTTCTTGCGTTGATCAATATCTCCCCAGACTTTAACCTCACCTCCTGACACAGACAAAATTAAAAATCTTTACTTTACTGACAGAGGCAGAGGTCCAACAATTAGGTAAATGAATCGAATTGTAAATAGATATATTTTTTTTTTATTATCTACTTCTTTTTTTCTTTATTACTATTGTACATACTAAAATATATTTTGTTTGTTTATCTTACCTTATTTGTTTGATTTCTTACCCTAGAAAGAGTTTATACTTACTTAAATTACCTTTGCACACCTTTACCTTTTACCTATTATACCAATTTTTACCATACCTAAATATGAAAATAACTTTACATAGTCTGTCCGCTTACCTTCATACCAACCCACTCATTGTACAGTAAGTATGTGAACACAGTATTGGATTATCAGATGTACCCTAAACTAAATTTATGTTCATGGTGACAAATAAGGATTTTTCTATTCTATTCTATTCTAAACAACTCCCAGACTAGAAAACATACTTTACTAATTCAGAAAAATCCCAATCATGAATGTTCAATGCATTAGACATATCTCACCTTCATCCAACACACGGACAACAAATTGTGACTAATAAAATAGTCACATTATTAAAATTAAATAAAGTACTTAATAAAATAGAAATCATTACATAATAAATCAAACGCCGTAGTAACCCATTAATCCCATAATCCTGGTCACGGCACCAAATTGTACCGAACCCCCCCTTAATTTTTTGTTCATATTTAAGAAGAATTAAAGAAGATAAGAAACTTTGATTAAAATAAGAAAACGTGAGTTTCTGGCCTTTAGTGATACGTCTACGTCTACGAAGTGAAAGAGAGTAACCCTGGTCCTTAAAAAGGTAAGATAATATCCAATGCATCGAACGTCAGAATAAAACATTTTGGCAATAAGCCTTCCTATTTCTACTAAGTAGAGGTTGATTACGTTCCTTCCTCTCTCAAACTATTTAACTAATTTCTCTAAAATAAATCTAAACTTGAAACGGAACGTTAATTTTTAAGCCTTCAGATTCACATAAAACATTAAACATATTCTTCTAATTTTCTACCCTGTTAATAATAAATTCCTCTAGAAATGTTTCAGATTATTATAGCAGTAAAATCGTCAAATTTATGAATTGATTTATATAAGGCTAAGTTATTTCTTGCGCGACAATCAAAAATTACTTCGTAACCCGTAAGGATTAATATTCTATCTTCCAATCCTAAACTCAAAACTGTCATCGACAAATTTAAAAAGTAATTTTCTTAATTCGAATTGGCGGCATAGTTTTACAATGAAAAATACAAAAACCACTATAAAAAGGAAAAGCATGCGGCTAAAAGCTGCGCCATGGTTCTACCAACAAGTTCTCAACTCCACAAGTTCAATCCCTTCCCAATTTAACAGGTAAGAACACTTCTGCAGTACTTTCCAAGTATCATAACTTCAGATCAAAACATGAACTTTTCCTTGCTACTATTTTGCTAAACTTGTTAGATTATGTATACTTATCACCATAATTTAAGTCTCTTATCTAATCTATCATTACCAATTCCAGGATAAACCCTGAAACTAGAAGATTTGCAGAAGATTCTGTCAACATAAGTTCCTCAACAAAACTATTGTTACCAACACAAGAATCTCGGTTACAACTAGGATTCCTAGGTAAGTTTTGTTTGGCTAGTAATAGAAACAATAGGTTTCAATCAAAATTGCTATCACTAATGTTTTAAATACCTAAATCACTCCATAACATTCAACAGTAAAGATAACAAAATCAAATAACTTTCCTTACAGTCCCAGCCGCTGCTGCGAAAGATCTTTCAGTTATGAGACCTACAAATAATGCAGTCAACGCAATAACTCTCAGACTGGTCTGCGCTTAAGGACAAGCTTCTACGTCTGATCACAAGTTCTCATCAGGATTCCAACGGTAAAACATGATTTAATTTAGCACATAGTTACTGAGTTAGTTTGAATGTTTATAACATAAATTCCTTTTCTAAAGTATCACCCTAAGCTCATTCTACTAGAATTTAAAGTATGTACATACCTAACTATGTGTTTTAATTTCAGTTGTTCCTGCATATTAATACAGAAAGAGGATATGAGCTTAAACACAACAACGGAAGAACACCTACTATGGAAACCAATTATTTGATAAAATTATTCCTATGTTATTCAATTTAATATTCGGCTTGAATTAAATTCTTTCATGGTTTTGGTTTATTATTTCTGGCTTGTTTGAATAGAAAAATGTGTACCAGGAGTTGCTATTCTATAAATATTACTTTATTTACATTTGGAGTCAGAAGTGAGTTTGTGAACATACTACCAGTTCTAATGTAATTGAATATGCTATTGAATTAAGATACTGTCCTAGATTTTTGAGATAGCGTCACATACTAATGCTTAGAAACCTTTAGACATTTTTATTGTGGTTTTTAGAGGATCAGCTCCGGCCATACGCTGCATAGGTATTGATTTAGTTTGACTATGCCCCAATCTGTCAATATTGAGGCTGTATTGTATTTTATTATAACCTCTAGCCCTACAACAGATCAGGTACCCTGTCTCCTTTCAACCATTGACTTTGGATAGAAGCCCACCACATATTTCCAATACTTTGCTCCTATACTAAATTTAAATTACCACCTTTATTTAATGTAATCAAAATGTCTACATTCTTTTTGCTATTCTAATTGAGAGGACTTTATAGTATAAATAAATATATATTTTATATCAAAAGCTACATAGAGTATTGTTCCTTAATACTCAGCATTGTTTCATATAGGTTTCTAACAATAAAGGTGTTGCAAACATGATTCTAAGAATAGCCAACTGTATTGGAAATCTCTTTTTTCTGAATTTAACTTAATAGTGAATTTATTTGGAACTTCCAAAATATAGGTAAAACTTGTCAGTCTATAGTCATGGACAAAATCTTAATCCAAAGCAACATTCTGTATTAATTTGTCACTCAGTTTGTCTTACTTTTCCAAACTATTCTTTCTCTGACTGAATTTATCAGGAAATAACAAATATCATTATCAACATAGGTACAGTTTCCTTTCAAACAACCAGTTAAGAATATCCTTTATCCCAACTATTGATACTATTTATTTGTTATCAACAATTTCCCAATCATGACAATCAATTATACTGCCAGATACATAATTTTTATTAGAAATCATCTGAACCATTAATGTAGTTACCCTTGTTTTGAGCGTTCTACTAGAATATTATATTTTATTCAATAAATGGCCAAACAACTGTTACATCTTATCATCAGTCAGCACACCAATGTCAGATCAAAGTAATTGTTGATGTATTCCTATATATCAAAGATTTATGATTAATATTCAATACAGGATAACTTTAACCAATTGTTTTCAATAGGTAATTCTTTCTTACATAAATTTAGTTTCTTTATAAATCATTATCAACTTTAGGACCCTTCAACCAAATCTAGCCTCTATCTACTATAGGGTTCCTGAGAATTGAATTCACCAGTATCTACTCAAGGTACACTACTATGAATCACGTCTGACACGCTTCGGGAGCAGGTAGGGTAACAAAGTAGGTATTATAAACTTAATAGAACAGTTTTGAAGTTAATTTAATAGCAAATTTTACTTTAAGACTATAAATAAATATATCCCTACAATCCTAATGAATCTATTAATAAGACCTATCCCTACTTGATGCCTAAAGTCCCTCCCTAGTAGATATAAAATCGAACTAAGTAATCCTATAGTCTAACTTTGTCTAATCCTAATTGTTTCTACTGTGAAGATGCAAAGCTAGGGAGATCCCGACATTTATTATTTAATTGTGAGGTGTGTAGTGTAATGTGGATGTTCTAGAAAGCCTGAGTTCAAACTTCCAGAACCCTATTTCTGCTAATTTGTACGTGATGAGGTTGTCACGATTTAGAGTGCCTATTACATCCTATACCCGTGTGGATGATTACCAGCTTGACGAAGATAAGAGATAAGCCGATAATCGCGTGTGTTGTGTGGGGGACAGATAGGAAATCCTTAACAAACAGTCGTAAGTCGTCCGTATCGGGGCTGGAGACAGAACAGTTCGCTAGAGGTGGTTCTAGGTACTCCTTACACCGTTTTGCTAAGTATCCCATACCTGGGCGCATAAAACTTGCGTTTGGGGCAAGCCGATCGTACGCACCAATACAATCTCCTAGGTTCCTTAGCCAAAATTCCTGGTCTGAGAAGTGGGTACGGAGAACAGGCATAATGACCAAAGCATGGTTCACACGAATACTGTCAAAAGAATCTCCCATTCAATATGACCCTAGCTCCAGACATGCACTCCGAAACACGCAAATGCAATAGCTGCAAGTGTGCGCCCGAAAGCACCTCCCCGGAATTATGACCATAGAGAATCTTCAATACAAAACGTAACTGAATTTAAAGTTAATCTTTCAAACTCAAAACAAAAAGGACCCCAAATTTACCAAGTATAACGTGTGAACTGACGAACGATAAACGCGTAAAAAAAGCTAAATTTACGAAGTAAAACGTATGAACTGATGAACGATTAACACGTAAAAGAAATAAAATTTACGAAGTAATACGTGTGAACTGACGCACGATTAACACATCAAAGACCCCGAGCACTCGTCCGTTCCGCTTTAATACTATTTTTTCCAAGAATCTAGTCAATTTCCATTTTCAACCTTCCAACCAACAAGACAAAGTTCACTTCCAGTCTTCCTAAACTAAAACTGTCTAAATTTTACGATTCAAATCCGTATTTTGTTCATGTGGCCTACAGTCAATCCAATTTCATCCATATTAATAGTCCATAAGATTCAAGTTTGCAGCTGTCACAAATATTTCCTTGAAAAACTAATGAAATCCACTTTTCTGAAATTCATTTTACTAAAATTCGCTTAATCAAACCATTCACAGCCTTTTCACCATAGAAATAAAGTTCGATTTAAACTATCAACAGAATTTGTCCGCTATTCTCGTTTTTATTTCTGAAATTTGCCACCTTTAGTCCAATTTGATCCTTATAACAAAGACACACGTCTTAATTTTAAACCATAATGTCCATCTGACCTCATTATTTCAAATCGGTTTTAAATTTCAAAACATTCTCATTTTTCAGCAGCATTCGACAGCTTCAATTCAATTTAGACCTTATTTCTATGACGACACGGTCAAATTTACTATTATCAGTGGCAGTTGTCATGAAAATTTCTTGAAAAATTCTTGAAAAATCTCTAACTTTTCATTTTCTGAAACCTATTCTTATGGAGATAAGGGTCAGACCTTTCTACTATGAAAATAAAGATCATTTTCAAGGAACACCCGAACCGATTTATAAAATGAATCTTTTCGACCTGTGTAATGTCAAATACAACGTCTACTCATTATGAATCATATGTCTCAAGAAATAATCCTCAGTTTTGCTTAGTTTCAATAACTATCTTCGTAATCGAACATTTTATGATCAGCTTTTGCTTGTTATTTTGACAATTGCAAAAGCAACAGTTAACCGCTAATTTCTGCTATTCATGAACACCTCCGCACAAATAAACGTCCACGCTGGCTACAAATTCAAACCACATCAAGTGCGGCTACAACCCAAATTCGCGCATTTCCAATGAAGTTTGTATTCTACCTATAAGTTCGTGTGTAAAATATCTTTTCGTTTACCATTCTTACCACCAACATAACTTTCATTTCCTTACAGCTTTTTACTATGAAGGTCGAATGATATCTGAAAATGCCTTTATAATAATAAAACTTGTTTGTTTACAATATGTATTTAATTACTCTCATAATGCAAACATATTTGTGGAATAACAATAGAACGAGGCCCTGAATCGTTACACCGGGGATGCTGTAAAAACCAGCAAAGGGATTCGAGGGTATATTGTAATTTAGGCGAAGGGTTGACAACCTGTCACTACAGCAATATCCAGTTCTATCTTAAACAACCCTCAAAACTTGTCAGACGTGGCGGAACGATCTTTGTTTGCGTTGTTCACGCTCTACCTACCCCATTAGGGATACAAGTGAACCTAATTCTTTGAAAAAGGTAAAACAAAAAATAGCACTGCTAAACGTTCCCCAAAAAGTTATATAAAGAATTAATGTTGAATAGTCAGTTTAGAAACAGTTGCACAACCTTCATGATACTAAATATATCTAAAAATATTGGGGTAGGTATAATTTATAGGCCGTATTTTCTTCCATGCTGGCCTGGGAGCGAGTGAAAAACATAGAATGTGCCAGCTGCATTTCCTTCCAGGCATGCTGTAAAAACCAGCTAAGGGATCCGAGGGTTTCAATAGGTATATATTAATTTAGGCGATGGGCTCACAACCTGTCACTACAGCAATATACCTACAAATCAATCTAAAATGACCCTCAAAACTTTGTCAGACGTGGCGGACGACCTTTGTTAAGGTCGTTTGCGCTCTGTTTACCCCATTAGGAATAAAGGCGTGATTATATGTAGGGATGTATATTTATAGAAAACCTCATTGTCACATCCATCACGTCTCTAAAAATACTCAATTCATTAATTTATAAAAGTCCATTAATAGCACCACTTTCACACTGAATGCTTCCACCCTTCTCCAGCAATTAGCGAAGAAAAGAGCATCTTGGAACCGAGTCGTTTCTAAATGTGCACTTAGAAACAACTTATATCAATGAAGAGAAAAGATTTGTCTGTTTGTTTGTAGATATATTTTTTTGTGATAAACAAACTTAAAATTACCGATTGTTTGGAAAATCTTGCCTTAAGGTGGCGATACTAAGTGGCGCCCCCATTAGTAAAAAAAACATAATTCACAAGAAACACAGTGAATCGAAAAACTGGGCCAACAGAATCAAATGATAGTAATTAAAATAATTAAGAACCTAGATTTAAAAATTAACGATTCCGTCCGTTGTAGTAACAGGTAGAAATATTGCCGTCGGTGGCCGTTATTCACAATTTCAATTCCTGTCACTACAACGAACTATGAATCGCTAATTTATAAGGTTTTAATTTATGATCTTGGCTAGTATCGTCACTTTAATAGATGTAGAGCTGTATCAGCGAGTTTGAGTTCGTATCAGAAATGTAATTTCAGTACAAACTGGCTTGTCAAATCCATACTTAATATTGCTCTCAAGTTTGAGATCGCTTCATAATTACGAGCAGAGATAGAAAAACTAAGAGGTGGAATAACGATGGGGAGGCTTTTGCCCAGCATTGGGACAATAAAGGCTAATACTAAATATATAAATAGGAAAACTCACTAAGAAGCGGGGGAAACCGCAGTCCAGATAGCTTCACTACATAGTATAAAACAATGTCGCTTTCTCTGTCCCTATATCCCTATGTATGCATAAATCTTTAAAACTACGCAACAGATTTTGATGCGGTTTCTTTTAATGGATAGAATGTTTCAAGAGGAAGGTTTATATATATAATACTTGCATAATATTGTGGAGAAACACTGATAATTTCCGTGCGAAGCCGGGGCAGGTCGCTAGTAGTCTATAATTGCATCACGTAGGTTTTCACTGGTAGACCTGCTTTCTTAGATATCCTGATACCGATAGCTGTCCAACAGAAACACGTATATATAGCCATATAATATGCTGGACTGGGAGCGATAGAAAAGCATAGAATGTGCCAGCTGCATCTCCTCCTGGGTGTGCTATAAAATACCAGCTAAGGGATCCAAGGGTTTCTGTATATTGTAATTTAGGCGACGGGCTGACAACCTGTCATTACAGCAATATACCTACACATCTGTCTTAAACAACCCTCAAAACTTTTTCGGATGTGGCAGAACGACCTTTGTTTATGTCGTTTACGCTCTGCCTACCCCATTAGGGATAAAGGCGTGATTATATGTATGAATGTAACATAATAAAATAGTAGTATTAGTAATTTAACTAATTTGCTAACAAGTATCATTTATTTTTAAAAAGTGTTTTTCATAAAAATACATGAAACTTTGTTTACCTATATTCTAAAACTGAGTTGGAAATACTATAGTTTCTGTATAAAATCGAGGTAAATAAATATACCCTGCATGACTTGTCTTCACTAAGTCGTTGACGAGAAAAGTTAGAAATTGCCTTCAGGCACATGTGCTAGGTCAATTATCCAGTAGGCAACGATAGCCTAGATACGGGGTGTAAGGGACAGCGTCCCACAAACTGATAGGGGTTGCTCAGTCTCTTCTTCTTAGCGAGTAGGTTCTCAAGTCGAACAACGACCCGATGTACCCTGGTGTCAGAGTTTTCATACCGCCTAGCAGCACAACTATTAGGCCTCTGACGTTTCAATCAACAACACTGAACAACTTCCATTAGGAAATTCTTTCAGAAAGTGAAAAAAAAAAAGATTTTTTTTTGGATTGATTGGAAAAACCAATTTTTATTTTCACGTCCTGATACATTTTCTTGGTGTAAGTTATTCAGTATCGTTGACTGAGCAAACCCTATCAGTTTGCGGGACGCTGTCCCTTACACCCGGTATCTATGGCGAGAGTTGTGTCTCTAAATAAGGAGGAGATAATCTGGACTGATCGCCAGACCGGCTACTACAAATGATCACCCTAGAGCCCTACAGTTGAAGTTTTCACTCCACACATAGCTTAGAATAGTCGATAACGATGTCTCGAAAGGTTATCATTATCAACGTCGAAGAAATGTTTATATTTCTTTATTTAGAACAACTTTTTGTTACATCTATGGCATTTGTAAATCTTCTTGTTATTTTGTAATTTCGTAGTTCTCTTCAACGTGAATAATACAGAGGTGCCACAAATTTTGCAAAACGTTTCTGTTACTGAATTTAAATCATTCTGAATACTTCTTCAATGCTGGACTGGGAGCGAAAAAAACACATAGAATGTGCCAGCTGCATTTCCTCCCGAGCATGCTGTAAAAACCAGCTAAGAGATCCGAGGGTAATTTAGGTGATGGGTTGACAACCTGTCACTACAGCAATATACCTACAAATCTATCTAAAAAAACCCTCAAAACTTTGTCAGACATGCCGGAACGACCTTTGGTTAGGCCGTTAACGCTCTGCCTACCCCATTAGAAATAAAGGCGTGATTATATGTATGTATTTATACTTCATTGCTTGTTCCGAATAATATCATGATCTGAAAACATATTTGCTGGCTTACAATTTGAAATACAAGGTAGCAGAAAACATGTAATGGATTCGAGGGTTTCAGTATATTGTAATTTAGGCGATGGGCTGTCACTACAATATTATACAGATCTATCTTAAACAACCCTTGATACTTGTCAGACCATTAGGGATAAAGGCGTGATAGTATGCAGGTAATGTAAGTATGTAGAAACGACGAGAAAAGTAAGTAAAATCGTCGCTCTATCCTCTTCAACTTTAGATTGTTATTCTGTGCTTGTAATAGCTTTTACCTGTCGCTACAGCAATATACCTATAAATCTATCTTAAATAACCCTCAAAACATTGTTAGACGTGGCGGAACGACCTTTGTTTAGGTCGTTTAAGGTCTGCCTACCGCGTTAGGGATAAAGGCGTGACTGTATGTATGTATGTTTGTAATAGCTATTGATTGCTGATCTATTACCATCAGAATAGAACCTGGGGCAATGTCTCAGCTTGTTTAAAGTAGTGTATGTCACGGTCGCCATCTTGTAAGAGAGTGGGCGACTGACTATTCAGTCGCTCACGTAACTTGCAGCTATTGTGCTGGACCTACATTTTACCAAGCTGTCAATATTATGATAAATGTTTGACTTTTCAACGCTTACGAAGACTTTTATCACAATATTGACAGCTTGCGATCAACGACACAGCATGCTATTTATATTAGTTACTAAGCAGGTATGTTCCTTATATATTATATTCTAATCTTATCTTATCTTATGTAGCCGTTATGTGTCATGAAGGGAGAGGAGAGAGGCCTTTGCCCAGCAGTGGGACACATATATTCTAATAAGACTGATTTTAACCCTGTTTAAAGCAAATATAGTGATTTTTTATTTTTTTATTTAGACAATTCTCTATAATTTCGGTTAACAAATCAAAAATAGGGTAGATCAATTCTAAATACACAAAAGTAAAGTGATTTTGTCCAAGCAGGAAGCCTAACTATCTTTTTCAAATATCTTCTTCAGATAAAACGATCTCTTCTCCGATAATTCTTCAAAATCGTTTCCCCTTTTTTAGGGTCTAACAAAAATCCATATTTGCAGATCACAAAGTCCTAGTATCGCTATTATTTAATCATGTCGATGCTGTATATTTACATACATACATATAATCACGCCTTTATCCCTAACGGGGTAGGCAGGGCGTAAACGACTTAAACAAAGGTCGTTCCGCCACGTCTGACAAAGTTTTGAGGGTTATTTAAGACAGATTTTTAGGTATATTGTTGTAGTGACAAGTTGTCAGCCCATCGCCTAAATTACAATATACTGAAACCCTCGTATATTTAAACTGGTTTTTACAGCATGCTCGGTAGGAAATACAGCTGGCACATTCTATGTTTTTCTCTCGCTCCCAAGCCAGCATGGAAAAATGATATATACTTACATACATACATACATATATTCACGCCTGTATCCCTAATGGGGTAGGCAGAGCCTAAACTACCTAAACAAAGGTCGTCTAAAAAAACTACATAAATAGGAGAGTTTTAAGAAGATTTATTTGCATGTAAACGTTAAACATCCAAGAAGACAATCTTAGGGCTATTCACAATCTCGCCTGAACAAATAAATAGGTTCACAAATATATCATACTATAGAGTAATCTAGTATCACTAGGGATTTATTATACAAAAAATGCCGTAATAAACTTTGCATAGGCATTTTAGAAATATTTGGTGTTTACAATGTTTTCATCTTAGAAAAACAGAATAAATGCAAAGAAATATGATTTATAACAATATCTGAAACATATAATCTGATAGAAAGAAAATTATTAATTCGTTTCGGGCAGGACTCGAGGCGACATTATTACTGACTTGACTAATCTTTATTTGGACTGGTCAAGCCCTACGTAGTTCTTAAACTAAATGGCTAGATGTCGCTAACGTCGGTATGACATATACATAAGAAAGACTACGATAAATTCGTCACTCCCACTACCGTTTCTGTAGCTCAGTTGGTAGAGTAATGGACCGGCATGCCAGAGACGCAGGTTCGAGTCCTGCCAGAAATGAATTTATTATTTCATATTATATGACATAAAAATTGCAGTGTGAGTGCCAAAATTCACAAAAATACCTGAAACGATTGCACATACTCCTACACACTATTTTGAAAATGTAAAGCTAACACATACAAAAGAAGGAAAATCAGTCAACGTATTTGAGCCACACAAAATAATTGAATATATCAAGGCACATCAAATTAAACTTTAAAAGATCTTTGAATCGAACGTCAAAAGAAGGAAAATCAGTCAACGTATTTGAGCCACACAAAATAATTGAATATATCAAGGCACATCAAATTAAACTTTAAAAGATTTTGAATCGAACGTCAAACAATATTCTCCCATCTTCGTTATAAAATAATAAAATTATTTAAACATAAATTTAATATAATCATAGGTATAATAGTTACGAGGAGCAGGTATTTCTTTTTATAAGAGAATGTTAGCAATTCGTAGTTGCAAAAATAAAGACTCAACTACATATATACTTGTATTTTCTGTCATGAGAGAACAGAAAGGGACGCCAATAATTTTGGTCAAAATTCAGTTAAGTTCTGCGCTCCACAAATCGACAGCATTGTTTAAAAAGTGTCACTTATAACATTGACGTAAGAAGTGAATGTCTCGATCTCTAAGGCCCGTATTGATAAACAGCACTTGAGACTGGCAGCTAGTTTAAGTTCGTATCAAATGACATGTCAGTACAATGTGGCTTGTCAAATCTATACTTAATGTTGGTCTCAATCTTGAAATTGGTTTATAAATAGCCTAAGTTTCATTTAACTCAAAGATCATTTAATAGCAAAAAGGGCCTAAGAAAGTGAAAAACTGGGTGTGGTAACAACTGAAAATATATGGCACAATAATGTTAATTTTACGTACATATTTTTTTAATTGTGCTTCGGAGATTCAAATGTATCATTGTCATGAAATAAGAGTGACTTCTTACTTTATTTAGTAATAAAGAAATATTGACAAAATCTACTATAGGTACACCCAATTTTCACACTCAGCCCCGTATTTATAAGCAGCACTTGAGAGTAAGAGCGAGTTTGAGTTCGTATCAGAAATGTCATTTTAGTATATAATGGCCTGTCAAATCCATACTTAATATGGCTCTTAATCTTGAGATCGCTTTAACAATACGAGCCTCAGTTTTTCTCAAATTCCGAAAGTTAAAGCTAACATCATCATGTCATTATTATTTGAGTATTTTTAATTTATGTAGATAGCTTATTGTACAGTTCATAATATTCTTTAAACTAGTCATAAATCAATAAATTTTTATAAAGAACTACGTCTAATTTTTAGTATAATCAATAAATGTAAAACGTATCAAATCATTTCGTTTCCTGAAACCTGAAAACTGGGACATATTGCGGTAATATAGTATTTTCTTTTAAATTTATCTTACTTTTTACAAAAACCACAACTTACAAAAACTTACATGATACAAAATGGTAGAGTAACAGATAATAATAGGAATATAGGTATATTAAAATGAATTGTTATATTATTGACGCAGAATTACCTACAAACAAACATATTACTAATATACATAAAAAAAACACTATTTACTTTTTCTGTATAGATAGACATAAACCACGTTTTCATTATATTTTGCTGTTTAATACTCGTTTTATCATATTATGAAGCCGCATAAGTTTGTAGATTATTTTTACATTCTTTACGTAGTACTACTAGCAAAGTTAAAGTCATGAAACTCTTTTTAATATTCTTATGTATGTAATTTATTGATAATATAAAAGAAAAGAAATATACATAAGCTGTGGACGAAATAGCTAAGTCTATCAAAATAATATTTATCAATTTGTCATGCATTTTTCTCCTACTGTTTGCTCGTTGGACGCTCCTTTGTAAACTAGATATTGGACTCTATTTACTTATTAAGCTCCAAAATTTCCTAATCGTAATATAAAACTTTGGTGTTACTTTTTCTAACTACTGGGTCCTCGGTACTTAGTATAAGACTACAGTTTAAAAACTTTCTCCAAAATACTGAAACTACTTCCTCGCAAAAATACGGCTACAAAATCTCTAAAAATCTGATCAGACTATGCTTTATCAAAAAATTAGGTATATTATTATCGTAGATCAATCTCAATTTAAGATCAAGGTCAAAAACCTTCGAAAAAATATGATTAGGTCGATATTTTGTTCCCTTTGAACTCCAGAGAAGCCTGTGAATGGTGACGTATCAAAATCATGAATGTGGTAAAGTGTGTAAAAAAACGTAACCTATTGGAAGACATATGTTTGAATCCAAGTGCATGAACGTAAATATATAAAATGTGGAATGTAGATACAAACTCTACCGAAATTCTATTTAATTCTTTATAAAGTAAGAAAATTTGAACACAAGTTCTTACGTTACTTTTAGGCGCATCGCAAATAAGGAAGTCCTGTACAGAAACTTACGTCTGCGCAGCGCTGCTTGATTTGAAGTTGCGCTGCGCGGACGTAAATTTCTATACAAAAACGACGCGCCTCCGCATCGTCGCCGCCTCACCGCTTCCTAATTGCCAGGCGCCTTTAGATTCAAGTTCCATAACAATAAAAGTTAACACTAGATTGAGGGAAAGTAACAGCTAAATGACTAAGCGCTAACTAAAATTCCAACCCGTCTACAGAAATACTGTCTTTAATATCATTGTCAACATATCAGTAGTTAAAGCGTTCAATAAAGCTACAAATAAATAACACTTTAAAATATTTAAATACAATAACTTAACATTACAGCAGTCAACTTCAAAACTAACATGAGTAGGTAAGTGCACACCGGATAAAATAGAAATTACACCGTGAATATATCAGGAAAGGTGATATACTATACACTTTATACACGAATATTATACACTAACTGACAGATATATCCGGTATTCACTTTTGAAATCTATGGCACTATATAACACCCAACTACGCAACTTTTTCTACGATAGAAAGTACCATAGTTCGTGGGATAGCACTTCAGTACCTGCGGGCCGGTCGCTACATGTATGCAGGCTTCATCTTGTAGGCGCGTTTCCAGATCTCACACAAGCACACGGTTGAATGGAACCTGTAGAAGATGGCCAGAGGCATGGAGACATGCGTGATGATGGTCCACGCCCACAGCCCGTAGAAGTGCAGCTGGACCGGGTGCGACTCCGCGCGAGACTTCTCCAAAGTATTGATAGCCCACATCGCCAGATTGCAAACCAGTAAGAACGTCACGATCTCCCTTCCAGGCTTCTTTCGCAACTGATCTGCCGTTTTAGCAGATCTTCGACTAGCATCCAAGATGAACATTGTCTGACATGTCGTTTGTATCAACGATGATAGAGCTGTGACCAAAATGAGAATGGTGTTCTTTTCGATCGTGAAATGGCCTCCGATGATTGTGAACGTGCCGTAGATGAACATGCCTGTTTGTGCTCCGACAAGCAGGATGTTATCCAGCTCGAGGTTTCGGTTTCCATCGTACTTCAAATTTCTCACACACACCATGCCAGCTAAACTGGCCAATGTAGTCATTGCGTATAACGCTAATTCACAGAGATTCACTTCCACGACCGCTAATGTCGCGTATTCCTTCTTCGATACGAGGACAAAGAATAGTATGAGCGATATTATAGTTAGTACTAGGACTAGAATTCCGAAGAATAGGCCTTTGTGAGCCCTGGCGCAATCAACGCTATATAAATGCGGTGATTTCTTGTAGGCCAGACCTTCGAGCAGTCGAGCTTTGGCGATCGCAGCCGCGACGTCCTTCGAAGGGTATTTGGAGATGTTCTTCCACATGACGTAGAGGATTGCTGCGCAGATGAGGGAGTACTCGATGGTGCAGGGGAAGAGGAATGGGGAGGCGTCTTGGACTAAGGAGCCCATGATGTTGGTTCGGCGGCACTCGAAGATGTGGTGGGGCCCTTTCAGGCCGCGAGGGACCCGCAGGTGAGCCGCTGCCGGATGCGATGGTGGCACTTCTGTGCCCAACGATGCGAAGGCTTTTTGAAACGCTGAAATGGAGGGAAAATGGACCTTATTAATATACATAATACAAATAAATGTTTAAAAAAAAAACGCGTTTTTTTTAGTACGAAAAGAAGGACTGTTTCTTCTAATCATTTAAACTTATTAACTCCTGACTGTTATTTTACGTGTTTCTTTTAAATAGATCGTGTTGAATACAGTTCACCTATATTCCCAAAAGATTCGCGTGCCCAATATCTATAGCCAATAAATCGTAGCGTTGGGGGACTAAGTAGAATGGTATTGGAGGAATACTTTGGAATTTGGGTCGAATGCCTTCCTGCCTGCCGTGTGGATTGAATAGTTAGCAAGGAGAACGCGATCGACATAACTTTGCGAACTGGCGCGCCCTGATGAGGGACTACCGAATTGCAGCCATTAATAATAGCCGTAATTGATACATACATACATATAATCACGCCTTTATCCCTAATGGGGTCGGCAGAGCGTAAACGACCTAAACAAAGGTCGTTCCGCCACGTCTGACAAAGTTTTGAGGGTTATTCAAGATTGTTTTGTACGTATATTGCTGTAGTGACAGGTTGTCAGCCCATCGCCCAAATTGCAATATACTGAAACCCTCAGATCCCTTAGCTGGTTTTTACAGCATGCCTAGGAGGAAATGCAGCTGGCACATTCTATGTTTTTCTCTCGCTCCCAGTCCAGCGTAGAAGAAATTGATAGGTAGCTCTAAGTACCTACCTATTATTGTAACTAGCTTCCTTGAATCGCGGTTTCACATGCGGCTTAAAAAGTTTTCCATGGTTTGTTTTACGGTTGGCAAAAAGTAGTTAGGTTACTTCTAGATGGTTTTCATATGGAGACTTAAGATCCCATTTCGAAGTTTTCACAAAAATACAAAATCTATTCTTTATAATAATAGATGGAGACGATGATCGTCACGAAGCCTTGCCTCCTGTGGTTTTCAATTTCCCAGAACGAACGAGATATTTTTCCATTAAAATCCTATGCTTCCGGCTCTACCCTATGTCAAATATCTTGACATATATATTTGCACGTAAGGTGACGCATGTGTGTTGTAGGCAATGCAAAAACCATTGACAACGTGTTGAGCACAAACTTGCGCGCAGTAAGTGACGCCTGTGTGTTGCTGCACTTACTATGCTAAGCAAACTGCAACATAACGTATATGCGTTGGAATGAGATTACCCTTTTCCGCGTCTGTTTTGAAAGATAATAAGACCAACAATCTAATAACTCACAAAAAAATCAGATAAAACCACCATAAAAACATTGGATTAAACTCTTGGGTCAAGCGAAGAATAAATTGGACGAGGGTGGTTCTCCGAATGAAATTATGCGGGTTCTCGGCAGGGGTGGTGAATTAGATGGGACATGAATATGGTACAGTGTACATACATACATACATATATTCACGCCTGTATCCCTAATGGGGTAGGCAGAGCGTAAACGACCTAAACAAAGGTCATTCCGCCACGTCTGACAAAGTTTTAAGGGTTATTTAAGGTAGATTTGTAGGTATATTGCTGTAGTGACAGGTTGTCAGCCCATCGCCTAAATTACAATATACTGAAACCCTCGGATCCCTTAGCTGGATTTTACAGCATGCCCTGGAGGATATGCAGCTGGCACATTCTATGTTTTTCTCTCGCTCCCAGACCAGCATGGAAGTAATGGTACAGTGTTACAATGGTAAGAGGATAGATGGAGGATACCATTTCTTTGATATTTATATTTAACAAGATATTCCTGAAATTGTCAGCTTTGCGCGAAGGCAACTGCATCTAAGCGTCACTCCTACAAAAGCAATGTTTTGTACACAATGAAGTGTAATTTGTAGTACAAATTTCGTACTATTAGAAAATTGACGGCTCACACAGCCTTGTTGGCAATGATGCTCAGAGTCCCGGGACTGATTATCGGTCAGGCGAGTATGCAAGACAGAACAGATACTGATATTTAATTAATTCACGAAAATATTGCTTTTACTGGTTTCTGACACCTTGATGGCTTCAAACGGTGCCGTTTTTAAATTGTAGCAAATATTTTTAATTATAATTATTATATTCTATATTGCTTTAAAAAATAAATATACAGTTCAAATTAAAAAGTAAGACAACAGGCGAGCTTATGTCTATAAGAGGTCTCTTCCAGGCAACCTATTAGGGATAAAGGATGGGAAATTCACGGGAACGGATACAGTTAGTATAATTTAATTACAATTCACGAGTTTTTTATAACTTCATTTTTTTTAAATGCGCCAAATGTTGACAATTTCTGGATAAGGGCGTCGTACTTGAAGAGAAGTGAGCCCTGAGAGAGCGCAGGGTGAAAAATTGCGCGCATTAACATATGCCCTGCGTCTGAAGGGTAACATTTTGAAAAATGCAAAATACTTAGAAAGTAGGCATCAGCCGACATACGAGTAATTTTTGTTTTATGCATATGCAGTGATTTCGCAGTCTCCGTGGAACAGAAGATTGAATTTTCCGGGTAAATATTCCAATTTTCCGCTTTTATGAGTAAGTCATATTTGTGCGTCTCGTATATAATCGTAAGTCATATTTTGACTGTTTATTTGCTAGCTTGCTGTACTGGAAGAAAAACATAGAATATGCCCGCTGCATTTCCTCCCGGGAATGCTGTAAAAACCAGCTAAGGGATCCGAGGGTGTCAGTATATTGCTATTTAGGCGATGGGCTGACAACCTGTCACTACAGCAATCTATCAAAAAATCTATCTTAAAATATCCCTAAAAAAAATTCGGACGTGGCGGAACGAACTTTGTTACGCTCTGCCTACCCCATTAGGGATAAAGGTGTGGATATATGTACAAACAGTTTATCATCGGTTGTTTGCCGACATAATTATACCATTATTCAGACAAAAAAATCAATTAACATCCGACTTACCCATTATGGGACAAAAATATGATGCTAGTCTAATTATCCTCAAAATTAAATTATTTGCTAAAGCAATTCCGAACTTGTCATAGCCTAGTTAGGATGTTATCATTATCACGAACATGAACTTTAAGCGTCACAGTTCATTTCTAAGTTAAACGATTTTCGAAAACAATCAGAGTTATATCAGAGCCTAGTTACCATGTTCACATGAGCATAAACTTTAAATGTCGCTAAAACTCCATTTCCACACAAAGAGCGTATCTACAGTACAAACTGAGCGAAGTGCATTTGCAACTGTGCGAATTATGTCACTGGAAACTCGCCGAACCGTGTCACTCAAAACTCTTCGAGCTTTGTCACTGAACTGAACAATTCACAGTGCTCGGTCAGTATTAATTCAATTGGATCTGCACAAAGCGTGTAGCAGTAAAGCACAGACTAGTCATTTGGGATTTAGCTGGGAGAATTAAGAGCTATTTTTTGCAGCTTCATACAGATCTAAAAATAAAAATGGCAGAAAAGTAGAAATTAATAACAGCACCTGTGTTTCTTCTTCTTCCATTCGGAACTGGGATTCTTCCATTCTGGACTGGGAGCGAAATAAAAACATAGAATGTGCCAGCTGCATTTCCTCCCGGGCATGCTGTAAAAACCAGCTACGGGATCTGAGGGTTTCAGTATATTGCAATTTAGGCGATGTAGTCCGATAGCGCTGGTCTATTTTGAGACCATAAGTTTCAAAAACTCTAAAGTTGCTTATTTCTTACCTGTGGATACAGTTGTACTTATGAATCATATTTTTTGTATTTTGTGTCACATCTGGTACTTGCATTTTCTGTAACTCGATGATTAGTAGTTGTTTTTTTTTTATTCTAATTAAAACTGGCAAAATTAATTTAAACTTTAAAATAACTATAATATCATATCTAGGATAGCCTGCAGAGTGTGCAAACCCGGTTTGTGCCGTCTTCGTCCAGTGCAAACTGCCATCCTAGGGTCTCTATGTAAAAACAGTGCAAAAAAAAAAAATTGATGAAATAACTGTTTCCTTACTCAAATCACTTTCATATGCCTATAAAATAAATTTGTGCCAAATTAGGGCATGCACTTTTAAGATTATTAATTATTTTGTTTTTTTAAGTTTCCATAGCTCCAAAAAAATAATACAATTATTAGAGTTTACTTATTCAATATCAAAAATGCATGAGTAATCATCATTCTAAATTTGTGTCACTTTCATGCACGATATTTAAATGAATAAAACACAAAAACAATAGTTGCGGTCGAAACAGACGGACGCGGGCCGGCGGCAGCGGGCGGAGGGCATACTCACGCACACGTTCATAGGGTACGGTTATATCCGCTACGTAGGTAATATAAGGTCATTTTAAATCAAGTGCAAATATTGAAACGCGTGAATCTACACATGAAACTGAACAACTTCCCTAAGAAGCATTGGTAGGTAGGAAATTAAATTTATATTGTTTCTTATCCGATTTGATGGTTTTTTTTTTATTCGGCTCAATGTTATACGTGGGACACTCAGAAAGATTTGCGACACTAAAAAAAATTGTTCTACAGGTACATATATTTTTTATAATCTTTTCAAAGTACTCTCCACCAGCCTCTATACAAAGATTCATGCGTCTGAACCAGTTTTCAAAACACTTTTTCCAGTCCGCCGTAGACACCTCGTTTACAGCCTGCTCGAACGCAGCCAGCGCATCTTCCGGCGACGAAAATTGTATCCCCTTGAGCTGATTTTTTATTTTTGGAAATAAAAAGAAGGCACACGGTGGTAGATCAGGGCTGTAAGGAGGGTGACCCAGGAGTTTGACTGGTGTGCTGTCCAGTAAGTCCCTCGTTTTGAGCGCGGTGTGTGCAGGCGCATTGTCGTGGTGGAGCAGTAGTCCGCGGAGCCCTGTGTTTGGTCGCTTGTTGCTCACAACAGAAAAAACTTCTGGTAAACATTTGGTAGTATACCATTCGGCGTTAATGCTTCTTTGATCTCGTAAGGGAATTGAGGCCAAGTGGCCAGTCAAATTAAAAAAGCTGGCGATCAAAATCTTCCTCCCGCTTCGAGATCGCTTCACTTTGGTAGGCGTTGGTTCATTTTGAAACACCCAAACTGTCGACTGGCGCTTGGTTTCTGGATCGTATTGATAAATCCAGGACTCATCACCTGTTACGATGTCGTAAACACGCCGAGACGAACTTGCTTCAAATTTGTTCAGCATATCACGGCACCATTCCACCCGGGCCTGCTTCTGAGCGTCGGTGAGGTAGTGCGGCACCCAGCGCGATACTATCCTCCTCACGCGAAGATGCCCATGTAGAATCTCGTGAACGCTTCCCGATCCAATCTTTAATATGTGCTGAATCTCCTAATATGTAATTCGCCTATTATCTTGGATTAAATTTTTCACTGCTAGCACGTTTTCTTCCGTAATAGCCGTCAAAGGGCGACCGCTTCTTTCTTCATCCCCCAAGGTTGGTCGACCGCGCCTAAATTCGTTATACCAACGATACACGGTTGCCTTGGAGGGGCTTTCATCCATAAATGCCATTTGAAGTCTATCGAACGATTCATCCGGTTTCAGGCGACACTTGAAATCGTAAAAAATCATAGCTCTAAAATGTTCCCGGCGCAGATCCATTTTTCAGTAAGACACGATACTTTGAATTGGCTCGCAAAAAATGTGGAGGGAAATTTTGAAAATGGAACACACATATTTTTACTTACAAGTAATCATATTTTCAAAACCTAACCGGCCAGTCTGCCATATATAAAAACTATTTATCGCAATACTTTCTGAGTGGCCTGGTATCTTTAAAGTTTTGCCTCACGTAAAACTTTATAGATATACGTAAAAAACCATGCCACCTGACTTAGGGAGTAGGCAGAAAAATTAATCCAGATTTTTTCAAAATCTCATTAGATTACGGTAAGTCACATTACGCACACAAGTATAATGTTATACACGTGTTAGGCTTACCTAACGCGATTCAAAATGACACAAATAAATAAGAGTAAAGAAAATTTTAAACAAAAAAATACATTGCTGTTTAAAATCATAACCACCACCCGTACGGAGTCGCGGGCACAGCTAGTATAGATATAAAATAAAATAAAGAAAAGACGTGCGAATTTTCCAAATGCATTTTTATAAAACGCACGTCTGCAATCTCAATACCCACGTTTGTCAATGGTCCATGCTTAGATGGTCAATATTATTTTACGACGCGACGATTAGAACTTGAATAATTATCGGCATACCTACCTACCGGTTTTTTGCTATATATATATAACGCTTCTCGAGGTCCCGCGCCCCGCTTCGAGTAGGTACGTAGTGTACAGTCAGTGAAACGAAATATACATGAATTAAAAAGAAATACTTGATATTTTTGTTAAGTGTGGTGTGACAATTTTGAAAAGTCTGACGGCGTAGTTTCTGATAGGTACCTATGTAGTCATCAGAGTACAAAGGTGTGTGTACAAGTGATGTAACGAGAAGCGGTATGCCGATTATAAATCCACTAGATTTTGACGGCCGGATAGTCTAGTTGGTAGTGACCCTGCCTTCCTGCCTACGAAGCAAGAGGTTGTAGGTTCGAGTTCCGCCGCACAGTGGGTCGAAACTGCTAAATGAGGGACATAGGTTTTTTTTTATAAATTCCATAATTTTAAGATACCCATCAGTAGGTTTTTCATTCTGATGAATAATTGTAATAACAAGTTTTTGTCTAAAACAGGTAGTTTGTCTGGAAAAAAAAACTTTTGAATTTTTGTTGTATGGAATAAGACAAAATGATCAAGGAGTGTGCCCTGCTGGCTTATGATGAGCACGCTTTCTCACACTCTTATGTCAAATGGATGTCACACAAATAACCTCATTTGTATAAAACTAGAGGACATCTGTGTGATATACAGAGTCTCTCCGAGTATGTGATGTAATGTAATGGCACGCTCCACCTTCGACTCCTGGGCCCGCAGTCCCTGTCAATTAGTCTCAGAGACCAACGCAAACCATGCTAGAGCGATATACGCAAGACGGGTTCTCACGTACGCCTTATGGACGCCAATCCTCATGCGCAACAGGAGCTTCTAGCAGAACACGGCAGCATATTCCTTTGCTCGCTGAATTGTAGTCGCGAACTCGCTTGTGAGCTTATCTACATCCTTTAGTGTTGAGACTGGTTCCAGGGAGTATTCTGTACCTCATGCCGTATGCCGTGTGAGTATCTTCTGCCTCGACGGCAGCAGTATGGAATTTGCAGGCTGGTCTGAGATGGTCGGAGCATACATGGTTGTCGAAGGTTTAAACGTGATTTAAATGAAAAGACCGACCTCAAGCTTGACCACCGGAAGATCTATCAGTTATGGGGGATTTGTTTGGTTGTGCGGCTAGTGAGTTGAAGTCACCGACCCCAAGACCAGTTGTCTGTTGAGGTTGGCATCACCTTCCCATCCATATCCCATCCGGACAAGTCCATGTGGTATTTACACAATTTGTTTACAATATCTCTCCTGGCAGCTATCGTCGGCCCTGTGAAGTCTAGAAATTTCTGGATGCAAAAGCGTATACCGACTGAAGGTTAGCTATGATGAAGAGAAGCAGGACAGAACCAACTTTTTTTTTACCAGGACGGCTAAGCTTCGAAAGGCACTCAACTCGTCCTTCCGATACAAAAAGAAAAAGGCCAGAGGACGTAACACAAACCTACACATGATCTTTTTTCATCTAGAAAAGGCTTTCGATCACGTGCACCGAGAACTTATTTGGGATGCACTTAGAGCCCAAAATGTGCCAGTACAATACATCGCCTTTGTTCAGGATATATACAATGGTGTTACAAATTTGAAATTACAGTTGGCGTTGATCAAGGGTCGGCATTGAGCCCTTTGTTATTTAACGTCACCAATGTCACCAAGGACTATCTCACAAACCGCTGCCAAAAACCAGTACTATAGAATATACTGTATGCAAATGACGTTGCTCTGATATCAGACTCAGTGGAAGACCTACAGACTGATTTCAATCTCTGACTGAAGTCACTTGAAGAAAATTGTCTTAAGATAAGTCGCAAAAACACAGAGCATATGTCGTGTACATTTGATGGTCACACGGATATGAGCCGACGAGTACGTTTTTGATCAAAGATATAAAACATATTATTATACCTATAGTTGTTCAAAGATATTATGTTTACAAATAGAACTATGTATGATTGTAATTTTTTAAATTTTTAATTAGGTCTTTGGCCAATAAATCATTTATTATACATATATATGCGTTTTTAATTTTTAACTGAGAAATCGAACTAGTGAGAATAAAGGGAAGATTCTCATTTAAATATTCTCACTAGTTCGACGGTCGAACAAATGAAAAAAATAATTCTCACTAGTTCGACGTTCGAACTAATGAATCGAACTAGTGAGAATAAAGGGAAATGACATGGCAGTTAGGAGTGTCCGAGATGTGCTTAAAGGCAAACTGTACCAAACGGCCATAAGACCTGCCATCTCTACGGTACAGAATGTTGGGCATCTACTAAACAACACCTGTCAAAGCTTCACACTACAGAAATGCGCATATTACGCTGGTCAGTGGGTGTCACATTGCTGGACTAAGTTCGCAATGTCCACATCAGAGGAAGATAAAAAATTTACCCAATTACAGACAAAGTCGAAGAACGACGCCCCGCCACTTGGCTGATGACGGTACAAAAAGACCTGAAAGAATCTGACATAGATGCCGAAACAGCATAAGATAGACATAAATGGAAGAGGCAGACAAGAAAAACCGACCCCAGATAATGGGAAGAAGGCTTAGGAGAAGAAGAAGAATAATAGAATAAGAGTTGAGTAAGAGTAGTAACACAAAATTGGAAGATCCTAACTTCAAAATTGGCGGAGTTTCCATAGCTTTTAACGACTATTGACCCTTGTTTTCAACCGACATATTGGGTGATACGGGATTAAAACGGGTGACTTGGGTCATTACCCGGTTTTAACCCTAAAAATTTGGTGATAATCGGGTGGATTGAATGGGTTTTTACCCACTACTATAGATGTAAAGCCGGTTCAACCAAGCGGTTTAAAACGTCGTAATCGGCTAAAACCATTTTGGACGAATGTAGCCGGGTAGAAACGGTTGTTTATAAATAGCTATATGTATATACTTTATTCCAAAAACTTAGATTATTTTATGGTTTTTTCATTAAATATAAGTTTTAACATCAAAACAAACCAGTTTCTATTACTTAATACCTAAGTATGAGATGAAAGTTTACCTATTCGTTTGTTTTTGGAGGCTACTGTTCCCGTCGATTATCTAATAAACAGTTTTTTTAATTTTATGAGTATAATTATGTATCTACCACATAATATATTGTAAGTAGGCAGTAAATAGGTACGTTAACATACCTACATATTTTGATCATGATTACGACCTTCCCGTTTTGCTGGTTATGTGGTGCCGTGCAAAATGGCAACAGAGCGCGCTCCCCGCCCCGCTCCTCACCTATACCCTCCCTCCCGCAGCCTCTCCGAGTCATGCAGTGGAATGAAAGATACCTACCTTACTTTGCAAACGAAAGATTTTATGACAGTAAGTTAGAAGAAGAAGTGTATCAAACAAATACCTACCTATCTAAACCTTATTATCACTTAGTACATACTAGTGTTATTGCGATAGCGATAGTCTACTTATACTTTATTCAAGGTCAACTATCCATTGTGAAACTATCGCTATTGCAACAACACTGGTACGTACCTACATAGCCCTGATGTATTTTTTAATGATGAATGACATTTTTTTTTTGGATTTGCTTTAATAAGGTCTCAGAGTTAAATTTCGACAAAAACAAACACAGGAGTAACAATTTAGTAAAAACAGGCGTGATTTACAGTAAAAAAATCTCATTTTTCTTCGTTGGTCCGGTCGGGTAATAACCCAGTTTCAATTTAAATTTTAGTCTATCACAGTTTTATAACTAACTTATACTAATTGCTTGTCGCAACTTGCACCAAGAAGACTGAATGTAAACAAAATGCACGCGTTTCTGGCTGGCCGGTGCCCCCCGCCGCCCGCGCCCGCGCGTGATATTCCGCGCGCACGATGGTCCCTGCGGTCGCCATTCTTATATAGGTAGGTACCTAATAATAGAAGTTCGTGGATAAAAACAACACAAATTATGAATAGTGTTTTGTTACACCATAATAACAAAGAACACGTAAACTCTAATAACTTGCCATTTCTTTTGTGGATTTTACAGGCTGTAGTAATGAAAAAAATAAATATCTATAAACGTCGTGGATGAATTCGACACAAAATATTTTAGACAACAGATATCAGTATTCTGAAACGCGTAACACCCATTTAACCTATTTTAATATTATTTTAGATCTAGTTGGCGACGTATTAGGTACTGGTTAAATATTAGGCTTCTCGTGAACATATGTGGCACAAAATTCCTATGTACATCAATTACTATCTCGTTATTACCATGAAAGTAATATTTTCATCTCTAATTATCTTTTCGTCCAATACTGGTCGAAAAGACAAATACCTCAATTTCTACCTATGCAAGTACCTAGGATGACACAAAATAATGTATTAGGTTGGGCAAATGGTCCGGAAACTGTATGCAAAAAACAAACAACTTTAAGAGTTTTGAAACTTCAAAAGCTAGCGCTATCGGACTAATGGGTTGACAACCTGTCACTACAGCAATATACGTACAAGTCCATCTTTAAACCTAAATAACCCTCAAAACTTTGTCAGACGTGGCGGAGCGACCTTTGTTTGGGTCGTTTACGCTCTGCCTACCCCATTAGGGATAAAGGCGTGATTATATGTATGCACCTGTGTTTCTGAATAGATATTAGCCAGGTCTCTACTGGGTGAGTTTACTTTATTTTACCGTTTACTATGTCTCTTGCCTCTGACTTACGAGTAGGCCCGTATTTATAAACCTATCTTAAGATTGAGAGCGATATTGAGTATGGATTTAACAGGTAATTTTGTACTGAAATAACATTTGTGATTCGAACTCAAACTAGCTATCATTCTCAAGTGCTGATTATTAATACGGGCCCTAGACGAGAGTCAAAAGTAAATAAATCTATACTAATATTGTAAAGAGGAAAGATTTCTATTTTTGTGTGTATATTTTTAACAAATAAACTCAAAAAACTCTAAACCGATTTCAAAAATTCTTTCATAATTCAAATCTAATTTCATCCTAAATTATATCAGGTACTTTTTACCGCGGGAAAGCACGTCATTCCTCCGAGAAAACTTATTAAGTAGTGGGTGACGCTTACAGAAAGCTAGTTTTAAATATAAGTATTTAAAATAGAATGTCAAAGATATATTAACAAAACATGAACTTGAAAGCAGCAGCGTCGATTTCATGGTTTTTAGCTCTGTTTCTTATTAATATACTTAGGCCCGTATTAATAAAGTGATCTTAAGATTGAGATCAGTATTAAGTATGGATTTAACAGATCATTATGTATTGAAATGTCATTTCAGATACAAACTTAAACTCGCTGTCAGTCTGAAGTGCTGATTATAAATATGGGCCTTAATTTATTACTACCCAATCGCAGACTCAGATATTACTCAGTTCAGATATCTGAATCTACACTGCACTGCACTGGATCGAAACTACTAAGTAATCTTCTCGTACTCCGAGAGATTGCAAGATAAGCTAGGATTTTCCGAGGAAAGTAAATCAGGACTTTCCGAGCTATATTACTAAAAGACCGCTGTATTCAGTAGGAAATTTTATCAGGTTTGCTCCGAGCTGAGAAAAAGGGAACCTAAGTAGAAATAAATTTCACTGAAGACAAATTAAAACCACAGTCGTTATAATTGTAATTTGAGCATTAATCGGTAAGTATTAAAGCTTTTTTTTGGAAAGTATGATGTCGTTTGTTATTAGTAAGTAAAAAGTAGTAAAAAGAAACTCCTTATAAGGAAGACAAACAATATGAAATTGTTTTTTTTTTTAAGTAAAATACATCGCATGAAGCTAATCCCGCACTTCCCGCTATCTATTCCCAGAAACCAGCAACACAAGAACACAAAAGTGCTCGGTCAGTACGAAATTAATCTCATTAGTGGAACACAAAAGCTAAATCCGGCGAGAAAACCAGGATTATGGGACTGTTTCTTTCTGGACTGGAAGATAGCTTTTCTAGGATTAATTTTTTTTAAATCCTTCTTGCTTGTTAGTTTAGTCGAGTGCAAATAGATTGCATTTATTGGCTCGATTGTTTGTGCAATTGGATTATTGGATTGACTTTTAGATAATTATATACCATTGTAGGTAGTAAATTAGAAAGAGAGAGATTTAAAATATAAATATTATTGTGATCATAGATTCCGAGAAGTTATTTGCCTAAATATTTTTTTCTCAAAGTAAAAAGGCACAGACTTTTTACGCCTTATTTAATAAGTAAAACTACATACCTAATAAAGTTTTTTTCGAGTTAGGCAAGGTACGCTTTGAAACTTTAAAAGTTGTAGGTACCTAAATTTCACCCTTCCCAGTCGAAAAGTTTTGGTAACTGGTCAATTTGTATGCGAAGCTTGACGACAGTTTGCAAAGTTTTTAAAACGTAATATCTTTATATTAATTCTTATTTTGCTTTGATATTTTCCCTCAACAATTTCCGATAATTATGTTAAAAGCTTCTTTGAACCGCGAATTCGCGATATAACTGGGGTTGTTCACGGTTTCGTAAAACAAAAGATTTTTTTCGAGTAATTAAAAAGAAAAACAAAATGACGCAACAATAATACATACATACATTTTATAATCACGCCTTTATACCCAATGGGGTAGGCAGACCGTAAACGACCTAATCAAAGGCCAATTCGCCACGTCTGACAAAGTTTTGAGGGTTATTTAAGATAGATTTGTTTAATGCTGTAGTGACAGGTTGTCAGCCCATCGCAAAATTGCAATATACTGAAACCCTCGGATCGCTTAGCTGGATTATTCCACAAAAATACCTAACCTCAAATTAAAATTCAAAAATTCCTTCCACACTAACTAGTGTTACTGTTACCAACACTACGTAGTGCGAGCAGGTGAACTGCAAAAACAAACCACTGAAACGTGCAGGATATCGATTGGCTGCGACGGGATAGTGGCAGGCAGTGGGTTTGATAACCGTGCAGCCAAGCGACATTTTGCTCATTCAGTTAGGTAAGACAGACATGCAAATGTAGACTCGATTGCCGCTCGATTCAGTAATAAGCTAGGTGAACCGAGTAATTAAAAAGAAAAACAAAATGGCGTCACAAAAATACCTAACCTCAAATTAAAATGCAAACTTTCCCTCCAAACTAAATAGTGTTATTGTTATCAACCCTGCGTAGTTCGAGTAGGTGAACCGAGTAATTAAACAGAAAAACAAAATGGCGCCACAATAATACCTAACCTCAAATTAAAACGCTAACTTTCCCTCCAAACTACGTACTGTTATTATTACCAACACTGCGTAGTGCGAGCAGGTGAACCACAAAAACAAACCACTGAAACATGCAGGACATCGGTTGGCTGCGACCGGATTTCCGCAATTCCTAGCTAATTCTTAGCTAGCGCTGTCACTTTCTTAACTTTGACATAAGAATAGGCTAGCAAATGAACACATGACTTTGACATTCCTAATTTGACGTAAGACGCTTTAAATAAGATCTGAGCATAGTGCATGCTTCCTTATTTTACGTCAAATAAGCAGTCTTATGTCAGATTAGGAATGTCAAAGTAACGTGTTTATTTGCTATCCTGTTCTTATGTCAACGTTAAGAAAGTGACAGCGCTAGCTAATAATTAAAATTAGGATTACGTGGCGAGAATCGACGCTACTGGCTTTGCTAACCATGCAGCCATGCGACATTTTGCTCATTCAGTTAGGTAAATTAGACATGCAAATGTAGACTCGACTGCCGCTCGATTCAGTAATAAGCACTGGCTGGTAGTATTACAGGGGTCGGTGTAAAAAGTACAAATTAGAAAAAAATATATGCATACTTGCATAATAATCACGACTTTACATACATACATATACTCACGCCCCTTTCAATAATGGGGTAGGCAGAGCTTAAACGACCTAAAATAAGGTCGTTCCGACACGTGTGACAAAGTTTTAAGGGTTATTTAAGATAGATTTGTGGATATATTGCTGTAGTGACAGGTTGTCAGCCCATCGCCTAAATTGTAATATACTGAAACAGTATGCCTGGGAGGAAATACAGCTGACACATTCAATGTTTTTCTTGAAGAAAACACGACTTTATTAGGGATAAATGGGGTAAATTACCTAAACAAGTTCGTTCCACCACGTCGAAATAAGTTTTGAGGGTTATTTAAGATAGATTTGTAGGTATATTGCTGTAGTAACAGGTTCTCAGTCCATCGCCTAAATTGCAATATATTGAAACCCTCGGATCCCTTAGCTGGTGTGTACAGCATGCCCGGGAGCAAATGCAGCTGGCAAATTCTATAATTTAACTCGCTCCCAGTCCAGCATGGAAGTAGAATGTAAATGAATGTTGTAATACTGGCCACACAAAAGATAAAGAAACATTTCGTTTCTCCGCGCAGCAATTTCCTAGTTCAAACAAAGAAAAAGTTAAAAGAAAAATAAAGGACAAAAGGCTTTCTCATTTTTCCCTGTAGCCAGTTTATAATTTAAACTTATGAGAAAGTATCGTAAAGTAGGTCATGTTGAAAAAGTCTACAAGCTGCAGAAAGAATATTTTAATGGATTCCTTTTAAAAAGTATCCTAGGAAGTAGTTACGAAACATTTACATATTTTATTAAAATAAAGGATGCGGAAAAATGCACCATAAGAAACTTAGGTTTAAATAAATAGTTATAAAACACATTGATGTTCACTAATTTAGATATCTTTAGATCTATCATCTTTAAGAGTTTCAATAAGTCTACCTATTCATACATACACCCACATAGCTAAACAAAAACTTTAAAATGGCTTGATTTTATGTTGCTAGCTAAAATTAAACAGAGACATCTTTCCACTTTCAAGATCTTTTCAAGTTTAGGTACAATTCATAAGAAATTTAAATAACTATAATATGAATGTTGTTACCTAGCCGATGGTTGATCCCGATGGTCTTGTTCTCGGGGTCGTAGAAGGTGAGGATCTCGTGCTTGGTCTCCTGGACCAGCACGTTCAGCCACACGCTCAGGTTGGTGCCCACCATGTGCATCAGCCCGAACCGCGCCACTATCTTGTGCTTGTATACTTTCATCTGGAAAAAAATTAAGGTCCTATTGTATCTCTCTATGACAAATAGGTACAAAGTGTTAGGCGCGTGGCCTAAAGGATGAGACGAGACGGCGACGGGGCAGAGGCGCGCCGATTTCATCTATAAAAACGTCTGCCAGGCAGCGTAATTTTCTAAACAAAATCGCCATCGCTTCGCCTGTTCCTGTTTGCCATGCGCCCAAAAGACGCTATCCTAAAACTGAAAAGGGTCGCACAGTTTACGGGAAACTATTCCTTATAACTTGTGTTAGGGAACGTTTTTATACACCCGTCAAGGAGCACGCTTAGCTTAGGTTAACAGGCATTTTGGTATGCACAAAAAAAATCTTCTTGCACTTAAGAGCTGGGCTCTAATATACGAAATCTTTTTATTCACCTTGAACTCACACAAATCAGAAAACGTAAATTCCCTGAAGCAATCCAATATTTCACCGAAACGCGTCGAAAAGTAAATGAATCCAGACTTATAGGCAAGTTTCACGAACACCTCTAAAAGAAAAGTTGTGAAAGTAGATTTAGCCTGTCTACTTACCGTAAGTACTTTGCAGGTTGTATCTACAAAAGTTGGATACGAAAAACATTCGGAATTAGGGAGACTTTTAAAAGGTGGTGATCTTATTAAACACCCCCCTTAAACATACTTGCCAGTTGAGTTGTAGAATTTTACGTTATCTTGAGTTTATCCCTTCATTTTCTACTATTGTTTTCGCCAATAGCGACCACTTCAATTCCTAGTCAGATTGGCACGTAGCAAGCAAAATTATCTTATTATTTAGCAGGTACGGACGTCGCCTAAATTAAAGTAAAAATTTTGAGCCCTACGCTATACAACAGTAATAAAATAACTGGTAACACAATAAAATTGACAGTCGCGGCTGTGCTCACCTCATTGTTCAGAAAGATGAAGTACATCTGTATAAAGATGAAGGCCATCCTAGTGGCGGGTGTGAGGGCCAGTAGGACGTTATGGCAATTAGTGTTCCTCTCCAGCTCCCAGTACTGGCCGAACTCCAGCCCTGAGTAGATCATTGAACCTATGCCAAACGCTGAAACATAATATTAAGCGTAAGTATAGCTGTGGGACACCAAAGGCTCATAAAAAAAGTGTAGATAAAGCCCTATCCCATCTAACTAGAGATTTTACCAAATAATTAAAAAGGTTGTTTTGTTCTAAACTTCTGGACATAAAGCTCACTACATCGATGACATTTTCTGGCCTAGACTATGAAAAACATTTTAGTCCTAAGCTGTACGTCATCATAACACACCATAATGACGCCTTACACCACCCAGTAAGTAAATGTAGTATTTTATGTTATGATTTTTAATATCCATTGCCAACCGACACAACACTGAAGACAACAAGCCAATAGAAATACCATTAAACACTAAACTCGCTCCTTCAATGCCACTTTAATCCGACGCTTTTATTCTTATCTTGTCTAGTCGGATCCGTATAAAAGGAAATAAAACTCTCCCCTGAAATTCACTTCAGGAGTCCAATGCAAATAATTCAAAAAACTCCTCAAGCGTTTGCGAACAGTCATGCTGGCGCAGCGCCACTATGGCTCGCCCCTTAACTTGCACAGCTGACGTTTTGTAGCCGTTTTTTTTTCTCAAAAATAAGCCCTAACTTCTTGTAAATGTCACAAAAACATTGCAAATCCCGGTTTTATGGCTTAGAATCGTATGTTACTACTCAGAAGCGATCACTCGCAGATGTTGAGATTTTCCCGTTTTTGTTAAGTCCCGACGATGTGCAACGACGCATGTTATGGGAACAGAATCGTTCCAACGGTATGTACACAATAGGTATAATATTGAAATGCCCTGCTAGCGTCAGCATGTTTCTCTTGTTTGCAATTTTCAATGTGTTTCATATTACTCTGTCATGAGTAGACGTGTGACAAGGGAGGATGGAGAATTAATAATATCATGCTATCGGAAAAATATGAGAGTACCTATACTTTCTTCGTGGTAAACTTATGAACTTAATCCTTGCCTATCAATTTTCGTCTTGTTTTGATATATGAATCTTCATTTCTCCGTGAACCCAATTAAAGAGATTTACAAAGCGAATAAGTGAAAATCCTTTCTCAACTCAGCTAGGTTTCAAAGTGTTGCTACAAATCTTTCAAACAAAGCTTCAAGTTCTATCCTGACTGTTATCGTTCTGTACAAATGTTGAAGGCAAGTCAGTGAGGCGTGTCCCTCTGTAAGTTAGTTGGTAACTTGGAAACTACCCGGGCTCCCGGGCGGCACTTAGCAACACTGAGAACAAGATTGCCGCCCAAATTATATTAGTTATGCTTGTTGCTGTTTCTAGCCGAGTGTGTTTTAGTGTGGGTGTAATGTGATTTTCTCAGTATACTACTGTGGTACACATTTCCAAGGTTTGGGATTGTGATTTTCTGAGAAAAAAGAATCTTAATAAGTTTTCCAGACACGTAAGATTACACTTTGAGTGCTTTTCATTGATACGAAAAGCATTTACATAGAAGAAGGAACAGCCGTACTGTGGTACCTTACACGCAAGTTCTTTAAGTATTTAGGCAGAATGAAAAGCTGCAGAATCAAAACACATCAACTTTATCGTGTTCCATCGACACGCTAAGAAGAAGAAGTAGAAAAAGCTACTTACCAACAGCACCCATCCTAAGGTAGAAGCTGCCGTAGTGATGAGTCCTCACTCCAGACGTGGTAGCCAGCGCGAATCCCAAAGACATTCTCTTGGTCATTAGCTGTGGTGGAGGCACATGTGTTGTGACTGTGCTGCGCTCGGTTTGAGAGGAGCAGGACCCGGACTCCGATAGTTGTGAACTTGAATCTGATTCTACAAAACATAACTTTAGATAAGATATTACTTTATTGCATGTGTGCGTGCACACATCCTCGTCTAAGTTCCTTCAATCATCGCCTTACTGCCTCCGTGGTCTAGTGGCTAGAGCCATGGACTCCCGATCCGGAGGTCCTGGGTTCGATTCCCAGGGGGGAAACACAAAGTTGATATTTGAGAATTTATCACTTTGTGTATTTTTCCCCAGTTTGGTTAGGACATTGCAGGCTGAATCACCTGATTGTCCGAAAAGAAAAAAAAGATTTCGTGCTTCGGAGGGCACGTTAAGCCGTCGGTCCCGGTCGCTGTCTTTGATAGTGGTCGTTACTCAAACCATGTCAGAGGCCTGATAGTTGTGCTACTAGGCGGTTTAAAAACTCAGGGTTCATCGGGTCGATAGACTCGAAAGAAGAAGAAGAAGAATCATCGCCTAACAATAGTAGTTTTCCGCGCAACTGACAAATTAAGATAGGCATATTGTAGATGACTGTACTAATATAATCGGTGTAATAAACAACAAATATGAATAAAAAGTTATGGTTACATAAATGTTTAACGTAAATTATAATGCTGCAATAATCCAGTTAAACTTGAAGGACTGTAAATACAAAAAGCTGTAATTAAAGTCCCAACGTGTATTGTGCCGCTTTGCGTCAGTTTTGCATTTGTTTCCGTGCAGTGCAAGAGTTGAAATAAAATTTACTCTGCAGCGGAGTGTTAGTTAGTTTTCGTACCCGCTGGGCTTTCCGCGTCATTTAAATAACAAATGTACGTTCGCGTTCGTAGTTCAAAAAGAAGGATTGCTTCACTATTCCCAGCTAGCAACAGCCAACTAACCACTGGGAACGAGCAAGGGAAAAAAGCAAAACGAAATAGGAGAAATACGGCACATATCAAACGTACGTTTCGGCAGGGATTAGCTTGGAATAACTCTTGTGTTTTTTGAGACAAATTTCGACACTGAAAAATAGAGCGAAAAATTTACGGAACATTAATTTGTACCTTTTTATGCGACGACAGATATATATGAAAGTAAGTAAGACGTATCTCATGTTGAAATCCAGTTACATGAAGACAAATGTACAAATGAAATTAGTGTCCACCTGCACGTTGTAGCAATATTTCAGAAAACTTGCAGACGTGTCGCCAGGAAATTGCTACCGGCGGCACTTTAATACCGACGACAGCCCGATCTTTGTACTACAGTAATGATGCTATAATTATACGGAGCAGAAACCCTTTTCAAAGGAATGTATGCTTAATTCAGTTTTTGGAAAGCCCGTGCCATGTCCCCGCGGATGAAGGAATTAAGGAAATTAAATAAAAATATACCCTTTTCAAATTAGGACGCTGAATGTCGAATAAATGCTCCGCAAATGAAAGGCGATGAAAGGTCTTGAAATGAGTAGGTGGACTTTATTTCTTCAGTGTGACGTGGATTTTTAATAAAGCTCAAACTTAACTGCCTTTTTATGAATTTCTTATTAATGTACTTTTTAAATGAAAAATGGAGTACTTACTGGTAGCTACAGTCGTATCTTTAGCAGCTCGCGATCTATCCCTTACCAGGGCCGCATACATGTATAGAAGGAACACCATACTTCCGATATATAGATATAAGTAGAAGCCCTGCAAACAAAATGATATTTTTCAGTCTATTCTATAATTAGGTTCACAGCCAAACTCGGATATAGTTGGTACATAATTTAAAAAAAACTTTAGGCTGATACCGATATGAGTAGGTTCGAATACTTACCTCATAAAATGAAGGTGGAATGTATGTAGAGATGACCTCAGCCATGGGAAAGGCTATTCCCATGACAACAAGCAGCTTCCCATAGAGAGCAGATAATGTTGTTGCCAATGCGTCACCTCTGTTGACAATAAAAAATGCTTAGATAAAAAACTCTATAAAATCAATATACCTTTGACCTACAATAGGTACCTCTAAATCTATGACATCTACTAGATGTATTCTATGGTATTTCCTATATCTTTGATAGAATTTAGTTTATCCTTTTTTTTCTGTGAAATAATGGAACAACGAACAACGCAACGGCCCGATGACTAGAACTTCTAAGAAGCGAATTCGTAAAAAGTACAAAAATAAAACCTTTCATTGATCTCGCTAGTACCCAAAAGGTTCATGTTATTACCGGCACGCTCAGAATTTCTATTATACCTAAGACCTAATATAAATTGGAAAATGGCGTGTCGTCTAAACAAGATAAAAGTACTAAGAACTAAGCTGCTTTGTCGCCGGGCAAAATAAACCGAATCCCAAGGTGAGAAGTTCGGAGGACCCGGAGCAAAAAAAAAAGTAAAGTAACAGAGACACGGCCATTTATTACACGTCTGGACAAGATCCTCCGGGTAACACCAGCACTGGGGTCTTAGCCGATAAATTCTTTAGTATATTGCAGATCAAGGTAGTCTTTTCTATTGATATATTGCTTGAGAAATTCAGGAGGTTGTAGGTATCTTAATTTTTAAGGATTATCGCTTTTAAATTCTTACAAAAGTTTCGTGCTACATTAGTTTTCAGTATTATTAATTCTTCCATGCTGGACTGGAAGCGCCAGAAAAACGTAGAATGTGCCAGCTGCATTTCCTCCCGGGCTGCTGTAAAAACCAGCTAAGGGATCTGAAGGTTTCAGTATATTGTAATTTAGGCGATAGGCTGACAACCTGTCTTACAAATCTATCTTAAATAACCCTCAAAACATTGTCAGACGTGGCGAAACGACCTTTATTTAAGTCGTTTACGCTCTGCCTACCCCATTAGGGATAAAGGCGTGATTATATGTATGTATGTATTATTAATTCATATCCGATATAAGAAATCTTTGTTCTTAGCCATGTCCAAAATTTCAAAAGAGCATCGGATGATATATCAATTAGGTCAGGCGGCCTACTTATCGAACTGTTGATCTCAAAATTCAATTAAGCATCCTATAAACAACCTTACCGCTAATAACTCCAGCTTATCAAGTACCTAGTTGAAGGGTCAAAACGTCGAGTTTAGGCTCTGACAAATCCCCTGAAAGCCGCTTAAAGTCAGGACTGAGACGGTGACAGGAACATAAATATGTAACACGGTCTGTCCGGGTTCCTATCGTTAATCTCACGGATAATGCCCGAATGGACTCATCCGTCTTTGTTCTATTGACAGCACCATTTATATATCCCGCCTTCTTGTGAATTTTCATGAGCATGGGTTTGGCAAGGACGTGAAAGATGTGGACCAATTTGTAACAGTCTTTCACGAGGCTGGTTAAGTTGATGACTTGAAGATACTGAATTGATTTTACCTTCCAAACAAATGGGAAATCTATATCAACATATTCATCCAGAGTTATTTTCAAAAGTACCTAGGTAGTACCTACTTCACAATGAAACTTTCCTTGATAGACAACTGATAAAAATGTGGTATCAAAAATAAATTTTATTCCATGCTGGCCTGGGAGAGACAGAAAAACAGAATGTGGCAGCTGCATTTCTTCCCGGGCATGCTGTAAAAACCAGCTAAGGGATCCGAGGGTTTCAATACATTGTAATTTAGGCGATGGGCGGACAACCTGTCACTACAGCAATATACCTACAAATCTATCTTAAATAACTCCCAAAACTTTTGTCAGACGTGGCGAAGTGACCTTTGTTTGGGTCGCTTACGCTCTTCCTACCCCATTGAGGATGGAGGCGTGATGATATGTATGTATGTAATTCTATTCTAGAAATAACAAGTACACCTTTGTGTGCTTGTTAAGACTTGCCCTAGGAGATGTTCCTGCTCGTGCCTACCTTTCTGTCTGCATTTGCTTTACACGAAGGAATAAAGTAGAGAAAAGTTAAAATTTATGTAGGAACAAGCAATTTACATTATTTTACACTTCATTCCACTGAAGATCAGTTTTCCGAAAATGTTTTTACCAATTTTACGTCGGAAATGAGTTTATTTGACGTGGAAAAGTTGGCTTTGAGCCGCGTAAATAATTCAGCCACTTTTCTTCTTTTCCATCTCAATCTTCTTTTTAAATGTGTCCCAAATAAATGAAAGCCAGTCAGTCCCTGATCATGGTTGTTAATTATATTTACATCCGCAGGTTGAAAGTTGTTATTCCCAATAGACAAAGATTCCTATTTGATAATCAACACCGACCCTCGCCGACTTAATTTCACTCAAACGAAATTAATTACCAACAAATTGCGATCTCTAAAATAGCAAAGATATCTTTCCAGGAATCCGGAAAACATGAACCAAAAAGTACCAAATAATAGTCGGCCAAAAAATGTAGGCCTCCAAAATCGCGGTAGTGGCTTTGGGTTAGTTGATTTCTCCATAGGGATTCAAATTTGGAAGTGTCGTCTTGGCTGGTTGGGAAGCCCTCGCCCTCTCGAGAAGGGTCCCCTTTTTTCCCCGCGTTGCCATGGCAACGGCGTGCTGGCTCCCCACAGTGAATATAACGATACCTACTTACGTACAGTTGTAACGGAACTTGGTGCCAACAATGAAATGTCTCTCTGAATCGACTTCGCATTATGACGGCGCCGATTGTTGGAATGACACCAAAACATAAGTTGTGAAATGTCAATGCCATATGATACGATCATAATCATAGGCGAGCTTTCTAAGTTTTCAATGAAATGCATAAACTTGTAGCGTCCAACCTCATTGGACGCAAACTATTTTGTAAACATATTTTTCACTACTGACAGATTGTCAAACTGTCATTCTTGTACAGACGCCACAGCTCTTGTGACTTGATTATTTCTTGCGATTTAGTTATAACAATATTTATATGTTTTATCGCATTGACCAACCTGTACATTCTGTAAATATACACCTGTAAATAGCACGCAGCAGTTTTACTTCACCACCATCAACCGCACGCCCTTCTCGCCAAAAACTGTTCCGGGAAATCTAATGTACAAGATTATTTACCTACTTACTAACAAAATCTAGTTAGGGATGACTTACACTTATTTTTTTACCTTCAGAGAAAATAATAAATTATGGCGTATGTGTACGTATATGTAACGGCATGAACGGATGAAGTAGTACATACACAAAAATTGGTGTTTTTTTTTTTTTTTTTTTAGTTTTTGGCACTAGAACCAGTTGTGCCAGTGTCAAGTGTTTTTTTATGACGTTCATAAAAGGTAGAGAAACGAAGCTCGTTTAAAGTTATACAGAATGTTAAAAAACTAACGATTAAAATAGTCAGGCAGGATAAAAAAAATACAGTTGTTGTTATCACGCTTGGCATTTTAAGGAACCATGTGGCAAATGCCAAAACAAATATAAGTCAGCCTATCAACAAATAGTAGTAAATAACTAAATAGGTACTTAACCCTTATCTTAGTACCAAACACTGCATGTTTATTATCGTAATCCCTTCTTTTGTTCCGGTGCATTTCTGCTAATCTTAGTCAAAGGCTTTAAAATCAAACTTTGATAGTTTGATTTGATGTTTTTACAAAACACTGCACAAGGTTGTATGAATACATAAAATTTATGTAAATATGTCCTTATTGATATTTTTAGCATTTATGGTAAAAAAAAAATTGCTATTGATTTCCCTGTTCAGGGGTACGTATTGCAATGTCTAAAATTAAAAGGCTAACGTAAAATAACCTACGTTCAAAATCCCTAAAATCTGAATGCCTAATGTTTTTAAACTACCTATACATGATATTTTTAACGTAGGTAATTCGTAGGTAGGTGTAAGTTGCTTAGGTATTTAAAAACACACATATGTATATAAATATATATATATATATAATCACGCCTTTATCCCTAATGGGGTGGGCAGAGCGTAAACGACCTAAACAAAGGTCGTTCTGCCACTACACCTAAGTTAAATACACCAACATTTGAGATACCAAATACCTAGCGTAAAAGACGGTAGATTGATAAAATTGATAGTTGTTTATTTTCACATATTTACTGTCAGTTGTTAGTCACTCACTACATTGCAGGATAATTAGATATTGATTGATATAAATACTGTACAGAACAGGGCATTGCATTGAGCCCATCATTTGTAATTATGGATTTTGAAAACGCCGCAGCTTTAAGTATTCGTCAAAACTTTGAGGCAGTAACCTTGAAAGGTTGTTTTTACATCTGCGACAAATTTTATATATCGGAAAATACAAAAAGAGAGATTATCTACTATATACAACAGTGATAAACAATTTAATATGGAACTCAAATGTTTGATGGCATTATGCTACGTTCATCCGGATCACGTATTGATATACTTCAATAGTTTATTGGAAATATTGTCTGACGACAGTCTCAAAATTGCTAACTGGTTTGGAGAAAATTACATCCAGGGAAAAAATAATCAGCCACCAAAGTATAATCCCAGCTTTTGGTGTCTTAATTATCGAGATACGATTCCACGTGCACAGAACAGTGCAGAATCATTGCACCACCACATAAATTAAATTTGTTCTAAAAGACATGTCGGATTTATCGTTTGGCATTTGAATTGATCAAGGAAACAACGGTGAAGTTAATTGAAATTCAATAAATAATAAATGGTGAACCAGTACTTAAGAAACGGATAAAAAAGGGAAATTTCAAGTTAAATAACATTAACAACATATTGCAAAATAATCCTGAATACAATAATGTCGATCTTTTGAGAGCTATTGCAGCAAATCTGTAATAAACAAAACGTGTTAAATTGTTATTTCTATTTGAGAACTTTAATATTATTTGATTATTTTTGTAAAATTGTTGGACATGATTAAGAAAATAAATATATGATTAACGTTCACTGTAACTTAGTATAGGAACAATAATTATATGATTACTTTTTTAGTATTTTTCTTTTGTGAGGGAACATATTTCTTTTATTTTTAATTTGCAACGAAAATCGCACAACTAATATATTCATATTATGTTTAAAATGTTAAAATAATAATTGTGTTTTTATTTGGATTTTCGACTTTACTTATGTACTTCGATCGATATTTTTCATTTTGGTGAATTAACTGTGAGGCAAACCAATTTTAGGAACTTTGTACATAAGAATTTTAAGTTTTAGTTTTATGAATTTTAGTAACATATCCATTTGACATTTAAAGCTTTCGGTATTTTGAATTTCAAGTGAAACAATCATTAGGCATTCAGATTTTAGGGATTTTGAACGTAGGTTATTTTACGTTAGTTTATTAAATTTTAGACATTGCAGTACCCTATTCAGACGGCGTCATGCAAGGCATCTTACTAGGTCCTCTCTTATTAAATGACTGGTTAATGTTTAGAATCAGTATTGTGTCAAGTCTCTTGTATGCTTTGTGCTGGTGACAAGAGTTTGTAATAGTTTGATTTGGTAGCATTAACATTAATTGAACAAACAAATCTTTCCTTTTTATGATATTAGTAAAGATTGACCTTAAATAATAGGTAACAAATGTAAACAAACAGCAGATAATCGGTTAGATTATGATAAGAACCAATTAATTTTATTGATAGCCATATATCTTGGGGCAAACTATTAATTACCTACTTAGTCATATCATAATTCAATTATGGTTCGGTGTGCCAAAGTCTAATCATAGATTAGATTATATCAAATCATGGATGTGAGTATAGCGATAATCCCCTTGTTCCTAGATGTTTCTTAGAATATTTCTTATTGTATCAAGAAATTGTATGGATATGTTGTGTGATAAGTATTTGCCAAAATTACCCATCGAATGATATCAAAGTTTACCTGATCGACATAAATTTAAATTTGATGTGACGTCATTTATCTACAACGATATTTGTAAGAATATATCAGATCATCTGTGTTTAACTATTGCAATAATCCCCTTGTTCCAAGATGTTTCTTAAAATATATCTTAACTGTAAAAGATTTTAGACATATATCTACTACGATAAACATTTGACAAAATTGTGAATCGAATGGTATCATATTCCTCACAAATAGCTTTAGTTTTACTGTCATGTGACGTAAAAATAACTTTATCGTATTGCTTAAGTATTTTTAATCTTTTATTCACGTGTAACCGAGATTTCAAACGAATTTTCTTTATAGTATGCCAGCTGCATTTCCTCCCGGGCATGCTGTAGATACTAGCTAAGGGATCCGAGGGTTTTAGTATACAGCAATTTAGGCGATGAGCTGACAACCTGTCACTGCAGCAATATACCTACAATTCTATTCTAAATAACCCTCAAAAGTTTGTCAGACGTGGCGGAACGATCTTTGTTTAGGTCGTTTACGCTCTGCCTACCCCATAAGTGACAAAGGCGTGATAATATGTATGGATGTCTCTTTATGGTGTCACGTAGCTCTACTATTTCTTACGAATTCCTGTTATCTCAGTATCATGAATAATGTTCAAGAACTTGTACGCATATTTGAGTTTCGTCGACTTGTCCTTTGAAGGCGGAGTTGCAGCGTCATAATTGCCTAAGTTTGACCAGGACCTTCTGTGACATAGGTTTCGAGAGTTTCGCAGCCACTTGCAAACTGTCAAGAACAAATCTTTTGCCATACTTGCTTTTGACATAGGGGAGGAATGAAAGTTTGTGCCGAGCATTGCTTTCCCTAATAGTCTACTTCAGTATGAGGTTACAGATATCGTAAAGATGTATTATTTTATATGTGAGGTTTTTTTTCGGAAATAGTGATCGAGTGGCTTGACTATGGGGTTAGGGATAACGATAAGTAACCCCAATAAGAATCAATGGCGCGTAGATAATGTTAGTCAGCAACCCTAAAAAACCTCACAAATACTTAATACATACAACGAGCCTTTTCTTTCTCTTTGTTTAACAAAACAGCAATTGAGACTGACAGCTAGTATGAATTCGTATCATAAATGTAATTTCAGTACAATGTAGCCTGTCACATCCATACTTAATATCGCTCTTAATCTTGGAGTCGCTTTATAAATACGAGCCTTAGTACCTAAATCTCAGATTAATTAACAAAGTTTATTTAACAACTTCTAACATTCCTTTATCTGCCACTTCAGAAAGTTCCGCTTATCGCACTAAGATCAAATATTTTAATTGAAAGGCGACGAAGTTTTTACGGTTCTTCTTTCTTTTTACAGATCTTCGCAAAGTTCCACCGCTTAATAAACATCAGTTTTCCATTATCCTCTCAATGGATCCTTATCTCCAGATCTTTGCAGTGGAGGGTTATTATGCAGATTTTCAATGCCTGTGGTTGCAGCTTTCAGTCTGTGAGTAACGACTGAAATATTCAGCGTATAAATTTCTGCATTTGGCTGAACTCACTTGAGGTGAAGGAGCAATTTTCGCGTCTACACAGGCGTCTTATTGCAGCTGATTTATTCCAGGCAAATTGCCAGCAGAACTTGTATTATGGAACCTAAATTGCAAGATCACTTTCAAGCGTAGCAAGGGCTGTTATAATCAGATTCATTTTCTCAGCATGCCTGGCTTATACCTTTTCCTCTAATATTTTAGCCTTGTGTGTCCTGTGAAATTCCGTGCTGCTATTTGCGTAAGGTACGCCACAAAAATAAAAGCAATTTTGGTACTTTTATTCGCTGCTTAAATCGTAACACAATCAACACAATTATTGCGTATTGTTGCGTCGGTTCTATCAATAACATAACAAAGCAATTGCACAGTATCAAGCGACATGCATCAGGTTTCACACCGCAATGACTCTCAATTCCCCCTTTTTTATACGCATCAGCTTTGTGTTTGTCTGGTTTCCCACTATCGGTAGGTTTTCCACCACGCTTCAATATTTTCATTGATATTTATTGTACAGGGTGAAAGACGCGATGTCCCTCAAACTGAAAGGGGGTTGTTCAGTCATCAGAACTGAACAACTTGTTCAAAGTAAGATAAAGATAAGATAAAAATACCTAATTGCACATAAAAAACAAATCATATAACAATTATTATTATTATTTAATTCTTCCAAGATAACGTGTGAAAATATTTTTTTGTACCCCGTGCAAAATTATCACTATTTATTAATTATTTTTTAAGGCCAAGCCAATGTTTTGGAAGAAGCTCTTTGCGAAAGTTTTTCAGTTTAATTTACTGAACAAACTCTTTCAGTTTGCGGGACACCGTTCCTCACATCCTGTATTTTCCTGTCTGGTTTTTCCCAGGACGTGCCACTTTATCCTACTTTAGGTGTGCAATGAATAATTTAGAGTAGCTTTCAAGATTGTACCGAGTCTGAGTCTAGTCTGTCTTGCAAATATTGTCTTACTGCAAGACCCCACGACAGTTTGCGGTTGCATATTTTACACGGAAATGTCTTCTTGTGGTATTTGTAGCCAGCACCTAGCTTAGCTTATAGGTTGTAGTGTTCGTATTTGTAGCACCTTATGTTTGTTAGGTTAAGATATTTCTTTCATTTTATTTTATTTCTTCCATGCTGGACTGGGAGCAAAAGAAAAACATACAATGTGCCAGCTGCATTTCATCCCGGGCATGCTGTAAAAACCAGCTAAGGAATTCAAGGGTTTCAGTATATTGCAATTTAGGCGATGGGCTGACAACCTGCCACTACAGCAATATACATATAAATCATATCTTAAATAACTCTCAAAACTTTGACAGACGTGGCGGAACGACCTTTATTTAGGTCGTTTACGCTCTGCCTACCCCATCAGGGATAAAGGCGTGATTATATGTTTGTATGTAATTAAGATATTCGCGCTTTTATGTTTATCTCAATAATGCATATCAAAGGTGGATACATAATAGATCCCTCAGACATGAAGCTAGCGCTTCTAATGGCTTCTACTATTCTGTGCATGAACGGATTAAAAAAAATACAATCATGCACCTAATATAATTCAGTGCCTGTTGTGCCTTTCTTTCCTATGTATTCTGACTGTATATTTCTGTGTACAATAAACTGTTAAAATAAATAAAATTATTTCCCAATAGGAGACTGTATCCGTTGTAATTATTTCGCGAGTATATGCATATATATATATTCTTCCATGCTGGCCTGGGATCGAGAGAAAAAAATTTACTGTGCCAGCTGCATATCCTCCCGGGCATGCTGTAAAACCAGCTAAGGGATCCGAGGTTTTCATAATATTGTAATTTAGGCGATGGGCTGACAACCTGTTACTTTACAAATATGTCTTAAATAATCCTCAAAACTTTGTCAGACGTGGCAGAACGACCTTTGTTTAGGTCGTTTACGCTCGCCTATCCCATTCTATCAGGGATAAAGGCGTGATTATATATGTGTGTGTGTGAAACTGACATATCTTCGTGAGGTGGATTCACTACGCATAAGGGCAGATTAAGTTTTCCATTAGATATTCTGTGGAACAAAGTAATGAAAAACCTCAGAGGTATACTCGAGGTGTAGTGTGTAGCGCTACATGTAGAGCATAGGTACAGTAAGCAATCTTGACGACCTACTCTTTTCTATCTCTACATACATACAAACATATAATCACGCCTTTATCCCTAATAGGGTAGGCAGAGCGTAAACGACCTAAAAAAAAAGGTTGTTCCGCCACGTCTGACAAAGTATTGAGGGTTATTTAAGATAGATTTGTAGGTATATTGCTGTTGTGATAGGTTTTCAGCCCATCGCCCAAATTACAATAAACTGAAACCCTCGGATCCCTTATCTGGTTTTTACAGCATGCCCGGGGGAAAATCAGCTGGCATATTCTATGTTTTTCTCTCGCAGTCCATCATAGAAGTACTTCACAACAGTGCTTAATATAATTTGCCATATTGCATCATAATATGCGAGGACCTAGAGCATAATAGAAGAGGGTAAACCAAAGTAGGCCGCCAAGATTGTTTGTTATATATGTAACACAACCACAGATTATACTGCTCTCTGCGCTCTGCATCTGCCAGCTCTGAGTGTATGTATGTAGGAACCTAACAAATAAGAGAGATTCAGAATATTGATGTAAGTTTAAAAACGAAAGATTAGTTTTTAATTAGTAACTTCACCGCACGTTAACTTTGCAATTAAAACTCTGCAGTTCATTCGCAGCAATTAATAAAGTTAAGGCTATATCCGGTTCCGCTTATTGCCTTCGTTACACAGGGTGCTATTAAACAGACAATTTCCAATTTACACCAGCCACCTTATCTCATGAAATAGCTTGATTAACGGCCACAACGTAAATGAAACATCTCCCTCTATCTATCCTAAAATAGCCGACGTAATAAAACGCAAAGTTGATTACAGTACCTGTGGCCCCTGCTACGGAGATCGAGGGTAGGTGCACAGGAGTAAGAAATTGTATAGAGACTAAGCTTCATGCTGGACTCTATGCTGGTCAGGGAGCGAAAGAAAAACATAGAATGTGCCAGCTGCATTTCCTCCCGGGCATGCTGTAGAAACCAGCTAAGGGATCCGAGGGTTTCTGTGTATTGTAATTTAGGCGATGGGCTGACAACCTGTCACTACAGCAATGTACCTACAAATCTATCTTAAATGACCCTCATAACTTTGTCAGACGTGACGGAACGACCTTTGTTTAGGTTGTTTACGTTCTGCCTACCCCATTAGGGATAAAGGTGTGATAATATGTATGTATGTATGTATGTATGTACAGAGCTTTATCCATCCTGGACTGGGAGCGAGAGAAAACATGTGCCAGCTGAATTTCGTCCCGGGCATACTGTAAAAACCAGAAGGGATTCGAGGGTTTCTGTACATTATAATTTAGGCGATGGGCTGACAACTTGTCACTACAGTAATATACTTACAAATATATCCTAAATAACCCTTAATCTGACGAGGCGGAATGACCTTTGTTTAGGTCGTTTACGTTCTGCCTACCCTATTAGTGATAAAGGCGTGATTATATGTATGTACTAAGCTTCATGCAGGCTTTATATTAGGCTGGTTTGCGTATTGAAGCGTCACCTGCCGTGCTATTTAAACGCTGCCATATCACAGCTGCGCAAGTTGTCCTAACGAATTTCTGTAGTAGTATACTGGTACAGTTCTACAGAATTTCGCAGTAATGTGCTATCTCATAGGTTGCATGGAGCTTTCACTCTGTACTGTTTCCTGCTCTTGTGTAAGGAGCTGGCAACACCGAGCTTTTACGTTTTCTTGTAATTTATGACGTCACGACGATCACGGGCACTCCAATTTTTCACCCCGGTAATCCTGTAGCCGACCAATCAAATGATTGGCTCAACTTTACTCCTCTGTACCTGTTTTTACGAGAGTTCTCCCATTTCGATTCACATTTTAAGGATGTTGTAAACTTCAAGTGGTTGAATTGCCTATGAAAACACATAAAATAAGGGTTCTGTAGAGTACAGTGTAATAAATGTATTATTAGATTGAGAGATCCGATGCTTCCATGCTGGACTGGGGGCAAGAGAAAAACATAGAGTATGTCAGCTGTATTTCCTCCCGGGCATGCTGTAAAAACCAGCTAAGGGAAGCGAGGATTTCAGTCCATTGTAATTTAGGCGATGGGCTGACAACTTGTTACTACAGCAATATACCTACAAATCTATCTTAAACAACCCTCAAAACTTTGTCAAACGTGCCGGAACCTTTGTTTAGGTCGTTTACGCTCTGCCTATCTATTGGGCATAAAGGCGTGATTATGTGTATGTATGTTACAATTTTATAGATGTAGTTAAATGAATTTATAAGTTTGAGTGCTATTTCGGCACATGTAAATAGTAGATAAAAAAATAATTGTCAGCTCAAATACTCCGAGACCCTAATTGCTAAATTCCATGTATATTTCATCCTTCTGCATGAACTATAAATACTCGAATCACCAATGCTCCATAACTCATTTATATTGCTCGCGAACACTCCATTTCAGGCCTCCATCAAGTAAAGCGAGTCTACTTCAACGCGGTATTAGCTCGATAAAGCTCCACGCCGCCCGGGCTGATGAAACTGAATATTAAGTTAAAGGGGAAGCTTTTTGCTAGTAGTTATTGCATAAAGTTAATATTCTCACATAAGCTAATTATACGAAGGCTGTAAAGAGAAGTTTAAATACTCGTACCTTATCAATGCAATGAGGTCATGGTGGGTGCGATTCCCAGAGGCGGAACATAAAGTTGATATTTGTCAATTTATCACTTTGTGATTTTTTTCCATTCCATTCCATTAGGACATTGCAGGCTGAATCACCTGATTGTCCGAAAAGAAAATGGATTCCGTGATTCAGAGGACACGTAACGCCGTCGGTCCCGGTCTATTTTTGACGGTTGTCGTTACTTAAACCACGTCAGAGGCCTAATAGCTGTGCTACTAGGCGGTTTGAAAACTGACACCAGGGTTTATCGGGACTTGAGAATCCACTCGCTAATAAGAAGATCAATGCAATACTTCATAACTCATTTTAGTATATTTCTCGCGAAAACTCCATTTAAAGTAAAGCAAGTCTACTTTAACGCGGTATAAGCTCGGTAAAGCTCCACGCTAGGCTGATCAAACTGAATATTAAGTTAAACGGGAACCTTTTTGCAAGTAGTTATTGCATAAAAGTTGATGTCCTTGCACATACATAAGCTGTTTCTATGTGTGAATTATTTTGACTCTGGTGTAAGTTGTCATCGTCAAACAGTTATTGATGATAAACAGCACCGTAGAAACAATAGAAAAAGTTATCAATTTAGTTTTTGTCGAGCCAAGATACAGGAAGTTTTTAAATAAATCACTCAAGGAACTATCTATGCTGTTACGAAGACAGTTTGGTAATAATAGCTTACAAATTTAAACAAGACTGCAATGAACTTGAGTATCGAATGCACTGAATTCCTGGAATTGAATTTTTGGATGTGTTTTGTCTTCGAGTTAGTGAAAGTCGTGTCCTTAGAACTTCCCCAAACCGAAAGTGAATATACTACAGATACAACAGATAAGGCCGGTAATTTAACCCGGCACTTTATTGCGTTCGAGCCGAGTGGTTGGCAGGTTGCCAGTTCGAATCCTGCGCGAGACACTCCGGATTTGTCCATCCTAGAGTTGTTTGTTTCTCCTATTCTGTAAACACACAACCCCTTGCTGGAGTTAAACAAAAGTCCAATATTGAAAGTCGTACAGTTTCTTTGTGGTGATCAGATTTTAGGTAACAAACATAATGGCTTCAATACTATATTTTATTCTTATACGTTTGTTTTTTGATTTTGTTCAATCATTGTTTTATAAATTTATATGTCTTCATTTCTTTCATGCTGGACTGGGATCGTGAGAAAAACATAGAACGTGCTAGCTGCGCTTCATTCCGGGCATGCTGTAAAAATCTGCTAAGGGATTTTAGGTGATAGGCTAACAACCTGAAACTACAGCAATATACCTACAAACCTATCTTAAACAACCCTTAAAACTTTGTCAGACGTGGCGGAACGACCTTTTTAAAGGAAGGTCGTTGATGCTCTACCTACCCCATTAGGGATAAAAGCGTGAGGGTATGTATGTATCTATATTTGCCCGTACTTAGTTAAAGATTTTTTGGGTTGGCGCAACAATCTTCTCATCTCTATCACCAGTCGAATCCTCATTAGAAGCTTCTTTTTTTTTTTTTCACTTGATCAAGTTCATCAAATATCACATATTATAGATCATGAATCAAGTTTATCAAAGATCACATATTTTAGATCATGAATCAAGTTTATCAAAGATCACATATTTTGTATCATGGATCATAGTTTATCAAAGATCATATATTTTGCGTCTTAAATCATAGTTTTTCATAGACCACATATTATATTTTGGATCATAGATCGTAGTTTACCAAAAAACACAATAAAATTTATCTTCGTTTCTCATAATATTATCGAGACCAAATTGTGAAATTACCATAGCTCTCAAATTCAGCAAATAATTAAACCCATAAATTCCACATTCTAATTATCCCAGTTAGACGCGTAAGCAATATCCATAGTCTAGCTTCGGTCATTAAGGCTAGAGATAAGCTGGCATCCATTCATTCGCGTAAAATTCTAAAACTTTCAACAATTCCATTCAGGTTTCCTATTCAACGGTACTTCATTGTTATCGAGCATCAAAACTACAGATAGGTTTTTTTACACGTTTCTTGACATAAATATCATCACGCCTTTATCCCTAATGGGGTAGGCAGAGCGTAAACGACCTAAACAAAGATCGTTCCGCCACGTTTGACAAAGTTTTGAGGGTTATTTAAGATATATTTGTTGGTATAGTTAGAGGTTGCCAGCCCATCGCCAAAATTACAATATACTGAAACCCTCGAATCCCGTAGCTGGTTTTTACAGCATGCTCGGGAGGAAATGCAGCTGGCACATTCTATGTTTTTCTTTCCCTCCAAACCAGCATGCAAGATTAGATAGAGATTAGAGAGAGAATTAGATTAGAGATTGTTGACTAGGCTAAATTATATACTTAGCGAAGACTTTACAGCAATCATTTTCTTTTTCTGAAAAGTTACTCAACTTGACTACGTGGTTAAAATATTTAATAAGCCGTTCCTTAACCCTTACTCTTCTCCTTAAAAAGAACATACTGCTGATCTATTTTGAATCGAAACTAACACCCTGTATTGTAAATTATTCAAAGCCATTCATAAAGTTGAATCGAAAACAAATAGAGAATTTGCTCATGGCTAAACAAAAGCAATAGAGTCCGGAATTTATGCAAGTCGCGCTCGGTTTGCACAAATATTTGTAGAATGCAAGCAGAAAGGGAAACTTTGTTTTTTAGTCTAGGCTCTACATCGGTATTTCTTGTTTTTGATCGTTTTATTGTTAGTCTATTATGTATCGTAGCGATGCTGTTTCTATCCAATTAGGAACATGATAGGTTGGAATCCAATCAAATGGTAAGATAGATTCTTTGGCTACATAAATAAAGCAACGAAGAGTATTTTATTAGTGCTTAACGAGCTCCAAGTAAGATTTCCTCAAATAAAAAAAATTGAATAATGAAAAAGATTAGGTACTAAGTCAAAAATATTAAAGTGTTAAACATGACATGACTGTGGTTTGACATTAAAATTGGTGTTGCAACTGTAGTCAAAGAAATAGAAAGTCATAGAATTTATACAGTATTATACAGAGTCAAAATGTATGAACTGGTAATAAGATTTAACAGGAACCATATCGTATTAAATACAGCAGTCTGGAGTCTAAAGGCAGCGGCCGCCCCAGAGGCGGTCTAGCAGGCCGGCAGCGCCTGGAGGCAATGGCGAGTGCTGATGTGCACGATGATATGTCTCTATAAGGAGTAGGTATACTCACGCGCTGATGACATGCACAGGCGTTGGCGGAGGGGCGGGAGTGCGGGGGGCAGCGGCGCGTGCGTTGGCGCCCCCGGCCCGAACAGCACAGGTCGCAGCGACAGCGAGCCACGGAGTGACAGTGATGACGGGTTTGATGATAGTAGGTAGCAGTATACTCACGCGCATATGAAATGCGCAGGCTGCACATTGGTGGAGGGGCGGCGCGCGGGGGAGCAATGGCCCGTGCGTCGGCGCCCCCGGTCCGAACAGCACGGGTTGCAGCGACAGCGAGCCACCGAGCGTCAGCGACGGCGGGTTTGATGTTATGTTAGTAGGGAGTATACTCACGCGCTGATAACAAACACAGGCTGTACGTTGGCGGGGGGCAACGGTGCGTGTGTCGGCGCCCTCGGCCCGAACAGCACGGACTGGAGCGACAGCGAGCCACGGAGTAACAACGATGACGGGCTTGATGTTAGTAGGGAGGAATATACTCACGCGCTGATCACATGCACAGGCTGCGTCGGCGCCTCTGGCCCGAACAGCACGGGCTGAAGCAACAGCGAGCCACCGAGTGACAGCGACAGCTGGCTTGATGTTAGTAGGGAGGAATATACTCACGCGCTGATGATATGCACAGGCTGCACGCTGTCGGAGGGGTGGGAGGGGCAGCCGCGCGTGTGTCGGCGCCCCTGGCCCGAACAGTACGGGCTGCGGCGACAGCGAGCCTCCGAGCGACAGCGATGACGGGTTTGATAATAGTAGGGAGCAGTATACTCACGCGCTGATGACATGAACAGGCTGCACGTTGGCGGAGGGGCGGGAGGGGCGGCGTGCGGGAGGCAGTGGCCCGTGTGTCGGCGCCCCCGGTCCGAACAGCACGGGTTGCAGCGACAGCGAGCCACCGAGAGACAGTGATGGCGGGCTCGATAACCTGCGACAAAACAAACCCATTTATATTTTTTTTGTTTGCAAAGCTCTTGCTCAGTTCACTCTAAGCATCCTAGTTAGTGAACGAGAATAACGATGGAGCCAACTAACTCAGAAGGCACCCGAAAGACCTTCTGGTATTCGAACACCGTTCGAAGGACAAAGAGCACGTGACAAATTAGCATAAACAAAGTTACACAAATTCATACCTACAATGTAGACTCTACAATAAAATAAACAATGGGGTACCAATATGGAACTGATCAAACCAAAACTATAATAGTCTGATGGGTAGAAATGAAGACGAAACATTGATCAACAAACGGCGAACCGATGCGTTTCGTTTTCTCTCACAGTCATCACAAAGGCCAAAGTGCATTTACACAAAACTATACATACATATAGTCAAAACAAAGGTCGTTCCGCCACGTCAGACAATTTTATGAGGGTTATTTAAGAATGATTTATAGGTATATTGCTTCTTTTTTTGAAGAAGGTATATTGCTGTAGTGACAGGTTGTCAGCCCATCGCCTAAATTGCAATATACTGAAACCCTCGGCTACCTTAGCCAATTTTTACAGCATTCCCGGGAGGAAATACAGCTGGCACATTCTATGTTTTTCTCTCGCTCCCAGGTCAGCATGGAATAAACTATAACTATAACAAATCTCTGAACTAATAACGAAGTACTTAATTTTAAAAATAGCAACGTATATTAAGGTAAGCCTACAGCTTTAGTGATTTAAGCATTCATTAAACGCTAATTTTAACACACGTATATTTTTAATTACCACTCCCGTCAGGAAAATATGAAAATTCATTTTAACGGTGAGCTTAAATTTGTTGACATCGTTAATTAACATATTAATACGGGTCCAGAGGACCAGGACCAGGACAGCTTCACCACAAACATAATTAAAAGAGATTAAGTTTATGGTTAAAGCGAGAGAAAAACATAGAACGTGCCAACTATATTTCCTCCCGGGCATGCTGTAAAAACAAGCTAGGGCACTCGAGGGTTTCAGTATATTGTAATTTAGGCAATAGGCTGACAATCTGTCACTACAGCAATATACCTACAAATATATCTTAAATAACCCTTAAAACTTTGTCAGGCGTGACTACCCCATTAGGGATAAAGGCGTGATTATAGGTATGTAAGAAACTTTATGCCTACTTTGCTCTCGAATCTCAATACTTACTTATTTCAATTTCTTGAGATAAAATAACTTGAAATAAAAGATCTGAAGTCCAGTTTGAAAATCGAACTACACTAAACAAACTTAGTTACTACAAAAAACCAAGATTAAATACATAAATTATTCAAGTTTCCTCTCTTTATTTTGTGGCGGTAGACGAAAAATAAACTATTACAACTACAGTAAACCAACGAAACTAAGATTAAGCTCATAAATTTACACTAAAGTTTACTCTCCAGACACAGTGGCAATAAGAGGCGAATCCCAGAGCAATTTATCACGCGGTGTAGCGTTTAACCTGAGGTTTAACCTCTAGACACCATCCACCTACGGTTAGCCAAGTTTAACCCACCTTGAGATCTCAGATAAACCACGAAATCTCGTATCTTCACGAACATACATTCATACAGTTCCTAAGGCGCATCTCAATTAGGAAGCGGCGAGGTGGCGACGCGGCACCGCACCGCGCAACGCAACTTCAAATCAAGATGTAAATTCTATACAACGCACCTCCGCCTCACCGCTTCCCATTTGCGATACGCCTAACAGACACACGTCGAGATATCACTAATTGCCTGAACACAAGACTGGCTTAACTTAAATCCGACACAGGAAAAACTGTTCCGGAGCAAATCCGCACAAAAATCTGCTAGAATTGTAAAAATGTTGCACATTTGTGTGTTCGAAAAAATCCTACATTTTCCGGAGACAGAATTTGCGAGTCGTGAATAAAAAGTTCGAAACATACGTTCCTATGCGAAGCAAAATGAGATAAATACATTTCGTTACTTTAAATGTAGTTCCAGAGAATTTCCAAATTTCAGCTAGCAACTGGAAGCAAATCCACATCTGGTTACTAATTTATCACGCACTAGACAACAGACACCGATCCCCCGCAAACCACGAAATCCGGCATTTACCTGCACGAACCCATTACGAATCAATAGGCACATGTCAAGATTATCCACTAACTAATTCCAGACAAGAGAAACCTGCGGATAAGCCTGGAGTACGATAACTTCCAGGAAAACCACTAGAACTGCTTTGTTGTCAACTTGTAAATTATTCTGAAGCTTATCCATCGCCTTTGAAGAATATTCGGTACTTTTTTACAACAAAATTCTAACAGAAACCAGTCCAATACTTTCTAAATAGGCATGGCGACCCTCTCTGATGTTTGCAAATTGTAGCCCTCAACTGGAGTTAGGACGCAATTTCGTTTTTCCGTTTCCCCGGGGCCCCATTCCGACTTCATTACTACCTGCAGTGTTTGTGTCACTGTGCGTACGCAGGGGAAAATTACCGCGTTCAGTCTGTACAAGGCGTTTATTCGAAATGGCTAATTTTCTGCAGAGGAAGGCTGCAATTTGCGAAGCCATGAAACTTTAGTGCCAATGAGGCGCGTACCGAAATAATAAGCATTCAGCTGAGCGTTGAGAGTTGACTACCTGTGTTTAGCGCGGCTATTTGCGTAACAGGTTGTATTGACTGGATTATAACATAAATACGTATCAGGTTAGCTTAGCTACATACAGTCACAATATGATGCGAGTATCTTGCAAGATTCTATGCAATTAGTGCTTAGAAGAATGCAAGCAAACTTCATATTTATAAAATCTAATTAGATTTTTAAGGTAAGTCTTCCAAAATTGTATCATGGCTCTGAACCATGAAATTATTGATAGCCATCGTATGCTTCCTATTTGTACCTTCCATGCTGGCCTGGGAGCGAGAGAAAAACATACAATGTGCCAGCTGCATTTCCTTCCGGGTATGCTGTAAAAATCAGCTAAGGTATCCCCGAGGGTTTCAGTATATTGTAATTTAGACGATGGGCTGACAGCCTGTCACTTCAGCAATATACCTCTACAAATCTATCTTAAATAACCCTCAAAACTTTGTCAGGTGTGACGGAACGACCTTTGTTTAGGTCGTTAACGCTCTGCCTACCCCATTAGGGATAAAGGCGTGACTTTATGTATGTATAGCATATGCTTACCTCATAGGCGATTCCATGTGAACTCTATGCGAAGAACAAGACGGCGCTGGCTGTTGGTGCAGAGGGTGAGCTGGTATCGGTGGCGGACTGCTGTGTCTACTCAGCGTTTCTGGGGACACCAGGGCTGCGCCAGCGGACGCGGGACTGGGCAGGGGCGGCGCGCTGCCGCCGGACATCCCGGACAGGCCCGACACCTCGGACTCTGCCGTGCCTCCGAAGGTGCCCCGGGACACGTGCGACCCGCCCGACATGTTGTTCGCCGGGATCGAGTAGCAGCTGCAACAAAGGAAAAATAATTGAACTTACACATCTAAGGGTGTAAAACAGCATTATCTTTCACTTTCCGTATAGTATTAGTATATATATATATATACCTATGTATTTATATATATATTCATGTATATATTATTATTATTATTTTAAGTATTTATATAATTAGTTATTTATGTAAATTATAATTTGCTGGTATTATTTTAATATTATGCTTTATTTGTGCACGCAAGAGAGCCCGATAGTTTAGTGGATAGGGCCGCTGCCTCCTGAGCGGGAGGTCGTGGTTCGAATCCCACCACGTACCAATGTCTTTTTCGGTTTTCGAATTTCATATGTACGTTTATTCGGTGCTTTTTCCGTGCGTCGGAAGGCACGTTAAGCCGTTGGTCCCGGTTAATATCGTTTAATACCGTAGATATTAGTCGTTAAGCCATATCAGAGACCAGTACTAGGCATTGGCGGCTTGAAAACTCTGACCTAATCTAGAATTGGATCTGGTTTCCCTTCTGGGTTGCGGAGGTCACATGGCAGTCGCTCTGTGTAAAAACCAGTACTCTTGTGCAATCCCCTAGATTAGGAAGCCGATCCCGTGAGATACGGGATAAGGCTAGGGAGATGATGGGAGATGTTGATGCTTTATGTGTGCACGCCTAATTTGCCTCTCAATTTAAGACTCACTTCCGTAGGTCAGCTGGAAGAAATTTATTAGTAGAAATAATCTGTACCTGTTGTGTCGTTATTCCTTGTGTATTGTCTTTCTCATGTTAATTGTGTACAATAAACAGTAAATAAATAAATAAGGACCGTATTTTAAATCAACTCTCATGAGTGACACCGAGTTTGAGTTTGTATCAGAAATGTCATTTCAGTACAAAATGGCCTGTCAAATCTATACTTAATATTGCTCTGAAGTTTGAGACTGATTCATAAATACGAGTCTTAGGCCCGTATTGGTAAACAACACTTGAGACTGACAGCTAGTTTGAGTTCGTATCAGAAATGTCATTTCAGTACAATATGACCTGTCAAATACATACTTATAATTGCTCTCAATCTTAAGATCGCTTTATACATACGAGCCTAAGCTAATCAAGCTGAATCTAATAAGAAATAGGTAGCTAGGTACACGGTCTATCTAATAAATAAACCGGAATATATTTATGTCATTATTCACTACCCTTGACTTCGTTCTATCGTATCGTAAGGTAGAGTTAAATCATTTGCAAAAACTTGTTTCTGTTTTTCAGTTCTTCTTCTTCTTTGCGTGTTGCGGCGAATCAAATTTTGAAAATGGAATAGAAACAATCCGCTTCAAAACAATAAATTATGTATAGAGTAGAGTACTTATTTAAATACGTAAATAGAACAGACAACATTTATTATTCATTATTTGTCACCGGCAGCGAGTAACATCGAACGTTATTAAACCACGCACGCCTCATATGAAATTCTGTTTTCAATCAACCGCCCAAAACCCTACATTAATATTGTGACACGGGGAATATTGAAAATCGGAACACATGTGCCATATTTGTACTCTTTTTTCGAAGGAAATATTTATAATTGTCTAAGTTCAGAAACACACAGTCACAAGGCTCGTATTTATAAAGCGAACTCAAGATTGAGAGCAATATTAAGTATGGATTTGACAGGTCATATTGGACTGAAATTACATTTCTGATACGAACTCAAACAAGCTGTCAATCTCAAGTGCTTATTAGAAATACGAGTCTTACTGCGCGCAAGGTTGCGCTTAACACGCTGTCAATGCTTTTTGCATTGCCTACAACACACATGCGTCACCTTACGCTCTACGCGCGCGTACTGCCAGTGATGCGCCAACGTAGAGTTCATCGCTACGCGCGCTTAGTGCAAAAGGTGACGCATGTGTGTGCAAAAAGCATTGATAGCGCGCAGCAGTGGCGAAGGGTCCATACAAGCTGATCCCCGTCGGCTTCCCTTTCAAGAATTCTACCTCCTCCAAATCCGGAATTACGTCGAAACTATAAACTAATTGTATGTTTTTTTTTTGTTTGGCTTACCATCGTTAAAATTGCACCCCTGGCCACTGGCACGCAGTATGTGACGCCTGTGTCTTGCTGCCCTAAGGGATATCCCATTGAACCGTACTTGTACCTTACCTAAATCATTACGATTCGACAGGTTTCCATTTCCATCAGTTCAAGTGAAAAATATTTACTGGGAAAATTCAAGCGTTTCCGAACCCATTTGGAACAAGTCACGCTTGCTGACTGGCACCCGGTTATTGATTCGATAAGGTAATAATATTTGCTTTTAAATATGAATGAATGATAAGGATTCATTCACGAAGCTGGTTCTACATGATCTGAAAACCTTAGACAATAAAATAATGGACTCAATTAGGCATTAAACATTTCTAGATAAACTTTGGCAGAGGTGGCGGAACGACCTTTGTTTAGGTTGTTTACGCTCTGCCAACCCCATTAGGGATGTAAGTATGTCTATAATAATAATATATATATATACATATATATGCATTTCTAGGGGCCCTATTTATAAAGCTATCTCAAGATTGAGTGCAATATTAAGTATTGATTTGACAAGTCATTTTGTACTGACATGATATTTCTGATTCGAACTCAAACTAGAGAGAGAATGATTCAAGTGATGATTATAAATACGAGCCTAGATGTCTCATTCTGGAGTTTGATTTTAGTAAGCCGGTCAATACTACCCAATGGATAGGACTTTAATTATCTATGACTTTACCCGCTAGTAGAGATTTACACATTCATTCGTCAATTTATCACAGATAATTATTATCATCCATCACCACAACCCAAAAAATATTCTCTCCCTCGAGATCCAGCTTCCCTTTCTGATACCTCATCTCCAGGGTGCAAAAAGCTTTTAAACGCGAACATGTTCATTAGGGTAATGTGACGTAATTACGTTGAATCGCGTTACCAGCCACTGCCAGTGTTGCCAGGGTCATTAGTCTGCGGGTAAATACAGGCCGATGTGATTACATAGACCTCCAATGAACAGTTGCACCACAGATACCGGGTGTAAAGGACAGCGGCCCGCAAACTGATAGGGGTTCCTCAGTCAATGAAACTGAACAACTTTCACGAGGAAATAATTTCAGGAGGTAAAAATAAAATGAACTACCCATACAAAATTACCACCTCGATCAGACAATTTGTATGGAAAATCAATTATGATATTTCACTTTCTGAAAAAAAAAACCTGCTGATAGTTGACTGAGCAACCTCTATCAGTTTGCGGGACGCTGTCCCTTACACCCCGTATAGACCAAGAGTTTTCACGCTTTTGTGGGGTCGTGAAAAATAAACAGTGTTTTTGATCAATGAAGTTGTAATTTCAAATCGTTCAAAGGCTTCCAACAACACGATTTCACGATGTTGGCAAATAAATAATGCAAATGACAAACTTTGATCGATAATTCTGTTAGAAACGTTTCCAAGAAACTAATTGGGTCGTTGTTCGACTTGAGAATCCACTCGCTAAGACGAAGAAGTCAGGATAAGTTGACGGTAAAGCGTTCGAAACCTTTGAGAACGAACTTCTGAGAGAGTTTGAAAATTGAAAGTAAATTCTACTTGCATTTTATTCAGAACGGCGACAGAATTGTGACAAAAATTGAATTTAGCTGCCTCGAACCCGGGAATGAAAACGCTAACAGCAAAATCAAATTAGGTCTTGCTTTTTCAACTACGTTTGGTAAAATTATTGGATGAAGAGCCGCAGCTATTGGTTCCACAAATCAAATTTCGAATGCCTGTCGACGGCGCCATTTCCGCATCCAATATGGCGGCGTTCGATTTCCGCAACCGTCTCCCGCGTAAACCGTTTTCGCCGGATTACATGAAACGTTTATTTTAATCAGCTGAGCTCGCCGGCTGCCGGCTGGTGCCCAGCTCACGAGATCTGTTCGGTTTAAATGCACACTATTTGCAATGCATTTCCAGCTTAAAATAACGAAGTGGCCCTTGTTCGAACATAAAAGGATTTTGAGAGAGCGCATTTTCTGCATTTTGCAAATTGTTCGTTTAGGCATTGGCACAAAATAAATTGATGACGAATTTGTGGTCGTGGGGGTTTGGTTATTTAGATTCGTTTGATAAGTATTTACTTTGTCTACTGTATGCACAATAATGCTGACAAATCAATTGGTAGATGTTCATTTGCTAAATAATCCGGGTGGAAATTATATATGAACCCGCTTAATTTCAGTAATACCCCGTAAATCAAATCTACCTGAAACCCTGAACCATCCCTTCCCGTACCTTCACGCATACAATTTTGCGGGTGACTGGGTTTACGCGACCCGGTCTTCGAACTTTACCCCTTATGGAGCAAGATAACAATTTCCAAGGGTCTGTGTATAACTTTAAGGACAAAAACTTACTTTAGTGGTACAACAGGTTTATTTGAAGTAAAATATGAAATGGGAAGGTATCTGTTCATATATCGTCATCTATTCTATCCTAACTTTTATGGAGTGGGTTGTAGAGTCATTTATATTTGATCCAATGACATCATTTTGCACTTATTTAAATCATGTTTACTGAGTGACACATACACATAATCACACATACATACATACATACATATAATCACACCTTTATCAATAATGGGGCAGGCAGAGCATAAACAACCTAAACAAAGGTCGTTCAGGCCAACATGTAAAAAAAGGTACTACTGAGTATGGTGATAATATTGCTCGTGTTTATTTCCAGATTCGCTGGAGAAAATCTGTTAAGAAGTATTTTGATAAGTTTCTGGTATATCAAATTTATGAAAATAGATAAATCTTCTTCTTCTGTCGAGTGGGTTTCGAGTCTATGGACCCGATGAGCCCTGGTGTCAGAGTTTTTAAACCGCCTAGTAGCACAACTATCAGGCCTCTGACATGGTCTGAGTAACGACCACTATTAAAAACAGCAACCGGGACCGACGGCTTAACGTGCCCTCTGAACAACGAAATCTTTTTCTTTTCGGACAATCAGGTGATTCAGCCTGAAATGTCCTAACCAAACTGGGGAATAAATCACAAAGTGATAAATTCTCATATATCAACTTTGTGTATCCCTCCCGGGAATCGAACCCAGAACCTCCGGATCGGGAGTCCATGGCACTAGCCACTAACCACGGAGGCAGTTAATAGATAAATGCTTTGATATGATCCAAGACCTTGCATAGAAGATACCATATGATATTTGTTAATCATAATTTGAATTTGTAATAATTTAAATAATGCCTTCCATACTGCCATGGCATGGGAACGAGAGAAAAACATAGTATGTGCAAGCTGTACTTCCTCCCGGGTATGCTGTAAAAAACAGCTAAGAGATCCGAGGGTTTCAGTATATTGTAATTTAGGCGATGGGTTGACAACCTGTCACTATAGCAATACAACAATCTATATACAAATCTATTTTCAATAACCCTCAAAACTTTATCAGACGTGGCTGAACGACCTTTGTTTAGGTCGTTTACGATCTGCCTAACCCATTCGGGATAAAGGCGTAATTATATGTATGTATTATCCAAGATCTTGCATAGAAGGTACCATATAATATTTTTAAAATATAAATTGAATTTGTAATAATTAAATTAATAATGAATGGCTGTAACTCGCGTAAGTCGTACTTAGATGAGGAATACAGAAGACCGATCTCACAATAGCCGAGGCGGTGCCATTCTCAGCGAGACCTTTGATCGAGATTAATTAAATTTCAGGAAAGTTTGCTTATTGAACTGTGAAATGTCAGAACAATCTATGAAATATTACCAACGGTGGATCTAGGACTTTCTTATATACTGTGCTTCTAAGTATGTACTTCTTCTTCTTAGCGAGTGGATTCTCAAGTCAAACAACGACTGTCAGAGTTTTAAAACCACTTAGTAGCACAACTATTAAGCCTCTGACATGGTTTTTGAGTAACGACCACTATCAAAGGCAGCGACCGGGCCCGACAGCTTAACGTGCCCTCCGAAGCACAGAATATTTTTTTCTTTTTCGGACAATCAGAAAATTTAGCCTGGAATGTCCTAACCAAACTGGGGAAAACCTCACAAAGTGATAAATTGACAAATATTCAAAATTATTGTTTCTTTCGAAAGAAACAATTCTATGCAATGTCGTTTGTCGTATTTTCTCAATCGGGAGAAAAGAAAGCCATTTGCATACCGCGTTTATTGAATTCCAGCCTTCAGGAATACAATACCCTGCGGGACTGTTCAAGGTACATTACGTTTTAGTGTTGTAATATCTAAGGTTCTTTTGTTTTTGCTATTATAATGATTTTGGAATTTGTGGACATACGTTGGTGTACTTTTCCGGTTTTCAGGAACAAAAAAGCTGTAAAAGCCAGTACACTCGTTTAAATACCTAGATTAGGGAGCCAACCCCGTGAGATACGGGATAAATAAGGCTAGGGGAAAATATTTACAAACTTTTTATTGTCTTGCCCTTATACTCTACTAGCAAATCTACTGTGACTTCTCTGTTTCTCTACTATATTATGCATGTATTATACAAATAAACCTTCCGCTTGAATCACTCTATCCATTAAAAGAAACCGCATCAAAATCCGTTGCGAAGGTTTAAAGATTTATGCATACGTAGGGATATAGGGACAGAGAAAGCGACTTTGTTTTATACTATGTAATGTTTTACCCACAATACAATATTTTTGTTTCATATTAATTTACTCCTGTATATTTTTATCAGGGTTTCCTCTCGTGATGATGTTCAAAGCTCCATCTAATGAGCGAGCTCATTAACACTCAGCATTTCACGCAATTATGTGCAGGCTGGACGTGATAATACATACATACATACATAAAATCACGCCTTTATCCCTTACGGGGTAGGAAGAGCGTTAAACGCCTCGTAAAAGGCGCTTTCGCCACGTCTGACAAAAATTTTGGGCAATTTTAGATTGAAATGTGTATTGCTTTAGTGACAGGTTGTAAGCCCATCGCCTAAATAACAATACACTGTAACCCTCGAGTCCCTTTTGCTGACTTTTACTGCATGCCCGGGAGGAAGGGCAGCTGGCACATGCTATGTTTTTCTATCTCTCCCAGTCCAGAATGGAAGGTCGTCAAAATGCGCAGGTAGTTTAGCTTTTTCGTTTTACTTATCATTTGAAGCACGTTATATGTATTTCTTGTATCCAATATAGATAATATCAATGTAAATAAAATGACAAAATTACACTATCACGTTTCAATCATTCATGGCCAAATACACGCAGCTTCGTATAGGGCGGCAATTTCATAAAGGGTGTAAGGGACAGCGTCCCGCAAACTGATAGGGGTTGCTCAGTCAACGATACTCAACATCTTCCACCAAGAAATTCTTACAGGAAGTGAAAATAAAAATTTACTTTTCGTTAAAAAATGTCCACCTCAAACAGAAAATTTGTATAGAAAAGCCTTTTTTTTACTCCTGAAAGAATTTCCTGGTGGAAGTTGTTCACTGTAGTTAACTCAGCAACCCCTATCAGTTTGTAGGTCGCTGTCCCTTACACCCCGTATATGGACCTAATAGTGGTAATAACGGTAAAAAAATAAACCCTTACAAATCAAATACACTTATAACTCCAATACTTTCGAAAACATTCTCACCAGCAAAACAACATCCACAAACAACAACAGAGATTAAAGTTTTCCTGCAACTGAACACGAATTTACTATTAAACAAAATAAAGCGTTTGTAATAAAATCCACGAAGGAATCTACAAATAAAACCTAATCTACACGCTGTAGTACTAGACAACAGTAGACGGCGTAGTAGTATAACCTAAAAGCACCTTAAACGGCTTAAGAACCTTTTGTGTTGCTGGTGGAATTGCAAATGTAAAGCAAAGTTCTAGAGCTGGTTTTCCTATGACAGGGTCTGCATGCCAGGGTGTCTAGTATTCGCTTTCGTTGGCAGTGACGCACCCGGTGATCAATGGCCGTCTGTACTACCAGACTACTTTCTCGCTAAACGTAATTTTCGAAAGCTCTAGTACTCGCGTAGTACGAGGGATTTCATCTCTTTTTCGGATTCTTTCCATCTCAGTCTATTTCATTTGCCGAAGCTTGTACAAGATAAATCTTCGAATCTTCTCAAATTTATTATATGACTGGCAAATTCTGAAGTCCATTACTTATCCTAAGTGAAAATCGAGTTCCATTTATCTCGCAATTTATTTCTATACAAGGAAATACCTCCAGTAGTGCCTCTTCGTTCACTCGTACCTAATTGTATCCTCTAAACCTAATGAAATCTAGATACAATTTATACAAACAACGTTCAGCAGTCTTTCACTGTTATCTTTCTTGCCTCATTCTATTTGTCGTCTGGGGCTCTGGAGTGAACAACAAAACAATAGCTGGATGATAAACAAGCATCGAGATTTCTGCAAACAAACTCATATTTCCTCCTACAGCCGAGCTGACGAAAACTAACACAATTCTTTTAAATTCTGGCCTTTATTGCAAGTGTCGTAAAGTCGACGTCTTGTGTTTGACTGTACATTCCCCTTCTGTTTGAAGCACTGAAGAGAAATGCAGGCGTCTTATTTGTCGTGGAGATGCTCCACAGAGAAATTGTTTGTCAGGAAATGTCTTCAAAGAGATGTTTCTTTCCGTTGCTTTTGTCTCGAGATTTTAGTGTCATAATAAGAGTGGCGAGAAACAACGTCAACGAGTGCAAAACAACCTTCACCTTCTCCTTATTTTCGATTATAAAACTGCTCTCCACGGGAATAGTAAAATATAAAATCAAAAAGAGAATTTGCAAAGTAGATAATGATCGTAGATACTTCCTTCATATCGTATTTTTTGTATTGGAAAATTGTTTATCGGTTCTAGATTCGCTGTGAAATGAAAAATTTCGAAGAAAATTTGCAGTAGAGTCATCAATTCACATAATATTGTTTAGTTTTGAATCTAAAAAAAAATCATCGGTTTTAGATTCGATATGAACGATGAAATAAAAATCTCTGAGTTTCTTAAGTACATAATCTTCATTGATATGATATTTTTCACCTTAGATCTGAAAAATGTACAAATTCAGGTTCAATTCCCGTCAGCGATCGAATTTTTGATTTGTTATTTCTAATATTTTCTGTAATTAAATAGCACTTCTTCTTCTTCTGTCGAGTGGGTATCGAGTCTATCGACCCGATGAACCCTGGTGTCAGAGTTTTTAAACCGCCTAGTAGCACAACTATCAGGCCTCTGACATGGTTTGAGTAACGACCACTATTACAGGACAGCGACCGGGACCAACGGCTTAACGTGCCCTCCGAAGCACGAAATCTTTTTCTTTTCGGACAATCAGGTGATTCAGCCTGCAATGTCCTAACCAAACTAGAGAAAATTCACAAAGTGATAAATTCTCAAATATCAACTTTGTGTTTCCCCCCTGGGAATCGAACCCAGGACCTCCGGATCGGGAGTCCATGGCCCTAGCCACTAGACCACGGGGGCAGTTAGCACTGTGAGTACAAAATACTAAAATAAAATGATCATCATATCCCTAGCCTTATCCCGTATCTCACGGGGTCGGCTACCTAATCTAGGAGATTGAATACTACTAGAAAATGATAATTTTAAATTTTGAACGCTGATATCGTATTGTTTAGGTATATCAAAATCATGCAACTTTATTGCCAACACGGCTATAATCCCCGAATCGGAGCGGATTACACGCTTTGTTAATAAATTACGTAACAGAAACAATCGCGCAGATTAAATCAGGTGTACGCAGTTACGCACCCCTTGCATATGGAAGCGTGTTTGAGTATATTGGATCAATTTGAATGCTGGAAATATAACAAAATGAACCCATTTTTTCGGTATTGATATTTCGAGACTGGTTTTAAATTCGCTGTGAAATGAAAAATCTGAAACTTTGCTAAGAAGACATAATGTAGAGTCACGTCTCCTTATTTTTTATTTGGATAATTTATATTTTTTTTCATCAGAGAGCCCGATGGTGTAGTGGATAGGGCCGCTGCCTCCTGAGCGGGAGGTCGTGGTTCGAACCCCACCACGTACCAATGTGTTTTTCGGTTTTCGAATATCATATGTACGTTTATTCGGAGCTTTTTCCGTGCTTCGGAAGGCACGTTAAGCCGTTGGTCCCGGTTAATATCGTTTAATACCGTAGATATTAGTCGTTAAGCCCTTACAGAGGCCAGTGCTAAGCATTGGCGGCTTGAAAACTCTGACCTATTCTAGGATTGGGTCTGATTTCCCTTCTGGGTTGCGGAGGTCAGATGGCAGTCGCTCTGTGTAAAAACCAGTACCCTCGTACAATCCCCTAAATTAGGAAGCCAACCCCGTGAGATACGGGACAAGGCTAGGGAGATGATATTTTTTTTTCATCAAAAACTCCCAAGTTTATTGCCATTATAAATGACGTAACTATTATTATAGTATTTATTACCTTATTGTATTTCTTTGTTTGTATTGAAATTTGGCTTAATAATTATTATTTCAAGATCTGACTTTGACGTTGTTGTTTTTAAATTGTTCAGTATTATAAACTAAAATAATTTATAAGTTTTATTTAAAACTATGTTTTATGCAATCAAATTGACAATTGAATTTGCGTCTTTGATTTTATTTTACATTATATTTGTTGTCGTTATTAATAATAGTTACAAACTTTTCTACTAGTAGGATTTACAAGAGTCATAAAATTTTATTAATAAAATTTTAAAGAAAATGTTTCTTAGTTCCAAACCTGTAACTAAAAAGCTCTTCGAATTTGTGTACAGAATAAAGCCCAAGAACTTAAGAACTTTAAACTGAGCAGTTAGAATTTTCATGATATTTCAAAGAGTTTCTCAAGTATTTTATTACATTGTCAAAATATAATATGTAAGGTTTGAAGATAGCATAATATTTTAGTACGTCTCGGACGATTTAGAGATAATTTTTAATTTATTTCATTGCTGAACTAAAGTATCAATGTTTTTTTTACTAGGTTGATTCTTCTCACTGCGGGGCAAAGGCATCCCCTTTTTTTCCAATTTGATGTTAATATTCCCAGATTGATTTAAGTTAACCTACTTCACCTATGTCAGGGGTATCACATACATACTTACATATAATCACGCCTTTTCCCCTAATAGGGTAGGCAGAGCATAAACTACCTAAAGAAAGGTCATTCCGCCACGTCTGACCAAGTTGTGAGGGTTATTTAAGATAGATTTGTAGGTATATTGCTGTAGTGACAACCTGTTACTCAATGTCCAATGAAGGTATATTTGTAGGGGTATCACACCCTGATCAATTGTCCGTGACGAAACAAAATGTGAACAAAACATGGCTAAACAGTAACACCTTCCATGGACTTCATTGTTTCATTTACCTCGCGTGTTGGGTCGCATTCCACAACGGCATTTTATAATTAATACGACAGGGGTGGCCGACCCTTAAACCTTTGTTTTTGTGGTGTTTTTAACCATAGAGTTTAATTAACCATATTGCCTTTGTGAAAGGGATATTTATTCATATTTTGAGGCCAATTTGCTTCCTAATCTGCAATTAAAGATATCCTGATAATGTGATATATTTTTAGATCTATCTAAGTTAAATACATTTTTGGATAGATTTTTCCAGAAAAATAATTGACTAAAAAGGAATAGTCGTATTTTTAATGCGTATGATGCCATACATTAAAAACGTTTTACGACGTTGAAGTCAAAAGAAATTTCACCGATAAAACCATCAATTCACGACTCAAATACACTGAAAAGATAAAATGACGTGTCAGTAATTTCGAATGGGAGGCAGAGTGCCAGGGTATCGCCATTAAACGCCTTTGGAAAAGGTTGACTACATCTGGTGGAGCCACCCTTGTCAACGCGAACGGGTGATGGGGTCATTGACCCGGTATTTAAGCCGGTCAGTGTTTCGTAACACAAGGGGAAGGGCAAATGACACTTTACACTTCTACGTCGTTTCCTGGATTATAATAGTGCAGGAGGCAGGACCCCTTTTAACTATAAATGCGCAGTTTAAAGCGTCATATAGGTGGGTGGCTGTAAATAAATTATCTTAAACGTATTTCAGCCAATTCGGACTATAAAGATACCAGCAATGTTGGTAAAAAACGAAGAATAGAATTTATGACTTCAATCCCAGATAAGATAAAACAGGTGTGTGATTAGTGATTACTGACTTTTGCAGATAAACATTTAGGGGTGTGTTCTTCTCATAACTGAATAACATTTTCCAGTGCCGGTAGTACAAAATAGATGAGGTCTTCTCGTAGATAACTGTAGGTAGGATAGGCCTATCCTAAAAAAAAGTCAGGTCAAGAGTACCCTAAACCGACGAGCATGTATAAAAAGAATTATGAATGTGGATGAAGAGAAAGAAGTATTTAAGGATCGAAGCAAGTCGAAAGATGCGGTCTCTGCCTACCCCTCCGGAAAAGAGGCGTGATTAAATGTATGAATGTATGTATGTAGGATAGACACTGGCTGAGATAGATACCTCTAGATAGATGTGTTTTGTTTCTTCCATGCTGGCCTGGGAGCGAAAGAAAAACTTTGAATGTGCCAGCTGCATTTCCTCCCTGTATACTGTAAAAACCAGCTAAGGGATCCGAGGGATTCAGTATATTGAAATTTAGGCGATGGGCTGACAACATGTCACTACAGCAATATATCTTAAATAACCCTCAAAACTTTGTCAGACGTGGCGGAACGACCTTTGTTTAGGTCGTTTACGCTCTGCCTACCCCATTAGGGATAAAGGCGTGATTATATGTATGTATGTATGTAGATAGATGTGTACAAAGAAAATATCATACCGATCATCACCATCAGTTTCAGTACCGCCTTCCGTGTCCGTCGCCGGCGGTTCCGTGATCTTCATTTTCAGGATGCTTTTCATCTAATCCCACTAAATACTTCAACTCTGTACGCCTGAAACGCCCTCTACGGACTAAGCTAACTTCATTGAAGCTGGCTCAATAGTTGTTCGAAATTCAAAATTACATTGGAACAACTTAACAAACTAAATTGGCGCCGAAAACTAGAGTTCGAAACTCAAAGTTACATTTTCACTGCCAGGATCTAAGCGGCCATATTAGCGTATGCAAAAGGCGAGGGATCGTCGCGCGCGCAACTTGCTACTGAATTAGGTGGATCCCACCAACGCTAGGGGATTGCTAACTGGCCTAACTCGATGATACCCGCTTGGATTGCTGCAATTCATACTCCTATTACTGCACGAGACCCGCTGGAGGGCTCTTCAACCAAATTGGTAATGTGCTTCTGATTATGGTGATTGTTTCGTCTGGATGCCAAAGTCAAGATGATCGTTTCCCTTTGTAGAAATCATGATCATTGTACTTCCTATCAAGAATAAGTAAACGATTTATTTATTAATCTTTAGAAACAATCCTAATTTATCAAGCGAAAGCAGAAGCTATAAATATTGAAGATATGTTATCTTTTCACCACTGATGGAACATGCCGCAATTTCGTTTATTGAACCTCTAGGCATGGCATGAAAATTTGTCATGGAAATTGCATAATTTTACGTGTATCATGCATAGGAATCATTTTTTATCAAAACATGCACGACAACTACCATCATCATCTGCCTGCCCCTCTACCCTGATTCAGTTGGGATCAGCGCCACATCTCCACTGCTATTTCTTGCATTCATCTCTATTAAATATCAAATCCTCAGCTAGCAAAGGTACAGGAAGTAGGTGATATAGTTTACATACGTGGTGTAAGGGACAACGTCCCGCAAACTGATAGGAGTTGCTCAGTCAACGAAACTGAACAACTATCACCAGGAAATTCTTTCAGAAGTTGAAAAAAGAAATGGCCTCCTCATACAAAATGACCACCTCGAACAGACAATTTGTATGGAGAAGCAATTTATTTTTATCACTTTCTGAAAAAATAAACATGCTAACAGATGTTCAGTTTCGTTGACTGAGCACCTATCAGTTTACGAGATGCTGTCCCTTACATGCCGCAAACTTCTATCAATCTCGTAGGTAGCTTTGGATAGTTAAAGGGGGATCCCCCCTCTGTCAGTGATCCATAACATCGCATCAAAACAATGAGTTTGACACTTTAATCGTCCGACGTGGGAGCATATAGATCGTCCAGACTCTAGACCCCAAGTAGATCTGCTTTAAAGTCTTATCCACAATGGTGTATATAAGAAGGCAGTTTGTAAAATGGACTAGAACCAAAAGGGGCATTGTTGTTCATTCTGTGGACATATTTTGGCAAAAGACATAAGAAGGCTGTTTGTTAAATGGACTAGAACCAAAAGGGGCATTGTTGTTCATTCTGTGGACATATTTTGGCAATAGACATAAGAAGGCAGTTTGTAAAATGGACTAGAAAAAAAGGGGCATTGTTGTTCATTCTGTGGACATATTTTGGCAAAAGACATAAGAAGGCTGTTTGTAAAATGGACTAGAACCAAAAGGGGCATTGTTGTTCATTCTGTAGACATATTTTGGCAAAAGACATAAGAAGGATGTTTGTAAAATGGACTAGAACCAAAAGGAGCATTGTTGTTCATTCTGTGGACATATTTTGGCAAAAGAGATAAGAAGGCTGTTTGTTAAATGGACTAGAACCAAAAGGGACATTGTTGTTCATTCTGTGGACATATTTTGGCAAAAGAGATAAGAAGGCTGTTTGTAAAATGGACTAGAACCAAAAGGGACATTGTTGTTGTGCATTTATGTAGAAATACCTCAACTACAAACTTGTGCATATAATCAGAACAGGCAATCTTTTTAAATGTAATTTTTCTGAATAAGACAGGACGTATCACAAATTCAGATTCAGCAATTGGTGTTCAGAGTTAAGTGAGCCCATGGCTGCCATAAATGTCCAGCTCTATTGCAAAACAAACAAATAGACGAGTGCGGACGTTAGGCAACGTCTGGCCGCAGCTTTCCCGCGTGGTGCGCGTGGGGTTCGAGAGGAAGCCGCCGATTGCGCCCGCGCACCCGATGTGGCCGTGAGCCCGCCTGCGATCTGCCACAGATTCATTACGGTCATTATAGCAGGATGGTCGGCCACGTGCATGCAATCGTACCTGTTTGTATCAAAAACGACAGGACAAGAATCATCGAAAATGGTAGTACCGCTCTTATTCTTCATACTCGACGATTGCTAAGCCGTTAAACCTAGTTGTTTACTGATCAATGAGACGATTAATCTTAAAATATGATGGAATTACGTTTTCTTTTTCACTTTACTTTAAGTCAAAGGTTCTTGACGATGGACTGAGCTCAACCATGATAAACCTAAACTCTCTCTATTCGAAAAGAAGTTAAACAATGGCATATAATTCCACATAATTCGTAGTCACCAAAAAACATGACTTAGCTAATATATTCTTTCATGACAGACCACAAAGGGACGGTAATAATTTAAGCCCAGATTTTGTTTATTCGTGCCCTCAACGAATCGATACCATTAGATTCTAAAGCACCTCAGTTAATTTATCAAAATACGAACTGTGTATTAAATGCCCTTATTTATAAACAGCACTGGAGACTGACAGTAAGTTTGAGTAAGTATTAGAAATATCATTTCAGTACAAAACTAACTGTCAAATCCATACTTAATATTGCTCTCAATCTTGAAATGACTTTATAAATACGAGCCTAAGACGCTGTGCATCACAATCCAATCAAAACAGACATGAAACTAACAAGCCAACTCCCTAGGGACTCAAAACAATCCAACATTACAAAGCAGTTGGGCCTATTAGTCGTGTCTTTGATTAATTGGTCGCATATGTGCATCGCCCCTAAGGTTTCACGTGTGAAAATACCCTCATACGGAACTGAAGGCTGAGATAAACTAATGGGGTGTGAGGACAGATTGATATAGCTTGGGTTCTCCGGGTTCAGCCACCCTGAACACGATAAGAATGACGCAGACTTCAGGACTCAGGATATTATAAGATGACTAATTCGCAGATGCGAAGATATATTGAGGAACATTTCTTCATACATTTAATTTGAAGAATTAACTGCCTCCGTGGTCTAGTGGCTAGTGACATGGACTCCCGATCCGGAGGTCCTGGGTTCGATTACCGGGGGGAAACCGAAAGTTGATATTTGAGAATTTATCACTTTGTGAATTTTCCCAGGACATTGCAGGCTGAATCACCTGATTGTCCGAAAAGATTTCGTGCTTCGGAGGGCACGTTAAGCCGTCGGTCCCGGTCGCTGTCTTTGATAGTGGTCGTTACTTAAAACCATGTCAGTGGCCTGGTAGTTGTGCTACTAGGCGGTTTAAAAACTCTGACACCAGGGTTCATCGGGTCGATAGACTCGACAGAAGAAAAAGATTTGAAGAATAAATGTAGGACGGCACGAAATAAAGGAATAAACTTTTAAGTATGCAAGTAATTGTTAAAAATACAAGAGCAAAGCGATCCGTCTAATCTATTGGCACTTTTAGCTTTAACGTGCGATTTTATGAGGAATCATCCAAAGGCACTAATATCGAGCAGAACCTTTACATACATAAATATAATCACGCCTTTATTCCTAATGATGAGATAAGCATTGCGTAAATGACCTAAAGAAAGGTCGTTCCGCCACGTCTGACAAAGTAATGAGGGTTATTTAAGATAGAGATGTATATTGCTGCAGTGACAGGTTGTCAGCCCAACGCCTAAATTGCAGTATACAAAAACCCTCGGAGCCCTTTGCTGGTTTTTACAGCATGCCCGGAAGGAAATGCAGCTGGCACGTTCTATGTTTTCCCCTCCTTCCCAGTCCAGCATGGAAGTACAACATGAATGCAATAAACATTTGAGTATTGAGTAGTCATTGTTAAAAATACAAGACCAAAGCGATCCGTCTAACCTATTGGCACTTTTGTCTCAAACGTGCGATTTTATAAGAAATAACCGATGACTTATATTGAGCAGAACCTAACCATAAAAAAGGAAGGTGTAAAGTGTCCCTCTTATCGCTTTCACTCCAGCACCAGATTACTAAAGGGTGTTATTTTAGGACTGTTGTCGTAGACGCTGTAAAAACAAATCGGAACAGATAGACGGGTTCACTGGTCGTCAAACGCTCGTATCTTAGTAAGTTTCGTAAGGGTAAACCATTCATTGGCTTATTCCGGTCAAATAAACTTACTGACTGATAAAACAAAAATTATTGTTACAATTGTTATCTCAAAGAAATAATTTATTATTATTGATAAGCAGGCATGCAGTTGAAATAAAATTTGACGCCTGTATCTCGCTATATAAAGTTAAACTTGTTTGTGAATTCTGCCGTAACCATAATGCTTGGATTTGACTGTTCTGTATTAAGTTGGATGGCTGTTATTGTATGTTATTATATCATCTACAGGAACTCCAATAGCATACAAAAAAATTAATCTGCTGGAATAACCACCCTAGCAAGAAAAAAAGCGTAGTAACAAAGTATCTTTTAATTTGTCTACCTTTTAAAATTCATTAGTCAGGCCGCCATTGTTTAAAATGTCCTTAGCACCTTTAAAAGCACTTAAAACACAATAAAAGCGGGATGTCCCACCATCAGAGTATTCTTTTATGGCCATCACGTGCCTTAGCACACCCCTTTTATCTTTTTGTTCAAGACGCGCCACATTAATTAGCTAGAGGGAGCCACTGTGCCGTAATTAGCCCTTTCCAGACCTGTGCTAGACACCCTAGCTAGTGGCTAGGTATAGCACTTGCGACATAAGAACACTTATTTCGTAGTTCATGCCACTAAACGTAATTCTGTGACAATAGAGGTGAGGTTATAAGTAGTTCTTCCATGCTGGACTGGGAGAGATAGAAAAACATAGAATGTTCCAGCTGCCCTTCCTCCCGGGCATGCTGTAGAAGACAGCAAAAGGGACTCGAGGGTTACAGTGTATTGTAATTTAGGCGACGGGCTGACAACCTGTCACTACACAGTAGCAATACACATTACAATCTAAAATTGCCCTCAATTTTTGTCAGACGCGGCGAAAGCGCCTTTTACGAGGCGTTTAACGCTCTGCCTACCCCGTAAGGGATAAAGGCGTGATTTTATGTATGTATGTATGTTATAAGTAGATGTTGGATTCATAAAATGCACTTTATAAACGTGCCGTAATGCTAAAATATGTACGTTTTGATTAAAAATACTTATTTCATTAGTTGAATGTGTCATACCTGTTGTAATACACAGGAATAGTGGAGGGAGAGTCGCAGGCAGTGTCTTGCTGCGCGTTCATCTTTCAGCAATTTACTTGAGGAAACACCATAAAATTAGAATCCAATAACCTTGCATAGATGCAAGTCCCTGGAAATATTCGAGAGGAATATTGAACTGGGTAAGACCCTGCCCAGCTTTGTAAAAATATTGATAATATTGACGGGAATACAGACATAAATACCATGCTCGTATTTTTGAAGCGATCTCAAACTTGAGAGCAATATTAAGTATGGATTTGACAGGGCAGTTTGTACTGAAATGACATTTCTGATACGAATTTAAGCTGTCACTCTTGAGAGCTAATTACAAATACAGCCCTTAGTGCATATTTAGCCCCTTTTTAGTCATTATTTGCATGCATGCTTTGGCATTTTGATAGTGCATATAATCCGATGTTTAGTTATAAAGATTGTCCGTACGGTACGAGTACCATGACATGATTATTATTTTTGAAATCGGCTTTAGAAAAAAGCTAAAACCTAGATACGCTGCTAGTGGTATACGTACATACATTGGAATTTTTTTACCAGAACATTTTTTTCATCATATCCTGTAATCAATGAGATAACGACAAGTAAGTAGACTCATGAAATAAATTCATAGAGTGATTCAATATTCAATATTGCCTCACATTTCCAGAGAATGTTGTCTGGAGTTTTCGAGCCCTGCAGGTGTCTCCAACGCCACTTCACATATTCTCGACTACACAGTTATTGCTCCTTGCCTCTTTCCTCCTTTATGAAGACTTATATACAAAGTGTAACAAAGATTAGACTGAAGAAAGAAACCCATATATAAAGTGGCTCAATATTTCGGCGTACATAAGCGTCACATGTCCAGAGAATATTGTCAGGAGTTTTAGAGCCCTGTCGGTGTCTCTAACGTTTATTGCTCCTTGCCTCTTTCCTTCTTTATGAAGGCTTCTATACAAGGTGTAACTAACATTAGAATGAACAAAAAAAAACCTTTTATTTAAAGTGACTCAATATTCCGGCGTTCATAAGCGTCACATTTCCACAGATTGTCGTCGGGAGTTGTAGAGTCCTGCAGGTGTCTCAAGCGACACTTCACATCTCGACTACGCAGGAGCAATAATCCTCGCCTCTTTCCTCTTTTATGAACACTTCTATATAGGATGTAACAACAATAAGACTGTAGAAATAAACCTATATATAGATTGATTCAATATAGTCGTCAGGAATTGTAGAGCCCTGCAGGTGTCTCCAACGCCACTTCACGTCTCGACTACACAGTTTATTGCTCCCTGCCTCTTCCCTCTTCTTTTATCACTTCTATACAAGGTGTTACAAAGATTAGACTGAAGAAATAAACCCATATATAAAGTGGCACATTATTCCGGTGTACACAAACATAGAATGAGCTAGTTGCATTTCCTCCCGGGCATGCTGTAAAAACGAGCTCTGGGATTCGAGAATTTAAGGGATGGGCTGACAACCTGTCACTATAGCGATAAACATTTCAATCTAAAATTGCCCTCTAAACTTGGCAGACGTGGCGGAATGACCTTCTTTTTTTGGTCGTGTATGCTAAAGGCTTTATTATATGTATGCATGTTTTACTTGGAAAAAGATGTTTGACATCACGAGGAGTAAAATATTTACATAGTTTCTGTTACAGCTTGTAGATATATCCTCTATTTTTTTCCCTTTTATGTGGAGATTGTTTCTTAGAATCTTAAGAAATCAGAGGGCTCTCAAAGTGTCTCTAGGGATATCTAAACCTCGGCGTTTATTATTTAGGAGTACACACACTTACCTTATAATATATCCGTCGTTTACTATTCAGGAGTTCACACACTTAATATCCATCCAGTTTTAAAATAATGGCGACTTAAGGTAACGGCATAAGAACAAATATTTTTTTTAAATTTGGAACCTAAATGCTGGTACTCCACACGTAAATTTTCTTAGGTAATGGACATTACAGGAAATGGACTTAATGCCCCTAGTGGACATTCCGGTAATTGGACCTTCCGTGCCTGAAGGGTCACATCGACCATCGACTATTAATTGTAAGGTATAATCGAAACCACAAAAATAGTTCCTCGCAATTTAGGATATTGTTGTAATTCGCTCAGGGAAATATGGAACATTAAGCAAACAGTTTGCATTAACTAACGTATCCGTCTTGGCATATATCCGCACGACGTGTGATTTACTGCTCTACTTGACCAAATTACATATGCACCTAAAATTACCCAAATTGGTCTATATTCCTCCGAATTAAGGTCCAAGGCAGCTGCACTTTAGTTTGCCAGGACAACGCATCTTGACAACATTGCAAATGCATCCCATCATAAACAGAATAGACCTTACTACTTCGCAAATAAGGTTATAGTCGTTTGAAGCCACAGCACAATATTGGCACAGATGGACAGTCCGAGACAGCGCGACGCCTTTCGGTTGGCGACCCGGGGCGGTAAATGGTCTGACAGGCCGCTCCATTGCCGCCCACACATAAAACACCATAATACACGGATGCCATCGTTATAACACGGGATGACAGAATAGACGTGGAAATATGCCCATGATTCTCATTAAGGATAATCTTCCAGAGTAAGTAGGTACATATTATTATGAAAAAAAAAACAAAATTATACTGCGATTTAAGTATCAGCAATTTCTCTAGTCGAGATAACTTTAAAAACCAGTAGAGCGAGAGTTAAGGGCTCGTAATTATGAAGCGATCTCAAACTTTAGAACAATATTAAGTATTGATTTGACCGGCAAGTTTGTATTGTAATGACATTTCTGATACGAACTCAAACTCGCTGTCACTCATGAGCGCTGATTAAAAATACGACCCTTAGGGCTTTACAACTAGAAGATGGAATGACAACTCGTCACTATAACAATGAACTAACCTTCGCAATAAACAGACAGACGACGACGTGGCAAAATGGCTACACCTATGAACTGAACTTCAAAAGACTCCGAAATTCTTTTGAAATATGAAGTTACAAAATTGCTCTCTACCAGCGTCGTCTGCACTTTTCCTTCTTCTTTTTATAAAACCTTGCTACGGTACTGAATCAACACATAATTATCTCGTCACCTTGTTAAAAGTGAAAAGGTTTTATTTTTTAAACGTGAACTACACTAATAATTAAAATTCAACGTAAAAGGGAGACTATGAAAGGAAATTGCGAGACTTCGTTATTGCATTATAAAGCACTTTAAAATAGTGCTCATGAATTAAAATAATGTATGGTTAGTAAAAGGTGATAGTAAAATAATATATATTTACGATGTGTAAAAGCCAGTACCCTCGTTCAATCCCTTAGACTAGGTAGCCAACCCGTGAGGTACGGGATAAAGCTAGGGAGATGATGATGATGATGGATTTATGAATTCAGGTCTTTGACTCCTACATAAAATCACACCTCATGTCTCAACGAGGTAGGCAGAGCTTTCCAAATATCAAACATTGACAGCATTTCGGGCCTATTCTATTTCCTAATCAGGTTTAGAATGAAGATAAACAAAGTTTCATGTATTTTAATCGAATATCTTGTTTCTTAAATAAGTTTTAGCTGTTAGATATGATAACATAACGGAATAGTAGTTTTAGTTTTAATCATCTAACTTATTTGCCAATTCGTATCATTTATTTTTGAAATGTGTTTTTGAATAAAAAGACATGAAACTTTGTTTACCTTTATTCTAAATCTGATTTGGAAATAGTACCCTCTTATATTTTCGTCGACGAATTTGCATCGTATTTATTGGGAGAAGGCTATCTCGTCGAGTCGAAGTGAGGTGAACTAATTCTCAGCGCACTCATGCAGCAATTATTGTATTACGACTGGTTACTACGGTTTCATATGTGCTGGACTGGGAGCGAGAGAAAAACATAGAATGTGCCAGCTGCATTTCGTCCCGGGCATGCTGTAAAATCTAGCTAAGGGATCCGAGGGTTAGAGTATATTGTAATTTAGACGATGGGCTGACAACCCGTCACCACAGCAATATACCTACAAATATATCTTAACTAACCCTCAAAACTTTGTCAGACGTGGCGGAAAGACCTCTGTTTAAGTCGTTTACGCTCTGTCTACCCCATTACGGATAAAGGCGTGACTATATGTATGTACTCCGTTGAGGCAAATACCTGACTAGCTCGTGACTGTGGCAGGCCTCCCGTCACTCCCGTGGTCACTGGCTGTCACTGGCTCACTGGCTTCGACGTGCCACGGTAATGCAAAATGACAGTAATCGGGTTATTGGCTATGATAAAATGCTCCACGACAATTTTTATACTTTCTGATTCAGTTCAAATGATAGATTTCATCAAGTGATTTCTGTTACCCGCAAACCCGTTTTTTTCTTACTTTTATTATATTCTGTATAGCTTTGTCAACGAATACTTTTACCATGCTTTTACTGGTTGTGCAGAAATATTTAATGGCTAGCTGAGTTATTTCTTGTTATTTATTTATTGGCAAACATATCAAACTAAGCCCGTTTAATGTATATCTTGGGCTCGTATTTATGAATCGATATCAAATGTGAGAGCAATATTAGGTATGGATTTGACAGGCTAGTTTGTACTGAAATTACTTTTCTGATACGACCTCAAACTCTCTGTCACTCATGAGAGCTGATTATAAATACGACGCTTGAAAGCCATAAAATCTTATGATTATTGATTGTTATCTAAGGTAATTTGATTGCGATGGGTGCGAATATACTACCTTGGATCACGCTTTGGGGGCCTGGCTCGCCACCGCGTGGCAATTGGCTGACTGAGTACTGTTGGTTATCGTGTCAAGTATAGATTAAAAGTGTATTTGCTAGATTAGTATTATTTAGTATAATAATTAGTATAATCAATCTTATTGCCTTTTTAACTAAAAGTCTATATAGAAATTTACAAGCAATAAAAAACAGAAATCTTTGGGTGCTATGATTGGAAATATGAGACGTTAGGAGATGAGATACTTACGTCTGTCCTAATAAATAAAAATCTTCATAATAAGAGAAAACAGGTAAAGATACTTCTACGAAAGCTTGGTCCATTGTTTACTTTGCCTCGATCACCTCTGACCTAGACCACATAATATAGAATAGTACTACCGTCCTAGACTTGAGTCAAGATAAAACAACTGCGATTTAAGTATCAGCAATTTCTCTAGTCGAGGTAACTTTAAAAACCAGTAGAGCGAGAGTTTTAGAGCTTTACAACTAGAATATGGAATGACAACTCGTTACTATAACAATGAACTAACCTTCGCAATAAACATACAGACGACGACGTGACTATACCTATGAACTGAACTTCAAAAGACTACGAAATTCTTTTGAAATATAAAGTTACAAAATTGCGCTTACCAGGGTCGTCTGCACTTTTCCTACTTCTTTTTATGAAACCTTGCTACGGTACTGAATCAACACATAATTATCTCTGCACCTTGTTAAAAGTGAAAAGGTTTTATTTTTTAAGCGTGAACTTCACTACATAGTACAAAACAAAGTTGATTTCTCTGTCCCTATATGTATGCATAAATCTTTTAAACTACGGAATGGAATTTGATGCGGTTTCTTTTAATGGATAGAGTGATTCAAGAGAAAGGTTTATATGTATAGTACATGCATAATATAGTAGAGAAACACTGATAATTTCCGTGCGAAGCCGGGGCGGGTCGCTAGTAAGTAATAATTAAAATTCAACGTAAAAGGGCAGACTATGAAAAGAAATTGCGAGAGTTTGTTATTGCATTATAAAGCACTTTAAAATTGTGCTCATGAAATGAAATAATGTATGGATTTATGATGTGTACAAACCAGTACTCTCGTTCAATCCACTAGATTAGGTAGCCGACCTCGTGAGATACAGGATAAGGCTAGGGAGACGATGATGATAGATTTATGAATTCATGTCTTTGACTCCTACATAAAATCACACCTCATGTCTCAACGAGGTAGGCAGAGCTTTCCAAATATTATACTTTGACGGTATTTCGGGCCTATTCTATTTCCAAATCAGATTTAGAATAAAGATAAACAAAGTTTCATGTATTTTAATCGAAGATCTTGTTTCTTAAATAAATTTAGCTATTAGATATAATAACATAATGAAATAATAGTTTTAGTTTTAATCATCTAACTAATTTGCCAACACGTATAATTTATTTTTGAAATGTGTTTTTGAATAAAAAGACATGAAACTTTGTTTACCTTTATTCTAAATCTGATTTGGAAAAAGTACCCTCTTATATTTTCGTCGACGAATTTGCATAGTATTTATTGGGAGAAGGCTATCTCGTCGTGTGGAAGTGAGGTGAACTAATTCTCAGCGCACTCATGCAGCAATTATTGTATTACGACTGGTTACTACGGTTTCATCCATGCTGGACTGGGAGCGAGAGAAAAACATAGAATGTGCCAGCTGCTTTCCTCTCGGGCATGCTGTAAAAATCAGCTAAGGAATCCGAGGGTTACAGTATATTGTAATTTAGCCGATGGGTTGACAACCTGTCACTATAGCAATATACAAATCTATCTTAAATAACCCTCAAAACTTTGTCAGACGTGGCGGAACGACCTTTATTTAGGTCGTTTACGCTCTGTCTACCCCATTGGGGATAAATGCGTGATTATATGTATGTATGTACTACGGTGAGGGAAATACCTGACTAGCTCGTGACTGTTGCAGGCCTCCCGTCACTCACGTGGTCATTGGCAGTACTGGCTCACTGGCTTCGCCGTGCCACGGTAATGCAAAATGACAGTAATCGGGTTATTGACTATGATAAAACGCTCCACGTCAATTTTTATACTTTCTGATTCAGTTCGAATGATAGATTTCATCAAGTGATTTCTGTTACCAGCAGACCCGATTTTTTCTTACTTTTATTATATTCTGTATAGCTTTGCCAACGAATACTTTTAACATGCTTTTACTGGTTGTGCAGAAATATTGAATGGCTAGCTGAGTAACTAAATAAAATGTTATTAAAGAACGCAAATGTCACATGACTTCCGATTCTTCCGAAGACCATTTTTGTTGTACATTTATTATTTATTTATTGGCAAACATATCAAACTAAGCCCGTTTAATGTATATCTTGGGCTCGTATTTATGTAGCGATATCAAATTTGAGAGCAATATTAAGTATGGATTTGACAGGCCAATTTGTACTGAAATTACTTTTCTGATACAACCTCAAACTCTCTGTCACTCATGAGAGCTGATTATAAATACGACGCTTGGAAGCCATAAAATCTTATGATTATTGATTGTAATCTAAAGTAATTTGATTGCGATGGGTCCGATTATACTACCTTGGATCACGCTTTGGGGGCCTGGCTCGCCACTGCGTGGCAATTGGCTGACTGAGTACTGTTAGTTATCGTGTCAAGTATAGATTAAAAGGGTATTTGCTAGATTAGTATTATTTAGTATAATAATTGGTATAATCAGTCTTATTGCCTTTTTATCTAAAAGTCTATAAAGGAATTTATAAGCAATAAAAAACAGAAATCTTCGGGTGTTATCATTGGAAATATGAGACGATACTATATTAGAGATGCGATACCTACGTCTGTCCTAATAAATAAAAATCTTCATAGTAAGAGTAAACAAGTAAAGATTCTTCTACGAAAGCTTGGTCCATCGTTGGCTTTGTCTCGATCACCTCTGACTTACACCACAGAATATATAATAGCTAGACCACAGATTATAAACAACCACTTTATAATCATCTGAAAGCGTTCAAACATCTTGAGCATATCCTTCCTAAGCACAATTTTGCTAGAACCGATATATTTCCAAGTTCCGCGCCGAGGACCGACTAAAAGCAATAATTTTCCTATCGACTTCTCCCAATATTTATGAGAACATTTATGGCTTATTGGACGTGATGAACTGAATCGCGTTCCGTACCGCTGCAGCCCCCACCGGAAGTACATCGGATGATGTTTCAATACCGCACTGGCTGGCGGGTACTTCCGTCCTCTCATATACAAGGTCTACAATGTAGACTCTACATATTAATCAAAATCATCATGATCATACTGATTAATGACGCTACGAAGGTAGACATACATATATATAATCACGCCTTTATCCTTAATGGGGTAGGCAGAGCGTAAACGACCTAAACAAAGTTCGCTCCGCCACGTCCGACAATGTTTTGAGGGTTATTTCGGATAGATTTTTACGTATATTGCTGTAGTGACAGGTTGTCAGCCCATCGCCTAAATTGCAGTATACTGAAACCCTCGGATCCCTTCGCTGGTTCTTACAGCATGCCCGGGAGGAAATGCAGCTGGCACATTCTATGTTTTTTTCACTCTCCCTGTACAACATGGAAGTAAGTATATTTTGCCAAAATCATCCATCACATATTAGTGTAGATGTCGACACAAATCTTCTCCGAAATCTTATAAACAATCACAATTCTCAACTAACCCTTCGCAAACATCAAAGACATTTCAATACCCAGTTAATTAACTAAGTTGTTACATAACCCTGCCACCCTTCATAAATTAATTAATGCAATACAAAGCCTGTTGATGCTACAATCAATAATAATCAATATTCAGTATGAGCAGTCTTGTTAGGATGAAGGGTTTATGGTTTCAATTTTTACTTTGACCACTGGCCCTTCCTTAATTACATTTTTCTGAAAGGAACATTCATTAAATACTTTTGCACAGGATTTTAAAAAGACTTCACTATAATGTTTTTATTTTGTTAAACTGAATTTTACTTGGTTTATTAAATAAAAATACCGATGAATTTAGCGCTATTAGTTTAGCCGCTTCGCTGGCAATACGAGTGGCATCGCAACAAAAATGACTCAATCATTTCGATCAACGCTCAAGACAGAGTGAAATAGGCAAAAAAGATCATTAGTCACTTAGGTAGAGATTTAACAAGCTAAGTCAGCTCAAATTGCAGCAAATCGATTTGGCCGCTTCGCTCGCCATACGAGTGGCATCAAGACAATATTGACTCAATAATTTCGACCAGCGCCCAAATCTAAAGCAAGTAATAATGACTTGTATAAATATGTAGTCGGTCACTGAAGTAGAGATTTATTCGTAACAAGTTAAGTCAGCTCAAATTGCAGCAAATCGATTTAGCCGCTTCGCTCGCCATATGAGGGGCATCGAGACAATATTGACTCAATCATTTCGACCATCGCTTGAGTCTGAGTCAAGTCGGGTCGACGATGGATAACTCTATAATGCTCTTTATTATTATTTTGAGGTGGAGTCACAGAGTCAACGAGCACAGGATAGAGTCCGTCAGGTCCAAATAGTCGGGTTAAAATTCAAAATTATGTTATACAATCCATTGTTTTTTCTTTCGAGGAACCTACCTTTCTGTTCAACGTTCTATACCTACTTAGGTATAATTTCTTAATTATTTCCATCACACTGCTTTTGCGTATTCTTCGTTTAGGTACTTTTTCATTCTAGATTTGGATTTGTTTTATTTAACGAGGTTAAAACAATCTATCATAGTTTATTTTTATTACAGGGTTTGGAGCGCAGTGAAACAAACTGTTTTACTCAGGATCAGGTCTCTAAAGTCGCAAGTCGCAAAGCAAGGAAGCAATTTGTCGATGGCACAAACTGGCTTCCACTTATACAGGGGGACACACTGCATGTTGCACGTGTGTGCACTTGAGATTTATTACGATACCTTCTGGAGGGTGGCCAGGGAACAAGGGATAATAAAAAGAACCCGCGACACGACGTTATGTGAGGTTATAAATCACTTGAAAAATTACCAAGAGGATTAGAGGAGACAGGGATGGGACCGAAAAAACTAAAGAGAAGAATAAAGAAGAATTTATTTCAGTTTATGAGATAGAAGAACTCGAACCAAGAAATGTTTTCGGTCTTTATTGTCTAGCAATATGGTTGACGAACGAACAATTTTGAGATCAATTTATATTCTATTAAAAACATATGACCGATATTACTACCAAATATATGAAAGAAACATATACTTCGATGCTAGCCTGGGAGCGAGAGAAAAACATAAAATGTGCCTACTGCATCTCCTTCCGGGCTGTAAAAACTAGCTAAGGGATCCGAGGGTTTCAGTATATTGTAATTTAGGCGATGGGTTGACAACCTGTCACTACAGCAATATACCTACAAATCTATCTTAAATAACCCTCCAAATTCGTCAGACGTGGCGAAACGACCTTTGTTAGGTTGTTTACGCTCTGCCTACCCCATTAGGGATAAAGGCGTGATTATATGTATGTATGTATGTACATATGAAAGATACCTACCAAATAGAGTAAAATAAATTAGGGTAGATAATCGTAAGCTAGAAGAGCCCGATGGTGTAGTGGATAGGGCCGCTGCCTGCTGAGCGGGTCGTAGTTTGAACCCACCACGTACCAATATGTTTAACGGTTTTTGGATTTTATATGTTCGTTTATTCGGCGCTTTTTCCGTGCTTCGGAAGGCACGTTAAGCCGTTTTGGTCCCGGTTAATATCGTTTAATACCGCAAATAGTCGTTAATCCAGGACAGAGGCCAGTGCTAAGCAAAGGCGGCTTGAAAACTCTGATCTAATCTAGGATTGGGTCTGGTTTCCCTTCTGGGTTGCGGAGGTCAGATAGCAGTCGCTCTGTGTAAAAACCAGTACCCTCGTTCAATCCCCTAGATTACGTAGCCGCACCCGTGAGATACGGGATAACGCTAGGGAGATGAATCGTAAGCTAGAAGCGACCCACAGATACTTGATTAGTTGATTACCATATCTATAGGAATCTGAACAAAAACCGATTTCAAAGACAAAGTTCTTGCCCCTTGACAATAGAATTTCGTACAATAGGTATTTGGGGTACAAAACAATGCTGGTTTCCGCGCCATAAACCGCGAGGGGGCGCATCGATCGCATTATGGGAAAGAAACACTAGTCTATTGGAAGAAATTTTATACTTTCACCGCAGCGTAATAGGGTTGCAGTCGTGCTATCGATAGTTTGTCGTTAGAATTTATTGTCAAGTGTTTTAATAGACTAGAAACTAAAAATACAGCAAAGAAGCAGATGCAGCAGAGAAGTACCTACAATTGTTGGCAACAACATGAAAACTCTTTGATATGCAAATTGAAACTTTGGTTTTGTCTCTGCCAGAATCAGATATCGTTGACCGGCAGCCATGCCCATGTGTGTAATTTCTCTCTTTCAGTGAAATTAAAACCTAAATGATCGTAAAAGTGATTCAAAGACAATATAGCTTGTGTTCTGTGAAATCTTCGATGTATTATTTATAACTTCCATGCTGGCCTGGGAGCGAGAGAAAAACATAGGATGTGCCAGCTACATTTCCTCCCGGGCATGCTGTAAAAACCTGCTAAGGGATGTAAGGGTTTTAGTGTATTGTAATTTAGGCGATGGGCTGACAACCTGTCACTACAGCAATATACCTACAAATTTATCTTAAACAACCCTCAAAAATTTAACAGACGTGGCGGAACGACCTTTGTTTAGGTCGTGTACGCTCTGCCTACCCCATTAGGGATAAAGGCGTGATTATATTTATGTATTATTTATAACGCACCCAGTCACTCCTAAGCGACCTCAAACTACAGTCCACTCAATACCATTGGAAGGGTAAGGCCATCTCCCGTATCTTCCAACAATACTTCGGTTATTACGACATCCTCGAGAGAAGAGATGGAGAGTGAGTGGTGCTGTTCTTATCCGGCATCACAGAGGTACTTCCAGAGACACATCTTTTGGTAGAGAAAACTCATAGTTACTAGTTACTAACAAATTGGCTAGAGTTGATACTGTAACATAATGCTTCTAAAACTTTTCGGAAGGAATCATGCTTATCGCCTTTACTTACTGCCTTAGCTGTTGGAATTAATCCTATGAAACTTTAATTACTAACTAAAAGCTGCTATAGTTTAATCATCCGTGAAGTTAGCTAAAGTTAGCGCAAACTGCTCAACTTTGTTAGCTGAATTTAGGTACTATAAGTAGCGATTTAGCGTTATTCAGTTCTTCCATTCTGACCTAGGAGCGAGAGTAAAACATAAAATGTGCGAACTGCATTTCTTCCCGGGCATGCTATAAAAACCAGCTAAGGGATCCGAGGGTTTCTTCAGTATATTGTAATTTAGGCTATGAGCTGACAGCCTGTCACTACAGCAATATTACTACAATCTATCTTAAATAACCCTCAAAACTTTGTCAGACGTAGCGGAACGAGCTTTGTTTTGGGTCGTTTACGCACTGCCTACCCCATTAGGGATAAAGGCACAATCATATGTATGTATGTCTGTTGAAGAAATATTGCCTTAAAATTATCAGTGTAGCTAGCTAGCAAAATACTGTTGAAATGACTATCTCTTTAGGATTTGCTGTTATACTCTGTATTATTTATGATGGTAGCTAATACAGACTAAACTCAGAAAAAAAAGGAAGAAAATGCATCTGAAAACTTTTTTATTTTTTATCAGAAATGAGTTCGCTCTTGACTCTAGACACTAGGTCAGGGATGACCGTGACAGAGGCGACGATGGAGCGAGCTAACCCAGACGATGCATGTTATTGCACTGGCAATCTCACGCGCCGACGGAACAAATCATGCTGTTTGGCGGGCTCCGGTGAGAGGGTGGTTGCGAACCAGGCGGCCTATTTTTTTTATATTTTATATTTATAAATTTATTTTCTTTCTTTCTTTCTTTCTTCTTTCTTTCTATTGCGGAGCCTACCACCGCTTTGTAGGGATCATTCAGCTGAACTTATACACAGGCAAGCCTTTGTTACCGTGGCCCGGGGTGGACCACTAGGAGGCAGATCCCATCCCACTCCAAAATATATAGGAAATTTCATCTGTCACATCACAGTTATTTATCATCCTAAATATCTTAGTAAAAAAAAACGTGTTTGTACCAGAAATGTCATTCAACACTGCCCGTCAAATCAGCTGGGATAATATATTATTATTATTTTGTTGATCCTAAAAATAGACTAATTAAAAACTTATAGAAAAGAAGTATTCAGAATTTAGTCCATTTATCAGAACTAAGCCTCGTTTTATTTCCATAATGTAAGGATGATATTGGATCTTATAAATTTTAACGGACCGACGACTCAATGATATTTTAAGAAAGATACGTTACGTTCATACTGCGTACACATTTTAATTGTTCCGCGACAGATATACATACATACTTATAACATTGCATATCTAAACAAACGCTGAGTGCGACAGAAAATAGGCAAAGCGTAAGAGTGAAACAGATAGCTATTTGTAATCAGTGCAGCTCGACTGCCTAAAATGGTGACAATTAGCACCATTTGACGGCACGAGTTTCGCGCGTTGGTAACGTATCTACCTATATATAATATCATTGGACTGACTCCCATGAGGAACCTTATCATCATTTTCAGACCTTAATGTTGGAGATTACCCTTTGCTCCCATCGCACCGTTAATATAAAATACCTGAGCGTCTCTTACGAGAGGTACTTTAATATAAGGCTAAGGCCAAGGTAAAGTCGTGATTTTACGACCAGAACATAATTAGATTATAACTTCCTTAATTATAGCTTCCATGCTGGACTGGGAGCGACAGAATAACGTAGAATGTGCCAGCTGCATCTCCTCCCGGGCATGCTGTAAAAACCAGCTAAGGGATTCGAGGGTATATTGTAATTTAGGCGATGGGCTGACAACCTGTCACTACAGCAATATCCAGTTCTATCTTAAACAACCCTCAAAATTTGTCAGACGTGGCGGAACGACCTTTGTTTGGGTTGTTCACGCTCTGCCTATCCCATTAGGGATACAGGCGTGATAGTATGTATGTATGTATGTACATAATTAGATGTTGCTTATATCTTAGTTTTATCAACATCTGTCGTATTACCTTCACATGCGAAAGGTTATTTTGTTGAGTGGTATTGCGTGATTATTACGTTACATTTCTTTACGTGATTTGATTCTTCTATATCAGGTGTTTTGTAAAGCATGGCGTTGATGTTAATGCCTGTATTTGTTTGAAAATTTATGCTATCAGCATAAATACGGTAAACATCTTCATATTCAATGTACACATATAACTTATACATGCAGAAATACATCTCGCTACATCCTGAATATATTAATCAGAAACCACAGGGGCGTTTCACCGTGGTTTGCTTGTAACTGGTGCCAATGCTGTTGTAAACACAACTCAAATTTACTTATTTTAGTTTAGTCCTGTCATATTCTATATTTTCAATAAATTTGAGACAGAAACATAACAGCTGATTATAATCCCATCAAAGTGATGTTACACGTTTTAAATAAGATGGCATCTTAGATGGTGTCATACAATTTTAAGCACTATACGTCACATTGACGGGATTATGATCAGCTGTTCTGTGTCTCTATTTTATTCAAATTATAGAAAGTGACATGACTAAACTAAATTAAGTATGCTAGGTAAGTTGTGTCTAGAACAAGATCAGCACCACTCTATAGAGGGTGTAGCGACAGTTCTGTCGAATCACGCTGTATAAATAGCTGGCTTCCCGCTTTATTTAAACGCTGAGGTTGATTGATGATAGTCAACTGCTCGTTTTTATTTCAATGACGCGTTCTTTAAGTTGTAATTTTATGTCGCTTCAGACATATGAGATACGATCAGATGCTAAAAAGCTGAGTCGTAAAAAAGTTATATTTGAGATGTTCTAAGGACTTGTCATATAAAGGGGACAGTCTTGTGATGAATTACAAATCATATTTGGTCGTTCGTACTTAACATAGGTACATGTTTATGTGGGATCAATGATCATATTAAAACAAATAGATCTTTTCTCTAATAGATTTCAGGATGTATTCGTATTTAAGAAACCGATAAAGATGGGTCCTACGAGCATTTTAGCAGAGGATAAATATTTCCTTAATTTGCAAAGTTCTATAATGTAGCGTTCACGTTTATCCAGCGATCTTAAATACAATAATTTAGCATAACGGCAGCTGGAGCAAGCCTTAAGGCCGCAGCGCTGAGATTGCTGCAGGATACTGGCATCCTGGGTTACCAGGATGTGGCAATATTGCAATTTCTTCTTTTTATTTAAGAAGTGGTTATAAATGTTTACACACCAGCATGACGTACCTACTCTAGACCATATGGTCTAGAGTAGGTACAGGTAGGTATTATATAATCAGGGTAGATAGAGTCGCTAAAAATGAGATAAGACGAGATTCAACTTTCATAAGTTCAGAAATTGACAGATAAGTATAACAATATGCATTGATGTAAACTTTAATGTTGTTCTGGAAATGAAAGAGATTTGGTTGTCAAACTTATGCTGTTTAAATTCGCCTGCAGTCTTTAGAAATAAGTCAAAAATACTTTATAGCACGAAGGAAAACAAATCATACAACACAATAGATAACAACAAAATACAAGTACAACATAGGCGGCCTAATAAGGTCTTAGCAATAGCTAAGGTGGCAATTTAGTAGTACATACATATATTCACGTCTGTATCCCTAATGGGGTAGGCAGAGCGTAAACGACCTAAACAAAGGTCGTCCCGCCACGTCTGACAAAGTTTAGAGGGTTATTTAAGATAGAATTCTAGGTACATTGCTGTAGTGACAGGTTGTCAGCCCATCGCCTAAATTACAATGTACTGAAACCCTCTGATCCCTTAGCTGGATTTTACAGCATGCCCGGGAGGAAATGCAGCTGGCACATTCTATGTTTTTCTCTCGCTCCCAGACCAGCATAGAAGTAATTTAGTAGTAGAGGTAGTATTTGCCCTCTTTGTGTTTCTGTGCCCAATCATCACTACATAGTATAAAACAAAGTCGCTTTCTCTGTCCCTATATCCCTATGTATGCTTAGATCTTTAAAACTACGCAACGGATTTTGATGCGTTTTATTTTAATGGATAGAGTGATTCAAGAGGAAGGTTTATCTGTATAATAGATGCATAATATAGTAGAGAGACACTGATGATTTCCGTGCGAAGCCGGGGCGGGTCGCTAGTAAATGATAAATCAAATAAACATTATGATTTGAGTTGGCAATACTTCCAGGAGTATAATCGTATTATGGCGTACGAAACAGACTGGTGCGGTATGGCACGACAACATAGTAGGACGTTTAGATATGGCTGCTAACATTATGAACTCCATAACGCTGCCAAGATGGTGGCAACAGCTGCATCAGACAGAAACAGATCTGGGCAGGCACAAATTGCAATTTGAAGGATCTTAATTGTTGGTACAATCCATAGTTTATATAAAAGTCTTTGGGTACAATATGCAACTCTGCAGCTCGTATTTAAAAGCGATAGAGAGCAATATTAAGTATGGGTTTACAGGCCAGTTTGTACTGAAATTACATTACTGATACGAACTAAAACTCGCTGTCACTCATGAGAGCTGATTATAAATTCAGCCCTACGTCAAGTCACATCAGCCATTACCTCGCTCGGCATTTCATATGTACTTTAAAAAAACTTGTATTTATCAAAAAAATCACAGCATTTTGGGGAACATTCCTATAATCTCCGTCTGGGATTGGTTTAAAAAAATGTTTTGTCCCAAGTCCTTCCCTGATTTTGCGGGTCTGCCTGCATTTGCAGCCTTACTCACCACTGTGGCTCATTTTATGCAAATTTTCTGGCGAAGACGACAACTATTAGCAATTTCAACTTTGCCCAGATACCTTCATCAGACACGAATTCCATTTTCTAGGTTTGTTATTTTGTTTGAAGTTTGATCAGCAAAATATGTTGCTAGAAGTTTGAAAGATTTAAATCATAATATTAGTTCATACATATAATCACGCCTTTATCCCTAATTGGGTAGACAGAGCGAAAACAAAGATCGTTCCGCCACGTCTGACAAAGTTTTGAGTGTGATTTAAGGTAGATTTGTAGGTATATTGCTGTAGTGACTGGTTCTCAGCCCATCGCCTAAGTAAAAATATACTGAAACACTCGGATCCCTTAGCTGGCTTTTACAGCTTGCCCGCAAGGAAATGCAGCTGGCACATTCTATGTTTTCCTCTCACTCCCAGTCCAGCAATGTTAGTAACTATTTCAATAAGAATTACGTGGAGATCTAAAAAAGCCGTCATACGAGGTTCGCAAAATATTTTGTATCATTTTTTGAATAGATCTTTGGAAGCCAGTCTTCAAACAAGTCAAGTATAAAAAGTACATTGCCATCGTTTTACCCCAAGCTGGGCTCAAGAAGATCCCTTTCGTATAACAACATGCTTTGAATGTGGTACATTCGTCAGGTTTCCCTCAGCCTTCCTAGTGGTGTGCCGCAATAAATCACCTGCACCCTTTTCCACCTTTATTTTTCGTTTTTCATTGTCTTCTTTGGGGTAGTTCCATTTCGCTCGTAAAAATTTGATACATATAGTTTGATCCCAGTATTAGTACAAGATAATTTTCTAAGTAAGCACTTTTTATTTATTTAGCATGATAAACATAGATACATACATATAATCACGCCTTTATGGGGTAGGCAGAGCGTAAACGACCTAACCTAAGGTTGTTCCGCCACGTCTGACGAAGTCTGGCAAAGCCTGTTATAGGCTAAAATTAAAAGAAAATTTGCAAAAAGAGCCAAAACTTTGCTAATGAAGCAACTCAACGGCTTGTATAAATTCATCTTCAGAAAATGTTTGTCTATGAAATATTATAAAACGTTGAAACTGAACTGTTTAGAAGACTGGTTTATAGAACGCAGTGCAACTTACAACCCCCTCAGCTCGTTTCCTTATAACACGTAAACAAGGGAAACTTGGAGAAAACACAAATATAAATCCTTAGGACTATTACTTTCAGTCAGCTGCGTAAAGAAATAAAACTTTGGAGTTTAAAGGAATTTATGGAAAGTGTCTTCTTTGCCCAATCTAAGTTGTTCGTTTTGATGCAAAGACGAATTTGAGGGGTAGACTCAATTTGAAACTTCAAAAGATGATTTATGTGAAAAGGATCTCTAGAATTTGAATGTAAAATGTAATTGGACCAAATGATGTCTCTTTCGATTTCTTTTTCAATTTAATTAGTTCTAATATTATTATTTTTTAACCAAAATTGTATCTTACTATGGGTAAGTGGTAATGGTCGTAAGGACTGCCGCGATACAGGCTTGACCTAGTGCGGAGTTTAAAGTAACTACTGGTCTAGTTGAAAACTCTTTATGGAAAATAAACGTTTTTATTTTATTTATTTACTAGCGACCCGCCCCGGCTTCGCACGGAAATCAGTGTTTCTCTACTATATTATGCATGTATTATACATATAAACCTTCCTCATGAATCACTCTATCTATTAAAAGAAACAGCATCAAAATCTGTTGCGTACTTTTAAAGATCTAAGCATATATAGGGATATAGGGACAGAGAAAGCGACTTTGTTTTATACTATGTAGTGATGTAAATTTTAAGACGCATTTAAGACTCTAATATTACGGGGTGTAAGGGACAGCGTCCCGCAAACTGATAGGGGTTGCTCAGTCAACAACACTGAACAACTTACACCAGAAAATTCTTTTAGGAAGTGAAATAAAAATGGCTTTTCCATACAAAATGTCCACCTCGATCAGACAATTTGTATGGAAAATACAAATTTTATTTTCACTTCCTGAAAAAAGTTCCTGGTGGATGTTGTTCAGTGTCGTTGACTGAGCAACCCCCATCAGTTTGCGGGACGCTGTCCCCTTACACCCGGTATTATATCTACGTATCCGAACGAATATACATATTTCCGAATCTGTGGAGTGAAAAGCTATAATTTGCGTGCTGTAGCGTGATTGTGGCTGTATGCAAAAACCGTCGCACATTTCAAGCGCGGTCGTTTTCGGCGCGTTCGGTGTTCCCTTTAATTAAGCAGTGTTGCCAGCTCTGCTACTAATTTGAATGCTGTACTAGGGTTGTCAACGACCGATAATAAATTGGGTGTAAGGTACAAGTTTTTGAAACCTACCTACACACATACCTACGTAAAATAATTTCACGAATTGTTAGATACAAAACTATAACAACGGAAAAACATAAACTACGAAACGAATGTACGACATCAGCTAACGGCTTGGGAAAAACAACAGGTGTAGAGCTTTAAATATTAAAAGCCATGTCTGCAATCGGAACTTGACTTCTGATAACTTCGATTATTTTTACAACGAAAACTAGTTAAAATTTACAAAAATACCTGATTAAATTCGAGGTCCTACGCCCTACTGCCCTGTAGAGGTACATGGCACGTGCGTGTTGCAAACGTTGCAATTTGCAATATGACTCCCGTTGGTGGTTCGATTGCCGTGAAATTAGCATCACAGTACTTTAAGAGTGGATTCTCTTTCCTCTTTAGTAGCAATGGCTGAAATTATTGCCATTCCATATTTGATTTCTTCCACGCTGGCCTGGGAGCGTGAGAAAAACATATAATGTGCCAGCTGCATTTCCTCCCGGGCATGCTGTAAAAACCAGCTAAGGGATCCGAGGATTTCAATATATTGTAATTTAGGCGATGGGCTGACAACCTTTCATTAAGCAATATACCTTCAAATCTATCTTAAAAAACACTCAAAGCTTTGTCAGACGTGGCGAAACGACCTTTGTTTAGTTCGTTTAAGATCTGCCTACCCCATTAGAGAAAAAGACGTGACTATATGTATGTGTGTATGCATATTTGATTTATTTTGAAAATTTACTTGAGCCTGAAGACAGACAGCCACTCACTTCTATTATGTTTTAAATATACTTCTCTTCTTGGTTGAAATTAAATTAGCGCTCCACTCGTAGGACGCCACTGTACACCATAGTATAAAAAAATCCAATACGTCCAGCATTTTACCGCCTAAAACCAGAAAACCACATATCTTACATCTCCCATTAAATCTCAGCTTGTAAAGCCTTAAAAAAAAACACTCATCAACTTTCTAAGCTTTTTTCTAATTCATGCAAAAAGTATTTTTGGAGAACGACATTTTTCGAATAGAACATTATTATCTGAGACGAGAGAGAGATAGAGAATCTACTGTATATTAGGAAATAAATGACTTGACTTAGACATTGCGCCTTTGTTCTCGAGGGTGTAGTAAAAGATATAAGTCCTAAAGCAGCGATTACACTTACTTGCCGATCAGGCCCGATTTGATATACAACGTGTAACAGAAAGGTATATGCATCGAGAAAGGTGTGATTCTACCCATGGAACTGAACAACTTTCCCTAAAGAACATAGGTCGAAAAACTAATAAAAAAATTGGACCTTCCATACCAAATGCACCAGCTGATAGCGCACATAGTATGGGAAGACAATTATTGATTTTCATATTTCAACCTATATTACTTAGGGAAAGTTGTTTCAATATTTAAACTTGATTTAAAATGACCTTTTATACGTACCTACATAGCTAGTGCACAAATATTAGGTACTTGAAATTCAACTACTTAAGCTATATATACTCTTCTTCTTAGCGAGTGGATTCTCGAGTCGAACAACCCGATGAACCCTGATGTCAGAGTTTTCAAATCGCCTAGTAGCACAGGCGTTAGTAGATTAGGCCTCGGACATGGCTTGAGTAACGACCATTATCAAAGACAGCGACCGGGACCAACGGCTTAACGTGCCCTCTGAAGCACGGCATTCTTTTTCTTTTCAAACAATCAGGTGATTTAGCCTGCAATGTCCAAACTGGGGAAAACCTCACAGAGTGATAAATTGACAAATATCAACTTTTGTGTTGATCCGGGATCGAACCCAGGACCTCCGGATCGTAAGCCCATGGCTCAAACCACTACACCACGGAGGCAGTTACAATGCATACTAAATCGGGCCCAATCGGCACGGAAGTGTAATCGCAATGGGCAAAAGCGACATGACTCAGTAACAACTTGTATTGTAGGTACTCACCATTCCGCCCGCCAATGTATGGTAAATTCTCCCCTTAATTAGAGGAGCCAATGTCCTGCCCGCTGAACTTTTAGTGGCTGTAGTAGACACACCTTACATCAGCTACAGATAAGTATAAACACTTAACAGTCAATCGAAAGTAATTGGCATATAAAAATATGATAAACTCCCACCCACAAAGGATTAAAGCTAATTTATAAGTTTCACTAACTTTCTGGACCGCGGTGCCACCTGCGGCTTAATAAGTTTCCTTGTAGGAGAGGAAATAGTACATTGTTTCGAGGCCGAAAAAAAGCAATTGAAGGTCTAGTAAATTTGGTATCACACCTTCCAAAGCAAACGAGACCTTAAATTGCTATTGCGGCTGAGAGAAGTAAAGTACTTTTCTCTTATTTTGCGAGGTAACAATAACAATACACTTAAAACAAACATCAACCTTGGGATTCCTCCATAATATTTTGACATTAAGGATTTGCATGGCGCCTTTGACAGGCACACATTCCATTCATTAATTAAATTTTGTAAATTTAATAATTTTAGTTGTATGCGCATTCAGCCTAACAAAAATCAATAATGTGAACTAAAAACATCTAAACCATACTAGTTTGTCCTTAAAGACTTCGTCATGCGGTCGTTAATTTCATTGTTGTCATTTCGAGAAATTTCTAGCGTCTGCAAATATGGGGACCGAAAAGAGTAAATACAGGTTTTGCATTTTTTTTTATTGTGTAGCTTTTTCCGAGCAAATGGGAGAAAAGCTACTTACGGGCATTATGTGGTATAAAGCCTATGTTACTCCTGATTAACGTAGAGCTTCCTAGTGCTAACAGTTCAATCCAATAGTTTTAAAGTTTATTCGTTACAAACATACAAAAATACATTACGTTCCTCCTAATATTAGTATAGATTACGCAAGTGTGTGTTTATCTATCGATGGATGATATTTGGATCACACGAGGCCACCATGCGTCTGTCATACTAGACTTTACTAGAGATAAAGTTTATGATGTATAACACCTATAAGAAGCTTGGACGAAGCTAATTCTTTACTGAGGCGTGATCTTCCAAGATGTCCGGACATAAGTCAGTTCTTTTTGCACTGGTGGTGACGGTCACCATTCAAGCCGGTCTCAGTCAGGACCGCTACCATCCCGATTCTACCGGCAGGTCTCTTCGCAATAGTAACAAATTTGGCTCTATCAACAATGCAGAACGTTCTCAGGACTACTGGACAGCTGCGGCTCAGGAAGGAATCCTCAAAAAACTGCGCCAAGTGCAAGATGACAGGATCGCTCGCAACGTGATCATGTTTTTAGGCGATGGTATGTCCGTACCGACGCTGGCTGCTGCTCGTGTCCTGAAGGGTCAACGACTGAACCGTACTGGAGAGGAAACTGAGCTGTTCTTTGAGACATTCCCAACAGTTGGACTTAGTAAAGTAAGCTGAGTATTTAATTTCTCGTGTCTTATTTTTTTAGCACTTCTGTGATTTTATAACTCTTCTTTTTTATTCCAGACTTACTGCCTAAACCACCAAATTGCTGACTCATCCTGCTCAGCCACTGCATACCTAACTGGAGTAAAGACCAATAATGGCATCCTTGGCCTCAATGGACAAGTAGAACGAGGAGACTGCATTGCTTCTCTGGATAAATCAAGACATTTAGATTCCATAGCTGCATGGGCTATTGCCGCTGGCAAAGATGCTGGTACGTAGTAAAGACGATATTAGTTATTATAATTTTTAGGTTAGGTACCTACTTTTATTTTCACCTTGACAAGGCTAGTTTAAGATAGGCAGTCGTGGTACGTAAAAAATGAGGCATATGCCCTGCAGTGGGTAAACAAGGGCTATGTTGATGGATGCTGATGATATTTTAAAGGCGAAGTAAGATCCAGCTTATCAATTACATATTTTTTTTTTTTTTCAAAGGTATCGTGACCACCACTCGTATCACCCATGCATCCCCAAGTGGGGCTTACGCTAAAGTAGCCAACAGAAATTGGGAAGCAGATTATGATGTGAAAGAGGCCGGATACACCACTGAACAGTGCCCAGACATCGCGGATCAGCTTATTAATTCCTCCCCCGGAAACCAGTTCAAGGTAACATCTTCGTCTTTTATTGTAAAGTATTTAAACAGTTTATAAGTAAATGAAATATCTAATTATTACAAAATTTTTTGGTGCAGGTTATTTTAGGAGGCGGCAGGCAAGAATTCATAACTACTTCTACTAAGGACGAAGAAGGACAGGCAGGTAGACGAACAGACGGTCGTAACCTCATTCAAGAATGGAAAAATAACAAAGCCGTTCAGGGTACAAGCTACGAGTACATTTGGAATCGTTCACAGCTGATGAGTTCAATGAACTCTCCACCAGATTATTTGCTAGGATTGTTTGAGTCCGACCACCTACCGTACCATCTGCAATCTGACCCAATGACGGAACCAACTCTTGCTGAGCTAACAGAAGCTGCAATCAAAGTACTGAATCGCAACGAAAAAGGATTCTTCTTGTTTGTAGAAGGTGGACGAATTGACCACGCTCACCATGAGAACTGGCATAACCTTGCTTTGGATGAAACTATTGAGATGGACAAAGCTGTACAAAAAGCTATTGAATTAGTGGGAGATGATTCGCTTGTAGTAGTGACTGCTGATCATGCTCATGTCATGGCTTTCAACGGATACGCAGTACGAGGATCAGACATTCTCGGGGTTTCTTTTTTTCTCGACTCTTTCATACACAAATGGACCAGGTGCGCGCAAGCATACCAACGGTGATCGGCCCGATATTACGAAAGAAGAGGAAAACAATTGTAAGTCAAATATTTATTCTTTACCAATAATTCTAAGGAGTCATGCAGAGAGCGGAGAGAGGCATAATTTCCCTTTGCTTTATGGGACATAATAACCGCAACGGCTACCTACATAAAATAAGATAACAATAACTACTGAAATACAATTTATTAGAAAGTCTTGTTTCTCATATAAGTAGGATCCAATGGTGACATGCAAAGTGCTATAATACAATACAAATATTCTTTATTGCACATAAACAACACATTGTACAGGAACAAACATTACAAAACAAACAGAGTACAATTAGGCGGTCTCATTGCTAGGGTAGCAATTTCTGCCAGGCAACCTTTGGGTAATGGAGTAGTTTGATCAAATTGCGCGGGATAGTGCAGTTACTATAGATATAAATTTAAATAGAATACATGGACTATGTTCGTACTTGTTACATAAATACGAATAGGTAATTATTATCTTCCATGCTGGATTGGGAGTGAGAGAAAAACATAGAATGTGCCAGCTGCATTTCCTCCCGAGCATGCTGTAAAAACCAGCTAAGGGATCTGAGGGTTTCAGTATATTGTAATTTAGGCGATGGGCTGACAACCTGTCACTACAGCAATATACGTACAAATCTTTCTTGAATGGCTCTCAAGACTTTGTCAGACGTGGCGGAACGGCCTTTGTTTAGGTCGTTTATGCTCTGCCTACCCCATTAGGGATAAAGGCGTGATTATATGTTTGTATGTAATGATTATTTTATTACAGTTTCAATGAGAGATCTCAACTGGAGAGCTCACGCCGAGGTGCCATTGGCTTCTGAAACCCATGGTGGAGATGACGTGGCTGTCCTAGCCCATGGGCCTCACCACCACTTGTTCACCGGGCTGTACGAGCAGAACCAGATCCCCTGGCGGATGGCATATGCCGCCTGCATTGGGCCTGGACTGCACGCTGAAAGATGCAACGGCGTGGCGGCTCACCTTCCGTTTGCCTTGTTAAATGTAGCTTTAGTTTTCTTGGCTTTACTTGTCAAGCGGTAGTTTTATTTATTTTTGCTGAATTCATGCTTTGGTTTAAGTGCTTTACTTATTTATTATATTTAATTATTTTGTATCAAAATAATAATTGTAGCAACAAAAAATATGCTTGATCTGTATTTTTAAAAGCAAGAATACATTATTTACTTTTACATTAATTACTTCCATGCTGGACTGGGAGAGATAGAAAAAGATAGAATGTTCCAGCTGCCCTTCCTCCCGGGCATGCTGTTGGAGTCAGCAAAAGGGACTGGAGGGGTACAGTGTATTGTAATTTAGGCGATGGGCTGACAACCTGTCACTATAGCAATACATATTACAATTTAATCTCTAATCTGCCTACCCCGTAAGGGATAAAGGCGTGATTTATGTATGTATGTATGTAAGAATACATTAGACGCATTCTAATAAAATATCTACTATCAAATAAATGTGATTAAACTACTCAATTTAATTCTTTTAATTTAATTCAACTGAACAAACCAAAAGAAGGCTGTTATCCTAATCATTGTAAAGTGCGCAACGAACGAGATGATAATGCGTAGCACGTGTTCGTTCTACTGATAACGTCCTTCAGTGTTCGTGTTTAAAAAGTTGTCTACAACAACAGCTATCTACTATTAAAGTGCAAAATATAATGAGATTAATCGTGAATTTGAAACAAATTTTGATTCAATCTAGATATAAATTTCCCGATACGAGTTGAATGTCAACCTTTGGATATCAACCTGATGATCTTTATGAGAGAATAATGACAATTACTTCAAAAGGTAGACTCTTCATAAAAATGTACCTATAATCTTTTCAAATTAAAATCGCCTAATAAACTTGCAATGTGTGTTTATAGCACTTCGAAATATCTCGCAACAAGTTAAAGCTTTCAGCACCTAATTCAGTCATGATACTGTTATGGCCAGGAAAGCTTTGGAGATGGCACATCCACGCCCTTTTATTGGACACACGATAGGTTTCAGAACATTTTTTTTTTATTTCCAATACAAAATATATTTTTTTTTGTGTTCTGTCACGAATACTTTTTTGCATTCGTCAGATTCGGATTCAGCATGGCAAAAAATACTAGAATTGAAAAAAATGCACCATCTCCAAAACTTTCCCACAGTCTAAAGGGCCCGAACACGTATTAACTGAATTAACCGTAGTCTTTCGTTTCATTGTGGGTGGTGAGGTGACAAAAAGTTGCCCGAGTTAGTTGGAATTATTATGAAAAATATAGCTGTGTGGCATGTTATACTTTACACCTAATTGGGTAGGCAGAGCGTAAACGACCTAAACAAAGATCGTTCCGCCACGTCTGACAAAGTTTTGAGGGTTATTTAAGATAGATTTGCAGGTATATTGCTGTAGTGACAGTTTCTCAGCCCATCGAATAAATAACAATATGCTGAAACACTCGGATCCCATAGCTGGCTTTTACAGCATGCTGTAACGATCGTTTATCATTACATATAGAATAATTAGTTTATAAAATCGACCCAACACTTAAACAAATACAGTCTTACCATGAAACTTAATTTAAACCTTAGTTCAACCCGTGTTTAGGTAAACACTGTTTAACATTTAAACACTTGTTGGACAACTGTTTAATTGTTGCTACCAAAAAACCGTGTTTAGTTCGTGTCTTGTTAAACAACATTTTACTGAATCAGTCTTTTTTAAATTTGGCAACACTGTAAAATATTCATTCATCATTCGTTCTCTATCGTTCCGTTTTATGGACAACGTATGATTATGAGCATATTTTTTTGTTAAAAAAATACATCAACACTTGTGATCAGAATTAATATTAGTTTCGATTTTAGAAAAACACAAAAAAGTGGGACTTTGTAGACTTTACAGGGTAAAAACTGATACAAAAAACATCAGTAAAGGAAATAAGGAACGGAACGTAACTTGATACGTCAAATAGTTTTCAATCAAGTGTCATTCTTGCTCTCTTGCTTACTGTTTATTGTACAACCACGAGAATCACTTGGCAGGTCGTTTTTACCATATCCAATATTTTACTAGCAAAACATTTGCTAAACCTATATTTCTTCTTAAATTTAGCATCGTTATTATTTTCAAATGGATTCACTCTCACACGGGTGGTTGTGTTGTCTCGAATTCGAAAGTTTTCTATGTACTCAATGACCTCTTGGTCTTCTTCATCGATAAAATCCAGAAAACCTACTGTATCCATTATTGCATCAAGACACAAATCTAATTTCTGTCAAAATTACTACTGACTGATAGGTTAGACCCTTGTTAAACAACGCGTTTCGGGTGTTTAACTTTAAACTATGTTTAAACATTGTCTATCTTAAGACAAGCGTAAAACACTGTTTTGTAGTATCAATTTTTTAAAATACGTGTTCAACAGGTGTTTAATTATTTTGTGGTAAGACCAATAGCATTTAGATTTTTCGTTCAAAAATTGAGACATCTTTACCTGACATGACCCAGCATTTAAACAAGAGTATCAAATGCATAAATACCCGTACTTGTTTCTTGGAAATAGAGTTAAATTTTGAATGTTACAAAAGATATTTTACTTTGTCTTAATATAGCATAGAACTTGGAAGATTAAAAAAAACAGAGGAACAGCGGGCATGCAGTGGGGGTTGGCAGTGGCTGACGGGCCGGGGCGATGTCCTCACGCGGAAATTGGCGATGCCGAGCATCATGTGTTGTTTATTTTCGGCGTTGTGTTTTAATTCGAAGTCCATCGTTGTGATTATTACTGTAAGTGTTTCTTAACCTTACAGATAGACGATTTCGTAATAAAGTGATAGTTTCAGCTTTCTGTACCTGCAGCGTTGCGAGTTTTCAAACATCATTCAATGATAATCGTAGGGAAATGTGTTATTAGAATAGGAAATAGTAGGTGTGTGTTATGTGTACAATATCAGTGTGCGAGAGTGTGAGGATGAATAAATGCAATAAAAACTAATAGGAATATTTTGATATGTCTTTAAGATACAGTGTTACACGTTAAAATAAAACACGGTGTTTTAAAGATATTAGTGGTTAAAATCAATTACTTGTATTTTGAAATATTTAATTATTTTTATATTCAGGATAACATTTTACATACATTAACACGTTGCCTGCCATACGAGTATACTCGTAGTGAATATTTTCTATGGTGTTTGCCACCATACAAAATGACAGCTACGAGTATACTCGTAGTTGGCAAAGAGACTTAGTATAGACTACGAATTCACTCGTAGTATGGCAATTTATTATGATTTTTGTTGTCTACTGCCAACTACGAGTATAATCGTAGACGAATTTGGCGCCAAAACGCGGCTGCGCATGCGTCCCCTTGCCTTGTTTATCTGCGTATGAGAGCTGGACGTATCGCGCGAGCTTCGGCGCCGTGATACCTCGGCTGCGATCATAAAACTTCGGAAATTTTTGTGTTGCGAGCGAGCGGCGCGCGGCTTGCATTTCGTTGCAGTTTGTTTACAATTTGCTGGCGTAAATAAGTTATTTCTTATAAATTACTAGAAACTGTTTTTCTTTCTTACTAACAATGTCACATAAGTGCAAGGGGAGTGTTTTAAGTGAATCCGATAACAATTGTACTACATGCCGCTTTTTGGTGAAATCATGTGTAGGAATAGATTCCAAATGTTACTCCGCTATCTTCATTTCAATGACAATGAAGAAGACGATGGATCCCCTCTTTATAAGCAAGGAAACCGTTTATTACTGTCCAACTTGCCCCGAAAAACCTGCTCTATGTGTAGAAAATTGATTCAAAAAATATAATTTATTCATGATTTCAAATTCATGTATACCCAAGAAAAAAACATGTAACAATTTTTCTGATTAAACTATATTTTACTTACAATGCCAAAGAATTTAATTGAGCCCTCCTTTCACTGCCAATCGTAAAAAACATGTTAGAAATCTCATGCAAATCTCTACGAATATACTCGTAGGTGGCACTGGGCGCCAGATCAGCTACTACGAATAAACTCGTAGTTGGCAGGGAACGTGTTAAATACACATCGACAAGGCTTATGGGCTCCGAGAGTAGCTGACCCATAATCCCTCTCGAGAATTCATTCGAATAGGTATTCATACAAACTTCTAATGGTCTATTTCTCAGCTGACGTAGCGAGCTATAAAGGTGATAATTTGTTGACACAGTCTCTATCATTTGAACTGAGTTCTTAGCGCATATCATGTGATTTTGGTACAGCAGTCCTTGAAAATTATACCATATTGCAAACTGAACAGAGAAATTAATTATTAAAAGGTTTGAACATTAGTACACCGTCACAGGTGATCAAAACTGCAGTTAATAGGTAACTTGTATGACTTTGATGAATGATTGGTAGTATGAAGGAAGTTTGTGAATGAATTAAGATGATCGGAATATTTGATGGAAAGTTTGGAAGTTAGATAAGACTAAGGTTTAGTGTTAGTCTGTGCAAGGTTTTCGCGCGTTGGCATGGTCTGTAGGTTGGAAGGGAGGGCCATTTCATTTGCCTAGGTATCCTAATTCTAAGATCTTAAAGATCTTTATTCAAATTCCCTTCCCTGGTTATTGAGTCTTTGTACCTTTCAGCACGTTACATTAGCCGGGAGATTTAATATTAAGTATGTTTGGTTTTATTTTATTTGGGTTAATTATGCGCAAGAAGAAAGAAGATGGAGATTCCTGATTCCTGCATTTCAGCTGAAAATATTTTATGTGAGTCGCATGTTTTATATTACTCATTTATATTTTATTTTTTGTCATTCTGTGTTATTTTTCAGCTGAATTTGATTATGAACTTTTTACAAATAATTTATTTACTTACGTCATAATTTCAATTACGATTACCCTATTCAAACTTAACTAAGATTTATTTCAATTTTCTATTTGAATACACAACGTATGGGTCTTTTAATTTGACATAAAAACAGTTTTTAGACGATCACATATTTATTTATCTTTGGCCATATTAATTTATAAGATTATTATTTAATTAGGGATAGGGTGTTACAATGCCCACGAGGAAATGCAGCTAGCACATTCTATATTTTTCTCTCACTCCTAGTCCAGCAAAGTTAGTAACTATTTCAATAAGAATTACGTGGAGATCTAAAAAAGCCGTCATAACATGTTCGCAAAATATTTTGTATCATTTTTCGAATAGATCTTTGGAAGCCAGTCTTCAAACAAGTCAAGTATAAAAAGTACATTGCCATCGGTTTCCCCTAAGCCGGGCTCAAGAAGATCCCTTTCGTATAACAACATGCTTTGAATGTGGTACATTCGTCAGGTTTCCCTCAGCCTTCCTAGTGGTGTGCCGCAATAAATCACCTGCACCCTTTTTCACTTTTTCTTTCGTTTTTCATTGTCTTCTTTTGGGTATTTCCATTTCGCTCCTAATAATTTGATACATATAGTTTGATCCCAGTATTAGTACATGATAATATTCTTAGTAGGCACTTTTTATTTCTTTAGCATGTTAAACATAGATACATACATATAATCACGCCTTTATGGGGTAGGTAGAGCGTAAACGACCTAACCTAAGGTTGTTCCGCCACGTCTGACGAAGTCTGGCAAAGCCTGTTATAGGCTAAAATTAAAAGAAAATTTGCAAAAACAGCCAAAACTTTTCTAATGAAGCAACTCAACGGCTTGTATAAATTCATCTTCAGAAAATGTTTGTCTATGAAATATTAGAAAACGTTGAAACTGAACTGTTTAGAAGACTGGTTTATAGAACGCAGTGCAACTTACAGCCTCAGCTCGTTTCCTTATAACATGTAAACTTGGAGAAAACACAAATATAAATCCTTAGGACTATTACTTTCAGTCAGCTGCGTAAAGAAATAAAACTTTGGAGTTTAAAGGAATTTATGGAAAGTGTCTTCTTTGCCCAATCTAAGTTGTTCGTTTTGATGCAAAGACGAATTTGAGGGGAAGACTCAATTTCGAAACTTCAAAAGATGATTTATGTGAAAAGGATCTCTAGAATTTAAATGTAAAATGTAATTGGACCAAATGATGTCTCTTACGATGTCTCTTTAAATTTAATTAGTTCTAATATTAATATTTTTTTTTTTGTTTACCAAAATTGTATCTAACTATGGGTAAGTGGTAATGGTCGTAAGGACTGCCGCGATACAGGCTTGACCTAGTGCGGAGTTTAAAGAAACTATTGGTCTAGTTGAAAACTCTTTATGGAAAATAAACGTTTTTATTTTATTTATTTACTAGCGACCCGCCCCGGCTTCGCACGGAAATCACTGTTTCTCTACTATATTATGCATGTATTATACATATAAACCTTCCTCATGAATCACTCTATCTATTAAAAGAAACAACATCAAAATCTGTTGCGTACTTTGAAAGATCTAAGCATATATAGGGATATAGGGACTGAGAAAGCGACTTTGTTTTATACTATGTAGTGATGTAAATTTTAAGACGCATTTAAGACTCTAATATTACGGGGTGTAAGGGACAGCGTCCCGCAAACTGATAGGGGTTGCTCAGTCAACAACACTGAACAACATACACCAGAAAATTCTTTTAGGAAGTGAAATAAAAATGGCTTTTCCATACAAAATGTCCACCTCGATCAGACAATTTGTATGGAAAAGACAAATTTTATTTTCACTTCCTGAAAAAAGTTCCTGGTGGATGTTGTTCAGTGTCGTTGACTGAGCAACCCCCATCAGTTTGCGGGACGCTGTCCCCTTACACCCGGTATTATATCTACGTATCCGAACGAATATACATATTTCCGAATCTGTGGAGTGAAAAGTTATAATTAGCGTGCTGTAGCGTGATTGTGGCTGTATGCAAAAAGCGTCGCACATTTCAAGCGCGGTCGTTTTCGGCGCGTTCGGTGTTCCCTTTAATTAAGCAGTGTTGCCAGCTCTGCTACTAATTTGAATGCTGTACTAGGGTTGTCAACGACCGATAATAAATTGGGTGTAAGGTACAAGTTTTTGAAACCTACCTACACACATACCTACGTAAAATAATTTCACGAATTGTTAGATACAAAACTATAACAACGGAAAAACTTAAACTACGAAACGAATGTACGACATCAGCTAACGGCTTGGGAAAAACAACAGATGTAGAGCTTTAAGTATTAAAAGCTATGTCTGCAATCGGAACTTGACTTCTGATAACTTCGATTATTTTTACAACGAAAACTAGTTAATATTAATAATAATACCTGATTAAATTCGAGGTCCTACGCCCTACTGCCCTGTAGAGGTACATGGCACGTCCGTGTTGCAAACGTTGCAATTTGCAATATGACTCCCGTTGTCGGTTCGATTGCCGCGAAATTAGCATCACAGTACTTTAAGAGTGGATACTCTTTCCTCTTTAGTAGCAATGGCTGAAATTATTGCCATTCCATATTTGATTTCTTCCACGCTGGCCTGGGAGCGAGAGAAAAACATAAAATGTGCCAGCTGCATTTCCTCCCGGGCATGCTGTAAAAACCAGCTAAGGGATCCGAGGATTTCAGTATATTGTAATTTAGGCGATGGGCTGACAATCTGTCAATAAGCAATATACCTTCAAATCTATCTTAAAAAACACTCAAAGCTTTGTCAGACGTGGCGAAACGACCTTTGTTTAGGTCGTTTACGCTCTGCCTACCCCATTAGGGAAAAGGCGTGACTATATGTATGTGTGTATGCATATTTGATTTATTTTGAAAATTGCAGTCAATTTTTGAGCCTGAAGACAGGCGGCCACTCACTTCTATTATGTAGAAAGGTGTGATTCTACCCATGGAACTGAACAACTTTCCCTAAAGAACATAGGTCGAAAATCAAAAAAAAAAATTACCTTCCATACGAAATGCATCTGCTGATAGCGTATTAAGTATGGGGGGCCCTTTTTTTACTTTTTCGATCTATGTTAGGCAAAGTTGTTCAGTTTCGTGAGTAGATTCGCACATTTCACGATGCATATACCCTTTATGTTACACGTTGTATACGTATAGCTAGTGCACAAATATTAGGTACTTGAAATTCAACTTCTTAAGCTAACCAGCAATATATATACTCTTCGTCTTAACGGTGGATTCTCGAGTCGATAAACCCGATGAACCCTGATGTCAGAATTTTCAAACCGCCCAGTAGCACAGCTATTAGGCCTCTGACATGGCTTGAGTAACGACCATTATCAAAGACAGCGACCGGGACCAACGGCTTAACGTGCCCTCTGAAGCACGGCATTCTTTTTCTTTTCAAACAATCAGGTGATTTAGCCTGCAATGTCCAAACTGGGGAAAACCTCACAGAGTGATAAATTGACAAATATCAACTTTTGTGTTGATCCGGGATCGAACCCAGGACCTCCGGATCGTAAGCCCATGACTCAAACCACTACACCACGGAGGCAGTTACAATGCATACTAAATCGGGCCCAATCGGCACGGAAGTGTAATCGCAATGGGCAAAAGCGACATGACTCAGTAACAACTTGTATTGTAGGTACTCACCATTCCGCCTGCCAAGGTATGGTAAATTCTCCCCTTAATTAGAGGAGCCAATGTCCTGCCCGCTGAACTTTTAGTGGCTGTAGTAGACACACCTTACATCAGCTACAGATAAGTATAAACACTTAACAGTCAATCGAAAGTAATTGGCATATAAAAATATGATAAACACCCACCCACAAAGGATTAAAGCTAATTTATAAGTTTCACTAACTTTCTGGACCGCGGTGCCACCTGCGGCTTAATAAGTTTTCCTGTAGGAGAAGAAGTAGTACATTGCTTCGAGGTCGAAAAAAAGCAATTTAAGGTCTAGTAAATTTGGTATCACACCTTCCAAACAAACGAGACCTTAAATTGCTATTGCGGCTGAGAGAAGTATAGTACTTTTCTGTTATTTTGCAAGGTAACAATAACAATACACTTAAAACAAACATCAACCTTGCGATTCCTCCATAATATTTTGACATTAAGGATTTGCATGGTACCTTTGACAGGCACACATTCCATTCATTCATTAAATTTTGTAAATTTAATAATTTTAGTTGTATGCGCATTCAGCCTAACAAAAATCAATAATGTGAACTAAAAACATCTAAACCATACTAGTTTGTCCTTAAAGATTTCGTCATGCGGTCGTTAATTTCATTGTTGTCGTTTCGAGAAATTTCTAGCGTCTGCAAATATGGGGACCGAAAAGAGTAAATACAGGTTTTGCATTTTTTTTATTGTGAAGCTTTTTCCGAGCAAATGGGAGAAAAAGCTACTTACGGGCGTTATGTGGTATAAAGCATATGTTACTCCTGATTAACGTAGAGCTTCCTAGTGCTAACAGTTCAATCCAATAGTTTTAAAGTTTATTCGTTACAAACATACAAAAATACATTACGTTCCTCCTAATATTAGTATAGATTACGCAAGTGTGTGTTTATCTATCGATGGATGATATTTGGATCACACGAGGCCACCATGCGTCTGTCATACTAGACTTTACTAGAGATAAAGTTTATGATGTATAACACCTATAAGAAGCTTGGACGAAGCTAATTCTTTACTGAGGCGTGATCTTCCAAGATGTCCGGACATAAGTCAGTTCTTTTTGCACTGGTGGTGACGGTCACCATTCAAGGCGGTCTCAGTCAGGACCGGTACCATCCCGATTCTACCGGCAGGTCCCTTCGCAATAGTAACAAATTTGGCTCTATCAACAATGCAGAACGTTCTCAGGACTATTGGACAGCTGCAGCTCAGGAAGGAATCCTCAAAAAACTGCGCCAAGTGCAAGATGACAGGATCGCTCGCAACGTGATCATGTTTTTAGGCGATGGTATGTCCGTACCGACGCTGGCTGCTGCTCGTATCCTGAAGGGTCAACGACTGAACCGTACTGGAGAGGAAACTGAGCTGTTCTTTGAGACATTCCCAACAGTTGGACTTAGTAAAGTAAGCTGAGTATTTAATTTCTCGTGTCTTATTTTTTTAGCACTTCTGTGATTTTATAACTCTTCTTTTTTATTCCAGACTTACTGCCTAAACCACCAAATTGCTGACTCATCCTGCTCAGCCACTGCATACCTAACTGGAGTAAAGACCAATAATGGCATCCTTGGCCTCAATGGACAAGTAGAACGAGGAGACTGCATTGCTTCTCTGGATAAATCAAGACATTTAGATTCCATAGCTGCATGGGCTATTGCTGCTGGCAAAGATGCTGGTACGTAGTAAAGACGATATTAGTTATTATAATTTTTAGGTTAGGTACCTACTTTTATTTTCACCTTGACAAGGCTAGTTTAAGATAGGCAGTCGTGGTACGTAAAAAATTAGGCATATGCTCTGCAGTGGGTAAACAAGGGCTATGTTGATGGATGCTGATGTTATTTTAAAGGCGAAGTAAGATCCAGCTTATCAATTATATTTTTTTTTTTTCAAAGGTATCGTGACCACCACTCGTATCACCCATGCATCCCCAAGTGGGGCTTACGCTAAAGTAGCCAACAGAAATTGGGAAGCAGATTATGATGTGAAAGAGGCCGGATACACCACTGAACAGTGCCCAGACATCGCGGATCAGCTTATTAATTCCTCCCCCGGAAACCAGTTCAAGGTAACATCTTCGTCTTTTATTGTAAAGTATTTAAACAGTTTATAAGTAAATGAAATATCTAATTATTACTTATTTTTTTGGTGCAGGTTATTTTAGGAGGCGGCAGACAAGAATTCATAACTACTTCTACTAAAGACGAAGAAGGACAGGCAGGTAGACGAACAGACGGTCGTAACCTCATTCAAGAATGGAAAAATAACAAAGCCGTTCAGGGTACAAGCTACGAGTACATTTGGAATCGTTCACAGCTGATGAGTTCAATGAACTCTCCACCAGATTATTTGCTAGGATTGTTTGAGTCCGACCACCTACCGTACCATCTGCAATCTGACCCAATGACGGAACCAACTCTTGCTGAGCTAACAGAAGCTGCAATCAATGTACTGAATCGCAACGAAAAAGGATTCTTCTTGTTTGTAGAAGGTGGACGAATTGACCACGCTCACCATGAGAACTGGCATAACCTTGCTTTGGATGAAACTATTGAGATGGACAAAGCTGTACAAAAAGCTATTGAATTAGTGGGAGATGATTCGCTTGTAGTAGTGACTGCTGATCATGCTCATGTCATGGCTTTCAACGGATACGCAGTACGAGGATCAGACATTCTCGGGGTTTCTGACTATTGGGGAAGCGATTTGAAACCATACTTGACTCTTTCATACACAAATGGACCAGGTGCGCGCAAACATACCAACGGTGATCGGCCCGATATTACGAAAGAAGAGGAAAACAATTGTAAGTCAAATATTTATTCTTTACCAATAATTCTAAGGAGTCATGCAGAGAGCGGAGAGAGGCATAACTTCCCCTTGCTTTATGAAACATAATAACCCCAACAGCTACCTACATAAGATAAGATAACAATAATTACTAAAATATAATTTATTAGAAAGTATTCTTTCTCATATAAGTAGGATCCAATGATGACAACCAAAGTGCTACAATACAATACAAATATTCTTTATTGCACATAAACAACACATTGTACATGAACAAACATTACAAAACAAACAGAGTACAATTAGGCGGTCTTATTGCTAGGGTAGCAATTTCTGCCAGGCAACCTTTGGGTAATGGTGTAGTTTGATCATATTACGCGAAATAGTGCAGTTACTATAGTTATAAATTTAAATAGAATACATAGACTATGTACGTATTAGTTACATAAATACTAATAGGTAATGATTACTTTATTACAGTTTCAATGAGAGATCTCAACTGGAGAGCTCACGCCGAGGTGCCATTGGCTTCTGAAACCCATGGTGGAGATGACGTGGCTGTCCTAGCCCATGGGCCTCACCACCACTTGTTCACCGGGCTGTACGAGCAGAACCAGATCCCCTGGCGGATGGCATATGCTGCCTGCATTGGGCCTGGACTGCACGCTGAAAGATGCAACGGCGTGGCGGCTCACCTTCCGTTTGCCTTGTTAAATGTAGCTTTAGTTTTCTTGGCTTTATTTGTCAAGCGGTAGTTTTATTTATTTTTGCTGAATTCATGCTTTGGTTTAAGTGCTTTACTTATTTATTATATTTAATTATTTTGTATCAAAATAATAATTGTAGCAACAAAAAATATGCTTAATCTGTGTTTTTAAAAGCAAGTACACATGAGACGCATTCTAATAAAATATTTACTGTCAAATAAATGTGATTAAACTACTCAATTTAATTCTTTTAATTTAATTCAACTGAACAAATCAAAAGAAGGCTTTTATCCTAATCATTGTGAAGTGCGCAACGAACGAGATGATAATGCGTAGCACGTGTTCGTTCTACTGATAACGTCCTTCAGTAGGTATTCGTGTTTAAAAAGTTGTCTTCAACAACAGCTATCTACTATCAAAGTGCAAAATTTAATGAGATTAATCGTGAATTTAAAACAAATTTCGATTCAATCTAGATATATTTTTCCCGATATATGAGTTGAGTGTCAACCTTTGGAATCAACCTGATGATCTTTATGAGTGAACCTAAGAATTATGTCAATTACTTCAAAAGGTAGACTCTTCATAAAAATGTATAATCGTTTTCAAATTAAAATCGCCTAATAATCTTGCAATGTTTGTTTATAGCACAACGAAAAATCTCGCAACAAGTTAAAGCTTTCAGCACCTAATTCAGTCAAAATACTGTTATTGCCAGGAAAGTTTTGTAGATGGCACATCCACGCCCTTTTATTGAACAAACTATAGGTTTCAGAAATTTTTTTTTTATTTTCCATACAAAAAAACTGTTTTTTTTATGTTCTGTCACGATTTTTTGTTAGCAATCGTCAGATTCGGATTCAGCGTGACAAAAACTACTAGAATAAAGAAAAATGCACATCTCCAAAACTTTCCCACAGTCCAAAGACCCCGAACGTCTCCATAAGTTGTGGGTGGTAAGGTAACTAAAAATTGCCCGAATTAGTTGAAATCATTAAGAAAAATATAGCTTTGTGGCATATTATACAATAGTTCAGAAGATGACGTGTGATATTCTCTTTAAATATAAAATTTCATAGTGAAGGACATTTCAATTTTCAAAATACTACCTTGAAGTATTCCAGTTATTTATGGGACAGCCTGTATAAAAAATATGTACCTACATAAATTAGAAAAAAACAATACATGGTCAATACAAAGGATTATATTAGCCGATAACTGATTCTGATAAGATACTGATAGAATATGTTTATGATCATAATTAGCATTCTGCCCCGCGGTTTCACCAGCAGTAAAGTCAGTCTGTGTAGGAATAAGCGGTTCTTTTTCCGTGACAAGTTCATGAGTTATACTAGATCATAGGTAATTGCTTCCATGCTGGCCTGGGAGTGAGAGAAAAACATAGAATGTGCCAGCTGCATTTCCTCCCGGCTGTATAAACTAGCTAAGGGAGCCGAGGGTTTCAGCATATTTTAATTTAGGCGATGGGCTGTCAATCTGTCACTACAGCATTATACCTACAAATATATCTTCAATAACCCTCATAACTTTGTCAGACGTGGCGGAACGACCTTTGTTCTCTCTCTGCCTACCCCATTGGGGATAAAGGCGTGATTATATGTATGTATGTATAGGTAATGATAATCAACTAAACCAATTTATATACAATAAATTGTTAAATAGAAAAGACAAAAACAGCAACAACTTTCATCAATGCAAACAAACTTACACATTTATAAATATTAATAACAGGATGATCAATAAGTGATTCTGATAAAGCTAAAGATTGCGATAGAATAAGAAGCCAACATTCGAGGACCAAACCACTCAGTGCTGAAGCTACCACAGTGAGCAATGCGCACTTCACGAGTCTTGGTAGCGCTGCTGGCGATAGCTTGCGCAAGCGCCGACTCCGATCAGTACCATCCTGAGTACAGATCGACCAGACAAAACATTGACACACGCTTTGTCGACGCCTTCAACACAGCTGAACGCTCCGCAGACTTCTGGAAGAACGAAGCCCAAGCAGGAATTGACAAACGCATTAAAGAACTGACGAACAACAAAGTGGCCCGCAATGTAATCATGTTCTTGGGTGATGGTATGTCCATACCGACGCTGATGGCAGCCAGGACTTTGAAGGGGCAACGCCAGAATCGCACTGGGGAGGAATCTCAATTGTTCTTTGAGACTTTCCCTACTGTTGGTCTTTCTAAGGTAAATAACGTTACATTTTCATTTCAGCGTACACTATTAATAGATTTAGGTAATATAAGTATTTATTATTAGGGATTAAATACGTAAGTTTACTTATTTTTAAAAGGTTATACTTTATACTGTATTTTTATGTTATCGTTCTGTATATAGTAAAATTATTGTGCACATTATAACCGCTTCTCGGCATCAAATCTCACTTCTGTAGGTCTGCTGAGAAGAAATTTCTTCATAGAAATAAGCAGTGCCTGTTGTGTGTTTTTTCTTTGTGTTTTTTCATGTCTTTTATTGTGTACAATAAATTGTTAAATAAATAATAAATGTACGTTTAGATTATGTTTCCTATTACGATTGTCTCCTTGTCGTCTCTTCTCGTCTTAATTTTTGTTTGATATCAGAAATCTTTTCTCACTTTCTTTTTCTAGACCTACTGCTTGAATCAACAAATTCCTGACTCAGCGTGCACGGCCACAGCTTATTTAGCTGGTGTTAAGAACAACTATGGCACCATTGGAGTGTCCGGTGCAGTACCTCGCTACGATTGTATGGCTTCAACCGATAAATCTACCCATTTGGATTCTATAGCCGCGTGGGCCATTGAGGATGGACGTGATGCTGGTAAACTTACAGACTTCTTCTTCAGCTTAGAAAAAAAAACATCCCAAACTAAATTTTCTAGAGGAGTCTGAAACAAATTGTATGTTCTCTACAAAAGCAGTTTTCTTGGATTATAGGTATCGTGACAAACACAAGGATTACCCACGCATCTCCATCTGGAGCCTATGCTAGAGTAGCCAACAGAGGTTGGGAGAATGATGCCGATGTCGTGAGCGCGGGATACACCACTGACGCATGCCCTGACATCGCTCAACAACTTATAAACACTGCACCTGGAAATAAATTCAAGGTACCTATGTGCAAGGTGGAATTTGAATTCATGATATCTCCTCAACTATTCTTTACTTAATTTTTCATTTTTTTGTTCTTGCTTTGTTAAATGATTATTTTATTATCTATCAGGTCATACTTGGAGGAGGTCGACGCAATTTCCTGCCAAATACGATCCTAGATGAAGAAAATACTGCTGGAAGACGGCTAGACGGCCGAAACCTTATTGAAGAATGGAAAAATAGTAAACAGGCCCAGAATACTAGCTACAACTACGTATGGAACCGATCAGAGCTGTTAAGTCTGAGGAATTCTCCACCAGATTACTTGTTGGGACTATTTCACTCTAACCATTTGCGATACAACTTAGAAACCGACCCCATTACTCAACCCACTCTGGCCGAGCTTACAGAAGTTGCTATTAATTCTCTTAGCCGCAACGAGAAGGGGTACTTCCTATTCGTCGAATCTGGCCGTATAGACCATGCTCATCACGCAAACTGGCCTCTTGTAGCTCTAGATGAAACGCTGGAATTTGATGCAGCTATCCAAAAAGCAGTAGAAATGGTAGGCGACGATACGCTTATCGTAGTTACTGCTGATCATGCCCACGTAATGGCAGTCAACGGGTACACGACGAGAGGCACCAACATAACTGGAGTCTCGGACATGATTGCTGACGACGATATACCCTTCATGACACTGTCTTACACCAACGGACCTGGTGCTCGAGTTCACAAAAACGAAACCAGGCCCGATGTCACAAAGGATGAAGATTTTCGTAAGTACTATCTTACAAAATAAGATTCTCTTATAGTTAGTATAGAATAACGGTGTGAATTAAAAGACGCAAACCTAGCTTTAAGACACATATGGGCAACCTCCGGCCCGAGGGCCGGATCCGGCCCGCCAAGACATTTCATCCGGCCCGCAGAAGGATTAAGTAAAAGGGTCCGTAGCCAGTAAAGTTTCCATGTCATCACAGAAACGAAATTGCGATCTTTGGCAAGAACTTTCAGTTCTGTCCTTGGCCTATTTGTAACCAAAATCGCGTTTAATATCATGAATATCAGCAAATTTGGCCCGCAGTATACAAAAGGTTGCCCACCCCAGCTTTAACATATTCAAGAAAAGATGCATGACAGATAATTAAAGGGAATTCAAGATAATGGAGAGGCCAAAAGACGAACAGTGGATGTGCTTGCGTTTTTACTATTGAAAAACATTTGTTTGCAGAACGTGTCAGATGGAGAGCACACGCGGATTTCCTGCTTGACTCCGAGACGCACGGTGGAGACGACGTGGCCGTCATAGCCTTCGGGCCTCATCATCACATGTTCACGGGGGTCTACGAGCAGAGCCAGATCCCCTGGAGGATGGCCTACTCTGCCTGCTTCGGCCCTGGGAAGCACAGTGAACATTGCAACGGCGCTGGGCTAAATCACCCTCTAACAGCGCTTTATGTTTTAGTTCTAGGTCTAGTATTTCGTGCTTGGCTGTGATAATTTTAGCACTTAAATTTTAATATTTAATTGTAAATAGCTCTGATGTGACATACTAATTTTAATTAATTTATAATTATTAACTTTGTGTAAGAGACGATATTTTTTAATAAAAAATATTCATTTTGTAAAAACGAGATCTCTCTTATGAAATCGTGTCGATGACAAAACAACACCTTGTCTTTTTTATTAAATTAAATTTCCCTAGCCCAGTATTCCGCCACCCTGGCTGCATTATCGGTTGCCTGCATTGGCTGCTCTCGCGAGCAAGTGGATGGAGCAAGCTATCAAATGAGACATGGTCCGTGGGTCTACCCCGCATTTGCATCGAAGGTCGGAATCTTGTGTGAATCCCCACCTGAAGCGATGATTTGTGCTCGAGATGAAAACCATTAAATCCTTTAATTTTAGAATTTCGCGATATTTGACCATTTTTAAGCGTGATTATCGTATAATTATAATTTCCTAATTTGACTTTGTCTTTATAATCTAAGGCACCCTTTATAAATTAATGCTAATATTACCAAAATTTACGCACGAATTAAGGATAATTGAATAATAATGCTATCACATATTTCGGGGATTATTGACTGTAATGCAAATTAAGTACTACCTATCTATTGTATAATATAACGGTGCGATAAAAAAGGCGCGATAGCAAGCAAATCCTTTAAATACATAATATTTAATCATAATTCGGTAGTGAGATTACCTACTGTTGCTGCCTGCCTAGAAATCTACCTACTAACTAATCATGGAGTCATTTTATTTCCTAGCAACAGGATAGCAAAATCCAGAAGAGAAAACATTTTTATACATACATACATATATTCCACGCCTTTATCCCTAATGGGGTAGGCAGAGCGTAAACGACCTAAACAAAGGTCGTTCCGCCTCATCTGACAAAGAGGGTTATTTAAGATAGATTTGTACGTATATTGCTGTAGTGACAGGTTGTCAGCCCATCGCCTAAATTGCAATATACTGAAACCCTCGAATCCCTTAGCTGGTTTTTACAGCATGCTCAGGAGGAAATGCAACTGTCACATGTTTTTCTCTACTCCCAGTCCAGCATGGAAGAAACATTTTTATAGGTACCAAAAGGTAAGGTTTAGTCAGTTTCACGACGTTATCATTGACTGTGATAAATCTGTCAGGTAGTCAAATTTATGACCAATGTCTACTCAAGTGCAGGCACTTAAACTCGAGGCGTGTCATTTAATTGTGCTACGCGTTAGACCGTATCGGAATAACTGTCTAACTCACTGGCAACAGGATAGTAAAACTCACGGGCAATTGTCTAACAAGGAATAAGAAACTAAAGGTATAGTCACTCAAAAGATTTTTAAAAGTATCAGGTCAAGTACACTGCCCTGCGGTACGACAATCTTTTTTAAACATTTGTATCTCGCAGAGTTCTTTTAAATCCTAAAAATTAACCCACAGATAGCTAATTAAGGCGACGATCTTTCCAACGAATGACAGAATGCGCAGTACTTTTTCTGCATCTCAAGAATTGTAGGCGCTAATTTAGAAATTGTAAATAAATCATGTTATACGGAAACTTGAAAAAAAACTACTGCAATTATTATTTATTTAACAATTTATTGCACATATCATACAGAGGACAAAACATAAAAAAAACAATAGTACAACAGGTACAGCTTATCTCTAAAAAGAAATCTCTTCCAGCTGACCGGTACGGTAGTGAGAGTGCATGAGTGAGGCAGATAAGGCAATAATATAATATATTATTAACGTAAACTTTAAAAAAAACTACTTGCAACCCTTTATTATTTCCATTTAGATATGTTTGCATTAATAATCTTGATTTATTCATGATATTTACGCAGTAATAGCCGAAAAAACTTACAAAACACCTTCACTTTAAGTTCTCATATCTAATAAAATTCTTATTTATTACAAATTCGACGCCAAAGGGCCAATAAGCGAAAAATTATAGTAAAATATACAATTTAAATTATTGCTAAAAATAGTTGTGATGAAGAGAACTGGTCATCCATAAAACACCATTTCTCTATACCTCTCACCTTAAACAGACGAACGATACTTCCGACTAGACGTAAAATATTCAGAACTACGATTCCTGGAATTGTCTTCACCGGCAACGAATAACAGGATTAACAAGCGGGGAACTATTCCAAAGCTCCGGGCTCGACCATCACCGCAAATAGTAACAAACCACATCCGAGAAACAAAGCAGGGTGGGTGGGCCAGCATAAAATAACCCCTAGACGTCTTTAGTAAAGGAGCTAACGAGGGTCAGCGAAGATTTGTCAAAAATTTACGTTAGGCGCCGACCAAATGTAAAATTGTTACTAACAAGGTGTCAAGTCTGAAATACCAACGTAATAGAGTTTTCAGACGAAATAATGAGAACTGAACATAAGACGAAATCAGAGAAGGATACCGCCCAAATAGTCTCCGTGCTTTGAAATGAATGTGTAATATCATCAAACTTGTATAAACAAGAGAACACTAACACGAACGTTAATTTCATTTTATCCGACATTTTGGCGCACACGCTTCCCTCTAAACTCAGAATAATTTCGAATTTCCGTTGACAGAAATTTAATTACGTTTATTCGATGACAAAAACATGTTCTCTGTCGTCTTTATAAAGATTAATGTTTGCATGTGGGAATTTATCGACATACTGGGTCCTGGTACGTTAAGTAGAATTTTCAAAATCAGATTTTCGATGCTCACTAAAAGCAAAATCTGCAACGTCATCCAGACGAAGCAGTTACTCCCCTTGATACCATTGATGTAAAGTTGGGTGCGTCGGGAGTGATACATCATTTGCCCCTGTTAAATACATTATTGATCAAAACTTGACTATGCACATCACCATGGTAATAGTAAATAAACAGGCGTGACACAGTATAATCACGCACCTACGTGCTTAAATTTGACGATTCGGGATGAATAAGATATTAATTAATGTGCATGAATAGCTACTAACAACAAAGTCAAAGCAAAACGTTGTGGCATAGTCTGTCGTTATCTTACATTGTATACGTTTATTATTTCAAATTATGTTCTTAGGTTTATGAAATAAAACAAAGTAGGAAAAGAAAAAGTAGGAAGAAGTTTTAAATTAACTGTAAACATCATACAGTAAGTAAATACATTTAAAATCTGGTCACATAGCTAATAGAGTCCATCATTATAAACATTTCAAAATGAAAACCATTAATCACGCACCATATCCCGTAAATTAAGAAAAGAACTGCCCACATTGTAATATATTACGAGAAGTAGTAAATCTATTTCACGCTTTATAGAAGTACTAATAAAGAGAATCGTAACGTTTACATAGTTACAAGGAAAGAAATAAAACTGCCTTAAATAGGACTTCTCTTTAGAAGTTTGGGAGCGGGTAGCGGTAAAAATAGATCGTCTTATTTATCTGTTCCCCTTTAAAATTAATCATTCGTCATTTAGATTAGTATTTTTTCTATGGGATGCTGAATCATCGTCTGGTAAGTTACCAAAATTTTGCTGCCTGTTTTTTTTTTCTAACTTTTGTTGAAAACTGGTGCAACCCAAGGGTGGAACTTAGTACCTACATTTGATTAAAACAAACACATTTTCGATGGATTAAGACGCAAATGAAGCGCACGCTTATAACGATATACTATAGGAATAAGAACACCATAAGCTGCGCTTCGTGGACCAAATGCCTGGAGTAATCGACGTATTATGGAGAAAGCCGGCTGGATCCGACAACCAGTCAAACGGGTGCCTGCTGGCATGACACACATTTGTCCTGCTCGCCTGAGCGCCTCAATTCTAAGCATTTGTAATTTTGTAGACACGCGACTTAATTTTGATAATGTGTGGCGTGTTTACATATAAAAATGCGTGGAATCAATCTTTGAATACCGCGAAGAGTAAACATTATTTGTTAGAAAATGTGGCTAGAAAATGTGGCCATTGTTCTTTTATTTATAATCTCTTTTAAGCAATTGTGGAACATCAGGCTTAATTAAGGTTTATAACACTTAATAGTGAAGTGTTTCTTACATCACTTAAAAGTGGAACGAAACTGCACAAGAACCTTCATTAAATTAAAGGCGTTAATGAGCGAAAGGTGGTACAGCCATTCAAAAAATCAAAAATCGGACACTTAGGTGCATTTACCATTAGATCGGCAGATACCAACTTAATTGCACAAGAAGATTACTTATGTGCTTTACCAAGTAAACTACGATGTTCTATAGTTAGGACAGTTAGAAATTACTAAAACGCCTCTCTATCTACCAGGGAGGCGTGTTTAATTCAGATAGGATTGTTAAATCCCTACCTGTATTTCTGAAAGGCTTTGTTCTGCCTGATCAAATACCTAGAATTTTAAATGACCCTCTGAATCAATAAATACAGTTGCCTCTAGTATTTCAATAAGGACGATTGGTGTAGAGTTGGTAGAAATTGGCAGGTTGTATTTTAACAGAAGATATCTGACGCAAAGTTCGCTGGAATCCAATTATAAACCATTCCAGTCTAGCGACGACGTCGACCACGGAATAATTATTTTGGACATAATTTATTCCAAAGCGCTTAATTTAAGTTTAACGTCCTAAATTCTGTAATGGCAATAATTAGATTAATTTTATGATTGAATTTAGCATGTTGGGGGTTGTGGGAAGAGAAATATTGTCGAAGTTTAGTTGGTAAAATTTTAACTGAACATAAACATTTTATGAAAGTTTGGTGTCTCCCTCTAATAATTAAACCTATGACCCCAAAACAAAGCAATTACTAAGCAAAGACGCATTTAAATAGCTTACGTTTATAAACTAGTACTCAATGGGTAATAGAGCTTGCATATGTTCAGGATTCTGATTAGAATGTAAAGATTCTATAAAATCCATGTATCACGAGGTTCCTTACCCCACCGAGCACGCTCAAAGAATACGTAACTTTGCTCACATGGGCAGCGGATACACGTTTTGATTTGTATCTAAAAGCCTATTCATACTAATGTTATAAATCTGGAAGCAACTTTGTCAATCTGTTTGTATTTTTTTACGCAAAATTGCTAATCAGATTACGATAAACTTTAGCAGGAAGAAAAAAGGAAACCTGGAGACAGAGCCATGTTACTTTTTACCACGGGAAAATACCCTAATACCCGCGTAGGAAAACAGAGTAAAAATAAGCTACGGATAAAACTGCAGGAAAAAATCTAGTTCCTCATAAAGCGACGCAATAAATTCTCATCGCGAGCTGTGAACACACATAATTTGTATTCGCAATCCGCTCCGCTACAGAATTCAGATGAAACCCAACATTTTTAAATTCTGATAAATGTGTCTCGGCCCGCTACAGTGGACTGGAGATTAATATTTCGTTAAAATCCTGATGAAAGGTCCCATTTTTCAAAAACTCGATTACAATCTCGCAACCGGAATTTGATTCTTAATTCTTTCCATCCGGCATTGTTATGCTTTTAATGGTGGAGTCCTTATAAATTGAGTGGTGAACTAAAATAATGTGCATAAAAATAGTTGTCGATATAAATATAGCCATGCTAATAAATAACTGTTTGAAAAATATATGGATCAACTTCATCAAAATTAAGAGTCATATCTTTGATTGATATGCTCATCTTGATATGCTTCTTCCGACTATGAATTAATAACAAAAAAAATTGGCAAAAGAACTCACCATTGCCCCAAATCCTTGTTCTCTTCAAGTCCCGAGGGTGTAGCTAAAGTGTCAGCATCGCCTTCAGTCCTTCCTCCAGGATGTTCCGGGATCACTCGCTCAATCGTCGTCACCTCTTCTATATCGGAGTCAATTCCTTGGGCGAAGTCCATATAGAAAGACTCCCGCGAGTCACTCGACCCTCGCCGCAGCTTCAGCGACAGGTCTGGCGAACTGTCATCCATCTTCACAACACAAATTCAACTCATCCCACACAAAAGTCAGTCAAAGGCGTTTTAGAATCGCTTTTTCACTTTAGCTGCCATTGTCGAGCCGGTTAACCCATCTTTGTGCTGCACAATAACCAAATTAGTTTTGACTGCTCCTGGCCGTTATTGGTAAATGATGGGACAACATGTGAATGTGAATGAGAATGACTAACGTCCTATCCACGTTCAGTCTATAGCCGGTTTTTTTGTTGAGTTCAAAGCCACGGGAACAGATGTCTCCGGTCACGGTGACGCAACGAAAGGGCGCCTGAGAAACAATAGTAATTTATCTTGTGGCGCTCGAAAAGAGCGTGAAGGCGTAAAAAAGAACAATGACCTGTGAAACGTTTGGAGCGCTATAACCTTCCTCGAAAATCGACACGCATATCCTGCAGGACCAACTGACCGTGTATCACGCACACGAGAAAACGTGGAATCAAAAAAAAAGTGGAAACAGGTAGAGGATAATACACACTAACAAGTGCAACTTCGAACTAAGCACGACTATGTATCTTACAATAACGTACAAAAGTAAAGCTTCAGTGTGGTTTCAGTGCAGACAGATTTAATTTGCGAACTCTACCTTGCAATACCTCCCTTTGGTTTCGCACAGTTCCGCTACACCTTTTACGGATACACGGCATATTCAATTAATCCATCAGCCTACCCGCCAAAACCGACCGCGGCCTTCATAATAATAAATCAAACAAAACCCCGCCGCCGCTATAAAGGCAGAACGTAATGAATATGTATTGACGGCCATCCATCTTAACCCTCGTTTTGGTCAGAACCAACTTCGGTCATCTGTATTGTGTCGGCATGATAGACTAATGGTCCTTCGAGACGGATAATTGTTAGGCACGTTCTAAATCAAAAACCATGAATGAAATTGCTACGGAAACTTTGCGAAATCGCTATTAAAAGACGTAGTAAAACTAACTCCGGTATGTATGTGTCGACATAATGAAAAAACAAATGGCCTATGTTAAGGGTCCTTCGAGCCGGATAATATATGCACGTTAATCAAAAACCATGAATGAAATTGCTACGGAAACTTTGCGAATCCCTATTAAAAGACGTAGTAAAAACCAACTCCGGTCTGTATGTGTCGACATAATGAAAAAACTAAAGGTCTTATGTTAAGGGTCCTTCGAGCCGGATAATTGGTAGGCACGTTCTTAATCAAAAACCATGAATGAAATTGCTACGGAAACTTTGCGAAATCGCTATAAAAAGCTGTAGTAAACATCTCTCGCAGAAATAAGTAAATAAACAGTGCGTTTTATACCAAACACTCGCGATCGCTGATACGCCACGCTTTCCACGTTTACCAACAACATTCACCACATCCTGCGATATTAATCTGCTATCCCCCGGGAAAGGCAATAGCAGCCAGGAGCACCAGGAGCAAACATAATCATTTACACGCGACAGACAATCGGCCGATTCCTATGCTAGGCACGCATGGGTATTGACACGGAAGGGAGTCACACACACTCACACAGTAGTAATAGTAAGCACGTGGTTGTAGCGGGCCGGGCGACGGCAGCGCCCTCTCGCGGCGGAGGTTGGCGCGCGATTGCCGCGCGGCGGGTGTGAGGCGCGCGGGGTAGGTACTAGGTAGGTACTATGTGGCACCCTCCGCGGGATCAATCTGCCGCGCGTCGCACCCACCGCACGGAACACGGAGCGACAGAGCTTCCGATCCCGAAGTTCCGACAGGACCTGTGACATTGTCCGCCCGGATTCCCGGAAGTGGACTAATGCCCAATACACTGGGTGATGACTAATTAATAAGGATGATACATCTGCGTTCAGTAAAAACACTAATGCCCTTAAAAGCGTTGACAAGAGTTGTCTGAAATATCTATGAAAGAGCAATAAGACCGCCTTTATTTCTTTTTTGAAGCATTGGCTCTACCACCGCACGGAACAGTGCTTCCGAACGTTCCGAACCCCAAAATTCCGGCAGGGCCGTTAACATTGTCCGCCCGGAAGTGGACTAATGCATAATGCTGACTGTTGAGTGATTGGTGCAGTGTCACTTTGATCATCTCAGCGCAACAATCAATACTGCACAATTTTATTGCACATCCATCCGAATAACAAATGTGCCCGTAAAATCAGAAACACAGTTGTCAGAAAATGCTAAAAAAAAGAAGATACCTCTACGACCTTATCCCGCCAGCTCTGACATGTAGACGCACCACAGGATACCATCGATACCTGGTTAATACTCCAATACGGACTAAGCACTTCTAAAGCTTATTCATAATGCGCACGGCAAACGATTGGAACTCACTACCTGCGTCTGTGCTTCTGAATGCATTCAACCCCCAACACGTCAAAGTTAGAGTGAACAGCCATCTTCTGGGTGAGCTCGCTCCATCGTCGACTCTGTCTCAGTCGCTCCCGACCCAGAATGGAGTCAAGAGCAAACCCATTTTAAATAAATAAAAAAAAGCGCAAATGGACCACGTTTATTTCCGACCTTGAAGTTCCAATTCTTCCATGCTTGACTGGGAGCGAAAGAAAAACATAGAATGTGCCAGCAGCATTTCCTCCCGGGCATGCTGTAAAAACCAGCTAAGGGATCGGGGGGTATCAGTATATTGCAATTTAAGCGATGGGCTGACAACCTGTCACTACAGCAATATACCTACAAATCTATCCTAAATAACCCTCGAAACTGTGTCAAACGTGGCGGAACGACCTTTGTTTGGGTCGTTTACGCACTGCCTACCCCATTAGGGATAAAGGCGTGACTATATGTATGTATGTATGAAGTTCCAACAGGGCTGATGACATTTTCCGTTCGGAAGTGGCCTAATGCATAATGCCGACTGTTGAGTGATTGGTGATGTGTCACTTAGGTCATCTCATTGTGTCTCAGCTCATCAATCAATACTGGCACATCCGCCCCAATGACAAATGATAAAATGTGCCCGTAAAATCAGAATCGGCTGAAATTTCTAAATATTTTTATATTATAAGACCCTTTTTAGAAACTTTCGGCTCAATTCTAAATGCCACTTGCTAAATTTAAACTCGTATTGACATTTTAAAATTTTATTAATGTTTTATTATTATTTCAAAGAGCATTTTATGACCTCTCTTTGATGTTAATAATATGTATTATATTCATTTTATTTCTATCATAATATGCATGCTTTAAATACCAGCTAAGGGATCGGAGGGTTTCAGTATATTGTAATTTAGGCGATTGGCTGACAACCTGTCACCACAGCAATATACCTACAAATCAATCTCAAATAACCCTCAAAACTTTGTTAGACTTCGCGGAACGACCTTTGTTTAGGTCCTTTACGCTTTGCATATCCCATTAGGGAAAAAGGCGTGATTATATGTACGTATGTATGTAAAAATCATGTAGGTATTCTAGTGATTAACTTTTACCCGTTTACAGAACAATTCTCGAATTTAAGGCGACGAGACGACATCACGGTTATCCCTTTCCAACCAATGCCAGAATACGCACTCTGTCCTTTTCTTGCGTTTCAAGAATTGTTAGGCGCTAAGTTGAAATTTGGTAATAAATCATGTTATACGCAAACTGTCAAAAACCTTCTCCAAGACAGGTACTTTATTACGTCTATTTAGATATGTTTGCATTAATAATCTTAATTTAGCCATGATATTTACGTAGTAATATTAAAGCATTTGCCACTCTCTCGGTCTAATGCCAGTGCTTTGGTTCTAGTGCGTTCTGACATTTATCTTCTCCTTTACTTGGTCTAGGAGTCTAGAAAGCTTCGTCTGGGCTTCCTCTCCCTCTTGCCTTCCACTTTCAAATTAGTAATTATCCTTCCTCTGAGAACATTATTCCTTTCTTTACATAAATTTTCCTAATCTTCACTATCTTCCTCCAACATCATTCGAAAGTCGCTATGCTGGCTCTGTCTTTCTGATTTCATGCTCGTGTCTTACTTCACTACCCTATAACGCAATGCTCGATAGACAATGTAAACCGTAATAAAATTGATCCCCCGCATTTTTTAGAATAATCATCGAAATTGGGGAATTTTACACTTGAAATTTTGGAATATCACTACAGCAATATACCTACAAATATATCTTAAATAACCGTCAAAACTTTGTCAGACGTGGCGGAACGAGCATTTGTTTAGTCGTTTATGCTCTGCCTACCCCATTAGGGATAAAGGCGTGATTCTATTTATGTACATTTTGGAGAGTTAATTAAATGAAACAATGTAGTTAATTAATAACCTATACAATTTATAACATAATATTCCTATACATAGCGAGCAATATACATTATTCTTATTTTACTTACATCCACTCAATATCACAATACTTTTTTTATAGTCTTAATATTTTAATAAAACTCAATCTTTGCAATTTTGGAATATAATAAACTTGAATTAGAAACAATGTAAATAAGCTAATAAAATACTATAAAAGGCGTTTATATAATTATTTTAATTTCAATAATTGTTAAAACGCCAAAAACATAAAGTGCATAACTACAAAATACCTTTCAAGATGTGTCTTGACAATTTAATTTACATAACTTCCATAACTTTTCTCGTGGATTAGATATTATTTCTTTATTGGGTTTGAATAAGGGGCCAGTGTTTTATATTCCTGGGCTCTCCCCATTACAAAAATGTTTACAAGTGTTACATTTGATAGTACGAATATTAAGATTTAGTTTTAGCATGTTTTAGTAAGTGGAATCAAGAATTGAGCCTAGACTTTATTTCATAACAATCCAATCCAATAGAAAAGCAGGTCTATCTATCTACCGGGTGTAACGGTCAGCGTCCCACAAACTGAAAGGGGTTGCTCAGTCAATGACACTGAACAACTTCTACCAGGAAATTCTTTCAGGAAGTGAAAAAAAAAGGATTTTCCATACAAAATATCCACCACGATCAGTCAATTTGTATGGAAAAGTTATATTTTTGTTTCTCTTCCTGAAAGAATTTCCTGGTGGAAGTTGTTCAGTGTCGTTAACTGTGCAACCCCTTTAAGTTGGCGGGACGCTGTCCCTTACACCCCGTATGTGAATAACATAAATTGAGAACGTATTTCACGATCAAACTACCTACACTACACTAGATAATATTTCTGTTTTTTTATTTAATAAGTGCATTTTAAGCTGATTTAATAATTATTCATAAATATTTCAACATTAACGCGATATGAAAAACATTTCTGTACAAATACCTATTTATTTGGCTTTAATTTTGGGTTATATTGAATATTTTTGATTTTAATATTTGAAGATTTATAAAGAAAGTATTTTATAATGTAACAGTTTTGAAAATTATTCACACTAAATAATTTCTAATAATATCTAAATATGCCAGTTAGAAGGTAATAATCAGAACAGACTATTACGACAGACTATAGACAAGACAATATAATGAACTGATTCTGAAAACTGACTATTTTAGGGTTCCTTTGTCGACTAGAAACCCCTATAAATTTGTAATTTTAAACCACATACTCCTAAATTCGAATTCAGATTTTTTTAAATAACTGAAAACACTTAGCTCATGTTTATTTTCATTAGATAATTAATTAATTACCATGCTTCCGAATTTGCAAAATGATTTGAAGTAATTTAATTACAAAAATAGGCATACCTGTATATTTACTGAGTCAGAATTTTGGAACTCCTGAAGTAGGTAGTCAAGAATTACCGCATGGGTCAAGGTACTATTTACTATTCTGTGCCTGGGTGGTTTCTTTAATACATTGCAAGGTCAAATAAATACCAGAATAATAATACCAATATTTACCTTAATGGCCATGTCTTCTGAATTTGTTTCGTTATTGTAATTAAGAATTTCGGACTATTTCGGAATATAAAAATCCTTCCTACATAACCGAATCATGCAAAGGATTTGTTGATAAATGTCGGAATACAAAGATAATAAAATACCTGCTTCTTTGACATGTTTTAGAATTCGAAATAACGCCAAAGAAATCTAGCTGGGTACCAAGTCAACATGTTAGGCGAAGAAGGCTTTGCGGGTCAGCTTACTTTATCAAATTTCTTCATCACTACATAGTATAAAACAAAGTCGCTTTCTCTGTCCCTATATCCCTATGTATGCATAAATCTTTAAAACTACGCAACGGATTTTGATGCGGTTTCTTTTAATGGATAGAGTGATTCAAGAGGAAGGTTTATATGTATAATACATGCATAATATGGTAGAGAAATACTGATAATTTCCGTGCGAAGCCGGGCGGGTCGCTAGTTAGTTTAATAAGGTAAGGTGTGGTGTACTCGAAAGACTAGTTAGTTAGGGCGTTTTTGCACTGCTCTATATTCGGTTCGTGTCCGAATCGTATCCATATAAAACAGATATGGATGGGTGCGCAAGCTGTCATGCATTTACTAGGAAGGCCAATTCAGATCAGAAAATATTCTGATACCGATTCGGATAGTGCAAAAGCGTCCTTAGAGGAGCTGAAAACTATACGCCCTTGCGTTAAAAATAGCGTATTGTGAGTTCCGTTAATGGCAAGTAGAAACTTTATTTACCAGACAATAGAGATTAAATTCCTCGCGGACACCTGATGTTGTCGCTTTCTGAAATATCTTTAAAATCTTTGCTCTTAATTAACGTAAACGCGTAGCGAATACGCATTTACCGTGTGACAGCAAGAATGTTTTCAACCCAAATAATAGTAGATTTTACGACAAGTGCACAAAACAAGTTATTTACGTCCGTGATCTTTAGCTGCCCAAGCCCGCAGGGCGAGGGCTGATATTAAGTCGAAGACAAAACTGGTTTTGTGCACGAGTTATAAAATCTACTTTTCACTTCGATTGCGATGACAATTGAAGAAAATCTACAAAAATATTGTAAAGTAAACAATATTCATTCCCGCCCTTTAACTTTTTAAATCTTTCGACATGAAATATTAGGCTTGGGCTGGAGACTACAGCCTACTAAAATAAAAAATATAAAAATCAAATAAACTATCGTACTTAAATTTAAATTTTAATATCGTTTTATGTCTTAAAAACACAAAAGCAAATAATTTGGAGTAAATATTTTTAAATAAAAAGTTCTATCTATAAACTTATTATTGTGTTTGGCTGTATGGCCTTATTTTCTTTGCCTTAGAATCGATGCATTTATGATTAGATACGATTATAACATTGTGCACAAAATTAAATTTTGTGCAGCCTACAACATGCACAAAATAGCACTTTCCGAGCATGAGAAGTGAAAAATATGTTTCTTTGTTTATGTATAACCCACAGAGCCTTCTTAGCCTAAGTCTACGTTTACATAACAATAAAAGTAAGATGTTACGTTTAACCGACGCAGTTCTTCCAAGCAAGACCTCCACAGGCCATCGCGCCGATGAGGTAGACTGCGATCGCGGCGATGAGGATCAGAATCGCGTACATTTTGATGTTCTTCCAAAACAGAGTGCGCTGCAGAGTTCGCGCTGAGCTGTGGTAGGTTACGGACTGGAATAGATGGGGAAACAAAATTAAAGACATGAACATAAGAACCAAATATTTCGCACAGGAGGGATTTGAACCCTTGACCTTCTGCGAACCGTGCCGGTGCTCTAACCAACTGAGCTACAGTGCCTTCAAATACTTCAGCCAACTTGTGGTGCCGTTCCGTTCAAACATCTAAATGAGACATAATATAAATCTTCCATGCTGGACTGGGAGTGAGAGAAAAACATAGAATATGCCAGCTGCATTTCCTCCCGAGCATGCTGTAAAAACTAGCCAGATCCCTATCTGAGGGTTTCAGTATATTGTAATTTAGGCGATGGGCTGACAACCTGTAACTACAGCAATATACATACAAATCTTTCTTGGATGGCCCTCAAGAGTTTGTCAGACGTGGCAGAACGGCCTTTGTTTAGGTCGTTTACGCTCTGGCTACCCCTTTAGGGATAAAGGCGTGATTATGTATGTATGTATATAAATAAGGTTAAATGGATATCTTTGTGTATGTCCTATGTAACAAAACCTAACTGATATTATATATTTTTGTAAAATTGAATTTTAAAAACCTATACAGTTTTATCGATATTTAACAATCAGCTCTTATCAGTCAGTAGCCAAACCATTATCAATAAACTTTATACCAGTTAAGCTTTCATATCAAAAACAATGTATAATTTAATACATTAATTTTCAAACTTCACTTCCATGCTGGACTGGGAGTAATAGAAAAACATAGAATGTTCTAGCTGCATTTCCTCCCGGGCATGCTGTAAAAACCAGCTAAGGGCTCCGAGGGTTTCTGTATATTGCAATTTAGGCGATGGGCTTACAACCCGTCACTAAGCAATATGCATAATTATTTGTATTAACCCTCAAAACTTGTCAGACGTGGCGGAATGACGTTTGTTCTTTTGTTTCTTAGCGGTCATTTATGCTCTGCCTACCACATTAGGCATACAGGCGTGATCGTACGTATGTATTTTGAAATGTTATACTTACAGTGGATGCCAGCACGTCAGCCTTGTCAACAAGCAAGTCTAATTTTTCGCCTCTCACAGTCATTGTTTCTGGAATAATAAAAAAATAATAGTCAATGTTTTTTTATTATCAAATGTTTGGGTATCAAAAGTTCAACAGTATCAAGAAGTTTTACAGGCTATCTCTTACAGAAGGAAAATATTTTGTTCCCATTGGTTCATTTTCTTTTGTTATACGCTAGTTTCCTATTAGTCAAATCAGAAACTTTTTATGAAATGTCAAAAAAGCTTTTTTGAATTGAACATAGTGAGTTATGACGTCACTCCTTGGTAAATATTGTACTAGTCAAAAAATCAATCATTTTAACTTGATTATTAAATCAAAATGAGCATTTTTTTTTTATTATGAGATCCTCAATATTTTAGCCATCAGTTTTGACTATAAATATTATGAATATTTTATAATAATATGAAAGAAAGAAAATTATAAATTCGTTTCTGGTAGGACTCGAACCTGCCTCTCTGGAATACCTGTCCATTACTCGATCAACTGAGATAGATAAACAGTAAACGGAGTGTCGATTTTATCATAGTCTTTCTTTATATATACGTCATAGCGACGTTAGCGACATCCAGCCATGTAGTTTAAGAACTACGAATTTATTTATATTAATTTAAAATTTTCTTTGTTTTACATTATATGAAAAAAATATAGCATTGTGAGTGCTAAAACCCTTAAAAATATATTATTGTTTCTATTTTGGAAATGGAGAATAGATATTTTAAGTAGGTAACAAAAGAAGATCATTTAAAGAGAAAAAAATCTATTTGTATTGAATTTCGTACTCAAATAATCTATGCTGTTGCATGCTAACATCATTTTATTCAGTTACTTCAAGGACTTATGCTATGTAGTTTCTAGTTAGGTTACTAAAGATTACATAACATTATGAATGCTCAGATCTTGTTAGACTAGATCTTAGAAGACTTGATGAAAGAATGTGGAATGGATGATGTCATAAATTTTAAATCCAATTTGCATACATAAAGTTGTAAACCATTAAAACCTAAATAAATAGAACTGGTTTTTTAAACTAAATGTTCAATCAAGATTGAGAAGGCAAAATGGTCTCCAAAATAAGAAAAACCCAGATGTTAGACTAAATAGATTTGAAAACAATTAATTATAAATTCAAGAAATTGAAAACCAATAAACTTGTTTTCTTTTTAACAGTTTACACTTAAACACAAAAAAAAAATCTTTATTTACACAAACAAAACAAAATATTTCCACTGAGAATAAAAACCTAAAAACTAAAGAGTACACCTCTAGTGCGTCTCCACCAGACATGGTTCCCAACATGCGGGCAGCATTCCCCCGTTGTATAGCTAGACTAATATGCTGGGCGAGCAAGCTGCCAGCTCTGCGGTCACCAGATGTCTTGTGGAGGCGCAGGGCCCCAGGGGCCTAAGGTTTCGAACAATTTTGGTGTAAATAGTTATGACTCTGAAATTTGTAATCAAAATTGTAGGTAGGTACCTATATATTTATTTTTTAATGCATTCATATTCAAAACCTGTGTTAAAATGCAACATCCAAATCAAAACCAGTCAAACAAATCTCTATTCTTACAATGCATATTAAAAGCCACTTTCCAGTTATTTTTGAACCTATTTTGTTGCATGAAAGATAGAAAGTAGGTAAAAACGTCAAAAACCTATTGTTTAGTAATTGAATAAACAGCAACAAACAATGTTTGCACCATATCTTTTGTAAACAATATTACTGGTTAATGACTCATTTAAAGGTAGTTTCCCATTTCAATGCAGCAAGCACTGATAAGAACTATATACACATTTAGTGAAGAGAAGTATATACAGCTATCTGGACCAGAAAAACAATATTTCCACACAGATTAGGAGTTATTTACATGTATTGATAAAGTTCATTATATTGACATCATTATGAACTTTCTCCTATAGCTAATTAATAATACTTGTACACAGTATTGTACCTAAATGTGATTATTATAGCATGAGGAAATCAGATAGCAGTGATATACTTTGAAAAAATTAAAAAGAACTTTCTAATATTTATATCATAAAACCAAAGGGACAAAGGCATGATTATAATTATGTAAGTATGCAGAAATGTTAATATTTTTATCAAACTGAATAAAAATTAAAAGAACTTACCAATATTCTTAACCATGATATTTTTCAATTCATCTAGCTCTCCGTGCACCCTGGAGATGGTGTCAAGATCCCGTGACTCCGTATAATGCTTCATCTCCGTGGCCAACACTCGGGCAAACTCACTATTCATAGCATAAGGAATTGCGGTCTGTGCTGTATCCCCGAATGATGTCGTGAACCTCCTCTTGATCTCATTGAGGAAGAGGAATGCTCTTGAACGTTGGAATTTCTGGAATATTCACCAATAACATAAGAACACATTTGGAAGCAGGTATGATGACGATTCATTAAGATAGAAGATAGACAGTACTTACATCATCAGTGATACAGAAGTAAACTAATTTATTTTCAGCGATGTAATGAAATAAATAGTTTCCATGCGAGTAGGTCAGCCTGTCGTCATGGGGCGGAATCTTCGAAAGTATCTGTTCAGTAACTTCTGTGAAATTACCCGCACACGAAGCGTACTTAGCTAAAACTACCGTGCCACGGGCCACAACACTGAACAAAATCGGCATTTTGACCAATTACTGATGAATCAGGTGCAAAACAAAGAAAAACAATGGAATTTTCTAATAACAATTCGATACTTGCGAAATGTTGAGATGGCCAAAAATTTCGGGATGTATAATTTTTGTAATATTAAAACATTAAGTATTATTCGTTTTCACTATTTAGATCAGGGAATAAAGGGAAAATCACAAAATAATAATCCAAAAATGCGTCAACTTCCAGCAACCTTCGCTTAATTGTCAATGATTGTCAATCAAATAGTGTTGTCCTCATATCATTCACATGTTCTTGTTAATATCGATAAAAATACAAAACAAATCGATCTTTTATAAACATTAATCGATCAATTTTTTTTCACGTTGGACTGGGGGTGAAAGACAAACATAGAATGTACCAGCTGCATTTCCTCCCGCGCATGCTATAAGAACCAGCTAAGGGATTCGAGGGTTTCTGTATATTGCAAATTAGGTGATGGGCTACCTGTCACTACAGCAATATACCTACAAATCTATCTTAAATAACCCTCATAACTTTGTCAGACGTGGCAGAACGACCTAAACAAAACGACGATTAAACAAAAACAAAGGCGTGAATATATGTATGTATGTATGATAATCGATCAATTAAAAATGACTAACCGAGAGAACAGCTGATCAAAATTGTTATTGACAAGAAAATAAATAAAACTGCAATAAAACTTTTATGGATAATAATAAATATTTAATTTAAGAACAAACAATGCAGTAACGTGCCCTCGTAGAAATAAAAAACACACAGCGGATTTATTGTGGTGTGACGTCAGATGTCTCGCAGGGACGCGATCATAGAGCTTGAATAAACAAGAATATCGATAGCGACAATTATAGAATACTCTTTTAGGTACTTATCTTATACAACTTTTTATTTGCTTAGGACAGTGCAGGCATGAGATGATGAGAGGCCAATAAAAAATATAAATCAAACTTCAAATTTATTTGCAGAACATAAAAAGGGGTTGTTCTGCATTGTTCATGATCCTCAGTCTGGAGCCACTAGTATCTTAACCTAACTAATATCGTCAAATTGGTCGGAGATTGTTTTTTCTGAAATTGGTTTGACAACTTTTATCTGTTTTTTTGGCTTTTATATTTACTTGAATTCCCTTGTTTATTGTTTTTACTTTGACACTGGTTTTCTTATCTTCATCTAAACAGTCCATTGCTATAGATATAGGATTTTCAGGATCTTTTTTTACTTCATCACTAGGTACGCATTCAATGAACTCAATAGGTTGTTGAGCGACAGATATTGGGATATCCATTGAAAGGACTCTTTCATAAAACTCTACTAGGCGACGTTTTACTACAACAGACCGTTCTTTTGGTTTTTCTTTGGTACTTTGGCAATCAAACTTATGTGGTAAAACGTGTTTTTTCAGAAACAGTGTTCCACCCATTAATCGAAACCTCATGTAATTTTCAGTATCCGTCTCAACCTATAAAAAAAAATAAACATATGTTATTTAAGCTCCTGCGTGCGAACGGATAATCATTTAACCAGTAACCTCTTAATAAACAATTAATTAAAAACAAAATTTAGTCTGCGAAATATTTGTTTTTGTTTTACAGGGCATATAAAACGTACTGCGTTCCTTTAAACTACGTAATGTAAGTGATTCTTACATGCTGAACTGGGAGTCACGCCTATATCCCTAATGGGGTAGGCCGAGCGTTAACGACCTAAGCAAAAGTCGTTCCGCCACGTCTAACAAAGTTTTGAAGGTTATTTAAGATAGATCTGTAGGTATATCTATAATAACTGGTTATCAGCCCATTACCTAAATTGCAATATACTGAAATCCTCAGATCACTGAGCTGTTTTTTACAGCATGCCCGGGAGGAAATGCAGCTGGCATATTCTATGTTTTCTTTCGCTCCCAGTCCAGCATGGAAGTACTTTTAATTACACCTTATAATTAAAAGTAGAAAATACAATTCAATTTGTAAGCAGGTATGTTTACTAATGTTACAGCTTAGAAATGAAAATTGAAAGCGCCACTTTCTTTACCACCTTTCACATAACAACACAAACTCTTTTGACCAAGCTCTCTCATACAACCAAACCAAATTATCGATATTTTTTCCCAACTCTAAAGTTAGTTAGGTTCGGTTAGTACTTGATTATTTCCTAGTTATCTACCTAACATATCAATTTATAAAATATTTTAAAATACTTACATCGAAATGATCTTCGCAACAATATCGTACTGATTTATCAGACAAAGATTTAATTCTTTTCATAATTCTGCACCACTTAGCTCTTAAATTTTTTTTCTTTGGTACATTAAAAAAATATTTATCGGGCGTTGTTACGGTTGTGTTTCCACACATAGGAACGATGCAGTATTTATAATGTACTTTTTTTGTTTGTATCTGTGAGGTTTCCATATTGATAGACACTTGCCGTCTGACTGACTGGCAGCGAACGAAACGAACGAATACCGGCAGTGTTGCCAAGTCTTTTTAGTATGAAATCGCCGAAAAGTCAATTTCAAGTCGCCTGAAAGTCGCCCAAGGTTTCACTCGCCTAAATAATTTACGAATAGTCCAAATAGCTACTATTTTAAATGCTTGACATCCTATCTATTTCAGACTCCATTTAGTAGGGATGTTATTTAAATAATTTGGTTCAATCTCAAAATCTTGAGTCAAAGAGGGTGGATCATGGGTGGATGGTAGGAATTTCCAAAGATTATTCAGAAACCCCTTGTGTTTGGGCCCATTTTATTCGTACTCTTACCCTATATGATGAAAATAGCCTGTTTCGCCTAATTATTTTTGAAGTAACCTAATATCGCTTAATATTTTTTTCGAGGTAGCCTAAATTGCGACCAGTCGCAAATCGTGATAATAATCGAGATAACCTAAATGTCGATAAATCACCGCACTTTGGCAGCACTGAATACCGGTTATACCGGCCGAGCCGAGTCGGGCGGGAGAGGGGACAAGGCAAGACTTGTGACGTCACAGCGTGTCTTCGTAGGTTGGCCGAATAGAAACCTTGCATGACTTTATTTTATGAATGCAGTTTTATAGATCTTGAGAAACTAGAACATAAAGAAAACATTTTTGTTCTACGACCAAAACTGACAAAGCTTGGCAGCAAGCGTTAGGTCTAGTTGACGTCATCGTAAGCGTTAGAGCGGTCAGTGAACCTAGTTCAGTATTTTGCTCATAGCGTTGTTAGTTTTGGTCGTAGAACAAACATTTTTGCGCTTTATGTTCTAGTTTCTCAAGATCTATAAAACTGCATTCATAAAATAAAGTCATGCAAGGTTTCTATTTGGCCAACCGACGACGACACGCTGTGATGTCACATGTCTTGCCTTGTCCTTGTCTCCCGCCCGACTCGGCTCGGCCGGTATAACTGGCATTCGTTCATTCTTTCGCCCACCGCCATTCAGCAGTGCTGCCAAGTGCGGCGATTTATCGCCATTTATGCTATCTCGGAGGGTGCCTTGCCGACCGAAATTTGCGATTGGCGACTGGTCGCCATTTAGGCTATCTCGAAAAAAAATATTAGGCGATATTAGGCTACTTCAAAAATAATTAGACAAGGTAAGCTATTTTTATCATATAGGAACAAAATGGGCCCAAACACAAGCGGTTTCTTAATAACCATTGGAAATTTCTACCATCCACCCATGATCCACCCTCTTTGACTCAAGATTTTGAGATCGAACCATATTATTAAATAACATCCCTACTAAATAGAGCCCCACGGGATACGTCTCGAGCATGTAAAATAATAGCTATTTAGACTATTCGTAAATGATTTTGGCGTTTTAGGCTACTTCACTTTGGGCGACTTGAAATTGACTTTTCGGCGATTTCATACTAAAAAGACTTGGTTGGCAACACTGCCATTCAGTCAGACGGCAAGTGCCTACCAATATGGAAACCTAACAGATAGAAACGAAAAAAATAATACATTTAGTCTTATAATATATAACGTCGTCATTTAATGAGATTTGAAAAATAATAATCGGTATTTAATTTTATTGATACAAATTGTTTCAACTTTTATAACTAAACCTATTTCCTTATAAATAATATTAAAAAATACATTTAAGTAGTACTAAGTTTGTACATAATTTAAATTCCCAACTTAAATCTTTAAAACTTCAATCAAAATAATCGTCAATATCAATATCAGGATTTAAAATATCATCTCCAAACGGTGTCAAATCAATCTGATCTAAAATTAAATTTTCGCACATTTCCTCCAAATCTGTTTCACCTATTAGAATTGCACCTTGCAGTCGTCCATTATGAAGCACAAACTTAATGTACTCATGATTTGGTGTAGTTCTTAAAAGTATTTCATAGTCATTTCCTAATCCCTGTCCATTATATTTTCCCAATAAAATTACTCTGTATCCAAACAAGGTAGTACAATGTGTGAATAGTTCAAAGCAGAAGTCTTGCAGGATTTGCTGGTTGGTCACTCTGGCATGCATGGCTTTAACTGCCATTCCTGCCATCTGCCGAGCTTGGGTCCACAGTCTTAACTGAAACCAATGTGGAGCGTGTTGCCAGGCGGCATGAGCTACATCACCGGCAGCAAAAACATCTTTGATTGATGTTTCTTGATACTCATTCACTGCCAAACCTCCATCTGGACCTATCTTTGGTTTTCTATCCCATTGAAAGTTAACAGCAGGTTCCACTCCAGTAGCAGACACAACAAAATCACACTGTATTACTCTACCGTTTGTGAGTTCAACTTCTAAAGGATATTCTTCATTTTGTACTTCTGTAACTGATTTTATTTCAACTTTGTACACAATTTCTAATTCTTGTTCTCCCGTTTCACTTTTTACACCTTCTAGTTTTCTATACCAGTCAGGACCTAGAGCTGCAGATTTTAGATTTTTATTCAATGACACTAATGTATCTTCTTCGGAGAAAACATGCCTTCTGAGAAGAGTGTGTTTGGGTTTTTCTTCTTCTGTTGGTTTGTTTTTAAAAGTGTTTTGGAAAAATTCTGCTGCACCCGGGTCAATGAAAGTAGCAGATATATAATCATCTCTAATAACCCAAACCTTTTGTATACTTCTAGTTGCATGCACAATTTCTGATGCAATACCTCCATTTCCAACTACAACCATCTTGTGACCATCTTTAAGTCTTTTCTGAAATTCTTGAACGGACTCTGTATCTCTTATGCCTAATATTCTTTTCGATTTTTTGGAATCGGAAATCAGTCTTGGTATTCCACCAGTGCAAATGCACATTACTTCATACTGTATGGTTGTCCCATCATGAGTGGTAGCCAACTTAATCTTTGTGTCAACATGTTTTAGCGAATCATACACTATTTGTAGATTTGGATGTATCTTCTGCAAGGAACTGGCCTCGGTTTCATTTACATCGAACTTGACTATTGTTTTTGCAAAGAAACTCACGTTGCTAACATTTTTCACAAGTGATGAAGCAGTAACAATAATCAGCGGTTCTTCTGGGTGAAGTATTGCAAGCGTTTCAACACAGGTTACTCCGGCGATGCCACCACCAACAACTAAATATGTTGCTTGCAAATTATCCATGTTTTATTGAGAAAATAAATAAATTTTCAGCCTAACTCGCTGAAGAAAACATGGAATGGAAAACATATGATTTTGACATTAGCTTTCTAGGGATTCCAATGTATTAATTTTAATTGAATATATCGGTAAACCAAAAAAGATCGAAAAGTACCTCACTATTTACGTCAACTCAAACGCGTTCGAAAACTCTTGCCAACATCAAAAATCGCAGCAAGATTATATGAAATTTATTTTCTCTTTCTTGGATACTAGCTTCCATATTATGATATCTCACTCTAACATCAAATAACCATTAATTATGCATTCTAATTGCAATTTTTGAACGGTTCTTCATTGAGCAATCAATCGAAGAAGGAAAAACTTGTAAATATTTCTGTTTATATCGCAAATAAAAGCGATAAACTAGTTAAAATTTATGTAGCTTTGTAACAATTTTGTTTACACAGCATAGCCAAGCCTATCTCGTATCATGTAAAACAAGTGTCGGAAATGTGAATAGTCAAATATTAATAAATCATGGATAGCATGATCAAGTGGACATTATTAGGCCTAGGGCCGGTTATAATAGCTTTAGCGCTATATTTCCCTTTAATATGGAGTGTATTTTATGTATTAATATTCAGTATTTTGGTGACAGTATCTATTGTTGTGCTTACTTTCTGGGGGCATGTTTCTCTATCATCTCCACACCAGACCGCGCTATTCTTGCTGGACAGAGCAGATAAAGAAATGCGACAACTTGAAGAAACTTTAAAGGTACAATAAATCACGGTTATTTTGGATTTTGGATATTTTTTTATCCATACCATATCAATGTTATGATATGAATATTTCAACTAATATTTCACTATCAATAGTTCAATTACATTTTTTTTTATACCCCATTTATTAATGTAACATATATTTTAGGAGGACCAAACCAACTGGCCACATTCCTCTAAGAAGTCACACCCCCCTGTTATATTTGGGCGCACAGTGGACGGCCAACTACAACTCCTTATAGACTATGTTCTAAGAGATTTTGTCTTAAAATGGTTGAAAGAACTGTCTCATAGACCTGAGCCAGTGGTTGACAAGTTCAAGGAACACCTTTGGGGAGCCATTCAGAATCTGTATGAGAGAATGCAAAGAATTGATTCGGAGAAACTGATAGCTGGTGATATGACCACTAAGATCACTCAGCATTTTGAGAGGATTAGGATATCTCAGAGTTGTGCGTAAGTAATAATTTCTTTGTATTTTTCTTCTTAATTGTGATATTCATTCAAAAACTATTTTTTACAATTTTATTTTTAATTTTTAAAAACTAGTAAGAAAGAGAGAAGAACAAGAAACAAACTAAAGCAAGCTCTAATACCTGTTTTTTCTTCTGATATTTGCAATCAGTATAATAACCGATAACTATGAGCAAATGTGTTGAGCTTGAGAGGTTCTCAAAGGTGAACAAACTCTTGATACCCACAGAAATTATTTATACTGGGTGTAAGGGACAGCGTCCCGCAAACTGATAGGGGTTGCTCGGTCAACGATACTGATCAGCAGGATTTCTTTCCGAGAAATGAAAAAGAAATTGGCTTTTTTTGACATATGATCAAGGTGAACATTTTGTATGGAAAAGCCTACTTCTTCTTTTTCTTCCTGAAAAAAAATCCTGCTGAAGTTGTTCAGTTCCATTCACTGAGCTACCGCTATCAGTTTGCGAGATGCTGTCCATTACACCCTGTATATCTACGTTGATACCTAAAACATATTTCATACAGTAAAATTTTAATAGCTGACGAATGGGACCTACATTTCTGACATCACAATTTAATTTTAGATTGGAACTGGACCAGCCCCCAGTATTTGCTCTAGCCCCCCACTTAATGTCTTGTGAGACGGAGCTACATTACTTGCGTCAGATAAGCGAGCTGATCATTATGTTCCTGCTGCCGAGGTGCTACTCCTTGACACCCTCTTCTCATCTCATGAGGGAGATCTTAGCTTGTAAAGGTAATTGGTTGAAACTTTAGTTATTTTATTAGTATTACATGGTGTTACAGAACTAAGTAATTAGCATACTAGTAAAATTCTCTACAGAACCAGATTAACCTTGTCGCACTGGCCTTGGTTAACCTTGGGCCCTTAGCCACTGCAATTTTTTGGCCCCCATCATTTTCAGTCATCTAAATGTCATCAACTTATGAAGAATCAATATGTTATGCAAATAAATTAATACGTAGGACATCGCATGAAATACATGTGCATCAATGTGAAACAAGCATCAACACGGGACCCTTAGGCATTTACGTAAAGTAGGCAATCTGACCCTGGTTATCTAGCTTGAACTTAGAGTATTTTGGTTGGTTATAAAAGTCTGTTAATTTCATCTCATGATCTGATCACCATAGATGATCACAATTCAATTAAAAAGAAGAAAGAAGGCAGTTACTTGGTATTATGGTAGGTATGTTATCCCTCACACTGCACAAAATTTTAATTTATTTTAAGCTTAAATGCTAAATAAAACTTTTTATTTCTATCTGTATGATTTACCTACTTCCCTACTCTACTGAATTTTTAGTTTCTATTTTACACATCTAATAGAAAAACTAACTGGTCTAACTGGTTTAGCTATACTCGCCGACCTCTACCTACTAAACTAGACTAGACTCCTCCATTCCAGTGCTTCAACCAGCGATCGACCTTGTAACAGAGCCGGACTACATAAACCAGAAGATCATCCAATATCTCGAAGCCCAGAAGGAAGTGGACGCAATGCATGTACGGACCCACGAATATGCGAAAACCTTTGAGGATTATATTAGACTTATCAACAGCTGCAATAACGTCGACACGCTCAAACGGCTACGGTCAGTAGAATGCAATGTTTTGCTTTCACATATTTGGTGGATTACCTCACTGATTTATATGCCAGTGTTTTTTTAAAGATCAGACGTCCGTCTATTTATTCAGCTAAGTCTTTTCTCTGCATAGTTGATTGAATTATCTCTTTTCCCATGATCATCTTATCTAGCCATTATATGTCCCATGACATAAAATATTTCTAGAAGTGTAATAATCGAAATTATAGCACGACGACATGGATAAATCATACTATTTATTTATTACCCTTTGAGTCGTGTTCTTTCCAATAATAAGTATTGATTTCCAAGTACGACTTATAGTTTATTTCCTCACGAATGCGCATCACGCGACAAGTTTACGATCGCATGGAAAATGGCATTCAACCAATGACCTTACTCACAGAGCCCTTTGGAAATCTTTTCTCTACTGGGGATGCTAAGTATGAAGCTTTTTGTAGTAAAAATCCGTGACTCCAGCGCACCAAAACATACCCGCGCGGGACAGAGAGGGGAAGGGTTTCCCAAACATTTCCCTTCCCCTCTGCCCCGCAGGGATATGTGTCGTGTAATCTTTCAGAGCAGGAGTCACTGCTTAACAGTTTCATCTCCACTTTCAGTTACGACATAGTTACCCAGATCATGCAAGCAACAACCCTACAAAACATGAAGCGAGCTAAAGGCATTGACGTAGACGCAGTGGAAAAGACCACGCCCCAACACAACGTCAGCCGGCAACAGATATCTGACGCTAAGAAACTAAAGAGATATATCGGTCAGCTGACCATAGCTAAGTCTGAGTGTGAGAACGCTCTAAGGAAATTAGGATGGGACGGCGCGTTCCCTACTATCGAATCTGATAGCAAGGTAATTAACTATTTAGTCATACATATTCGTTGCGAGCTAAAAGGGTCAACGTCATCCGGCAACAGATAGCTGATGCTAAGGAGCTGAAGCGGTTCATTGGTCACGTGACAGGTGTAAGGGACAGTTACCCACAAACCCTATCGGTTTGCTCAGTCAACGAATCTAAACAACATTCACTAGGAAAACTTTTAGGAAATTAAAAGAATTTTTAGCCAAAGCAGGGGTTGAGGAAAGCCATATTTGAATTCCCTGAATGAAATTCTTAATGAAAGTTTTGCAGTCCATTTTTGTTGACAAACTATCAAAAGACTCTGTCCCTTACACCCCGTATAAACAATGACTTTACCCTACCTTCTAGCTACCAATTTTCTAGTATTTTTCGTTTTATTTACTTATTATCTCTCCACAGACTCTACCACTACACAAAGTGATGGAAAGCGTAACTGGACGAAGATACTTATCCATGTTCCTGGAGAACCTCCATTCCCAGGGTCTGGTGGGATTCTGGACGGCTGTGGAGGAGCTCAGACATAGTCCTAGGAGCAGCTGGCACCAGCTAGGGGCTGAGATATTCTATACTTACATCAGGTCGCCCAGTGCTGAGATAAAGGTGGACAAGGTGAGATCTTGGAGGCTGCATAGTAATGATCCTGGAGGACTTACATTCCTAGGATCTGGTGGGATTCTGGACGGCTGTGGAGGAGCTCAGACATAGTCCTAGGAGCAGCTGGAACCAGCTAGGGGCTGAGATATTCTATACTTACATCAGGTCGCCCAGTGCTGAGATAAAGGTGGACAAGGTGAGATCTTGGAGGCTGCATAGTAATGATCCTGGAGGACTTACATTCCTAGGATCTGGTGGGATTCTGGACGGCTGTGGAGGAGCTCAGACATAGTCCTAGGAGCAGCTGGAACCAGCTAGGGGCTGAGATATTCTATACTTACATCAGGTCGCCCAGTGCTGAGATAAAGGTGGACAAGGTGAGATCTTGGAGGCTGCATAGTAATGATCCTGGAGGACTTACATTCCTAGGATCTGGTGGGATTCTGGACGGTTGTGGAGGAGCTCAGACATAGTCTTTGTCGCAGCTGGAACCAGCTAGGGGCTGAGATATTCTATACTTACATCAGGTCGCCCAGTGCTGAGATAAAGGTGGACAAGGTGAGATCTTGGAGGCTGCATAGTAATGATCCTGGAGGACTTACATTCCTAGGATCTGGTGGGATTCTGGACGGTTGTGGAGGAGCTCAGACATAGTCTTTGTCGCAGCTGGAACCAGCTAGGGGCTGAGATATTCTATACTTACATCAGGTCGCCTAATGTAAGATCATAGAGACAGTTTCTTAAAGCTTTATTAAAGGAAAGATGGAAGGCTGAACGAGAAAATCAACCGTAATCTTGAGTTATTTTATTTTGTTGTAAATAAAAATCAGGATCTATATTTTTCTATGGTATTATACTTTTAGCTGTAATGATTTGTTTGTAGGTACTTTAAGTATTCTAGCTTCAAGATTTCCAATATCGATAGAGACTACTTACTTATTTACCAGCATCAGCATAGAAATTATTTTAAAACTGCCTTAAGAATTTCCGGATTTAAAAATAATGTTTTTGTTTTTTTTTTAATACAACAGGATACCAGGAAACGAATGGAAGCGTTCCTCCTAGGCGATAAAGGACCAGAAGTTTTCTATGAAGTACAGGACACAGTAGTAGACACTATACAGGAGAAATACTATCATTCCTTCCTCATGAGCGAACAGTACAAAGCCTTGATAGCTGAGTTGGCTACGGAGGAGGCTAATAACAAAGGTAAGCGTAATTCTTTTATCATCATCAGTCAATGTCAGTCCGTGTAACTGCCTCCGTGGTCTAGTGGTCATGGGCTTACGATCCGGAGGTCCTGGGTTTGATTCCTTTGGTGGGGCGGGACAAACTTAATGTTTGTCAATTTATCACTTTGTGAGGTTTTCCCTAGTTTGGTTAGGACATTGCAGGCTGAATCACCTGATTGTCCGAAAATAAAAAAAAAGGATTCCGTGCTTCAGAGGGCATGTTAAGCCGTCAGTCCCGGTCGCTGTCTTTGGTAGTGGTCGTTATTCAAAACCATGTCAGAGGCCTGATAGCTGTGCTACTAGGCGGTTTAAAAGCTCTGACACACAGGGTTCATCGGGTTGTTTGACTTAAGAATCCACTCGCTAAGAAGAAGTGTTAGTCCATTTTATTGTTCAATACAATGGAAGCATAGACAACCACGCTAACTCCGACAGATTCTGCTCAAGTGAGCGTGCAGTATGAGAACCGCGATTGGCGTCTCCCAAGGCGTGACAGAGTCGACGATGGAGCGAGCTCACCCAGAAGATGCCTGTTATTTCACTGGCAATATAACGCACCGACGGAACACAGCAAGCTGTTTGGCGCTGGACTCCGGTGAGAGGGTGGTTATAGAACATTGCACGGCATCATAATCACCACACCAACTCTCAAAATATCGCCTTCTGTTTGACCTATGTTCATAAAAATTACAGTGTTCTCATTCTAATTTGGGGTGAAGATCCAAAAATTGGTCGCTAATTACTATGTTTCCAAAAACGTTCAGATCCAAAAATTTAGTTTTACAGTCGCGGATGACCATGTTTCCAAAAACTTCCAGAGTTTTGTCAACTGTAGGAATAAACATCGCTTCTTATAAACAGGTTACAAAAATATGGCTATACTGTTCCAGAAATAATAATAGACCGGTCGCCAATAGAAGACCGTCAGCTCTCAAACGATTCTGCATCGTCTGCCGACAGTGCGCTGCATCTCGCTGAACATTCCACCTACGCCAGACGGAAATTAGACCAGCTGCAAGAGAGGCATAATAATAAAATACAGGTACGGTTTCTAGCATATACCAGGTTAACTAATACCTGAAATAAAATAAAAGAGATATTATATATATTCTTTATTGTGTTAAAAATTTACACATACTGTTGAACTTAAAACTAGGACACAACAGGCGAGCTTATCTCTATAGAGATCTCTTCCAGCCAACCTAGTGGGGATGAAAGAAGGGAAAATCACGGGAACAGATACAATAACTAAAATTAGAAAATCTGATAAATTATAGTAATACTAATACATATATAACAATAGAAAAAACTAATACATAACAAAATAATATATAAGATATATACGTATATTATAATAGATAAAAAAAATGAATATAATACATATTATTAACATCAAAGAGAGGTCATAAAATGCTCTTTGAGTCTCTTTTTAAAAGTGAAAACTGAAGGACTGTCTTGAAGTGGTTTAGGAAGTTTATTCCATAGTTGGATAGCCCTATTATCATTCTCTATTAAGTTGCAACTAACAAAATACTTGTAATGTATGTATGTATGTAAGTTCTTTATTGTACCTTAAAAATCTTAAAACTAAAATACAAGAAGAATAAGACAATAGTGGCACAAAGGCGAGTTATCCCGTTAAGGGATCTCTTCCAGTCAACCTTTTATAAACCCAAAGGAGACTATTATGCTTTTATTTTCTTTAATTTTTCCTTCATCAGGTTTAAGCTGACCTTCGCGCGTCTTTGAAGTTCGTGCCTCGATTCCAATCGTTAATATTAAAATAACTTTTTTTTCCACTTGCTTCGAAATAGCTTAGCATACACTTTTTCGATACTCGAGTTCATAGCGGCCGGCAATTTCCGCAAACGACAATAATTAACATTATGGACCACTACGCAAAGTCTTTAAAGTATACTCTAGTATGGATTAGGTGTTTCAAGTTCACAATATTATTCTTTAAAGGCAGAAAGCGAAAGAAAGAAGAGAAGTAATTAATGGAATGAGCGCCTTCCAAATTTATTCGACCATATATTGCTTTTTTTCGACTTTCAAAGTAATGTACTAATTACATTCTTGCTGTTTCTATTCATCATTCCCTTGCCCTTATCCCATTATTTAGGGTCGGCGCAGTATGTTTTCTTCTTCCATTCATCCCTGTCAGCCGTCAGTTCGACATTAACACCTGTTTTCAACATATCATCTTTCACACAGTCCATCCATCTTTTCTTCGGTCGTCCTCTCCCAACATATCCGTCTTGCTGTTTCTATTTTGCCGAATAAAATATCTGTGTTCTTTCGTCAGGCTCTAGCCGCTCTCCGCGCGTCTCTGAAACCAGAATCTCCAGCTCTAGCCATGTTGGCGAATGAAGTAGAGCGACTGGCTGGTGAACAGATGCGTCTGGAGGCACATTTAGCAAGAACAGACACTTGGGCCGAGCACCTGGGGCTGTGGCGTGCTACCGTACACAGCGCTGAAGTGAGTAGCAGTTGTACCACATTGTTTTCTCCCACTTGCTCGGAAATAGCTTCATTATTTTTAAAAAAATACATACGTACATATAATCACGCCTTTATCCCCAATGGGGTAGGCAGAGCATAAACGACCCAAACAAAACTCGTGCCACCACGTCTGACAAAGTGATGAGGGTTATTTAAGATAGATTTGTAGGTATATTGCTGTATTGACAGGTTGCCAGTTCTTCGCTTAAATCACAATTTACTGAAACCCTCGGATCCCTTAGCTGGTTTTTACAGCATGCCCGGGAGGAAATGCAGCTGACACATTCTATGTTTTTCTCTCGCTCCCAGGCCAGCATGTAAGATAAAAAAAAACATTCATTCTTTTTGGTACACACGTTTGTAGCGGCCTGCAATTTCACCGAACGACGATAATGACCATTACCAACCGCTACACGAACTCTTTAAAGTAAACACTAATATGAGTTAGGTGTTTTTAAATTAGCAATATAATTTTTTTAAAGGCAGAATGCAAATATTAAAAAAAAATACTGTAACTGTCAAAGGCGCCATGGAAATTTTAAATGCCACAATATGCAATGTTATGGAGGAATCACGAGATGTCATGTTTATTTTTAAGTGTTTTGTTACTGTTTCCTCGCCAAATGACAGAAAAGTACTATACTAGTCTCAGCCGAAATAACAACGTATGGTCTCGTTTGCATTGGAAGGCCGAGACGTAGTCGAATTTACTTAACCATACATTGTTTTTTTCGGCTTCTATAGTAATGTACTATTATTGTCCATCTCTTCCAAATGTATCCCTTGAAGTAAGGGATAAATTCAGGGAATGGGCATTATTCCTGTGAATGTAACGTGTTGCATAATCATTACATACATATAATCACGCTTGTATCCCTAATGGGGCAGGCAGAGCGTAAACGACCTAAACAATGGTTGTTCCGCCACGTCTGACAAAGTTCTGAGGGTTATTTAAGAAAGATTTTTAGGTATATTGCTGTAGTGACAGGTTGCCAGTCCATCGCGTAAATTACAGTATACTGAAACCCCGTACCCCTTAGCTGGTTTTAACAGCATGCCCGGGAGGAAATGCAGCTGGCACATTCTATGTTTTTCTCTCGCTCCTAGGCCGACATGGAAGAAATCAATAATCATTGAACTCGCCAATTCTCTTAACAATAGTGAGAATGCCCCTCATGGCTTTATATTATTAGCCTAGGCTATAGCTATAGGCTAAGTCTAGCTGTGGCATGTTAAGATTGGTATAGTGATCTTCTCGCTAGAATAAACATGTTTATTTTTTGTAGATAATAGACGAGTCTAAGCCGCCACAGTTTGTGATAGTGGTGCACATGGCGGAGAAAGAACCCACTAACGAAGACGATGAGAGACCTGAACAGATATCCACCGGATGGGTGTTGTTACGGACACTCAATGAATTCCAGGTAAATTAGAATGTACCAACAGGTAATAGACGAGTCTAAGCCGCCACAGTTTGTGATAGTGGTGCACATGGCGGAGAAAGAACCCACTAACGAAGACGATGAGAGACCTGAACGGATATCTACCGGATGGGTGTTGTTACGGACACTCAATGAGTTTCAGGTAAACTAGAATGTACCAACAGGTAATAGACGAGTCTAAGCCGCCATAGTTTGTGATAGTGGTGCACATGGCGGAGAAAGAACCCACTAACGAAGAAGATGAGAGACCTGAACAGATATCCACCGGATGGGTGTTGTTACGGACACTCAATGAGTTTCAGGTAAAATAGAATGTACCAACAGGTAATAGACGAGTCTAAGCCGCCACAGTTTGTGATAGTGGTGCACATGGCGGAGAAAGAACCCACTAACGAAGACGATGAGAGACCTGAACAGATATCTACTGGATGGGTGTTGTTACGGACACTCAATGAGTTTCAGGTAAAATAGAATGTACCAACAGGTAATAGACGAGTCTAAGCCGCCACAGTTTGTGATAGTGGTGCACATGGCGGAGAAAGAACCCACTAACGAAGACGATGAGAGACCTGAACAGATATCCACCGGATGGGTGTTGTTACGGACACTCAATGAGTTTCAGGTAAAATAGAATGTACCAACAGGTAATAGACGAGTCTAAGCCGCCACAGTTTGTGATAGTGGTGCACATGGCGGAGAAAGAACCCACTAACGAAGACGATGAGAGACCTGAACAGATATCTACCGGATGGGTGTTGTTACGGACACTCAATGAGTTTCAGGTAAAATAGAATGTACCAACAGGTAATAGACGAGTCTAAGCCGCCACAGTTTGTGATAGTGGTGCACATGGCGGAGAAAGAACCCACTAACGAAGACGATGAGAGACCTGAACAGATATCTACCGGATGGGTGTTGTTACGGACACTCAATGAGTTTCAGGTAAAATAGAATGTACCAACAGGTAATAGACGAGTCTAAGCCGCCACAGTTTGTGATAGTGGTGCACATGGCGGAGAAAGAACCCACTAACGAAGACGATGAGAGACCTGAACAGATATCTACCGGATGGGTGTTGTTACGGACACTCAATGAGTTTCAGGTAAAGTAAACATATTTTTCAATAATTCAATAATGACAGCGGCTGATAATGCTGTTGACGTGGCCAAATTCTGGGCTGCAACAGTGGAGTGTCTGCCACCGACACGCTAAGAAGAAGAATTATTGTACGATCAGACACTCTGTGACTTTAATTTGAACTTATAGATATAAGTTATCTCGAATTTGTGAACATGAAACAGATAAATAATATAATAAACCGAAACAGAAAAAGTATGGGAGTGATTTAATAATCTAGGTATTTAATTTTTCACTAAACTTGAATAGTCTCGTGATGGTGCGAATGAGAAATCTTTGTAATTTTTTTTCGTATAAATAAAATATGGTTGTGATGTTTTCACACTCATTTATTGATTAATTCTTGGAAATAATAGGTTATAATTTATTTTTTTGATTTTTATCTGACTGATTTATATTTATATTTTAGTTTTGAGATCGTGTTACAAATAAGTCTTTAAATTTGATTGAAACAAATTGAGATATTTTAAATTTTTCAAACATCTGTTGGAGTTCATTTCTATGATTGTAATTTTTGTTTTGACATTTTTGGTTTATTTTATTATGTGATTTGTATATTATTCCCTGACATTTTTGTTATTATTGCAATGTAATTATGAAATTGATAATGTGAAATAAATGAAGCTAAATCTATTGTAACTTTATTCAAAGCCAAAGAGACGTTTGTTATAATAATTTTAAATTATTATGTTATAATAATTTCTTACATTTCAGGAGTTGCATCGAAAACTCCGGCCTATGTGCAACGAGTTAAAAAACCTGGAGCTACCCTCAAATTCCTTCAAGTTTTTGTTTGGAAAGAACGACAAGAATTCTCTGGAAAAAGCCAAAACTTTGATACAAAAGTATTTAGAAGTAAGTTTACAATTAAGTATACCTTCATGATACCATGAACAAAACAGGAAAACCATCATGATACATAGTTTTTTCCCTGATAAATAACGCAAGACAAAGTAAATAACCCATTAACCAACCAAATAACCCAATAATATTTTGTTCTAATCGTATTTTTTTTAGACGTAAATGCAACCATGACAAACAGTCTAGAAAATAAATTTGAACTAATAAATCTTAGTTTTCCTGTACAAACAACCTTGATCGTTGGCATTTTAAAACTTTCTTGACGGAGAAGTCCCTATTTATTTCTACTCTTATTGCCTAGCTATACTTATACTTTGTAAAATTTAAAATGTATCTGAAATCTAGAGGAATTGCATCTAAACGATAAACAAATGTTATTCATAATGAAAGCTGATCAGCTTACTTGTTTGCATTGAAAGGAGGGCGAGCCCTCGACGTTTCGATCCTATATAGGATCTTCTCTCCCGATGAAGATCCTCGTATAAGATTAAAACTCAAACAAGTAAGCCGATCAGTTTCCATTACGAGTTGCATCCGCCACAGCTACCATACTATTTTTATAGAAACGGCGAAATATCTTCTCAACTGATATTTTCCATGCTAGAGTAAAACATAGAATGTGCCAGGTGCATTTCCTCCCGGGCATGCTGTAAAAACCAGCTAAGGGGTCCGAGGGTTTCAGTCTTGGACGAATAATCCTCGTATATTGTAGCGATGGGCTGACAACCTGTCACCACAGCAATATACCTACAAATCTATCTTAAAATAACCCTCAAAACGGTGTCAGACGTGGTGGAACGACCTTTGTTTAGGACGTTTACGCTCTGCCTACCCCATTAGGGATAAGAGCGTGATTATATGTATGTATGTAACTGATATATTTTGGGGTTTTTAATACTAAAGTATTTAATTTGTTGTTAGTTCGTGTTAGAGGACGACCGACTGAACCAAAGCGAGGCGCTGTACACTTTCCTCAACCCGAGCACCGAGTACTTGAAGCAGGGAGACTTGCCAAAGAAAAATAAGTTCTCATTCTCTACGTTATTTAAGAGGTAAGAGCAATTTAAGTTTAAATAGATAATAGTTATGTGAAAATGTTTCTTCCATGCTGGCCTGGGAGCGAGAGAAAAACATAGAATGTGCCTGCTGCATTTCCTCCCGGGCATGCTGTAAAAACCAGCTAAGGGATTCCGAGGGTTCGGTGTGTTGCAATTTAGGCGATGGGCTGACAACCTGTCACTACAGCAATATGCCTACAAATCTATCTTAAATAACCCTCAAAACTTTGTTAGACGTGGCGGAACGACCTTTGTTTGGGTCGTTTACGCTCTGCCTACCCCATTAGGGATAAAGGCGTGATTATATGTATGTATGTATGTTATGTGAAATGTTAATAACTTGCGTCCCGATTGTGTGACTTCTGCGTTCTCTGCACCTCTGAAAAAAGCAACAAAAAAAACATACAGATAAATTGAGAACCTCCTCCGTTTTGAAGTCGGTCATAAATAGAGGCTGTTGTCGCTTCTTGCATTCTGGACTGGGAGCGAAATATTGTTCCATTCTGGACTGGGAGCGAAATAAAAACATAGAATGTGCTAGCTGCCGTTCCTCCCGGGCATGCTGTAAAAAACCAGCTAAGGGGTCTGAGGGTTTCAGTATATTGCAATTTAGGCGATGGGCTGACAACCTGTCACTATAGCAATATACGTACAAATCCATCTTGAATAACCCTCAAAACTTTGTCAGACGTGGCGGAACGACCTTTGTTTAGGTCGTTTACGCTCTGCCTACCCCATTAGGGATAAAGGCGTGATTATATGTATGTATGTATGTCGCTAATGTCACTTAAGGTCTAACCACACTAAAGCAAAGCGGCGCGGCGCGACAACACGGCGACACGTGTCACGGCGCGACAACTTAATTTCTTTCTTTTTTTTACATCTTTGCCGCGCAGTGTCGTGCCGCTGTAGTACATTAGTCTAAATACCGAAAACAAAGCAATGTATGTATGTAATGTATAGTCGAGTAAATTTGGAGTTTTAGGTTTGGATTCCTAAGTAAACGACACCGTACATTGCTATTTTGGCTGAGAGAAGTATCGTATTTTTATCTGATTTTGCGAGGAAACAATAGCAATACACTTAAAAATGAACATCAAACTTGCGATTCCTCCATATTTTTTTTTTTAGATGGTATTGGCTTCCATCGTTTTTAGACGATGATTCTGCCAAAGTCACGGTTCAAAGGAAACACTGACATAAAGAAAAATAAAAAGTATAAACATTGCCACTTTCCAGTAGTTTCATTCAGTCCAACCTAAAATAAGACATAAGATTAGTAAAAAAGAGTGGGCTTATTAAATAACATATGGAAGGACATAACAATTTATAATCTAATATTGTTAATTTTAATAAACTTGGCTAACGTATAAACCAACGAAGACGGGACAAGTGTTAGTAAAAAGCTGACATTAACAGAACGAGGAATATTTTTAGGAAGCAACTGGTATAAGGAAACATTCAAATTTGGACAGTTAAAAAAATAAATGATCTACAGTACCCTCTTCCATACCACATTCGCACATGGAATGGTCGCGAATACGTAATTTGGATAAATTACTGGAGTACAGACGTGACCCAACCGCAGACGAATGATTATTGATGTAATAAGTTTGTCGAGATCACGAAATTTAAAGAACCAAGGAACAGAAGGTATGGAAGGTTGAATTGCTCGATAATGCTTACCAACAGATACACTAGGCGATAGCCACCATGATTGCCAACTATTATGCAAATGAGGTTTGGCTGAACAGCGAAGGTCTCGAGCAAAAATTTTTGAATATTTATTGTTACCTATCTGAATAGCCTGCTTAGCAAATGAATCAGCTATTTCATTACCAGTAATGCCACTGTGGCTGGGGATCCATGCTAAAACCACATCAATATTAGAGTTGTGACAGAGAAATAAAGCATCTTTGATTTTCAAACTTAAAATAAAATTACTTTTTGAATGGAACGGAAGTTTTTGTAAATCTTGTAAACAACTTAGAGAGTCTGAAAATATGACGGATTTATTTAGCTTATTGATTTCAATAAAAAGAACAGCTTCCAAAATAGCTATCGCCTCGCCAGTAAATATGGAAGATTGAGAGGGATTAAAAATTTAAAACTATTTGGTACTTAGGCATCCATACCGCTGAACCCACATAATCTGCATCTGTAAGTTTTGAAGCGTCTGTAAAAAATTGAAACCAACCAGGCCAATTCCTGTCAACAATCTTGTTGAATTGCACGTTAGCACCAGGGGAACCCTTCTCTATGTCCAGACCAGTCACAATTTTGGGTAAAAATATGAGGGAATTAAAATTAAATTTGAAGATAGGATTCCTGTCAGTCTGAAAAATAGAGTTAATATCAATTCTACTTAAGGACTTAACAAGAGAAGGACTTTCCTTAGAACGCCAATAAGACGAGTTTATGGTTTTATCCAATAAAGAAACTGATTTATCGATGAGAGGATGCTCAGAAAATTGAACATTATTAAAAAAAAACGATCTGCCAAAAATTGCCTTCTCAGATGCTAAGGAGGATCCAAATATTCAACCTGAAGAGCTACCGTAGGAGATGACTTCATCGCGCCAAAAATTATTCTTAAACATCTTGCTTGAATTCTATCTAGTTTTGCCAAAGCAAGTCTATTGCATGGTTCCAAAATAACACCAGCATAATCAAAATGGCTACGGATGATAGCATTATATAAAAGCTTTTGACAATAAGCGTAAGAACCCCAACGAACACCTGAAAGACATCTAATAATGTTAATATTTTTCTCGCATTTCTCAACGATATATTTTAAATGGTGCTGCCCACTCAATTTAGAGTAAAGCCAAACACCTAAGAATTTAACTTTATCTTGGATTGGAACAGGCTGATTATCGATTGAAATTTCAATACGAGGAATGACTCTCTTCCGTGAAAAAACGACAGCGGAGCACTTAGGGACAGAGAGAGAAAGACCATGATCTACAAGCCAATTATTCAAATAAAATAAAGCAGAATTAATACGAGAAGTAGCAGATTCAAATGAAGAAGAGCGTGCATATAAGACTATGTCATCAGCGTACTGTAAGATGTTGCAAAAACTAAGAACAGTTCTGTCTAAGTCATAAGTATATACATTGTATAATAAGGGACTAAGGACTGAGCCCTGCGGCAACCCCTTCCAGATATATCTATGTGAGGAAAGGGAGCCGTTTACCCGTACAGCAATTGAACGACCCATGAAAAGACTGCTTATAACATTAATTAACTTCCCTGGAATACTCAGATAATGCATCTTCTGCCTGAGAATTGGGAGCAAAACATTATCATAAGCCGCCGATATATCCAGAAATACTCCAATGACATGGTCATTATCACTATAAGCTCTTCTTATATCGGTTGTGAAAATACTCAGGCTATCAAGAGTACCCATACCACGTCTAAACCCAAACTGAAATTTTGAAAGAAGTCCCTTGTTTTCAAGAAACCACTCAAGTCTGTTTTTAATCAAATGTTCAAAATTTTTGGCTAAACAAGACGATAATGCGATAGGCCGATATGAATTAGGACCCGATGCTGATTTTCCAGGTTTTAAAATTGGGATTACAATTTGCGATTTCCAGGAATCTGGAACATATTAAACTTAAAAAAGAAATTATAAAGATTTAGTAAATATTCTTTAGCAGATTGAGGGGATTTAATTATAAAAGAATAGGGTACTCCGTCAATACCTGGAGATGAATCCTTAAGATTATCAAGAGCGCAACATAATTCAGAATAAGAAAAATCATTATCAAATTCATGAAAACTAACAGACTCAAATGAAGAAGGAGAAAGAAAATCCAAGGTGGGGACAAAAGAAGGGGCAAGTTTATTTATAAAATCTGAAAGCCATAAGGAGGAGTCATTTAAAGAGATGCTAGGAGATGCAATGACGAAAGCATTTATATTCTCAAGGCAGACAAGGGTAATTCTACGGTGGTCATAAATACCAGTGAGTACGATACAAAATTAAAAGATCTACTTAGTGACAATAAGACCTATGAAGCTGTGAGCTTTAACCCTACAGCACGTGTGGCTCAAAAGACCAGACAGTTAATAAAAGAGTGTTCGGAAGCTATTCCTGAAGAGGTATGTAACTATCTCCTCAGACCACGTACGCCCCAACCACCTAAAATCTATGGTTTGCCGAAAGTACATAAGAAGCATATTCCGTTACGGCCGATAGTAAGTCAAATTGATTCTCCAACTTACTTTTTGGCGAAACATGTGGCTAGCGTCCTACAACCATTGGTCGGGAGAACCTCATCATATATCAAGGGTTCGCGACATTTTGTTAGCCTTCTACGAGATACTAAGATAACAGAACATGATAAAATGGTGAGTTTTGACGTTGAGTCATTGTTCACTAATGTACCTGTGTCTGAATGCCTAGGAGTGGTGACGAAAGTTTTGGAACGTAATAATATCCCGATGGAATACGGCAAACTTCTGGAACATTGTTTATCCTCCAGCTATTTCGTATACCAAGGTCAGTTCTATCAACAAATTGATGGTGTAGCAATGGGCAGCCCAGTTGCTCCAGTAGTGGCAAATCTGTGGATGGAATACTTTGAAGATCTTGCCATTGACAATGCACCAATATCGATAAAACTGTGGAAGAGAAATGTGGATGATGTATTCTGTATATTAGAAGGTGATGACCACACTATGCAGCAATGTTTGTCGCATCTTAACTCCATCCATAAAAACATACGTTTCACGGTGGAATCAGAAAATGATAGGTCATTAGCTTTCCTTGACGTTAAACTGTCAGTCAGAAGTGATGGCACTCTAAGTCATACTGTGTACAGGAAGCCGACGCATACCGACCGTTATCTGCAAGCAACCTCACACCACCATCCGCGACATCTGAACTCCGTAGTTACCTCTCTAACATATCGCGCTTTTGATCTTTGCGACACAGAGCATCTGGATGAGGAACTGGAACATGTGAAACGCGTACTAGTGAAAAATGGCTACAAGAATAATATCCAACCTCCTAAAAGTAACACCAGTAAATCAGTGTCCAAGGTGGAACGTCGAGCTGCATTTCTACCGTACCTGAAAGGAGTCACTGATAAGATTGGACGAATTTTGGATAAGTATTCCGTAAAAACGGTGTTCACTCCAGTCAAGAAAATATCACAATTCTTGCGTTCTCCCAAAGATAAGTTTCCATTAGAGTGTCCAGGTGTGTATAAGATAGATTGTAGTTGTGGAAGTTTTTATATTGGTCAAACCAAGCGTACCATCTCTACACGTGTCAAAGAGCACATAAGGGCAGTGAAAAACAATGAAGTTCATAAGTCAGCCATAGCCGAGCACTTGTTAGAGTCTGGTTCAAACCACTGGATCGAATTGCATGACCCAAAATTGTTATCGACAGAACGCCACTATATACCAAGAATGGTAAGTGAAGCTATTGAAATCACAAAGTACAAAAACTTCAATAGAGAAGATGGGTTTAAATTGTCAAGCACGTGGAATCCAGTGGTAAACATGTGTAAAAAGAAAATCCGGGCCAAACCTACAACAAATACGGATGATGTGGTCAGTGTATGTTGTCGAGATGACTTTCGAGTGAGTTCCAGTGGTGACAATAACAGTGTTGTGAATAGTGTACCGCAAAAACGAAGAAGAGTGAGGGTAGACAGATATGTCTGTCCCTAAACCCACCCGCAGTTTTCTCCAGTTTACCCGTGATCAGGGCGTTTGGAACAGCGCCGAAATATCGGGAACTCATAAAATAATTTAAATCGTGGTAAGAAACCCGTAAAATGTCTTATAGTTATAGAGATGCTAGGATCCGAACAAGCTCTACGAAAAGAATTAGTGCGTCTCCAAACCACAGCTGAGGGAGTACGCGGAGATAAGGAGCTACAAAAATTACTCCAACCCTGACGTTTTTTCTTTGACATAGAGCATTACTCTTTTAAAAATTGAGGAAGTTACACATAGATGTATCTGCCACGAACAAGTTTTCAGCTTCATTGCGATTGCGGACTGAAGAAGTACACTCAGGATCCCACCAAGGCGATGATGTTATTTTATTAAGAGCAGAATTCTTTACTGGAATAGATTGATCAGGAGCAGATGTTAATGTTGAAACAAAATTATGATATGATTCCAAAATATTACTAGATGTAATAACGGAAAGAGAAGACACACTATTTTCAACTATTGAAGAAAATTTGCTCCAATCTGCTTTTTGAAGTCTATATTTTAAAAAAGGAGGATAATCTAATTTAGGTGAAGAAATATCATTAAAAGAAAGTAAAATGGGAAAATGATCACTACCATAACTATTTTGTAGAATTTGCCAAGAAGAAGACATAACAAGGGAAGGAGAAACTAAAGAAAGGTCTACCGCCCCAGCACTTTGGATTGGAGAAACCCTGCGCGTTACAGAACCATCATTTAAAATGCATACATTTAAAGCATCAAGAAGATCAAAAAAGAATGGGGATAAAGTGTCACACTTAAAAGAGCCCCAAGAAGTGTGATGACAATTAAAATCACCTAAAATGACCAATGGACCTGGAATAGAGGAAAGAATGGCTTGAAGCTCTAAAATTAATTGTACGTTGGGATTCGGTATATAAATGGATGCAAAGGAAATATTAAAAGATCTAACAGCAACGATGTGAAGACCAGGATCATGAGGAGGAATATTAATTTGGGTAAAGATCTAGAAATTAAAATTGCACATCCTGCATAACCGTCATCTCTGTCATCCCGCAAACAGGAGAAACCTGGGAATCTAAAGATAGAATCCGGCAACAGCCATGTTTCCGAGATGGCACAAATGACAGATTTAAATTTATTAATCAAGAAAGATAAATCATGTTTTTTACTATTAATGCTTTTGATGTTCCACTGAATTATGGATAGAGGGTGCATTTTTGACAGCCAGAACAGAGAGATACTCAGTTAAAATATCAGTGACGGGGGGTGGTAAAGCATCTGAAAATTTGGATAAAATGTTTAACATAACAACAAGTAAAGACTCAATTAAGTTGTCATTAGGAGTATGTGTTGGAGTTGGTGAACCAGGGGTTTCATTTAACAAAGCACATCCATTTTGTTGTGAGGAAGATGGAGTAGAGACAATATCAAGATGTGCTCTTCTATCATATGACTTGACCGGGGTTGGAGGGGGAGGGCGTTCTTTGTAAAATGACTTCTTGTATGAGAAAGATGTAGGAGGATTCTGAGATGGAGAGGATCCTGCTAAAGCCTCCGCAAAAGACTTGCATGATGCTGGGACTTCAACTGATGCCTCTGAATAACTGAGATTCTTTTGAGCCATGACAACTTTAATTGATTTTTGCCTAATGTGTTCGGGACAGTTTGGATCATTAGCTTTATGATTGCCGCCACATAGCAGACAAGAACAATTCTGTGGAGATTCATTGCAGTCACCACCCTCATGTTGCTGACCACATGAGAAGCAACGAGCCTTGGACCGGCAATGAGCACGAATATGGCCAAACCGACAGCATTTGCGGCATTGAATCGTTGGTAATTTATAAAGAGTTACTGGCAGAGAGGAATAAAAGTAAAATACTTTTTCAGGTAGAACTTGGCCTGAGAATGTCAGGACTACTGTGGTTGAAGGGGACACTACAACAGATTCATCAATGTATTTTTTTAAATTCAGTCTCCTTGCTTTAATAACTGGACCGCAGTTAGGGGGGTATTTTAACCCATCCACCAACTCCTCCAAAGTCCATTCCACCGGAATGTTGCGAACCACGCCCATGCGGGTAACCTGAAATTGTGGGACTGTAGCCAAGAAACCTTCATTCTTCAAAAAAGTAACCTCGACAAAGTTGTTTGCTGACAAAGCTGATTTAAAATCCATGGAAATTCGACTGCGACTAAGAGACTTGACACTTCCGTCAATTATGACCTCCACTTTGTTTTTGTATAAGAGTTGTGCAAACTTGAGCAGCTTGATAGATCTATCCGAGGCGTTTAAGTCCATTTTTGTGACATGAACTGTAAATGGACCTTTATCCTCTGAGGAGTACTTTGCCCTCGAGTTGTTTTCAAATTCAGGAGGGACGTAAACATCCTGTTTCGATGCAGCTGGAGGAGCAGTAATTTTTTTTTTTACATTAGATCTTTCTAAATCATCCTCCGCACTTCGTTTAGTCGGTTTAGATCTAAGTCCTTCAGTACTCGTATCCATATCTTCGGGTTGAGTAAATACCGGAGGAGAACCATCAAAACCAGGATCTTAAACTCCCCCCGAGGGGGATCGGTATCATACATTTCACTGATAATATATGAAAATCACATGCAACAGATACTTACCAAAGCCACAAAAACAAAGACAAACAAAACAACCACAAAACAACACAAGATTTATGAAGAAACCAGTAGATTTCAATGATAAATTAATCGACAACTCTGAAACGCATGTGTTCAATGACACGATGACAGACAGAATCTCATTTCCTCCATAATATTTTGACATTTAAAATTTGCATGGCGCCTTTGACAGGCGTACATTTCATTCATTATTTTTTTTTATTTTCGCATTCTGCCTTTAAAAAATAATATTCATTTCATTCATTCATTCATGTTTTTTTTTTAAATAAAGCTTTTGCGGAGCAAGTGCGGTTTAAACTTAATTGTCGTTGAAGGAGACCAAAAACTTAAGAGTGGCTTCATTATTTTATTTCAACAAGTCGCCGATATATTGTTTTCAAAACTGGTTTGCTCTATATTTTTATGTTTGAAGAATGCTTTAGTTAGTAACTAGCGACCCGCCCCGGCTTCGCACGGAAATTATCAGTGTTTCGCCACAATATTATGCAAGTATTATATATATAAACCTTCCTCTTGAAACATTCTATCCATTAAAAGAAACTGCATCAAAATCCGTTGCGTAGTTTTAAAGATTTATGCGTACATAGGGATAAAGGGACAGAGAAAGCGACTTTGTTTTATACTATGTAGTGATTATTTACTGTTTTTTTTGTGTGTTGTAGTACGGCTAGCGAAACGTCCAAATCATCGCAAGACAAGGAATCATTCACGCATTTATCAGCGGACGAAGACGAGATCTCGCAGTATCTGGACGGCAACGGGGACGACAAACTGAGGGCCAGTTCTATGAAGGGTAAGCATTTATCTCATTCATTCAAATAATCATACCTTTTACCCTTATGTAGTAGACCGATAGAGTTTGATGGCCTAATCACAATCACTTTGAAAACTGTTTTTTATGGTTGGCTGATGAATTTCTAACCGGTGTGTGTCGGTGTTTTTTTCCCTAATGGGGTTGGCAGAACGTAAACGACCTAAACAAAGGTCGTTTTGCCACGTCTGACAAAGTTTTGAGGGTTATTTAAGATAGATTTGTAGGTATATTGCTGTAGTGATAGGTCGTCAGCCTGTGGCCTAAATTGCAATATACAGAAAGCCTCGGATCCCTTTGCTGGTTTTTACAGCATCCCGGGATAGGAATGCATGCAAAAAAATGTGACGTTTGTTTAAATATTTGATGCCCAGAATCGGCGCCATTAATTGTAAAAAATAAACAATTAAAGTCTGAAGTATTCTGTCCTTGTCCCTCCAGGCGCGGGCGCCCTAAGCGAAGAGCGGGACAGCATAGCGGAACCTTTGTACGCGTTATTGAGTGAAGTGTTCGACATGCGCGGCGTGTTCCGCTGGCTGCGCAAGACTCTAGTCACCTTCGTGCAGATCACTTACGGCAGGACCATTAACAGGTAACATAGTTTAGTATGTTTATTATTTACTAGCGACCCGCCCCGGCTTCGCACGGAAATCCTCAGTGTTTCTCTACTATATTACGCATGTATTATACATATGAACCTTCCTATTGAATCACTCTATCCATTAAAAGAAACCGCATCAAAATCCGTTGCGTGGTTTTATGCATACATAGGGATATAGGGACAGAGAAAGCTACTTTGTTTTATACTATGATGAAGTGATTTATTTAACAGTTTATTGTACACAGAAACATACACAGATCAATTACATAGGAATCAAGACACAACAGGTACTGCTGATTTCTATAATGAAATGTCTTACAGCAGACCTAAGAAGTGAGATAGCATAAAGCGGATAAGACGTGCACAATAAGAATAGAAATTAGGTACATGAACAGTAAATAAGGATATACCTACTTAATTATAGTAAACTACGATCATACAATAACTAAATAAATTATAATACCTATAAACATATTAAATATTCTATATAAATATGACTAAAATATATATATACAATATATAATTACATACTACGGATTACGACAAAGATAATGTTCTTTGATTCTCATTTTGAAAACAGCGATTGACGTTTCTTCTTCAAAGTATTGTAGAAACGACTAACCCTTAGACTGGCAGACAGGCCGGCTGCCGGCTTTCGCGTTTTTGTAACGTGTGGCAGGCGGCTGGCTGCCAGCCGCGGTAAGGTTTCATATTTCAACGTATTTTAGTGTTGTGACATAGTATGTTGTTGTACACTAGCAGTTAGGTAACTTCAAAATGGAAAAAAACAATTGTAATGCATTTTGTTGGAACAAGTTATTTAAAAACCTGTCTGGCAGAGCGACAGGCTCAGGGCATACCATATGCGCGAAAAAAATCAAAATTGCGCTGCCAGCGGAAGGGCTATGGGATATTACAACGCCCCCACCAGCATTCAGTTTGATCTCGCACTGTGTTTGCCATCCTGTTTGCGAAACGTTGAGATTACATTATTTTATGATTACGCAGTTACCATAAGTTAGGGGAGGCCCATATTCAACACTGTGGCATTCATACACACATATAATCACGCCTTTATCCCTAATGGGGTAGGCAGAATGTTAACGATCTAAACGTTCGTTCCGCCATGTCTGACAAAGCTTTGAGGGTTATTTAAGATAGATCTATAGTGACAGGTTGTCAGCCCATCCCCTAGCATCGCCAGCATGGAAGTTCCTAACACAGCACAAGACAATTAATTTTAAGTATGTTTAAAAATTTGAGTATGTTTAAAAAATCAAGCGATGATAATCAAGTAACGCAAATGCACCTTATTTCTTTAACTCTGGCTGCAACAATATATTCATTGAACGTTCTCTACAAACTTGTTAACCTATAACATTTTTTCTAGGCAAATCAAGGAGACGATATCGTGGCTATTCTCCGAACAGATGTTACACTATTATATCGGTGTAGTTCTCAAGTCGTGGTGGCCGGGCGGCGTGCTCAGCGAAACACAGCAGAATAGGAACTTCCAGGATAAAGGTAAGCTAGCATTATATCTTACAGGGTAGGCAGAGCGTCAGTGGTTCTAGGTAAGTCTTTAGCCGACACAATTAAAAAATAAAATCTAGGTTACTATCTGTAATAATCTCACTATCATGTGACAGTTATGTTCACAAGTTATGATAACTTTCATAGATGACAGTGAGATTAATACAGATTATGATCACGTTATTTACTGTGTAGGCTAAGGAAACTTAATAATTATTCTCAACAACAGACTACTACACAGATATTAACTAACAGAATTTAATGTATTTCTCTGGAGATAATGGTCCGATATTCTTGTTTTCTTAAAAAAAAAATAGTAGAAAAAAAGCAAGGGATTTTAATAAAATCGGTCAAGGCCCTTTCCAGGATAAATGTAAGGTAGTCGACGATCGAATTAATGGGTGTTTTTGCATCGTTTGGCAAGGTATAGGTTAAGAGCCATTCCAGAAACTTATGATCTGTGATTTCTGTAGTCTGCCCATCCACAATAGACAATAGTCAGGGTGCCGATTCAAACTACACTGGTCTTCTTCTGTCGAATGGGTATCGAGTCTATGGACCCGATGAATTCTGGTGTCAGAGTTTTTAAACCGCCTAACACAACTATCAGGCTTCTGACATGGTTTTGTGTAACGACCACTATCAAAGACAGCGACCGGGACCGACGGCTTACCGTGCCCTCCGAAGCACGAAATCTTTTTCTTTTCGGACAATCAGATTCAGCCTGCAATGTCCTACCCAAACTGGGGAAAAATTCACAAAGTGCTAAATTCTCAAATATCAACTTTGTGTTTTACCCCCTGGGAATCGAACCCAGGACCTCCGGATCGGGAGTCAATGGCAATAGCCACTAGACCACGGAGGCAGTTAACCAACACTGGTGTAAGGGGTATTTGCGGTGTAATTAAAATGTTTTGGATGTTTTTAATAGCTTATGTTATGTCGATTTTAGATCCGTTTGATGACAAATTGTCATCATTGAGCATTTTGTGTAATTTGAAGTGGCATCTGAAGCCTGAGTCCAAAAATTTTGAAGCAATAGTGATGTGCGATTGTAAACGTCATGTCACCATTACAAAGCTACGTTTAATCTGAGTAACATAAGCTACTTTTTACCACAGGAAAATAGCCTTTTCCTAAAATTTGGACCTATATTTCAACACACGAACAAACTCACGATCAGTGGATGCTGTTAAATTTTTATTAATTAATTGTATCTTGCATCACATAGTTGGTAAAATATATTTTATGTACCGGCCGCTTATGTGATTCCACCAGGTTCGGAGTGCGGAGAGTCTGGTGATCTGTAATACAGGTCTCTCTCTAGTACGGACAACAGTCTCTCGCATAGATAGATTCTAATATATATTTATGTCAGTTTCACCTAGTTTTAAGTTTTACTTCTATGTGAAAGAAAAATAAAAACTTTTGTATTTTGTATTTGTTGTATTTGAAATTATCTTTTATCAGACGTGCATGCAACTTTAGGGCAGCAAACACAGGCGTCAGGTTATAATTTGACCCCATCGTAAATTACTCAAAATGCTATATGATGACAATTTGTCATCAAACGGATCTGAAATCTAAACAACATCAGATTATAAAAACATCCAAAACATTTAATAATAACATCATACGCTTAAATATTTGTTTCTTTGAAACTTCTAGACTACAAGGATGTTTACGAGATGTAAAGTAGCTGGTTCATTCTGTGTGTTTTTTATTACCACGGAGTTTATTACTACCAGTTCTTCGTTTATTAAACAGATTTTCAGTTTCATGGGTAGATTCACCCGTTCGGCTTCTAAACGTATGAAATGTGACTAGAGGCTTTATAATATCATACATACATACATATAATCACGCCTTTATCCCTAATGGGTTACGCAGAGCGTAAACGATCTAAACAAAGGTCGTTCCGCCACGTCGGACAAACTTTGGAGGGTTATTCAAGACAGCTTCGTAGGTATATTGCTGTAGTAACAGGTTGCCAGCCCATCGCCTAAATTGCAATATACAGAAACCCTCGGATCCCTTAGCCGGTTTTTACAGCATGCCCGGGAGGAAATGCAGCTGGCACATTCTATGTTTTTCTCTCGCTTCCAGTCCAGCATGAAAGAAAGCTGCTTTATAATATCAGTACAACTATTACTCAAAATATGTTTTTTGTTCTAAAACAGAGCACACGCGGGCGCTAGCACAACAACAACTGAACGAGTGTATAGTGGGCACTTTGTCCGGCCTCGTGGGCGAGCAGGCGGCAGCTCGCGGCGCCCACAAGCTGTTCCTCACACTACAGCACACCACGCACAATAAACAACTGTTCTATGTGAGTATAACAACTGCACGAGTGTATAGTGGGCACTTTGTCCGGCCTCGTGGGCGAGCAGGCGGCGGCTCGCGTCGCCCACAAGCTGTTCCTCACACTACAGCACACCACGCACAATAAACAACTGTTCTATGTGAGTATAACAACTGCACGAGTGTATAGTGGGCACTTTGTCCGGCCTCGTGGGCGAGCAGGCGGCGGCTCGCGGCGCCCACAAGCTGTTCCTCACACTACAGCACACCACGCACAATAAACAACTGTTCTATGTGAGTATAACAACTGCACGAGTGTATAGTGGGCACTTTGTCCGGCCTCGTGGGCGAGCAGGCGGCGGCTCGCGGCGCCCACAAGCTGTTCCTCACACTACAGCACACCACGCACAATAAACAACTGTTCTATGTGAGTATAACAACTGCACGAGTGTATAGTGGGCACTTTGTCCGGCCTCGTGGGCGAGCAGGCGGCGGCTCGCGGCGCCCACAAGCTGTTCCTCACACTACAGCACACCACGCACAATAAACAACTGTTCTATGTGAGTATAACAACTGCACGAGTGTATAGTGGGCACTTTGTCCGGCCTCGTGGGCGAGCAGGCGGCGGCTCGCGGCGCCCACAAGCTGTTCCTCACACTACAGCACACCACGCACAATAAACAACTGTTCTATGTGAGTATAACAACTGCACGAGTGTATAGTGGGCACTTTGTCCGGCCTCGTGGGCGAGCAGGCGGCGGCTCGCGGCGCCCACAAGCTGTTCCTCACACTACAGCACACCACGCACAATAAACAACTGTTCTATGTGAGTATAACAACTGCACGAGTGTATAGTGGGCACTTTGTCCGGCCTCGTGGGCGAGCAGGCGGCGGCTCGCGGCGCCCACAAGCTGTTCCTCACACTACAGCACACCACGCACAATAAACAACTGTTCTATGTGAGTATAACAACTGAACGAGTGTATAGTGGGCACTTTGTCCGGCCTCGTGGGCGACCAGGCGGCGGCTCGCGGCGCCCACAAGCTGTTCCTCACACTACAGCACACCACGCACAATAAACAACTGTTCTATGTGAGTATAACAACTGAACGAGTGTATAGTGGGCACTTTGTCCGGCCTCGTGGGCGAGCAGGCGGCGGCTCGCGGCGCCCACAAGCTGTTCCTCTCACTACAGCACACCACGCACAATAAACAACTGTTCTATGTGAGTATAACAACTGAACGAGTGTATAGTGGGCACTTTGTCCGGCCTCGTGGGCGAGCAGGCGGCGGCTCGCGGCGCCCACAAGCTGTTCCTCTCACTACAGCACACCACGCACAATAAACAACTGTTCTATGTGAGTATAACAACTGAACGAGTGTATAGTGGGCACTTTGTCCGGCCTCGTGGGCACATTAGAACTATCAAGGTGTCTTTAAGTTAATATAGTGTAGATAATAGTGTGTCTTTAAGTTGGACGTTGAGGTTGAACCCTAGAATTAACAGATTAAGAACCGGCCACGGTGGATCCAACCACTATCTTCAAAAATAAGCTATTAGCTACAAAAACCGTTTTTTTAAAAAAACGCAGTGACATACTATTTGCCGATAGATCGTTATTCTATTTACAGGTCCATTCTTCATAAAAATCATCGGACAGTATTTGTAATCATCATCATTATTTGCTTGCCTATATCCCATTTACTTGGGGTCGGCGCAGTACGTTTTGTTCTTCCATTCATCCCTGTCAGCCGTCACTTCAACACTCACACCTGTTTTAAACATATCATCGTTCACGCAGTCCATCCATCTTTTCTTTTGACGTCCTCTCCCAATATATCCGTCCACATTCAAATTCAATACCCTTTTATCTATAGGACTGTCATCCCTCCGCATTACATGTCCATACCATTTGTCATACAAGAATATATTTCTAAAAATATGAATCCATTTTTCATACGCAAATTCACATTAGATGAAATTTAACATCCGGGCATTATTGACAATATATTTAGTGCCAAAAATCATAGCATAAAATGAGATGAGCTAGGATGAACTTCACCTGTCTGTCGAAGTGGTTAAAAGCATTTGCGTAGCAACGTGTAGCCAGAAACAAGAAGAACACCCATATAATATTACATTCGCATTAAATATGAGTAACTCAAGGTTCCGTAGTATACGTTGACTAACCTTCATACAAATGAAACGCTGGTTCACCGTTTTCTACATTATGTATTTCTTACACAATTAAATAATTAACATACATACATATAATCACGCCTTTATCCCTAATGGGGTAGGCAGAGCGTAAACGACCTAAACAAAGGTCGTTTCGCCACGTCTGACAAAGTTTTGAGGGTTATTTAAGATAGATTTGTAGGTATATTGCTGTAGTGACAGGTTGTCAGCCCATCGCCTACATTGCAATATACTGAAACCCTCGGATCCCTTAGCTGATTTTTACAGCATGCCCGGGAGGAAATGCAGCAGGCACATTCTATGTTTTTCTCTCGCTCCCAGTCCAGCATGGGAGAACTAAATAATTAACACTAGTGAAAAAAGAGCTACGTTTTTTAAGGAGAACATTTTCGCTAGTGTTACTGGTTATAACTTGTAACAAACGCTGAGTCAGCTCCATTTCTTGTGCAATACAGATCAGAGCATTCTATAAGTCTACTTACTGTATGTTGAGTTTTGTATTGTTTCATGAATGAACGTTTTACTATTCTATTTTCTAGGATTATTTGATTTCAACATGCCCTTAGGTAGACTGGTAGACCTTTGTCGTTAAGGTGACGATACTAGCCAAGTGGCGCCCTCATTAGTAAAAAAAACATAATTCACTAAAAAAGTTCGTTAACTTGCGATTAACGACCACAAACGGCAATTTTCCTTCCTGTTACTACGACAAATTATGAATCGCAAATTTATAAGGTTCTAAATTATCCTTATTACTATTACTTGAATCGGTTTTTCGATTCACCGCGTTTTACTTGGCTAGTATCGTCACCTCACGGTCCGCGCATGTAACATTTTAGGGCATAAAGTTAAATAAATAATTCCTTGATTCGTTTCATACAGACAGGCTGGTGCATTCGCTTTAAATTTTAAAAACAATTGTACAAATTTATCCCTCCTGTTTACGCTTTGAGAATTTCGTAACAGAAAGTAGGCAAATAACAGCGACTGATACCAAAGATACTGGTCCTAAGCTAGATAGAGCTAACCACATAACAATTAGTATCACAGTAACTACAACATAGTACAAGAACTGAGACCTATCTGAATCATTCTCTGATTCTTTTGATTGGTTTTCTTTTACTTCTGTACTTGAATATGTTTTCCACGTTTCGTTGGTCTGAATGGCTTTCTCTACCTTTTCTCGGTGTGTTTCGAAAGTTTCTTTTGCTGTTTCTTCTAGTAAAGGCGTATGCGGTGTTGCTCCTAGATGGTCCAATGTCTGAAAAAACAAATGAGAATGAAATAAACTTTCGTTTAGTAAGATTATTACAATCATAATCGTTGTTGGTAGGTACTTAGTTTATTTATTTATTTACTGTTTATTGTACACAAGTAACATGAGAAAGACAATACACAAGGAATACCGACACAACAGGTACAGCTTATTTCTACTAAGAAATTTCTTCCAGCTGTCCTACGGAAGTGAGACTTAAAATGAGCATAATATTAAAATAATACCAGAAAATTATAAATTACATAAATAACTAATTATATAAATACTTAAAATCATAATAATTATATATACATGAATATATATAAATACATACATATACATACTAATACTATACGGAAAGTGAAAGGTAATGCTAGTTTATACTTACCACCGTGTATTTGAGTTCCTCTGGATTGTTTACAAATAATATTTTTTCTCCGAGTAGAGCTTCTGTAAATTAAGAAAAAATATCTTTAAATCTATTTGAAACAGTATTTTTTTGTGTTGATTTTTATTCTGTTCTGTTCTTTCATGCTGGACTGGGAGCGAGAGAAAAACATGGAATGTGCCCGCTGCATTTCCTCCCGGGCATGCTGTAAAAACCAGCTAAGAAATCCGCGGGTTTCAGTATATTGTAATTTAGGCGATGGGCTGACAATCTGTCACTCCCCGCTACCCGCGGAATAGAGAGGGGAAGGGAAATGATTGAGAAACGCTTCCCCTCTACCCCGCGGGGGTATGTTTCGTGTTTTGTTTATGCGCTGGAGACTCGGCTTTAGAAATACAAACTCACCGCTGTCACCAACACCGATGGTATTCAGCTCGTCCAAATCCCCCTTCCTAATGATGATAGTGCTGTAGTCCTCATTGTATCGGTACATTTCATCAGCCAGTACCGCAATGAACGAAGATCTTTGACTTACTGATATTCAGCACTTAATAAGAAGAAGTATAAAGTCACCGCTGTCACCAACACCGATGGTATTCAACTCGTCCAAATCCCCCTTCCTAATGATGATAGTGCTGTAGTCCTCATTGTATCGGTACATTTCATCAGCCAGTACCGCAATGAACGAAGATCTTTGACTTACTGATATTCGTCACTTAATAAGAAGAAGTATGAACTCACCGCTGTCACCAACACCGATGGTATTCAGCTCGTCCAAATACCCCTTCCTAATGATGATAGTGCTGTAGTCCTCATTGTATCGGTACATTTCATCAGCCAGTACCGCAATGAACGAAGATCTTTGACTTACTGATATTCGTCACTTAATAAGAAGAAGTATGAACTCACCGCTGTCACCAACACCGATGGTATTCAGCTCGTCCAAATCCCCCTTCCTAATGATGATAGTGCTGTAGTCCTCATTGTATCGGTACATTTCATCAGCCAGTACCGCAATGAACGAAGATCTTTGACTTACTGATATTCGTCACTTAATAAGAAGAAGTATGAACTCACCGCTGTCACCAACACCGATGGTATTCAGCTCGTCCAAATCCCCCTTCCTAATGATGATAGTGCTGTAGTCCTCATTGTATCGGTACATTTCATCAGCCAGTACCGCAATGAACGAAGATCTTTGACTTACTGATATTCGTCACTTAATAAGAAGAAGTATAAACTCACCGCTGTCACCAACACCGATGGTATTCAGCTCGTCCAAATCCCCCTTCCTAATGATGATAGTGCTGTAGTCCTCATTGTATCGGTACATTTCATCAGCCAGTACCGCAATGAACGAAGATCTTTGACTTACTGATATTCGTCACTTAATAAGAAGAAGTATGAACTCACCGCTGTCACCAACACCGATGGTATTCAGCTCGTCCAAATCCCCCTTCCTAATGATGATAGTGCTGTAGTCCTCATTGTATCGGTACATTTCATCAGCCAGTACCGCAATGAACGAAGATCTTTGACTTACTGATATTCGTCACTTAATAAGAAGAAGTATGAACTCACCGCTGTCACCAACACCGATGGTATTCAGCTCGTCCAAATCCCCCTTCCTAATGATGATAGTGCTGTAGTCCTCATTGTAGCGGTACATTTCATCAGCCAGTACCGCAATGAACGAAGATCTTTGACTTACTGATATTCGTCACTTAATAAGAAGAAGTATAAACTCACCGCTGTCACCAACACCGATGGTATTCAGCTCGTCCAAATCCCCCTTCCTAATGATGATAGTGCTGTAGTCCTCATTGTATCGGTACATTTCATCAGCCAGTACCGCAATGAACGAAGATCTTTGACTTACTGATATTCGTCACTTAATAAGAAGAAGTATGAACTCACCGCTGTCACCAACACCGATGGTATTCAGCTCGTCCAAATCCCCCTTCCTAATGATGATAGTGCTGTAGTCCTCATTGTAGCGGTACATTTCATCAGCCAGTACCGCAATGAACGAAGATCTTTGACTTACTGATATTCGTCACTTAATAAGAAGAAGTATAAACTCACCGCTGTCACCAACACCGATGGTATTCAGCTCGTCCAAATCCCCCTTCCTAATGATGATAGTGCTGTAGTCCTCATTGTATCGGTACATTTCATCAGCCAGTACCGCAATGAACGAAGATCTTTGACTTACTGATATTCAGCACTTAATAAGAAGAAGTATAAAGTCACCGCTGTCACCAACACCGATGGTATTCAACTCGTCCAAATCCCCCTTCCTAATGATGATAGTGCTGTAGTCCTCATTGTATCGGTACATTTCATCAGCCAGTACCGCAATGAACGAAGATCTTTGACTTACTGATATTCGTCACTTAATAAGAAGAAGTATGAACTCACCGCTGTCACCAACACCGATGGTATTCAGCTCGTCCAAATCCCCCTTCCTAATGATGATAGTGCTGTAGTCCTCATTGTATCGGTACATTTCATCAGCCAGTACCGCAATGAACGAAGATCTTTGACTTACTGATATTCGTCACTTAATAAGAAGAAGTATAAACTCACCGCTGTCACCAACACCGATGGTATTCAGCTCGTCCAAATCCCCCTTCCTAATGATGATAGTGCTGTAGTCCTCATTGTAGCGGTACATTTCATCAGCCAGTACCGCAATGAACGAAGATCTTTGACTTACTGATATTCGTCACTTAATAAGAAGAAGTATGAACTCACCGCTGTCACCAACACCGATGGTATTCAGCTCGTCCAAATCCCCCTTCCTAATGATGATAGTGCTGTAGTCCTCATTGTAGCGGTACATTTCATCAGCCAGTACCGCAATGAACGAAGATCTTTGACTTACTGATATTCGTCACTTAATAAGAAGAAGTATAAACTCACCGCTGTCACCAACACCGATGGTATTCAGCTCGTCCAAATCCCCCTTCCTAATGATGATAGTGCTGTAGTCCTCATTGTATCGGTACATTTCATCAGCCAGTACCGCAATGAACGAAGATCTTTGACTTACTGATATTCGTCACTTAATAAGAAGAAGTATAAACTCACCGCTGTCACCAACACCGATGGTATTCAGCTCGTCCAAATCCCCCTTCCTAATGATGATAGTGCTGTAGTCCTCATTGTATCGGTACATTTCATCAGCCAGTACCGCAATGAACGAAGATCTTTGACTTACTGATATTCGTCACTTAATAAGAAGAAGTATAAACTCACCGCTGTCACCAACACCGATGGTATTCAGCTCGTCCAAATCCCCCTTCCTAATGATGATAGTGCTGTAGTCCTCATTGTATCGGTACATTTCATCAGCCAGTACCGCAATGAACGAAGATCTTTGACTTACTGATATTCGTCACTTAATAAGAAGAAGTATAAACTCACCGCTGTCACCAACACCGATGGTATTCAGCTCGTCCAAATCCCCCTTCCTAATGATGATAGTGCTGTAGTCCTCATTGTAGCGGTACATTTCATCAGCCAGTACCGCAATGAACGAAGATCTTTGACTTACTGATATTCGTCACTTAATAAGAAGAAGTATGAACTCACCGCTGTCACCAACACCGATGGTATTCAGCTCGTCCAAATCCCCCTTCCTAATGATGATAGTGCTGTAGTCCTCATTGTATCGGTACATTTCATCAGCCAGTACCGCAATGAACGAAGATCTTTGACTTACTGATATTCGTCACTTAATAAGAAGAAGTATAAACTCACCGCTGTCACCAACACCGATGGTATTCAGCTCGTCCAAATCCCCCTTCCTAATGATGATAGTGCTGTAGTCCTCATTGTAGCGGTACATTTCATCAGCCAGTACCGCAATGAACGAAGATCTTTGACTTACTGATATTCGTCACTTAATAAGAAGAAGTATAAACTCACCGCTGTCACCAACACCGATGGTATTCAGCTCGTCCAAATCCCCCTTCCTAATGATGATAGTGCTGTAGTCCTCATTGTAGCGGTACATTTCATCAGCCAGTACCGCAATGAACGAAGATCTTTGACTTACTGATATTCGTCACTTAATAAGAAGAAGTATGAACTCACCGCTGTCACCAACACCGATGGTATTCAGCTCGTCCAAATCCCCCTTCCTAATGATGATAGTGCTGTAGTCCTCATTGTATCGGTACATTTCATCAGCCAGTACCGCAATGAACGAAGATCTTTGACTTACTGATATTCGTCACTTAATAAGAAGAAGTATAAACTCACCGCTGTCACCAACACCGATGGTATTCAGCTCGTCCAAATCCCCCTTCCTAATGATGATAGTGCTGTAGTCCTCATTGTAGCGGTACATTTCATCGGCCAATACTTCTATGAACGAAGCTCCTTGACTTGGTCTGAATCGACGTTTCAGCTCGTTCAGGTACAGGAATGCTCGCGAGCGTTGGCATGTCTTGGAAAACAAACATTACTGTATTAATCTATTGAAATAACTTTCTTATTTACATACATACATAAAATCACGTCTTCATTCCTAATGGGGCAGGCAAAGCCTAAACGACCTAAACAAAGGCCGTTCCACCACGTCTGACAAAGTTTTGAGGGTTATTTAAGATAGATTTGTAGGTATACTGCTGTAGTGATAGGTTGTCAGCTCATCGCCTAAATTACAATATATTGAAACCGTCGGATCCCTTAGCTGGTTTTTACAGCTTACCCGGGAGAAAATGCAGCGGGCACATTCTATGTTTCTCCCAGTCCAGCATGGAAGAGATTTCTTATTTAATTGCCATTTGTAACAAACTTGACTGACACTGGATTGAGATGGGATCTTGCAATAACAGGTTGTCAGCCCAGGACCTGATTTGAAATAATAAAACCCGCGACTCATTTTACATTACAGGTTTTTACAGTATACATGGATTAGAGTTGCATCTGATAGATTTATCTTATTATCAGCATGGCAGCATCATGCTGGACTGGGAGCGAGATAAAAACACAAAATGTGCCAGCTGCATTTCCTCCCGGGCATGCTGTAAAAACCAGCTGAGGGATCCGAGGATTTCATTATATTGCAATTTAAGCGATGGGCTGACAACCTGTCACTAAAGCAATATAACTACAAATAACCCTCAAAACTTGGGCAGACGTGGCGGAAAGACCTTTGTTTAGGTCGTTTACGCTCCGCCTACCCCGTTACGGATACAGGTGTGATTATATGTATGTATGTATTAGCATGGACACTTGATCAGCGTTTTCTTCACCAATCTTTATCCATACATTGAAGTAGAACTTTATATTTGAATGTTTATTTTTTGTTCTAAATATAAGTACTTACTTTGTCAGTGATACAGAAATATAAATGCTGGTTTTCCGCAATGTAATGTAGTAAATAATGTCCGTGCGAGTATGTCATCTTTTCATTTTTAGACGGGATTTTCGATACCACTTCGTCTGCGATTTCCGAGAAATTTCCATCGCAGGAGGCGTATTTCGCTGATATTTTACTGTCGTGTGCAACTGCGCTGAATAGAATCGGCATTTTTGGAATATTATATCACAAAAGTCTCTCAAAATATACCTGAATTTTCAGGTCACCATTTAAAAGTCTATATCAAATTTTTTACACTGATTTTAACAGAAGTAGAGTTCCTTCACAGGTCACACAAAAATAACGTCCAAATAAGAGCATTTCATCACTTTTCACACAATAATTTTCACATCACTTATCACACATCCATAATAAAACGCAAATACACGTAGACTGATAGAACGCCGGTACACCCACGCTTCGACTGAGCTTTAATATTGCTCTCACCGTGAGACTATCACGCAGATATCCGCGATTCTAAATTTACAATATCTTCTCGGCTCACTGAGAACACTTGCCGCTAAAACTGTCGCCTCCGATAGCTGATTGATACAAAGCGCTGTGTTTGCGCGGAAGTATGCGGAACATGAGTTCGATTAAATTTATGATGTCTTGATGGGATACGCAACGCGAAAGCGCATGATAGAAGCCTAAAGCTGTTTAAATACTTATTTTACTGCCTGGTTACAGCAAAAAAAAATACTATGATGCTACTTCCTTAGAATGCCTCTATAGTATTTATCGTGTTAAGAAGTAATCTTGATTGTTCTTCACTGAATAGGAAGATAGTTATTTAAAAATAATACTGAGATAGTTCTGTGTTTTATTTTCAATCTTAGAACGATAAGAGTTAGTTCTTTTGAATTAAACGCTGTGTTTTTAAGTCCTTAAGAGCTCACGTACCTAAGTTTTTAGCAGACAGTTAAATGAGGATTATTTTGTTGCAGGAGCTTTTCGAGTTGGTCCTGCTGGAAGTGTTTCCGGAGCTCAAGCGCTATCACTAGAAGTATTTAGGTAAGCGAGCGAGACAATAGATAATATATCATTCGAATGAACTTTACAGGGATTTAGCCACTACTCCCCGAAATTTTGATAAACACATTCCGTTTTTAAATAAAATACAGTGTGTAAGTGACTGAAACCCGCAAACTAATAGAGGTTGCTCAGTCAACGAAACTAAACGACATTAAAAAAAAAATCTTCCAGAAAATAAACAAAAGGCTTCCCTGTATAAATTATAGAATCGATATGGATGATATTTTATCGATAATTTTGTATGGAGAAGTATATTTTTTGTTTCACTTTCTGAAAGAAATCCTCTGTGAATGTTGTTTAGTTTCGTTGAACCTATATCAGTTTGCGGGAAGCTGTCCCTTACACCCTGTATATCACAAGTATCGTGAACTGTTTCAATGTAAGTGTAATTTAATTATAAACTTAAGTGATTGCCATGATCTCATTTGCGTTTTAAAATGCTGCCCTCCGGTGATAAAGTGTTTGAAGTGGACATTTTTTATGTGAATTTACAAGACGTCGGTGCCAAAGATTGCACTTTTGCGCGTGATTGTTTCATTACGTAAAGTATCTTATATAATAGTAAAATTCGTATGTATAATCATGTTGATTTGATTTTATTTACAGTACTTATGTACCTGAATGTACCAGTAATATTTGGGTATCAAAATATCTTTCATATTTTATTCAACTATTGAATTCAAACGAAATCTATTCTAGTCTTAAAGAATACTCTTTATATTTTCTTTAGAGGTACAAGGTGTACTGTATTTAATTTAACGTATTGTATATTATGTTGCCTTTGGCTGTGGGTTAGGTGCACTAAGCAATTGTTACTCAAATGCACTAAATACTTCGAATTACGTATATTTTCTAACGTTGGTATAATGAATTGTATATTTTTATAAATCGAGATGTAGTCTCTTTACGTTTATATTTTGTCTCGACAAAAATGGAATTGCTTTTAATGAATATCTTAATAAATAATGATAAATGTAAATAAATTAAATAAGTGTAATTGTAAACGTACTTAGTATTTAACCGTTAATTTATGTTCAATTAAATACTATAAACTAAAATATCGGAAGAGGCAGAGTATATTTAAATCTATTTTCTAGCGATACACAACATAGAGCTGCTACAACCACATAATATATTACGGAAATAGATTTATCGGGCTTCCCTGTTTTTGCCCGATTGCCCTACTCTGTGCCACATAAACTACAAAATTATATTCTGAATATTTTTGTGATCATTCTATCTGTTGTGATTTTCAAAACGATATGATATAAAGACAGATACTGAAATATTTCATTATATATTTAAGTGTAGTAAATAATCAGTAGAACATGTTTTATTTTTTCGGTTTATATGGCATAAAAAAAAAAACTTACATTCGAGAAACCCGGTAATTTTATTTTGGGAGTTTTGGTTGATGTTGCAATTCTGTGCTATATTTCGTTAGAAAATTTAATCAATAATAATCTACCTATTAAAATATACTTACTTAAACGTAAAACTTGTCTCTTTGGTGTTTTTTTATCTAAATCTACTTCAAATTCAACCATCACAGCACAGGTACTGTTGTACCAAACTGTTTTTTGAATACGTAGCTTACTATATCTTTGTATCTGGTAAATTTGGATCAACTTACTGTTGTTAAATTATACGAATGTTGACTAATTTAAAGCTGTATATAATGCATTCTATGTTAAGACGTTAAGGCAAATAAAGGATTATATGTATTTTAAATCATCTTTTCATATTGAATCCTGTCGTAATAAAATATTTTAGGAAAAAATCTACCCAAAAACCTACTCAACCCTTCCCTCAAATCTCCCTAGCCTTTTCTCGAATTTCATGGAGTCGGCTACCTAATCTAGGACATTAAGGACACTGTTTTTTACACAGAGCGACTTCCATGGCGTACCCTGAATAAGTGCGTAACACTCTTTAACCTTTTCACCGCCACAGTCGGGTATAGCCGACAACCCGCGACTTGCCGTCAGCGCCACGGTCGGCTACAGCCGACAAAATGTAGTCTAAAAGTTTATGTTAATAAACCAGCATTTTGAAACTGTATCTTTATATTTTTTCGCATATTGCATTTTTTGTACCTTCTACTTTGATTTATAAACTTTTGCGGTTAGATATTTATTCGTTTTGTAGTATAAAATAATAATAATACTGATTACGTTTTGAACCTGCAGAAGACAATTCGCACACGCCACAGTCGGCCCTTCACGACTGAAAGTGTTGTTCCTTGCTAGTTCAAATATGAAACATCGATACGTCTACAATATCTATACGGATTATACTATGTGTATATTTGTCAAGTCTGTCATAACAATAACGTTTTCTTATTATTCTAATGTATAATGAAAATATTTTCGACATCTATTTGCAGAAATATGCTAAGAATTAGATTTTTTTTTCTTTGTTTGATTGAGTATCGACAAACCGGTTTATCCGACTCGTGCACAGCGATAATTGTTTGACCATTGATAGTTCGTCGTTTTTAATGAATATTCAACATAAGTAAAATAATAAAAAGGAAAGGAAATGAATGAATAAAAAAGTTGCAATGAAATATTTAAATCCTTTGATGTTCTAAAGTTGAAGAATTTCATTTTTATATTTTTATCGATGTTCTATTTAATATAATTTAATTTTAAGGATGTTCTATATTACATCCTTATTTGTCCTAACGGTTTGAGAAAATTGAAATACCACCGACGCCGCAGTCGTCTATAGCCGACAACGCGATGTATAGAGACGCGTAATAGAGATATGCCAGTGCTAATTCGAAAACTGAACTAAAGATAAACTTATTGAATATTCCAAGTGTTATTTACTATACCACCAGTACTACCACTATGATATATTATTGTTTTGACCTATATGAAAGAGTTACCTAAAATTAGGAAGCAAAATAATGGTTTTAGATTAATTAAAACTTGGTTTAAAAAGTAAAGATTTACTATCGATATGAACTGTTGGACATCTTAATTTTGTTGAGTATTTCTTTACCTAGAAATTGGTGTGGCGCTGGTTGCAATTTTTACCTGTATTGCTTGGCGGCGAAAAGGTTAAAAAGTAACCTTATTTGAAACATATGGAAATAAATATACATACATATAAGCACGCCTTTATCCCTAATTAGGTAGGCAGAGTAAGCGACCTAAACAAATGTTGTTCCGCCACGTTTGACAAAGTTTTGGGTTACTTAAGACAGATTAGTAGAGAAATAAAACACGCATATAATTCGAATAGTTCTATTTTATTAAATTTTCAGTACAATAATAAATCAGACAACAGTATTTACACCTGGGATCCTAGGAGGCTTAATACAATCAGAGGTGTAAACCTGTTTTATTCATTATCTATCATTTACGCTAAATTTAAAATTTATCGAAAGTAATAAAATACTGAAATTTCAATTTGGCACATGGCATCCAATAAAATATTGAATATTTTAAATTATTTAATCATGAGAAGTTGTAGGTACGCGCGTTGTGCGTTTATGAACAATTGTGCACCGTTGTTTATCCCCTAATAAACTATCAACCCTATTAGGCAAATTTCAATAAGGATGTCAAAAACAATTTTAAAATAGACGCAACTATATTTTCATTTAAAGTACCTCTCCCGCTCTTAGCATTCGGTATCACAGCACTGTCATCTATAGACCTCTTTTCCCTTACGTCTACATAACAAATCAACCTAAAAATCGCATATCCTTCTGATTCTCCTGTCTATTATAGTAAAACGTATTTCCAGCCCCTTCCATTCACACATATGATAATATTTAAAGACAACTTGTCTTCTATACACGTAGAACAGGTATTAAATAGTTTCCTTAAATATTTCGGCAGTTTCTAGTCTCACTATTTTGTTGAAATAATGACAATCTCAAAATGTTTACAAACATTTTAACTTTACCATGCAAAACTAGACAAATAAACGTGAAAAAAAACAAGGTAGAAATTGCGAGATCTGCCAAAAAACGGTCGTATGCACGAGTGATTAATTAGATTAAAAAAAACATTTAAATTTGCCAAAACAAAAGAGGTTTGAAAAGACGTAGTAAACTTAGTAAATAGATGTTATAGTCACTGAATAGGGCAGATTAATTATAACTTCATTATTAACATCAACGGAAATACTTTGATATATCTTTGCAATTGCCTATTACAAAACAATAATTGGCTAAGTATATGATACTCTATAAACTATTGATACTATGAATGAAGTACATTTTGAACACATTTTTAATGCGCGTATTATCTACGTTTGCATAGTAATGTTTACATTAAAATAAACAAATTATTTGTAAATCAATAAAAATATGTATAGAAAAACACAGCTGCAAGTAATTCGGAACAGCATCCGGTGACTCCCTTCCTAATTCTACCTTAGATTAAAACACCCTGTGAAACTTTGCGTTTGTCGTAAAGTGTAAGAGACATCGGAAATCCACCATAAAATAAAACTACATAATTCAAGCATGCCTCCTCCCTAATTCTTCTTCTTGACAAATTATTATTAAAATCATCAACAAACTTAAACATTTTCACTATTAAAATATACTTTTTCCAAATATTTCTGTAAGCATTTGTGACAAAAAGTAAGAGTGTTAGTTGATATGAGCTGCAAGGTTCGCAGACGCAAAATTTTAGATACAAAACTGATTCACACTAAAAGAAAATATTTACAATTTGCTGCCATCGAAATGTCTGACGAATCGTCATAATTAAAACTAACTATGTACACTGATATTTTATTGTCACCATTTTTAACCTGGTGAAATATTTAAAAAATAAATATATATATTTTTTTAAATCAACTGAAAGTTACCATTTTTAATTAGGCAATTTACAAAACTAATTACTTTACCAATGTATTTATTTGGAGTAACCAGGTGTAAATTAAAATCTTTTCTCGTTTTCTCTAATACATTACACCACGTTAACGTGAGTTTCTTTTTAAATATTTTTTTATTGTATACAAATTACCTTCGTATGAAGCTGGATGTGATGTCACTCCTTAACTATCGTTGTTTCGTAAAAAACAAATATCATTAAATACATTAAATTTTAAACATTCGCCATGTTCTTGATTGCGACTTTTTTATTATTAAAATTTGTGGTTCGTAGCAATCCGTGAGCCAACGGGAGCTACGCTACAAATTTTGTATAAAAATAATACATAGGTTATACTCAAGTCACTTCCATACAAAATATACCTAGATATTTGATAATTTTATTATCTCGACCACGTGCTGTTGTGGTACCACGCCCAAACATTAAAAGTAAACATTCTTCTACATCTTTGATCGATGCATATCTATGTAAAAACTAAAAGTGGCATGGTACTATAACTTGTCGCTCTAAACATTACATATATTATTTATTATAATTGTAATTTTCTAAAATGTTAATTTTTCACACGTAAGTATTTAATTAACATAGTAGATATTTATTTACATACGTATGGTGATGTCCAATTTCGGCTGACTATTTACCAACTAAACAAATCGTCCTATTCCTATCATTTATAACAATAGCAATATTTATTATATTACTATAATATCAATATTTTAGTTTAGCCATAATCGTATATAATTAAACACTTATTCACACATTTGAACGGATTAACGATCAGTAATCAATATAATTCATAGGAAATTGAGTATTTAAGAGATTTGAGATAATATCTGTTGATACATTTACATATTTTTTTCTATTCCTAAGTTAAGTGCGTTATGTAATTGTAGTGTAACGGTACCACAAAACACATAGGTAAATAATTATTCACTAACACTCCGATCATTGTACCTAGTCACTTTTATCATTTTCCTTTTTACCAGCAATTGACGTATATCATAATAGGTAGGTTTCTATAGATCCGAATGAGCAAAATCGACGACATATAAAACGCCGTTTTGTACATACCATTGTATTTATTTTGCTTGCGTATCGTTCAAATCAAACTTTCATCCTCTGGTAGCCGCGTCATGTACAGCGTTGTATCATTTACGGTAGTAGTAACATCGTAGTGCGTAACATCTTATGTTATCCTTTTTGCGTGTTGAGTAAATTATGCTTAGGTTCGAGATTATTCGAGATGTTTTCTTACTCTTGAGCTCTGTATTCGCCGAGGCTTTCTCGAAGCAACCTTAGTTGTGCGCGTATGTAAGTCTGTCGGTTGAATCGGCCCAACTGGCCGTAGACGTAGCTGATCTACTTCTACGTTAAAATGCGGTTGCTACTAGCTACTCGCGCTAATCCGTAAGCGTGTTGTCGTGGTGTCCATTGTTGTCCGTAGTTGTACCCGTCGTGTGGCCTGTTCAGGCGAAGGGATGTAGGGTGACGGGTTCAAAGTCGTCGTGTGTGGAGGGACGCGCCGGGGGGGCGATACCGTGCGGGGGCGGCGGCGGTGGCGGCAGAAGGCTGGTGCCTTCCGGGATGTAAACGTTTGTCACACGCTCCTGTGGAAAAATGGGATGTCATCACTACATAGTATAAAACAAAGTCTCTTTCTCCGTCCCTATATCCCTATGTATGCTTAGATCTTTAAACTACGCAAAGGATTTTGATGCGATTTCTTTTAATGGATAGAGTGATTCAAGAGGAAGGTTTATATGTATAATACATGCATATTATAGTAGAGAAACACTGATGATTTCCGTGCGAAGCCGGAGCGAGTCGCTAGTGAGTTGTATAATAATCTTTACCATAACATTTTTTTTCTGTTTTCTTAGTTTGTGGCTTACCTGACTCCTATCGTATTTAAAGATGCCCTGGAAGCGGTTGGGTCTAGGTCTCTCGAGTGGTTCGCCGGCCGCCATGCCCGCCGCGTAGTTCGGATTGTGGAACGAGATGTGCCCACCCGACCCTCGATAATTCTCTTTCTCTTCTCGGTCTCGGTCTCGGCTTCTCTTCACTGCAATCATAAAATATTATGCGGTCGTCACAGCAGCAGAAAATTATGAAGATCAACGTCTTCTTTAGCGTTTATCTATGACGACAGAATTGTTACAGACGCCGTGCCTTCCCTTCGATGTCAGCACCGCTCCCAAAGTTTTCATCGCTCCCGACTAGGGTTGTATTGTCTATCTAGACGACCTTCTGGTGTTTCACTAAGACAAACAGACGCTACATAGCATTCTGCAAAGTCAGTTTGAAGTAGGAAATAACATTTAACAGTTTGATGATTTAATGAACCTCTTTATTCAAATAAAATATAGTACATCGCATTAGTTACTATTCGTTATAAAATATCAAAGTTTGATAAAAAATCACATTAACTTCCTCCATCTCAATTTAGTCTTCATTCTGGTATATCAATTAACGCTCTAGGGTTTAATATCAGTGCGTTAGTACCTGAAAATAAAACACATATTGAATACTTACCATATTTGAAGCTTACATTTAATTTACGCCGTAAAAGAGAGGGACTAACTTATCAGAAAACAGATAGTGCATATTTCCATTTTCAAGTAGTAAGCTTCAAATAAGGTAAGTATTTAACATGTGTTTTATTTTAAGGTAAACCACTGCTAATATTACCAATATTATTGCGTAATGCAAAAAAAATATGCTCGGTCACTCAGTCACGCTTCAACCATAAGACTATCATAAATGAATACACAAACAGTGTACGAACACCCTGGAATGAGATTTTTTTCACAAGACAATTGTTTATTGTCGCGAAAAGTAACATTTAACCTCGTATGAACCTTATACTAATAAGTACAACTATATATGTTATTGAAACTTAATATGCAATACAGCATTGAATAAAAAAAAGCCTTATACTTACATGCGACGACGAATATGATGACGCAGATGGTGGCGAGCGCCGCAATGATGGCCACAGCCAGCAGGATGCCGTTGTAGTCCGACTCCGGGAAGGCAGTGGGAGTCGGCGCGGACTGCTCGTCGGCGTCATTGTCCGAGTAGTCGGGGTATTGCGGCGGAATCTTCAGCGCGACTTTTCGTTTCGGCTCTGCGGAAAAACATGGACAAAATAAGATTTCAGGCACACGCATCGACTACCTCAACCTACAACAAAAAAGAAAGTCCTCCTGGCAGTAATTTCCTTTTGACTGACAGTTACATATATATACATATAATCACGCTTTTATCCCTAATGAGGTAGGCAGAGTCGTTCCGCCACGTTTGACAAAGATTTTTGCTGTAGTGACAGGTTGTCAGACCATCGCCTAAATTGCAATATACAGAAACCCTCGGATCCCTTAGCTGTTTTTTACAGCATGCCCGGGAGGAATAGCAGCTGGCACATTCTATGTTTTTCTCTAGCTCTTAGTCCAGAATGGAAGAAAAGCGTTGACTGACAGTTCAAGCTTTCAATATGTTACGAAAAGAAATACAGTGAAGCTATTCTGCTCCGAAAACATCACACGACCCTTTAACTACGTCTCTATCCGTATTACTCGTAAAGTATGACTTGGCGAATAAGGTTTGGCTGTAAAATCAGCTTATCTTGACATGCTCTTCAAAGGTGTTCAGGCAAGACTCCATAAATACAGAATCAGGCTAGTAATAATATAATTCATTACCTGTGGAACATGGCCGTGAGTCATCTACATCCGGACAGGCACAAACGTAGTCAGTCCCCCTAAATAAACAGAGATGCGAGCATCCACCATTGTCTTCCTTGCAAGGAGTCCATCCGTTCTGTTTGTCTGCTGTTACTGCCTTGATCTCCATAGCCATCTCAAGGTCCGTCCTTATGGCCGTCACGTTCTTTCCGGTTTTCTTGTCAGCTCTCATTACTGATTTTTTGTACCAATCAGTCCAGTAGATATAATCGCGAAACTGAAATAGTACACGTATGCATTAAGATCTGATAATCTTTAGTTTCTAAATGTGAAACAAGATTGGGATGTTGATTTTATTTTATTTATTTATTTATTTACTGTTTATTGTACACAAGTAACATGAGAAAGACAATACACAAGGAATAACGACACAACAGGTACAGCTTATTTCTACTAAGAAATTTCTTCCAGCTTACCTACGGAAGTGAGACTTAAATTGAGAGGCAAATTAGGCGTGCACAAATAAAGCATAATATTAAAATAATACCCGAAAATTATAAATAACTAATTATATATATACTTAAAATCATAATAACAATATATACTTGAATATAATATAAAACATATATATACATACTAATACTATACGGAAAGTGAAGTTTTCTTACTTGTGTCATCCCAAAGGGATTCTTCGCTTCAGGGACGAGTTGTATCCTATGTTTTCCGTCCAAGTCAGATGTGTCGATCCTGTCTTTGAGCGCATCTGTCCAATATAATCTACGCTCTTTGTAATCAATCGTGATGCCATTGGGGAAGCCAAGTTCCTGATTGACAATGATTTTCCTTTGACTTCCGTCTAACATAGACCTTTCTATACATGGTGCTTCTCCCCAGTCACTCCAGTACAAGTATCTGAAAATTAATTTCGAACATTAATACCACCCTTTATAAAAGAAAGTAACGTCAAATTAAGTAAAGACCTATTATACAACTTACCCTTTTGCTGGAAATAGTGCAAGAGCTCTAGGTTCATTCAAATTACTAAATATTGTTTTTCTGGAGCTACCATCTAATCTGGCCACTTCTACCACCTAAAACAAAAATATATTGTTCCGTTATAGTAATAAACCACTATCAACTCAACTGACCAATAGATAGGCATTTAATTTCCATTCCATACCTTGTATTCGTTATCAGTCCAATAAATATTGTTCGCAATCCAGTCTACACCCAGACCATTTGGAGTGTTTAGCTTTCCTTTCACAACGACTTTCGTGTCACTCATATTTAACATGTTGATGGATTTAATGTAGTCAAAATGCACATCCGTAAAGAAGATCAGTTTCTTTTCCCAGTGAAAGTCGACGGCGATGGAATTTTGGACATTCTTGTCGAGAAGCGCAACATCCCATTGCTCTGGCGTGTCTAGAGAAATCATAGCTACACTGCCTCTAGTGGCGAATACTAGGAAGTTGTCAGGGTGACTCTTGCAGATATTTGGGTTGAGATCCGTTTTATTTTCAAACTCGATGCCAGTTGGACACGCGCATGTGTAGCCCTGAGGTGAGCGAAGGCAAAGATGAGAGCAGCCACCATTGTTATTGCCGCATGCATTTTCCAAAACTCTGTCACCCTGCAAAATAATAGTTTATTCGTAAAACAGTTCCTATCTGATTTAATTACACTACACAGGCAGCACTTTGGATTTAAAAGATCATTTACCTGAACAGCTCTGATATCCATAAGACCTTCTAAGTTCTCGCGAATCACCAACTGTTCTTGCCCGTTTGCTTTATCTGCCCGATGCAAAGCCTTCGTCTTCCAATCCGTCCAATAAATGTGCTGCCCGACGATTACAATACCATATGGATACGGAACTTTACTCAGCACTGTTCTTCGGTCGTTGCCATTGAGGTCAGAGCTCTCGATTGTGAGGACCTTAGCGTCGTTCCAGTAGAGACGGCCTTCGATCCTGTCTATGGCGAGACCGTTTGGCCATTTGATGTTGTTGTCCACGATGACCCATCTATTCTTGCCGTCCATGTCAGCTCGCTCGATCTTGGCTGAAGTTCCCCAGTCCGACCAGAACATGTAGCCGTTCTCGTAATGTAAAGCGATAGCTCGAGGAGAATCTGTTGAGAATTAGGACGTAAGCATAAACGCGATTATTGATCAGCTTTCGTTATAACTGCCTCCGTGGTCTAGTGGTCAGAGCCATGGGCTTACGATCCGGAGGTCCTGGGTTCGATTCCCGGGGGGAACTCAAAGTTGATATTTGTCAATTTATCACTTTGTGAGGTTTTCTCCAGTTTGGTTAGGACATAACAGATTGAATCACCTGATTGTCCGAAAAGGAAAAGGATTCCGTGCTTCGGAGGGCACGTTAAACCGTCGGTCGCTGTCTTTGATAGTGGTCGTTACTCAAATCTCGTCAGATCTGTGCTACTAGGCGGTTAGAAAACACTGACACCAGGGTCTTTCGACTCGAGAATCCACTCGCTAAGAAGAAGAAGTTATGAATTTTGGAAGGAAGACTTACCTAGACCGGTCCAAATTAGAACTTTTCTGTTCTTGCCATCCAATTCTGCTACTTCAATGCTGTTTCGACCGCCATCAGTCCAATAAATCTGACAACATATCATTGTAAGTAAACACATACATACATACATATAATCACGCCTTTATCCCTAATGGGGTAGGCAGAGCGTAAACGACCTAAACAAAGGCCGTTCCGCCGCGTCTGACCAAGTCTTGAGGGCCATTCAAGAAAGATTTGTACGTATATTGCTGTAGTGACAGGTTGTCAGCCCATCGCCTAAATTACAATATACTGAAACCCTCAGATCCCTTAGCTGGTTTTTACAGCATGCTCGGGAGAAAATGCAGTTGGCACATTCTATGTTTTTCTCTCACTCCCAGTCCAGCATGTAAACACATTTCATCCTATACTTTTACATCCTTTACTTTTATAGTATTTATTTATTTGATAGTGGTCGTTACTCAAACCATGTCAGAGGCCTAATAGCTTTGCTACTAGGCGGTTTCAAAATTCCGACGCCAGAGTTCATCGGTTCGTTGTTTGACCCGAAAACCCACTTTACTTAAAAAGAAGACAGTTTTTATTCAAGATATTGTTTAGAGTTAATCTACCTTTCGCCCCGTGGAGTCAATAACGATGCCGTCAGCCGTATGTAATCCTTTCCCGATAATCACTTCAATGTTTTCACCACTCTTCTTAGCTCGCTGGATTTTTCTTTCACCAGTATCGGTCCAGTAAATCAAACCTAAAAATATTATCAAAATAGAATTTATCACTTTTATTTCCATTTAATTTCATGAACTCTTCGAACCCTAGAACTGTTTTCTTTGGTTTCGTAACATTTTTGGTTAGTAATAATATCTTACCAGTTCGTTGATCTACATCGACTCCAAGCGCATTCTTCAGTGGTGGTAACGGCAATACAACATCAATGAGATAAGGTACATCCAAAGACACTATTCGGATGTCCACACGGTGAGCAAATATCAAGAAATTGATGGGACCGTTCGTACATGTCTTTTCGTCCTTCTGCAGAAAAATCATCAACGTATACAAATTGGAAAAGCAACAATTGAATTCAAACTTGTGATTGATAATGAAAATAATATATTTACGCTTAGTTTGATTCCTATCGGGCAGGCGCAAGATCTTCCAAAAGGTATCAAAAGGCAAATGTGAGAGCATCTGCCATTATTTTGACCGCACCTATGAAAAAAAAAAGCTGATTTAAAGACACTCAACAGTCAATACACACCCATAGACTCAGTTTTGCTTTTGACTGAAATTGTTTATGTAATAGTACCAATAGTACCAAATCACCCAATGGAACTAACCTGTTGAACATAGCGGGCCTTTCTTTGTGAAATACTCTTACATCCATGAGGCCTGCTACTCCTGCGCCTAGAGTGCGTCGGCTTTGTCCAGTATATTTATTGGCAGCTTGTATTGACTGAGTGTCCCAGTCGGTCCAGAATACTTCGTCGCCGTAGAGATCCAATCCAAATGGATGAGGTAAATGTTGGCCTGGATTAAATAAATAAAAAAAAGGTGTTTTAAACTTGAAGAAGATATATGTAAAAAATACAAAAGTAGAAAATCAAGCATGGTACAAGTGTTATTTTGCCTTTGCTAGATTTTCCCCGAAGATTAGTTCTAATGAATTTAATGAATTCAAGCCTTTTACGCTTACCTATCAAGGTTTTTCTTCCGGTACCGTTCAGGAAGGCATACTCAATGGTGCGGTTACCCCCATCAGTCCAGTAGATCCGACGGTTAGGTAGATCCAAAGCCAGGCCATTGGGCCAGGTCATGTCTCCGGAGATGATGCGCTTGCGATTGCCTCCGTCCATGTAAGCTCTTTCGATACAAGGATTTGAACCCCAATCGGACCAGTACATTACTCCACCTGAAAATAATAAAAAGCCATGCCATCATTAAGGTTACCATCGCCATCATACTCTTCGTCCTGGACAAATAAATATCTTCGTAGTCGCGGCCATCGGCTGCTAGCGGTGGAGGTACCGAGCACGGCGGCGCACGAGGCCTCTCCTCAGCGCTCGAATCCAGCTCTACGAGCTTCTCTCTAAAGCATCAGACTAAGACTTATTTGGTAAGCATTGTAAACATGTTTAATTGTCTTCTATTACATATGACATAATAATTTGTTAATACTTAAAATTTGTCAGCGCCCGATGGTGTAGTGGATAGGGCCGCTGCCTCCTGAGCGGGAGTTCGTGGTTCGAATCCCACCACAGACCAATGTGTTTTTCGGTTTTCGAATTTCATACGTACGTTTATTCGGCGCTTTTTCCGTGCTTTGGAAAGCACGTTAAGCCGTTGGTCCCGGTTAATATCGTTTAATACCGGAGATTAGTCGTTAAGTCATGTCAGAGGCCATAGCTAAGCATTGGCGGCTTGAAAACTGACCTAATCTAGGATTGGGTCTGGTTTCCCTTCTGGGTTGCGGAGGTCAGATGGCAGTCACTCTGTGTAAAAACCAGTACCCTCGTTCAATCCCCTAGATTAAGTAGCCAACCCCGTAAGATACGGGATAAGGCTAGGGAGATGAGATGACTTAAAATTTGTCAGCGCCTTGGCGTACAATGCTATAATGCTGTTAACTATGTTTAATAATAAATAAAAATAAAAATTACATATACTGGTCCAACAACTAACTGTGTAACAAACTTTGGAATTTATCTTAACCTTTAGGGTCGACAACAATGTCTCTAGGCTTATCGATGTTGTCCCACGCTAATAGGGTTCTCATACTTCCATCGGCGTTAGCTACTTCAATCCTGTTAGTTCCAGCATCAGTCCAATAGATCTTGTCGGTAAGCCAATCGTAAGCCAAGCCAGCTGGAGATACTGGAATGGAAAGTTTTGGTCAGATATCATTCTACATTTATTTTTTTATATGTTTGCTTTACTGATATTCAATAAGGTCTTACTCAAGTTGGATCCAACAATGACAGTCTGATGGGAGCCATTGAGATAAGCACGATTGATGGTATCCTTCTCCACGTCTGTCCAGTAAATGGAATTGGTATTGTCATCCCACTCGAGAGCCACAGCCGACTTGATGTTATCCACCGGGATGACCTGTTCGGAAATCCATAATGTGATATGTTTGTTAGTTTTCATGGATTACTCCATTTTTATCGCAAGGTTATTTGAGCAATGTCGTTTCAGTAGGATGAGGGTCTAGAAAAAACCTACCATGTCCAAAGAGTCCATTTGCTTCCTCGGGTTCAACTGCTTTAACCTCAAATCTTTTCTTCGTGCATACAGTAGCAACTTTGTTGGCGTTTCTTCACAAGTTCGGCTGAAATAAATTTGAAATCAGCAACATTTCCTTTGTTTATTTCTTTTTTTTATGACTATGAAGGACCTTACCCATCTGAATTCAGATTGAAACCAACTGGGCAGCGGCAAGAGTAGTCATTGCTATTGGGGAGACAAAGATGCGAGCATTCACCGTTATTGCTACCACAACGATTCTTGTATATTTTCAGTTGTCGTAGAGGATGATAACTGTAAAGGAAATTTAAACAATATTAGTTAAACCATATGCATTTTCTAATCTATAATTAATTTATTTGAAATTATTTTATACTGTACCTATGTATATCCATAGGTACATTCAGCGCTGCATGCACAGTCTGAATTCCCATGCCAGTCTTCTTGTTAACAGTTGATATGCTCTTGGTATGCCAATCAGTCCAATAGACTGCATCCTCAAATAGCGTCAGTGCGAAAGGATGAGGCAAGCCTTTGTTTGTCACCTGCAAGCAATATATTTTGATTAGCATTGTCTTTCTGTAATTATTATCAGTAATGCAAACGTCTTTGTCGACATGATCACTTACTCGTTTTCTGTTTCGGCCGTCAAAGCTTGCTTTTTCAATAACATGATGTTTGGCGTCAGCCCAGTAAATTTTAGATTCCATGTAATCGATGGTGAGACCGTTGGGCCAGAATATCTGATCAACTATCACGCTCTTACGTCTGTTTCCGTCCATATCTGAGCGCTCTATCTTCGGATTTGGACCTGTAAATTAAGGCCAGTTTATTTAACTACTCAAAGGACAGCCATATAATTCGTTGAAAATTTTAAATAGTGCCAAAAATTTATCTTCTAGTGTGCTAATAGCAAATTGCTCACCCCAATCTGTCCAGAAAACCAAAGCATCTCCAGGATGTACAGCAATAGCTCTTGGCTTGTCCAGGTCATTAGCTACCAGCACCGCTCGCTGAGAACCATCCAGGGTGGCCACTTCCACCCGCCTCGTACCAGAGTCAGTCCAGAATAGCAGGTCATGAATCCAGTCTACTGCCACTCCTCCTGGAGTTTCTAGACCCCATCTTATGACATCTGTAATTTTTAAATTTCTGTTAGTTTTAAGTCTAATAAAAAAAACTAATCCTCTTATATTCACTTATAAGGTTCTTACCTGACATGTTGTTGTTATTCATCTGTGATACACGTATAACCCTCAAGTTGTTCTCCGTCCAAAACACGAGCTTCTTCTCATAGTGATAGTCCAAAGCAACTGCGTTGTGTAGTCCTTTCACTACTGGCGTATAGTTTTCACCAGTTAACCAAACCTGCCAATTCATAGTTATTGTTATGATCAGTCCTTTTTTTTATTGAGAGAAAAAAGGTAAAACACTAAGCAAAAGAAAAAGAACGCATGACAAAACAGTAAATACTGTACCTGTCGAATCCCAACGCGGTTGGAAAATAAAAGCGTTGGAGCTTCCCCAGTAGATTTGCAAGATCTGGCATCGGGTCTCAGGACATAACCTGTCATACATCCGCACTGGAAACTTCCTTCAGTGTTTGAACATGTTTGAGAGCAAACTGGATCTTGCTCGTACATGCACTCATCAATGTCACGACAACTGTGAAAAAAATACAAAATTTTGTTGACTCCACCTTCCATGTAAAATATTTTCCAAGGTTCTTGTTCTATTTGATTCAGTACATATTTTTTAAATATTCTAACCTGTAACCATCTTCAGCCAGCAAGAATCCGACGGGACACGTGCACGCTGGTGTTCCATCAAACTTTGTGATACAAAGCTTCTCACATTTATCAGTTAGCTTACAAGCTCTCTTTGTAGGACAATTCTCTTCATCATCTCCTCCTGGGCAATCCTTCATGCCGTCGCATACATGTTTTCGATTGACGCAGTTCCTAAACGCCGTGTGAATCTCTTGAGGTTTGCACATGAACTGATCTTCTTCGCAGGACACTTCACAGTTCATCTCGTCTTCTCCATTCGAGCAGTCACGGACACCATCGCAGAGCCAGGTTTTCTAGAAGAGAAGAAACAAAGCCTCATGAAAATAAGTGTATATTTAGAGGATGACTTTTGGTTTCGACGTTTTAAGCATTTGCTTGGTCACAACAAGATTCCTAGCCTCAAAATTTCCTCGGTCCGAAGAGTCAGGTTCGGTATTGCAGCGCCACTGTTTCTTGGTTACACTACATAGCTTCCTGTTACAGACTGCCTTCGATTACCGCACAAACTGAACTGGCATAAACATATAAGGTAATTTTAAATCAAGTGCAAATATTGAAACGTGTGAATCTACCCATGGAACTGAACAACGACGTTCCCTAAGCAACATAGGTTGAAATATGAAAAACAAAAATTTTATTCCTATACTAAGTGCGCTATCAGCTGGTGTATTTTGTATGGAAGGTCCAATTTTTTTATTCGTTTTTCGACCTATGTTCCTTACGGAAAGTTGTTCAGTTTCATGGGTAGATTTACACGTTTTAATATTTGCACTTGATTTAAGATTACCTTATATGTCTACCGTGTTTCCTAATTTGCAGTTATTACATACTAAAAACAAAACTAAAACTAAGAGCTATCAAAATACACGTTGTTAATCAGACTGCTGGCTAAGCTGCCAGTTACCACCACTTCCTTACCAGTATGCACCGTCGGTCAACGCAGGTGAACTCGTCCTTGGAACAGTTCCTCATGGCATGCGGCTCGCAGTTCAGCTCGTCACCTCCATCAGCACAATCACGCTCGGTGTCACAGCGCCACCGCTCCGGGATGCACTTGCCGTCGTTGCATCTAAATTCAGAAAATTATGATGTGATGAAAACAAGTCGAAAAGATTTTTTAAATCTGAATTATATGTTTGGACTTTGCTGACGGAACTACTGACTATTCCAAGTTTTGGGCTCTAGATTTGGTGGACACGAAGTTGATATCAATCTCTGTGTTTGTTCCGTTACTCACTTGAACTCCCCAGCATTGCAGTTCCCGGGCAGCATGGGACAGGAGTCTTCATCAGTCCAGTCGCCGCAGTCGTTGTCGCCGTCACATTGAAACTCTTTGCGCACGCATTTCTTGTTGTCACATTGGAACTCATTCTCACCGCAGCGGAGAAGGTCCACAGCTGTTTGGTAAAAAATATCGATCGTTAAGAAAATCACAATATTTTTTTTTATTTAGCTAAATGTAGGTATAATCAAAAGTGTTATTATCAGAAAAACACAAACAGCATCTTCAGAAAAGGTTATTTTGAGAAAAAGAAATGTCATCTTGATAAAAGACAATTTGAGTAAAAGACGTTTTGAGAAAGGAACATTTTAAGAAAGAACAGTTTGAGCTTAGGCGACCTAGAAGTAACAGGGTTTTATTAATTTCATTGAGTCAGATTCATAAAGAGTAGACATCGTTGTAATGTGTAAACTTACGGCATTCAGTTTCGTCGGAGTTGTCCAAGCAGTCCTGTTCCTTGTCGCATCGCCAGTGCAGGGAGATGCACTCGCCGTTGCCGCAAGTGAACTGATTGTCACGGCATCTGGACACAAACATAAGCAAATGTACAGTGTGGGTGTAAGGGACAGCGCTGCCTACCGGATAGAGTTGTTTGAAATTTAACTGTCTTCGTGAATACTTTGTTTTCAGGAAATGAGAATCAATTAGTTATACCGGGTGTAAGGGACAGCGTCCTGCAAACAGATAGGGGTTGTTCATTCAACGACACTGAACATCTTCTATCGAGAAATTATTTCAGGAAGTGAAAATAAAAAATAACTTTTCCATACAAAATGTCCACCTCGATGAGACAATTTGTGTATTTTACTTCCTGAAAAAGAACCTGGTGGAAGTTGTTCAGTGTCGTTGACTGAGCAACCCGTATCAATTTGCGGGACGCCGTATAATATCAACTAGCTGTGCCCGCGACTTCGTACGCCCGGTTTATATAGAAAACACGCAGTGTCGAACATACCGAAAACTGATTGTGAAAACTGTTTTTGTATGGAAAACACGATTCCGCGCGCGAGCTAGCAGATCCCGCTCCTACGCGCGGAGAAGCATTTTCAGTATGTTCGACACTGTGTGTTTTCCATACAAACTGGGGTACTTACTCAATACTAGAATGGTTTTCGTGATTATTTCTAACCTAAGCTGGCCACCAGGTAGTTAAAAAAACTCAGTCAAATAAAAAGTCCCTTTAAGATCGGTTAAAAACGATCAGAGTTAAATTTCTTGCCTACCCCCTAAGTCAGGTGGCGTGATTATTTGTATCGTAACTTTGAGTTAAGGTAATGTTCAGTCAAACAAATTGCGCCTTATTACATAAAAAAAGTTCCATCAAAATCATTTAAAAACGACCGAAATTCAATTTCCTACCTATCTCCTAAGTCATGAGGCGTGATATTTGTATCGTAGCTTTGATTTTAAATAATGCTCAGTCGAATAAAAAAAGTTCCATAAAAATTGGTTAAGAAACAGCCAAATTTCAATTTCTTTCCTACCCCCTAAGTCATTTAGCGTGATTTTAAGTATCCTACGTTGCAACCCGGGTAACACGCAGTTGAATAAAAAAGTTCCATCGAAATCGGTTCAGTAGTTTTGGCGTGATGTGGTAACATACAGACAGACAGACAGACAGACAAAAAATAAAAAATAAACTATTTGGTCTTTATATCGTTAATAATTCCTGCTGCAATAATTTTTTTCGAAAAATATTTAATGTATAGACACGACCCTTCTAGAGATTTATTATATGTATAGATGTATAGATTAGTAGTGGTAATTCTGCATGGGAACGTCATTTTGAGTAATTTCGTCAGTATGTGGAAATGACAGTGCATTTAAGGCTTTTATTAGGTAAGCTCGGTCCATCGTTATCTAGATCACTAGGTACCACTAGTCAAGACCTAACCATTTTATTATGCACGCCCTGTCTGCATCTGATACCATGCCGTTACTCTCGTGTGCTGCAAGAAATATTTTCCCATAAAGCAAATCCGTTTTGTCTTTATTCTCTGTGTCCGCTTCGTTTAAAAGTAAATCTAAATAACGCATCGTTCAAAAAGAGAAGCAGAATCTGAATCTTTCAGCTTTCCTGAAAGCTAAAATCTTTAAAGATGGCCGCGTCACTAATTTATTCGAGCGCGTCATGCACCGGCGCCTTATTACATAATCTGACGTCATCATAAAGATCCTTCGCGTAGATCGGACGTGACGTTAATCACATCGATGATTTTGTTCTATATCGGGCTCGCCCACGGTTGTCGGATATATTGGAGAATCCCGAGTCTTGGGACGCAGGCTTCGCGCGTAGGCGCGTCGCCATGGAAACGGGTGAACCCCCTCTCCCGCCCGCTAACCCCCCTCCCCTCGGGACCCGCATATTGATCTGCGGACTGGGAGTCGCGCACCCTGCACACAGCCAGTGACAAAACAAAAACTGGTCAAGTTCCTGTCGAGTTTCCACCAATTAGTATTCCGCGAAGAATGTCTCGTCATCATTCTTTCAGAGTTTCGGCTATCTTTAGCACGAAAATGCGGAGGTCCAATGATGTTACCAAATTGTCCCATTTGTTTTAAAATTTCGTCAGTACCACAACATAATCATCATTACGATCTTATTTCAAACAATGAAAAAGTCTATAGTACGTACTTTTTAGATTAATATGTTTATTAAACTGCATTAAATTGGCAGGCGAAAAGGAAACTACTTTTATTAGGATTTTGTTAGCTACCTGCCTACCACGTACGGGTTAAAAACATATAAAAATTAATAACTACTCGTAACGTTTACTGAACAACGTAACGCAATAAATCGTATATGTATAACATTCAACTTTAACCACTGTAATCGAAACGAGACGCAATTACATTGACATCTGTCCCCATTACCGCAAAATCAATTAAATCATTAAGTCGACATTTGTGCAGCGTGGCCCCATTAGTGTTGTGTGTACAATGCCATTAATTTGTGGGGAGATGTGACGTCACTTAGCTTTAGGGGGAGGTGGAGAGCTTTAGAAACAATGGGACTTTAAGTGTGCATTGATGGGATTGCTTTCACCAATCTTTCTTTGATTATTCTACCCTTCAAGCAAAACTGCCTCCGTGGTCTAGTGGCTAGTGCCATGGACTCCCGATCCGGAGGTTCCGGGTTCGATTCCCAGGGGGGAAACACAAAGTTGTTATTTGAGAATTTATCACTTTGTGAATTTTTACCCGGATTGGTTAGGACATTGCAGGCTGAATCACCTGACCACCTGACACCAGGGTTCATCGGATCGATAGACTCGATACTCACTCGACAGAAGAAGAAGAAGCAAATTTTATAACGGTTTAGATATGAAAACGTTATAAAACTTTTTTGTGTTTCCGATATTTTTAACCAGTTCATTCGCGATCATGTTGATTTTAACAACACAAATTTAGAATGATCAAAAAAAATTGCCGTGATAAAATCGCCGTAATGGTAACAGATTATAATGCTAAAAATAACCGCTAGAGTATTATAAAGAGCTTTTGCTGCATAAATATACCGACTCCATTTTATACAATACAAAACAAAGGATTCAAAGCAAATATGAGAAATGTAGATAGACGTGGGAACATAATCAATGATACATTGAAGAACGAAGGTGAATTTTGTAGATTTTCTCAAATGACTGACATCAATAGTAACATGTTCGTGAAAACCTCCAAAGAAAAAAAAAGAGAACCAATATAGCAGTTTATTTCGTCCATGCTGGACTGGGAGCGAGAGAAAAACATAGAATGTGCCAGCTGCATTTCCTCCCGGGCATGCCGTAAAAACCAGCTAAGGGATCCGACGGTTTCTGTATATTGCAATTTAGACGATGCGCTGACAACCTCTCACTACAGCAATATACCTACTTAAATAACTCTGAAAACTTTGTCAGACGTGGCTGAACGACCTTTGGTTAGGTCGTTTTGCTCTGCCTACTCCATTAGGGATAAAGGTGTGATTTTATGTATGAATGAAATTAAAACAGATGTGTATACCAGGTGTAGGAGGCAGCATCCCACAAACTGATAGGGGTTGCTCAGTCAACAACACTGAACAACTTCCACCAGGAAATTAATTCAGGTTTTTTTTTTTTCTGAGCTTCCATGCTGGCCTGGGAGTGAGAGAAAAACATAGAATGTGCCAGCTGCAATTTCCTCCCGAGCATGCTGTAAAAACCAGCTACGGGATCTGAGGGTTTTAGTATATTGTAATTTAGGCGATGGGCTGACAACCTATCACTACAGCAATATACGTATAATTCTATCTTAAAAAACCCTTAAAACTTTGTCAGACGTGGCGAAACGACCTTTGTTTAGGTCGTTTACGCTCTGCCTACCCCATTAGGGATAAAGGCGTGACTATATGTATGTATGTATGTATTTTTTTTTTGCTTTTCCATACAAATTGTCTGATTAAGGAGGACATTTGGTTTGGAAAAGCCATTTCTTTTTATCTCCTTAAAGAGTTTCCTGGCAATAGTTCGGTTTCGTAGACTAAGTTACCCCTATCAGTTTGCGGGAAGCTGTCCCTTACACCCCGAATGGACCTATACAAAGTATACGTACAAAATCAGTAGTACATTCAAGGCAAAGGTCGTGCAGCGCTCAATCAGAGCGGATAATTCAATGAGGAGTCGGGGCGTGAAGTCGAGTGCCCACAGGGGGTTAGACTTGCTGGTGGATGAAAGGTTATAGTAGGGTAGGGATGAATATAGGGCATGCATGTGAAGTATCAACGTTTCAAGATATTATATTGATTAAAAAAAATATTAGACTTAGTATTTTTTGTAGTTAAAAAGGTGAAAAAAGGGTCAAACTGAATGAAAAACGAAGTGATCATATAAGGCTATGGAACTCTAAAAGTAGAGTTTCTCTAAGCTTTAGTCTGTCAATACCTGCTGTACTTCCATGCTGGACTGGGAGCGAGAGAAAAACATAGAATGTGCCAGCTGCATTTCCTCCCGGGCATGCAGTAAAAACCAGCTAAGGGATCCAAGGGTTTCAGTATATTGCAATTTAGGCGATGGGCTGACAACCTGTCACTACAGCAATATACCAAAAAATCTATCTTAAATAACCCTCGCAACTTTGTCAGACGTGGCGGAGCGACCTTTGTTTTGGTCGTTTACGCTCTGCCTACCCCATTAGGGATAAAGGCGTGATTATATATATGTATGTACGTATTTTTGTAGCCAAAAAGTTGAAAAAAAGGGGAAACTAACAGACAATGCAAAACGAAGTGATCATATAAGGCTACGGAACCCTAAAAGTAGAGTTTATCTAAGCTTAAGTCTGTCAAGAAACGTTTTCATCAAAAGGTCTTGCAATCAGAGCAGATAACTCAATGAGGAGCAGGCCTTCAAATACCGCTATTTTTGCATAACGTTATAGACTCTAACGTTAAAAAACATAGCTGTTATTTAATTAACGTTATTTACGACGTCTCATTAATGATATATGGAATAGCGTTTTACAAAGATTTTACGGTTTTAACGATATACATAACGATATGAATAACGATTACATAAAAAATACAGCATTTTAGTATTTAAGTTCGTATTTATCCATGTCTCAGTACAATCAATTTATTGATATTTATTAAATTTTGTGCACGTTTTATCCGCGTATCTTTAAAATTATCACTTCTGTAGGTCTGCTGTAAGAAATTTCTTTTTAGAAATAAGCAGTGCCTGTTGTGTCTTTGTTTTTTATGTCCTGTGTTTATGATGTTTTTTGTGTACAATAAATTGTTAGATAAATAAAATAAATAAATCACTTAACAAAAAACAAGAATAAAATTGCGCGCGTGAATTCAGTGTCATGTCAGTTCCAGTCGCTACTTTAATGTACAACATGGCAACAGTGCGTGGCATAACGTTTATAATAAGATAACGATACTTTTTTCGTTATTGTTTTCATACTGATATTTGGTATCTTTACTTTGTTTACTTCCAAGCTGGACTGGGAGCGAGAGAAAAACATAGAATGTGCCAGCTGCATTTCCTCCCGGGCATGCTGTAAGAACCAGCTAAGGGATCTGAGGGTTTCAATATATTGCAATTTAGGCGATGGGCTGACAACCTGTCACTACAGCGATATACTTACAAATCCATCTTGAATAACCCTCAAAACTTTGTCAGACGTGGCGGAACGACCTTTGTTTGGGTCGTTTACGCTCTGCCTACCCCATTAGGGATAAAGGCGTGATTATATGTATGTATATATGTATGATATCGTAATTGTATAAAACGATAAGCAAATAACGTTATATAACACTTTCTTTCCGTTATTTTGCATAACGTTATAAAGTTCTGATGAGGAGTCGGGGCGTCAAGTTGAGTGCCCACAGGGGGTTAGACTTGCTGATGGATGCGATGGTTGAAGTAGGGTATGTACAAATATAGAGAATGCATGTGGTGTTTCAAGGTTTAAAATTACTCGTATGTTGTTGATAAATGAATTTGTTGCCAGTACTTCACTTAAATTTGACAAAATGTTTCCTTATGTCGATACATACATATAGTCACGCCTTTATCCCTAATGGGGTAGGCAGAGCGTAAATAACCTAAACAAAGGTTGTTTCGCCACGTCTGACAAGTTTTAAGGGTTATTCCAGATAGATCTGTATATTGCTATAGTGACAGGTAGTCAGCCTATCGCCTAAATTACAATACTGACACTTTCAAACCCCTTAGCTGATTTTTACAGCATGCCCGGGAGGAGATGCACCGGGCACATTCTATGTTTTTCTATCTCTCTCAGTCCAGCATGGAAGTTTATGTCGATGTATAAGTATTTCTTATGTCGATGTTTGTATAAAATTGATCAAGATTACCCGAGTATTTAAGACAGTTCGATCTAAGACTGCATCGTTCTCAAAATGTCTAGGGTGTTCTTGAATGTATTTTTGAAACCCAACTAAAAGTTAAGAAATAGATTTTGAAATTTAGACGTACGTCTTTACTAATTCCACCATCAAACCCTATAAAACAAATAAATATTACATTATATCAACAATCGCAAAGAAATTGGATACCCCATAACCTAAATTTACTAAAAGCGAGCAAAGCTATCTTGTTTTTAATAAACTCAACTATGAAACAGATAATAATCTAATAGGTAATATAATTAGAGTGGTACATCATCGCCCCATCGTGAATGCGCCTCGTTGCGGTAGGGCAGGCTCAAGGGCAGATATCAAATCAAGGGGGTTGTAAATGTACCTACTGAGATTTGTTTATCTAACGTAATAAATAGGTTAGCTGTGATATTTTACGTAATAGTTTCAAGGTTGGTTACGAAGGGCGCTTTTGCACCGGTCCGAATCCCTATTCGAATATTTTCAGATCCGAATTGGCCATCTTAGTAAATGTATGACAGCTTGCGCACTCATCCATATCCGTTTTATATGGAAACTTCACGACACGATTCGGATACGAACCGAATCCGGAGCAGTGCAATACCGCCTTAAGGGTTTCGCTTATTCACGAATTAGATAAGAATGTTTGACATAGATGTTCATTTTGCTGATGCTCATATTACGTTCAAGATATTATTGGTGCATTTTCTTGTTTTTATGAGACCAATGAAGAGTTTTCTGGTGATGAGAGTGATGTCATACGTAAAAACATTTTAAGTACTGTACTAGAGACACTTGTGAAATATTAGATTGAATGCAATAGGAAGTCTGCAATTGTCAACAAAGCAAGCGGCGTCTTTGCCTGGTGATATGATAGCTGTCGTCTGTTCTAGATTGAGTGCAATCTTCGTTGCAATTTTCATATCAATGTAATTGCGTTGGGCCTTCAGCGATACCCGGAAGATTAAGAAATTGCAATCTTGACCTTCGTCTAACAGCTCTACATGTATGTTGCATGATTTTATTTCAGAATACTTACCGGATGTTTTCAATTGTTGCCACGTTTCGTAGACATGCATACATATAATCACGCATTTATCCCTAATTGGATAGGCAGAGCGTCAACGACCTAAACAAAGGTCGTTCCGCCACGTCTGACAAAGTTTTAAGGGTCATTTAAGACAGATTTGTAGGTATATTGCTGTAGGGACAGGTTGTCAGCCCTTCGCCTAAAATACAATATACTGAAACCCTCGGATACCTTAGCAGGTTTTTACAGCATGCCCGGAAGGAAATGCAGCTGAGCTGGCACATTCTATGTTATTCTCTCGCTCCCAGGCTAGCATGGTTTAGTAGACATACTCAAGATTTTATGGCTGCAACGCCAATATAGAGCATAGTAAAGTCGTCAATGTACGCAAAGTTCATAGACAACTTTGGAACAGAACATAAATATATAGACCACCACCATACAAAAAACAGGCAATGAATTCAGGGGATCACTTACTAACCCTTGGATGCACCAATTAATCTTAAACTGGAGACCGATTTATGCATACAGAGTCCGTTGGTGCACATGAACTGGTTATCTGTGCAGTTCGCGGCTCCACCTGTTCCAGGAGTGGCATTAGTAAGAGAGGTCACTTACTTGCCCTTGGTGCAGCTGGTCTCATCAGAGTTGTCCCGGCAGTCGTTGTCGCCGTCACAGATCCAGTCCTGGTGTATGCAGAGACCGTTGGTGCACGTGAACTGGTCAGCCGTGCAGTTCGCGGCTCCACCTGTTTCAGGAGTGGCATTAGTAAGAGAGGTCACTTACTTGCCCTTGGTGCAGCTGGTCTCATCAGAGTTGTCCCGGCAGTCGTTGTCGCCGTCACAGATCCAGTCCTGGTGTATGCAGAGACCGTTGGTGCACGTGAACTGGTCAGCTGTGCAGTTTGCGGCTCCACCTGTTACAGAATTGATATTAGTAAGGGAAGTAACAGCAGGATACTAAGAAGTCACTGGAGGCAAACATGTTAAAGAAGTGGTATTTATCAATTGTTATCATGTAGTCAACGGTCAAGAAAAAGTAAATGTTATTGAAGAAACTGTAGCAGTGGCTAAACCAGCTTTAGAGACTTGCGCTATCACAGTTTTAATCAAGCAAGAAACAGTGCTTCAACTTACCGCAATGTGTTTCGTCAGAGAAGTCGCCACAGTCGTTGTCGCCATCACAGATCCAGCCCAACGAGATGCAGACGTTAGTGCTGTGACAAAGCGTCCGGTTTTCATGTTCGTCGCAGGAGCGCGCGCAACCTGCCTCGTCTTCCTCTTCTGCACAGTCCGTTATTCCATCGCAACGTTTCTCTAATGGTATGCACGTGCAGGATATCTGGAAAGAGTGTCTTGTTGTATTAAAAACGTTCAGGTGACGTTTGTGAGTCATGATTTGCAAGCAATTTTAAAGCATTTGAAACTCATGCGTAGAGCTTAAGCATTTAATTTATTGATTCAAGCAAACTTCATACCTGGCACGCAAACTGGTTTTTGGAGCATGGTTCTTGACAGCCACCATCGTCGATGTCTTCGGTGTCAGTATCGATGACCGCCAAGCCACTGTCGTATGATGGGCGATCTACAAAAAATGAGAAATAAGTATGTGTGGCATATTGTATCCATGAACCTCATGAGTATTTTTCGAAAGAATTGAGCAGTTGAGCTCTCTTGTTTCAACTTACGGTGCCAAGAGTCAACCCTGGTGAAGGGATTATGCGGGCGGAAGCCGGGTGGCGGCAGCACCCCGGCGGGCGCTATGCCCACCGCCGGGGGCTGGAACGGTGGTACCCGGACGTTGCCCGGAAACCTCGCTTGCGCTGGCAGGTCGGCCGCCGAGCTGTTAGCGCGCGGTGATGGCTGCGCTCCCAGCTCGTCTCCGTAGGCTGGGTAAGGAAAATACGAAATTATTCGGTGCACATATTTGTATGTTCAATAAGCTGATAGATGGTGTATCTATCAGCTTATTGAACATACAAATCTGTCTGAAGAAGATGCAAATTGTAGAGGATTAAAGAAGTAAGAATACCCATCGGGCAATAGGAGGGTGACTTTGATGTTTTCACATGTATGCACATCATATCGTAGTACTTACTACTACTTACCTACAGAATGAACTTATTCAATTAAAATCCTAAAGAAGAGTGTTGCAATAACATGTCCAGAGAAAAGTATAGATTACTTGCTTGAATTAAGTCAATTTGCGCGCAGGCACTCCTTACCCTCGGAGGGTGCAGGATTGCAAGCTGGTACAACCCCGCCTGGATCTAGCACTCACCCCATAGCCAAAGGAAGGTGAGGATGAAGCTGATGGCCAACATGGTGTGTTATTAAACTCCTGGCGCGCGCATCGTCTAGGTGACTTGCGCGGCGGACGCGCAGGCACTCCTCACTCTTGGAGGGTGCAGCATTGCGAGCTGGTGCAGCCCCGCCTGTATCTTCGGCTTCCCTGTAAGAAGACTCAACTGTTGACTATGATCATTCAGATCATCTAATCAAACCTATCCTAAGGCGCTGTTTCCAAAGTTTGTTTCCTCAGGAGGTCAGTCTATAGACTACAACACGTTATAAATGTAAGAAGACTAGGCAAAAATGATTGAAATTGATATCAATTTGTAAATACCAAAGTGACAACAGGTCATCTTTATATAAATATAACCTGGCCTTTGACACTGGATACTACGTGTTATCATTTTTACATACGGGTAAAACAATATATTTAAAGTGTAAATGATTGTTTGTTACCTATATGCAATTTATTTAGATTATTTTATTTAAAAAAAAAAAAGATAATGAAAAGTGTATGTGTTGCTCTTATATAAAATCTCTATTTTATAAAAATACTCTTACTTATTTGCATTTTTAGCATAATCGTGTGTTTGAAGGACCTACCTATTTACTCACGAAACAACGTTTTCCAAAAGTGTTTTTTCCAATCAATTTAAAATAAGCATAATATATTTATAACAAATTCGCTTTAAAGCGTTTCGAAATTGAAACGTCTAAAATAAATATACGGGAAAACTATTTCTAAGCATAATGAAGATAGCTTATTTCAGTACATTTTACATGTTTTAAAGACCTTTTTATGTTTAGTTTATGAATATGATCCAGTTTAGACGCGTTTATGTCTTTTATATGAACAATTCATAGTTGTCAAAGTTATGAGTTATGTCCTCAGTATATATCAAATATAATTTATCCATTTTCTATTAGATAAAATAAAATATGGTGGCTAAGCACAGGACTCACATTTTTAGATCTACAAGCGTCTCATTGTGTTTGAGAGTCATATAAATTGTATTCAAAAGCAACTGTTTCCTATCTTTATACTTATAGCTAGCTTATTTGATAAAATAAATCACAATTTTACCTACCTTAATGACACGTATTCAAATAATCACTTTCCAACTACAGTACCATCTGACCCTAGAATAAAACACTTATAGGATATTCCAGAAATAGCCTAGCGAATATAATAGTTTTACATCAGGAAATCCATTAATCCATTTAGTTCTCTACAAAAATGGCGAAGGTAGATCTTTTTAGTACCATCGGCCATCTTGGATACTGTACGCATGTGCGGGGTATTTGGTGCCTAGCTTTTACGGCCTACTTGTTGAGCTGTTTCATTCAAGGCGCAAGTCGTCGCGCATTCTATATTACGCAGTTAGATCTACCTTGCAACACGTTTTATTCCTTTAATAACATTGCTAGTATTTTGGATTAGCTTGGGGTCGGATATAGGTAGTTACTTTAGTTTTGTCTTTGGTATAGATTTATTTGATCATCTAGAGCTAAAGTCACTAGAGATTGATGATTTTTTTAGTAATATTTTGTATGAACAGAGGGTAGGCACACTTCATAACACAGTGGGTGTTTCCGTTTGAACCCACAGCGGATACAATATGTAGCTCTATTTCGGACAGAATTTTCAGAGAGAAAGTATGAGATATTTCAATGGATAAAAATGTATTTCCTACTGAATATTAAAAAATACAGCAATTTTTACCCGTAGGAGACAACACCCACCCAATAAGCTTCAATATACATATTGTAACATATTTTTTTTACAGAAATGACATCGAGTTAACTCTAACAACCACGAAGTCAGGATACTATATTGGAATCTACCTCTATTACCTGATTTATAACATTTATTTTCAAATATCCTAACGTTATACCTACAATTCATAGAGAAACATAATTAAAGTCATGTAGGTACTTAGAATGTGCCAGCTGCATTTCCTCCCGAGCATGCTGATGTTAAAAGCAGTTAAGGCATTCGAGCGAGGGTTTTTGTATATTGCAATTTAGGCGATGGGCTGACAACCTGTCACTACAGCAATATACCTACAAATCTATCTTAAATAACCCTCAAAACTTTGTCAGACGTGGCGGAACGACCTTTGTTTAGGTCGTTTACGCTCTGCCTACCCCACTAGGGACAAAGGCGTGATTATATGTATGTAGGTGTAACATACACATACATACATATAATCACGCCGTAGAGAACCATAATCAAAGTCCTCGTGTACGTAACAAAAAATACGAATATCTAACATGCAAATGAGACTCGTGAATAAAATGCACGTAAAATCTATTTTTGGCATCGTACTGTATCACAATACAGCATACGAATAACAAATACATCAACACAATACCATTTTGCATACTGACTGTAACGTATTCAAAATTGGATTATGGAGTTAGAGTAGTGAAACGTAATGGACACTATGAACGTAACGTAAACATAGGTCGGGAAAAAAGCTTTATGTAAAGGAATATCCTGCTGTTTCGTAGTGTTTGAATTGATATTGTGTAGTTTGAACATTTTTTATAGTGGCAATATTTAGCAAATACGTATGAAAATGGAGCGATCAATACAGGGGGGGAGGGATACTGCGCGGCGGTTGCGCCCACGCCCGCCCCCGCTCCTCGTTCCCCCTCCCCTCTGCCCGAGCCCGAAACTCTACACCTCCAGCCTCCTGCCGCCCACGAGCCCTGGAAGCATCCATCTTACGACGCACTTCGCTGGTCTTTCTTCTAAATCTAATGATTTTTGCTGACGATTCATCATCATCTATCGCCATTTCTTCATTCGTACCTACATATAGAACAATTTCGGCTCGTTTTTGCTCCTTTTGGCGCATTCTTACTTAATTTCCTAGCCTTATTTTAAGACTTTTCTTTTCTTTTGAATCAGAAACGCCAAATACCTTAAATCGTAGGTCTATGTGACATCATCAGCTTCCACCTCAGGCACAACAAAACAATGCGCAAAATTTACTCCAATGATCAGCAACGTCGCTTCACTGCACTATGCATTTAGCACTGTCCACTTACACCATGTAGTCTAGAGAGAAAATTGTTTTTTTTTTTGTAATATGGATTTTCAGCCAGTGTTCGCCTGTAGTCGTCTCGCGCAACTGGGGTAGGCACTAGGTGAGCTGGAACCTCTTCCCTCCCCTCTCCCCTCGCCCCTGGCTCAGAGTTTCCCCTGCGCCTGTGCTCCTTTGCGCAGTTCACACGATAGGACGACAGTACGCACTCTTCTAGATACAATGCTGGTTGTTCTTAGGTGCAATGATTGTGGGTGAGTAATGGTGGGGTATTGTATGTGAAATTTGTCGCCGTGGTGGTGTCAGGGCGTGTGAATGAGCCGATGAATGGAGCGATCCCGCCCAACCATGTTTCTATAAATCTCCCTCTCGCTCGCCTACATCTGTATAGTATCGGTTGCTGTGAATAACGCTCGATCAAAATAGATGAAATGCTTAAATATAGTTGAATAGTATAGCGTGTTTATTTGCAGCTGTTATATATTTTTCACTGAACTACACTACTTGATCTTTGATATCATTCTACTAGATAAAGAATAGTTATTTAATAGGAGTATAAAATTATTCTATGAAATCATATGCAGAATTGCCGGGCGGATAGCTATTTACCTAATTAAACGATAAGGTTCTATCTGGCAAACTAATAAATTATTATCTAGAAACTACATTATTATATTTAGTGTTAATAGACGCTTATCACATTTTATTTGTAGTTACATGTATTTAACATATTTTTAATCAATAAGTCGGTTTTGCAACAAATGACTTTATTTGAATCATGTAGATACGTGCTGTACTAAGATACCTTGCATCTAAAATCTAGACGTTTCCAGGCTAACCCTATCATTATAATAGCGACATCGTGCTATAAATAGCAACACCTACGAGTCGGGCTTAGCTTTTCGGTGATTCCCACCCTTGTGTTCCTGTAACCAACTACTCCATGTTCCACGAGAGACATTTGAATACCAACAGTTCACCACTAGATGGCGGTCCAGAGGTGAATTCGATCTTACCCCCGAGGTTGTAGAAAGTTTCTTGACGGGGTGAGCTTTCTTGCGAACAGATAGAGATTACGAGCTTTTCTCGCAAATTTTTGTTTATCTAAGCAGGACAGAGATGTCGCTACCGACATAAAACCTGAAAAGTACATCGCTGATAAGATTTTTTTACCTATTCGGACAGTTTCATGCTCGATACAAAATAACTTTACCTAATGAAAAAATAAAATTACAAAGCTTTTGTAGCTTTACAAAATTAATTTCTTATCTTTTATAACTTTAAAACAGAAGTTACTTTTGACTATATTTTTTTTCATATGACAATGATTTAGGTATATAAATGATGGTCTAAGGTTGTTAGAATTTTTAAAATTAAACCATCCACATGTTTTCCTTAATAAACTTTATTTTTTACAACGTTGTCTTAGAATGCTATTGGCTTGCAATCCTTGCTATTATAAACATCAATTTAGCTACTGTTCTTTCATTTTTATCAGGACAAACTATTTTGTATTTACATTTTAGTTTCAAATTCATGACATGACCACAAAGTACACTGGGATAATGTATTTGAAGGATTTCCTTTAGGAAACAATTCATTTAAAAATTACTTTTACTATTTGGCACATGATATCAAAGATAATTTTTCTAAAAAAATAACAAAACGGAAATTTTATTATCTATCTCTTTTCAACAGTTTTCTTTGTATTACTTATTTTACTGTAGGTATATGTAAATATGTATTTATAGAATTTTCAAATTAACAATATTGCAAATATAAACTTTCTATGAGTGAACGACATTTAATAAATTATACGGGGGCACTAATTGAACATATTTGATATATAAATATTAATATTGTTGCGCATTCTGTACACATTACTTAAAGAAATTGGCAGTTTTATATTAGAATTAATATTAATATACAGGTGTCACAGAAAGGGTATATGCACCCGATATTATGTGAATCTGCTCATGAAACTGAAGAACTTTCCCCAAGAAACTAAGGTCGAAAAACGAAAACAAATATTACCTTCCATACAAAATGCATAATAGCTGATAGCACATTTAGTGTGGGATGATGTATTTTTTTGTCTTTTACCTATGTTCCTTGGTGAAAGTTGTTGTTTTAGATTCACATCCTTTTGGGTACATATAACATTTCGGTTACACCCTGTATTAAACGACGCGATATGCTATACCTACTTACATTTACTACTGAAAACGATTAACACAGAAAATTTAGCACTTCGTTCATCCCTTTACAATAATAATTATAACTTTAAAATCGACTATAATTTAATACAAATTGTTTCTTTTTAATTGAAATACTTAGGTTTAAGTACATTTGGAATCGTATATTTTCTTTTCCTACATTTTATTTGATTGTTTTATTATTTTTAATGTTTTCCAATCTTTTACACATTTTGTGTAGTTTATTTAATCAAGATTAAAACCACATAACACAGTCAAACTATACTGCCGTTGGCACCCAACGAAGAATTTATTTGAATTCTGTGCGAAGATACTCCAGGTGTAAGGGACAGCATCCCACAAACTGACCCTCAAACAACGACACTGAAAACTTTTACCTGGAAATTCTTCCAGTAAGTGAATATTTTTTGGTTTTTCCATACAAATTGTCTGATCGAGGTGGACATTCACCCCTACGAGTTAATGGAATGCTGTCCTTTACACCCTGTATCGTATCTATCATAGACAAGATAGTACGTAGGTACACGCTATGCTCATATCTCCAACTTCATATGAGTAACTTCTTACACCCTATTTACTATGACATTGTGCCATAATTGGAACATATACCTTAACCCCTTCGAAATTCGTTTCACATCTTACAGCTACCCGATAAATAAATTCAATCAAATATGTAAAAGGTCCAATAGATGGCGTTGAACAGCATGAAACACACGGGGAAGATGACACGGGAGTATGTATCTATGACGTTGACATCTCGGATCTTCGGCATGGAGGTTTTGAGGACTGTGGCTGACCGGCGCAAAGCGTGCATCACCTTTGGCTTGCCTGTTGATCCATCTGAAGAAGAAAATGATAACATCCATGAAGTCAAGAAAATAAAAGAGGAGCTAGATGCACACTGCATAAGGAAACATAGCAAAGGAGGCATTTAGCTTGGGATGTACTTCAAAAGTGTAATTCGTCTAACAGCTAAATGAGCTGATGGCATAGTAAAGACTGCCCGAAAAACCTGGTCAACGCTAGCCCACAAAAGACATGACACGAGGAAGCTTAATCTCTGCAATGGCTAGATGCGCGGTAAAAAGATGATGATGGTGAGTTAGATTCAGGCCTCCGTTCCAACTAGTAAAATACCCACTTCTGGAGGTGGTCCTGGAATGCGGGCGGGTCCGGTACCGCAGCTGCATGTGGTCGCGCTGCAGCCGCAGCGAGGGCGGAGCGCCCGTGTTGGCCGGCAGTGGCTTGGAGCGCAGGCTCGGAATGGGGGATACCCGCCCCGAGGTCGCCGTGCACTCCTGGAGCGCTATGATCTCCTCGGGAGAACGGGATCCTGAGAACAAATACAAAGATTTTGTATTGGACGCATATGGCTGTTTCATGTTTCTAATTTTCGCGAGGTTCCATCGGAGTATTCGTAGTAATTTCAGTTGGATTTAAGGCTCAATTCATCATCGACTCTATCTTGATCACCATTAGTCTAGATTAGAAAGAATAGCTCATCCATTTAAAAAAGAGACATTCTGTGGAAATGCTAGGATCCAATTTATATAAAACAACTTGTTGACCTTTCGAAGTCCATTCTTACCACATTTAATGTCCTTTTCTACACTAGTGCTAGTAGACAGGCCTTTGCTCTTTAATTTAGCTCGTTTCCTGGCCCTCGCTCCCCAATACGTGTAGTTCACCGCTGCGTACTCCAGCAACGCAGCGAAGACGAAGAAGAAGCACATCACCAGGTAGATGTCGATGGCCTTCACGTAGGAGATGCGCGGGAGACTGCTGCGGACTCCGGTGCTGATCGTGGTCATAGTCAGCACCGTTGTTATACCTGTGTTTTTTTTTATCGATCAGTAAAATTCCAAATCCATGGGCATCTTAATTTTTACAGTGTATTTCGTAACTTTAAACTAAGCTTTTGCAGAAACCGTGGTGAAGAATTGGACATACTTTCAGATTTATTTCTGCTGCAGTGTGAGGACACAAAGACTAACTACATCTTAGAATACTAAAAAAAGTTATAGTGATATTGGTGAGAATAAACAAAATAATTCTTACCAAGAGCGACTCTTGCAGAGGTAGCTTCATGGTTAATCCAAAATGACACCCAAGACAGCATGACAATAAGTATGCTGGGCAGATATGTCTGGAACACGAAGTAACCGATGTTTCTTCGTAGCTTGAAGCTCAGGGATAGCCGTTGGTACACACCCGTTGCTAACTTTTCCTAAAAACATAGAGATTGAAAACACATAGCTAAAATACATACATACTAAAGATGTATTAAATGCCACATCACAATATATTTGTGGGCTTCTATCGCCTTCAGACGATGATTCTGTCAGAGTCAACGCATCCAAGAAAACATTGTACAATAACTACAGTTACTAGTTCGCTGACTCAACAAAACAAGAATGACGACAATATTTCATAAAACAATGACCAAGAAACATACATACATACATACATATAATCACGCCTTTATCCCTAATGGGGTAGGCAGAGCGTAAACGACCTAAACAAAGGTCGTTCCGCCACGTCTGACAAAGTTTTGAGGGTTATTCAAGATGGTTTTGTACGTATATTGCTGTAGTGACAGGTTGTCAGCCCATCGCCTAATTGCAATATACTGAAACCCTCAGATCCCTTAGCTGGTTTTTACAGCATGCCCGGGAGGAAATGCAGCTGGCACATTCTATGTTTTTCTCTCGCTCCCAGTCCAGCATGGAAGAAAACCAATGACCAAGAAACTTTTCCCCAAATTACCTTCCTATCATTAGTATTGTGTCCCAGTATAGTGAACTGAGGTAGCTCAGCGTCTTCCACCCCTCGCACTGGAGTCTCCTTCCAGTACATCACCACGTCGGACACTGTGTACCCATCTGCAGCATAAGAACTACGTTAGGATGCTGTCAATGCTACGTGTGGCTTGTAGACAGTCCCTAATAGATGTGAACAATCCACAAATGTATCTGCCTCGTTCGCTTATTCATAAAGTTTTCAAGGAAAAGGTGTCACTTTAAGTAAGAAAGTTGTAAAACAATGTAACTTTTTACGGTAACATTTAAATTTATCAAAGAATTGAAACGGGACCAATCCCCAATTCCAAAAATTACAAAATCGTCGTGAATTGAAATGAGCTGGAATGCAAATTGTGCAAAAGTGGGTCATTCGACGGAATGTGCAAATCATTCCAAGCTGATACAGATTGCGATAGAACTGCGATGCGGTTTGCGGACATGGAGGCAACCATACAGAAGATTATTGATGACAACGCAAGCACCGACTGCCGGTCGACTGTGAAAACAAAAGTATGTCAATGTGTTATGTACAATGCCGTCTAGCTACAGGTTTGAGCAACTGAAGAGAAGCGGCGCGCGGTGAGGGAGGCTAAGAGTAAGAGTAAGAGTCACACAGCTTTCAATCTCGACGGTGCAGTTCTGGCTGTCGAGCGGGTAGTAGTGGAGGTCCATCATGCAGGCGAGGGTGGCTGTGAACCGCATCCCGTACGTGATGCTGCCGTCGCCGCCCAGCCGCACCAGCTTGTTGCGCTCCGTCACGTCGTGGAGGAAACTGAAAAATATTCCTATTTTAACTGAATGACGAATATTTAACACTTAGCATGCAAGCGCGATAAGGGTACGATAGCCATTTTACTACAAATTGTACGGCAGATAGATAGTAGCGATATATTCATTAGGGGCTGTAAATCTTACAGATCATTGCCTTATTAGAAACCTAGACTTTATAGAAATATTAATGAAGCGTTCTTACACGCGCTACGCTAACCAAATATTGAATTTGTTAATGATTCATTTAAACTGTTACCACAAGTTTTCCTCAAAACCTCTACACACAAATTCGCACAAATGTAGCTGGGAAATCTTTACCTATTTTTGTCGTTAGCGAAAAACGTGTCGGGCACCCAGATTTTATCAGCAAAGTCCCCGGAGAGAGTCAGCACGTCCTCGGGTAGTCCGAAGCCAAGTCTTTCATCCTTCCAGTACTGATTCAGATACAGGGTTATTGTGTAGTCCTGAAAGAGATGCCGCTTGTAAAATATACACGGAGGGATTGCAAAGTAGTTACTTATCGGGTGCGAATGAAAGCCATTTGTAAGAACGGGAATCGATGTGTTATCTTATTTGAACGTCGTCTGAAAATTTCACGCATAAACATTTTCTTAATAGATTTGATAGCGACTTTCAAAATTTTAAACGGTCACTATGACCTATCTAACTTTGATGCCCTATTCAATCGAGACCAAAATAGCCGTTTGCGAGGTCATAGCATGAAATTGACAACTTGTTTCTCACACAACAACCCACACAAGCACTTTCTTTCAAATAGAGTGGTTGCTAACTGAAACAAGCTACCTCAAGATGTAGTGACAGCACAGAATACAAATGTCTTTAAGAACAAATTGGACAAATACCAATAAAACTTCAATAAGACAAGCAAATCATGAACAATGGGATACAGGCACTATCAGTTGCTACAACTGCCTGCCTGATTAAATAAATAATAATAATTACATCGAAGTAACTAATTTAGTAAATAAACAGGTAGAGTCAACTTTATTATATACTTGAAACACAAGGTGAAGTACATAAGCCAGGCCATTTATATAACGGTGGGCGGCGTCGGCGTCCGAGCCCAATGGCTAGCGTCGTTGCAATCCAAAGTCCGCATCGATTGGCTGACGCAGCACACCCCTCAACCTCCCCGATGTATGTCAAGTGTTGGCCTTGCTCCCTTTTCTATTAAAAGCCTAATGAGTCGCGACTTCGCAAACCAAGAAGGTCCTTGTTACGACCCTCGAAGCCTACAATCAACGCCAAGGTCGATCGTGTTGAGACAGGACCCCTGTCCTGTCTCTTTGATATGATCGAGGAATATAATTATTAATAAACTGGCAATAAGGTTGAGTACACGCAATATTGTACCTCATAAAATTAGCGACAAGTTTTGTTTGAAACGTTTTTTCGTGCGCTTGTTTGTTTTTGAGATAAAGCACGGGGAATAGTGCAAATTTTGATAATTATAAGAACCGTTTGGAGAATGCTGAGCCGCTCACACTTGGCATAGTTGTGCTTTAGATAGTACTGAGTAGATCTTGTGAGGAAAAAAATGGCTTTCATTACAGAATCCTCGTTAAGATCAAGTCGACGAGGCAGGACACTTTGATGTCATCTCAAGCCATCATTATCAATCAACTAGCAATAAGGTTGAGTTTCACGAGATATTGATGGTTCATTAACTTATGCCACTACATTATTAGCACGGACGAATCAATCAAGTTGGCCTACAGATTCATATGGGTTTTTTTTTAGGTAGAACGTAATATGGGCTTGCACTTTAGTATTAAATAGAACTTACACATTATCACTGATGTATCGTTGATGTATAATAATCATTTTTGTTTTTATTATCTCAAACTCACGTTTCACGGCGAACAATGATCTCGTAATTTTAAGTTCGTCTGACAACTTTTATGGGATATTACAGATAGGATTTCATGTTGATGACATAGTAACAGTAGTAGTTTGGGATAACAATACGCTGAATTCTATGGAAATAATACATTCTACCGGGTGTAAGGGACAGCGTCCCGCATACTGATAGGGTTGCTCAGTCAACGATACTGAATAACTTCCACTAAGATTTTATTTCAGGAAGTGAAAATAAAAAATTACTTTTCCATACAAAATGTCCTCTACCTCGATCGAACAATTTGTATGGAAAAGCCTCTATTTTTACTTCATGAAAGAATTTCCTGGTGGAAGTTGTTTAGTGCCGTTGACTGAGCAACCTCTATCAGTTTATGGGACACTGTCCCTTACACCCTGTATACTAAAAAGATATAGTAAGAAACAAAAACACTGTTTCACAGTCGTCGGTAATTAATTGTTTCTTTGGGAGAGAAGAGATTAGTCATTGCTGCGTCATAGTGAAAGTTATTGCGTTTATTTTTCACGAACCATTACCCGACCGTCCTCTCTTATTACTCATAAATATAGACATATGTTTAACTAATACTAATGAGTACTTAGTTACATAATAAAATTTTATGTTACTTACCATGTTGACTTCAGATATGGCGTCGAAGCTAGCGATGGTCAAATCCATCCCGACGTACAACGGATCCCCTGAAAGCAATAAACTTATAAACCTGAAACTTACATGACCTAAATATTCTCGACATTAAATTGAGCAGAGGACATCTCTACATCCAAGTCCATCAAAATTGAAATCTCAAGTCGGAAACCAAATTGGAATCTTATTGCATAATCTTGGTATTCCAGTGCGGCTTTAACCCGACGCTGCTCGTACCTCGAGCCGCTGACAAATCGTGCTGTGTTTAGAATACCGAGGGAATTCAATATGATATTGGATCTTTATGGCTGGCAGCGCGCAATAACTTACTGCAGCCTCTAGCTGGATATTTGCTGGATTGCAGAAACCTCAGGAGCAACATCTGAACCGCTCGTATTTATTCCGCGGAATATTCAGCATGTTATGTCTAGGAACATTATTACAGAATTTCATATGGCAGTTCATGCTCGAGATAGCTAGTAAGACTTAAAGGTACCGTTGGAGCGTCGTATGGAATTTTGACTTTATATCACTATTAGTTTAGCATAAGAATTTATACCTGCTTTGTAGCAAAGCAGCGGTGCACAAAGGATAAATAGTTTCGTAAATCCGTACGTTACGTCACGTTACTTTACGTCCGTACGTTACTAAATTAAGTTTACTCAATTTGACAAAACACGTAAAGTTGCTAAATACTTTTTAATTCATTAAACTAACGTTTAAATACGGTAACAAAACCTGTAATATCTGGAAAATTTATATTTTATGTTGACGATATTCAGGTACTTTTTTTAACGAGGAGAATATTTTTAACACATTAGATGCTTAGGTAAAAGACAGACCAATGACGACCACGACAAGTAGGTCTGTACACTACATAAGTCTCGCCGGGTACGGCCAGGTCCATTCAAATTCGTCAAATAATCATTTCAATACCTTCAGAATCAATAGATGTAATGAGGTAGAAACCTCATAAACAGAAAACTGTGCTAACTCTACACGAACGCAAGAGACGTGTTCTTAGAATAAAGTTTTCATCGCCTGTACACATTCTCTGTCACAACCTATGGATTCTATGGTTTATGAACATTGTACTTACCACTAAAGTTTGGTCTGAGTCGTTGTCCTCCAGCCGGTCGATCATCGCCAGTCGCTCACTTCTATAGACAAACGGAAACTTGTCTCTACTAACTACATGCTTACCGCCGAAGTTTGGTCTGAGCCGTATGTCGTAGCCGTCGAGGATGCGCGTGACCGTGTGCGTCACGTTCTCCAGCCGGTCAATCATCGCCAGTCGCTCACTCCTGGACAAGCAAACGAACATTTCGTCTACCAACGCAAAATGCCAAATTTCCTTTCCAAATACCCTACCTAGCTACTCCAAAAACACCAACATAACCGCTTTATCTACAAACTGTAAACGTATACCGGGTGGAAGGGACAGCGTCCCGCAAATTGATAGGGGTTGCTCATTCAACAAAACTGAACAACTTTCACCAGGTTTTTTTAGAAAGTTAAAAAAAAAATGGTTTTCCATACATATTGTCCGGTCTAGGTGGTCATTTTGTATGGGAAGGTCAAATTGATTTTTCATCTCCTGAAAGAATTTCCCGTCGGAAGTTGTTCAGTTTTGTTGACAGAGCTACCTTTATTAGTTTGCGAGACGCTGTCCCTTACCCTCGTTTTCTGTAGGTAGGTACCTATTAAATTGGAGGTTCTTCTTCTTAGCGAGTGGGTTTCGAGTCGAACAACGACCTGATGAACCCTGAAGTCGTCGTTTTTAAACCGCCTATTAGTAGGTACATACATATAATCACGCCTTTATGGAGTGGCAGAGCGTAAACGACCTAAACAAAGGTCGTTTCGCCACGTCTGATAAAGTTTAAAGGGTTATTTAAGATAGATTTGTAGGTGTATTGCTATAGTGACAGGTTGTCAGCCCATCGCCTAAATTACAATATACTGAAACTCCATTAGTAACAGTTATTAATAACAATTTGAATTTCTGAATGAGCTCGTCCATCTCAAACATTCTCTCTGTAACATCTGGCATGAAGTAGACTCTAGAGTAAAAGATAGAGCTCAATTAACTATTTTTAAAATTTAACAAGATAGCGGGCTCGATTAAGATTTGCCGGTTAAAACTAAAATTTAAATCTATTTGTCTCTTTCAGACTAAAAACATTGGAAAAGTACAGGAGATCTATTCTCTCCGGTTTTCGATTTATAGTTAGTGGACGTTATCTGTTATTTTTATCCTATAAATCCTATAAAACGTCAAAATCTAGCGGACAAAGCTTTCTTTTTTTAAATTTTATTATTTTGGAAGTGACAGATAGAATTTAATTTTATATTTAGCCGATGGTATCTAGAATCGAGCCCAGTGTCAATTAACTTCATGCCAAGCAAAAATTCAAATACTTATTAAAGAAAAAATTGATGCGTAACAAATGTCGTAACTTAAATGATCAAATATATTGTATCTGATATAAAATTTCATGCACGTACGTAAAATCATTATGAACGACTTAAATTTCCATATCTTCTTTGTCAAATATATTTCAATGTCAACCGATTGTTCGGGTAAACCGAAGTAATAGAACAGTTATACATATTATACAGGGTGTAAGGGACAGTTTCTTCCATGCTGGACTGGGAGAGATAGAAAAACATAGAATGTTCCAGCTGCCCTTCCTCCCGGGCATGCTGTAGAAGACAGCAAAAGGGACTTGAGGGTTACAGTGTATTGTTATTTAGGCGATGGGCTGACAACCTGTCACTACACATTAGCAATACACATTACAATCTAAAATTGCCCTCAATTTTTGTCAGACGCGGCGAAAGCGCCTTTTACGAGGCGTTTAACGGTCTGCCTACCCCGTAAGGGATAAAGGCGTGATTTATGTATGTAAGGGACAGCGTCTCGCAAACTGATAGGAGTTGCTCTGTCAACAAAACTGAGCAACTATCAGAAGGATTATTTTCAGGTAGTGAAAAAATAATTTCGGTTTTCTATACAATTTTTCTGATTTAAGTGGTATATATGGGAAGGTATTTTTTTTTCATCTACTGAAAAAATAATACTGGTGAAAGTTGTTTAGTTTCGTTGACTGAGCAACCCCTATCAGTTTGTCCCTTACACCCGGTATGTAAAAAGACGTTGCGTATGTTTTAACAATTAAGAGAGATTACATACATCATGCTCTATAGTTTAGTTAGCCATTTTTTATACAGCTAATGAATTTAAAATTACAGTGCTTTACAGAGATAATAACATTTCCAAAAAAACTTTTTATCCAAGTTTCTTTTAAATGGTTTAAATACCATGGTGGTTTTTGATACGAATTGTGTGTTATTAGCCTTTACACTCCGCTAAAGAGATTTTCTCCGTCGGCCTTCGGAAATGTCGGAATGTCTTTGCGGTAAACCAGCTTGTGCCGACTATTCCACTTTAGTTTTGCTTTACCACAATTTTAGCCTACTGTTATCCTATTTTGGTGCCAGAGAACCAATTTACGAAAGTAAAAAGATTAATGAGTAGGTATAGTTTCAAATTGCAGTGCTGAAGTTTTGCTCCTTTTTTAATTTAAATAATTTATTTAAATGCACTTGAACAATCACTTACATGTGCGAGCGAGTGTTTTAGTAAATTGTTCATTATCTTATTCTAATTCTAACAAATTATCTAAATAATTTACGAATTAGGTACTTTATAATAAACCTCTTTTTTCGCACCGATACAAAAATCCTTAATTTATTCGGATATACAATGAAATATTCTTAATAATCCACAATGAATATTGTTTATTTATTTTCAGACAAATATCAATCATATTTCATGAATACAGACAAATTATTTGAAAAGTTAGTAGGCAAATCACTTCGCGAAAAGTTTTCGCAAAGTGAGTAAAGTGAGCTCAAGTAGTAAAACTATGTGCAAGTACTTACTGTACCGTTGCTGAGACGAGCATCACCGGCAGCGCGGTCAGCAGCGCGTGTAGGAGCGCGTGCAGGCAGGTCGCGGGCGCGCGCGGCGTGCGACGCGCGCTCATCGCGCCGGCGGCAGCACGCGGCGCATCGCGCGCTCACCTCGACCCCCCCGGCCCCACCGGCACCTCACAACTCGACCGCATACTTTCCAAACTCGCGACTGATAAATAATATCTCGATCGCAATCTGTCGGGTAGTGGCGGCGTGCGGGCTGTGGGCGGTAGCGGCCGCGGCGGCGGCGACGCGCGGTCTGGCCTCGCGCCTGCGCCCCGCTCACTCTCATGCCACCGCTATCCGCTACACTCCGAGATCGCGCTTACCAACTCGCTCCGAGATATCAACGGATTTATTACTCTTTAAAAACTTTAATGCTCCTCGATGAATAGTTTACTTCGGTGCTGATAACTCTTTCAATATCCTTTAACAGAGTAAAGCTGTAAAATATACTTTAACGTAGTCTGCAAGCTTTTCTGAAAGTTTCATATCACACAATGCTATGCCAGTATGTGTATCTGTATTGAACAAAGCACTTATTCAATACACAGTAGGACAAAAAAATACACAGTAGGACAAAATTACAGTTTCAGGAACTCTTTCTTTCGAAATGGTGACACAAACAATTTAACGGGCAAATTGCAACTACCGTACAAGTACACCTCAAACGCATACCCAACAAGGTAACATCACATACTCCCCACAAAGACAAGTGCATCGAACCAGGTAATATTGCATGCTTTTAGCGGTGGGCGCTCTCGTGGGCTCTGTGAGCACGATGGGCGGTCAAAGTGGGGGCGCTGCACCGGGGCGGGCGGAAGGATTGAGACTAGATGAAAATAGATGGAGCAGTGGAAATACTGAAGCAACTAAAAGAAATACAAAAGTGGTAAAGCAAGTGTATTTCTAACCGTACTAATTACAGGACTGGAAAGAAGAAGTGGATTTCAAGGGAACTATTTGCGATGATTTAGCTTTTGACTATTACCAGACATGTAGCGATCGAGATAGAGTCCATGACGAAACTAACTCGCCCAGAAGGCCAGCTGGGAATTCTACCCACAACTGAATGTTCTGTTGTATTTTCTAGTCTATGGTCGGAAGTTGTTCGCTCGCGGCCGCTTCCCGCCAGCAGATTGCAGCGCCACCTGCCGAGTGCCGACGTGATAACCGCACACATCCTGACACACTGACATACAGACACATTTCACGCCATATTACCCTACCAATTACACTTTCAAAATTTCTTGATAGATATTTGTTATTTTTTGACACATATTTTATGATAGCACGATTGATTGAGTACTATGATCAACCGAATTCGATCAAAAACGATTATACTATAAATATGAAAAATATGAAATTAAATAATTTAGAATCAATGTTCAAAGCCTGCCCGTGACGATTTCGTAAATTCCTACTTTTCGTATTTATGAATTATAAAATAGTATTGTGAGTGCGAAAATTCGTATTTAACATACCAATTAAAAGGCAATTAATTGAGAAAATAATCTAGTTAAAACCATGGTTCACTACTAGAATGAAAGTGATTATTTATTTCATAAATATTTTTACCATTTCATTTAACCCATTGATTAATTTACTCCGAACGCAGCAGGTAAGTAAGCAGAAGTAAGTTAGCTATTAGCGACAGAGGGACAAACAGACGATTTATCTTAGTTATTATTAGAAGGGTCAACCAATGTCCACAGTTTCGTTCAGAAGTCAATACACAAGTTCTTCTTGTGAGTTGGTGGGGTCAATGACCCAACGTACTATGGTTTCAGAGATTTAAACCGCTTAATAAATAAGACAGTTTGTCCTGTTATTGCATTCATGATTCTACGTTTGCTTGTAAAATATGAAAACATTACCGCGAACTAAATCAAACTGGTGGTAATATGTCACTACAGCAATACACATTACAATCTAAAATTGCCCCCAATTTATGTCAGACGTGGCGAAAGCGCCTTTTAGGAGGCGTTTTACGCTCTGCCTACCCCGTAAGGGATAAAGGCGTGATTTTATGTATGTATGTAATATAGCATATGGAAATCAGTGCCAATGTAAGTAAGCGACTAATTTATAAAACACATAGGCAGATTATGAGAAAATGTGAAAAAAGTGAAGACATTTAAAAAAATCATAGTGTGGAATCTCTCTTCTTACTTGTCGTCGGCCAGTTCATTTAGGCTCGTATTGATAATCAGCCCTTGAGACTGATAGCAATTTCAAGTTTAAATCAGATATGTTATTTATTTCAGTACAAATCGGCCTATCAAATCCATACTAAATATTGTTCTGTATCTTAAGATCGCTTTATAAAAACGAGCCTAAATCATAGTTTTAATTTAATTAACCCCTGAATATATTTATATTGTAGTCAAGTTACTTCACACGTGAACAATTTCCAATACTTTCCAGCCGTTCTATTGAAGGTGTGATTTGATTCGATTAAGGGGTAATGAAGCAGTTAACCTGGTAATCGCTGTTTGACTTAGCCCCGCCTTTCAGATCCTAGATATTTGATCTTTAAATTGATCAACCTGTAACGCAATACAGGGTATCAGGGGATATATATGGGGAGATTCTGCTCGTTTAAGTATTGGTTACTATACGTGTTGGAATCTTAAATCGACTTTATTAACTTAATTCTGTCGTTTTTTTAAGACAATTGTGTTTTTTGTGCTGTTTGTGTACTATTCTTGTGTTTGTTATAAAAGGTAAGTGGTACATACATACATACATACAATCACGCCTATATCCCTAATGGGGTAGGCAGAGCTTAAACGACCTAAACAAAGATCGTTCCGCCACGTGTGGCAAAGTTTTGAGGGTTATTTAAGGAAGATTTAGTTTAGGTAAGTGGTAGTTTTTGTATTTTAGTGATGAACGGGTCGGAGCCCCCGGACCCCGGGGGAGTTAAGAATGTCAGTTCTAGTTCTCTTGACTGTGAAATGGATGACTTTTCCAAAAGGAAATCGTCCAAACGTCCAGGTGATCAAGATTACAATCCTTCTCGTAAACGATCTGCGATAATTCCTGCTGCTGCTTCTATTCAGCATACTTATACTTGTATTTTGATACCGATGCTTCCCCATTTATCGTTCATGTTTCCAACGAGGAGAGTGATTATTCCTCTAGCACGTCTTTGAAATTGTTAAAGTTTACCCAGTTTCTGCACATCAAATCAATACAAGGTATTACAAGGGAAGGAATATAATTATCTGGACGTAATCGTGCAGTAGTTGAATTTGTGGATGCTAAATCGGCGAACACTTTCATTGAAAACCCAAGTATTGCTCAACAAAACTTTAAAGCGGTCATTCCATTATTCAAGTTGACATTTACACATTGCCTACCATTCAATGCAACAAATGTTGCCGGTTTGATCATATCAAAGCTCACTGATGTTTTAAATGCTCACATCCCCATTCTGCTGAGACTTGCTCTGTTTCTAAACCTCAAGCTAAATGCGTACATTCTTCAAGTCCTCATTTTGCTACAAATTCCACTATTTGTCTAGAACATAAAAGACAAAAATCTTTTAAATTGATGACATCAGAAGAAAATATTCCCTACTCTGAAGCCTCTCGTCGTTACCGTCCAGCACGTCTCACTTTTGCTGATTCAATCCGTTCTCCAATTCGTTCTCTTTCAACTCCTACTCGCCCCTTTATGAGCTCTTTGACCCCCACGTGGTGATTCAGTGTCAGTTCTGCCCATGCCTCCCCAAAAACAATCATACCGTAAATCAGTTTTCTACGACCCTTCTACACGCAAGGTTTTGTACCCTGGTTTTGATAAAACTGCTCATAGTAGTCTTATTCAACACCCTTTATCTTCCATGCCTAATGGATGTGCTCTTTCTGAAAAATCATCAAGCATTATTAATATTAATGATGAAGTTATCCAAAAACTAATATCTTCATTTTCTGATATTGTTAAACAATTTCAGAATGCTTTACCGAACAATGTCGCCCTTAAGGCTTTGAACATTTCATCTTTATTAAACCCCCAAAATGGCAACAGTTCTACAACGGAATTGCAAGAGCATTCATCTTAGAAAACCTGAAATTATTAACTCAATTAATTCTCATAAACCATTTATGATGGCCATTTCTGAGACTTGGTTAAAGCCTTGCTCCCGGTTTCGGTTACCAGATTATTCTTGTCTCACGGATGATTGTAGTAATGGTTTTGATGGTTGTGCTATTTTAATTAAACGTCCCCTTACTTTATTTAATATTCCTCCTCACTCCCCTACATTTAATATTGTTGCTGCAAGTGTATTAAACTTCACTTTTGTTTCCGTCTATATTCCGTATCCCAATGTGTCTATTATTAATGATCTGAGAGCAATATTAAATTCTCTTCCTCCTACATTAGCTATTTTACGCGATTTTAATTGCCACAACTCTATGTGGGGGTCAAATTCTAGTAAATACCCCTCATTTCATTTAACTGAACTATTGGATGACTTTGTCTTATGTGTGATTAATGATGGTTTTCCGACTAGGAGAAATTCTCCTATGGAAAACCCTAGCTGTGTTGAACAGTCTTTAATCTCTTCTAGTCTTGTTTCTCGCTTCTCTTGGAATATTTTACAAAACTCGCATGGTAGTGATCATCTGCCTATTTTAATTTCATACTCTTATTCTATGTTATTGCCCTCTCCGTCTTTCTCCCCATTACTTAAATTCCATCTTTCGAAAGCCAAATGGGGTGACTTTTCAAATTTTGTTCAAAATCAATCACATAGGTTCCTGTAGTAACGTTTCAATTTTTTTCACAACTTTACTCGGATTTTGTGTCAGCTCTTCTTTCTTCGGCTAACTTAAATATACCTATTAAAAAGTCCCCAAAAGATTTTATTGCTTCTTCCCCTTGGTGGGATTCTGATTGCACTCAATCTATTCAAAGACGTGATGAAGCTAAAGAATTATTTTTGGCCCAACCAACCATTTAACTTTATTACATTTTAAAGAGTTAACGCTATTTCTAAAAGACTATTATCCGACAAGAAACATAAGGGATGGATTAATTTCTGTGAGAGTCTTTCCCCTCGAATTTTGCCATCTCTTGTCTGGAGAAATTTCAGTAGGTTTTCTGGATCTTATACCTTTAAAGATCCCTCTAGTAATAATACTTCTGCTTGGCTTAATGATTTTATAGATAAACTAACCCCTCCTTTTGTTCCAGCTGAGGATTGTTTTCCATCTACAATTTCTCCTGCTTCTTCTGATCGCATGAACTTACCTTTTTCTTTTTCTGAGTTCTAATCAGTATAAGAACACCTTCGTGATGTATTGATGGAAGTCCTTATTAATTCATCAGGAAAATTTCGGACTCTTTAAAATGTATTTTAGATATAATAAATAAAATTTATGAATCCGGCATAATTCCTGATTCCTGGAAACAGCAAATCATTATTCTTATTCTGAAGCCTGGTAAACATCCGAACGACCCTGCTTCATACAGACCAAGTTTTCTTCAGTTTTAGCAAAAAAAAATTAGAACACCTCATTAAAAACAGATTGTAGTGGATTTTGGAAAAAAGGAATATTTTATCAAAAACACAGTTTGGTTTTCGGAAAAATATGGGAACTATGGTTAGTTTAAGCACTTTTTCCTCGGAAGACGGATGTGGGTAGGAGTGGGTCCACAAAAGCTAAAAAGGAAAATGAGGAGTTCTGGGAGAGTGTTAGAGATGTTTTGAATAAATGCAAGGCAAATGAAAAGATTATAATGTTAGGCGATTTTAATGGATGAGTGGGTATTAAGCATGATGGGTATGATAAGATCCTTGGAGCGTTTGGTGATGAAAGGATAAATGAGAATGGAAGGAGTTTGTTAGAGATCTGCTTTGAGGGGGATCTTTTTGTGTCGAATACAATGTTTCAACACAAAAAGATCCATACTTATACTAGAGCAGAAGGATCCTTAAGAAGCATGATAGATTTTGTGATTGTAGATGAACGACTGAAAAAGAAAGTTCTGTACATTCGGGCATATCGGGGTGCCGGAATCGACTCAGACCACTTTCTGGTGATATCACGTAATCTCTTTAATCGATGGAGGCACAGGGTGAATCAGCCAACTAGTGATCTGAAAAGAGTAAAAGTAGAAAATTTGCAAGAAAAAGATGTAAGAAAGGAATATGTTAAAAAAGATTGAAGGATGAATTTAGTAGTTAGAATGAAATGTCTGATATTGAAGAAGGTTGGAAGGAATTTACGGAAAGAGTGCTGAAAGTTGCTATAGAAGTATGTGGAGTTTCTAGACGTTCGAAAGGGAATAAACAGAAGAGTGCATGGATGAGTAAAGATGTGCAAGAAGTGGTACAACGAAAGAAGAAAGCATGGTTTGATTGGTTAGCTACCAAAGCTAATCAAAGAATGCAAAAAGCGACAGATGAGGATGTAGACGAAGCACGAAAGGAATATAAAGTATTGAAAGATAAAGTAAAGAAAGCAGTGAATAGAAAGAATGACGAATATAAAGACGAATTTTACAGGAGGCTTTCAGAAAACTTTCGGTCCAATTTAAAAGTTTTCTGGGAATCCATAAGGACAGCTCAATACTCAATATATTTATTTGCTTTCTTGTTGTACAAATAAGTCTTATGGTATAATAGTCTTAGATCAACAAGAACCCTGTTAGGCGGTAAAACTGCAACATCCGAGCTGAGTAGGATTCGAAGCCAGGATGTTAGTATTGTAAAAGGTGAAGAATACGTGCTGAATAGATGAAAGGAATATTTGGAATGTTTATTTGAAAAAAAGGAAGAAGCACAAGGTTTTACCATTCCAGAGGTAAATGAAAGTGAGAATGAAAGTGAAATTGAAATGGATGAGATTGTGAAAGCACTGAAAAGTATGAAGTTGGGTAAGGCTGCAGGGTATAATAGAGTGTCTGTCGAAATGCTGAAGGCTGGCGAAGGAGTTGTTGCTAGTCAGCTGAACTGCCTTTTCAACCTGTGTTGGAGAAGCGGCCAAGTGCCAAGAGATTGGTGTAAGGCTGTTATCGTACCACTATACAAGGGTAAAGGGTCACAGCTTGACTGCAAAAAATACCGCGGTATAAGCCTTCTCAGCGTCGTTGGCAAACTGTATGCAAAGGTATTGATTGAAAGAGTGATGAAAGAAACTGATGAGAAAATATGGGATGCTCAGGCAGGTTTTCGTAAGGGGATGGGATGTACGGATCAGGTCTTTTCGTTGCGGTGCATAACCGAAAAATATTTGGCTAAAAGCCAAAAAGTTTATTGCGCGTTCATGGACTTAAAAAAGGCCTATGATAGAGTGGTGAGGAATGAATTGTGGTCGGCGCTGTCCATGCATGGGGTGAGCGGTATTTTGATACGATAAGTATTCCAGTGCTTGTGTCAGGATCAACGGGGCGTACACTGAATTGTTTAACATCGAGAAAGGTGTGAGACAAGGATGTGTAGCGTTTCCATGGCTGTTTAACTTATTCATGGATAGCTGTTTGACAGATTTAAAAGATAATGAATGTGGTCTAAGAATGAACGAGTTACTCGTCAAATGTCTTCTCTACTGACGACCAAGTTATACTTGCGTCTACGGTTGAGGAGTTACAGGAGATGGTAAATAGTATGCATGAAGCTTTGAAAAAGAAAGGAATGAAAGTGAACGTTAGTAAAACCAAACCACTGGTTTTTGAGAAAGAGGATAGAATGACAGAGTGTAACATTCTGATAGAAGATGAAAAAGTGGAGCAAGTGAAAGAGTTTTTATCTTTGGGTTCAATGTTTACAGCAGATGGAAAGTGTGATAGTGATATTGAAAGAAGAGTGAATGCTGGTAACATGGTGAATGGGGCGCTGCACACGTTTATGAACAGCCAGAAGGGGTCCAAAAAGGCTCGTCTGGCTGTGCATAGAGGAGTGTTAGTCCCAACACTTATGTAGTGTTGCAGTGAAAGTTGGGTATGGCAGAAAAAACATGAAAGTAGAATAAATGCAGTAGAAATTTGAGCATTAAGAAGTATGATTGGTGTGAAACTGAGTGACAGAATAAGAAATAACGTGATAAGGGAACGTTGTGGTGTAAAAGAGGATATAGTGACAGGTATAGAAAAAGGAATGCTGAGGTGGTTTGGTCATGTTGAGAGGATGAATGAAAAGTGATTAACTAAACAGATATACATGGCGAGTGTGAGTGGGAATGTTGGAAGGGGAAGACCTCGACGAACGTACCACGAACAAATCGGAGAAGTTCTAGGGAAAGTTCAGGTCAGGAGTACCCTAAACCGACGAGCGTGCATGAAAAGATTGATAAATGTAGATGAAGCGAAAGAAGTTTGCAAGGATCGTAGCAAATGGAAGTGTGATCTTTGCGTACCCCTCCAAGAAAGAGGCGTGACTTTATGTATGTATGTATGTTTATCGGAAGTTCGCCTTGCGTTTTCCAGGAATCAACATTTATTTGGCGTTTTTTTAGACATTACATCCGCCTATGATAATGTGCTCCTCCTGTTACTCAGGCAGAAAATACATCAGCTGAGTCTTCCTGCGAGGATGATTAATGTTATTTGTAATATGCTTATGGCTCGATCTATAGCTGTCCGTGTTCAGGGCTCCTTATCGGCGCCTAGAACAGTCTGGAAGGGTTTACCTCAAGGTTCTGTCTTGAGTCCCATTCTTTACAGTCTTTATACTGCTGACCTACACAAAACAGTTGATTGTTTCTGCAATATTTTACAATATGCAGACAATATATTGCCTTATATTACTCCTCGGACTCCTTTTCAGATTGTTCTATTCGCCTTAATACTGCTCCTCGTTATTTAAATGACTGGCTTTTGGGTCATGGTCTATCTTTGTCTGTTTCTAAAAGCAATGATGTGATTTTTTTCCAGAAAGCGTAATTTATCTGTTACGGAGATTGAAATAATTGATAAATGTATTCCAATTCACGATAAAGTGAAATTTTTAGGCATTTATTTTGATACCCATTTGACCTTTATACATCATCTAAATTATATCAAAGACAAGTGCGAAAAGGGGATTAATTTAATTAGTTTCAGAAGTTTGGTGGGGTGCTCACCCTTATATCCAAAAGCTCTTATACAATGCTGTTGTTAAGAGTATTTTTGATTATGGTTCGTTTTTGTTTGAGCCTTGTAATAACAGCTCTGGCTTGTTGGGACAAAATACAATCTAAGAAATCTTCCTCTATCAGTGCTCTTCAAGTAGAATGTTTAGATTCTCCTTTATTTCTCCAATGGCACTTTTTGTGCGATAGTTTTTTTTAAAGGTTGTATACCTAACTCATCTCACCCTTTAATTACTTGTTTGACTCAGTTGTCTATCCTTATCCCTACATCAACTTACTGGAAAAATAAAAACCCCACTTGTCTTTTTGAGGGTTTTGATAAGAATGTTAAGGGACCCAAAGTTTTTCAATTTCCTAGCAATACTATTTTTGCAATAGATTATAATGCCTTATATTTAACCCTAAAATATTCTTAATATTGGTATTAACAAAAACGACCCTGCGGCTAACACCCTTTTTAGCAAATTTGTTGCTGGAAAACATGCTGGACTGGGAGCGATAGAATAACGTAGAATGTGCCAGCTGTATCTCCTCTGTAAAAACCAGCTAAGGGATTCGAGGATATATTGTAATTTAGGCGACGGGCTGACAACTTGTCACTACAGCAATATGCAGTTCTATCTTAACCCTCAAAACTTGTCAGACGTGGCGGAACGTCCTTTAATTGGGTCGTTGACGCTTTGCCTACCCCATTAGGGATACAGGCGTATGGATAGTATGTATGTATGTGTTGCTGAAAAGTTTCATGGTTGGATTAATACATTTGCTGATGCTTCAAAATTGTCCAATGCTGGTTCTGTAGGTTCTGCTGTATGGATTCCTTGTTGGAAAATTACTATAAGTTTTAAATATCCATTTAAAACTTCGGTGTATACTGGTGAAGCTATTGCAATTCACGAAGCAGTTATTTATGTAGAATCCCATAAATTAAAAAATCGGTGATTTTTGTCGGATTCTCGGAGCTGTCTTGAAGACATTTCAAAATTTCCCTTTAGATGTAAAGATTTGCATCTGTTAAATTTAAAAACTCGAGAAATTCTGTATAAATGCTATTCCCTTGATCTCGATGTTGTGCTTCTTTGGATCCCTGGTCATTCTGGCATCGTTGGTAATGAACAGGTGGACGCTCTTGCGAAGGAGGCTATTCGATTAGGTTGTGTTAATTATTCTAAATGTTATACTCAAGATTTACGGTCTACAGCTAATTCTGATTTAATGAATAAGTGGAAAACAATGTGGCAGTTGTCAAGTCGTGATAAGGGTAAATACTATGCTTGTATTCAACCGGATATTCCTGCAAGACCTTGGTTTTTTAAATACCGTAATGGTAGCAAACGTTCCATTTCAACTATTATTCAATTGCGTCTTGGCTATAATTGTAACCCTGTTTTTCTGGCAAAAAATAGGACTAGGGATTATTCTCTTTGTGAGTGTGGCCTTGAGGAGGGAACTTTAGATCACATTTTTTTTCTCTTGCTCAAAATACCGTGTTTCTTTATATCATCTCTTTCCTGCGTGTATCCCCCGTCCTACTTCTTTTTATAATATTTTATCCTATGTATATCCCCCTGTTTTATTTATTTTATTTAAGTATATTGAGACTTACGTATACGTTTATAATATGAATTCATTCATTTACTACTAGCTGTGCCCGCGACTCCGTACGCGTGGTGGTTATGATTCTAAACAGCGATGTATTTTTTTGTTTTAAATTTTACATAATTGGGATTGAATACAGTCTTACATTACACCTATGCGAGCATAGTAAAATATAGTATAATATAGGGCTCAGTGTGTATGGCCGTACTTTTGAAATTAAAAAAATACAGGTTAGACTAATCAAATTTTTGGTAAATAAAGATACTAAATTAATGTGTAATGGAGACTATGAACAACTGTTTGCCATTTGCAAAATACTTCCGGTAGATTATAAAGTTAAATATTTAATTGGTATTGAACATTATTATAACGATAATTTTAAAAAAAGAAAGGAAAATAAATATAATACTCGAAGTGTAAGAGAACGTAAATTAGTAATACCAAAATCAGTAAACTATTATGGAGAAAGGGTGTCAAAATATCTAGTACCAAAAATATTTTACCAGCTTCAAATATTACGAACTGAACCTAAGTTAAGTAGTATAGGGGTATTAAAATCAAAATTAAGGGACTCGCTTCTAAATGGAAGTCATTGAGCAATGTTGTATTTTTATATTTAATCGCTATTTAATTTTTTTATTTTATTAGATATACATATATATATAAATATTTATAAGCATGCTGTTAACTTAAGGTAGGTGTAAGAAATTACATTAAGGCGTATCTCGCCATCAAACTTTTAAGTTTGGTGAGTAGATATTAGTTATAAAAATGTACTTACCTTTAGTTTAATAAATAAAAAAATAAAAAAAAATAAAAAAAGTAGGTATTCTATGTACCTGTCTTCTTAAATGTGGAAGGATTTGTGTTACCTAACGGTTGTTTCTTTGTTTCAATTTATTTTTGCTTTGAGATCAATTAATTATATACAAATTATTATACATTTTTTTGACACAAAAACAAACTGGGGTACTTACTCAATATTAGAATGGTTTGCGTGATTATTTCTAACCTTAGGCTGGACACCAGGGAATTAAAAACAGTCAATCAAATAAAAAGTCCCTTTAAGATCGGTTAAAAACGACCAGAGTTCAATTTACAGCCTACCCCCTAAGTCAGGTGGCGTGATTATTTGTATCGTTGCCTTGAGTTTAAGTAATGTTCAGTCAAACAAAAAAAGTACCATCAAAATCACTTAAAATCAACCGGAATTCAATTTCCTACCTACTTCCTAAGTCAGGAGCCGTAATTATTTGTGTCGTAACTTTGATTTAAATAATGCTCAGTCGAATAAAAAAAGTTTCATAAAAATCGGTTAAGAAACAGCCAAATTTCAATTTCCTGCCTACTCCCTAAGTTAGATAGCGTGATTTTAGGTATCCTAAGTTACAACCCGGTTAACACACAGTTGAATAAAAAAAGTCCCATAGAAATCGGTTCAGTAGTTTTGGCGTGATGTGGTAACATACAGACAGACAGACAGACAAAAAATCTAAACAAAAACGTTTTGATCTTTATATCGTTAATAATGCCGGCTGCAATTATTTTTTTTGTAAAAATATTCAATGTACAGACACGTCAATGTACAGACACGTCCCTTTTAGAGATTTATTATATGTATAGATTTCATGTTGCATGCTTAACGTTTAATATTTGTTTGTTTTAGGTTAACAACTGATCATTTGTCAGTCAGTATCGTGTGTTCTTAAAAAGTGGTAACGTGTATTCTCCAACTTAGATACTGGCGGAATTGTCCTCAGTCGACAGAAAAAATAAAATTTAATTGGATATACATAAGATACATCGTAAAATACTTAGTCCAATATATTGGATCAAATTAAATCACCAAACAATATACTATTATAGATTTTACATAAAAACGTTACATACATTTGCTGTTATGACATTAGCAAAAATGTAGAAATTAGGAAGTTATGAAACTAGTGCGACTGGGCTGGGCAATAATAATGGTGTTGACACGCCTGTACCGCCTCTCACTTGAGACTGGTGTTGTCCCCAAATCGTGGAAGCTTGCAAATGTGCAACCTGTACCCAAAAAAGGTAGTCGGGCAGACCCTGCCAACTATAGACCCATATCGGTAACCTCTATACTCTGCAAGATTATGGAGCGTGTACTGAATAATCGGCTCCTGGCATACCTTGAGGATAATGATCTCCTTAACGATCGCCAATACGGCTTCCGCCGAGGGCGATCGACGGGGGACCTCCTCGTGCATGCCACTCACTTATGGAGCGAGGCTATCGAGAGACATGGTGAAGCACTTGCCGTGTCTCTGGATATCTCCAAGGCCTTTGACAGGGTCTGGCACGCTAGCCTTACTGGCAAGCTTCCCGCCTACGGGTTACCTGCTGGCCTTTGCAACTGGATTTCGGACTTCTTGAGTGAACGATCCATACAAGTGGTCTTAGAAGGCTGCTCCTCCGGACAACAGGGTATTGATGCCGGAGTTCCTCAAGGTTCTGTCCTGTCTGCAACCTTATTCCTGCTGCATATCAACGACATGTTGACACCCGATACCTTTGGGTACGCTGATGACAGCACGGTTGTTGACAGATATCTGTCCAGTGCAAGGGCCAGCAGTGAAACAATCCAGTCTTGTCGGGAGTCCATAGTGGATCGTCTGAACTCATCGCTAAGGGTGATATCCGAGTGGGGCGATGCCAATCTCGTCAAGTTCAACGCATCCAAAACCCAGGCGTGTCTATTCTCGACAAAACGGAGTCCTTTTAACCTGGCTCCAACTTTCCGGGATGTATCCGTACCGATTTCTGACCATCTTGAGCTTCTTGGTATGAGCCTTACGTCCGACTTGAACTTTGGACGTTACATTGAGTCTCTGGCCACAACAGCTGCCAAAAAACTTGGTATCCTCTCGAAGGTGAGGCGATACTTCACACCGGGACAGCTATTGCAGTTGTACACAGCTCAAGTCCGATCGTGTATGGAGTACTGCTGCCACCTTTGGGACGGTTCAGCTAAATACCAGCTGGCTGCCTTAGACTCAATCGAGAAACGTGCTAAGAAGCTCATTGGAGACTCAGCACTGGTTGAGGCAAAACTACAGAACCTTGAGCACCGTCGCAGAGTGGCGTGCATGTCGGTATTTTACAGGATACATTTCGGGGAGTGCGCGTTAGCACTTCATGACCTTATACCCCCCTCCCCTTTCCATCTCCGGAGCACGAGGCGTGGACAGGGGTTCCACCCTTATGTCGTGGATATACCACAAATTCGCACGAAGCGGTTCGCTTCCACATTCTTAATGCGAACGGCTAAGGAGTGGAACTCCCTGCCGGCGGATCTGTTTCCGGAACAATATAACCTGGGCCTTTTCAAGGCGAGAGTGAATAGGCACTACATAGGTGAGTATGCTCCAACATAGTCCGCATCGTCACTTTCCACCAGGTGAGATGGCGGACAAATGCTCGCCTATATATATTAAAAAAAAAAAAAAAAAAAATAGGCGTGTTGACTGGGTGGCTAAAAAAACAATACGTTTATACTTAAAACTGATGACTTAAGTATTGATGACCTTATTCATAATTTAAAAAAATGCACTTTTAGATTTAATAATCGAGTTAAAAATATAGAAGTTATTGATTAAAGTAGTACAATATTTACCAGGGGGTGACGTCTTAACTTGCTATTTTCATAATACAAAAAAGCGTTTTAAACATTTCATAAAAAATTGCTGATTTGACAAGTAGGAAACTAGCGTATTATAATGTAGCTACGCCACTGCTTCATCATGTCTACGACGTAGCATTCGTAGAAAACTTAAATTTCCGATTCTACGACGCCAAAAATCTTCGTTATTTGCTATTTATATAAACCGGTATTGGTTGAAGTATTATTCAAACAAATCGATAGCATTACTCAAGAAAAATGTAATATTCTATTTCCCATCAACCTAATACACTCAATTTTCTACAAGATTTTCTTCAATACCGATTTTCCGCGAACGCGACAATACCAAACGAAATAAGGAAATCATATTAATGTGTTGAGTGGATAACAACTCACGTTATTCATTTCGTCGGATATCATATTTCTGCTTCAGCTCCTTTTGATCTTGTTCCACGGGAGCCGTAAGTGGTGACGTCATGTAGAAAAAGATTCGAGTACTATAGTGCTCGTGTGCTGAAGAATTTCAATATCGGAATCGTTTGTCACGTAAGGTGCGAAGGTTTCCGCATTGTCTTATAATTTATATCCAAGAACATAGATCAAAAGTAAAAAACTGTAAAAAAGGAACTTTTTGTCAAATATCAAAAAATAATTCAGAGGTTATAAATAAAATTAATTCAAAGTGAAATCAGTCCTAAAAATTTTAAAAAAGAATTGTTTAGCTACAAAAATATATGAATTAGCGACTACTACATATAATTTTACATTTAAATCTTAAAAAACGTTAGTTGTACCAAAGTTTTTTAAGCAAAATTTAAAATATTGAAAGGATTTCACGAACTCTTAAACGTTTATGATTTTACCCTTTAACTGAATAAAGAATGTCAGCCTTGTTGAAATAGCCGTCAAGTGATGAGGGTTGGAGGCTCTGCCCCAATATTGAGATGGTAATAATGAGGAGTGAGCCCTGGAGGTGACTCGATGACTTCGCTAGGGTTGCCAAAATCAGGATCTTTTACTTATTATTCCTCTTTAAAAGTAGTACCCACTATCAAGACCGCCTTCGCGTAATACATAGATATTAAATTAAACTAAAATCGATGATTATTTGTACTAAGTTTGTGATATTTCATTAAACCAATTTTATTTGATGTGTTTAACTTCAGAACATTTATTTGCGTAATTTTTTTTTAATCACATTGAATCGAATCATAAATTTTAAACTATGTATCTTGAAGAAAGTTGCCAGCACATATTATCTCGGTCACTAATAAAAATCCCTATTTTTTTAAAAGTATTTTTACATAATAGAGTTGGCAACACTGTTGAGTTGTCCGCAATTAGAATAAGTGGTGGCATCCTCTTCCGAAATCCGGCTGAAATAAACTCGCTGGAGATGGTTATCAGTGCAGAGTCGGTATTGAGCGTCCAAAGAGTAACTGATAAAATTAAAAGACGATCAAATCTAGGAGCTCTTTGTTCAGGAATGATAAGATTTTATTGATTAATTTCGATTTGATGAAAACTATGTTTTCAGTTTTAAATTAGTTTAAACTATTTTGCCAAATTAATATTAAAAGATTTGATAATACGTTTTTATTAAGAAATTGATCAGCTATATAAGTATACCATCTCTTAAATACTATTTCCAGAAAAAAAAGCGTACCTAATTAAATTTTTATTGTATACCACTAAAAAAAATACATTGCAAGTAAGTACGCGTATAACATTTAAAAAAAACTGATATTACGCGAAATAGACAGAAGGATAAGACACCCTTATAAAATATCACACTAGTCTTTGAAGATATTTCAAAATCATAACCTTCGGAATAATGATCTTCAACCTTCAACCCCCAATCGACAAAGGATATCAATATGTCAAACAAATAATCCCTCTTGAAGGATGGTCAAGGTAGCATGGGAACATTGAGAACTGCCTATACTGGGTGTTAAAACTAACACTATGTATTCAAGGAGTTAACTTAGTTACGTCTATTCAACGACTTATCCTATGGTACAGTCATCAAAGGCCCATCGACAAAGGATATCAATATGTCAAACAAATAATCCCTCTTGAAGGATGGTCAAGTTAGGATGGGAACATTGAGAACTGCCTATACTGGGTGTTCTTCTTCTGTCGAGTGGGTATCGAGTCTATCGACCCGATGAACCCTGGTGTCAAAGTTTTTAAACCGCCTAGTAACACAACTATCAGGCCTCTGACAGGTTTGAGTAACGACCACTGTCAAAGACAGCGACCGAGACCGACGGCTTAACGTGTCCTCCGAAGCACGAAATCTTTTTCTTTTTCGGACAATCAGGTGATTCAGCCTGCAATGTCCTAACCAAACTGGGGAAAAATTCACAAAGTGATAAATTCTCAAATATCAACCCCCCCTCGGAATCGAACCCAGGACCTCCGGATCAGGAGTCCATGGCACTAACCACTAGACCACGGAGGCAGTTAAAACTAACACTATGTATTCAAGGAGTTAACTTAGTTACGTCTATGCAACGACTTTTCCTATGGTACAGTCATCAAAGTCCCTTGCTGGGCAGGGCCGCTCTAAACGGATGAGATTATTTCAGGAAATTATTTAAGGATTTTCAAGAAATTTGGTATATTTGTTGCAGAATATCAATTCTGCAAAACATGCGAAATTTCATGAGAATCCATAAAAAAAACCTGAAATAATCTCATTTGTTTCGAGCGGGCCTGCCCAGATGTCTCCTTCGTTGACCTTACCTACCCTACCCATGCGGAAATATCAGTGTAAATATTGTTGAAAATGTTGAGGAAGGGAAATTTGTTAAATGGACTACACAGAGTTACGTCCTTGAAGGACCTTAGTGTTAGCCGTAACACCCTGTATCTAGTGACGTATAAACAGGGTTGTTTCTTGAGCCCCCAGGATTGGGATAGTAACGACAGCAATTTAAAAGAGACGTGCCGCCCACTAGCCTAAGAAAAACTACTTGCAATGTCTGCGAAGGAAAATATAATATATTTTAGAAGTATACAAAATATAAACATTACGTTTGTCTTTTTGTTTCGCCATTTTTTTAAGTCATTTGATTCTTTGTGTTCAGAGCCCGATGGTGTAGTGGATAGGGCCGCTGCGTTCGTGGTTCGGATCCCACCGTATCCCACGTACCAATGTGATTTTTGGTTTTCAAATTTCATATGTACGTTTATTAGGTACTTTATTAGTACCCATTGCATTTATAAATACGCCGAACACTGTTTTAATTTTTTACTTTTTGGCTTAATAATTTGTATGTAGTTTTAAAAAATAATTCATTTCTATTGTGTATTTTTGGCAATAAAGACTTTTTTACTTACTTACTTGCTTGCTTTTCCCGTGCTTTAGAAGGCACAATAGCCGTTGGTCCTGGTTAATATCGTTTTATATCGTAGATATTAGTCGTTAAGCCATGTTAGAGGTCAATGCTAAGCATTGGCGGCTTGAAAACTCTGACCTAATCTAGGATTGGGTATGGTTTCCTTTCTGGGTTGCGGAGGTCAGATGGCAGTCGTTCTGTGTAAAATCCAATGCCCTCGATCAATGCCCTAGATTTGGTAGCCGCCGCCGTGAGATATGGGATAAGGCTAGGGAGATGATGATTTGATTATTTGTGTTACTACTAGAGAGTATGACATGAAAAATAATACAATTGACATATTGAATAAAAAATACTTTATGAAGTAATATTATGTGCCTTCACTTTGTGTTCATGTAACTAAATATTTAAAGCACGATTATTTCCTGATTTAAATTAAAACAACCATCCAATAATGATAATTCAGATTTAACTCTGTCAATTCAAAGTATGTGAGTGAGTGAGACAGGAGAATTTGTTTTTATTTCAGACTTATCCATAAAACCGTTCACGTCTAAATGAATTCAGTAGATATACAATGTTGCGGTTACTAAGTGATCAAAAGCCGACAAAATTACAGAGTTCATAATGTATACAAAAACAGCAGTATTTTAACATAATGCTTTGCTCAAGAGCCTTAAAATTCAATTTCATGAGCATATTTTCATAGCGCTATTGTGCGTAACATTCTCGTAACGATCTCGTAGGCGTCTCGTAGCTCGTAGCGCTACGATGTGCATTTTATACTGATTGCTCCAATTTCAGATAACTTAGTTTGAACTTCATATACGAGTAGCTTAGCTTATAGGCAGTGTTTTTTCCTATAAGTGAAAATGGGTCCTAGTTTCTTTTATATTGTGATCCATTCGTATTTACGTATATTTTAATATGAGTTTACGTTAAACATTAACTTTAATTTAAATTTTACTTTTAACCTAATGTTAGGGGTGGTTTATATTAGGACAGTTGCAAGTACAGTGCATAAGTTGGTAAGGTGGTTTTCAAGTTGACGTTTACCCAGTTATAATTTGATTCAGGTTGAAAGGCAACTTTAACTACAACTTGAAAGCCAACTAGCAGAACCGTTTACACGTTTCAACTTACCAACTGTACTTACCAACTGTACTAACCAACTGTACTTACCAACTGTACTTACCAACTGTACTTACCAACTGTACTTACCAACTGTACTTACCAACTGTACTAACCAACTGTACTTACCAACTGTACTTACCAACTGTACTTACCAACTGTACTTACCAACTGTACTTACCAACTGTACTTACCAACTCTACTTACCAACTCTACTTACCAACTGTACTTACCAACTGTACTAACCAACTGTACTTACCAACTGTACTTACCAACTGTACTTACCAACTGTACTAACCAACTGTACTTACCAACTGTACTTACCAACTGTACTTACCAACTGTACTTACCAACTGTACTTACCAACTGTACTTACCAACTCTACTTACCAACTGTACTTACCAACTATACTTACAGTTTTAACCTTTTAAATCGGCCTTTAGGTTAGGTTAGTGGTTAAAAAACAATATATAAATAAGTAACTATAGAACAGTAAAAAGCATTATCTATTTTACCTTTTTTCGAGTTAGTTCTGGAATCTTTGAATTTCATTTATGCACCGCCTCTGACATGGGTAACGACTGTCAAACACAGCGAACGGGACCGATAACGGCTTAACGTGTTTTCCGAATCACAAAATCGTCTTCCTTGTCTGATAAATAGGTATGTGTACTATACTAAGACCAAACCAATGACTATCTAATCGAGAGCCCAAGTCTAAGGAAGAACACTAGACTAAATCAGAGGCAGATAACATAAAACATATTTGAGATAAGTACTTAAATATCTAAAATGTATACTTTTCGTCCATGCTGGACTGGGAGCGAAAGAAAAACATAGAATGTGCCAGCTGTATTTCCTCCTGGGCATGTTGTAAACCAGCTGAGGGATCCGTTGGGTTTTAGTATATTGCAATTTAGGCGATGGGCTATACTTATGGGGTAAACCTGGCGCTACAGCAATATACCAAAAACTATCTTAAACGACCCTCAAAACTTTGTCAGACGTGGCGGAACGACCTTTGTTTAGGTCGTTTATGCTCTGTCTGCCCCATTAGGAATAAAGGCGTGATTATATGTATGTATGTACTAAAATTTTATTATATTACATCTTCATACTATATAATCCCTAACTGAATAGACGCTAAGGATGAATATGTTTCTACATCAGGCAGGTAGTAAAAAAAACTACCTGTGTAAGCCCCTGATAGGGTTTTCATTGTCCACTAAGCCGCTCATCTCAGCACGGTGGCTTGATTCATCCGCTTCCAACGGTATTCCATAATATCGTACCATCTATATGAGGTCTTAAATCATACAGACTTCAAGACTTATAAAGAAACACAACAACATTTCATTTAAAAAAAAAAATATACATTTTAATCTGTTGGTTATACCTATTACCTTATATAGGCATATGTTATCTATGGTTTTTTTTTGCAAATAATGTGTAAATTTCTATTTAAAAATATGCTATTTCTCCCAAACGTAGATTTTCTAAAACCCGAGCTTCTGCCAAAGTAATATGTACTTAATCAAATCAGCAAACCAAATTGAGAAGGAAATAAATTGTTTACCTTAGCCGATAAAAAAATACTTTCACGCGGTTTACTTCTGTATTTTAATCAAATCGATTATGTTAATTTCAGATCCTGTATATTCTAAAAAATATTCCATTTGTATCCAAATATGTCCGGTCTCGAGAACCTTTTTCAACAAAACAAATTTTAAGGAGCGAGTAGAGTTTTAGGCGATCGTTTTTCTTTTTCAACCTTTCGATACTTACCAAAGAGACTCTTAACCGGGCATGCTAAACAAAGTTCGGGTCACATTGAAACGTCTGTAATGCTTTTCAATACCGATAGAATTCACTTCTACTTATCTTTTTTTACTTATCTTTTTTTACTTATCTTTTTTTACTGACAATATTAACTTGGAGTAACTTAACATAACAATCTATAACGATATGGTTACAGCGCAAACAGCATTTGCAAATGTTGAACTTCAATTTATTAAATTTCTCAAAAGCCAATCAATATTGATAGTGAAAACCTAGAAAAATTACGTGCTTTTCTTACTAAAAAATTATAAGTAAGTAACCTAATATTCGAATACCTAACCTAGATTATCAGGGTCTCGAACAAGAAGATATCAAATTATAAAATTGAATTTTTCCGAGATGAAAAATTCGCGTAATGAAATTTTCATGCCAATTAATCTCCAGTGAAACTTCATCCAGAGAGTACAAGAGCGTTTTGTTAAATTGAAAATTTTATTCAGTTACACTCTTGTTGCCTTACTTAAGGAGTTTTGATTAGATGAAGAAAAGGTTTAAGACACCTGGCAGATTTTTACATCCCATCTGTAATAATTCTTCCATGCTGGACTGAAAGCGAAAGAAAAACATAGAATGTGCCAGGTACATCTCCTCCTACACATGTTGTAAAAACTATCTATCTTAAACAACCCTCAAAATTTGTCAGACGTGGCGAAACCTTTGTTTGGTCATTGGCGCTCTGCCTACCCCTTAGGGATAAAAGCGTGATTTATGTATGTATCTGTAATAATATTATTGGAGGTAAACATGATAATAACTTAAAGTAGGTCGCCGTAAAAAAAATACTTTTGTGTGGTTATTATGGATTCAATGGCATACAAGTCCTCACGTCACATTTTCCTTAGTTACAATCGAGGTCCAAATTATTTAGACGATGTCAAATAAAAAATACGTTCAATTTAAAAATATAAATTCAAGACAGCCTACGTACATAAATAACGAAGTAAATAACTTGTAGCAATTTCAATCAGCCTAAAGCTTCCCGGATCCTCAAACTTTCTTTTCTAGTAATACTTATTTTACTCTTCACAAAAAAAAAACTTCCATGCTGGACTGGAAGTGAGAGAAAAACATAGAATGTGCCAGCTGCATTTCCTCCCGAGCATGCTCTAAAAACCAGCTAAGGGATCCAATGGTTTCAGTATATTGTAATTTAGGCGATGAGCTGACAACCTGTCACTACATCAATATACGTACAAGTATATCTTAAATAACCCTCAAAACTTTGTCAGACGTGGTGGAACGACCTTTGCTTAGGTCGTTTACGCTCTGTCTACCCTATTAGGGATAACAGCGTGATTTATTTGTTTATTTATCGTATAGCATTAGGTAACTGGTATACTTAATTTGTGTCAGAATTTGATACTCGAACCCAAATATGTTCTTGCATTATCTGACTAATATTTGAACCATTCAAAATATATTTTCTATAAAACATAAAGGAATTATAAATAATAATATTAATAAAAAAAAATCATTTATAATATACTGAAACTTTGAAAATAATTATTTCCATGAGTTCGAATTATAGAAGCTAAAATTGATAAACCTAAAGCTCCTTCGCATACTGAAAATACTAAAAAGCTATCAACATATATATATCAACTAACTAATAATGTCGTCTGGTCGTCGGGAAACTTAGTAAGTGGGCATTCAAAAACTATATGTCGCACTGTTTGATCCGGGCAGCCGCACTGGCAGGAAGCTATATGTATGTACATACATACATAAAATCACGCCTTTATCCCTTACGGGGTAGGCAGAGCGTAAAACGCCTCCTAAAAGGCGCGTTCGCCACGTCTGACATAAATTGAGGGCAATTTTAGATTGTAATGTGTATTGCTGTAGTGACAGGTTATCAGCCCATCGCCTAAATTACAATACACTGAAACCCTCGAATCCCTTTTGCTGACTTTTACAGCATGCCCGGGAGGAAGGGCAACTGGAACATTCTATGTTTTTCTTTCTCTCCCAGTCCAGTATGAAAGTTGTATATGTATGTTATTATTATTTTTTATTTATTCATGAGCCTGTGGTGTCCCACTGCTGGGCAAAGGCCTCTCTCCCTTCCTTATATGTATGTATGTACTAAAAATAATAACTGCTTTCTATGGCTTTATGATGAGCTAAGGTCACTTTACCCAGGTTTCAGAAGTAATTGAGTGAAATTTTGTGCATATTTTTTATCATTTACGTTAAATAGTATAATTATTTGTAGTTATGGCGAAAGTTAACGTAGATAACCACATTTATTTTACGCCACAATGTCCCAGACTGAGTGCCAATGATAGGTATACTAATGAAATCCATTAGCATCTGTCTTTGAGGGACATTTCAGTATTTGCATATTGTAGTGACGGTCTTTTAGCCCATAATAATATCAAAACTCAGGGATTCGAAAACATTATTTTTTTAATATACATATATAATAATGTCATCGTTTTTATAATGATATAAGGGGTGTAAGGGACAGCGTCCTACAAACTGATAGTTATTCAGTCAACGACCCTGACAACTTCCACCAAAAAAATCTTTCAGGAAGTAAAAGAAAATGGCTTTTCTATACAAAATGTCCACCTCGATTAGACAATTTTTATTTTTACTTCCAGAAATAATCTTGGTGGAAGTTGTTCAGTGTCATTGACTCAAGTCCTTCTCCTAACACAAGTTTTTAAAAATACTTAAAAGGAGTTTTTTGAACACTTTTGTTACTACTAACTAAGGTTCTGAAATAAACATTTTTTTTTATTGACTGAGCCTCCCCTATCAGTATGCGGGACGCTGTCCTTTACACCCGGTATATCAAAACGACGGATTTTTCGAACCATGCCAGAACCCAAACCCAAAACGAATCAGCTGTCACATTTTATATTTTTATCGCTTTCAGTCCAGCATCATGGACCAAATACTTACATACAATCACGCCTTTATCTCTAATGGGGTAGGCAGAGCTTAAACGACCTAAACAAAGGTCGTTCCGCCACGTGTGACAAAGTTTTGAGGGTTATTTAAGGTAGATTTGTACATTGCTGTAGTGGATCAAATACCTAGTAACATGTAGCTATAGTATCAGTAACCCGAGGGATCACGGCATTTGCCACCATTGTGCGGGTCGCTCCAGACCCCAGACTTTGCATGCAACGAACGTCAACGTAATACAATTATACGCCTAAACGCGCAGCATTGTTCCGAGGCTCAGGTGATCTCTATCTATCTTCCTGTTGCTATCTGGATTATGTAGGTATTGGATAAGTTTCCGTTTTCTAGTTATATGTATATTGTTCGTTCTTCCATGCTGGACTGGGAGCGAGGGAAAAACATAGATTGTGCCAGTTGCATTTCCTCCCGGGCATGCTGTAAAAATCAGCTTAGGGATTCGAGGGTTTCAGTATATTGTAATTTAGGCGATGGGCTGACAACCTGTCACTACAGGAATATACATACATACATATAATCACGCCTTTATCCCTAATGGCAATACCTATACCTAGAAATCTATCTTAAATAACCCTCAAAAAATTGTCAGACGTAGGGGAACGAACTTCGTTTGGGTTGTTTACGCTCTGTCTACCCCATTAGGGATGAAGGCGTGACTATATGTATGTATGTATATTGTTTGTCCGCAGTATTACCTGAGGCTTAATTAGTTTTCCTGTGTAAAATATGTTATTCTCACAGAATTATCAGTCAGTCATCAATGTACTCCATTAACTTCAGCCTTCAAAGCTACTAGAACATTTTTTTATATACGAAAATCGAGTTTCTACAATTTCCACCTATAATAAAATAATAAACTTGAATAAATTATCGTTTTATAGGTTTATTCAAGTTTACAATTTTATTTCTTAAGTAGGTAAGTATGTTAATAGTGAAACAAATACTTCAAAAATATGTAACACGACTTTTTGTAGCCAAGCTACGCCATAGCAAATAGCTACGAGTTAATATCACATTTTACTTTGCTACGAGATCATATCACATTTTACTTTGCTACGAGTTAATATCACATTTAACTTTGCTACGAGATAATATCACATTTTACTTTGCTACGAGATCATATCACATTTTACTTTGCTACGAGTTAATATCACATTTAACTTTGCTACGAGATCATATCACATTTTACTTTCTTCGTATCGTAATAGACCATTGCGTTATTAGCATTGTATTTTGAATACTAACCATACACAAAATGGTCAAGAGCGAGTTTGACTCGCACACGAAACGATATATTCAAGTTTATTATTTTATTTCTTAAGTAGGTAAGGATGTTAACAGTAAACAAATACTCCTTAAACTAAAAGTTCCTATCTATATTTTGGTTAATGAGATACATCACGGTATGGGCCAGTATTTATAATCAGCACATGAGACTGACAGCGAGTTTGAGTTTGTATCAGAAATGTAATTACAGTACATTATGACCTGTTAAATCCATACTTAATATTGCCCTCAATCTTGAGATCGCTTTATAAAAACGACCCTATGTTTATGACAGACTGAAATCTATTTATAGAGACAAAAAAATATTAATAGAACCCATTTGCACCTTTGGGAAGGAATCCCTAAAATCCTAGCCAAATATAGATTATAAGTAATTTTCTTCCATGCCGGCCTGGGAGCAAGAGAAAAACATAGAATGTGCCGGCTGCATTTCCTCCCGAGCATGCTGTAAAAACCAGCTAAGGGATCCGAGGGTTTCGGTATATTGTGATTAAGGCGATGGGCTGACAACCTGTCACTACGGCAATATACCTACAAATCTATCTTGAATAACCCTCAAAACTATGTCAGACGTGGCGGAATGACCTTAGTTTAGGTCGTTTGCGCTCTGCCTACCCCATTAGGGATAAAGGCGTGATTTTATGTATGTATGTATGTAAGTAATTGTTTTTTTAAAGATCGAGACAACACATCTACTACTAAGGGCAGCAACACGCAGGCGTCACTTACCGCGCGCAAGGTTGCGCTCAACTCGCTTTCAAGGCCTTTTGCTTGCACACACATGCGTCACCTACGCTGTACGCGCGCGTAGCGATAAAAGTAGCACGCGTAGAGCGTAAGCAGACGAGAGAAGAGAGAATGCAAAAAGCACTAACAGCGTGTTGAGCGCAAACTAGCGCGCTGTAAGTAACGCCTGTGTGTTACTGCACTAAGTTTTATAAGCTACTAGCGACTCGCCCCGGCTTCGCACGGAAATTATCAGTGTTACTCTACAATATTATGCATTTATTATACATACAAACCTTCCTCTTGAATCACTCTATCCATTAAAAGAAACCGCATCAAAATCCGTTACGTAGTTTTAAAGATTTATGCATACATAGGGATATAGGGACAGAGAAAGCGACTTTGTTTTATACTATGTAGTGAAGTACCTACGAGTAAATAAAGTACTCGCGACTGAAACAAATATATTATCTACCACATAAAATGTTTCGATTTTTCATTTCTTTTGTCAAACAAATTCTCTTAGAACTGTAGAATAAATAAAAATCAGCTCAAAAGAAATCAGCCAAATGTATCCCAGTCGTTCATTCAGAGATAATGTTTCTACAGAATAAGGTGACCTTCAGAAGAATTAATGGAATTAGGATTCTTGTCACACCAGTTGCTGGCTACAGACTTGGATGAATTAAGTTCGATTCTAGAATTGTCTTGGTTAGACCTTTCCTTACAATACAATACAAAATTCTTTAGTGCACAAAGAAACACATAGAACAGAAATAAAAAGGAACAAACGTGACAGTAAAATAAAAAAAAAAATTAAAAAAATTTCACGATCACACTCATAGCCCCCACTAGGATTCCCTATATATAGGCGGCCTTATTGCTAAAGCAGCAATTTCTACCAGGCAACCTTTGGGTATAGAAATTGTACAAACAGAAATCGGGATACTGCATATTACTACATGTACGAGTAATACTTAGACAATATTTACACACTATTAAATAAATATTACAATACAATATACTGATACATATCTTATGATAAACTAATACACAATATATGCTACATAAGATAGGATACTCTATGTTTTATATATCAGAGAAATTGGTAGATAGAAATATCACTACATATACTTACTTAAATGATTCTTATAAATTAGACAGCTACAAATTAAACATTATTAGCTAAATATAAATCCTTAGAAGCTGATCTTAGAAAAAAAAGACGATAGTAATGCTAACTAAATTATCACTACATAGTATAAAACAAAGTCGCTTTCTCTGTCCCTATATCCCTATGTATGCATAAATCTTTAAAACTACGCAACGGATTTTGATGTGGTTTCTTTTAATAGAAAGAGTGATTCAAGAGGAAGGTTTATATGTATAATACATGCATAATATAGTAGAGAAACACTGATAATTTCCGTGCGATGATCGCTAGTTAAATATATATGGAAAAGAATATTGAATATATTAAGGCGATGAGCTGACAACCTGTCACTACAGCAATATACAAATCTATTTTAACCCACCCTCAAAACTTTTCATATGTGGCGGAACGAGTTTTGTTTGGGTCGTTGACGCTTTGCTTACTACATTAGGGATACAGGCGTTATAATATGTATATATGTAATATTGAATAATATGAATTTAGCAAGTTAGTATTCTTTCTCTTACAAAGTCTAGTATCGCAGATGCAATGTAATGCTCAATTGAGTGTTATTAATATCATCATCTCCCTAGCCTTATCTCGTACCTCACGGGTGCGGCTACCTAATCTAGCGAATCACGACTCAGCAGGCAGCGGCCCTATTCACTACACCATCGGTCTAAGACTATTTATATAAAAATCTGGAATATTATTTTACGAACGGTGTGGCGCTAAGAAATTATAAATAGCTTTTTCTTGTTGTCATACATACATACATACATATAATCACGCCTTCATCCCCAATGGGGTAGGCAGAGCGTAAACGACCTAAATAAAGGTCGTTCCGCCACGTCTGACAAAGTTTAGAGGGTCATCCAAGATAGATCTGTAGGTATATTGCTGTAGTGACAGGTTGTCAGCCCATCGCCTAAATTACAATATACTGAATCCCTCGGATCCCTTAGCTGGTTTTTACAGCATGCCCGGGAGGAAATGCAGCTGGCACATTCTATGTTTTTCTTTCGCTCCCAGTCCAGCATGGAAGATTCTTGTTGTCTAATTTAATTATAAAGAATTTAATTATAATGTATTATTCGATACCTTTGCACTCCTATGGGATCCATTAATTACATGTTTAATAAGAAATGATCGTTTCATTACTCGTCTACCTCCTTCGCATCAATGTATTAATTAATGAGGGTACATACATACATATAATCACGCCTTTATTCCTAATGGGGTAGGTAGAGCGTAAACGACCTAAACAAAGGTCGTTTCGCCACGTCTGACAAAGTTTGGAGGGTTATTTAATATAAATTTGTAGTTATATTGCTGTAGTGACAGGTTGTCAGCCCATCGCCTAAATTACAATATACTGAAACCCTCGGATCCCTAATCTGGTTTTTACAGCATGCCCGGGAGGAAATGCAGCTGGCACATTCTATGTTTTTCTTTTGCTCCCAGGCCAGCATGGAAGAATACATTTTAATTTATACTTGAATCATCTGGACACCAACTATGACGCATGAAACCACAGAAAAAAGAATAACCGGCTACCAGAGGAATTCAGACCTTCAGATTCGCGGTATTTGGTGGTATATTTGCGCATGCGCGCGACGTCCCGCCTCCTCGCGCCGTGTGCGAGCCGCGTCGAGCCGAGAGCGGACCGCGACGCGCTCCTAGGCCAATATATCGGAAACATTCCAACAATAATTCAAATTCGAATATCGAATACAAGAAGCAGAAAAAAACTGAAGAATCATTCAAGAATTGGTCAAAATGCTGGCTGGAAGCGCTAGACTCGTCGTACTGCTACTTGGGTAAGTTCTTTAAAAGTTTTCTAAAGTTTTCATACTTAACCTGTACGCGTTGATGTAAACAATAACATTATAATGACTTGTTCAGTGATTGATTGTAAATTAGGGCTGAATAGTTAGTAAAAGAAAATACTTTATCCTATTAATTTGACAACCGGGCGAAGAAGTTATAATTTCGTCACGAAAAGACATGGCATCCAAGTTTTATGCAATAAGTAACAAAAGAACTATATAAAATCTTGGTGTATTTAATGAAGCTTCTTGTTTTTGTAATTAAATTTCGTTTTAATAATAATCGTATTCCTTATAAGCATTATTTATTTTGAAAAATAATGACGACTTAATGTCAGTGTCAATATCTAGCTTCCATGGTTAACAACTTTTAGCAACACTAGTTAGCGAGGACTTTTTTAATGAAGTAACTTAAGAAGAACCCTTGAAATTTCCACATAATTTCTAATTCTTTATTTGCTTAAAACATGGTAAGTAATGGAGTTATACAATAGGGTACGAGAGTGCTAACATGTTCTGCCAATTACATAGATTAGCATGCAAACTTACTTACTTAATGTCAAATTTATGGTATCAGATTAATATTAATAGATTGAAATACATTTAATAACATTACTATAAACTATTTATGTTATAAATGTTTTTGTCAATTAGCCATTTTTTTAGATGATATTTAAAAGTATTGAATTCCATTGCCTTTGGTTTTTTTGGCATTTTATTATATTATACACAGTCACTGATATGCAAAGTGGTAAATTAAAAGAAACGTAAAATTAAAAAACAAACAAATTAGATAAAATAACGTGAGAGGTAATTTGCCGGTACATAGTAGGTAGTTGGCCATCTTAATTAAATAGGTCATGATAAAATTATAACTCTTTCCTTGGCCTCACCGTAGACGAGTAAAAAGGGGACACACTAGGTTCCTTAAACTTTCATCCACACTTTTATTTATTCTGTTGCTAGGATAACTTAAGATTTATGGTTTTGGGATGGACTCACTAACCACAGATATCCTACTTACAAACTAGGATATCGTCTGATCTCTCCGTTTGTTATATCGCTAGTTTTTTGCTCTGTGATTCCACTAGCGCTTTTAGAATTTTCCGTGAAAATGTGCTATTTTTCCACGGTAAAACACATTGTAATTATACTATTGAAGATTTTTTTAAAAGTTAAAGTCTTTATTTTATTATCGATTACAATTTATAGAAGGTCAATACAATTCACGTTTTACAATTAGAAAATTTCAACCAAGTAAAAGTTAGAAACAGCGATCAGTCAAATATTTTAAGTACCTAGTCGGTTTTAGTATTTAAGATATTTCTAAACTACCTTTATATTATATATAGGTACCTTTATGATATGACACCTATGTTTATGTTGCAGGATTATGATGAAATCGGTTTTTTGATCAAAACACTAGAATTTTGATCGAAACCCCAACTTTGACAAGATATTGGTCATAATCCAGAGAAAAGTCTAGGATTTTGTCATTTCATGAGTTTTTGATAAAAAAACTAGTATTTTGTCAAAGTCCGGGTATTGATCAATTGGATTTTGATGTTTTGATTAAATCAATATCGGTTGCTATTTAAAATTTAAATAAAGCAATAGCGACACGAGATAATTATTTTTTTGTTATAATTTCCAATAGATTCACACTTCTGTGAACAAAAATTAAAGTTAGTTTATTTACTTAATTTTTATCATAAAACTAATTAATCAAAACCCGGAGTTTGACAAAATACTGGACTATTCTCTGGATGAGGGTCAGTATTTTGTCAAAGTCCGGGTTGTGATCAAAATCCTAGTTTTTGTATCAAAAGACCGATTTCATCACAATTCTGCGACATATGATTACATAGACATATATTTTCATACGCGGCTTAACCGCTGGTATTTTCATCTCAACCGCTGGAATCCTTTACACCCCTTATAAGTTTCTCTAACCAGATAACCCGTCAGGTTCTAACTAGACACATATTTACTTTGATCCGAGTCCAACGCTGAAACGTCTTTTGGAACTGCAAGTCTCTTTGCAGATTTGATTTTGAGTTTGAGTCTGTTGTTTTTTTATTAGGCTCAATTTTATTAGGATTAGGCTCGTATTTGTAAAGCAATCTCAAGATTGAGAGCAATATTAAGTATCGATTTGACAACTCATTTTGTTCTGAAATGACATTTCTGATACGAACTCAAACTGGCTGTCAATCTCAAGTGCGGATTATAGAAGAGGGCATTAGTAAACGAAAAAAGGAGTCATTTTTTTGTGTAATACATTTTTTTTTTTAATGATTTACAGAAAAAAAACTAACGCTAGGTTTTTAGAAGGATTCTTTAAAAATGTGGCATGATTTTTACTCATCATGTACCTAGCCTTATCCCGTTTCTTACGGGGTTGGCTACCTAGTCTAGGGGATTGTACGATTTGATGATGATTGAACGATGATTTTAACTATTATCTCTAAAACATAATAAATAAGACGTGCTTGATTGTGACTGCAAAAAAATACATACATACATATAATCACGCCTTTATCCCTAATGGGGTAGGCAGACCGAAAACTACCTAAACAAAGGTCGTTCCGCCAAGTCTGACAAATTTTCAAGGGTGGTTTTTAAGATAGATTTGTAGGTATATTGCTGTAGTGACAGGTTGTTAGCCTATCGCCTACATTGCAATATACAGAAACCCTTGGATCCCTTAGCTGGTTTTTACAGCATGCCCGGGAGGAAATGCAGCTTGCACATTCTATGTTTTTTATTATTATATGTTTTTTGCTCTTGACTTAACCGTAGGGAGGCCTTTGCCCAGCAGTGGTACACTAACGGCTAAATAAGACTTTAGTCAGGGATGACAGAGACAGAGTTGACGAGAAGATTTGAAGGTTTGAAGAGTCTTTCCTTTATCAAAGTTTTAGGAACACATTCATCAATCACAGTTTATTAATACGCGACGTTCATTCATCATTCACTTACCGGTTGGTGGACCAGATTGGACACACTCACTAGGAGTATTAGTCTCGTGAACAAGGTTTGTGGCTCGAGTTCTGATCACGTAGTGTCTCTAAGCAGATTTTATTTCCAAACCAAGCATTTTTGTGAGACTGTTGAAATTTATACATACATACATAAAATCACGCCGTTATCCCTTACGGGGTAGGCAGAGCGTTAAACGCCTCGTAAAAGGCGCTTTCGCCGCGTCTGACAATAATTGAGGGTAATTTTAGATTGTAATGTGTATTGCCATAGTGACAGGTTGTCAGCCCATCGCCTAAATTACAATACACTGTAACCCTCGAGTCCCTCTTGCTGTCTTCTACAGCATGCCCGGGAGGAAGGGCAGCTGGAACATTCTATGTTTTTCTATCTCTCCCAGTCCAGCATAAAAGTAATATTATTATATATTGAAATTTATATTTATTTATTTATAAGCATACAGTATGACATTACAAAGCATTTAATTATAACCACAATAAATAGTATAACAACAAGCGCCAACAAAACGTCATCACAGTGGTAGGCAGTAACAGTCCTTAAAGACCAAGGTCTGTGTCAGGACTAGTTACATCATTTAATTCATTTGACATTAGATTGAGTAGTCGTGCTTATTGTGTAGGAATTTACTAAAATGTTTGTAAGGTAGGCGGTTTCATGTATAAAATGTAAATAATAATTATTTGATTAATTATGAGATAAATTGTATTGTTAATGGGAAATAAAATTGATAAAAAGTAAATAGTAACTATTTTATTAATTATGAAATAAATTGTATTATTAATGGGACATAAAATTGATTAAAACAACTGTTATATATTACTGTAAGATTTCTTATAGCTACCGAAGTAACTGCTTGGATCCAGCTGAATTTCCTTGCGTGTTCATAGTATCACGCGACGAATGTTTGCAAATCAAAGTAAAACTAAAGGAGGTAAAGTTTGCCGATTAAAAAACATTACTTGGAACAAATTACTATCTGATCATTAGTTTTCCTTCACTTTTATCACTTTCTTCCATGCTGCACTGGGAGAGCTCTCACCCAAAGGTTGCCTGGAAGAAATTGCTACCTTAGCAATAAGGCCGCTTATGTTGTACTTGTCTTTTGTTATATCTGTTGTGTTGTATGATTTGTATTCTTACGTGCAATAAATTATTTTTATGTTATGTTATGTAAAACGACTAAAACTGTATAAACTAACAACACAACCTCTTCACAACATAAAAACTACGTTGTTACATTTGATCAGGAGAACAGTGATTTGGCTATTTTCTTAAATAATAATAGATTATTATTTCATGGTAAATAATTTCTTATTAATTTTGAATATCTTCCATACTGGACTGGGAGAGAAAGAAAAACATAGAATGTTCCAGTTGCCCTTCCTCCCGGGCATGCTGTAGAAGTCAGCAAAAGGGATTCGAGGGTTACAGTGTATTGTAATTTAGGCGACGGGCTGACAACCTGTCACTACAGCAATACACATTACAATCTAAAATTGCCCTCAATTTATGTCAGACGTGGCGAATGCGCCTTTTAGGAGGCGTTTTACGCTCTGCCTACCCCGTAAGGGATAAAGGCGTGATTTTATGTATGTATGTATATTTTATGTCTAACGTACCAAAAAAATATATTCTCAAAAATAATAATCAGAAAGCCTGAATAAATTTAAATTTTACTTTGTTCCTCGGAACGAAATCATTAACAGAGATCAAAGCAATTATCTAAATCACCCTTTATTATTTTATTTACAGAGATATTTACGAGTACATCAAAGAAGCAAAAAATATATTCTTCTAGTTGATTTGGCCTTTTAAAAAAGCTAATGAACCATGGAGTATTATATACTACACAATATACAGGTTCTTTTTCTGTAAATAATAACGTTCATAACTTACATCAGTTTATACTGTCTAAAGCTCGTATTTATGAAGCGATATTCAACTTAAGAGCAATATTAAGTATGGATTTGACAGGCCAATTTGTACTGAAATTACATTTCTGATACGAACTCAAACTCGCTGTCACTCATGAGAGCTGATTACAAATACGACCCTTAAACGTAAATAATAGAATAGAATAGCTTTATTCCCAGGAAACAGTGAAAGTTTACAAAAATACACATTGCAAAAGTAATAATTAAATTAATTTAAACCATACTGCTGCCCAGGGAAAAGGACATAGGTGTGACTGCATGAATGTAAAAAGTTCATTTACAAGCAATATAATCACGGAAATAAATGTGTGCATTGTGTACCTAACGAAGGACCCTCGTCAAGCCTCTGGCGCTAATAAGCAACTCCTTATCACGAGAACGGAAGTGAATTTGTTTTGTAACACCTCACACAGTTTAAATAAAATAAGTCCTTTCCTGTCGTGTGGGTTGTAGGAGTAGATGTGTTCTAAATAATAAAAAAAAAAGATGAACCCCGGCGTCAGAGCATTTGAACATACATACATATAATCACGCCTATATCCCTAATGGGGTAGGCAGAGCGTAAACGACCAAAACAAAGGTCATTCCGCCACGTCTGACAAAATGTTGATGGTTATTTAAGATAAGATTTCTAGGTATATTGCTGTAGTGGCAGGTTTTTAGCCCATCGTCTAAATTGCAATATACTGAAACCCTCGGATCCCTTATCTGGCACATTCTATGATTTTCTTTCGCTCCCAGTCCAGCATGGAAGAACCCAGTCCAGCATGGAAGAAACATTTAAACATATATTAAAAAAAACACAAAAATTTCAAGACGAATTGACAACCTCTTCCTTTTTTGAAAATCGGTTAAAATGGAAATTATATTATGTCCTGCTCATGTTGATAAAACATTTGAACACGTCTTCTCCGCATTACGGTTTATGCTATCACACTTTTATTAGGTCTGCTGTGAGAAATTTCTTTGTAGAAATAAGCAGTGCCTGTTGTGTCTTAATTCCTTATATAATTGTTCTGTGTATGTTTATGTGTACAATTAACTGTTACATAAAAGAAATAAATAAGAAATTGCCTCAAAAAGCACATGAAGAACAGGGTACTCGTAGTATAAATTGCATCACCTTATAAATCTTTGGCATTATTAATTATGTATGATACGAAAAAAGTAGGTACATAATTCCTTTAATCTTCTCTTCTATAGAATACAAAGTTAATGGGACCGTATCTAGCCTTTAAATATTTGAAGTAATATAACTAATTAACGTGGCCTGATTTACCAGCCTGAAATTAACTAGCGATCTCATGAAACAATTGATTAAATCATGAATTTATAATGAAATTAAATTATGGCATATAAAACAGGTATTAATGTATCTACGTAACAAAAATTACGTGCTTGCACAATCATTTGGTATTCAACTTCTTCTTCTGTCGAGTGGGTATCGAGTCTATCGACCTGATGAACCTTGGTGTCAGAGTTTTTAAACCGCCTAGTAGCACTACTATCGGGGTATTCAACTGATAAGTGCAGCAACATACAGGCGTAACTTACTGCGCGTAAGGTTGCGCTCAACACGCTGTCAACGCTTTTTGCATTGCCTACAACACACATGCATTACCTTACACACAACACGCGCGTGGCGAGGAACTCTACGTCGGCGCATCCCTCTGCCAGCACGCGCGCGTAGAGCATAAGATTGCATGTGTGTTGTAGGCAATGCAAAAAGCATTGACAGCGTGTTGAGCGCAACCTTACGCGCAGTAAGTGACGCCTGTGTGTTGCTGCACTTAAGTAGAACAACTTTGTTCAAAGGTTAATAAACTAGTTTTGGACCCTCGTTCAACTGCTGATAATAATAATATTATGGTTCAAGCATTATAAAATTTAATCTGATTATAATGTCATCATTTTGTAACTGTGAAAGATTTGTAATAAAATTAAAAGTATTTTCGCTTAAACCACATCGTTTCATGGATTTTTTAGTTCATATCGACGCACACAACTTTTGTCAGACCATATCGAGGTTGGAATCGGTGTGACCCAATCAGATTGGAGTTACAATGTGACAGGGGTCAGCTCTCGCCCCCAGGATTGGAACAAACGACCACACGAGGAAGCTATTTAGACAAGTAAATAAATAAGAAAATATAAGGTAGGTATATTGCAGAGTTTCCTTAAGCTCATATCGACATTATCGACACCCACAACTTTTGTTCTCAAAACCCTCAAACCTTTGTTTAGGTCGTTTACGTTCTGCCCACCCCATTACAAAAATGTACAACTTTTGTCAGACCATATCGAGCTCGGAATCGGTGTGACCCAATCAGATTGGGGTTACAGCGTGACAGGGGTCAGCTCTCGCCCCCAGGATTGGAACAAACGACCACACGACAAAGCTATTTCAGACAAGTAAATAAATAAGAAAATATTAGGTGTGTAGGTATATTGCAGAGTTTCCATGCTGGACTGGGAGAGATAGAAAAATATAGAATGTGCCAGATGCATGTCCCCCCGAGTATGCTGTGAAAACCAGCTAAGGGATCCGAGGGTTTCAGGTTATTGTAATTTAGGCGATGGGCAGACAACCTGTCTCTACAGCAATATACCTACGAATATATCTTAAATAACCCTCAAAATATTGTCAGACGTGGCGGTACGACCTTTGTTCACGTCGTTTACGCTCTGCCTACGCCATCATATTAGGGATAAAGGCGTGATAATATGTATGTATGTACGTATGTATTTCCTTTAGCTCATATCGACATTATCGACACAAACAACTTTTGTCAGATCATATCGAGGTTGGAATCGGTGTGCATTCAAACATACATAAATATAAATGAAATAAAAATATATCTTAAATAACCCTCAAAACTTTGTCAGACGTGGCGGAACGACCTTTGTATAGGTCGTTTACGCTCTGCCTACCCCATTGGGGATAAAGGCGTGATCATATGTATGTATGAAATCGATGTGACCCGATCAAATTGGGGTTACAATGTGACAGGGGCCAGCTCAAACCACCACAGGAGGAAGCTATTTTAAAAAGTGAACAATAAGGAAATAATAGGCCTATGGCCCGTCACATGCAGTAGGGAGGATCTGAACCTAGCGACTGATAACTGAATTGCCATCGCCTAATACGGGCACGGGACGATTTAACTTAATCAAATCATAATTATAATAATTGAATTTTGGACCTGTGATTCGCAGAAGAAGAAGGCCTATGGTCGCTTTCGACCTAGACTGGAGTCAAGAGCAAACCCATTTCTTATAGGAAAAAAATATAATTTTAAAAATAATGCTCTAAAAATGGGGTGCTATGATATACATACATACATATAATCACGCCTTTATGCCTTAACAAAGGTCGTTCCGCCACGTCTAACAAAGTCTATTTCTGTTCAGTAGTTCTGTTTGGTACTATAAACATAATATGGTATTTACTCTGACTTCCCAGTGAAACGTAGAAAAAAATATGCGCGTTTATGTGACTAACAAATCGGTGCCAGGATCCTAGTGTTTTGTTTTCTATATTTTTGTGTTTCAAAAATTGTAAAAAAAAAACTGAAAGAATTTTCTGGTCTCCTTATCGTGTGGGTTTCGGGTCAATTTTCGGGTAAAAGTTGTTCAGTTTCGTTGACTGAGAAACCCTATTCTGTTTGCGTGAAGCTGTTCCTTACACCCGGTATAGAAGAGTATCTCTGAGAGCAAGAGAAAAACATAGAATTTGCGAGCTGCATTTACTCCCGGGCATGCTGTAAAAATCAACTAAGGAATCCGATCGTTCAGTATATTGCAATGTAGGCGAAAGGCTGACCACCTGTCACTACAATCAATATACAATACCTGCAAATCTATCTTAAATATTGAGGGTTATTTACCTTTGTCAGACGTGGCGGAACGACCTTCGTTTAGGTCTGCCTGCCCCATTAGGGATAAAGGCGTGACTATATGTATGTATGTCTTTTTCTTTACTGTCTGTAGCTACCAAATGATCAACGCGAAAGGTTGACACTGTGTAATCTATAACCAATGTTCATTGAGCTGACGCTTTATTTTACGGCTCAAATACCGCCATCAGGAGATTCAAACCTCCAAAGGAAACATTTATAACCCGTAGACATTAAACGCTATACAGGGTGTTCTTCTTCTGTCGAGTGGGTATCGACAGAAGAAGAACTCCCCTGGTATGAGAGATTTTAAACCGCCTAATAGCACAACTATCAGACCTCTGACATGGTTTATGGTGTTAATTTACAGCTAAGGGGTTGTTTCAGTAACGGTAAAAGAACACAAAAATATTTAATACTTTTGTTTTTATTTGCCCATACAAAATGACCACATCGATCAGAAATGTATGCTATGGCACGCAATTAAATCAACATCGTATTTTCAATGTCTTGCCACTCGGGTCTACTTATCCACCCCCTCTTATTGTGTTATGTCAACTGCTCCATCGCTCTTTGCACTCTCAAGAGCTTTTAAAATGGCGTAGCTTTCGGTTTGCTTAGGGTTTTTTTCTTTAAGTAGACACTAAACAGATTTTTTAATGAAAATAACCTGTGAGACGTAATTTTCTTCTGCACAGATAGTTTTGAGCTGATTGAGTGTTGTGCTTCTTTATATTTTCTTACTAAAGCATGTATTTTGTGTTTGAATGTTTTAGTTTGGGTTTCAAACTTGAGGGGCGAGCTATAACGCGAAGGTGGCGACATCAATTTTAAATTTATTGTGTCCAAAGTATAAACATTTTCATAAATATTTTACGTTTAGCGGAAATCGCAAGTGATTCTCCATTTTATAACCCTTTGTAGTACAAATGTACTAAAAGTGCACAAAGCTTACACACATGCTTAGTATGAAATTTGATATTATTGGTTATAAATGGAGAATTTCTTCCATGCTGGACTGGGAGAGATAGAAAAACATAGAATGTTCCAGCTGCCCTTCCTCCCGGGCATGCTGTAGAAGACAGCAAAAGGGACTCGAGGGTTACAGTGTATTGTAATTTAGGCGATGGGCTGACAACCTATCACTACACATTAGCAATACCCATTACAATCTAAAATTGCCCTCAATTTTTGTCAGACGCGGCGAAAGCGCCTTTTACGAGGCGTTTAACGCTCTGCCTACCCCGTAAGGGATAAAGGCGTGATTTTATGTATGTATGTATGTATGTATAAATGGAGAATTACTTGCCATTTCCGCTGAACGAAAAATATTTATAAAAATGTTTGTATTTTAGACAATTTATTACTATTGAGGGCGCCACCTACGGTCCGATTCCATCTTAACCGTTTTAAGGAAGTGATTAAAATACACTACTGTAGTAGAATAGTAGTTTGTTCAAAATACGTACTATTCGATAGGAATAAATCTAAAACCAGAGTGGTTTTAGATTTTCACGATACGAGTAAGATGAAAAATTAGTTTTTTATTTCTGGACATATGACTAGGTGTGAACTCAAATGCCTGCAAATACATTTTTATTGTTGCCAATTATGATACCTAATAAAAAAAGTATTCTAACCTAACCCTGCATACTATTTGCTTAATACACGAAGCCATCAAAGGAAAAGTTCTTGTCTTATTTTATTACATCTTTGTCTGTGATTCGCTTTCTTGTTTTCCCTTCGAGTATTGTTGTTTTTATATCACTTAATAGTACGTATTAAGTGATATAAAAATTATAATCTTATTAATATTATAATATATAGGTCCCAGGATTATAAATTTATGATAAAATTGGTGATTTGATAAAAAAAATGGGATTTTGATCAAAACCCGGACTTTGACAAAATACTGGTCATAATCCAGAGAAAGGTCTACGATTTTATCTAAGTCCTGAGAAATCCAGTTTTTTGGTCAAAAATCAAGTATTTTGACAAAGTCTAATAATTTTCCATATGACCAACATTGGTTTTCAACTGAATATTGTAGCATTTAATCTATAAATTTGACTATTATACAAAGACTGTGACAAAAGCTTTAGCTTTTTTAGCTTTTTGATCGATAAATTTGATGTCACAGGACTTTGATAAATCATAGACATTTCTCTGGGATATGACCAGTATTTTGTCATGGTCAGGGATCTGATCAAAATCCTAGTTATTTGATCAAAAAACCGTTTTCATCATAATCCTGCGATATTAATAAATAAGTACCTACCCGCGGAAAAAATATTCCAGGGAAAATAAAACACCGTAAACAATAACGATATCAGATTTCACTGAAAGGAATAAATAAGTATCTATTTATAACGAATCGATCGACTTAACGTTCAAGTAATTTTTTTCAAAGAGCATTACGATGAGCAAACTTGGCGTCAGAGTTTTAGTAGGCCTAGGACATGATTTGTGTAACGGTCTAACAGTAACATCTCAAATATCTGAGAATATTTCAAATTAAATAATTGGTGTGAGATGGGATCTACCTCCGGCAACGGCAACACAGGCTTGCCTGTAAATAAGTCCGGCTGAACGATATCAACAAAGCGGTCGTAGGCTCCGCAAGGGGCCGCCTGGCTCGCGACCATTCTGTCACTGGAGTCTGGCGCTTTGGCTTCAGCATGCTGTGTTCCGTCGGTGCGTGAGATTGCCAGTGCCATAACAGGCATCTTCTGGGTGACCTCGCTCCATCGTCGACTCTGTCACGGTCGTCCCTGACCTAGTGTCAAGAGTCAAGAGCAGACCAAAAAAATGCTATTCAGTAACACTGAATCTCATCAACCTACTAGGTTCTAGGCAATCTAATCTAATTATGCAAGTTAAATTCTAGTTTGCCTAGAACAAACTAAGTAACTACTTGTTAAAAATGGTTAGACGAACTTCGAATCGAACTCCCAAGGTTAATACTACTTGATTACTGATGAAATCTTTTAATAAGAATCTATACACTTCATACATAGATACATATAATCACGCCTTTATCCCTAATGGGGTAGGCAGAGCGTAAACGACCTAAACAAAGGTCGTTCCGCCACGTCTGACAAAGTTTTGAGGGTTATCTAAGATAGATTTGTAGGTATATTGCTGTAGTGACATGTTGTCAGCCCATCGCCTTAATTGCAATATACTAAAACCCTCGGATCCCTTAGCTGGTTTTTACAGCATGCCCGAGAGGAAATGCAACTGGCACATTTTAGATTTTTCTTACACTCCCAGTCCACCATGGAAGAATACAATCATAATCTATATACTTTACTTAGGTTTAATCACATACATACATTCATACATAAATCACGCCTTTATCCCTTACGGGGTAGGCAGAGCGTTAACCGCCTCTTAAAAGGCGCTTTCGCCACGTCTGACAAAAATTGAGGGCAATTTTAGATTGTAATATGTATTGCTTTAGTGACAGGTTGTCAGCCCATCGCCTAAATTACAATACACTGTAACCCTCGAGTCCCTTTTGCTGACTTCAACAGCATGCCCGGGAGGAAGGGCAGCTGGAACATTCTATGTTTTTCTATCTCTCCCAGTCCAGCATGGAAGAAAGAGGTTTAATCACAATCACGGAAATTTAAATAGAGCTAGATAAAACTCCTAACTTTACCTAAAACAAGTTTCCTTGCCTGTCAGCGTCATCTACCACGCGTAGTGGAACTAAAACACGCTTAAAACTTTTAATTGCTTCTTTGAAACTATTAAGCGAATAAACAAGGTGTTTGGGATCTTAGGCCTCCCCGTCTTGCGGTTTAGAAATTGACTTTAACTGTTTTGTTTACGTTTAGTGAACAAAACAAGCGATTAATTAGGACAACGGCCTTTGTTCTTAGAATTATATGCGTGTAAGGATATTATACGAAGTATTTAAACTGTATCCTGTCCTAGACTAGATATAATCCAAACACCACGCAAAGCAGCCAAAATTTTCTTTTACATGTTTGCGCCCATATTAAAACACTAGGCTGTGCCCGCGACTTCGTACGCCCAGTTTGAAAACACTTCTCCGCGCGTAGGAGCGGGATCTGCTAGCTCGCGCGCGGAAGCGTGTTTTCCATACCAAAACAAAGATCAGACAATGCGCAACACGCTTCCGCGCGCGTGTTAGCAGTCCCGCTCCTACGCGCGGAGAAGCGTTTTTAGTATGTTCGACACTGCGTGTTGTCCATACAAACTGGGGTACTTACTCAATATTAAAATGGTTTGCGTGATTATTTCTAAACTAGGCTGGACACCACGTAATAAAAAAAAACAGTCAAATAAAAAGTCCCTTTAGGATCGGTTAAAAACGACCGAAATTCAATTTCCTACCTACCTCCTTAGTCATGAGGCGTGATTATTCGTATCGAAACTTTGATTTTAAATAATGCTCAGTCGAATAAAAAAAGTTCCATAAAAATCGGTTTAGAAACAGCCAAATTTCAATTTCCTGTCTACCCCCTAAGTCAGGTTGCGTAATTTTAGGTATCCTAAATTGCAACCCGGATAACACACAGTTGAATAAAAAAGTCCCATCGAAATCGGTTCTGTAGTTTTGGCATGATGTGGTAACATACAGACAGACAAAAATTCTTAAAAAAAAACGTTTTGATCTTTATATCGTTATAATGCCTGCTGCAATTTTTTTTGTAAAAATATTCAATGTACAGACACGACCCTTTTAGAGATTTATTATATGTATAGATGTAATTCCATCAACATTCCATCGACAAACAAAATATGAAAAACAGGACTCTCCTAGTCAAACCGTAAAACTTTTTTGAAAAAACAGGGATTGTTATAATGCACAACATAAGTAAGTGTTCAAAAAACACGTTATGACCTTTCTGAAAGTAAATCTTTTGGTCCTTTTCTTACTAAACGCTAGCATACGTAGCAAGCGGTGTCATATTTATGGAATATCAGATTTTTATTATAAAAACCGGATACTTCAATAGTTACTGAGTTCATGAAACTGAAAAAGTTTCTAATATTTTTGAGCATTTTTAGTACTCACAATGCAATTTTTATTTCATATGATATGAAAAAAAGAAAATAATAAATTCGTTTCCGGCAGGGCTCAAACCTAGTAAAAATAGCATTGTGTGTGCTAAAAATGCTCAAAAATATTAGAAACTTTTTCAGTTTCATGAACTGAATGAAAAATAAAAAAATAAACTCAGTTACTTTTGAAATATCCGACTTCTGTAACCAGTGTAACGAGTATCGTAAACTGGAAATACGCTTGTTAGTTGAAGGCTTAGCTTTAATTTCCCAGAGGAATTTTATGGCTTAATAAGGAAAATACCTATGTCCTTTTGCAAGCTGATTCCAGGATATATACATATGTTTTTCACTTCTCATGCTTCTATTTTTCTCGTGCAGGCTGCACAAAATAGAATTTTGTGAACAAGGGCAAAAACGTATCTACTCATAAATACATCTCTTCTAAGGCAAAGAAAATTAGGCCATACAGCCAAACACAATAAGAAGTTCATAGATAGAACTTGTTATTTAAAAATATTTACTTAAAATTATTTGCTTTTTGTGTTCTTATGACGTAAAACGATATTAAAATTTTAATTCAAGTCCGATAGTGTATTTGATTTATTATTACAAAACTAGTTTAATTTAGTAGGCTGTATATGTCTCCAGCGCAAGCCTAATATTTCATGTCGAAAAATTTAAAAAGTTAAAATGGCGGAAATGAATACTGTTTACGTAACAATATATTTGTAGATTTTTATCAATTTACAATTATTTTTTTTAAGTGAAAAGCAGAGTGGACAAACCCATTCTTGTCCTTGACTGCGGGCTCGGGCTGCTAAAAATCTCGGACAAAAATTACTTGTTTTGTGCACTTGTCGTAAAATCTACTATTCATAGACTGCGAGCTTTCTGTCCTGCTGTTTTATGCGCTATACTTACCGAACTATGTGCAAAGTAAAAAAAACAAGAGTAGCGAAAATCGGTGGGAGGACTATTATTATGAATCTACTATAACTGGGATACTATTATCATCAGCCTGTATCAATCTACCTAGTACCTACTGTTGGATATAGTTATCTTCTAACTCCTAAAGCGCTGGAGTCCTATGTCCAGCAGACCCAACAGTGGACTTCCCGATGATCGGTAACTATCATTTGGCACCTAGGCCCCCGTATTGATAAAAAGCACTTGAGACTGTCAGGTAGTTTGAATTCGTATCAGAAATGTCATTTCAGTACAATATGGCTTGTCCAATTCAAATTAATATTGCTCTCAATGTTGAAATCGCTTTATAAATACGAGCCCTAGACGTCACATACTGTGTTTGACGTAACGTAGTATTTGACACTCGGGGGACCGTAAAGACATTGTATATCTTTGTCATTTCTCTGTAGAAGCGTCTCTGGAATGCTGAGATGGCCGGCGCGCCACCCCGCACCCGCCCTGCCCTTTCCGCGCCTTCTTCACATTTTTGCCCTTATTGTTGGAGATTTCAATAATTAATCAAGCAATTTCTATAATTCCGGTTATTCTCCAAAATTATCATCATTTTCAAAATGTCGCTGCTGAGATGCCGAATTGTTTCACTGATTTAAAATTCTTAAATAAATTACTAATTATTATTACAACATAAGTAATAGTAATGTCAAATTTACGATTTGACATTTGTTCTTTATATTTTAGCTCATTTCTTGTCAAAAAAGTAAATAAGTATACCTATTCGGCGTGAATCTTAATATTTACAATGTATCGTATTCGCGAAAGACAATACAAACCTATTTGAAATTGACACATGTCTTGAGAAATAATGTGAAACTTTAGAAAGTAAGTCTGTTCAATTCTATTTTATCGTATATTGATTCGGTTATAATCTAGACATCGTGTGTAAGGACAAACTTAAAAAAGGTATTTAAATAAATTCATGGTATTCAAGTCCGTATTTTTTTGATGAATGAATATTTTCGTTGCATGAGTCACATAAGGACGTGGAACACAGTCTTGTTGGTATTCAAGACGGCCCCTGCAGCTCGAACGCTCCACATTCACCTAATCCCACTCATATCCACCAGAATAGGATGTACTTAAACACGGGTTTTTTATCCTTTACGACCTTGGCCTTTACAAGTATTTAAAGACACGTGTACAAAAGCTCGAAACAAAAAATCTTCTTAAACAAATGATGTTGTCTGATAAAGTCTTTTTGTTAGAGATGATGAAAAACTCTGACACCGGGGTTCATCGGATTGTTCGACTCGAGAATCCACTCGCTAAGAAGAAGAAGAGATGATAAAATTTATAATGACAACTATATCGGACACATAAGAAAGACTTCGGCAAATTCGCCACAGCCGCTACGTCATTGGTGGCTTAGTTGGCAGAGCGATGGAACAGCATTCCGAAGGTTGTAGGTTCAAGTCCTGCCCGAGGGGAATTTATTATTTCTTTCTTACATATTTCAACCTATTCACCCGGGAAATTTGTATAGTTTCATTAAAAGATTCATTACATTGGTTTCGATTCTAGATTTGCCGGCTAAAACTAAAATGAAAATCATTTGTCACTTTCAGACTAAAAACATTGGAAAATAACGGGTGATCTATTCTCTCCGCTTTTTGATTTATAGTCGGTGGTTAAATTATTGTTTTATAGGTTTATTCAAGTTTATAATTTTATTTCTTAAGTAGGTAAGTATGTTAATAGTGTAACAAATACTTCAAAAATATGTAACACGACTTTTTGTAGCCAAGCTACGCCGTAGCAAATAGCTACGAGTTAATATCACATTTTGCTTTGCTACGAGATCATATCACATTTTACTTTGCTACGAGTTAATATCACATTTAACTTTGCTACGAGATCATATCACATTTTACTTTCTTCGTATCGTAATAGACCATTGCGTTATATGCATTGTATTTTGATTACTAACCATACACAAAATGGTCAAGAGCGAGTTTGACTCGCACACGAAACGATATATTCAAGTTTATTATTTTATTTCTTAAGTAGGTAAGGATGTTAATAGTAAAACAAATACTCCTTAAACTAAAAGTTCCTATCTATATTTTGGTTGGTCCTGTACGCCCTGTGCGCGTTAAGCACCTTCCAGCTCCCTGGCTTAATGATGAGATGCGTGACTATATGGCTAAAAAGACTCGTGCCAAAGCCAGGTACAAAAACGATCCATCAGACAAGAATAGGGATAAATTTCGGCAAATTAGGAATCGCTGCAATACAAAGATACGGGACATACAGCGACGCCATATTCATAAATCTGTTGAGAATGGTGATCCAGCTAAAGTCTGGCCCTTCCTCAACAAACTTGGAGTTGGCAAATCGCGTACTCATGTTTCTGATAGTAATATTAATATTAACTCTCTAAACAATCACTTCTCTTCTTCTGCTGAAATAGACAGCTCCATTAAACTTAATACTTTAAATCATCTAAATTCTTTGCCAACTCCAACTTTTCCAGCATTTATCTTTCGCACAATCACTGCTTGTGATGTTATGAAGAATGTACATGCAATCTCCTCAAATGCCGTTGGAAATGACTGCGTTAGTCGTGCAATGATTACTCCTCTCCTTGATATCCTTTCTCCGGTCATTGCCAGCATCCTTAACAACTCCTTATTCTCTGGTGTGTTTCCAACCGTATGGAAGGAAGCACAAATTATTCCACTGCCTAAAAAACCTAATCCTAAATCTCCTTCTGACTACCGCCCCATCTCCATTCTACCCTTCCTCTCCAAAGTCCTCGAAAGGTTAGTTCATCAACAGCTTACATCTTTCCTTTCCACGAACAACCTTTTGAACTCCTTTCAATCTGGTTTCCGTCCCGGTCATAGCACGACTACCGCGTTGGTACACATCTCCGATGACATTCGACTAGGGATGGAAAGTCAGAAATTAACAGTGCTAACGCTGCTTGATTTCAGTAACGCATTCAACACAGTTGATTTTGATATTCTACTCTCTATCTTGCGTTCTCATAACATATCTCCAACGGTGGTTGACTGGTTTCATAGTTACCTGTATGGGCGCCGACAGCGCATACGTATTGAAGATATCTTCTCTGCGTGGTGTGTTACTTCTGCTGGCGTTCCGCAGGGTGGCGTGCTGTCACCTCTTCTGTTTTCTATTTTCATAAATTCTATCACTCTTCCTCTCACTTCTTCCTATCATTTGTATGCAGACGATCTCCAAATTTATACACAAGCTCCACTTTCTGATATCTCAGTCGCTATTGAGACTACAAACAGAGACCTCGTTAGCATTGCTGAGTGGAGTCGTTCCTTTGGCTTAGAAGTAAATCCTGCCAAAACACAAACCATCATAATTGGTAGCCATTGGTACATTGCACGGATTAAGCATGACTTGTTACCCCAGATCATGTTTGATGGAACTCCAATTACCTACAGCCGCAAAGTCAAAAACCTGGGCGTTATGTTTGATGACTGTCTCTTGTGGAATCACCAAGTATCAGAGGTAAGCAGGAAGGTGTTTGCCGCGTACGGGTCTCTTAAGCGACTTAAAAATCTTTTGCCGACCAAAACCAAAATCTGCTTGGCACATTCGCTTCTCCTTCCTATACTGGATTATGCAGACGTTTGTTATCCTGATTTATCTGTTCAATTATTGAACAAGCTCGAACGTCTGCAGAATCTCTGTATAAGATTTATATTTGGCCTGCGTAAGTATGACCATGTCTCTTCTTATAGGTCCCAACTTCAATGGCTGCCTATTACCCGTAGAAGGGACTGTCATATCCTCTCCCTCCTTTACTCCATTCTTTTCCACCCTAACACCCCTCCTTATCTTAAAGATCGCTTTATTTTTCATTCGGCAACCCTGGCTCGCAATTTGCGTGCCAGTTCTAAATTGACGCTTAACCTGCCGTCTCACAAAACTGACTTCTACGCAAAGTCTTTCACAGTGCGAGCGATCAAGCTGTGGAATGAATTGCCCGAAGACATTCGACGTGCACCGTCTCTTGAAACCTTTAAGAGCCGACTTAAAAAACATTACTTGGAAGAAATTACTATCTGATCATTATTTATCCTTCTCTTTTATCCTGTGCTGTTGCTGTCATTTCCTTCGTCTAGATCTGGTTGTAGTTTGCATTATCCTATCTTCCATTAGTTTATGTATTAGTTTATTGTATATTATGTATTAGTTTACTTTACAATATCTATGTAGTAGCTTGTAACTAGTTTATGTATTATATGTAATGTATTTAGGATACATATTTTACTAGATTTGCAATATCCTGCTTACCGCTACGCATTTTTCTTTGACCCAAAGGTTGCCTGGAAGAAATTGCTACCTTAGCAATAAGGCCGCCTATGTTGTACTTGTTTTTTGTTGTTATCTTTTGTGTTGTATCATTTGTGTTCTTACGTGCAATAAAGTATTTTTATGTTATGTTATGTTAATGAGATACATCACTATGGGCCAGTATTTATAATCAGCACTTGAGACTGACAGCGAGTTTGAGTTTGTATCAGAAATGTAATTACAGTACATTATAACCTGTCAAATCCATACTTAATATTGCCCTCAATCTTCAGATCGCTTTATAAAAAAGACCCTATGTTTATGACAGACGGAAATCTATTAATAGAGACAAAAAATTATTAATAGAACCCATTTGCACCTTTGGGAAGTAATCCCTAAAATCCTAGCCAAATATAGATTATAAGTAATCTTCTTCCATGCCGGCCTGGGAGCAAGAGAAAAACATAGAATGTGCCGGCTGCATTTCCTCCCGAGCATGCTGTAAAAACCAGCTAAGGGATGCGAGGGTTTCGTTATATTGAGATTAAGGCGATGGGCTGACAACCTGTCACTACAGCAATATACCTACAAATCTATCTTGAATAACCCTCAAAACTATGTCAGACGTGGCGGAATGACCTTAGTTTAGGTCGTTTGCGCTCTGCCTACCCCATTAGGGATAAAGGCGTGATTTTATGTATGTATGTATGTAAGTAATTGTTTTTTTAAAGATCGAGACAGCACATCTACTACTAAGGGCAGCAACACGCAGGCGTCACTTACCGCGCGCAAGGTTGCGCTCAACTCGCTTTCAAGGCCTTTTGCTTGCACACACATGCGTCACCTACGCTGTACGCGCGCGTAGCGATAACAGTAGCACGCGTAGAGCGTAAGCAGACGAGAGAAGAGAGAATGCAAAAAGCACTAACAGCGTATAAGTAGCGCACCAACCCGACATATTGGGTGATAAGGGATTAAAATCGGGTGATTTGGGTTTCTTCCATGCTGGCCTGGGAGCGAGAGAAAAACATAGAATGTGCCAGCTGCATTTCCTCCCGGGCATGCTGTAAAAACCAGCTAAGGGATCCGAGGGTTTCTGTATATTGTAATTTAGGCGATAGGCTGACAACCTGTCACTACAGCAATATACCTACAAATCTATCTTGAATGACCCTTAAAACTTTGTCAGACGTGGCGGAGCGACCTTTGTTTGGGTCGTTTGCGCTCTGCCTACCCCATTAGGGATAAAGGCGTGATTATATGTATGTATGTATGTACTAACAGCGTGTTGAGCGCAACCTAGCGCGCTGTAAGTAACGCCTGTGTGTTACTGCACTAAGTTTTATAAGGTACTAGCGACCCGCCCCGGCTTCGCACGGAAATTATCAGTGTTACTCTACAATATTATGCATTTATTATACATATAAACCTTCCTCTTGAATCACTCTATCCATTAAAAGAAACCGCATCAAAATCCGTTACGTAGTTTTAAAGATTTATGCATACATAGGGATATAGGGACAGAGAAAGCGACTTTGTTTTATACTATGTAGTGAAGTACCTACGATTAAATTAAGTACTCGCGACTGAAACAAAGATATTATCTACCAAATAAAATGTTTCGATTCTTCATTTCTTTTGTCAAACAAATTCTCTTAGAACTGTAGAATAAATAAAAATCAGCTCAAAAGAAATCAGCCAAATGTATCCCAGTCGTTCATTCAGAGATAATGTTTCTACAGAATAAGGTGACCTTCAGAAGAATTAATGGAATTAGGATTCTTGTCACACCAGTTGCTGGCTACATCGCAAGACTTGGATGAATTAAGTTCGATTCTAGAATTGTCTTGGTTAGACCCTTCCTTACAATACAATACAAAATTCTTTAGTGCACAAAGAAACACATACAACAGAAATAAAAAGGAACAAACGTGACAGTACAACAAAAAAAAAAAAAACACGATCACACTCATAGCCCCCAGATTCCCTATATATAGGCGGCCTTATTGCTAAAGCAGCAATTTCTACCAGGCAACATTTGGGTATAGAAATTGTACAAACAGAAATCGGGATACTGCATATTACTACATGTACGAGTAATACTTAGACAATATTTACACACTATTAAATAAATATTACAATACAATATACTGATACATATCTTATGATAAACTAATACATAATATATGCTACATAAGATAGGATTAATAGCAATACACATTACAATCTAAAATTGCCCTCAATTTTTGTCAGACGCGGCGAAAGCGCCTTTTACGTGGCGTTTAACGCTCTGCCTACCCCGTAAGGGATAAAGGCGTGATTTTATGTATGTATGTATGTGTGTAAGATAGGATACTCTATGTTTTATATATCAGAGAAATTGGTAGATATAAATATCACTACATATACTTACTTAAATGATTCTTATAAATTAGACAGCTACAAATTAAACATTATTAGCTAAAGATAAATCCTTAGGAGCTGATCTTAGAAAAAAAAGACGATAGTAATGCTAACTAAATTATCACTACATAGTATAAAACAAAGTCGCTTCCTCTGTCCCTATATCCCTATGTATGCATAAATCTTTAAAACTACGCAACGGATTTTGATGCGGTTTCTTTTAATGAATAGAGTGATTCAAGAGGAAGGCTTATATGTATAATACTTGCATAATATAGTAGAGAAACACTGATAATTTCCGTGCGATGCCGGGGCGGGTCGCTAGTTAAATATATATGGAAAAGAATATTGAATATATTAAGGCGATGAGCTGACAACCTGTCACTACAGCAATATACAAATCTATTTTAACCAACCCTCAAAACTTTTCATATGTGGCGGAACGAGTTTTGTTTGGGTCGTTGACGCTTTGCTTACTACATTAGGGATACAGGCGTTATGTATATATGTAATATTGAATAATATGAATTTAGCAAGTTAGTATTCTTTCTCTTACAAAGTCTAGTATCGCAGATGCAATGTAATGCTCAATTGAGTGTTATTTATATCATCATCTCCCTAGCCTTATCTCGTACCTCACGGGTGTGGCTACCTAATCTAGCGAATCACGACTCAGCAGGCAGTGGCCCTATTCACTACACCATCGGTCTAAGACTATTTATATAAAAATCTGGAATATTATTTTACGAACGATGTGGCGCTTAGAAATTATCAATAGCTTTTTCTTGTTGTCATACATACATACATATAATCACGCCTTTATCCCCAATGGGGTAGGCAGAGCGTAAACGACCTAAATAAAGGTCGTTCCGCCACGTCTGACAAAGTTTAGAGGGTCATCCAAGATAGATCTGTAGGTATATTGCTGAAGTGACAGGTTGTCAGCCCATCGCCTAAATTACAATATACTGAATCCCTCGGATCCCTTAGCTGGTTTTTACAGCATGCCCGGGAGGAAATGCAGCTGGCACATTCTATGTTTTTCTTTCGCTCCCAATCCAGCATGGATGATTCTTGTTGTCTAATTTAATTATAAAGAATTTAATTATAATGTATTATTATACCTTTATTGTACCTTTGCACTCCTATGGGATCCATTAATTACATGCTTAATAAGAAATGATCGTTTCATTACTCGTCTACCTCCTTCGCATCAATGTATTAATTAATGAGGGTACATACATACATATAATCACGCCTTTATTCCTAATGGGGTAGGTAGAGCGTAAACGACCTAAACAAAGGTCGTTTCGCCACGTCTGACTAAGTTTTGAGGGTTATAATATAGATTTCTAGGTATATTGCTATAATGACAGGTTGTCAGCCCACCACCTAAATTCCAATACGCTTAGCTGGTTTTTAGAGCATACCCGGGAGGAAATGCAGCTGGCACATTCTATGTGTTTCTCTCGCTTCCAGTCCAGCATGGAAGAAATAAGGAGTACCCTCATTTCTATTTTCGAAAATCCTAAGAAGTTGATAGATTTTATATACGTGGTTTTACCAGCGGTTAATGGGTTATTTATTTTTGAAAGTATCCGACTGATCAGAGTTATTTTAAACAGGTCAAGTAGTTATTAACTTTAACCGTAGATATACTTCTTCTTCTTAGCGAGTGGATTCTCGAGTCGAACAACGACCCGATGAATACCCTATATACCCTGGTGACAGAGTTTCCAAACTGCCTGGTAGCACAGCTATTAGGCCTCTGACATGGTTTTGAGTAATGATCACTACGTGCCCTACATACATACATAAAATCACGCCTTTATCCCTTACGGGGTAGGCAGAGCGTCAAACGCCTCGTGCCCTACGCAGTACGGAATCCTTTTTCTTCTCGGACAATCAGGTGATTCAGCCTGTAATATCCTAACCAAACTGCGGAAAACCTCAGAAAGTGAGAAATTGACAAATATCAACTTTGTGTTTCCCCCCTGGGAATCGAACCCAGGACCTCCGGATCGTAAGTCCATGGCTTTGCCCACTCGCCCATGGAGGCAGTTATCGTATACTGTCAACTTTAGAATATGAGTATAAACTGTTGTTTCCAGGAAATAAGCAATTGCTTCATTTTAATACATACATACATACATATAATCATATTAATAAATAAGTAAATCACGCCTTTATCCCTAAAGGGGTAGGCAGAGCGTAAACGACCTAAACAAAGGTCGTTCCGCCACGTCTGACAAAGTTTGGAGGGTTATTTAATATAAATTTGTAGTTATATTGCTGTAGTGACAGGTTATCAGCCCATCGACTAAATTACAATATACTGAAACCCTCGGATCCCTAATCTGGTTTTTACAGCATGCCCGGGAGGAAATGCAGCTGGCACATTCTATGTTTTTCTTTTGCTCCCAGGCCAGCATGGAAGAATACATTTTAATTTATACTTGAATCATCTGGACACCAACTATGACGCATGAAACCACAGAAAAAAGAATCACCGGCTACCAGAGGAGTTCAGACCTTCAGATTCGCGGTATTTGGTGGTATATTTGCGCATGCGCGCGACGTCCCGCCTCCTCGCGCCGTGTGCGAGCCGCGTCGAGCCGAGAGCGGACCGCGACGCGCTCCTAGGCCAATATATCGGAAACATTCCAACAATAATTCAAATTCGAATATCGAATACAAGAAGCAGAAAAAAACTGAAGAATCATTCAAGAATTGGTCAAAATGCTGGCTGGAAGCGCTAGACTCGTCGCACTGCTACTTGGGTAAGTTCTTTAAAAGTTTTCTAAAGTTTTCATACTTAACCTGTACGCGTTGATGTAAACAATAACATTATAATGACTTGTTCAATCATTGATTGTAAATTAGGGCTGAATAGTTAGTAAAAGAAAATACTTTATCCTATTAATTTGACAACCGGGCGAAGAAGTTATAATTTCGTCACGAAAAGACATGGCATCCAAGTTTTATGCAATAAGTAACAAAAGAACTAGATATAATCTCGGTATATTTAATGAAGCTTCCTGTTTTTGTAATTAAATTTCGTTTTAATAATAATCGTATTCTTTGTAAGCATTTTCAAAATAAATATATTTTAAAAAATAATGCGATCTAGGGGTTCTTGTTCCGACGGCTTCTCGTGTCAATATCTAGCTTCCATGGTTAACACCTTTTAGCAACACTAGTTAGCGAGGACTTTTTTAATGAAGTAACTTAAGAAGAACCTTTGAAATTTCCACATAATTTCTAATTCTTTATTTGCTTAAAACATGGTAAGTAATGGAGTTATACAATAGGGTACGAGAGTGCTAACATGTTCTGCCAATTACATAGATTAGCATGCAAACTTACTTACTTAATGTCAAATTTATGGTATCAGATTAATATTAATAGATTGAAATACATTTAATTACATTACTATAAACTATTTATGTTATAAATGTTTTTGTCAATTAGCCATTTTTTTAGATGATATTTAAAAGTATTGAATTCCATTGCCTTTGTTTTTTTTTGGCATTTTATTATATTATACACAGTCACTGATATGCAAAGTGGTAAATTAAAAGAAACGTAAAATTAAAAAACAAACAAATTAGATAAAATAACGTGAGGGGTAATTTGCCGGTACATAGTAGGTAGTTGGCCATCTTAATTAAATAGGTCATGATAAAATTATAACTCTTTCCTTGGCTTCACCGTAGACGAGTAAAAAGGGGACACACTAGGTTCCTTAAACTTTCATCCACACTTTTATTTATTCCGTTGCTAGGATAACTTAAGATTTATGGTTTTGGGATGGACTCACTAACCACAGATATCCTACTTACAAACTAGGATATCGTCTGATCTCTCCGTTTGTTATATCGCTAGTTTTTTGCTCTGTGATTCCACTAGCGCTTTTAGAATTTTCCGCGAAAATGTGCTATTTTTCCACGGTAAAACACATTGTAATTATATTATTGAAGATTTTTTTAAAGCTAAAGTCTTTATTTTATTATCGATTACAATTATAGAAGGTCAATACAATTCACGTTTTACAATTAGAAAATTTCAACCAAGTAAAAGTTAGAAACAGCGATCAGTCAAATATTTTAAGTACCTAGTCGGTTTTATTTACGATATTTCTAAACTACCTTTATATTATATATATATATACCTTTATGATATGACACCTATGTTTATGTTGCAGGATTATGATGAAATCGGTTTTTTGATCAAAACACTAGAATTTTGATCAAAACCCCAACTTTGACAAGATATTGGTTATAATCCAGAGAAAAGTCTAGGATTTTGTCATTTCATGAGTTTTTGATCAAAAAACTAGTATTTTGTCAAAGTCCGGGTATTGATCAATTGGATTTTGGTGTTTTGATTAAATCAATATCGGTTGCTATTTAAAATTTAAATAAAGCAATAGCGACACGAGATAATTATTTTTTTGTTATAATTTCCAATAGATTCACACTTCTGTGAACAAAAATTAAAGTTAGTTTATTTACTTAATTTTTATCATAAAACTAATTAATCAAAACCCGGAGTTTGACAAAATACTGGACTATTCTCTGGATGAGGGTCAGTATTTTGTCAAAGTCCGGGTTGTGATCAAAATCCTAGTTTTTTTATCAAAAGACCGATTTCATTACAATTCTGCGACACATTATTACATAGACATATATTTTCATATGCGGCTTAACTGCTGGTATTTTCATCTCAACCGCTGGAATCCTTTACACCCCTTATAAGTTTCTCTAACCAAATAACCCCTCAGGTTCTAACTAGACACATATTTACTTTGATCCGAGTCCAACGCTGAAACGTCTTTTGGAACTGCAAGTCTCTTTGCAGATTTGATTTTGAGTTTGAGTCTGTTGTTTTTTTATTAGGCTCAATTTTATTAGGATTAGGCTCGTATTTGTAAAGCAATCTCAAGATTGAGAGCAATATTAAGTATCGATTTGACAAGTCATTTTGTTCTGAAATGAAATTTCTGATACGAACTCAAACTGGCTGTCAATCTCAAGTGCGGATTATAGAAGAGGGCATTAGTAAACGAAAAAGGAGTCATTTGCTTTGTGTAATGTTTTTTTTTTTTTAATGATTTACAGAAAAAAAACTACCGCTAGGTTTTTAGAAGGATTCTTTAAAAATGTGGCATGATTTTTACTCATCATGTACCTAGCCTTATCCCGTTCCTTACGGGGTTGGCTACCTAGTCTAGGGGATTGTACGATTTGATGATGATTGAACGATGATTTTAACTATTATCTCTAAATTCTAAAACATAATAAATAAGACGTGCTTGATTGTGACTGCAAAAAAATACATACATACATATAATCACGCCTTTATCCCTAATGGGGTAGGCAGACCGAAAACTACCTAAACAAAGGTCGTTCCGCCAAGTCTGACAAAGTTTCAAGGGTGGTTTTTAAGATAGATTTGTAGGTATATTGCTGTAGTGACAGGTTGTTAGCCTATCGCCTACATTGCAATATACAGAAACCCTTGGATCTCTTAGCTGGTTTTTACAGCATGCCCGGGAGGAAATGCAGCTGGCACATTCTATCTTTTTTTATTATTATATGTTTTTTGCTCTTGACTTAACCGTAGGGAGGCCTTTGCCCAGCAGTGGTACACTAACGGCTAAATAAGATAAGAAGATAAGATAAGACTTTAGTCAGGGATGACAGAGACAGAGTTGACGAGAAGATTTGAAGGTTTGAAGAGTCTTTCTTTTATCAAAGTTTTAGGAACACATTCATCAATCACAGTTTATTAATACGCGACGTTCATTCATCATTCACTTACCGGTTGGTGATACTTCGATGTGGCTTAGGTATGGACCAGATTGGACACACTCACTAGGAGTATTAGTCTCGTGAACAAGGTTTGTGGCGCGTGTTCTGATCACGTAGTGTCTCTAAGCAGATTTTATTTCCAAACCAAGCATTTTTGTGAGACTGTTGAAATTTATATTTATTTATTTATAAGCATACAGTATGACATTACAAAGCATTTAATTATAACCACAATAAATAGTGTTACAACAAGCGCCAACAAAACGTCATCACAGTGGTAGGCAGTAACAGTCCTTAAAGACCAAGGTCTGTGTCAGGACTAGTTACATCATTTAATTAATTTGACATAAGATTGAGTAGTCGTGCTCATTGTGTAGGAATTTACTAAAATGTTTCATGTATAAAATGTAAATAATAATTATTTGATTAATTATGAGATAAATTGTATTGTTAATGGGAATTAAAATTGATAAAAAGTAAATAGTAACTATTTTATTAATTATGAAATAAATTGTATTATTAATGGGAAATAAAATTGATTAAAACAACTGTTATATATTACTGTAAGATTTCTTATAGCTACCGAAGTAACTGCTTGGATCCAGCTGAATTTCCTTGCGTGTTCATAGTATCACGCGACGAATGTTTGCAAATCAAAGTAAAACTAAAGTAGGTAAAGTTTGCCGATTAAAAAACATTACTTGGAACAAATTACTATCTGATCATTAGTTTTCCTTCACTTTTATCCTGTGCTGTGGACACTGTTGCTGTCATTGCCTTCGTCTAGTTCTGATTGTAGTTTGCATTATCCTATCTTCCATTAGTTTATATATTAGTTTCTTTCACAATATCTATGTAGTAGCTTGTACTTAGTTTATGTATTATATGTAATGTAATGTATTTAGGATACATATTTGACTAGGTTTGCACTATCCCGCTTACACATACGCATTTTTCTTTCACCCAAAGGTTGCCTGAAAGAAATTGCTACCTTAGCAATAAGGCCGCCTATGTTGTACTTGTATTTTGTTATATCTGTTGTGTTGTATGATTTGCATTCTTACGTGCAATAAAGTATTTTTATGTTATGTTATGTAAAACGACTAAAACTGTATAAACTAACAACACAACCTCTTCACAACATAAAAACTACGTAGTCACATTTTCTCAGGAGTGAGTAGATTTGGCTATTTTCTTAAATAATAAAAGATTATTATTTCATGGTAAATAATTTCTTATTAATTTTAAATATTTTATGTCTAACGTACCAAAAAAATATATTCTCAAAAATAATAATCAGAAAGCCTGAATAAATTTAAATTTTACTTTGTTCCTCGGAACGAAATCATTACCAGAGATCAAAGCAATTATCTAAATCACCCTTTATTATTTTATTTACAGAGATATTTACGAGTACATCAAAGAAGCAAAAAATATATTCTTCTAGTTGATTTGGCCTTTTAAAAAAGCTAATGAACCATGGAGTATTATATACTACACAATATACAGGTTCTTTTTCTGTAAATAATAACGTTCATAACTTACATCAGTTTATACTGTTTAAGGTTCGTATTTATGAAGCGATATTAAACTTAAGAGCAATATTAAGTATGGATTTGACAGGCCAATTTGTACTGAAATTACATTTCTGATACGAACTCAAACTCGCTGTCACTCATGAGAGCTGATTACAAATACGACCCTTAATCGTAAAGGACAAAGGTGTGACTGCATGTATGTAAAAAAGTTTATTTACAAGTAATATAACACATACATACATATAGTCACGCCTTTATCCCTAATGGGGTAGGCAGAGCGTAAACTACCTAAACAAAGGTCGTTCCGCCACGTCTGACAAAGTTTTGAGGGTATTTAAGATAGATTTGTAGGTATATTGCTGTAGTGACAGGTTGTTAATCCATCGCCTAAATTACAATACACTGAAACCCTCGGATCCCTTAGCTGGTTTCTACAGCATGCCCGGGAGGAAATGCAGCTGGCACATTCTGTGTTTTTCTTTCGCTTCCAGGCCAGCATGGAAGTTAAAAAGTTAAGTAATATAATCACGGAAATAAATGTGTGCATTGTGTACCTAACGAAGGACCCTCGTCAAGCCTCTGGCGCTAATAAGCAACTCCTTATCACGAGAACGGAAGTGAATTTGTTTTGTACCACCTCACACAGTTTAAATAAAATATGTCCTTTCCTGTCGTGTGGGTTGTAGGAGTAGATGTGTTCTAAATAAAAAAAAAAAGATGAACCCCGGCGTCAGAGCATTTGAACATGTTTGTGTCGATAATGTCGATATGAGCTAAAAGAAATACATACGTACATACATACATATAATCACGCCTTTATCCCTAATGGGGTAGGCAGAGCGTAAACGACCAAAACAAAGGTCATTCCGCCACGTCTGACAAAATGTTGAGGGTTATTTAAGATAAGATTTCTAGGTATATTGCTGCAGTGACAAGTTGTCAGCCCATCGCCTAAATTGCAATATACTGAAACCCTCGGATCCTTTAGCTGGTTTTTACAGCATGCCCGGAAGAAAATGCAGCTGGCATATTCTATGATTTTCTTTCGCTCTCAGTCCAGCATGGAAGAAACATTTAAACATACATTAAAAAAAAACAAGAATTTCAAGACGAATTGACAACCTCTTCCTTTTTTTTGGAAATCGGTTAAAAATAAATTATATTATGTCCTGCTCATGTTGATAAAATATTTGAATTGTACACGTCTACTCCGCATTACGTTTTATGCTATCACACTTTTATTAGGTCTACATACATACATATAATCACGCCTTTATCCCTAATGGGGTAGGCAGAGCGTAAATTACCTAAACAAAGGTCGTACCGCCACTTGTGACAAAGTTTTGAGGGTTTTTTTAAGATAGATTTGTAGGTATATTGCTATAGTGACAGGTTGTCAGCCTATCGCCTAAATTGCAATATACTTAAACCCTCGGAACCCTTAGCTGGTTTTTACAGCATGCATGGGAGGAAATGCAGCTGGAACATTCTATGTGTTTCTTTCGCTCCCAATCCAGCATGGAAGTTTTATTAGGTCTGCTGTGAGAAATTTCTTTGTACAAATAAGCAGTGCCTGTTGTGTCTTAATTCCTTATATAATTGTTCTGTGTATGTTTAATCTTCCATGCTGGACTGCCAGCAAGAGAAAAACATAGAATGTGCCAGCTGCATTTCCTCCCGGGCATGCTGTAAAAACCAGCTAAGGGCTCCGAAGGTTTCAGTATATTGCAATTTAGGCGATGGGCTGACAACCTGTCACTACAGCAGTATACCTAAAAAACTATCTTAAATAACCCTCTAAACTTTGTCAGACATGGCGGAACGACCCTTGTTTAGGTCGTTTCGCTCTGCCTTCCCCATTAGGGATAAAGGCGTTATTATATGTATGTATGTAGGTATGTTTATGTGTACATAAACTGTTACATAAAATAAATAAATAAGAAATTGCCCCAAAAAGCACATGAAGAACAGGGTACTCGTAGTATAAATTGCATCGGCTTATAAATCTTTGGCATTATTAATTATGTATGATACGAAAACAAGTAGCTACATAATTCCTTTTAATCTTCTCTTCTATAGAATACAAAGTTAATGGGACCCTATCTAGCCTTCAAATATTTGAAGTAATATAACTAATTAACGTGGCCTGATTTACCAACCTGAAATTAACTAGCGATCTCATGAAACAATTGATTAATTCATGAATTTATAATGAAATTAAATTATGGCATATAAAACAGGTATTAATGTATCTACGTAACAAAAATGACGTGCATGCACAATCATTTGGTATTCAACTTCTTCTTCTTCTTCTGTCGAGTGGGTATCGAGTCTATCGACCTGATGAACCCTGGTGTCAGAGTTTTTAAACCGCCTAGTAACACAACTATCGGGGTATTCAACTGATAAGTGCAGCAACATACATGCGTCACTTACTGCGCGTAAGGTTGCGCTCAACACGCTGTCAATGCTTTTGCATTGTCTACAACACATATGCGTCACCTTACACACTACACGCGCGTAGCGAGGAACTCTACGTCGGCGCATCCCTCTGCCAGTACGCGAGCGTAGAGCGTAAGATTGCATGTGTGCTGTAGGCAATGCAAAAAACATTTACAGCGTTTTGAGCGCAACCTTACGCGCAGTAAGTGACGCCTGTGTGTTGCTGCACTTAAGTAGAACAGCTTTGTTCAAAGGTTAATAAACTAGTTTTAGACCCTCGTTCAACTGTTGATAATAATAATATTATGGTTCAAGCATCATAAAATTAAATCTGATTATAATGTCATCATTTTGTAACTGTGAAAGATTTGTAATAAAATTAAAAGTATTTTCGCTTAAACCACATCGTTTCATGGATTTTTTAGTTCATATCGACGCACACAACTTTTGTCAGACCATATCGAGGTTGGAATCGGTGTGACCCAATCAGATTGGAGTTACAATGTGACAGGGGTCAGCTCTCGCCCCCAGGATTGGAACAAACGACCACACGAGGAAGCTATTTAGACAAGTAAATAAATAAGAAAATATTAGGTAGGTATATTGCAGAGTTTCCTTAAGCTCATATCGACATTATCGACACCCACAACTTTTGTTCTCAAAACCCTCAAACCTTTGTTTAGGTCGTTTACGTTCTGCCCACCCCATTACAAAAATGTACAACTTTTGTCAGACCATATCGAGCTCGGAATCGGTGTGACCCAATCAGATTGGGGTTACAGCGTGACAGGGGTCAACTCTCGCCCCCAGGATTGGAACAAACGACCACACGAGGAAGCTATTTCAGACAAGTAAATAAATAAGAAAATATTAGGTGTATAGGCATATTGCAGAGTTTCCATGCTGGACTGGGAGAGATAGATAAATATAGAATGTGCCAGCCGCATCTCCTCCCGGGTATGCTGTAAAAACCAGCTAAGGGATCCGAGGGTTTCAGGTTATTGTAATTTAGGCGATGGGCTGACAACCTGTCACTACAGCAATATACCTACAAATATATCTTAAATAACCCTCAATATATTGTCAGACGTGGCGGAACGACCTTTGTTCACGTCGTTTACGCTCTGCCTACCCCATTATATTAGGGATAAAGGCGTGATAATATGTATGTATGTACGTATGTATTTCCTTTAGCTCATATCGACATTATCGACACAAACAACTTTTGTCAGATCATATCGAGGTTGGAATCGGTGTGCATTCAAACATACATAAATATAAATGAAATAAAAATATATCTTAAATAACCCTCAAAACTTTGTCAGACGTGGCGGAACGACCTTTGTATAGGTCGTTTACGCTCTGCCTACCCCATTGGGGATAAAGGCGTGATCATATGTATGTATGAAATCGATGTGACCCGATCAAATTGGGGTTACAATGTGACAGGGGCCAGCTCAAACCACCACAGGAGGAAGCTATTTTAAAAAGTGAACAATAAGGAAATAATAGGCCTATGGCCCGTCACATGCAGTAGGGAGGATCTGAACCTAGCGACTGATAACTGAATTGCCATCGCCTAATACGGGCACGGGACGATTTAACTTAATCAAATCATAATTATAATAATTGAATTTTGGACCTGTGATTCGCAGAAGAAGAAGGCCTATGGTCGCTTTCGACCTAGACTGGAGTCAAGAGCAAACCCATTTCTTATAGGAAAAAAATATAATTTTAAAAATAATGCTCTAAAAATGGGGTGCTATGATATACATACATACATATAATCACGCCTTTATGCCTTAACAAAGGTCGTTCCGCCACGTCTAACAAAGTCTATTTCTGTTCAGTAGTTCTGTTTGGTACTATAAACATAATATGGTATTTACTCTGACTTCCCAGTGAAACGTAGAAAAAAATATGCGCGTTTATGTGACTAACAAATCGGTGCCAGGATCCTAGTGTTTTGTTTTCTATATTTTTGTGTTTCAAAAATTGTAAAAAAAAAAACTGAAAGAATTTTCTGGTCTCCTTATCGTGTGGGTTTCGGGTCAATTTTCGGGTAAAAGTTGTTCAGTTTCGTTGACTGAGAAACCCTATTCTGTTTGCGTGAAGCTGTTCCTTACACCCGGTATAGAAGAGTATCTCTTTCTTTCTTTCATGCTGGACTGAGAGCAAGAGAAAAACATAGAATTTGCGAGCTGCATTTACTCCCGGGCATGCTGTAAAAATCAACTAAGGAATCCGATCGTTCAGTATATTGCAATGTAGGCGAAAGGCTGACAACCTGTCACTACAATCAATATACAATACCTGCAAATCTATCTTAAATATTGAGGGCTATTTACCTTTGTCAGACGTGGCGGAACGAACTTCGTTTAGGTCGTTTACGCTCTGCCTGCCCCATTAAGGATAAAGGCGTGGCTATATGTATGTTTCTTTTTCTTTACTGTCTGTAGCTACCCGATGATCAATGCGAAAGGTTGACACTGTATAATCTATAACCAATGTGCATTGAGCTGACGCTTTATTTTACGGATCAGGAGATTTAAACCTCCAAAGGAAACATTAATAACCCGTTGACATTAAACGCTATACAGGGTGTTAATTTACACCTAAGAGGTTGTTTCAGTAACGATAAAAGAACACAAAAATATTTCATATTTTTGTTTTTATTTGCCCATACAAAATGACCACATCGATCAGAAATTTATGGTATGGCACGCAATTAAATCAACATCGTATTTTCAATGTCTTGCCACTCGGGTCTACTTATCCACCCCCTCCTATTGTGTTATGTCAACTGCTCCATCGCTCTTTGCACTCTCAAGAGCTTTTAAAATGGCGTAGCTTTCGGTTTTCTTAGGGTTTTTTTCTTTAAGTAGACACTAAACAGATTTTTTAATGAAAATAACCTGTGAGACGTAATTTTCTTCTGCACAGATAGTTTTGAGCTGTTTGAGTGTTGTGCTTCTTTATATTCTCTTACTAAAGCATGTATTTTGTGTTTGAATGTTTTAGTTTGGGTTTCAAACTTGAAAGGCGAGCTATAACGCGAAGGTGGCGACATCAATTTTAAATTTATTGTGTCCAAAGTATAAACATTTTCATAAATATTTTACGTTTAGCGGAAATCGCAAGTGATTCTCCATTTTATAACCCTTTGTAGTACAAATGTACTAAAAGTGCACAAAGTTTACACACATGCTTAGTATGAAATTTGATATTATTGGTTATAAATGGAGAATAGTACTTCCATGCTGGTCTGGGATCGAAAGAAAAACATAGACTGTGCCAGCTGCATTTCCTCCCGGGCATGCTGTAAGATCCAGCTAAGGGATCCGAGGGTTTCAGTATATTGTAATTTAGGCGATGGGCTGACAACCTGTCACTACAGCAATATACCTAGAATTCTATCTTAAATAACCCTCAAAACTTTGTCAGACGTGGCGGAACGACCTTTGTTTAGGTAGTTTACGCTCTGCCTACCCCATTAGGGATAAAGGCGTGATTATATGTATGTATGTATGTAAATGGAGAATTACTTGCCATTTCCGCTGAACGAAAAATATTCATAAAAATGTTTGTATTTTAGACAATTTATTACTATTGAGGGCGCCTACGGTCCGATTCCATCTTAACCGTTTTAAGGAAGTGATTAAAATACACTACTGTAAGTAGAATAGTAGTTTGTTCAAAATACGTACTATTCGATAGGAATAAATCTAAAACCAGAGTGGTTTTAGATTTTCACGATACGAGTAAGATGAAAAATTCGTTTTTTATGTTTTCTGTACATATGACTAGGTGTGAACTCAAATGCCTGCAAATACATTTTTATTGTTGCCAATTATGATACCTAATAAAAGAAGTATTCTAACCTAACCCTGCATACTATTTGCTCAACACACGAAGCCATCAAAGGAAAAGTTCTTGTCTTATTTTATTACATCTTTGTCTGTGATTCGCTTTCTTGTTTTCCCTTCAAGTATTGTTGTTTTTATATCAGTTAATACGTACATATTATAGTATTTATGATAAAATGGGTGTTTTGATAAAAAAAATGGGATTTTGATCAAAACCCGGACTTTGCAAAATACTGGTCATAATCCAGAGAAAAGTCTACGATTTTCTCAAAGTCCTGATAAATCTAGTATTGTGAAAAAGTCTTATAATTTTCCATATGAACAACATTGGTTTTCAACTAAATATTGTTGCATTTAATCTATAAATTTGACTTTTATTCAAAGACTTACACAGCTTTTTAAGCTTTATGATAGAAAAAAATGATGTTTCAGGAATTTGACAAAATCATAGACTCTGGGATATGACCAGTATTTTGTCATGGTCAGGGATCTGATCAAAATCCTAGTTATTTGATCAAAAAACCGTTTTCATCATAATCCTGCGATATTAATAAATAAGTACCTACCCGCGGAAAAAATATTCCAGGGAAAATAAAACACCGTAAACAATAACGATATCAGATTTCACTGAAAGGAATAAATAAGTATCTATTTATAACGAATCGATCGACTTAACGTTCAAGTAATTTTTTTCAAAGAGCATTACGATGAGCAAACTTGGCGTCAGAGTTTTAGTAGGCCTAGGACATGATTTGTGTAACGGTGTAACAGTAACATCTCAAATATCTGAGAATATTTCAAATTAAATAATTGGTGTGAGATGGGATCTACCTCCGGCAACGGCAACACAGGCTTGCCTGTAAATAAGTCCGGCTGAACGATATCAACAAAGCGGTCGTAGGCTCCGCAAGGGGCCGCCTGGCTCGCGACCATTCTGTCACTGGAGTCTGGCGCTTTGGCTTCAGCATGCTGTGTTCCGTCGGTGCGTGAGATTGCCAGTGCCATAACAGGCATCTTCTGGGTGACCTCGCTCCATCGTCGACTCTGTCACGGTCGTCCCTGACCTAGTGTCAAGAGTCAAGAGCAGACCAAAAAAATGCTATTCAATAACACTGAATCTCATCAACCTACTAGGTTCTAGGCAATCTAATCTAATTTTGCAAGTTAAATTGTTATATTAACAAGTAGTTACATAGTTTGCCTAGAACAAACTAAGTAACTACTTGTTAAAAATGGTTAGACGAACTTCGAATCGAAATCCCAAGGTTAATACTACTTGATTACTGATGAAATCTTTTAATAAGAATCCATACACTTCCTACATAGATACATATAATCACGCCTTTATCCCTAATGTGGTAGGCAGAGCGTAAACGACCTAAACAAAGGTCGTTCCGCCACGTCTGATAAAGTTATGAGGGTTATCTAAGATAGATTTGTAGGTATATTGCTGTAGTGACATGTTGTCAGCCCATCGCCTTAATTGCAATATACTAAAACCCTCGGATCCCTTAGCTGTTTTTTACAGCATGCCCGAGAGGAAATGCAACTGGCACATTCTAGATTTTTCTTACACTCCCAGTCCACCATGGAAGAATACAATCATAATCTATATACTTTACTTAGGTTTAATCACATACATACATACATACATAAATCACGCCTTTATCCCTTACGGGGTAGGCAGAGCGCTTAACGCCTCTTAAAAGGCGCTTTCGCCACGTCTGACAAAAATTGAGGGCAATTTTAGATTGTAATATGTATTGCTTTAGTGACAGGTTGTCAGCCCATCGCCTAAATTACAATACACTGTAACCCTCGAGTCCCTTTTGCTGACTTCAACAGCATACCCGGGAGGAAGGGCAGCTGGAACATTCTATGTTTTTCTATCTCTCCCAGTCCAGCATGGAAGAAAGAGGTTTAATCACAATCACGGAAATTTAAATAGAGCGAGATAAAACTCCTAACTTTACCTAAAACAAGTTTCCTTGCCTGTCAGCGTCATCTACCACGCGTAGTGGAACTAAAACACGCTTAAAACTTTTAATTGCTTCTTTGAAACTATTAAGCGAATAAACAGGGTGTTTGGGATCTTAGGCCTCCCCGTCTTGCGGTTTAGAAATTGACTTTAACTGTTTTGTTTACGTTTAGTGAACAAAACAAGCGATTAATTAGGACAACGGCCTTTGTTCTTAGAATTATATGCGTGTAAGGATATTATACGAAGTACGAGTATTTAAACTGTATCCTGTCCTAGACTATATATAATCCAAACACCACGCAAAGCAGCCAAAATTTTCTTTTACATGTTTGTGCCCATATTAAAACACTAGGCTGTGCCCGCGACTTCGTACGCCCAGTTTGAAAACACTTCTCCGCGCGTAGGAGCGGGATCTGCTAGCTCGCGCGCGGAAGCGTGTTTTCCATACCAAAACAAAGATCAGACAATGCGCAACACGCTTCCGCGCGCGAGTTAGCAGTCCCGCTCCTACGCGCGGAGAAGCGTTTTTAGTATGTTCGACACTGCGTGTTGTCCATACAAACTGGGGTACTTACACAATATTAAAATGGTTTGCGTGATAATTTCTAAACTAGGCTGGACACCACGTAATAAAAAAAAACAGTCAAATAAAAAGTCCCTTTTAGGATCGGTTAAAAATGACCGAAATTCAATTTCCTACCTACCTCCTTAGTCATGAGGCGTGATTATTCGTATCGAAACTTTGATTTTAAATAATGTTCAGTCGAATAAAAAAAGTTCCATAAAAATCGGTTTAGAATAAGCCAAATTTCAATTTCCTGTCTACCCCCTAAGTCAGGTTGCGTGATTTTAGGTATCCTAAGTTGCAACCCGGATAACACACAGTTGAATAAAAAAGTCCCATCGAAATCGGTTCTGTAGTTTTGGCATGATGTGGTAACATACAGACAGACATACAGACAGACAGACAAAAATTCTAAAAAAAAAACGTTTTGATCTTTATATCGTTATAATGCCTGCTGCAATTTTTTTTTTGGTAAAAATATTCAATGTAAAGACACGACCCTTCTAGAGATTTATTATATGTATAGATGTAATTCCATCAACATTCCATCGACAAACAAAATATGAAAAACAGGACTCTCCTAGTCAAATCGTAAAACTTTTTTGAAAAAACAGGGATTGTTATAATGCACAACATAAGTAAGTGTTCAAAAAACACGTTATAACCTTTCTGAAAGTAAATCTTTTGGTCCTTTTCTTACTAAACGCTAGCATACGTAGCAAGCGGTGTCATATTTATGGGATATCAGATTTTTCATTATAAAAACCGGATACTTCAATAGTTACTGAGTTCATGAAACTGAAAAAGTTTCTAATATTTTTGAGCATTTTTAGTACTCACAATGCAATTTTTATTTCATATAATATGAAAAAAAGAAAATAATAAATTCGTTTCCGGCAGGGCTCAAACCTAGTAAAAATAGCATTGTGTGTGCTAAAAATGCTCAAAAATATTAGAAACTTTTTCAGTTTCATGAACTGAATGAAAAATAAAAAAATAAACTCAGTTACTTTTGAAATATCCGACTTCTGTAACCAGTGTAACGAGTATCGTAAACTGGAAATACGCTTGTTAGTTGAAGGCTTAGCTTTAATTTCCCAGAGGAATTTTATGGCTTAATAAGGAAAATACCTATGTCCTTTTGCAAGCTGATTCCAGGATATATACATATGTTTTTCACTTCTCATGCTTCTATTTTTCTCGTGCAGGCTGCACAAAATAGAATTTTGTGAACAAGGGCAAAAACGTATCTACTCATAAATACATCTCTTCTAAGGCAAAGAAAATTAGGCCATACAGCCAAACACAATAAGAAGTTCATAGATAGAACTTGTTATTTAAAAATATTTACTTAAAATTATTTGCTTTTTGTGTTCTTATGACGTAAAACGATATTAAAATTTTAATTCAAGTCCGATAGTGTATTTGATTTATTATTACAAAACTAGTTTAATTTAGTAGGCTGTATATGTCTCCAGCGCAAGCCTAATATTTCATGTCGAAAAATTTAAAAAGTTAAAATGGCGGAAATGAATACTGTTTACGTAACAATATATTTGTAGATTTTTATCAATTTACAATTATTTTTTTTAAGTGAAAAGCAGAGTGGACAAACCCATTCTTGTCCTTGACTGCGGGCTCGGGCTGCTAAAAATCTCGGACAAAAATTACTTGTTTTGTGCACTTGTCGTAAAATCTACTATTCATAGACTGCGAGCTTTCTGTCCTGCTGTTTTATGCGCTATACTTACCGAACTATGTGCAAAGTAAAAAAAACAAGAGTAGCGAAAATCGGTGGGAGGACTATTATTATGAATCTACTATAACTGGGATACTATTATCATCAGCCTGTATCAATCTACCTAGTACCTACTGTTGGATATAGTTATCTTCTAACTCCTAAAGCGCTGGAGTCCTATGTCCAGCAGACCCAACAGTGGACTTCCCGATGATCGGTAACTATCATTTGGCACCTAGGCCCCCGTATTGATAAAAAGCACTTGAGACTGTCAGGTAGTTTGAATTCGTATCAGAAATGTCATTTCAGTACAATATGGCTTGTCCAATTCAAATTAATATTGCTCTCAATGTTGAAATCGCTTTATAAATACGAGCCCTAGACGTCACATACTGTGTTTGACGTAACGTAGTATTTGACACTCGGGGGACCGTAAAGACATTGTATATCTTTGTCATTTCTCTGTAGAAGCGTCTCTGGAATGCTGAGATGGCCGGCGCGCCACCCCGCACCCGCCCTGCCCTTTCCGCGCCTTCTTCACATTTTTGCCCTTATTGTTGGAGATTTCAATAATTAATCAAGCAATTTCTATAATTCCGGTTATTCTCCAAAATTATCATCATTTTCAAAATGTCGCTGCTGAGATGCCGAATTGTTTCACTGATTTAAAATTCTTAAATAAATTACTAATTATTATTACAACATAAGTAATAGTAATGTCAAATTTACGATTTGACATTTGTTCTTTATATTTTAGCTCATTTCTTGTCAAAAAAGTAAATAAGTATACCTATTCGGCGTGAATCTTAATATTTACAATGTATCGTATTCGCGAAAGACAATACAAACCTATTTGAAATTGACACATGTCTTGAGAAATAATGTGAAACTTTAGAAAGTAAGTCTGTTCAATTCTATTTTATCGTATATTGATTCGGTTATAATCTAGACATCGTGTGTAAGGACAAACTTAAAAAAGGTATTTAAATAAATTCATGGTATTCAAGTCCGTATTTTTTTGATGAATGAATATTTTCGTTGCATGAGTCACATAAGGACGTGGAACACAGTCTTGTTGGTATTCAAGACGGCCCCTGCAGCTCGAACGCTCCACATTCACCTAATCCCACTCATATCCACCAGAATAGGATGTACTTAAACACGGGTTTTTTATCCTTTACGACCTTGGCCTTTACAAGTATTTAAAGACACGTGTACAAAAGCTCGAAACAAAAAATCTTCTTAAACAAATGATGTTGTCTGATAAAGTCTTTTTGTTAGAGATGATGAAAAACTCTGACACCGGGGTTCATCGGATTGTTCGACTCGAGAATCCACTCGCTAAGAAGAAGAAGAGATGATAAAATTTATAATGACAACTATATCGGACACATAAGAAAGACTTCGGCAAATTCGCCACAGCCGCTACGTCATTGGTGGCTTAGTTGGCAGAGCGATGGAACAGCATTCCGAAGGTTGTAGGTTCAAGTCCTGCCCGAGGGGAATTTATTATTTCTTTCTTACATATTTCAACCTATTCACCCGGGAAATTTGTATAGTTTCATTAAAATATTCATTACATTGGTTTCGATTCTAGATTTGCCGGCTAAAACTAAAATGAAAATCATTTGTCACTTTCAGACTAAAAACATTGGAAAATAACGGGTGATCTATTCTCTCCGCTTTTTGATTTATAGTCGGTGGTTTTATGCGTTATCTGTCATTTTTATCCGCCGTCATATGATATGGCGGATAAAATTGACAGAAATACTGGGGAAACGTGCAAAAGCGCGTCAAAATTAAGCGGACAAAGTGTAAAACCATAGAGAATAAATCGCCTGTCGTTTTTCAATGTTATTATTTTGAAAGTGACAGATAGATTTTAGTTTTAGCCGGTGGTATCTAGATACCGAACCCATTACCCACCTTAAAATAGTGTCACCTTTAAATAAATAGCGTACATGTGTATTATACTTAGGCATACTCTTCGACGAATAGCTAACTTTCAAAGACCACTTCTTCTTCTTCTTCTGTCGAGTGGGTATCGAGTCTATCGACCTGATGAACCCTGGTGTCAGAGTTTTTAAACCGCCTAGTAGCACAACTATCAGGCCTCTGACATGGTTTGAGTAGCGACCACTATCAAAGACAGCGACCGGGACCGACGGCTTAACGTGCCCTCCGAAGCACGAAATCTTTTTCTTTTTCAGACAATCAGGTGATTCAGCCTGCAATGTCCTAACCAAACTGAGGAAAAATTCACAAAGTGATAAATTCTCAAATATCAACTTTGTGTTTCCCCCCTGGGAATCGAACCCAGGACCTCCGGATCAGGAGTCCATGGCACTAGCCACTAGACCACGGAGGCAGTTAGTTAGTTAGTCAAAGACCACTATGACCATATAATTAACAAAGCCTACCAACTTTTGGGTTTTATCACTCGCGCCATTAAACATTTTAAAAAGCTCAGTTCTTTCATCTGCTTATACAACAGCTTAGTGCGTCGCGTGCTGGAATATGGTGATGTTGTTTGGTCACCTACTTATGAGGTTCACTCTAATAGAATTGAAAGTGTTCAGAAAAAAACTTTCCGAATTCTTTACTTCAGACAGGGTTACAACCGTAGAAATATGCTTTCTTACGAAGACAGACTGAAAAAGTTCAAAATGATGTCCCTTAGTACTCGCCGAATGCAACATGACCTGATCTATTTACAAAAAATATTACATTCGTATATTGACACCCCGCATATTCTATCACAAATTAGCGTCTACATCAAACCTAATCCTCGACATATTAAAACGTTTTTACTTGAAGTGTTTAAAAACAATACTTCATATTACAATCCCCTTAAAAGAATGTGCAGGTCATATAATGAGCTGATTAAAAAAGAAACCGATATAGATGTTATCAATTCTCACCCAGTCCGGTTTAAGCGCTCTGTTGTTCAAATTCAACACAGTTCAAATTCATAACCATGGTTATGAAAAATACCAGTACCCTCGTTCAATCTTCTAGATTAGGTACCCGCCCGTAAGATACGGGATAAGGCTAGGGAGACGATGATAATGGTTATGAAAAATACTCACTTTAATATCAAGAATTACTATATATATATAGGTATATATATTAATAATAAGTATTAACATAGCCGAATGAATTCAAGCTGTACGACACTTTGTTGGTTTCACAATTTGGAACAATACATATTGTATTTTTTTAGCTCAGCATTTTTTTATTGTAAACTGTTGTGTTCGTCTCAATAAATAAAATAAATACAGAAATGAGGATCTAATTCATAATTTCATTGAGTCGACATCGCCTTACAATAAGGAAGTATATATGATTTTTTTGGCGCCAATATCTTGCTGATGTCACCCATCGCTCATTCGTTATAACTACTACATGGCTCAGAGCATATCCTGGTAGAATGATAGATTATCAAAACAACATTATCATGTGGCCCGACGACATTTTTCTCTTCACCTGCAATTTATTATAATCATAATTTTTTTATCATACTTATTCCAAGAATGTATTTATCTTGTCCCGCTTGTAGGTATTTTTATTTTTTCTTGGCTAAGTTAGTTTGAATTTGTTTTCTGGGTAATTTGTTTCAGAAGATCTAAAAAAATACAAGTTCTTTTAGCACGAAAAATATCCTAAAGATTTATTGACCAAAAACGACTGAAAATGTTGCCACCTAATTAGGTTTTGACATCAGACACTTACAAGAAAACGTAATAAATATCTCGTTTCATTCAACCAATATTTTTTATAACAGTCGGGTTTCTATAAGCTCTTGGATTTACTTTCAATTAAGAAATAATAAAAGTCTTGATTTTTCACTTATTATTTAAAATACATAGAGCATACGCATTTATTAAAAGAATGGAGAGAGAGACTTTACATTGTCTGCATATGACATCATACAAATTTGTAAATGGAAGGTATAGTAAAATTTTTGCATCCCATATCTATAAATGAATAATAAATAAATAAGTTATTTTATTTCAGGCAATATTAACATTAGCAGATGTTTAATAATATAAATAGAGGCCCATAGAATATATACCTTACAGACTAACACACATATTTATAAATACTTAAAATACTACTTCGACGTATGGACGATGTATAAAAACCATAGATTCATGAACTTCAATGTGCAATTCTTAAATGTCATATTATATCTCTCATCTATCATAGATATCATAGATTAAAATATGAAGTTTTCTCATTTATAATATTTTATTTTTTATAAAGGGGTGTGTGAAAAATCGGCAAAAATACTTAATTAACAGAGTTCGTAAGTAGGATGGTGGCTTCATAGGTAAAGTAAAAAGTGTCTCGCTCTAGGTCGTCGCGCCCCCTATCTCTTACTTAGCACTCGTTAAGCTAAGTCAGACGCTTGCATTTTGAAAAATGAAAAACGACTTGGCCTCGAGCCTAAGTGCATTAAGTGGCGGTCAGAATGTAAGTGAACACTTTATTTTTACTTTCCTTTATGATTCCTCTTAGTTCTTTTATTCAACTACTTGCATCCAGTAAGTTTAACTTAGCTTGATAAAAATACGCCATTATATTTTTCGGACAAGAAATCTTTCATAGAGTTATTTAAGTGTCGATAAATATTTTATAGGTTTTTGTTTATTATTAGAAATGGGTTTGGTCTTGACTCTAGATAGGTCAGGGATGACCGTGACAGAGTTGACGATGCAGCGAGCTCACTCAGAAGATGCCTGTTATGTCACTGGCAATATCACGCACCGACGGAACACAGCATGCTGTTTAGCGCTGGACTTCGGTGAGAGGGTGGTTGCAAGCCAGTCCGCCCCTTGCGGAGCCTTCCACCGCTTTGTTGGGATCGTTCACCTGGACTTATTTACAGGCAAGGTGAAATAACTACTGATATAACTTTCTTTTCATTAAACATTTTGTTGAAATATGATTAGTCCCCAGTCAATTTAGTACTTATAGGACGACCATTGTTACATAACGACACACTACTGATTATATTGGTAAAAGTTATTCAGTTTGAACTAGATTCTTAAAATATTTTGACTTTATTTAAAATTACCTTATAAATAATTTATTTGGGCCAATATTCTGGCCTCATTTAGTTACCTTCTGAATAAATATATTTATAGACGAATTTATGAATATTCCGTTTCATTTTCCATATTAATTTGGTGGTTTGCGTCAGGTTGAAAGTGAGGAACTTGTTCGAAACTTTTAGAGCCACAGATATAAATTCCTGTTCAAGTAAGACATACATACATATAATCACGCCTTTATCCCTAATGGGGTAGGCAGAGCGTAAACGACCCAAACAAAGGTCGTTCCGCCACGTCTGACAAAGTTTTGAGGGTTATTTAAGATAGATTTGTAAGTATATTGCTGTAGTGACAGGTTGTCAGCCCATCGCCTAAATTACAATATACTGAAACCCTCGTATCCCTTAGCTGGTTTTTACAGCATGCCCGGGAGGAAATGCAGCTGGCACATTCTATGTTTTTCTCTCGCTCCCAGGCCAGCATGGAAGAAATACCATTTATAAAGAGAATACCTCACATCTGAAGCATATTTTTTTGTTGAATAAACGTCTCATGTTCACATTTAAACTCTACTCAATATTGCTAAGCTTAAAAGCCTCGACTTCAATCCTAAAAGACTCTCAACAAAATTTTTGTGTTCACATTATCTCGTGCCTCTTGTATATGCCTACCCACCCTTTTAGTGCAGTGTTGATCGTATTAGAACTAATGCCGACAAATCCAAGCAACATTTGAGAATCGAACAATGTGTATAGCGCGAAGAGGCAGATGAAACGATTCACGTGTCCCGCCGCCGATCGCCCCAGGACTATACCCGCCAGCTACGAATATGTTTCTTATACACAGACCGAGATTGGAGTATATCACGCAACACTTAAGATACGGAAAGTATCTGTAGCGTGAAGAGGCTGATGATACCGATTGCCCAAGACTATACACGCCAGCTTCTATTACAGCAGCAGCCATCTAGACTGGAGTAGACAGCGAAAACTAGTAAGTCAAAATGTTTAAAAGCAAACTGATATTTGCTATACTTTTACAATTCAATATTGTATAACTTCGATCAATGGCAGATGCAGGCCCAAAACTCCGAGAAATTAGAGCTTTTGTACACGCTAGATCGTCTTGGGTAAATACTCCTAGCTAGTCTGTGTTCTTGTGCTTCCGAGGCTGCGGAAATCGCACGCTTCTGTACCCGGCAGTAACAAGCTTTTATTGAGTCTGGAACTTTTTCTATATGCAAGCTAGGTTGACTTGCTCAGTATACTCCAAAATCTAGTCTGTGTTCTTCCGAGGCAACGGAAATCGCACATTTCTGTACTCGGCAGTAACAAGCTTTTATTGTATCGGAGGATTTCCTCCGCGGCTCCAAAACGATGTCAGTAAGCGATTGTATCCCTTTACAAGCAACAATCTTGAAAAAATACATGATTTTAGTGAATTCACATACATACATATAATTGCGCCTTTATCCCTAATGGGGTAGGCAGAGCGTAAACGACTTAAACAAAGGTCGTTCCGCCACGCCTTACAAAGTTTTGAGGGTTATATAAGATGGATTTCTAGGTATATTCCTGTAATGACAGGTTGTCAGCCCATCGCCTAAATTACAATATACTGTAACCCTCGAATCCCTTAGCTGGTATTTACTGCATGCTCGGGAGAAAATGCAGCTGACACATTCTATGTTTTTCTCTTACTCCCAGTCCAGCATAGAAGAAATAGTAATGTGATGTCTTGCTATAAACCCAATTATGAATTAGTTAGGTATTGTGGTGACATGTTGACATGTATCCATACTTCCATACTAATATTATAAATGCGAAAGTAACTCTGTATGTCTGTCGGTCTGTCTGTCTGTATGTCTGTCTGTTTGGTGGTTTGTTGCACTTTCATAATTGAACGGATTTTGATAAAATTTGGTATGGTGATAGATGGTAACCTGGAGACGGACATAGGTTATATATAATCACGCCACCGTACTTAGGGGGCAGGTAGTAGGCAAGGAACTGAACTAGAGATTTTTAATCTCTTTTAATTGAACTTTTTTATTGAACTAAGTGTTACATGGACAAAAGCTAATGATACAAATACTCACGCTCCTGTACTTTGGCTGTAGAAAGTCAGTAGGCAGGGAATTGAATTTAGTTAATGTTTTAACCAATTTTGATGCGACTTTTTTTATTGAACACAAAACAAACTAAAGATATAAATAATCACGCCACCGTACTTAGGGAGTAGGCAGTAGCAGAGAACTGAATTTAGTTAATGTTTTAACCGATTGCGAGGGGACTTTTTTTTATTCAACTCTTTGTTACCAAGACTAAAGATATAAATAATCAGGCCACCGTACTTACGGGGTAGGCAGTAGGCAGGGATCTGAGTTAGGTTTGTTCTTTAACCGATCTTGATAGGTGTTTTTTTCAGTATACTCATTTTTACCTCGATTTACGATATCATCACGCTACCTAACTTAGAGGGTAGGCAGGGAACAAAAAAAATTGTATTTGAACCAATTATGACGAAACCTTTTTTAAATTATTCTGTGTTACCTGGACTAACTTAGAATACATTTCATCACGCTTCTTCTTTTCTTCTGGGGGGCAGGCAGCCGAGAAGAAGAGTGCTATGAAGTGCATCACGCTATGTTATTAAAATGTTGGCAGCTATCCATTCATAATGTGTGATGTGTATTTACAATGTGTGAAACTTTTATATACGTGCACTTCTTCTGTCGAGTGGGTATCGAGTCTATCGACCCGATGAACCCTGGTGTCAGAGTTTTTAAACCGCCTAGTAGCACAACTATCAGGCCTCTGACATGGTTTGAGTAACGACCACTATCAAAGACAGCGACCGGGACCGACGCCTTAACGTGCCCTCCGAAGCACGAAATCTTTTTCTTTTTCGGACAATCAGGTGATTCAGCCTGCAATGTCCTAACCAAACTGGGGAAAAATTCACAAAGTGATAAATTCTCAAATATCAACTTTTGTGTTTCCCCCCTGGGAATCGAACCCAGGACCTCCGGATCAGGAGTCCATGGCACTAGCCACTAGACCACGGAGGCAGTTACGTGCACTGGAGCTCCATAAGTTTAAGGATGAACGGGAGGGAAAGGAACAGAAGTGGCTGGAGCGAGTCATGGCTGGGAGGACTGGACAGACATGATGACTGTTTAGGGACGCATGTGACGGATAGGACATAGGGAACGTGTGGTAGGTACGTGAGGAACATCATCATCTCCCTAGCCTTATCCCGTATCTTACGGGGTCGGCTACCTGATCCCGGGGATTGAACGAGGGTACTGGTTTTTACACAGAGCGACTGCCATCTGACCTCCGCAACCTAGAAGGGAAACCAGACCCAATCCTAGATTAGGTCAGAGTTTTCAAGCCGCCAATGCTTAGCACTGGCCTCTGATATGGCTTAACGACTAATATCTACGGTATTAATCGATATTAACCGGGACCAACAGCTTAACGTGCCTTCCGAACCACGGAAAAAGCGCCGAATAAACGTACATATGAAATTCGAAAACCGAAAAACACCTTGGTACATGGTGGGATTCGAACCACGACCTCCCGCTCAGGAGGCAGCGGCCCTATCCACTACACCATCGGGCTCTAGGTACGTGAGGAACAATGACGCGAGAAGATGTTTGACCCTACTTTTACCGCCACCATCGTCACATTTTCGTACCAGACCCACAAGACGCAGCAGATAATCACGGGTGTACGAAGGAGAAAAAAAACTTCGCAGACGAAGTCCCGGGTAAAAGCTAGTAATTTAATAATTATTTATTAAGCTTGGTACTTTGGTAAAGTATTTATGTAGTTATGTTAGGATAGATATTGCATACAGTATGTAAAAACAGCAGATGACCATATACGCAAATTTTTTTTAGGAAGTAAATAAAAAAACAGCTTGATCGTACAAATTGTCTGATCGATGGGTGTAAATTTATTTTTCTCTTCTGATAGAATTACCTGTTGGAAGTTGTTCAGTCTCGTTGGCTGAGCAACCACTATCAGTTTGCGGGATGCTGTCCCTTACACCTGGTAAAAACAATCGGAGTAAAAACAATCTGCAGACCATATTTTTGGTTGTGATTCTAACCATGAAACTGAACAACTTACCTAAGGACCATAGGACCCAATGTTTTTTACTCCCTAGACCAGGTGTAAGGGACAGCGCAGCGTCCCGCAAACTGATAGGGGTTGCTCAGTTCACGACAGTGAACAACTTCCACCAGGTAATTCTTTCAGGAAGAGAAAAATAAATTTGGCAGTAAAAAAATCATGTCGATCAGACAATTTTTACGAAAAAGCATTTTTTATTATTACTTCCTAAAAAAACCGTGCAACCCCTATCAGTTTGCCGGAAGCTGTCCCTTACACCCCGCATCATAGTAAGCAGAAGCTTCTGCTGTATCAACGGGCTGAAAACGTGTCGTAACTTGATTCTTGTGCACAAAATTTGCACAAAAATATGTACTACGGTCGCTACGGCGTAGCAGATGTAGCGTGAATCCAAAATAATTCAGTCTACCTAGATATTACTTAACAACTAAGTCATTTATCTTTGATATAATTTGATAAGTTTGGATGTTTCTTGTCTAATTTTGATAATGAGACCTTCATTGGTAGTGGCTTTAGATAAGCCAGCGCGCGCTGTACACATTTTTTTAGACCACACAAAAAAAGCATTGTCCATATTTACGAAGAGAAGTGCAAGTACATTCAAAGATATTTTTTCTATTGAATATGTTTGGATACGATTAGAATAAATTTACACGTAATGATTGTTTGAATTAGTTTTTTGCTTACTATGCTCTAAAAATATTGTATTTTCTTTTTAGCTATAAAGCTTTTCAGTAAGGTTTCTGTTTGATAGACTTTGAAAATACTGAATATTTATATTTTCACATAAATACCTATTTCTTTTCTTATTTACTACTTTAACTTATCTCATATTCGTCCGCTTTAGAACCCTGCGAAAACTTCACTATTTTGGCCCTTAATTAAAATCCGCATTTCAGATTGACAGCCAGTTTGAATTCGTATCAGAAATGTAATTTCAGTACAAAATGGCTTGTCAAATCCATACTTAATATTGCTCTAAATCTTGAGATCGCTTTACAAATACGAGCCTAAGCCCTTCAAAACTGTGAACCAAAGTTCTATTAAAAGCAGACACGATTGTGCAAATAACAGATACCTTAAAAATCTGTTATTCTGAAGGATCTCGTATAGCGAGACAGGCAGCTTGTTGCACTGCATACGAAACCAATAAAGTGCCGTATCTCGTCCTCGGAATGGCGAGTGTGTGAGTGTGTGAGTGTCGCGTTAGCCGAGTGTATCACGGCCGCTACGTGCTTATCGAACTGACGACATCACATACAAAGCGCCACAGACCTAGCTTGCAGTAGAGTGTTCAATAAAGTGCCGTATCTCGTCCTCGGAATGGCGAGTGTGTAAGTGTTGCGTTAGCCGAGTGTATCACGGCCACTACGTGCTTATCGAACTGACGACATCACATACAAAGCGCCACAGACCTAGCTTGCATTAGAGTGTTCAATAAAGCGCCGTATCTCGTTCTCGGAATGGCGAGTGTGTGAGTGTCGCGTTAGCCGAGTGTATCACGGCCGCTACGTGCTCATCGAACTGACGACATCACATACAAAGCGCCATAGACCTAGCTTGCAGTAGAGTGATCAATAAAGTGCCGTATCTCGTCCTCGGAATAGCGAGTGTGTGAGTGTCGCGTTAGCCGAGTGTATCACGGCCGCTACGTACCCATAGAATTGACGACATTACATACAAAGCGCCACAGACCTAGCTTGCATTAGAGTGTTCAATAAAGTGCAGTATCTCGTCCTCGGAATGGCGAGTGTATGAGTGTTGCGTTAGCCGAGTGTATCACGGCCGCTACGTGCTTATCGAACTGACGACATCACATACAAAGCGCCATAGACCTAGCTTGCAGTAGAGTGATCAATAAAGTGCCGTATCTCGTCCTTGGAATAGCGAGTGTGTGAGTGTCGCGTTAGCCGAGTGTATCACGGCCGCTACGTGCTCATAGAATTGACGACATCACATACAAAGCGCCACAGACCTAGCTTGCATTAGAGTGTTCAATAAAGTGCAGTATCTCGCCCTCGGAATGGCGAGTGCGTGAGTGTCGCGTTAGCCGAGTGTATCACGGCCGCTACGTGCTTATCGAACTGACGACATCACATACAAAGCAACACAGACCTAGGTTGCAGTAGAGTGTTCAATAAAGTGCCGTATCTTGTCCTTGGAATGGCGAGTGTGTGAGTCGCGTTAGCCGAGTGTATCACGGCCGCTACGTGCTTATCAAACTGACGACATACATACATACATACATATAACCATGCCTTTATAATATACTGAAACCCTCGGATCTCTTAGCTGGTTTTTACAGCATGCCCGAGAGGAAAAGCAGCTGGCAAATTCTATGTTTTTTCTCGCTCCCAGGCCAGCATGGAAGAACTGACGACATCACATATAAAGCACCAAACACTTGGTTTGTAAAGATACTTAGATACCTTAGATTGCATGTACAGAAAAGCTCTGATGTATCGAAGTTTAGATATCTGCTAAGCATAGTCCGCTAGGTCTGCAATCGATCGTCGCTGCTATGTGGTAATTTATATAAATCACTTGGTCAAATAAATGTGCAAGTTGTAAAATTAACACAAATACAATTTGATATCAAAATTAAAATATCTCTTTCTTTTCACATTATTCCTTAAAAGCTAACCATTCACACAGTTAGAAAAGGTTGCGTAGTCTAATCGAATATAGCTCTGTGCAAAGGACTGAATAGACGCTTATTTCATGTCACTTTCCAACAAGATTGATATTTATGACCGTCCCTCCAATACCTGTGAATACGCTACTTTCAGATACAAGGTCATTCAGGTCATGTCTGTCATGAAACCTGTGATGTGATCATGATCATACGGTACTCTCAAATACCAGATCATACATACATATAATCACGCCTTTATCCCTAATGTGGTAGGCAGAGCGTTAACGACCTAAACAAAGGTCGTTCCGCCATGTCTGACAAAGTTTTGAGGGTTATTTAAGATAGATTTGTTGGTATATTGCTGTAGTGACAGGATGTCAATTTTCTTTAAAAAAATATCGGTAACAATTTTAATTGATTACGAAGGTATTTAAATTTTACGACAGTCTTGAAATTATATGTTTTTACTGTCCTAGTTCAGAAAACTTTGAAACATATTGAAATAATGTAATACGCCTGAAGACTCGTTCATCAAATGTTCAAAGTGTAGGTCTAGGTATTTATTTTCTATAGTGATTGATCAAATCTAACCAAATGCGTTTTCGCTGTAACCATTTTACCGCGAACGCTCGTAATTTGATAAATGTCACCGACAGGCCACAATCTTATTTCAATGCAATACTGCTTGTCCTAATTCGATGGAAAAGGTCACTGTGGCAATGGCCCGATCATCTCATCAGTCTACTTTGTGCAAGGGCAACTCCAAGACTTGATAAGTTGCCAACTATCGACCGATGATGGTCCACAATGTCAACCATGTAAACATTTTATTAATCAATCTTCCTCAGATGAATTTTACGCTCGTCAAACATAGATAATAATCTTCCATGCTGGACTGGGAGTGATAGAAAAACATAGAACGTGCCAGCTGCATCTCCTCTCGGGTATGCTGTAAAAACCAGCTAAGGGATTCGAGGGTTATAGCGTATTGCGATTTTAGGCGATGGGCTGGCAACCTGTCACTATAGCAGTATTGTAATCATCTGTAATGTAATAAATAATTCTCAAAACTTGTCAGACGTGGCGAAACGACCCATGTTTAGGTCTTTTCGCTCTGCAGATGGAGGCTTTAGGGATGGAGGCGTGATTTTATGTATGTATGTATGCCAAACATACATATCTTTATTATACAGGAGGTTAGTGACCCCCCATTATTTTATTTCATTGTTTTTGCAGTGACTGAAACATGAAGGTACTTTTAATCCTTAAGCAAATAATTTTCTCCAATATCTTCACCTATAAATAAAAAAAATACCTACACCTCCGCCTAGAACACAAACAGGTAGTAGAACATAAGTCCTCTATGTACCAGGCCACTCAGAAAGTATTGCGATAAATAGTTTTTATATATGGCAGACTGGCCGGTTAGAATCTTTTTTGAAAATATGATTACTTGTAAGTAAAAATATGTGTGTTCCATTTTCAAAATTTCCCTCCACATTTTTTGCGAGCCAATTCAAAGTATCGTGTCTTACTGAAAAATGGATCTGCGCCGGGAACATTTTAGAGCTATGATTTTTTTACGATTTCAAGTGTCGCCTGAAACCGGATGAATCGTTCGATAGACTTCAAATGGCATTTATGGATGAAAGCCCCTCCAAGGCAACCGTGTATCGTTGGTATAACGAATTTAGGCGCGGTCGACCTACCTTGGGGGATGAAGAAAGAAGCGGTCGCCCTTTGACGGCTATTACGGAAGAAAACGTGCTAGCAGTGAAAAATTTAATCCAAGATAATAGGCGAATTACATATCAGGAGATTCAGCACATATTAAAGATTGGATCGGGAAGCGTTCACGAGATTCTACATGGGCATCTTCGCGTGAGGAGGATAGTATCGCGCTGGGTGCCGCACTACCTCACCGACGCTCAGAAGCAGGCCCGGGTGGAATGGTGCCGTGATATGCTGAACAAATCTGAAGCAGGCTCGTCACGGCGTGTTTACGACATCGTAACAGGTGATGAATCCTGGATTTATCAATACGATCCAGAAACCAAGCGCCAGTCGACAGTTTGGGTGTTTCAAAATGAACCAACGCCTACCAAAGTGAAGCGATCTCGAAGCGGGGGGAAGATTTTGATCGCCAGCTTTTTTAATTTGACTGGCCACTTGGCCTCAATTCCCTTACGAGATCAAAGAAGCATTAACGCCGAATGGTATACTACCAAATGTTTACCAGAAGTTTTTTTCTGTTGTGAGCAACAAGCGACCAAACACAGGGCTCCGCGGACTACTGCTCCACCACGACAATGCGCCTGCACACACCGCGCTCAAAACGAGGGACTTCCTGGACAGCACACCAGTCAAACTCCTGGGTCACCCTCCTTACAGCCCTGATCTAGCACCGTGTGACTTCTTTTTATTTCCAAAAATAAAAAATCAGCTCAAGGGGATACAATTTTCGTCGCCGGAAGATGCGCTGGCTGCGTTCGAGCAGGCTGTAAACGAGGTGTCTACGGCGGACTGGAAAAAGTGTTTTGAAAACTGGTTCAGACGCATGAATCTTTGTATAGAGGCTGGTGGAGAGTACTTTGAAAAGATTTAATAAAAATATATGTACCTGTAGAACAATTTTTTTTAGTGTCGCAAATCTTTCTGAGTGTCCCACGTATATCAACGTCAGACCGTCTGTATCATTTACATTTAAAATGACTTCCACTGAACCATCTATACACGACTCTACATAAATCACTACATAACTGTATTTATATTACACTCTTATTATTTTCTTCCATTCTGGACTGGGATATATAGAAAAACATAGAATGTTCCAGCTGCCCTTACTCCCGGGCATGCTGTAGAAGTCAGCAAAAGGGATTCGAGGGTTACAGTGTATTGTAATTTAGGCGATGGGGTGACAATAGAGCAATAGGTACAATCTTAAATAGCCCTCAATTTTTGTTAGACTTGGCGAAAGCGCCTTTTTCGAGGTGTTTTACGTTCTGCCTTGTTAGGCTTTATCCTTTACGGGGTCGTAAAGGATAAAGGCGTGACTTTATGTATGTATGTATGTATTTTAGGAAATAAGTATTTAAAATATATTTAACTACTCGTAAAGAACTGTAAAAACAAATAAGCTTGTTATGAGGAAAAGTATATCAAAGCTAGTAACAAGACACCAAAATCTAATTTTAGTTTCAGAGGTGGAATTAAAAGCGAATTTTCTGTTCAAGATTTGTATACTTGTCGTTTAGGTTTCTGTTCTTATTACAAAGTCATAAACTTATAAATAAACACGTGATCCAGTGTCAGAGTTCATAAACTTGACTTGTCTTCTTATTTCTCAGAAACAATTCTCTGGCTTACACAAAAATAGAAAATAATTACTGATATTATGAAGCCCAAAAGGAATGGATGATTCTAAACATGAAACTGAACAACTTTCCCCAATAACACGTAGGAATACGAAATTTTACCGTGTATTCTTTAAGGGTTCACACAGGAGATAGTAAGCTGTCTATTATACCAGGATCTCAGCGTTACCTGGGCCTCACCTTACTTACGAACGGGAAATGAGACAGTTAGCTATCAAGGAGGCATAAAAGCTAAGACATTTTTCACTTGTTCCGACGCCATCGCGAGTAACGCAGGTACGCTTTTCTTTACATGAGGTGAATTATATGTCGCTCGGTGAAAATTTATTATAACCCGTACAAAAGTTTTTTTATTTAAAATGGGTTAGCTCTTGTTCCTAACTAGACCAATCCGGAGCCGACTATGCAACCCAGAGTTCGTAGTTAAAGTGGAGCTGTATAATTATTATTTTCGTACAAAAAGTTTATAAAGGTTACATACATACATACATAAAACCACGCCTCTATCCCTTACGGGGTAGGCAGAGCCTAAATGACCTAAACAAAGAACGTTCCACCACGTCTGACGAAGTTTTTAGGGTTATTTAAGATAGATTTGTTGGTATATTCCTATAGTGACAGGTTGTCAGCCCATCGCCTAAATTACAATATGCTGAAACCCTCGGGTCCCTTAGCTGGTTTACAGCATGCCTGGGAGGAAATGCAGCTGGCACATTCTATGTTTTTCTCTCGCTCCCATACCAACATGGAAGAATAGGTACATATTACCGGAAAATATTCGCTGTTGGTATAGCTGGTATAGCTGGTTGTCTAGCATTACATGAGAATGTAGGTGATCAACCACTTAATGAAACTTTAACCACAGCGTTATCTATCACCATGGATTTATAAATATTAAAATTGGCTTATCGTATGTTAACCCGAAAGATTCACATGTGGTAAGTTCCTACATCAATTTATTTGAATAAACGTCCGCTGAGAATTTTCGGGTCCCAAATTGAATCTCTGGGGCGCAATCTTATTAGAATAAATTTATAAATTCAAACATCCGACGAGTTATAAAATATTATGTGTATGGAAATCGCCGCATACACTCAAAAGACCCTTTCAACCTACATGCGGATTCAATACACAGATATATCTGTGTTGAATGTACCGTTGAAAAAAGATTTAGTGAAAGCTTAATTGAATTTCACTTTAGTTTTGAGACAGTTGAAACAAAATAAAACTCCAAGCGATCTTTCAGTCCCTCACGTAATGCGATTTGTCGGACGGCGGACGACAGGGACTTGGAAATTATCTATGACCGATGAGCATCTCCGTTGCTTCTTAAAAACGCCTTGGCCCATCAATCTTATCTGATTACCTAAAGAAAACTCGCCCCTAAGTTTTCATGTAAAACATAAGATTTTTATTTATACATTTCGTGTAGAGACGTACTCCAGTCTCACTTTTTGGTAGCTTTGCTTTACTTAGGTCTCTGGATAGGTACAACCAAGGCATACCTAAGTAGTTCAGTTAGCAAAATGATGCAAATATGACTAGATCATAAGCTCTGCAATCGCGTTCTGCAACCATCATACCATCACGGAATTAGCCAATCAGCTAACGATGTTTACGGTTATTTTACCAATCACACAATAGTTGAGCCTATCGCGATTGGAAGCTCAAACCGTTTGTTAACTTTGTGCCGTCATGTGAAAGATTCTTTCTGCTTTTCGCCTTTACGACCTTCCTTCACATAGCCGTAACGAGAATACGAAACTACAAAGGGAAACATTATCTTCACATCGACATCAAAGTAATCACCTTAACAGGGACATCTGAAAATGGATAGAACGTAGGCGGCTTCTTAGTGTTACTTGCGTAACTACTTATAAGTTAAAGAAACACTCATTTTTCCTGCTAGATACCCTGTAACAAAGTGCTATGAATTAAAACAAGTATAAAAAAATCTAACAACCCGACTGTAGTACCTAAAAAAAGTGTTTTAATGTATTAATTGTTCTAAAATTGAGCGGTAACATGTAAAATATATATATTTTTGTAATCTCCTTTTTAAATACCCTACTCGATAGGTTCAGACGAACAAAAACATTATGAAGCCTTCCAATCTCTCAAATCAAATCCACCATTTTGAAATTTACTTCTATTACTTTTCAAAATTTACAAAATTACTTACATTAGCTTGCTGGACTGGGAGCGAGAGAAAAACATAGAATGTGCCAGCTGCATTTCCTCCCGAGCATGCTGTAAAAACCAGCAAAGGGACCTGAGGGTTTCAGTGTATTATTTTAGGCGATGGGGTGACAACCTATCACTACAGCAATATATCAAACACCTACAAATATATCTTAAATAACACTCAAAACTTTGTCAGACCTTTGTTTAGGTCGTTTACGCTCTGCCTACCCTATTAGGGATAAAGGCGTGATTATATGAATGTATGTATTTTGAAATTTAAAAAATTTACTCCTATCTCAGAAAACTCGGACCTATCGAACGATACCTTAATTGTCTAATTCCATTCAGCCATTTCGGAGATACGAGGTAAGACAGAAATATTAAAACATGCAAGATACGCGCGAAAAACACAGACAGACAGTCAGTTCTTGACAGTCGGGTAAAAAAGTGCTATAAATATGATTAATACTCGCAAAAAATATCCCAACCAAACCTAGTTTCATAATACAAAATATCTACCCGGATCTTACAGATCGGGGATTCGAATTTTGCACAGGATATTGCTATAACCTAACCTGTGCAAAATTCAAAAAAACACGAGTCGATAAATAGTATTGCCTACTTGTATCACTCATAATAACCTGTACGTTTTGCAATTAAAGTCCAATAAAGAGCTTATCTTGTTACTTACTTCTCACGTAAATAGCCTTCCACGCTGCTCCTGCGCTGAAAAGCGGTATCTCATTAATACAGACAGTAATGAAAGCAAGCAAGACAATTATCTGCACTAGACAGATCCGGAGCGGAAGCGAAATTGAATTTGTAAGATCCTCGGACACGACAGCCAGCAGCTCTGACAATTATTAATTCTTGTTACAAAAGACTCCCATGACTGGATGAATTAAAAAATAAAGATTGTCCTACTAGTTCGAGTATACTCTAAAATAAAAGATTGTTGCAATTTTGGCGATGAGCAGGCGATACGATACTACCCGCTCGCGGCCATTCGCCGCCGCAAAATTCATCATTCAATCATTACATATATACAATACACAGTTACACATACATAAAATCACGCCTTTATCCCTTACGGGGTAGGCAGAGCGATAAACGCCTCGTAAAAGGCGCTTTCGCCACGTCTGACAAAAATTGAGGGCAATTTTAGATTGAAAAGTGTATTGCTATAGTGACAGGTTGTCAGCCCATCGCCTAAATTACAATACACTGTAACCCTCGAGGCCCTTTTGCTGATATCTACAGCATGCCCGGGAGGAAGGGCAGCTGGAACAAGCTATGTTTTTCTATCTCTCCCAGTCCAGCATGGAAAGTATACACAGTTATATCGGAAGTTCATATGGCGCATTGTTGTTTTTTAAAGATATATATTTTTTTTAAACAATTGTTGTTATATCGTCATTTTATAAGATAAAGGTACATACATATAATCTCGCCTTTATTCCTAATGGGGAAGGCAGAGCGTAAACGACCTAAACAAAGGTAGTTCCGCCACGCCTGACAAAGTTTTGAGGATTATTTAAGATAGATTTGTAGGTATATTGCTCTAGTGACAGGCTGTCAGCGCATCGCTTAAATAACAATATACTGAAACCCTCGGATCCCTTAGCTGGTTTTTACAGCCTGCCCGGGAGGAAATGCAGCTGGCACATTCTACGTTTTTCTCTTGCCCAGTCCCGCATGGAAGAATAATACACAGTTATATCGGAAATACATATAGCGCTTTGACTTTTATAAAGATACTAGCGACCCGCCCCGGCTTCGCATGGAAATCATCAGTGTTTCTCTACTATATTATGCATGTATTATACATATAAACCTTCCTCTTGAATCACTATGTTCAAAAAAAGAAACCGCATCAAAATCCATTGCGTAGTTTTAAAGATCTAAGCATACATAGGGATATAGGGACAGAGAAAGCGACTTTGTTTTATACTACTCGTATGTAGTGATATAATTTAAAAATAAACTGTTAATTTATTTAAAATATATTATTTTAAAATACTGCTATGCTGGCCTAGGAGCGAGAGAAAAACATAGAATGTGCCAGCTGCATTTTCTCCCCGGCATGCTGTAAAAACCAGCTAAGGGATCCGAGGGCTTCAGTATATGGTAGTTCAGGCGATGGGCTGACAACCTGTCACTACAACAATATACCTACAAATCTATCTTAAATAACCCTCAAAATTTGTCAGACGTGGCGGTACTACATTTGTTTAGGTTGTTTACGCTCTGCCTACCCGATAAGGGATAAAGGCGTAGTTATATGTATGTATTTTAAAATATAACTAGTACTATTTAAATATATCTCTCCAAAGTAAGGCTCATTCACTTTTTTCTAACCGCCACATAGGGCCGTATTTATAATCAGCTCTCATGAGTGACAGCGAGTTCGTATCAGAAATGTCATCCAGTACAAACTGGCCTGTTGAATCCATACTTAATATTGCTCTCCCACTAGCGATTCCCACTGCGATACAGTGCAAACTAGTGCAGTGAGTTTCACAACTTTTTCTTGTGGCCTTTTTAAACCACCTAAATTGTACCTTTAATATAATTTGGCAAGATGTTTGTACAATAAACTACTTTTTACTTTTACTTTACTCTCAAGTCTGATATCGCTTTATAAATACGAGCCTTAGCTCTACGACGGACAGTGAGGCGAAGATCTCTAATCCTGGACATAATTTACTTTTGTACCCACATCTGCGCGTTTCACTTTATAACTCAAGTCAGGGGACATTTGTCTCTAAGGAATTTGCCCTTTTTTTACCGAAATAAGGCACTAGCGGTTACTGACAGGGACAAACCGAAAGACAGAGACCGCGTTTAATACGATTTTTAATTCGAGTCCTTATTGCTGGATTTGGGACTAGGGAATAAGGAACTATTCGCCAGAACGTAGTTTGTGAAGTGCTGAAGATATTTCAATAAATATAAAACCTTATAAACCTTGGTTTCATTGCGAATTGCCTTCGTTATTGGAGAGCGAAATTTTAGGTTTCCGTATTTACATGTTTTAAAGACATATTTCTTTCATGCTGGCATAGGAGCGAGAGAAAAACATAGAATGTGCCAGCAGCATTTCCTTCCGGGCATGCTGTAAAAACCAGCTAAGGGATCCGAGGGTTTCAGTATATTGTAATTTAGGCAATGGGCTGACAACCAGTCACTACAGCACTGTACCTACAAATCTATCTATAAAAACTCCTAAAACTTTATCAGACGTGGCGGAACGACCTTTGTTTAGGTCGTTTACGCTCTGCGTACCCCATTAGAGATAAAGGCGTGATTATGTGTATGTATGTATACACGTATGTAAAACCTTAAACTGTATTCAAGAATGCATCATCATCAATCCAAAAAAATCTTTTCTGTCTTTTGACAGTCAATGCAAATATTCTGTCACAGTGTCACAGCGTCATCATCACACTGACACAATACTGACCTGATACGCCTGACACAATATCTATTAACAAATCAGCAATTTTATAAAAAATGTTTTAAAATAATATTATGTATGGAAACCTAACACCCAATTCAATGCCACCAGTAACTTGAAATTAAAAGTAGTATTTCCGAGGAGTACTATAACTAAAACAAAGTTCATATGCGAAGAATAACTAAGAACCAAACGACGCGAAAGCGGAAACTGTTTTAGTGAGTCTTCGAACAAGATATGATAATTCGCAAAAAATGCAAGTTTCACTTTCCAGTTTAACAGCGGGAGCTAACTTCATAATGCAGTCGTGCGGGTTGCATAGCAGCAATCAGCTCGCACACAGGGAGTCCTGCTCGCCGTACAGAAACATGTATCTTACCATATTTAGTAATACCATGATACTTCTCGGATATGCGTTCAGAAAGATCAGTTTGGAAGACCTGAACCAGAGCCACGCGGCCAACAGCTTCATCCTGTTCGGGCACCTCGCGGCCATGATCTCTGACGCGTACGGCGTCATGGAGGACCTATATTACATGACGCACTGCAAGCACATCTCAGTCAACGGGTACTACGCACTGGCGAACGTTTTCACAGCCATCGGGGAGTTCCACGATTTACGATCGACGCTGGTGTTCAATAGCAGTGATGATTAGCGAAGCGTTCTTAACCCTGGAGTGTCTGCTGGACGTATATTTGCCGTATTTGGGTCACTGTATAATGGCCCTCGGGTATGTGCTGGAGCAGGTGAGTGTGGAGCCGCCACTGCCGAGCGCGGTGGTGCTCATCGGCCACCTGTTCGTGCTCTCCGATCCGCGCACGCTCTCGCCCGACAAGCCCAGCGTTCAGATCGTCAACCTGATATTCCTCATCAGTAATATCCTTGTCTTCATCTATGACTTCGCGAGGACTCTTAGTTTTGATGTGGTTCCCGTTGAAAACAATATTGAACAGAGTGAATAAATGGGAAAAAATATTTAGTTTGCATTTTGTGAAACTATGAAAACCTTGATCTTCCGGACATTTGATAACAAATTCACGTCGAGATTATTTTGATGCCGAAATCCTGATAATGTCGTCCTCAAATTAATATAATAATAAAATAATGAACAAACTCTTGCTGAGGGTAATTAATAAACGAGGGTTTCGGTATAAGATAAATTTAATTGGCTACGTGATAATGTTAGCATAAGAAAATTAAAACTCTACTCGAAACGGTCTGGACAAACTTTGCTTAACAATGAAGCTTGTCACTTAAAAGATCTTCTGAATAAAGATAGTTACTTACCAAAAGTTTAAGTTTAATTATTTTGAAAACTAATATAGTAAATAGTTATGCTATATATTATCATTTTATCAACTCGTTGTTCAATGAGAACATAAAGTTCTCGTTCGCTGCCTCTGGTAGTTGCCTTCACACAAACCATGTCGGACGTCTATGGAGACGATTAAAACTCTGTCACCAGGTATCATTACTCCTTCGACTCTTCATCCTACATAGTACCGGCGACGCTCAATAATAATCGATTTTTACGATTAACACTTATTTAATGGCTTATTTGATACTGTTTGATATGTCTCTCGGGGAAAATTAAATATCGCAAATAGGTCGCAATAGGACTATTAGGTTTGTTTGATCATTGCAAATTTTCACACTATTTTCGATATATAAGCAAAAAACATAATAGTGGAACCTAATTGCCCCGATATTTAATTTTTCCCGTGTGTGCCAGTCCGGCACCCCTCGGGTAATGGTTCAACATATTGAACAGTACTAGAATCAGTGTTGTACCCTAATTCTAAGTCACAGGGCTCGATGCAACTAACACGAAAGTAGAACTAATAGGAAAAACTACCATCAACACTTATTTGCGTAGGGTCGTCACACTGCCGAAGAAGCGATCTTAGCAATTTCGCGAGCACTGAAAAAAATGTTACATTCTTATTTTCAGGATCGTTGCATTCGCCACCGACTTGCCATTCATTTTGTAAAGGTTGATTTAAAACTCTGTTACTAGAGGCCAATTTAACTGCCTCCGTGGTCTAGCGGTCTAAGCCATGGGCTCTCGACCCGTAGGTCCCGGGTTCGATTCCCGGCGGGGGACAATGACTTTGTGTTGTTGTTACTAGTTTGGTTAGGACATTGCAGGCTGATCACCCGATTGTCCGAAAAGTAATATGATCCACGCTGTCGGATGAGCATTTTAATAGTCGGTCCTGCGCCTGATTTCTATCTGGTCGTGTCAGTCAATCTGTCCCATCAGAATAAGAGATTGAAGGAATATAGAGAGCACCTGTGTGCAGCGCAAACACTTGGACACTAAAAACAAGTGCTGCGCAGTTGGCTGATCTCCGGTAGATTGGCCACCATCACCGAAAATCGGTGGGAGGACTATTATTACTAGAGACCATCAAGTCTTTCAATTGGATAAATTACTGTCACCTACCTCCGTCGTCGGCGCGAACGCAGCAATATCGTGAGTGCGATCGCCGAGTTGTCAATTTGGCACATTTTGCAGCGCGAGGACCCTCCAGTGTAGGGCCCTCGGCGTGATGGGGCCTCGCAATCACGGCTTTGTCGACGCCACAAAGAGAAAATGAATTATTGAAGGTCACTGAAAGCATCTTCGTTACCCTTGATGACTATTATTTTTAACTGAATCGAAATAAATCTGAATATTTTTGGTCGTTTTGGAGTCTATTTAATGGGCCGTTAGAACAAACACTATTCTCTTTTAATGGTCCAGATCCCTAAATAAGGGCCTACATAAATTTTAGTTTGGTAAGAATGATAAAGTAAAATACAGCCTATATCAGTGAGCTTCCACTTGCTTGCTTTCATGCTGGAATGGGAGCGAGAGAAAAACTTAGAATGTGCCAGTTGCATTTCCTCCCGGGCATGCTGTAAAAACCAGCTAGGGTATCCGAGGGTTTTCGGTATATTGCAATTAAGGCGATGGGTTGACAACCTTTCACGACAACAATATACTCGTATCTTCAAAATCTATCTGATATTTCCACCCTTTATATTTATACCCTCATAACTTTGTCAGACGTGGTGGAACGCCCTTTGTTTAAGTCGTTTACGCTATGCCTACCCCATTAGGGATTGAGGCGTGATTTTATGTATGTATGTATATCAGTGAGAGAGCGTAAGGAATTGTGATTCATTACCAATAGGCACGGTCGCTAGGCAGACGATTTATTTGCCGAAGCTATTAATTTCGCCGTAGTGCCGGCGATGTGATGAAACCAGCGATCGGAGCGCCACCTACAGCTAATGTGGAACAATCGTTAATTCCATGACCACTGGTCTGAATATACGTGAAGAATTTTTTCTTACTATTTATTCAGACTTCTATGCTGGACGCTAATAAGAGATAGAATGTACCAGCTGGTCCCTAGGCATATTGTAAAAGTCAATTGGCATAATAAAAATTAAAAAAAGTACTTTTTTATTAAAAGAAATACAAACTACTTTCACATTCTTTAGAACAAGGTCAGAGACATTTGAGGGTTAATTTCAGATAAGAGTACAATACTTCCATGCTGGGAGCGAGAGAAAAACATAGAATGTGCCAGCTGCTTTTCCTCCCGGGCACCCTGTAAAACCAGCTAAGGGATCCGAGGGTTTTAGTATATTGTAATGTAGGCGATGGGCTGACAACCTGTCACTACAGCAATATATCTACAAATCTATCTTAAATAACCCTCAAAACTTTGTCAGACGTGGCGGATGGACCTTTGTTTAGGTCGTTTACGCTCTGCCTGCCTACCCCATAAGGGATAAAGGCGATTACCTAAACATACGTCAAATGACATGACACGTGTACGTTTACAAATTAGCGAGCGATGCGTTCAAAAGAAAAAGATTTTTTTTTTTACTTCACAAAGGTCAAGTGAAGGTCATCGTAATTTTTATATATTTTACGATAGTGTTAGACTTTTTCGAGATATAAATATGAAAATATAATGTATCATCAAAATATCACTAAACAGTTTTTTTTTTATTTTGACTTCTAAAAAAATTAACAACCCTTATTGAGGGATTCGGTGGCGTATTTGGATATTTTACTTTTATGCCATTTTCGTAGGTGTTTACGTGCCTACGCGCTACGAACAGATATCGATATCTACGAGGCGTAGCAAAAGTGCTACGAGCTCGCTACGGTCAGGTCACGTCTCTTTCGGTTCAATATGGAAAATAATACATACATATAATCACGCATTTATCCCTAATGGGGAAGGCAGAGCATAAACAACCTAAATAAAGGTCGTTACACAACGTCTGCCATTAAAGACTGACGTCTGAAATTAAAGATCGATTTTAAGGTATATTGCTGTGGTGACAAGTTGTCAGCCCAGCGCCTAAATTGCAATATAGGTACTGAAACGCTCCGATCCCTTAGCTGTTTTTTACAGCAAGTCTGGGAGAAAATGCAGCTGGCACATTCTATGTTTTTCGTTCGCTCCCAGTCCAGCATCGCGAAATACAAAAATAATACAACTTGTAATATGCGAAAGATACAAACAAGAAAAGTTGCGATGTTCATCAAAGCCTGAGACAAAATAATACTAATACAGGTAGCCTAGACAGTATGGACCAAGTTCGGGGAAACAAAGTGAGTAACGAACAGAGAAAGTTGTATCAGGAAAGTTCTTATATTCAGTGGACAGGGGTAAGTAGAGCAAGAAGTGTACAGGGTGTAATTGACTTTACTCGGTTTTTGGTCAATATAACAAAAACAAAGGGGAGGCCTTTGCCCAGCAGCAGGCTAGTAAAATAAAAAAAATAACCATGTAGGTGATGTACAGGTTTGGATAAAAACACCACATGTTCCTTATCTTGTATAATGTCATTTTTTCAACGATATTAAAGACTATTGTCAATTTTATAAATTTGCTGGCCTAAACACTTGAAATGTACTCAACCGACAAGAGCTAGACTCAAATAAATGATGATGCGAAACACTTGAAATATGTAGCGACTAGCGACACATATTGTACTAGATACATACATATAATCACGCCTTTATCCACAATGGGGTAGGCAGAGCGTAAACGACCTAAATAAAAAATGGTCGTTCCGCCACGTCCGACAAAGTTTTGAGGGTTATTTAAGAAAGATTTGTAGGTGAATTGCTGTAGTGACAGGTTTTCAGCACATCGCCTAAATTGCAATATACAAAAACCCTCGAAAATGCTGCTGGCACATTCTATGTTTTTCTCTCGCTCCAGTCCAGCATGGAAGTATGAAATAAACCCTCAAATGTGTCTTACATTGCTCTAGAGAACGTGAAAATCTGAATTTCTTCTTTTTTTCAGTTTTTCTCCTAACACCCTGTATGAAGGGCAGGGTAGGTACTAATGTGAGTTGTTGTCGTATATCTGCGTTTGGAAAACGTCCTCACTAACTCACAGTTACACGGTGAGCGTGCAACTTGCTGCTTGCTCGCGGCAAGTCTCACTAGATGGGTTTTTACGAGTGAAAACGAAGAACGGTACCAATTGTATTGATGGAAATAGTTATTCATCAAATCCATTTTTCGATCTTCTTCTCCTTAGCGAGTGGATTCTCGAATCGAACGACCCAAAGAACCATGGTCTCAGAGTTTTCAAACCGCCTAGTAGCGCAGTTATTAGGCCTCTGACATGGTTTGAATAACGACCACAATCAAAAACAGCGACCGGGACCGATGGCTTAACGAGCCCTCCAAAGCACGGAATCTTTTTTCTTTTCGGACAATCAGGTGATTCAGCCTGCAATGTCTTAACCAAACTGGGAGAAACCTCACAAAATAAATTGACAATTATCAACTTTGTGTTTGCCCTGGGAATCGAACCCAGGACCTCCGGATCGTAAGCCCATGGCTCTAACCACTAGACCACGGAGGTTTTTTTGTGACTATATGTATGTATGTATAGATCTAAGATATGCGTCTAAATATTAAATCTACTCGTAGCTTGCAATCCTGATTCGTTCAATAGCGTCTGCGTTTATCGATAAGACGTCCTTTGAACCAGTCTCATATTCTACATGAGAGAATCTAATATCCAAGCTACTAAGCTAGTACTACATACATACATACATACATACATACATAAATCACGCCTTTATCCCTTACGGGGTAGGCAGAGCGTCTAACGCCTCGTAAAAGGCGCTTTCGCCACGTCTGACAAAAATTGAGGGTAATTTTAGATTGTAATATGTATTGCTATAGTGACAGGTTGTCAGCCCATCGCCTAAATTACAATACACTGTAACCCTCGAGTCCCTTTTGCTGACTTCAACAGCATGCCCGGGAGGAAGGGCAGCTGGAACATTCTATGTTTTTCTATCTCTCCCAGTCCAGCATGGAAGACAGCTAAGCTAGTACTATACCGGGTGTAAGGGACAGCGTCCCGCAAACTGATAGGAGTTGCTCAGTGAACGCAACTGAACAACTATTACCAGGAATTTCTTTCAGGAGATAAAAATAAATATCTTCCCATACAAAATTACCACCTCGTTCAGACAATTTGTATGAAAAACCATTTTCTTTTTCACTTCCTGAAAAAAAATCCTGCTGATAGTTGTCCAGTTCGGTTGACTGAGCAACCCCTATCAGTTTCCGGGACGCTGTCCTTTATACTCCGTATATATTCTGTTACTAACCTATCAAAGACTTTATAGCAATCATTTTATACTAGCTGTGCCCGCGACTTCATACGCCCGGTTTGTATGGAAAACACGCAGTGTCGAACATACTGAAAACGCTTCTCCGCGCGTAGGAGCGGGATCTGCTAGCCCGCGCGCGTAAGCGTATTTCTCACTGTCTTAATTTTGTCTATGGCTAGTAGTTATAATCAGCTCTCAAGAGTGACAGCGAATTTGAGTTCGTATCAGAAATGTAATATCAGTACAAAACGGCCTATCAAATCCATACCTAATAATGCTCTCAATCTTGAGATAGTTTTATAATCAAGCCTTAGTATGGTAAAAACGTATCCACGCGCGGACTAGTTACATATAGATATACCTGCCTGCATACAAATCGTCTTCGTTCATAATTTTGTTTGTTTGAGTAGAAATGTAAAGCAATTACGTTCACTTGAACCTCTTAAGGCCTCAGGATTAAGATAGGCCTATGAATCCCTCTCAGGATTGTTTCAGTACTACATTGTATAATTTAATAACAGTATGCACCTGTATTAAATACATGTAAACTTACAGTACAGCTTTCATTAGTTTATTTTGTAATTATCTATGTATTAGTGTGTACTTTAGTCTGTGTATTATAATGTACTTAAGTAGTTTATATATTTAATTTTTGAGTAGGGTTGCACTATCCCGCTTTCTACTACGCATTTTTTTTGCCTTCCAAAGGTTGCCTGGATGGAATTTCTACCTTAGCAATAAGGCCGCCTGTGTTGTACTTGTCTTTGTGTTATCTGTTGTGTTGTATGAATATTTTTTATGTGCAGTATAGTATTTTTATCTTATCTTATCATTATACTTACTTTATTTAGGTAATTTAGAAAAAAAAATTGAGATCAAAAATATATTTTTTCAAATGGAAAGTCAGAAAATATATAGGATACCAAGAAAGGAAGCTTAACAAAATTCATTGAAGCTTAGAGCAACACGGCCTTCTATCATTGAAGTTTCAGAAACAATCGCGGAAAAACGAAAATTGGTCTGATATTTTTAGATAGACGAAAAAGGAACGGCGTAATTTCGAACGAATCTTCTATTATCCCCCCGAATGGGCTCTGTCGGTGAATCTGGTTTAAAGGGCGCTAATTTTCGTTGATGTTACTTGCCTTCTTGGACGAAACAACCTCCTTGCCTTTCAAGGACTTGGTTAAGCAATTATGAAGCTGCTTTCAGAAAAATAAAGTTCATATCGATAAGTATATAGCGAAAATTCTGGTGTAATTTCATGAGCTTTTGATAAGTGTAATTAATTCATTATATACTTATCTTTGACTTACCTAAATGAAATAAACTTTCGTAATGAGATCAACGAAATAATGGGACAAGTTTTAAGTACGTATTTGTTGACATGACACGCGTCACGATCCTAATAGTATTTCCAAGTGTATTTCTCATTAATCTCATTATCATAGAGTTCATTTTATTTTGTGCAATATGTAGGTACTTAACTTAAGATTGAAGCTTTGAGCTTGCGCGTAGTCTGTTACAAAACAAAAAGATAACTTATTTGGTCAGTTCAAGAAAAGTTACATACATACATACTATCACGCCTGTATCCCTAATGGGGTAGGCAGAGCGTGAACAACCCAAACAAAGGTCGTTCCGCGACGTCTGGGAGTTTTGAGGGTTGTTTAAGATAGAACTGGATATTGCTGTAGTGACAGGTTGTCAGCCCATCGCCTAAATTACAATATACCCTCGAACCCCTTAGCTGGTTTTTACAGCATGCCCGGGAGGAGATGCAGCTGGCACATTCTACGTTATTCTGTCGCTCCCAGTCCAGTATGGAAGCTAAGAAAAGTTGGATATCAATATTAGCAGACCCAGACTGCTATGTGGACCAATCTAGGGACAGAAGGCAGCAATCACGTTGCATATGATCTACAAACTAGTGACACAGAATCTAGTGATACAGTGACTAGTGACGACTCAATCACTATCCGTCAGGTCGCGACCGTGTTGCAATCAGAAGCGCATTCAGCCTATATTGGGCTCAGCCTAGACTAGGCAAGACTCTACATTTAGTATTGGAAATAGTAAATCTAGTTTAAGTAGTGAACGCTAGTTTTGAAGTAGTCATCAAATAAGGAAACTAAAATAAGGACATAAAAAACAAAGACACAACAGGCACTGCTTATTTCTCAAAAGAAATTTCTTACAGCAGACCTAAAGAAGTGATAATTAATTATACGATTAATCATATGATTTGTTTTCTCTTCATAAGTGCTATTTTTTTATCGTTTAATACCGTAGATATTAGTCGTTAAGCTATATCAGAGGCCAGTGCTAAGCATTGGCGGCTAGAAAACTCTGACCTAATCTAGGATTGGGTCTGGTTCCCTTCTGAGTTGCGGAGGTCAGATGGCAGTCGCTCTGTGTAAAAACCAGTACCCTCGTTCAATCCCCTAGATTAGGAAGCCGACCCCGGTAGATACGGGATAAGGCTAGGGAAATGAAGTGCAATTTTTTTTATGACACATACAATAGATTTTTTAAATGAAAACTAAGTTTGCGTCAAATGAACTTTATTCTGTACATTTGACGCAAACTATTACCAAACCAGATTTTATTCCATCCGAGAATCTCAGTAAAATTGTGTACGCTCACTTTCAATATCTGTTTATTTGCATTGATCCTCTGTAGACGTATCGTGCGGAAAATTCTCAAAGAAGTAGTTAGTAAATACAGACCTAGCCTGTAGTTCGTAATTTTAACGTTGAGCTATCGATACGAATGTGTCTTGCGGCCCAAAGAAGAAGCAGTTTTTCTCTTTTGCAACTTAGCAGAAATTTAAATTTTCGAACCGCAGACATTCATTTTCGACCTTGTTACAAACAAATTTACAATACAATACAAATACATTTATTATCCACATTTACAAACAGAAACTAGCTACACACATTCAAATCATTTAAAACAAAAAACAAACAAAATCAGCTCATTTCCAAACGAAATACACATAAGAAATACCTATTATTATAAAATATAAAACAAAGTGGATAAATAGCGTGGGCACAGCGCATTGCTGATTTTAAGACCCACCCAAAGTCAGACATATGTTTTGCGATTGATTTTATTTAAGGTTGTAAAGCAAAAACAGGTTATAAACCGCAAAACAAGTTGGTATCGTTATCGATAACGTCATTAATAATAAATAATGGTATGGATGAAAAAAAAATTGTTCTGAAATTAAAGAATAAATTGCGCGGTGAATATACAACGAATCCCTATTAGGAAATTTTCTTCTATCCTATCCTATAATATCAATTTTTCTCGAAGTACTACTTATATCTCAATATTACACAATCAACTGATTTTCTTTGACCGATATGAATACCGTATCAACGACCGAAAGCAGACCAAACAGATTCAAAACTTCGATAGTCGGAGATTTTTATACGTACAAAGTGGTTCAATTTGCGGAATCTGTGCCAACCTAGGTCTATGTTAGTAAACGTATGTAAAAGTCTGGATGCAGTTAGGAAATGGATCGTTTTCCTTGTCGTCTGTGCGCCGGCGAACCAAAACTCTGCTCCTAGATTCACGAGTAGCTTTGACAAACTGTTGCTACCTCATTTATTTTTTTACTAACAAATAGTTTTCATAGTTTTCCCGCGTCATATAAATTGGTCACCGTAGCAATAACGACGGTAAATTTTGTTCACCAATTTTTTTTGTCTATCTTTATACTACATATCTATATTACTGCCATGCTGGACTGGGAGCGAGAGAAAAGCAAAAATATGCCCGCTACTTTTGCTCCCGGGCATGCTGTAAAAACAGGGATCCGCGGGTTTCAGTACATGTCACTACAGCAATATACCTACAAATATATCTTAAATAACCCTCAAAACTTTGTCAAACGTTGCGGATTAGGTCGTTTATGCTCTGCCCACCCCATTAGGGATAAATGCGATATGCATGTAATGCATATTAAGTAAAAATACGTATAGTAATGTAAAAGCAGCTTTTATCATCGTAATAAATGTATTTATGATCATCAAATTACAGTCATATCTAACATATCTCATATCTTGTAACTTTTATTGTATTTATGCGATACTTTTTTGTATCTGAAATGCTTTTAAGTTCTCCTTTTCGTAGTGAACCTGATATCTATCAGAAACAAATTTACCTTCCAACACAATATATTCAGGGCGATTCATATATTCAGCTAGGCAGTAGGTACGCAGTAGTGTGGCCATTAAGGAACCCTTTTTACCATAAAATGGAACAAAACAACGGTGCGGGCGTGATGCCAGGTATCGTTCTCTAGAGAATAAATGACTCCAGGTCGCCCCGCGGTTTAGCATTCAGACAATTACTTCGGAATCAACTCCCATCTTTATGCTGCCAAGAATGGAATAAGTTTGAATTCCAATATCCGATCAATAAGATACTCGAACATGCAGAAAGCAACTCTACATTTTGAAGTACGATATTTCTTTTAAAATAGTCTCTATCGCATTAAAATGAAACGAATTCAGCATATGAAAGTATTTTTAGAGCAACAAAAGCATTCCACATTTTTAATATCGCACAATCCTTCACAGGCTTTTAGAAGTGGACGCAAAAGGAGCGATCTACTTGACGACTAAAAATGGAACGTTTCCAATAACGCTGACATCCTTGAGGTCCGGGGAGGGCGGTGGAGGGGGGGAGCTGCAGAACTCTTCAACTTCAAACATTCTGTCTGCAACCGCGGGAAATGTTTCTGTGAACTTGGAGTTGGAACAATCTCGGGATTCCCCAGAATATTCCCCCGACTACTGGGGCCGGGCGGACGAGCTGCTGCTGTCGAACTACATCAACGACACCCTCGACGCTGCCGCCGCGAGGAGTGTGTGGAAGCGGGACTACAAGCGGAGCATTAACGATGCAGTCTCCAAGAACATCACGCTGGTGCTGGAGAACTTACTGAAAAACTATGAAAACTCTCAATTGCCTACACATGGTAAAGGTGTGTATTTCCCGGCGCAATTTATCCTCAAATCAGGATTTTACATAGTTTTTTGTAGATAGATAGATAACTCATTTATTCACCATATAATAGTGCATAAACTAGGGCTTATACTAAGTGAGATAACTCATAAACAAGAAGTTGCCACGAATTATCTAAACTATGTACTATAACAGTGAAAGGGCTCTGGTTAAGCTGACATGTTACAGTAGAAACTGTAACGCTGATAATTCTGCCAGGATGTGGTATCTACATTAGTTTTAAAGATTTATTCTATACTTTGAATGAAGCTTGAATAGAAACAAAAAACAATAACTATTTATTTCCAATACCCTAGATTAGGAAGCCGACCCCGTGAGATACGGGATAAGGCTAATGAGATGATACGAATAAGTATTTAATAATATCTAAATGTGTTTGTTTCAGGATACCCAACAGTTGTTCAAACCAATATTCTTATCCGAAGTATGGGGCCAATTTCTGAGCTAGACATGGTAAATTAATATCACTTTATTTATAAATGAAATTAAATTAGATCAGCTTTTAATCTGGATGTTAATTAACGACTATGAACAAAGTTTCGAAGTGACTCATTTTAAAAAACATTTTATCAACGGCAACAAGCAAAAGAGTCCTATTTTCCGATAATCTAATAACAATAAGTAATTTACTTTGTTCTCCTTAATGAGACAAAATTGAGTATCTTGACCCACTTGTCAAAAATATAAAAAAAATACTTGCTTTGTCGTCAGGACTACTCAATGGATTGCTACTTCAGACAATACTGGAGGGACGCGAGGCTTTCCTTCATGGGCCCCATACAGTCGCTCTCACTGTCAATCAAGATGCTTGAGAGGATCTGGAGACCAGATACTTACTTCTACAACGGGAAACATTCATACGTACACACAATTACGGTCCCAAACAAGCTTTTGAGGATCAGTCGCCATGGAGACATCTTGTATTCAATGCGGTATGTATTAAATAAAATTATATCAAGCTTTGATCCGATTTGAAGCATTATAATAATATCAAGTACGAAAATCTTTAAAAAAAATAACATGGAAGTTATTCCGAAAACGGTTACGGCGTAGCAAATTCGTAGCAAAATATACGACATTAGATTTGAATACTTGCTATTAATGTTACATGGCTAGATAATACGAGCTGTCATATTTATTTAATCACACACAAACAGCCATATTCACATAAAACCTAACATGAATATATTTCTAAACTATGAAAGTAGCTACGACGTAGCAAATTCGTAGCAAGGACTATGCCGCTAGATTTGAAATGATTAAAAAGCTATTTTAGGCACCAAATTTTCATTCTATTACTCAGGCAGAATTATAATGAATTCAGATATGATTCAAAACATCACTAACTTTGTCACTTACTCAAGTAACTTATCTATAAATTCAAACCTTTATTGCAAAATTTGTTTCCTATTACTACAGTTTTATTGGTTCAGCAAAAGCTAAATATAAATTACTAGCCTTTTACGCCGCAGTTTCACCCGCGGCTTACTTAACGTGTTTTCCCGCGGTAATCTATATTTTTCCGCGGTAAAATGTAGCCCATGTTACTCAAGGTGAACGTAGCTTTCTAATGGTAAAAGAATGTTTGAAATCGGTCTAGTAGTTTTTGAGTTTATTCGTTACAAACATACATATAAAAATACATATATAAAAAGGGATTTGAGGGATACAGTGTGTTGTAATTTAGGCGATGGGCTGACAACCTGTCACTACAGCAATACACATTACAATCTAAAATTGCCCTCAATTTTTGTCAAAGCGCCATTTACTTTTACGAGACGTTTTACGCTCTGCCTACCCCGTAAGGGAATAAGGCGTAATTTTATGTATGTATGCATACAAAAATACAAATCTTTTCTCTTTATTATAAACTAGCGACGCGAGAGAGCCCGATGGTGTAGTGGATAGGGCCGCTGCCTCCTGAGCGGGAGGTCGTGGTTCGAATCCCACCACGTACCAATGTGTTTTTCGGTTTTCGAATTTCATATGTACGTTTATTCGGTGCTTTTTTCCGTGCTTCGGAAAGCACGTTAAGCCGTTGGTCCCGGTTAATATCGTTTAATACCGTAGATATTAGTCGTTAAGCCATATCAGAGGCCAGTGCTAAGCATTGGCGGCTTGAAAACTCTGACCTAATCTAGGATTGGGTCTGGTTTCCCTTCTAGGTTGCAGAGGTCAGATGGCAGTCGCTCTGTGTAAAAACCAGTACCCTCGTTCAATCCCCTAGATTAGGAAGCCGACCCCGTGAGATACGGGATAAGGCTAGGGAGATGAAGATGATATACTAGCGACCCGCCCCGGCTTCGCACGGAAATCATCAGTGTTTCTCTACTATATTATGCATGTATTAGGCATACATATAAACCTTCCTCTTGAATCACTCTATCCATTGAAAGAAACTGCATCAAAATCCGTTGCGTAGTTTTAAAGATTTATGCATACATAGTGATATAGGGACAGAGAAAGCGACTTTGTTTTATACTATGTAGTGAAGTATAGATTAAATCCAGCTGATAGGTATTTTAAAGCCACTGTTGACAATAAGACACAATACCAGCTCATTAGTTCCACAGTGGCTCGTGGCGAATAAACAGAGGAAATGGTTGAAGCCCACCGTTTTAATTGGCATGAAAAATATGCGCTCGGATTACCAGACCACTTACTCATCGGCGGAAAATTGCCACGGCTATTGTTAATCAAAAAGCTTTTCATTAAAAATTAAGTATTAAACACTTCCATGCTGGCCTGGGAACGACAGAAAAACAAAGAATGTGCCAGCCGGGCATGCTGTAAAAACCAACTGAGGGTTTCAGTATATTGTAATTGAGGATATGGGCTGACAATCTGTCATTACAGCTATATACGCAAAAATCTATCTTTTATAACCCTCAAAACTTTGTTAGACGTGGCGGAACGTCCTTTGTTTAGGTCGTTTACGGTCTGCCTACCCGATTAGGGATAAAGGCGTGATTATATGTATATTTGTATGTAACACATTATAAAAAATTCTGCGCCCAAATAATTGTATCACCTTGAACAAGAATAATATTATATACAAAGATTGTTTCAAATTTCATGACATGGTGGGTATAATGACTTCCATGCTGGTCTGGGAGCGAGAGAAAAACATAGAATGTGCCAGCTGCTTTTCCTCCCGGGCATGCTGTAAGATTCAGCTAAGGGATCCGTAGGTTTCAGTATATTGTAATTTAGGCGATGGGCTGACAACCTGTCACTACAGCAATATACCTAGAATTCTATATTAAATAACCCTCAAAACTTTGTCAGACGTGGCGGAGCGACCTTTGTTTGGGTCGTTTGCGCTCTGCCTACCCCATTGGGGATAAAGGCGTGATTATATGTATGTATGTATGTATGTGGGTATAATAAAACATATAACTAGATATTTGTTTAGAATTTAATTCCATGCTAGCCTGGGAGCGAGCAAAAACATAGAATGCGCCAGCTGCATTTCCTCCCGGGCATGCTGTAAAAACCAGCTAAAGGATCCGAGGGTTTCAGTATATTCTAATTTAGACGATGGGCTGACCACCTGTCAATACAGCAATATACCTACAAATCTATCTTAAATAACCCTCAAAAATTAGTCAGATGAGGCGGAACGTGCGTTATTTTTAAGTCGTTTACGCTCTGCCTACCCCGTTTGGGATAAAGGCGAGATTATATGTATGTATGTATATGTTTAGAAAAGTGACTAATTTGATACCTACTAACCAAAATCACGTAACAAAAGAATGTTAAATATTTTAAAATCAAGGGGACTGACACTTTAAAAACAAAAGCACTCAAATCGCACCGAGCTACCTCCGGGGATTGAATTGAACTGAAAAATCGTGACGATTTCCATCGGCGGCTCAGTTGCTAAGCCAAGGGAAGGAGCCCTCAATTGATAGTAAATCCGTTTATTTGTATTGGCGCTTTCGCTCCGTGGCCTGCGAGCGTCGAACGATGTACATAGAGCAAACGAAATCTCTTGCACATTCACTGGCACTGCAAAAACTAACTTGCACAGTTTCTTGAGTGCCTGCTTCGATGTTTCTTGCTTTTCAAACCACACTTTTAACCGCATCTGAATGAGTTTTCTCGCGGGAAGAACATTATTTACCTCCAACAACAGATTACATTTTTCTGGATAATGTAGCTTACTAAAATAGTGATAGAGTTTTTTAAATATGATTAGTCAATATTTCGTCATTATAAAAATACACACACATTATCTCATTGTATAGTATCACTAGATATAGGTAGGTGTCTATAGATAAATAAACCTAAACCACAGCAGCGAAAGCTATGGTAAAAAGCGTGCAATCAAATTGCGTTGCCATCTGTACCTATAACAGAATGGCGAGGTATGGCGTATTAAGCCCCGTTTGGGCCATTTGGCTAATCCCTCGGCCCATGTCGAGTGATAAAATGAATGTTTTGATTCGATATCACTCGTATTGTTTTTGTAAAATGATTGGACCATCACTGGTCATGGCCATATACTGCTATATATATGCATTATGCGAGGCAAGGTATTCCTTTAAGGTGACGATACTAGCCAAGTGGCGCTCCCATTATTAAAAAAATATAATTGCAAATAACGGCCACCAACGGCAATTATTTTACCTGTTACTACAATGAACTATGAATCGCTAATTTTTAAGGTTGTAAATTATCTTAATTACTATCACTTGGGTCTGTTGAACCGGTTTTTCGATTCACTGCGTTTTTAGCGAATTATATTTTTTTTACTAATGGGGGCGCCACTTGGCTTGTATCGTCACCTTAAGCTAAAAGTTATTGTATTTACGCGATAGCATAATATTATATTTTCGTTTTTAAGGGATCGTACCATGAAATCAACAGACCATATTTTGCGGAAATTTCTTCTGTAAATTTGTGAAACCCTGACCACTAACGGAGATTTTCAGAGCTTTTTACGGTCCCTGCTTAGCAGCGCAGACTGAACTTTCCTTTTTGGTTCAACATAAGCAGCAATGGCGTTTTGTGCACATTATTGTGAACAACTAACTTTGCATTTTGTTTTTTAGGTTAACTATAAAGGCTAAATGCCCGATGGAGCTCCGAAACTTCCCTATGGACCGCCAGTCGTGCCCTCTTATCCTCGGTAGCTGTAAGTACTCAATTTTATTTCCCTCGTTCATTACAATTTCATCCCTACACCCAAGCACCTTTCATAAAAAAACATTTAGATAGGTATCCCTATGTTTCCCGTATAAAAATGTATGAGGCTGAGGTGCGAAGAAATAAAATACTTTCATATTTCTTGCAAGCCGCGAAGGGTAGATTATTTGCATAAAATTACTTTGAATCGGGCTAACATTTTCATAAAGAATTTTACACAGGATAATCACAGGGACTCAGTTTTCTTTGGTACAAAAATCTTCTTACTAAAAGCAAAGACCAGGTAAAAGATGTTTTATATAGGTGGATAGATAAAAACTTAAAGAAGCATGGTTAAAATTATATCATAATACTTATTTTGCATTTCTCCTCTTCTCTTTTTGAAAATTTATTTCGATAACTTGAAGTCATATCATATCATGCAAACTTTATTCATAGGAAATTAAATTATGCTCCGACTTGGCTTGCAGGAACACAAATTAAATATGCCGTGCATGTATGTCGCTGATATTGCAATCTCGTTAACTTAACGGATATGAGTTCCACCTAGTACATGATAGAAGGTATAGGAGCTCACTAGCTACTTACTTTATCGTTGCTGCATCATGTATAATATCATAATCATCCTTTGCAAAATACTCAATAAGTAAGGCGGATCCCGGAACAATATACCCTGGGTCTATTTAAGCCAAGAGTCAATATGGATTATTTAGGCATGTTTTTTACACCTTCGGCTGCATCGGTACCTAACATCAAGTAAGGACATTATGCTTGTCACACACATGTCAGCGGCACAATATATCACAGCACAGAATACAACGTTTAGCGCTAAGTAACCTTAAGACGCGCGGCCCGCGCATTGTGTGACAACGACAAACTATAAACAAACCAAATGTTTTGTTCTCAGATGCATACTCTAATCAGCAGCTGGTGTACCAGTGGCAGAACTCCGAGAGCGTGAACTTCGTGCCGGGCATGACGCTGTCACAGTTCGACCTCATCAGCTTCCCCTACAGGAACTTCACATTCACCAGACGAGAAGGTAAAATAACATCTTTTAGTAGAACGGACAGAGTCCGTAACACCGCTCTCTGCGCTCCAAAACGCGCGTCACTGATGTGACAGATGGCGGCTTTAGTAAAATGGGGCTGGGCGGGTGCAGTACGCATCCAGAAAAATACGCCTAACTTAGTCTATGGGCCAGACTGACGACCGACTGGGTTACGCTTGACTGACGCGAGGGAGAGGAAGGTCGAGGAAACGCTGGCGCTTTTAAAAAAGACTGGGAAACATATGGCTGGGGATCGGAACCAGTGAAAAGAGAAAAGAGGCCTTTTCCCTGCAACGAACAACTCTATGAATAGTTCTGTTGAGCTCCCCAGTCATCACCATTGAAAAGAGAGCACCTAACTTTTTTATGTTGAATAGCACAATAACAATTTGCATTATTTTTATTTTATGTAACAGTACCTATCGGTAATTTTCAAACGTTTTATGAACTATGAGTAAATTCCTCTTACGATTGAGCACAATTCCAAAATAAAATCGGTGGGTATCAATACAAACTGCCTTGTAAAAGCAAAAGCATAAAAAGCATAAGTAGGTGCTTAGGTTCGAGAAAAAATATTCAAGTAAATAGCAATATCAAAGATATCGGTTTCACAAAGTACGAGGGAAATCTTATCTTACGTTCAAAGTTTGCCGTAAATACCTAAATGTTGTTGGTAGGTAGAAAGTAAACTCTACTTTCATTGGTTTTATATTTTTGTTGGCAGACGTGTTTTGTTCCGGGCAAATTGTGCACTAATATCAGATCTTTTACGTAACTGCCTCCATGGTCTAGTGGTTTAAGCCATGGGCTCGCGATTCTCGGGAGTATGAGGAGCGCATAAATTTGATATTTGTTAATTTAACACTGTGAAATTTTCCCCAGTTTGGTTAGGACAATGTAGGATGAATCACCTGTCGGGAAGAAAAAATACTTAACTCCATGCTTCGGAAGGTACTTTAAGCCGTCGGTCCGGGTCGCTGTCTTTGATAGTGGTCGTTACACAAACCATGCCAGTAGCCTATTACCTGTGGTATTAGGCGGTTTTGAAAACTCTTGACGCCAAGTATCATCGGGTCCATCCAGTCTAACGAGACACGAGATAAAAAGAAGAACAATTAAGAAGTAAGCTCTACTTTCATTGGTTTCATATTAACGTGTATTAGGCATTTTCTTGGAAGACGTGTTTTGTTCCGGGAAAATTGTGCAGTAATATCAGGTCCTTACAGCAAATTGTTTCCGGACAATAAGAGCCACATATTTGTTCGCAAGGCTCATACCGAGTGACTTTTATTTGTGTGTGACAAACAAAGTTTCTAGCTTAATTAATTTCCGAAATGTCAGTCAGCATATACATACACAAATATAAAGTAACATCTACGTCCACATCCCCAAAGGAAATATGTCGCAGAATAATGATGTAATCGGTTTTTTTAATAAAAAACATTACAAGGATTTTGATCAAAACCCGGTCTTTGACAAAATACATACATACATATAATCACACCTTTATCCCCAATGAGGTAAGCAGAGCGTGAACGACCTAAACAAAGGTCGTTTCACCACGTCTGACAAAGTTTTGAGGGTTATTTAAGATAGATTTGTACTTTGACAAAATACTGGTCCTATGCCTAATCTAATCCAAAGCAAAGTCTACAATTTTGTCAAAGTCCTGAGACAGCCAGCTTTTTGATTAAAAAACTAGTACTTTGTCAAAGTCCAGATCAATTTTAATCTATCGTATTTTATCAATTAATTTTATATATTTTTATACATTTAGATTATATTAAAAAGAGGTGAAATAAAGCTAAGTATTACCCATTCATTTTAGATAATTTTAATATATTATATCTGTATTGTTTTATTCAAATATAAAATAGCAACCGATATTGTTTTTATTGGAAGCCATAAAGTAATTGATCAAACCTGGATTTTAACAAAATACGTATTCTGTTTTGTTTTGTGTAATGTGAACAATATGGCAACGTAAAGCTCCGGAAGTAGGTCCTGTAGGTCAAGTTCAGAACTTCAGACAGTTGGTGTCCGAACCAACTCGGAAACTCGTGCAAGCGTAGACATCTGCAACTGCAAGCGTCTAACAGACTGTACGGTTCAAGCAACAGCTCTGACAATGCATTTTTCGTTCAAACATTGTAGAGTTTGAGAGACATAGAATAAGATGCGATGCAGACACGACCTTCTGTAAAGAAATAACGATAAGAAGATAGCAGCTTTTTGTTTCTTCCATGCTGGACTGGGAGCGAGAGAAAAACAAAGAATGTGCCAGCTGCATTTCCTTCCAGGCATGCTGTAAAAACCAGCTAAGGGATCCGAGGGTCTCTGTATATTGTAATTAGGCGATAGGCTGACAACCTGTCGCTACAGCAATATACGTACAAATCTATCTTAAATAGCTCTCAAAACTTTGTCAGACGTGGTGGAACGACCATTGTTTAGGTCGTTTACGCTCTTCCTACCCCATTAGGGATAAAGGCGTGATAATATGTATGCAGCTTTGTGTTTTAATGTTCTGAAACGCACGTACAGAATCTTTAGGAAACCAATAAACTTAAAAAACGTTAGATAACATAAATTAAACAAAAGGCACGCAAAAATAAAGGAACAAAGCAAAACTTCAAGAATTCATCGAGTACCTAACTTTTCGTGGATATAGAAGTAAGTACGCCACGGACATCGTCAAGTAGTTCAATGAGATAATAAAATATTCTAAGGAAACTTGAAAAATTTGTTAACGCCATCAATATCGGAGCAGCGAGCGAAAAAGCCCTCGAGCCAGCCACGGCGCTTGAATCTTAAATCTACTAACGCAAAGAACGTGATTGGGTCTAGTCAGAATAGCTAAAAATCTAGGGTTCAATAGTTTGAACAGAATTCATAGGTAATTGTCTGCAAACAATAGACGTTTACAGGCCTAATTTTTTATTTAAATTGACAAATCAGATCGTGATTGGTTTTAACTCAACTGCCTCCGTGTTCTAGTGGTCAGAGCCATGGGACTACGATCCGGAGGTCCTGGGTTCGATTCCCTTTTCGATATTTTTCAATTCATCACTTTATGAGGTTTTCCCCAATTTGGCTAGGATATTGCAGGTAATCACCTGATTGTTCGAAAATGAAGAGGATTCCGTGCTTCGGAGGGCACGCTAAGCCGTCGGTCCCGGTCGCTGTCTTTTGATAGTGGTCGTTACTCAAACCATGTCAGAGGCCCAAATAGCTGTGCTACCAGGCGGTTTGATAAATCTGACACCAGGGTTCATCGGGTCTTTCAACTCGAGAATCCACTCGCTAAGAAGAAGAGAAGAAGAAGAACTCAGCACTAATATCTATCCCTTTATCACCGTGTACTTAGAGCCTCCGTAGGCCGTGTTGCTCTAAGTCCGTGAGTAACCAGAACGAAGAAAATGCTAGTGAATTTTGACAACTTTTAATTCATTACGTAAATAATAAAAAAAACCGGCTGCCATGCCATTTTGTTTTTCTTGAACCTGTAAAGTGTATAGCGCTCTACTGAACTTTCATTGCCGTATTTACTCAACATAAGGACTAATTCGCCTCTGACACTAGGGAACATCAAACACTGACAAAACGCTAAAAATAGGAAATTCCAAATCGCAATATCTATTGTTCATATTTGTTTTTGGACTAAAAGTGCTTTTTCAAATGCAACATATGAGAAACAACAAATCAAACTCATGACGATCTAAGAAATAACCAGTCACAAATTTCGCGGCTCAGGACGAGAGCCGTAGTGGCCTAGTTGGTTATGGCGTTGGGACGGTCTTTCAAAGATGTGGGTTCAAATCCTGTATACGGATGAAATTTTTAATTTGTTGTTTCTCATATTTTGACCCTAATTTACTCCTTATCAAACCCTTCATTATAAAAGCACCCAAACCACATACTGCGTACTAGCAAACACGGGGCCCTCATAACAGCTTTCAACTCCACTAATCAGGGGCGCGAGATGGAGGCGGTTTTATTTTATCCGCTTACCGCTTAATGTGATTCCGTGCACTTGGCCTCGGCTAGGGAAAATAAAAAAAACTGATTATGATTTAGGGTTACAAAAACAAGGGTGGTTGCAGAGCTATCGCAAAGAAGAAGCACTTGTTAAGCTCTTTCAGAGATCAACCACAAAAATAACAAGGCAGCTATATCGTTGAAATTATTTACAAAATGTCCTACTTGTTATATTTTTGATACGCAGATTGTTGCTGATGTCTGGAAACCTACATGACATGACGTAAGAGAGATCATGTTCATGTGGAACAATAACGAGTCCAATTATCTACCGAGCCATTTTCACGCATCGTGTCGAGTAAACTCTACCCAAAAACAGCCAAAAACGTACTTGCGTACCAAATTTTACAGAAATTCCTAAGATAGGTCTGCATTAAAATGTTTCTATTCCGAGAATCACGTGTTCGCCGTTCCCATATTAGGGTGTTCTGAAATAGTCAAAGTGCTTTTCGGTGCAAATAATGTACATTTTTGTTTTTTCGCCTTGGAGCAAACGCGAAATAATGTCTAGCGGAACGCGCCGCCTCTGACACGAATCGGCTTTTACGCTTCGCAGCATTTACATTTGCTCCGATGGAACCGTACATGATTGGAGCAGCAAATGGTCACTGATTTTCCTTTTTCGATAAACACAGTGTTTTTATTTTTATAAACTTCGTTCAGAGCGGTTCGGGAAGCGAGTTTTATCTACTTATAGGCAAACATACAAGATGCATCATATTTTAGCGGATGTTCTTTTGAGAACTGTCAAGAAAATTAGATACAAACTCTTCGTCTTCTGCCTAGCGTTTTCCCTAATGCTAGGGTCACAGAAAATCTTTTACTGATATAGGACAGTAAAAAGTTGTATTTAACTGCCTCCCTGGTATTACGGTAAGTAGGACTCTTGGGCTCACGTTTCAAAGGTCGTTTGGTTCGAATCCCAACGGCGGACTGTGTGAAGTGTCGTTTCAAGTTCGGGTAGAAAATTGCAGGCTGATTATCTGATAAGACATACCTACTCGTTACTAGTTAATTTCTTTCTACTTCTAGGTGACTTCTCGGTGCTGCAAGTATCATTCAACTTGCAGCGACACACTGGCTACTTCCTTATCCAGGTGTATGTGCCCTGCATCCTGATTGTCGTCCTGTCCTGGGTTTCTTTCTGGATACATCGAGAGGTATTTATTGACGGAAAAATTGTGCTTTTGTGTAATAATGATAGACATTTATTTATTTATTATTTAAATATATATAGATAGACAACCGTTTTTCATCCATCACCCAGGTCAAATTATGGAAAATTCCTTCCGCTTTCGAAGGTTGCCTGGAAGAAAGCCGCCAGCGATACAGCCGCTTGTATTGTACTTAATTATATTTTAACACATGTAAATTAGCGTCCATGCTGGACTAGGAGGAAGAGATAAACATAGAATGTGCCAGCTGCATTTCCTCCCAGGAATGCTGTAAAAACCAGCTAAGGGATCAGAGGGTTTCAGTATATTGCAATTTAGGCGATAGGCTGACAACCTGTCACTACAGAAATATAAGTACATGCAAATCCATCTTAAATAACCCTCAAAACTTTGACGTGACCTTTGTTTAGGTCGTTTACGTCTACCCCGTCGGTATAAAGGCGTCGTTGTATGTATGTAAATATTTTTTCGTGTTTTGTACTGTATAAATTGACGATTACCTAATCAGAATGATATTTACAAGTAAAAGACTTGTTTCGTTCCAGGCGACTTCTGACCGGGTTGGTCTGGGCATAACAACTGTGCTGACTCTATCCACCATAAGCTTGGACTCTCGAACCGACTTGCCAAAGGTGCGCTACGCCACGGCTCTCGACTGGTTCCTGCTGATGAGCTTCTTCTACTGCATCGCTACACTCCTCGAATTCGCTGGAGTACATTACTTCACCAAGGTATAAATAATTCTGACTCTGCGAATTTCCTGTTGGTTTTTTTCCTGCATTGAATCAGGCTGGTTTTTTTAAAAGGTTAAAAAAATATGTATGACTATCAGGCAGGATGATGGATGAAACTAATCAATGTGGCTGATTACAGGTTGGCTCCGGTGAGATAGTCATAGATGACTCTGAATGGGAAGAGCTGATTGAGGAAGTCGGAGGCGATGCATTCGCAGCTCGGCAGCTCGCAGTGCGTAGGCGCAGCTCAGCTAGATCTGCCGCTAACTACGTAAGCATTCTGAAAGCTGTTGGTTTTCCTTGAAATACAAAATAAACAAATAAATATCATCTCACATCCATCCCCAAGAGTGAAATACTGGACATGAGCTTCGTCCAAGCTTGGCTTCTGTCTGGCGGACACAGTTCATGTTTTATTCATAGAATGTCCTGGATTTTAAGTCAACTTTCACGACACCAACTTAGGAAAGAAATGGGTATAAAAATCCAAAGCAAATTTCATATTCATTCACATATTATGACCCATTTTTCTGATTGTTTTCAAGGAAGAAAGTATTAGACTCTACATTCGAAACAAAATAAATATATACCAAATCATTGCTCTTTCAGAGCTTCTCCCTTCCAGTCCAAGATAACTACTCCGGCGACGAGATGCCTCGCCGAAGCCCAGACCCTTCAGGAGGCGCTGTCAGGCTGACCATGGAGCGCACCACACAGACTGAGCGCAGGGTGCCGCGGTGGAGGCAGCTGCTTTACTGTTTAGCTGGAGACGATAACTACAGGAGGCAGAGGCAGTTGGAAGCAGGTAACTAAGGATAAATCCATCAGAGCCCCGAAGAAGACCAGACCCTTAGGTGGTGCTGTCAGGCTGACCATGGAGCGCACCACATAGACCGAGCGTAGGGTGCCGCGGTGGAGGCAGCTGCTTTACTGTTTAGCTGGAGACGATAACTACAGGAGACAGAGGCAGTTGGAAGCAGGTAACTAAGGATAAATCCATCAGAGCTCCGAAGAAACCCGGATCATTCAGATGGCGCTGTCAGGCTGACGATGGAGCGTACCACACAGACCGAACGCCACCCTGCGTTGGAGACAACTGCTTTATTGTCTGGCTGGAGCCGATAACTACAGGAGGCAGAGGCAGTTGGAAGCAGGTAGGCATATTGTATTGAACGAAAATTAAAACATACATACACTAATACGACCAAAGACAGAACAGAGAAAGACCTATCACCGTGGGTATCTTTGGAGGGCGCCTATGTCATGCACTGGACGATTTTAGACTGGGTCGATGAAAGACTAGGATCCTTCAGGAGGCGCAGTCAGGCTGACCATGGAGAGAACAACACAGACCGAGCGCTGGGTGCCTCTTTGAAGACAACTGCTTTATTACCTGGCTGGAGACGACAACTACAGGTAACCAAGGCCATTACAGATAGATCAGAAAAAGAAACACCGATCATCGTGGAAATCTTTAGAGAAAACCTTCGTCTTCCAATAGATGACTTTTGACAGGGATAAAGAAAAACTAGAATGTATCTAGAAGTATCTGCTATACTCTGTAACAGAAGGTGACAACTAAATACGGTGACACACACCAGGTAGTTAAAACCAGGCCGAAACAAACCAGATCAATTTTAACACTAAGCGATAAACAAGTGTTATTCATAATTTAAACTGATCGGCTTACTCGTTTGTATTGATCTATCAACAATTCAAGAACCAGCCACAGCAGCCGAATGCAGCGCCAATTGTCGTGCTGTCGGCGCGGGCGCAGCGAGCAGCGAACCACAGTCGAAGGTTGCACTTATTTTAAATTACTCCGAAACTGAGGGCCAAGCTGTGGGCCTTTTGGAGATACTTAGTTAAACCAAATACACATGTCCCATACACGTACACGCACACACACACATATATATATATATATATATACACACACACACACTTAGTAAATATCTCCTACAATACAAACAAGTAAGCCGATCAGTTTTTATTATAAACCAGGCCAAACTTGACTCTTCTCTTGTTGGTGGTCGCCTGGTCGATCAATTCTATGAAGTCAGTAGCCTTGATGTGGTATGCATACATACATACATACATATAATCACGCCTTTATCCCCAATGGGGCAGACAGAGCGCAAACGACCAAAACAAAGGTCGTTCCGCCACGTCTGACAAAGTTTTGAGGGTTATTTAAGATAGAATTCTAGGTATATTGCTGTAGTGACAGGTTGTCAGCCCATCGCCTAAATTACAATATACTGAAACCCTCGGATCCCTTAGCTAGATCTTGTAGCATGCCCGGGAGGAAATGCAGCTGGCACATTCTATGTTCTTCTCTCGCTCCCAGACCAGCATGGAAGGATGTGGTATGCTATAAATAAATAACGTAATTTTGATCAACACCTGTTTTCAACATTTCAGGAAGGCACGGCCACATCAACAGCGTGTCGTTCATCGACAGGGCTGCCCGCGTGCTGTTCCCGGCTTCCTTCGCACTACTCAACTTATTTTACTGGCTGGTGTACGCGTTCTCCAACGATGACTTTGCTTGGAGCGACAACCCTATCAACACCTTATCTCACTGAGTACCAGTGGCGAGGGGTGCAAGTATATCGAGGGTCAGCCAAGGCAAAAAAGAACATTCAAGTACTTTATAGTTTCGACGTAATTCTGGATTTGGTGGAGGTAGAATTCTTGAAAGGGAAGCCGACGGGAATCGGCTTGTATGGACCCTTCGCCACTAATACCTACACTTCACTAAAAACCATGGAGTGAATAATTTTTGTTTATACAAATTCATGATATTTTGTCGGAACGAGCCACAATAATGCGGTGCATTTTTCATTAACAAGATTATTATTTTTGAACTATAAGTAGGTATATTATGTATTTAAAACAGGGATGTTTCATTCTGCACGTAAATCTTACATACTTCCATGCTGGTCTCGGAGCGAGAGGAAAACATAGAATGTGCCAGCTGCATTTCCTCCCGGGCATGCTGTAAAATCCAGCTAAGGGATCCGAGGGTTTCAGTATATTGTAATTTAGGCGATGGGCTGACAACCTGTCACTACAGCAATATACCTAGAATTCTATCTTAAATAACCCTCAAAACTTTGTCAGACGTGGCGGGACGACCTTTGTTTAGGTCGTTTACGCTCTGCCTACTCCATTAGGGATACAGGCGTGAATATATGTATGTATGTATGTATGCACGTAAATGGTGTTTAATTCGCAACAAGCAAACAAATGGACCAGCGAACTTAGATCAAATAACAATTCAAAAACAAAACTTTATAATACTTACTATGTAATGATCGTGTAGTCATAGTTTATGTACTGAATGAAAAGTAAAATTCATTTGATTCTGGTATTAATAAAAAAGTAAGTAGTTTCTTCCATGCTGGCCTGGGAGCGAGAGAAAAACATAGAATGTGCCAGCTGCATTTCCTCCCGGGTATGCTGTAAAAACCAGCTAAGGGATCCGAGGGTTTCAGTATATTGTAATTTAGGCGATGGGCTGACAACCTGTCACTACAGCAATATACTTACAAATCTATCTTAAATAACCCTCAAAACTTTGTCAGACGTGGCGGAACGACCTTTGTTTGGGTCGTTTACGCTCTGCCTACCCCATTAGGGATAAAGGCGTGATTATATGTATGTATGTATGTAAAAAAGTAAACCACATCACGTTGAATAAATCATAGATATATTTCCCAAAATAAAAACAAAGTATTCAGCGTTGACAAATAAAATACGTATCATACAAATATATTATTGTTCATTAGTCAGTATTATTACAATAAATATGAAATCGAGGAAGAAATTACCATTATCGAACATTCGCTTACAAGTTACGAACACTTTCAATCGGTTGTTCAGAATAGTCAAAAATTGAGATCAAAAACAGTTTTCATCATTTTAAATATTTTCTACTGGTTTTCTATAATGGTATTTTACATGGTTCAAATTCGACTTCGGACAATCTTATCTACCAAACAATCTTGCCATCATATCATGATTACTGAGCACATTCTTTTCATTTAAGTCTAAAATGCAATGAACACAAGTGACTGAAATCGACTAATCTTTAGATCTTAAATCAAGTATTCCAAATGGTCCCCTGGTCTAAATTACCTACACCTTTTTCCATAAGGTCATATTTCGTGGACTGCACCTTATCTTTTGAAGCAATTTTTTCTCAATAATGATCGTAAAGATAAGCCGTTTTCATAGTCAATCATGTAATAGTTCAGTGTTTAAACTTAAAAACAGGCCCGGAAACTGACTAAAAACTGTATATAGTTCGTTTTTTTAACGTTGTGCTATATCTACCAACACTTTTTGCGACCTGTAAACTGCTCTTTCTTTGCAACTTAGCAGAGTTTTATTTTTGGAACCGCAATCGTAACTTTGTTACAAACATAATGTTTTACGGTTAACTTCCTTTAAAGTTGTATAGAAAAAGCCGTTTATGGGCCGCAAAACTAGTTGGTATCGATAACGAAACGTTATAAAAAACGGAGTATAAACGATCAAATATAATTCATTTGTGAAAACAATTTGTAATTTGTTTGTTTTCACTGATTATCAAAAGGAAACGCTTTACGTAAACTGTCAAACTATGATTCCGGAGTATCCCAACTGTTTGCACACTCTGTGTTAATTTGTTACGTAGTCCTATATGTTAAATAAAAAAGTTTATATGTTTTATAAAAGAGTTTCCAAGCCTTTTAAAAACTGACCATACTCTACTAGTGCGTAAAAGCTGTCGTGCACACAGGGATATCTATTAATATTACATATTTTCTACAGAATCATGTTATTTAAATTACATACGTGAATAAATACGAGGAAATCTTCTAATGAACAATTGTATTTATTTCTCGTCTAGTTTTAGTTAGCTAAATTTATCACAAATTATGTTTTCTCCAGTACATATATTTAATTAGTCGTTTTTATAAATAAGATCGTAACTATTTTTTTATGTTTTGGAGGTAAAATTGAAAGAGAGCTAAATTACGCTTATATATTCCAGTTTTGGTCCAACTAATTCAGTATACGCACTTTAAAAAATACAAATATAATTCCCATGATTGTGTTTCATCCTTCAGGCTTCCCCGGAGCGACGAATTTCCATACAAACTATGTAGGATTTTTCTTCCATGCTGGACTGGGAGAGATAGAAAAACATAGAATGTTCCAGCTGCCCTTCCTCCCGGGCATGCTGTTGAAGTCAGCAAAAGGGACTCGAGGGTTACAGTGTATTGTAATTTAGGCGATGGACTGACAACCTGTCACTAAAGCAACGCATATTACAATCTAAAATTGCCCTCAATTTTTGTCAGACGTGGCGAAAGCGCCTTTTACGAGGCGTTAAACGCTCTGCCTACCCCGTAAGGGATAAAGGCGTGATTTATGTATGTATGTATGTAATCTTAACTAAACTTTGTACACAAAACGAAATGCAAAATATCCATGTTTCTAATTAGTTTTGGATTAAAATATTAACCAAGTAATAAATATTTAGAGTATTTTTTTTCGGTCTCATTTTGTTCATGTTTAATATTTTCACACCAAAAATAATTAGAAACATAGATATGTTGCATTGGATTATGTGTACAAAATTTGGTAGTTTGGTCTTACCGTTTTAAAATGAATACGTGACTACGTTTGTATGGGATTTCACCGCTCCGGTTGGTTGTTGACATGTTTAGACATCATGATGTTTTGTGAACAACGAGCACAGCATCAGTACAATATTACTTTTATATGCCGTTATAAAATATTAATTAATAGGAAAGTACAATTTCTTCAAAACATTTCATCCACAAAGTAATTTTGCTACAAGATTGTGCGTATACCTTATTTGCAGTAAATATAATTCATATATTTTTTTCTAAGGAATGCCAATCGTCAAAATAATAGTTTTGTAAATAGGAGATAGACGATTCAAAGGCATTTAAAATACAAGTGGAATGTATAGTTAAGGCTTTTATCATAAGTTTGAAGTTAGAAGATTACTAATACAGGTCGTTATTTTTTTATAGCAGTACAAGTTTTAGTTACTATTATTTTATCGTATTTTTTTGTTTTCATTTAGATTTTTATAAAAATTGTATCAGGAAGAAGTATTAAAATGTTTACTGTGACAAATAGGCGTCAAATTCTCCCTTTAAGCACTACTGTCTTTTTTTTCTATTTAACTCCCGTTGGCATACAGAAACTTAAGTTTAGACCATAGTAAGTTTATAATTAATTACTGAGCCTCATTAGTTTGAGTTTTACGTCATAAAAGACCTATATTTTATTAAGGAAATTACTTGTATAAAAAATCTTTAGAATACTTGTATTGTATCAGACATTTGATATAACTTGTAAATACATGCACACTCTTAAAATGTAGATATTGATTTGAATCTGTTCAAATTTTCATAATTTAAAATACAATATAAATAACACATCCTTAATAAAGAAAAATATATTAACTATAATAATTTCATTTCATTCATAGTCATAAAATAATCTCGATCATTTCGAAAACATTTCGATTTGTGCCAAGTCTGCAGGTTGTGCTATAGGGGCCACACAGGACTATCTACTTAAAAACTAAGTTATAAACCGTAAAAAATATTATTTACATAAAATTGCGGCTTTAAAAATAAAGTCAGAAGAATATTTAAAAAAGGGCTCCACAGCAAAACCTATGTCGAATAAGTAAAAGATTTCATTATCATCTACTTCCTACTACGAAATATTAGTACCAATTTATGTCGTTTAAATATTCATTTTTCCTTAAACTATCCCAAACATTATTACCTAACCACAATTGGGTAAATAGTTGCATTTTTTACTTACAAAATATATAATAATATATACCTTTTAATAATGGTAAATTTGTGAAGGTATGTATAATTGAATATACTTACAATTTGTATATAATTTTGGACGGTCCAATACAATTTTCATACATTTAGGAATTTCCTTAATATTTTAGATTTATACAAAATTTCGCGCTAAAAATTGGACCGCCCCTTATCGAAGTAAAATGCAGACTAGATCACTGGTCACAGATTATAAGTAGGCAAGGAGATTTAGCACATTGTATATTATCCAACTCCGAACAATCACACATTGCATCTAGTACATATACAAGTAGACACGTAAGCTCAACTAACAATAAATTAATAGGCTTATAGTAAACACTCGGAGTATTTTTTCAAGCCCCTACGTAAATAAATAGGATTCGAAAGCATATTATTTTTATATGCTTAAGTGTACAATTTAATTATTAACGTTTATCAATACACAAAATAAGTCTACAATAAAATCACAGATTCTACTTTCTTCATATAATTTATGTATCTAAGTTTCTTTTGGGCCTACGAGGAGGAAAACATTCATGTTGTCCTTCCCCTTTACATACACGCTACCGCGAGGCTCGAACTCGTACCAAGTGGAAAGTACGGGTATGCAAGCTTCGCCTACTTGAATCCGCTTGGGCACCCCTGTGGAGTCCATCCGGGATGCTATATTCACAGCATCACCCCATATGTCATAGTATAACTTAGTTGTTCCGATGACGCCAGCGGTGACGTCACCGAAGTTGTAGCCGATCCTGAGGATGAAGTCAAACTCTAGTAGATCTTGGTTGAAGTTGTCGACCACCTTCTGCATTTCTATTGCGAACTCCATGAGTTGGTAGAGGTGGTCGTAGCTGCCGGGCGAGGCGGCGCGCAGATCCGGGTTTAATCCGCTAGCTGCCATAAAAGTGCTACCGATAGTTTTAATCTTCTCCACATGCTGAAATTCTGGTCTCTCCAGTAACTCATCGAAATCCGCTATCAGTTCATTGAGTACCCTCAAAAATTCCTTCCCTTTCAAATACGATTCGTCGTACATTTCATTGAAGTTGATTATGCTAGCGAATATTATCCCTACGTCTTTATGGTTTTCGGAATATTTGGCAGTATTCTTGAGCTGATCGGCGACGTGGCGCGGTATGATGTTGTGTAACAACCAATCCGCCTGGTTCCTCATGTTCTGAACCCTTTGCTTATCGCGACTCGCCACCATATTGCTGTAGAAGCTCAGTCGGTAACTAATTTCGAACTCCCTATTCAGAAACCACACCAACATGAGGAGTAAAGCTATATCTATGTACAGTTCCGTCAGATGAATATCGTGTTTCGTACCATCCTCTCTCGTAGGCGCACTTGTGTTATTCAACGGGTCGAAATAGTCTTGTGTATAGTTTAAAGGATTAGTTAAATTAGTTGCAACGTACAATGGATTCAAGATAATATCACTGTCTAAGGTTTGAGTATTGCTTTCGGGACAGCCGAGTAGCGCGAGCAGAAGAAACAGCACGGCGTAGAGCGTCACCAACACATTCTTAACGAGCCAGTTCATTTGAGTGAAGTTACAGAAATGCACAATACTAATGCACAGGAGGTACACATAAAACGGCTGCTCGCCTTTCAATATACTCATTGTAGTATTTTGGCAAGAAAAGTTGATAAGTACGGCTAGAATCGGCAAGCTAATCAAAAGACTGCCGGACACATGCCACGGATACCAGTTGGATAAGTTTCTACATATCCTATCGGTTTTTCTGGTGTGATTCGAAGATACTACAAAAGGATCATTTTTCGTTTTCCATTTGATGTAATGTCGGTAAACGCAGAGAGACATCGCGACGGCCTCTATAAGGATGAAGCCTATGAACCATCCGAGCGAGCGCCGCCATTGGTCGTACAGGACAAACGTCGACGCGGTGACAGCGATGAAAATTATTGCTGATACAAGTATGTCCAATGCTGTGTTGAATCTGGAAGTGGTCAGCGTCGGCGGGAAGTCCTCAGTATCGTCACTCCTGTGCGCTTTGTCTCGATAATGCTTCTCCGTGTCGAGAGACTTGAAGCATAGCGTGAACCTGTTCAGCGGTGGTTGGACAAAGTAGTTGATGCCTGACCTGGCGTTGTCCTGGACGCAGCGGATGAGTTGCAGGTCGGACTGCTTGCGGAGTTTCTGGAGCGACTGGACCTGCTTGTGGTCTAAAGGCGGAGGGAGCCTGGCGCGGGCGCCCTCACTCAGCGACGACTGCGACGAGGTGTAGTAGCCGGACACGCGATGTTGCAGCATGTCGTGCTGAGACGCCGCGATGGGCTGGTTCAGCGCGAATATCTAGAAATCACAAATTTAATAGCATTATACGCTAACTGCCTCCGTAGTCTAGTGGCTAGTGCCATGGGCTCCCGATCCGGAGGTCCTGGGTTCGATTCCCAGGGGGTAAAACACAAAGTTGATATTTGAGAATTTATCACTTTGTGATTTTTTCCCCAGTTTAGGTAGGACATTGCAGGCTCAATCACCTGATTGTCCGAAAAGAAAAAAAGATTTCGTGCTTCGGCGGGCACGTTAAGCCGTCGGTCCCGGTCGCTGTCGTTGATAGTGGTCGTTACACAAAACCATGCCAGAGGCCTGATAGTTGTGCTACTAGGCGGTTTGAAAACTCTGACACCAGGGTTCATCGGGTCCATTGACTCGATACCCACTCGACAGAAGATTATACGCTACCTTCACCATTACGCATTATACCCGATGTAATCAAGCAGGCACCAAGCCTCAATAGCTTTAAATCACGACTTAAGCGTTGGCTTGTCGAACAGGCATTCTATAGTTATAATGATTTTATTAATTTTACATACATACATATACATATAATCACGCCTTTATCCCTAATGGGGTAGGCAGAGCGTAAACGACCTAAGCAAAGGTCGTTCCGCCACGTCTGACAAGTTTTGAGGGTTATTACAGATGATCATGACGTATATTGCTATAGTGACAGGTTGTCAGCCCATCGCCTAAAATTGTAATATACTATAACCCTCGAATCCATTAGCTGGTTTTTACAGCATGCTCTGGAGGTGATGTTTTTCTATCACGCCCAGTCCGGCATGGAAGAAATTATTAATTTTAATGATAATAAAAGCAATACAATTTAAATGATTATTAATGTGATATACGTGCTTATAATTTCTTGACTTGTAATTTACAATTATCAATAAATTTATCTCTATCTCTCTATCTCTCACACCTATTATTTTAAGGTCTTCTTCTCCTTCTGTCGAGTGGGTATCGAGTGTATCGACCCGATGAACCCTGGTGTCAGAGTTTTTAAACCGCCTAGTAACACAACTATCAGGCCTCTGACATGGTTTTGAGTAACGACCACTATCAAAGACAGCGACCGGGACCGACGGCTCTACGTGCCCTCCGAAGCACGAAATCTATTTCTTTTCGGACAATCAGGTGATTCAGCCTGCAATGACCTAACCAAACTGGGGAAAAATTCACAAAGTGATAAATTCTCAAATATCAACTTTTGTTTTATCTTCCATGCTGGACTGGGAGCGAGAGAAAAACATAGGTGCCAGCTGCATTTCCTCCCGAGCATGCTATAAAAACCAGCTAAGGGATCCGAGGGTTTCAGTATATTGTAATTTAGGCGATGGGCTGACAACCTGTCACTACAGCAATATACGTACCAATCTTTCTTGAATGGCCCTCAAGACCTTGTCAGACGAGGCGAAACGGCATTTGTTTAGGTCGTTAACGCTCTGCCTACCCCATTAGGGATAAAGGCGTGATTATATGTATGTATGTCAACTTTGTGTTTTCCCACCTGGGAATCGAACCCAGGACCTCCGGATCGGGAGTCCATGGCACTAGCCAGTAGACCACGGAGGCAGATGCATTTTAAGGTGACTATGTATTTTCGTGAAAAGTTTCGCTCCCGTAACTAATTGATTCAATTTTTATGTCGCGCTCGCTTCGCTTCGTTCGCCAAAAGCATTGATTCAACTTTCGTCAACATTCGCGCTCACTTCGTATTCATTCATATTCCATAATATGTCACGCTCGCTTTGCTTCGCTCACCAAAGTTATTGTTTCAACATTCGTCACGATTCGTGCTTGGTTTTCTCACATAACGTGTTCATTCGATTTTCGTATCGTCGCGCTCGCTTCGCCTACCTAAAATAATGATTCCTTTTTGGTGTGATGTCGCGCTTCGTTCGCATAACGTGACCGAGAACGAAGCAGGTCGTTGATGGGCCGCCGGTAAATAAATAAATAAACATACATACATACATAAATCACGCCTTTATCCCTTACGGGGTAGGCAGAACGTTTAACGCCTCGTAAAAGGCGCTTTCGCCACGTCTGACAAAAATTGAGGGCAATTTTAGATTGTAATATGTATTGCTATAGTGACAGGTTGTCAGCCCATCGCCTAAATTACAATACACTGTAACCCTCGAGTCCCTTTTGCTGACTTCAACAACATGCCCGGGAGGAAGGGCAGCTGGAACATTCTATGTTTTTCTATCTCTCCCAGTCCAGCATGGAAGTAAATAAATAAATGTTAAATAAATAAGGATTTACCTGATGCTGTATACTGGATATTCGACTGGTGCTTCTTATACCGGAGTCCTTCCTGCTGTTGACTGACGGGCAAAGGCTAACGGCGTCGTCGTTGGGCCGTGCGGCCTGACCCGCCGGTGACACAACCTGTAGGTTAAGCCATCGGTCCTTAAGAAGGATTTACCTGATGCTGTATACTGGATCTCCGACTGGTGCTAATTATACCGGAGTCCTTCCTGCTGTTGACTGACGGGCAGAGACTGACGGCGTTAAGCCGCGCGGGCTAACCCGCCGGTGACACAACCTGTAGGTTAAGCCATCGGTCCTTAAGAAGGATTTACCTGATGCTGTATACTGGATCTTCGACTGGTGCTTCTTATAGCGGAGTCCTTCCTGCTGTTGACTGACGGGCAGAGACTGACGACGTTAAGCCGCGCGGGCTAACCCGCCGGTGACACAACCTGTAGGTTAAGCCATCGGTCCTTAAGAAGGATTTACCTGATGCTGTATACTGGATCTCCGACTGGTGCTAATTATACCGGAGTCCTTCCTGCTGTTAACTGACGGGCAGAGACTGACGGCGTTAAGCCGCGCGGGCTAACCCGCCGGTGACACAACCTGTAGGTTAAGCCATCGGTCCTTAAGAAGGATTTACCTGATGCTGTATACTGGATCTTCGACTGGTGCTAATTATACCGGAGTCCTTCCTGCTGTTAACTGACGGGCAGAGACTGACGGCGTTAAGCCGCGCGGGCTAACCCGCCGGTGACACAACCTGTAGGTTAAGCCATCGGTCCTTAAGAAGGATTTACCTGATGCTGTATACTGGATCTCCGACTGGTGCTAATTATACCGGAGTCCTTCCTGCTGTTAACTGACGGGCAGAGACTGACGGCGTTAAGCCGCGCGGGCTAACCCGCCGGTGACACAACCTGTAGGTTAAGCCATCGGTCCTTAAGAAGGATTTACCTGATGCTGTATACTGGATCTCCGACTGGTGCTAATTATACCGGAGTCCTTCCTGCTGTTAACTGACGGGCAGAGACTGACGGCGTTAAGCCGCGCGGGCTAACCCGCCGGTGACACAACCTGTAGGTTAAGCCATCGGTCCTTAAGAAGGATTTACCTGATGCTGTATACTGGATCTCCGACTGGTGCTAATTATACCGGAGTCCTTCCTGCTGTTAACTGATGGGCAGAGACTGACGGCGTTAAGCCGCGCGGGCTAACCCGCCGGTGACACAACCTGTAGGTTAAGCCATCGGTCCTTAAGAAGGATTTACCTGATGCTGTATACTGGATCTCCGACTGGTGCTAATTATACCGGAGTCCTTCCTGCTGTTAACTGACGGGCAGAGACTGACGGCGTTAAGCCGCGCGGGCTAACCCGCCGGTGACACAACCTGTAGGTTAAGCCATCGGTCCTTAAGAAGGATTTACCTAATGCTGTATACTGGATCTCCGACTGGTGCTAATTATACCGGAGTCCTTCCTGCTGTTAACTGACGGGCAGAGACTGACGGCGTTAAGCCGCGCGGGCTAACCCGCCGGTGACACAACCTGTAGGTTAAGCCATCGGTCCTTAAGAAGGATTTACCTGATGCTGTATACTGGATCTCCGACTGGTGCTAATTATACCGGAGTCCTTCCTGCTGTTAACTGACGGGCAGAGACTGACGGCGTTAAGCCGCGCGGGCTAACCCGCCGGTGACACAACCTGTAGGTTAAGCCATCGGTCCTTAAGAAGGATTTACCTGATGCTGTATACTGGATCTCCGACTGGTGCTAATTATACCGGAGTCCTTCCTGCTGTTAACTGACGGGCAGAGACTGACGGCGTTAAGCCGCGCGGGCTAACCCGCCGGTGACACAACCTGTAGTTTAAGCCATCGGTCCTTAAAAAGGATTTACCTGATGCTGTATACTGGATCTTCGACTGGTGCTTCTTATACCGGAGTCCTTCCTGCTGTTGACTGACGGGCAGAGACTGACGGCGTCGTCGTTGGGCCGTGCGGCCTGACCCGCCGGTGACGGTAATGGCAGGTTAAGCCGCCGGTCCTTAGGTCGCAACAGATCTCCGTGAGTTGTCAATGTAGAACTCCGGGCGCGGCATACTGGCACCTGTAATAGGACATGCATTTTTTGTTATCGACTAGACTAGTGGTGCCCGATGGTGTAGTGTATAGGGCCGCTGCCTCCTGAGCGGGAGGTCGTGGTTCGAAACCCACCACGTACCAATGTGTTTTTCGGTTTTCGAATTTCATATGTATTTATTCGGCGCTTTTTCCGTGCTTCGGAAGGCACGTTAAGCCGTTGGTCCCGGTTAATATCGTTTAATACCGTAGATATTAGTCGTTAAGCCACATCGGAGGCCAGTGCTGAGCATTGGCGGCTTGAAAACTCTGACCTAATCTAGGATTGGGTCTGGTTTCCCTTCTGGGTTGCGGAGGTCAGATGGCAGTCGCTCTGTGTAAAAACCAGTACTTTCGTTCAATCACCTAGATTAGGTAGCCGACCCCGTGAGATACGGGATAAGGCTAGGGAGATGATGACTAGAAAAAATCGTGCTGCACGTAAACGAATAAAAAAAAATACTTTTTATTCCATCTCTAACTTCTAAAACTCTTCTTCAAGTAAATAAACATCTACTATGACTTGTAAGCCCTACAATTATTCAATATGGAGATTACCACAAATGACGGCGTATTTTTATATCGGAAATCTCTGATTAACGGCAACTTGAAACAATAGATGACTTTATCATTAAATATTTAAAAATAATTTTACTACATTATTTATCTGTCTGATGAATACGTTTTTATTAGGGTAATGAAATGATTAATGTACATCTTCCCTATTATCATGAATACTTTGATCGTGATAAACCTCCATTCTGATGATAGCCATCCAAACGATACATTTGTTTAAAAATGTGATAGGAATGTCTACAAACCGCACCTCGATATTATTGGGTCGCCCGTACTGCGATCTATAGCTGCTGCTTCTGGCGAAAGGCGACATGTTACTTCTGGATTGACTCAGGTAGGAGCGTATGTCGATGATCTCCCGCTCGAAAGACGCCATCTCGTGGCTGACGGGAATGTTCAACTTGATGCTGCTCTGCTCCGGCCGAGCTTCCTTATTGTCTTGAGATTCTATCACTATAGGCACTTGGTGGTAACCATTACTCGACAAACCAGTGCCTTCTCCCCGCTCCAATAAATTCACAGTTTTCTCTACCAACTCCTGCTTTTTCAGCTCGTGGAGCGGCGTATCGGAATGCTTCCTTAAGAACTTGGGCACTTTCCAACTCTTTATTTTGTTTGTATATTTGCCGTAGCTCCCTGAAAACCGACAATGGTTAAACTGGCCGTGTACGAAAATAGCTAGACATCTGGGTGGGATCAACTATCCGCGCATGAGCTATTACCGAAAGTAAATATGAGGTTGAGAGACGAGTACTGATATAGTATGGCATGAAAATTGAATACAGTTCTGTTTATCTACGTATATTGCGCCGCGAGTGTGTTCAATGAGTTAGAGAGATATTTATCATGCAATCACTTAGCACGTAAATACCATTTGATCTGTAAATTAGACTCGACATGTGATCAATTGAGCATATAAAGGAAATATTATGAAATCCTATCGAAAATACTGATCATACTTTGAAAATATTTAAAGACTGCTATCTATGTTTCCATTTGTTTGATCGATTGTAGTTACACAATACTTTTTGTTCTACCTACGCGACTTTCCGGCGCCTCAGATATCGACTCAAATATCTTTTGTTTACTTAATAAAGTTTTGACGAAATCTCGCAAGTTGGTTCGTCGCTAATAATAAAACTTTGTTATTGTCTTAGTCTTCAAATGGATTTAATTTTAGTATTTATCCAATTTCGTTGAGACAGTACATCACCTTCAATTATGAAGAGTCATTTTATATCTTATCTGCGACTTGTGCCTTGTGCCACTGATAACTTGGACTTTTCCACAGTTCAATACATAATATCAGTAGCTAGCTACATGCTACATGGTCAAATAAACAAATGCGTCCGATATGGTACGATGACGTTAAAAAGCTATACGAACACAATCTAATACAAATACGAACATTATGAAATACAGTCGCGGATGAAGTGTAACAAGGACTAGATAATTCGGTTATCTTTATTAGCATATCGACATACTCACCCACTGATGTAGGACTCTTAGACGAGCTGTCCGCTCGTTCGGGGAATCCTTTATCTCTTTTATCGTCTAGTTCACCATCTGAATCCAATATGCTGGGTAGGGAACTAGCTTTAGTCCGGAAATTGAAATTTCCCGGCGAGAGGAAATGATTAGCATCAGCTTTAGGCTTTTCGTTCTTGATGCTCCCTCTAGAGGAGAGCGGGAGGGGGGAGTGGTTGAAGGAGAGGACCGACTGCGGCGACGCGGCCGGGGAGATGATGAGCCGCAGGTTGATGGGGTTCGAGGGAGTCAAGCACTGGCCGTGGTCATACGGGGAGTGCAGCTGCCGACCTTCTATGAAGTATGTTTTATGACCTGGACACACACAAGTGGATTAAATAAAATACTGTACTAACACAAGACAATCACGTGATATCTTTTGACCGTGAACTCACCGAAAACCTCGTCGCTTTCTTCTAATACGTAGGAGCCGCCAAGAAACCGACTAGTCTCTTCAGATATGTGCACTCGGCCCGGTTTGCCGGTGGATTCCATCCTGTTAGCGAAGCTGACGTCATTACTCCACACGTCGAACTTGAATCTGCGCGTGCCCACGATGCCACACAGCACTGTGCCCGTGTGCACGCCCACTCTCATGTTGATTCCCTCCCCGTACTGGCTGTCGTATTCCTGTATCGCTTCTATCATTCCTGAAACCAAATAAACAAATCATATCGTGGCCTTGTTTACGCGACCTTCGACTCTCGGATTACTCGTACTCACCCAATCCCATTTCGACGCAACAAGTCGCGTGATCGGGGCGCGGCTCGGGGCACCCGGACACACAATAGTAACAATCACCTAAAGTAGATATCTTCTCACATCCATGAACTTGGCAGAGTTCATCGAACTTCTCAAAAAGGTCATTTAAAATATTGACTAATTCTTCAGCACCTTTGTTACTGGACATTCTGGTGAAGCCAACGATGTCGGCGAATAATATACTAACATTGTCCATGCAGCTCATGTTGAATGGCCTAAATAGAGACTTTAAATCCGATGCTCCAGGGTTAGAAGTCCTCGAGTTCAAGGGGTAATGTGGTTTAATATTAGTGTCTGACTCGAGCACTTGCTCTTCCATCAGCCAGCTGGCGAGTTTCGGCGGCATTACTGAGTGTATCATCTTTTCCTTCAATTGTTTCTCCATCTCCAACTGCCTCCTCACCAGCAGGCTTTGCCCCACTTTCATAAACGTGCCTCGCATTCTCACAAATGTCATCAGATAAATATGTACTCCGATTATATGACCACAAAGTTGTAATAAAATTCTCACAAACAGCCCAGGGTACTGCCATTCTTGTTCAGTTAAATGTAGAACTATATTGAGGACTTCAAAGACTATTGAATATAAAAGACTAATGATAACACAGGCATAGAGTGGTAGTGGAGTCAGGGTGTATATTATCAGGAGTATTTCTATGCACATTGTGAAGTGTCCTGCTTGGCTGATGTCTGCTGCCTGGTAGGTCACGGACTCGTGCTGCGTGGTGAGCGTCACCAGGGACAGGCTGAGCACACACAGAGCCAGCGCCATGACCAACGATAACTTGAATGTATACAATCTGTACATTTTCGTAAATGTCATAAATAACATTACAGATGTAATCAAAAGAACCCCAGCAAATATTGAACATAAGTATGGCCATTTGATTGTTTTACTATTTAAGCCAAGAACCACAAAGTAGACAAACCATGATATAGAAAATATCAAAATGTATAAAAGTGCAAATCTGTAAGAAAAATAAATACATTTGAGTGATTGCTGTTATCAAGAAAAAATAAAGAAAATAGAAATTTTAATTCACTAAGTGACAGTATATTATTTACCTGAATCTTAGCCTTATTTGCTTAAAGGAACTACTTCTATATTGGCCTTCAAGTATCTTGGAATCAAATCTGGGATTCCACCAGGTTCCAGTAGCTGCCCTTTCAAAAGCGATAGGTATAGTGAGGCCGCAGCAATTGGTGGTGGAGTTGTTGTGTGCCAGGTAGGCCTGGACGTGCGGTGCCAGCCGGATCTGGGCATCCTCACCCTCTGAGCACTCTGTGTCATGTTTGGCATCGTACTCCGACCCCTCTTTACAACTCACACAGCCACTTGGAGCACTCATTGTACATTTGCCAAGCTGATAAAATCATATCATTCATTTTCATATAACTGCTGCTTTGTCTTCCATATTAGTGCTCCGTCCAGTCATCAGTCACCTTCAATTCAAAAGGATACAATACCATGTGAATTACATTCATATTACATTAATTTTAATATTATCTTAAATGTGTAATATTTCTAGACATGTGGCTCTGATGAAGAGGTATGGATGTAATGTAGTTACTCTCCATCTTCAATGCCTTAAACCACCACCATAGAATCCACTCGCTAAGAAGAAGAATAGAACCTCTATAAATCTGTTTCTCTCTTAATATTTATACGTTACAATTATTTATTTTAATGTAACTGTATAAAAATTCCATATTATGTATTATTAAAAATCATAATTTGATTTATCAAAAAAGTCATTCTACAAATTTTTGCTACTAAAATAAGTATAAATTGATATGGTAATGGTATGAAATGCAAAATCAATATCTATTGTAAAGTTCTGGGAATAAATTCAAGTGCCTTTCATCTCAGTAAGATAAATTGATGATGATAAAATATTCTGATGAGTTAAAGGTAGTGTGAGTCAAAAACAACCTATTTAACTTATTTGTCTATAATTACAAGAGGGATCAAGTAAATAACAAATAAATTATAGAGTCATTAGCAATATGAAGATAACATTAATTTATATGGAATTTTTATACAGTTACATTATAAGACACAATACACTATTTTTCTGAACTGTTTATGAAATGTCAAAAAAACTTTTATGTATGATATAATGTATAATACTTGGTTATGAAGTCACTCCTCAGTAAATATTGTGTACTCAAAACAATAACTTCTATATTTTTAACTCGATTATTAAATCTAAATGTGCATTTGTTTTTAATTATTAATAAGATTCACAGTATTTCAGCCATCAGTTTTAAGTATCAACTTTTTGAATCTTTTAGCCACCCACTCAACACAGCTATTCTAAGGTATGATTTATACTGAAAACCACTTTATAAATAGGTTTTATTGTTGTGATTTAAGGCTTTGAAGATGGAAAGTAACTACTTTACATCCATACCTCTTCATCAAAACCAGATCTCTAAAGATATATTGAAAAATACAACAGACATAGCTTAATTATTTACACACTCCCACATGGGGCATTCGTTTGCACAAGAAACCACATTCCAAACAAAAACCTAGTCATAAATATAGAAGTATCACAATCAATTAGTAAGACATGCCTACTGTAGTATCTAACTAGAGAAAAATAACACTATTCAATCACTCCCCAATGAATGAACCTATAGAACAATAGTTTCAATGTCAAATTAAATCTAATATAACAACAGACTCATGTTCATTTCATAGTTACTATTATGAACAGTTCACATAGTTAAAAATACATCCATGTCCCTCACAGGTAAGGCAGAGTGTAAAGAATTTTTTGCGTTATCTGACAATTCTGATAGATATTTTACCTACAGATTTGTATTGCTGTAGTGGTTGCCAGCAAATTGCCTAAATGTAATCCACCATTAAATAACCTTGGGTCCCTTTGCAAGCTTTCACAGCCTACCAGAGAAACAGCTGGTACATTCTGATAGTATTTCTCTTAATACAAGGATAAATTTTAATATTTGGACTTGCATACTGTACTAACTTTTTATACTGTATTTACCTGCAAATTTTATCTTCCAGCTTGCAAGCTACATTTGCAATTTAAGATTGAGCTGTGGATTGATGTAACAAAAAAAAATACTTTTACATGCATGATATTAAATTCAAGAATAAAATTAAGTTACCAACTATGCCAATACCTACTTAGAACACAAATAATTTATTACTATGTGCTGCTAGCACATAAGAAAGCAAAATAGCACCAGTATCTGATAACAAATATAAAATAATTACCGAATTGTGCTCCTTTTAGCTAAGATTTTGCAGTGTTGATTGAAATTGTGTTTTGTATGCTTATATTAGTTGCTTCACGATTTATTTAAATCATCACACTTTACATCAAGTTTAGATCAGTTATACACTTTCAATATATTTTTTATAAAACCGTATAGAAATGTCCAAGCACCGTGAAACTTTTCAGGTATAATTTAGCTCTCAACACTATCACAGAATTCACAGAAGTAGGTACACATTTAATCGCCAAAATATTTTATTGTAATAAAAATCTTTAGCGCTTGTAGTTGAAGAGATGAAATGAAATGACAGTTCGATCAAAATGTCAGTTGCCTTCTTTTTTTTCATATCATAAAATTGTTGCCAAAAGGCAAAAATAAAGCACTTCGAAAAGCAGTCAATCAAGCGATTGAGTGTGGCGGTGTGGCGCCATTGGGAGCCTCTTTTTACTCTATGGTTTTGTCTAGTCGATGCGATATATAGTCTATTCTATTATGATTCATAATCCTCCAATTCATATCGCCATATTTTTCTTCAAGGTGGTCCTCGTCTGGATTCCGAGTCACTCCGGCATATCCGGCAATGAGCGGGCTAATCAGCTAGCTAAGGAGGCAGTGGTCTGTGGGGACAAACTTCCCTTTAGGAATTATTCCCAGGACCTGCTACTGTCTCTACCCGCTAGCTATATGTACCGCTCATGGTCTGCCCGATGGGCTCGTAATCTATCGTTTAGAATGAAAGGGGCTCACTTCAGACGCATCCAAAATAACAGCCCATCAAAACCTTCAAAACCTTTTGCTAGGATTTCCGTCCCCAAATAAATTACTTCTTCAATCATCCGTATGCGCCTTGGACACTGTAGTTCTCCAGTTCATCTAATAAAATAAGAGTTAGAGACTTTTCCCTCTGTGAGTGTGGCTACGATGAAGGGTCCCTAGACCACATATTTTTTCAATACCCACTTTCTAATCATTCTTTCTTCTTTTCTCAGCTTTGTAATCTTAAAGTTCCTTTTTCTTATTGTATGGCCGTCCTTCTGCAATCTAGGGATAGAAATATTAATTTTTCTATTGGAAATTTCTATAATTTAAATAATATTTTTATTTATGTCGTCGTACCGCAGGGTGGCGTCCTGTCACCTCTCCTCTTAATTTTCATTAATTCTATTTCTATCACACTCCCACTTACTTCTTTCTATCATTGGTATGCAGACGATCTACAGATTTATACACAAGCGCCACTCTCTGGCCTCCTGGGCGCAATTGATATTACGAACAGAGATTTGATTAGTATCGCAGACTGCAGTCGCTCTTATGGTTTGAGGGTGAATTCAACCAAAACCCAGTGTATTATAATCGGCAGTAGCTGGTACATATCACGGATAGGCTATGACTCGTTGCCACAGATTACTTTTGAAGGCACACCAATATCTTTCAGGCACAGGTCAAGAACCTCGGTGTTATTTTTGATGATACTTTTTCGTGAAACTCTCATATGTCGGAGGTAAGCAGGAAGGTGTTTGCCACGTACGGTTCGCTCCAACGTCATCACGGAATCGCCAAACAACTAAAAGTTGCAATTGAAGTTCGGTCCAATGGCTCAGGAACCTTTTGCCAATCAAAACTAATATATCCTTGGCAAACTCTCTTCTTCTTCCGATACTGGATTATGCAGATGTTTGCTATCCTGACTTATCTGTTGCACTTCAGAACAAGCTCCAACGTCTGCAGAATCTATGTATCCGCTTTATCTTTGGTCTGCGGAAATATGACCATGCCCCTGCCTATAGATCCCAGCTTCAATGGCTGCCAATATCCCATAAGAGGGACTGCTATATCCTTTCTCTTCTTTACTCCATCCTTTCCAATCCCCATTCTCCTCCTTACCTTAAAGACCGCTTCATTTTCCACTTCTCTACTCTGGCGCGTAATCTACGCTCCAGTAACAATCTCACCTACCTTTCCACAAGACTGATTTCTACGCTAAGTCTTTTACGGTACAGGCAATTAAACTGTGCAGTTCCTTGCCCGAGAATGTTCGACGAGCACCGTCTATTGAATCGATTAAGGAGCAAACAAGAAAAATCTATTTAGCTAATAATGTATAATGTGTAGCTGTCAGATTCAGAATCATAAGTATCGTTTAAGTAAGTATATGTAGTGATATTCTATCTACCAATTTCTCTGATATATAATATACAGTCCTGTATAGTCCTGTATGCTGTCTTATGTAGCATATATTATTTATTAGTTTATCATAAGATATATATCAGTATACTTTATTGAAATGTTTATTTAATAGTGTGTAAATATTGTCTAAGTATTACATGTACTACATGTATATATATGCACTATCCCGCTTTCTGCTTGTACAATTTCTATACCCAAAGGTTGCCTGGTAAAAATTTCTGCTTTAGCAATAAGGCCACCTATATTGTTCTGTCCCGTTTGTTCCTTTTTATTTCTGTTTTATGTGTTTCTTTGAGCAATAAAGAATTTTGTATTGTATTGTTAATTTATAAATTTGTATCCTTGTATAACTTTGTGTTCGTATTCTCGGTTACTATTTATGTAGGTATCTTATATATTTATTCTCGAGGTCAGATGGCAGTCGTTCTGTGTAAAAACCAGTACCGTCGTTCAATCCCCTAGATTAGGTAGCCAACCCTGTGAGATACGGGATAAGGCTAGGGAGATGATGATATATTTATTCTCATTAAATCTATTTTTCTGATCCGGTTTCTTTTCTCTTACTTTTCTATACGCTTGCCGTATTTTTTTCTTGTTTGATTGATACACTGGCAACATGTCCTAAAGTCGATGATTGCTATATAAAAAAAAACAATCGATTTGTGCATTTTTGGTTTGGTCGGTGGCGTCGGTGCATTTCGTGCAAGCAGTGCTGCCAAGTGCGGCGATATATCGCCATTCAGGCTATCTCGGAGGGTGCTGTGGCGACCAAAAATTGCGATTAGTCGCAAATCGCAATTTTAGCTGTTTCAAAAAAAATATTAGGTGATATTAGGCTACTTCAAAAATTATTAGACTATGTAGGCTATTTTCAACATATAGGGTAAGAATACGAACAAAATTAGCCCAACCAAAAGGGGTTTGAAAATCATTGGAAATTTCTATGATCCATCCATGATCCACCAAGTTAGACTCAAGATTTTGAGATCGAACCAAATTATTTAAATAACTTCCCATATTTAGTAAAATAGAGTCTTAAGGATCAAAGGTCTCAAGCATTTAAAATAGTAGCTATTTAGACTATTCGTAAATTATTTACTTGACTTGAAATAAACTTTTCGGCGATTTTATACTAAAAAGACTTGGCAACACTGCGTGCAAGTCCAACATTTATAATATTAAAAAAAAGTCCTTAATAGGTATTCCGTGGCAAGATTTGTGAAGTGAAAATAAAAAATAAATAGATTTGAATTATCACTCCTATTTCGCGTTGTAATGTAAGTATTGTTCCTTACTTTTAATTTTAACTGTTATCTGCGAATTAAACAAACATTTCTATATTTGTTTAATTCGCATATTTTCATAATTACAGACAAAGATGGATTTCGGCGATGATTACGACCTAAGTTTTACCGAAGACGGGTGGACAGAAGAGGAAATGAGTCAAGTGCAAGGAAGTGACGAAAGATTTAGGTATGTAATTAAACTTTATTTCATCAATTTGTTTCTCTTTAGCCCGAAATAATCTGCTTTTGAGGTTAGAGAAAAAGATGGCTCCTAAAAAAATATAAGGCGCTGCACTGCAATCACCATAATTATTGAATTTACGTCTCTTAGCAGTGGAACACCGGTTTGGGTTTTCAAACATCATTTACAGGTTAACCAATTAATTGAGTTTGATCAATATTCAATGAGTTTGGTTCCTCTGACCATTGCTTCGGTATATAGATTGGTAAATGAATGCACTAGAAGTCCTGAACCCTCTAAGTTCCGCCCAAGGGGTGGGGGACAAAGGTCCCGTTTCTTGATTATTTGCTTATATATCGAAAATGGTGCTTCATACAAAGTTTTGTTGTATTACAACTTTTTCTTAGCGTGTCAATGGAACATGAGAAATTACATCATACAGTCCCAAAATTCAGCTTGTATTGCGGATAAGCTGCCGTCCATTAAATCCGCTGGCGTGCAATAATGTAACCTTATAAAATTACCTACAACTACAGTTGTCCTTTTCACTTTTTGTATGTAAAAATTCCTGCTTCCAACTTTTCAATCCAGAATTATTCATTTACCAAGTCTATAAAGTGTACTGTCTCATTGCAAATGCAAAATATTTCATTTTGAGAACAAAGAATATAATTATAATTGACTATTGTAGGCAACAGCAATACAGTAATGCATATGGCGATTACAGAGGTGGATATGGGCAAACTCCGCCTGGCCCGTTTGGTCCTCCAGGTCCACCAATGGGAATGCCGGGGATGTTCTCACGCAGAGGCAGGGGTCCCCCGCCGCCTATCTTTGGACAGGGATTTGGACCAAGTGGCCCACCAGTTATGAGAGCCAGAGGAGATTTGGGTGCTATCAGATACTTGATAAGTATGAATTCGCTAGAGACCTTAGTTCTCCTTTTGTTCTTCTGTTGTGTGGGTATCGAGTCAATCAACCCGATGGATCCTGGTATCAGAGTTTTTAAACCACCTAATAGCACAGTTACAGTCCTCTGACATGGTTTTTGTAACAACCACTATCAAAGACATTGATTGACTGGGACTGAAGGGCACATAAGCCCTCCAAAGCACAAAATCTCTTTTCTTGTAGACAATCAAGTGATTCAGCCTGCAGTTCCAACCAAACTGGGGAAAATCACACAAAGTATGATAAATTGACAAATATCAACTTTGTGTTCACCCCTAGGAATTGAAACCAGGACTTTCGGATAATTCGAATCTGCGTAAATCCTAGGGATTTTGCAAATTCACAGATAATCTAGACATTGGTGAAAATGTTGTATTTTTGCGCAAAATCCCGTCATTTTAGTAACATTTGATATTCTCATGATATCCTTGGATAGCTCTGATTGCTTAGATTTTTACTTACTGATTTAATCTAAGGATAGCAACTTGGAACATAGATGGTTTAGCTCCCAAAAAACTTGAAGCTGAAACCATCCTTAACGAACACAAGTTGGATAATGGATATCCTACTTATCCAAGAATGTCACCTCACAGAAAGTAGTCTGGTCAACATACACAACTACAACATCTATAACACTAATCATCCAGACGGAACGGTTCATGGAGGGACAGCCATTATCATCAAAACTTGCATCAAACACCACGAATTACCACAATTCAACACAAACCACATCCAAGCAACCTCAATAACAGTGAAAAATTGAAATTTCAATGTCTCGTCTGTTTACTGCCAACCTAAACCAAAGATAACCGAGCCAATGTTTTCGGAGTTCTTCAAAAGTCTAGGCGAAAGATTTATTGCTGGAGGTGATTGGAACGCTAAGCATGTGCAATGGGTATCTAGACTCACTACAACACGTGGAAAGGAACTTAAACACTCATTGAAAAGAGCAGACTGGTACCATACTCAACTCCAGAACCAACTCACTGGCCTGGTGATCAAAATAGAATGCCTGACTTAATAGACTTCTTTCTCATCCGTGGTCTTTCTAAGATGAACTTCCTCGTTGAATCATGCCTTGATGGCTCCTCTAACCATGTGCCTGTCCTGCTTACAGCCAACACATCAATTCTTTACTGTGACAGACCTGAATCACTCTACAACAAGCACACAGACTGGGAATCCTTTCGTGATATTGTCAATCAAAAACTATGTTTAACCTTTTCGCCGCCAAGCAAGCAAGGTAAAAAATTGCAACCAGCGCCACACCAATTTCTAGGTAAAGAAATAGTCAATAAAATGGAGATGTCCAACAGTTCATATCGATAGTAAATCTTTACTTTTTAAACCAAGTTTTAATTAATCTAAAACCATTATTTTGCTTCCTAATTTTCAGTAATACTTTCATATAGGTCAAAACAATAATATATCATAGTGGTAGTACTGGTGGTATAGTAAACAACACTTGAAATATTCAATAAGTTTATCTTTAGTTCAGTTTTCGAATTAGCACTGGCGCATCTCTATTACGCGTCTCTATACATCGCGTTGTCGGCTATAGACGACTGTGGCGTCGGTGGCATTTCAATTTTCTCAAACCGTTAGGACAAATAAGGATGCAATATAGAACATCCATAAAAAATATGAAAATGAAATTCTTCAACTTTAGAACATCAAAGGATTTATTCTAGTACCTATTTTAATATTTCATTGCGACTTTTTATTCATTCATTTCCTTTCCTTTTTATTATTTTACTTATGTTGAATATTCATTAAAAACGACGAACTATCAATGGTTAAGTAATTATCGCTGGCACGAGTCGGCGAAACCGGTTTGTCGATACTCAATCAAACAAAGAAAAAAAATACTAATTCTTAGCATGTTTCTGCAAATAGATGTCGGAAATATTTTCATTATACATTAGAATAAACGAAATTCGTCGGGATCAGTACCCTGTATGCTGTCTTTTCCGTCTAGGTAATTGGACCCCCTTCTCATTCTCCATCTGGTCGCGGGTATCGCGATACCGCAACTTTCTCTTTTTTTATCTACTGAAGTGGATTCGGAAGCCTGCTCGACTCAAGGTCTGCCGCAATTCCTCCTCCACCTTCCTGGAATCCTGCCTGACTCAAGGTCTGCCGTAATTCCTCCTCCACCTTCCTGGAATCCTGCCTGACTCAAGGTCTGCCGTAATTCCTCGTCCACCTTCCTGGAATCCTGCCTGACTCAAGATCTGCCGCAATTTCTCCGCCACCTTCCTGGAATCCTGCCTGGCTCAAGGTCTGCCGCAATTCCTCCTCCACCTTCCTGGAATCCTGCCTGACTCAAGATCTGCCGCAATTTCTCCGCCACCTTCCTGGAATCCTGCCCGACTCAAGGTCTGCCGTAATTCCTCCTCCACCTTCTTGGAATCGCCTGCTCGACTCAAGATCTGCCGCAATTTCTCCGCCACCTTCCTGGAATCCTGCCTGACTCAAGGTCTGCCGTAATTCCTCCTCCACCTTCCTGGAATCCTGCCTGACTCAAGGTCTGCCGTAATTCCTCCTTCACCTTCCTGGAATCCTGCCTGACTCAAGATCTGCCGCAATTTCTCCGCCACCTTCCTGGAATCCTGCCTGGCTCAAGGTCTGCCGCATTTCCTCCTCCACCTTCCTGGAATCCTGCCTGACTCAAGATCTGCCGCAATTTCTCCGCCACCTTCCTGGAATCCTGCCTGACTCAAGGTCTGCCGTAATTCCTCCTCCACCTTCCTGGAATCGCCTGCCTGACTCAAGGTCTCCCGCAATTCCTCCTCCACCTTCTTGGAATCGCCTGCTTGACTCAAGATCTGCCGCAATTTCTCCGCCACCTTCCTGGAATCCTGCCTTACTCAAGGTCTGCCGCAATTCCTCCTCCACCTTCCTGGAATCGCCTGTTCGAGGTCTGCCGCAATTCCAGGCTGTACTCTATTGTGCGCGTCGAGTCGCTACCTGGTGGCATCATCCAGCGCTTAACTCAATGATGCCATCACAGCGAGGGATTCTCCGCTGATGGCGGTACCCTCCTGGGGTAATACAAAAGTATACGCGCTGTCTTTGGGGACTAAGTGTGCGGGGCTGCCGCAAGATGTGATATTGGTCACATCACAAACGGTCTTGTCCTAATGGATATATCATAATTGATGCGCCCCGGGGCTCTTCACTTTTATTTCATGTCGGTCTCACTTGTGCCACCTGGTAAACTGTTAGTGATCCAAGGGAGCCCGCTGAGGTAGAGGAGGTGAGGTATGTTATTGAGTGTGCGTGCGTGCATGCGTTTAGGCTTCACATTTATTAAGTCAACCAATCAGAGGAGATCTTGTGTTGCGTGCGCTAACCGACCAATCAGTGTTCTTGTTTCAGTTAAGGATATCAAATTTTATTAGGACGATGAGATTTTTCGCAATAAACCAGAGAAACCTGAAACAGAAAGATTTGGCAATAGTGTCACCATTGTCTTATTATCCGTGTTTTCGCAAAATCCCTAGTATTTTCGCGAAGATTAAAATTATCCTACGACATCTATAAAACTTAGACATTTTTTATCCTCTTTTATTTAACGTAGTACCTAAATCCATGCTGGGAGCAAGAGAAAAACATGTAACGTGCCATCTGCATTTCCTCCCAGACATGCTGTAAAAATCAGCTAAGGGATCTGATGGGCTAACAACCTGCCACTACAGCAACATACCTACAAATCTATTTTAAATAAACTTCAAATCTTTGTCAGACGTGGCGGAACGACCTTCGTTTTGGTCGTTTACGGTCTGCCTACCCCATCACTACACAGTATAAAACAAAGTCGCTTTACCTGTACCTATGTATGCTTAGATCTTTAAAACCACGCAATGGATTTTGATGCGGTTTTTTTTATGTATAGAGTAATTCAAGAGGAAGGTTTATATGTATAATACATGCATAATATAGTAGAGAAACACTGATAATATCCGTGCGAAGCCGGGGCGGGTCGCTAGTTAGGAATAAAGGCGTGATGTATGTATGTAGTAACTAACTCATTATGATTTCTTTTTCACAGAATGCGGTATTTCCAAAAATTTGCTGAAAGGTTTACCCAGAAACCTCTTGGACCTGATTGAGCCTCATTACTGCGGCTTGTGTAACTACAACTTTGAATCATTTGCTCAATGTAAGTAAATATTGTCTTCTTCTTAGCGAGTAGATTCTTGAGTCGAACGACCCGATGAACCCTGGTGTCGGAGTTATCAAACCGCCTAGTAGCATAGCTATTAGGCCTCCAACTTGGTTTGAGTAACGACTACTATCAAAGACAGCGACCGGGACCGACGGCATAACGTGCCCTCCGAAGCACGGAATCCTTTTTCTTTTTCGGACAATCAGGTGGAGCCTGCAATGTCCTAACTTACTTCCATGCTGGCCTGGGAGCGAGAGAAAAACATAGAATGTGCCAGCTGCATTTCCTCCCGGGCATGCTGTAAAATCCAGCTAAGGGATCCGAGAGTTTCAGTATATTGTAATTTAGGCGATGGGTTGACAACCTGTCACTACAGCAATATACCTACAAATCTATCTTAAATAAAACCCTCGAAACTTTGTCAAACGTGGGGGAGCGACCTTTGTTTAGGTCGTTTACGCTTTGCCTACCCCATTAGGGATAAATGCGTGATTATATGTATGAATGTAATGTCTTAACCAAACTTGGGAATATCTCACAAAGTGATAAATTTACAAATATCAACTTTCTTGGAATCGAACTCAGGACCTCCGGATCGTAGGCTCTGACCACTAGATCACGGAGGCAGTTAGGTGTGAAATATTATGAAAATACTAATTATAGAAGTCCCCGCGTAGTCCCTTATGGCAGCATAACCTGGTCCTCCCTCATTTTGATTTTATTTTTTAATTCTCAAGATAATTTTTCGTTAGGTACTAAAATAATAATACAGTTTCGAAGATTTTCTGATGTGTAACATGGTACATGTTGATTTGCATTTTTAATATAATATTTTTTGAGTTATTTAAAAAAGAAAGCTTTTGTGCTGATCTCGGATTTATCTCAAAATATCATTTGCCTAATATCCAGGTATGCCTATGAAAAAAAAAAACTGATAATGACATGCAAGTTGACGTCTCCTGATGTAAACTATTTAATCTGTGATCACTTTTTTTGTTCTTGGCAAACTTAAAAGTTACATGCGTCCTCACTTTGCGACTTACGACCTTTTAGAATGAATCATATTTAAAAAAAATATTTCTCTGTAAAGAAAGGAAAATTTTATAAAATTAGAAATAACTCTTCCATTCTGGACTGGGAGCGAGAGGAAAACATAGAATGTGCCATCTGCATTTCCTCCCGGGCATGCTGTAAAAACCAGCTAAGGGATCTTGAGGGTTTCTGTAAATTGCAATTTAGGCGATGGGCTGACAACCTGTCACTACAGCAATATACCTACAAATCTATCTTAAATAACCCTCAAAACTTTGTCAGACGTGGCGGAACGACCTTTGTATAGGTCGTTAACGCTCTGACTACCCCATTAGGGATAAAGGCGTGATTATATGTATGTATATAGAAACAAAAGTCTCTAAAATATGTAACGTAACGTAAAAGTTTCATGTAAAAATAGTGAAATATCATGAATTGATATGTAACAAATCACATCTATTGCTGTACTTTATATCCGAGTCCCTAAGTTCCATAATATGATTATAGGACTTAGGGACTTTTGCAACTTGTCCCTTCAATGATACCTCTATTAATTTTATATTGATTGTTTTACAGCTCGATTCCACTATGTGTCCAAGCAACACCAAAAAAATGTTAAGAAGTGGCTGAATCAATATGGGCCGATGGGCACGCATAATCCTCAAGAGGTAAATAGACATTTTGGTAATGTAATGTTTCAATAGGTGTTTTGACACGTTATACTGTTCACATATTGAATGGATCTTACAGCTGTGTGCAAGGTGTTACGAAAAATATAGTTTTATAGACTATGTATATCAACATAATATGGAAAGATTAGTATAATAGTATAAATATTATGAAAATCCCATAAGAGGCTACATTTCTAACACCTTAAACACTTACGTACTTCTATGTTGATCTATATGTTGTATGTATCTTGTTACCTTTCCAAAGCATGACTGCTAAAGCTTATAGCATGTATGATTTAGCCTGTTGTCTGATTCACTTGTTTCACTGTCTGCTGCGTTGGGCGTGGTAGACAGATGACATCAAGTGAACCTTATGTGAACACTGTTGTCAAGATAGAAACTTACATTGTTACAAATTGTCAACCCCATGCTGGTTTTCAGCATTGGGTCGTTTCAATTTTACTTTTTTTATAATATTTTTAAATGTGTAGTTAAAGTTCGTTTATTTAACGTTGACTTAATAATATCAACTTGTTTGGCAGCACATAAACTTTAAAGAAAGTAAACCACAAAATGTATGTTAGTAACAAGGTTATCGTCTGCGGTTCTGAAATTTGAACCTCTGCTAAGTTGCAAAGAAAATGTAGTTTATGGGCCGAAAAACACGTTGGTATCGATAGCGCATCGTTAAAAAATTAACTGTACTTGTTGTTCTTTGGTTGTTTCCATATCTTCACGTGTTATAGTGCAGTCAGTGGGGTATTTTGCACAACAAAAGGTGGTGCAGTAAAAGTTATTACAGTATTATGTTAAGATGTGCAAGAAATGTCTTATATAAGGAGATTTTAATGTTGATTTATTAGCTCACACAAAGAAAAAAAAAGCACTTCAGAAATTACAGGAAAGAGAGAAGTTTCTAACAATACCAAAATGTTATAATTTCCGACCGCTTCACAGCTCGGTAACATTTACAAGGGGGTGAGATAGAATCTTGTTTAGACAACTTTTTAACCAATATGCCTGAATAATATGCATCTGAAATAGAAATTGATAAAAATGGACTATCTGATGGTCATTTTGCAATATCCTGTGATATAAGTAGACGTTACAGATGTTAGTAATAATAAAAAATAAGAAGTCTTATGGACTACAAAAAGGATCTATAACAGCATAAAAAACTCAAGCTTCTAACTCAGACTTAAATATAAATATGTTTTAACTAAATTCCAAAACCAATTTAAACATAAACATGGAATAAAGAAGAAACATAGCAATGGAAGACAAAAAACTTCAGTTTGTTACAATCCCATAAGGGTAGAATAATGAAACGTTTTCTTAATACAGCTAGTGATAAATCTTTAATAGTATATAAAAGGAGATACATACTTATCTATCGTAGGGTTCTTAGGGCCGCAAGAAAGCTCGCGGTTAAATAAATAAGTTCACAAAGCAAAAAATTCTAACATAGATTTTTGGACAGTGGTTACACACAGACAACAACAACAAACAACAAAACCAGTGAACAAAAAAAAATCGTTAAAATTTAAAAGATGATAATAAAATTACAGAAAACCCAAAACACGTTGTAGAAATTCTCGCAAAAAAAATCGGTCATAGTTATAATCACACATTAAAAGGTGAACTAGAAGACTGTATGATTTGGGAGGTTTTACTCCGGTTAAAGTGACTAGTGTCATAACACAAATGGCACCTATAATATCTTGAGGTTATGATGATATACCCATCATTATTATTAAAAACAACATTGATTGGCTTGCAGAACCTCTATCAAACTTCTACAACAATTGTTTTGACCAAATACTGTTTCCGGTACAAACGGAAAATAGCAAATATAACGCCAGTCTTTAACAAAGTCAGTGAGACTGATCCACACAATTATAGGCTCTTTAATTATTATTTTTTTCCAATAACTTTAAAAAAATAGGTTAGTTAGACACTTAAGCAAATAAAACATATTAACAGTTCGGATACAGAGTTGGTATTGGCACTGTTGAAGCTATTGACACCTTCGTGGATGACGTGGTTTAAAACTAAACAATAAATTAAGGGTAGCAGGACTTTCCAGATTTAAGTTCGGCTTTCGACATGGTTAGTCATGATATTTTGTTAGCAAAGAACATTACGGAATAAGGAATAAGACATTGCAATTACTCAAGTCATATTTAAGTAATTGATATCAGTTTGTTGAATTAACTTTTAGAAGAAGAGAAGTAAAAGCAGTCAGTTCCAAATTAATTAGGGTCAGTAGAGGTGTTCCTCAAGGCTCTATTTTGAGACCTATACCGGGTGTAAGGGACAGCGTCCCGCAACTGATAGGGGTTACTCACTCAAAGAAACTGAACAACTATCACAAGGAATTCCTTTTAGGTTCTTAAAAAAAACATACAAAATGACAACCTCGATCAGACAATTTGTATGGAAAAAAAATATTTTTTTATTCCTGAAAAAAAAATGCTGATAGTCGTTCAGTTCCGTTGACTGAGCAACCCCTATCAGTTTGTAGGACGCTGTCCCTTACACCCCGTATTGTTAGTTTTGTTTAACAATGATTTTGTGAACTATTTAGCAGCATTTGCTCCTGATACAACTAAATATGATAAAAATGGCGCTTTCCGAGCATGAGAAGTGAAGAAGCAATTTTGATGGCCTGGTCAATTATTACTGGCTACCAAAAATATCATTGCCGAATTTCTTGTCTCACTTTTCGTGCTTCTGACTGTGTCTGAGGTATCGAAATATGTATTTTTTACTACACTCCTCGTTATCTATTCGAATTTCCATCGAATTAATACATGACTGACCACTACAGAATTTACACACAACATAATAATTTTGGATAGTTTCCTCTGTTGTTGTAAGCTAGCAGGAACTGACGGGACCCTCGCCCTCTAAAGGAATCCCGAAAAATGCCTACAAGAGGTTATATTGTTTAATTGGCTAAATTTATTGCCCAATATGATTTTTAGTTTACCCACCTTCGCGGAGATGTACATAAGTGGCAGGTGGTTTAATTTTTTAGGGAGCTAAACTTATATAATTCTGTACCGAAACTCATAGATAGTGTGGGGTATCAAATGAAAGTGTGTTTTAAGCTGATTCAAAAAAATATAACACAGAGACATTACAGCTAAATGTGTGTCAAATTTTGGTGACATACTTACAGCAACGCCACCTACCGGGTCCAATTGTATTTTGAAACTTTCCACGTACTTATTGAAATATACACACAAAATTTCATCCAAATCGGTCCAGTTGGTTAAAAAGACTTATGTGACGAATATTCGTACTGTATTAAGATTTTTTCCGGCGCTTGTAACTTTTTACCTTTTTAAGTTACATAGGAAACATGTATGGAAAGAATATAAGCAATTTTATACGAAAGAATATATACTCTTTTGTCAGTGTCAAAAGTAAAGTCATTATTTAATCATTCAATTCAAGATGGCGCAAAACGGAAACGCGTTCCAAACTCAAAAAAAAAATGGATTTTAATTAAGCCCCCGTACCTTAACTTGCTAAGCAGCACATTTTATTCGTAATCGCACGACCCGATAAACTCTGGTGTCAGAGTTATTAAACCGCCTAGTAGCACAGCTATTAGGCCTCTGACGTGTTTTGAGTAACGGCTTAACGTGCTCTCCGAAGCACGGAATCCTTTTTCTTTTTCGGAAAATCAGGTGGATTCAGCCTGCAATGTCCTAACCTATTTCCATGTCGTAACTTACTGCCATGCTGGCCTGGGAGCGAGAGAGCGAGCGAAAACATAGAATATACCACCTGCATTTCCTCCAGGGCATTCTGTAAAAACCAGCTAAGGGATCCGAGGGTTTCAGTATATTGCAATTTAGGCGATGATGGGCTGACAACCTGTCTCTACAGCAATATACCAACAAATAACCCTCAAAACTTTGTCAGACGTGGCGGAACGACCTTTGTTGAGGTCGTTTACGCTCTGCCTACCCCATTAGGGTTAAAGGCGTGATTATATGTATGTATACCTTAACAAAATACTGTAAAAACATTAACTTGCACTACCTTTTGTGAAAAAATGGTAGAGCAAAATCCCCCACGGACTGGACATGATGTCTAGGTTATAAAGAATGATGGGCATATTGCACCCAGCTCTATTTGTCGTTTCACTAGCTGGTCCTAAAACACATGATAAAAAAGAGCATTTTTTGACATGACATATTGAGGGAGCTCCCATTTCATACAAATTGCTAGCGACGGCAGGTCAGGTTAGTGTTTTTTTTCTCCACTAGGGAGGGAAAAAACGCTTAAAAATATGTTTTTATCTGATGACCACCGGACGAACATTTCAGTCCCTAAACAAAATATACTCAATTTTATTAATACTTTCGACCTACACTGTTTTCATTAGTGTTGGGATAATACACCCATTAATTATTTTTATCTGATGACCACCGGGACGCATTTTCAGTGCCTTAACAAAATATACTCAGTTAGAGCCCGATGGTGTAGTGGATAGGGCCGCTGCCTCCTGAGCGGGAGGTCGTGGTTCGAATCCCACCATGTACCAAGGTGTTTTTCGGTTTTCGAATTTCATATGTACGTTTATTCGGTGCTTTTTCCGTGCTTCGGAAGGCACGTTAAGCTGTTGGTCCCGGTTAATATCGATTAATACCGTAGATATTAGTCGTTAAGCCATATCAGAGGCCAGTGCTAAGCATTGGCGGCTTGAAAACTCTGACCTAATCTAGGATTGGGTTTGGTTTCCCTTCTAGGTTGAGGAGGTCAGATGGCAGTCGCTCTGTGTAAAAACCAGTACCCTCGTTCAATCCCCTGGATTAGGTAGCCGACCCCGTAAGATACGGGATAAGGCTAGGGAGATGATGATGAACAAAATATACTCAGTTTTATCAGTTCTTTCGATCCACTCTAGTTTCGCGATTGGAGGAATAAAACTACTCTAACCTGACCTTCCATCGCTAGCAATTTGTATGAAATGAGAGCTCTATGAAATATATCGAAAAAGAGTAGTCAGATTTTGAAGCGCATTGGCAGAGAGCCCTCGTGTGTTAGCATCAAACCAATAGTCGTCTCAGTGCTGAAGCTCCTTGGTGGACTGCCCATACATTTGTGCTCATGATCCTTTAAGTAATGGGGAGTTTTATAGTGTACCTTGTAAACTGCTTGTCAATTTTGCATCTCATTTGTTAGGCCAATTATTTTTTCAATGGTGCACTTTTGTGTATTATTATTTTATTAGGCAGTTTGAAAACTAGAGTTTACTTTTATCCTGTGCTGCAAGATTTAATTTTGTGCGAATGTACATGGCAAGTTTTTGTGTGAAAGTCGTGTAGCATGCGTTAATAAATTGATTGTGGTACAGAATATATCAGGTGTAAGGGACAGCGTCCCAGAAACTGCTCAACTGATCAGTCAACGACACTGATCAACTTTCACCAGGAAATTCTTTCATGAAGTGTTTTGTTCTTCTTTTTTATACAAATTGTCTGCTTGACGCGAATATTTTGGAATAGCCAATTTTTTAGGGTTCCCAATTTCACCCTCCAGGGTCTTACCTAAACGTGTGTCTACGTAGATTTATCCCGATCCGACAATTGGTTGAAGCGTGATCTTAAGTAAAAAAACATCCAAACTATTTTAGTTATAATATTAGTAGAATAATATTTCATCTGCTTGGTTTCAGATGTCGCTAGTAGGTTTTAAAAATTAACCACTTATATTAATTTCGCTAGTAAGTTTTTTAAACGCGGTATCGTTATGTTTCAATCAAATGGATTTAAGAGTCCATCGTGCGAGCAAGACAAAAAGGCTATAACATAGTGTCTTATGTATAAGGGTACGGAGCCCTTCGTACGCGAGTCCAACTCGCACTTGGCCGGTTTTTTCTCTCCCTGAAAGAATTTCCTGATGACGGAACATTTATTTGTCCGCTTGTCCTACGACAAAGGCCTCTTTCTCATTTCCCCACGCATTTCTGTCTTTGACCTGCCTTCTTCATTGTTTATCATCTGTCGCTTATATCCCATCCCCCCATCACCGTAGAGGACGGCCGATACAGAATGTATGTGTGTAAATGTTGTAGTCGATATGTACGAATTAATAAATATATACGGAGTGTAAGGGACAGCGTCCCGCAAACTGATAGGGATTGCTCAGTAAACGGAACTAAACAACTATCAGCAGGTTTTTTTTTCATGAAGTGAAAGTGTTCCTTACAAATTGTCTAATCGAGATGGTTATTTTATATGGGAAGTAACATTTTTCTTTTTCATCTCCTGAAAGAAATTCCTGGTGATATTGTTCAGTTTCGTTGACTGAGCAACCCCTATTAGTTAGCGGGACGCTGTCCCTTACACCCGGTATATACTCGGTATTTTGATTGGTAGCTACGACAGATGCCATATAGAAGGGAAACAAAAGAAAATGTATCTAAGGGCCTTATAGCTCTCAAGAGTGACAGCGAGTTGGAGTTTGTATCAGTTATGTCATTTCAGTACAAAAAGGCCCGTCAAATTCAAACTTAATATTGCTCTCAATTTTGAGATTACATCTGTCACAGCTACCATCTTATACTTTTTCGAGTATTGTAATAAAACCATGAATAAACAAATGTTTTAGGCACCCCTGAGATCTCGAGATCTTTACTGTGAGCTGTGTGATGTCGAGATCACATCGAAGATTCACGCTCGGACGCATTACGCTGGGAAGCCCCATAAAGCGTAAGTATATGAATGTCATGCTAATTAAATCCTACTCAAAGTCAAACATATTATTTTCCTTATATACCTTTCTTCCATGCTGGACCGAGAGCGAAAGAAAAACATAGAATGTGCTAGCTGCATTTCCTCCCGGGCATGCTGTAAAACCCAGCTAAGGGATCGGAAGGTTTCAGTATATAGCTGACAACCTGTCACTACAGCCAATATCCTAAATAACCTACAAATCTATCCTAAATAATCCTTAAAACTTTGTCAGACTTGGCGAAACGACCTCTGTTTAGGTCGTTTACGCTCTGCCTACCCCATTAGGGATAAAGGCGTGATTATATGTATGCATGTACCTAAAAATACCTGTCTTAGAGAATAAGAGAGGGATTTATGCAGTTCCTATAAGCCCTTCTCTATGCTACTGTAAGAGTGGATACTCTACACTTTTGTAGGAATGGCTGAAATTACATTTATTCCATTTTTGAATCTTTGTCGTTATTGACTGGAGCCCGACGACAGGCTGCCATCCACTCTTGTTCTGATTGAACTCAAGTTTTGGCCGTAACACAAACCTAATTCATCATCTCCCTAACCTTACCCCGTATCTCTCGGGGTCGGCTACCTAATCTATGTGATTGGACGAGGATACTGGTTTTTACACCTCCGCAACCCAGAAGGGAAACCAGACCCAATCCTAGATTAGGTCAGAGTTTTCAAGCTGCCAATGCTTAGCACAGGCCTCTGATAATTGATATGTTTAATTTCAGCGTCGTCGATGGTCGTAAGAACCCCAAGAACCCGTTGCTGCTCCAGCCGGCCATGGAGCGCCGCTTGTAAGTATTATTGTTTCATACAGGGTGTAAAAGAAAGTACTTTTGCGTTCCTTTAAACACAAACCTTTTGTTTTCGGAATGTAAGAGAATTCATGGAGGATCCAGAAGTGTCACGTCACAGATCAGGAGACCTATAGCATTTGTGTGGCAAAAGTTATAGAAAGAAACAGGAGGTTACTGACTATTTTAATTTTTGTTCTCTAATTCAGCAAACAGCTGATACGCCGCGAGAAGAAGTGCCTTAAGCAAGCCGAGCCTGCTGTAAAAGAAGAGAAAAAGGAAACTAAGGATGTGAAACCCATTCAAGAAGACCTGTATTGCGAAATCTGCAAGGTACGTTAGTTTGGTATGGTTGATTTAATACAACTATACCCTCTAAGCTAAAACAAAATGTCCCTACACTACAGCTATATCCTCCCAGTTAACACAGAATGCCCCTACAACTATACCCTCCCAGCTAACACTGGATGTCCCTACAACAATACCCGCCTAGCTAACACAGGATGTCCCTACAACTATAGCCGCCTAGCTAACACAGAATGCCCCTACAACTATTCCCTCCCAGCTAATACAGAATGCCCCTACAACTATATCCTCCCAGCTAACACAGGATGTCCCTACAACTATACCCGCCTAGCTAACACAGGATGTCCCTACAACTATACTTGCCTAGCTAACAGAATGCCCCTACAACTATTCCCTCCCAGCTAATACAGAATGTCCCTACAACTATACCCGCTTAGCTAACACAGAATGCCCCTACAACTATTCCCTCCCAGCTAATACAGAATGCCCCTACAACTATACCCTCCCAGCTAACACAGGATGTCCGTACAACTATACCCGCCCAGCTTACACAGGATGTCCGTACAACTATACCCGCCCAGCTTACACAGGATGTCCCTACAACTATATCCTCCAAGCTAACACAGAATTTCCCTACAACTTAACCCTCTCATCTAACACAGAATGTCCCTACAGCTAAACCCTCCCATCTAACACAGAATACCCCTATTCTAGGACTTAGCTAATCTGCCTGTTCTATAGAAATTCTTATTATTATTGACAGACGGCCGTGACATGCACCGAGCAAATGACGGCTCATTTGAATGGGAAGAGGCACCTCCAAAAGGAGAAGAACTTTATCCTAATGAGCATGAGGGGTGAAATTGAACCTCGTAAGTATAATTTTCCCACTGGGTGTTACCGTAAAATGGCGATGACTTCTCCTCACGTCGTGTTCTCATTAGTCATTTATTATCATTACTAAAGGGTCGTAAGTCGTAAAACGCAAATCAAAAATCCAGTCCAACAGACTCAAGGTACTATTTATTACTTGAGTCATAACTATTTATGAAGGTAATTTGGAACCTTATAAATTAGCGATTCATAGTTCGTTGTGGTAACAGGAACAAATATTGCCGTTAATGGCCGTTATTCGTAATTTTTCTACCTGTTACTACTACTTTAACGATTCACTGCGTTTTAGTGAGTTCGCGACGAGGCCGGAAGAGTCATTTTCGAACTTTTCCCACGGTTCTAGTCTTCAAAACTATGTAGACAAAATTTATTATTATTGTACACTGAACGTGCTCGTCGCGCTGCCATTCCAGTTCGAATCGGCCCTAAATATTGTTACGCGGTAGCCAGTGTTTCAAACGAAGCCGGTATAGTTTTTGTTTCACCATGATCATTTTACGTTTTCTCAGTATTACTCATGATTATGATGCAGGGTGTATGCATCCTTTGTGGATCTGTTTTATTTATTCCTTTTAAAATGACTTGCCCCGTCCTATTGAAAGTATAATAATAAATTGAATTCTAATATTTCAGTACCGGTGAAGCAAGAAGCTGTGGAAGATGCGGATGCTGTGGAAGATGTGGAAGATGCGGAAGATGCGGATGCTGTGGAAGATGTGGAAGATGCGGATGCTGTGGAAGATGTGGAAGATGCGGATGCTGTGGAAGCTACGGAAGCTGTGGAAACTGTGGAAGATGCGGAAGATGTGGAAGCAGTGAAAGCTGCCGAAGCTGAGGAACCTACTGAATGGAACGAAAATTGGGATTAAGTGGCCACATCAGTTCCACAGAAATTCTTTTGAGAATTCTTTTTCTATCCTTTTCTAGCTTAGAGCAGATTCATGCGGTTTTACTTTATTTGCCGATTTCTAGGTATACACAAAACATATTGAAAAACTAAGTTGATGATAGTATTCTTCGTCATTTTACGTTAACGTCAGCCGGACCTTGTTCAGCCCTATTCAGCTTTAAGCTCCATTATAGATGTATCTAAATGATTAAAAAAGTTGTTGCAGCAGACTGCATGCTGTGAAAGATAAACCTTATGTTTTCTCAAATACAATGATCATGATGCATAAAGCATAATTATATAACTCAATCAAAGTGATGTAGGTTATTTAACTATATTATTATAAATATAGTAAGAAACAGAAACATTTTCCATTGTAACTGTTATGCTTACCTTATGATAAATAAAGGCTTAGAAATAAAAGGGATTTTTTTAATTACATACCCGAAACCCTACCCTAAATTTTATAACAATAAAACAAGATAATTAAATAGAAAATTATATTAAAACTGTATCACTAAATATCAAATATAAATTTGGTTTACAGAGCTATGTAAATAATTTATATAAAATCTAATTCTTATCATAAAGTGTATGGAAAAATAAACATAATGAAGTATTAATTGACAATATTAATTATAGTATACTCACTCGTACCAAGTGTTTTTTTTTACCTAATAAAGTTTTAATAAATCTCATACATAATTATTACTTCACAAGAAAAAATGCAAGTAAATGTTAACAATTGTTTTGGTAACCACTAAAAATAATTTATCTAAAATCACATTAGTGTTTGCAGTCTTTTTAGGAAGACTGAATAGATTTAGATATCATCTTTATTGGCCAGCAAACACCCATACAAAGTATATCATTCAAATTTTAAATAAGTTGATGTGTTTACTATTGGCTGGAGATATTTTTACCTCTTAAAAGAGCATACATTACCACCAGAAATTAAGTTAATTTGAAATATTTTTTTTATTATATTGTTGAAATAGTCAATTTGTACCCTGGTCATCATATAATCAATAAATCATTATCTGGACAATTAAGACAATACCTTATCCTATAAACTTGTTCACATCATAACAGTTAAATATTAAAACATCTTATAAGACACCCTAAGCACCATTTTATTGCTTTGATAGTCTGATATTTGTGCTATATCTAGCAGTACTGTACTTCTAATATTAATGTTGGTTCAGTTACAATCTGAGTATCACATTTGTTAATATCAATAATTTATATAAAGTACTTAAATTCTGTTAATATCCACTTGTTAAGTGCAAGTGTTATCACAATCTAAAGCCTCCATCCATCTCATCAAGATAACACTTAATTTTTATCAAATAGTATCTGTTGATTTTTGCTATTCATTATACATTCCATCTAGTAAAAAGTCCATTCTTTTGTAGTGTCTATTCTTCCATGCCTCTTGTCCTCTTCTTAGAGCCATGTATCCTAGCACTGCAAACATTGGCACAACCAATATAGTTATAACAATAGGCATCACCATACCTGGGTGCCGGTTAGCATTCATTGGTGCCATCTTTTTTGCTGGTCCATTCTTATCAGATGCCATTTCAAAGGTATTGAAATCAATATTCTGTATTGGTATTTTATCAAGAACCTCATTAGATAAAACTTGAGGTTTCTTAGGTCTTGGTGTTGTAGTAACTGCATCTTTTGTTGTTGAACTTAGGTGAATTTCATACAAATGCATGTTGTTTTGAGGTGAAACGGTAGACTTGGTGGAATTATTATGTGGCGGAGATGATGCTTGGATTTCTTCCTTTACTACATGAGTGTCGTTCGACTTCTTGTCTTCTTTTGAACTGTTTATATCGTACTTAACACCTTTCCTAGCTTTTACCTTTGAAGTTGCAGACTCTTCTAAGGATTTATCTTTCCCCACTACAGCATCTAAAGTCGGCAAGGTTATATTTGGCTTTGGCAAAGTTACTGGAGTACTTTGTACAGGCGATCCACCTTCAGTAATTATAGTCACATTGCTTATCTTCATCGCATCCTGATTATCCTTGGTCCTATTAGTGTCAACTACAAAACTTTCGTTAGTTGGCGAAAGACTGCTGCCAAATGTGATAGATGTTATCAGGGTGAAATACAAAACGAGGGAAAGTAACATTTTATCAAAATAATCCAAGAAAAGAAAATAAAAAGGAATAAATCTGAAAATCGCTGAAAATCTTCCAAAATGTTTTGATTGCTGACGTGACGTTGACGTAAAAACATTTTTTATTTATGCACATGTCATTAGTGCTGCTCTTAGCGAGTGCTGCTCATCTTTTGATTGATTGCGATTGAGGATATTGAGACGATACGAAAAAAGATCGACTTGTTAATTGATCGATATTTTCCCATCACTAGAGAAAAAAAATAATGTCAAATTTAAACGTCACACATTTTCACAAAATTTCTTACTGACATTTTAGGTACAATTTGGTTAAAAACTGAAACTTATTTCGGTCTAAAAACTTGTATAGTTATATGGTGATCAAAATAAAATAATTAAATGGCTTCATATAGGCTCCAGGTACGAAATATGTAGAGGTTACAAGTTGCTTTGTTTCATCCATAAATTTCATCATTCTTTGGTTATGTAGACTGTCCTGCCACGACCTTATCGTATTATTTCAGGCAACTGCGCGTCAATTTACCAAAGCATACAAGAAGAAAAATAGATTTGACGTAGGAATCGCTGCCGAACTTCCTGCAGCTTACAAGAAATTTTGGAGGGAATGGAAGGTGTTGAAACCTGCCGCTGTCCACTTCGTCCCACAGGAAGGCAGGTGGAAACGTGACGAGATCACTGGCGAGACCCTGCCAGTACAAAATGTTCCTATACCCCTGAAATACCCATCTGAAGTGCATGAAGGAATATGGGGTGGTGAAACGGTAATTAAAGGTGGGTACACAAATAGTTTTGTTTACATAACAATTACGCACTTGTTTGTTTTCTCGGCTATCTTGTATTATGACGTGCTTTTACAGTGCTAACTATTCAACAACTTTGTTTTTAGGTTTCCAGAAGCGTGATCATTTCCGGCGCCGTGTGCCCCACTACTGGGTGCCGGTGCTCAAAAGAACTGTTGTGAAATCAGAGGTGCTCAATACACATCTCTCTGTGACCGTTACTGACAGAACTATTAGACTAATCAACGATCACTATGGGTTCGACCACTATTTGCTTAAGACACCTGCTTGTGACTTAGTTTCAATGCTTGCATTGAAGTTGAAGAAAAGTATTTTGACGGAGCTTATGAATGGCTGCCCAAGACTAGCTCATGACCCTGAGAAGCAGAAGAAAGTCTATGAAGAGTACAAGACATACTTGTCATCTGTGAGTATTGTTCTTGTTATTTGTTTGCTGTTGACTGTACTGTAGCAAAGTGGAGCCAAGACCAAAATTGACAATAGAGTGAACTCACCCAGAAACCATAAACGGACTGGCATTTCCACACATTGACAGACATGATACAACACAGCATAATATTGTCATCATCATTTGTTTTAGAGCTCAGCCCTTGTTGTTAAGTACATGAAGTGAACGCCAACTCTCCTTGCATTCCGCCTTCTCCTACTGATATTTTTTTTTACTTGATTTTCTGGTATGACTTGGCCTTAATCTTTTCTTTTACTTGACCAATGTAACTTATTCTTGGAAATGGTCACAATATTATGTAAAGAGTACATCATCCCATCTATATTTTTTTATATTTTCTATATTTCTTTGCAGTACACCCCTGAAGAGGTGGACTGGTATGGTTTGACCTGGTACGAAGCACTGTCCAAGGTGGTGAAACAGAAGGAAGCTGCCAACAGACCCATTCCTCTGAAGAATGTCTATAGAAAGAACCTGGTTGAGAAACTAAAAGCTGCAGGAATTGAGGGAACTAAGAGTTCTCCTGATGACATTGCGTAAGTATTTTTATATATTTAGATTTTAGTAGTAGTATGTTTATACAAAATATTTGTGTCTTCTCATAAAATGCTATCATAATAACTACTACTGCTCTTTCATAGGTTATGAATGGAATTTGAATGAATATTGAATACAATTGAATGACTGTAAAATGCTTGTGTTATTGCTCTAGTTGTAATTTGATAAAACATTGTGGAATTATCCTTGTTTAAGGTCTACTACGTCATGGCTGTCAAAAATGAACCCGTTTGGAAAGAAAGATGAAGCTTAGAAAATATTGTAGGAAAAGAATATTGTTTTTAGATGATGTCCTCATGTAATACTGAAAGTAGAATGATGTTACACATCAATAGTGTTTTTGTTTCAGCCCTATGTAAATAACATTGTCCTGGAATATGTTTGATTATAGAAATAGTTACTGTGATTGTAAAAAATAAAAGAACTTTAAATTAAAATCTAACATTTTAATATACAATCTACATTGATACTAATATAATTAATTGCAGTTAACAAAACAATATAAGATCATGGAGTATATATTTAATTACATAGTGGTTATAAGTTTTGTGACAAAAATACTAAAACATGGCTAAACTATAAATTGTCTAAGTTATATCAAAGTAATACATTTTTATATTTCTTCATCAAAATAACATTTGTCCTTAAAACTATATATTTTCAAAAATACTTGAAGTATAGAATGGCATAATGGCACAGTTAACATATTACAGTATGATTGATTATAAAACAGTCAATATCAATTATTTTTGTAGGATTTAAAATAAACATACTGTAACATAGGAACATTCAAATTGTATTTCTATATAATATTAATTTTAATCACACCAAAACGAAAAAAGAAATATTTTAATAGGTAATGCATTTTTATCACGATTTTTACCTGCTTCAAATTCAACTTGTCAGATCTGATTATATGCAGTTCGAATTTAAGGTAAAAGACCTAAGTGGAGACCTGTGGATGATGTTTCTGTCGTGAAATTGTCGTAGAAATGGGCACGGGAACTCTGGTATAAGGTCAGCGTAAAGGTAAAGGATCTAGCAAAGGAACAACTGGGACCAACGGGTCTTCTTTGCTACACCACATTTCCCCAATTCTACGAGCAGCCATCAAAGTGTACCGGCCACCCTATGTGATGGCGCACTCGATGGGCTCCTCCTGGGGCAGGCGGTCGGCGAGCAGCGTGGCCACGGCGCGCGCCAGGTACGTCATGGTGCCGTACGAGCCCGACGGCGCGCTGTCGTACAGGTGCTGGCACACGCCCGCCGCGCCCCCGCACAGCCCCGCGCCCCCACCGCCCCACGCGCCCCCCGCGCCGCCCTCGCCCTGCGACCCCACCTTCGCGCAGCAGAGGGTCGCGTCGCCGTTGATGCGCATCTGAAGAAACATGATTATGATGAGAATCTAAACGGAATGTTCTAAAAACGTAAAGAAACTATAATGTACATTAAAAAGAGAAATGGTCCCTGAGGTACTAGGTAAGGACCATGCTATGCTGATTATTTTTGTATTACTTTGTACATAATATAAATTTTAGATGCGTAACGATACGTCTTGACAAAAAGAGGTCTATTCTAACCGAAACATACATTAAATACTCCATCAATATCATCATCTCTCTAGCCTTATCCCGTATCTCACGGGGTCGGCTACCTAGTCTAGGGGATTGAACGAGGGTACTGATTTTTTCACAGAGCGACTGCCATCTGACCTCCGCAACCCAGAAAACCCGGAAACCAGACCCAATCCTAGATTAGGTCAGATTTCAAGCCACCAATGCTTAGCACTGGTCTCTGACAAGGCTTTACGACTAATATCTACGGTATTAAACGATATTAACCGGGACCAACGGCTTAACGTGCCTTCCGAAGCACGGAAAAAGCGCCGTATAAACGTACATATGAAATTCGAAAACCGAAAAACACATTGGTACGTGGTGGGATTCGAACCACGACCCCACGACCTCCCGCTCAGGAGGCAGCGGCACTATCCACTACACCACCGGGCTCCTCCCCATCAATAGCCTCACCAAAAACAATTTAAGATTTACATACCTGATCCTCCAAGAAGATCCTGTTAGCCTTGTGCACAATATGCTCCACTGTAATAGCATCTCCCAGATGTCCCACAGCCTTGTACTCGACGACCAGCGTCAGCACCATCAAGGCTTCCACCACCAGCTGTCGGTACTCCGGTTGAGGAATGGAGTTAAGGACGGTCTCCACCGCTAGAGCGAACTTCAACTCGCCAGATGTCATTTCCTGGGTGAGGTTGGGTTGGAGGGTCCTGCCTTGGATCACTAGGCCTTGGCACTGGATAGAGAAAGAAAAGGTCGTGAATGCTTGACTAGATGAAATGATAAACATTTTCCAGTTACATAAAAATTGTAAGTGATATACATACATACATACATATAGTCACGCCTTTATCCCTAATGGGGTAGGCAGAGCGTAAATTACCTAAACAAAGGTAGTTTCGCCACATCTGACAAAGCTTTGAGGGTTATTTAAGATAGATTTGAAGGTATACGGCTTAGTGACAGGTTGTCAGCCCATCGCCTAAATTACAATATACTGAAACCCTCGGATCCCTGAGCTGGTTTTTACAGCATGCCCGGGAGGAAATGCAGCTGGCACATTCTATGTTTTTCTCTACTTCCCAGGCCAGCATGGAATAAAAAGAAGTGATATACATACATATATTCACGCCTTCATCCCTAATGGGGTAGGCAGATCGTAAACGACCTAAACAATGGTCGTTCCGCCACGTCTGACATATATTTGTACGTATATTGCTGTAGTGACAGGTTGTCAGCAGTGGTAAGTGATACATAAGTATATTCAAAAAATATGTTGTTATTTGTGTAATGAATTTCAGAATTTCAGTTAGCTAAGCCGACGCAAAGTTCACCTTTTTATCCATACTTCTGTTTTACGCCTAAAAGTCTGAACTAATTTTAAAAATGAAATGTGGCATAGTGATATATAGTAACCTGGGGACGTACGTGGGCGTCTTTTTACCACGGGAAAGTATCTCATTCCCTCGGGAAAACTCATTAAGCCGCGGGTGTAAACGCGGGACGGACAGCTATATTATTTCCAACTAAGTTTTAGAATAAAAGTAAACAAATTTCAGTGTCTTTTTATTCAAAAACACTTTACAAAAATAAATGTTACGTGTTGGCAAATTAGTTAAATTACTAAAACTACCATTTCATCATGCTGTCATATCTAATAGATAAAACTTATTTTGGAAACAAGATCTTCGATTAAAAGACATGAAACTTTGTATTCCTTTATTCTAAAACTGAGTTGGAAATACTTTAGTAGAATAGATTAGACGCCAATATGTCGACTGCCTTGTAAAGTTTGAAGTAAATATCATCCTACCCTTTCCAAGACGCCCCAGACGCGCGGGTAGAAGTCCCTCGGCACTCTGTTGAGCGCGCCGTCCAGCCGGCGCCGGCGCAGCCACTGCCCCTGCCGGTCCGGCTCCGCTATCGGGGCTGCAATAGTTACATATATGATATCAATGTTTGTTTCTTTGTCACAACCGCTAGAATCAAAACTAGATGATGTCAACAAGTTAACACAGAATGCCCAGATTATCATGTTATTTATATTATATAACACATTTTTAGACAGTGTTTAATTCTAGTCAGGTATTCAAGGTGTTAGTAGGCATAGGCACTTACCCTCATCAGCGTTTCCATCCTTCTCCAAAAGAATCTGAGACTTCTTCCCGTACCGGTTGGACTTGTTGCTCACAATCGAGAAGTTGCCACCACGACCTACTAAAATATTAAACAGTTTCAATATTATTTCAGACAGTTTGTCATTTTGTGTTAGTCAAAAGGGTGCATGTTTCAGTTTGTGTAGATTTTAGTCAGCCTTTGCATATTTTAAAACATGTAACACTATAATTTATGGGCTTTTCTATTCTATCGATTCAACATCAATCGAGCTGCAAAACCATCACCTCAGAGAGTTGCAGGAAAGCGCTAAGGAAGCAACGCTAAACAGAAGGACCAGACCACATCGCTAACAAAAAATGCATAAAGTGTAGAAAACAACTGGTACAATTTTAGATTTATGTTTATGTAAATTGTAGGTAGTCTATGTTATGTACATACTCCATAATCTTAATAGCTACATGTATAGAATGAATTTTGATAAAGCTTAATTATTGGGCCTTCAATCAGACAAAATAAGGGCTGATGGTGGGCGGAAGGCTTTTAAGGACGCTGTTTGCCATGCCAATAAATACTACACTGTCCAAAAAAACATTAAAGTTCAAAAATATTTTTGTAGTTATTATTATATTTGTTTTTTCTTGAGTACGGCCACCATACATTAATATTATGAAGACAATTTATATAATATTAGTTATGTTCAAAATAGTTTTCACTGGGCACACAGACAGGGACAAGAAACAGTGCAGTGCTACATAACACGGTAGCGACATACAACTCGCCTTTACTCTTAGTGATCCGATCCTTTATTACAGACAGAGAGTTCGCTGGAAGGAAACAGATTAACTCATAGTCAAACACGTTGAATGCGTAGAAATTAGTCAAATGCTCGTATTTAATTAAAATATGCCTGCCTTACCTAGAGCTTTAAAAAAATAGAAGATATAAATACGTCTTTTCTGTTCTGTTTTTCAGTCGTGTAGGTTCTTTAAATTTCATTTTATTATGTTTATTCAGACTCTCAAGACGCTGATCGTTGATTTAAAAAAACTTAAACTTCTTGATAGCATTCGGTAAATATACAACTTACCACTATTGATAGCAAATTCCTTTCCGCTGAGAATGTGGTACAGTAGGTTCTTCATTTCGAAAGGAGATAAGTTGAGCAAGTGCTCCGAAGCCTCCTCGCCGTCACACGACAGGGTACGCGATAGTTCTGTAGCCATCACCTGAATACAAAAATCATGCTATAGTAAAAAAAAAACGACAAGCGGTTTCTTCGACCTAAGTAAAGCATTCAATTTCGTCTCGCATGAATTTGAAACGATGAGAATAAATATAACGGCATTAAACTGGCTCAAACCTATCTTAAAGAATGAAAACAATTTTGTTTCAATTTCTATGATGGATGCAAGTAAAGATAAATCAACTATTACCCTGAATACCAGGAAGTAATGTGCGGCGTCCCACAAGGAAGTATTCTGGGACCAGTTATGTTTTCTGCCGGCATAATATTGAAAACTTCCATGCTGGCCTGGGAGCGAGAGAAAAACATAGAATGTGCCAGCTGCATTTCCTCCCAGGTATGCTGTAAAAACCAGCTAAGGGATCCGAGGGATTCAGTGTATTGCAATTTAGGCGATGGGCTGACAACCTGTCACTACAGCAATATACCTACGATTATATCTTAAATAACCCTCAAAACTTTGTCAGACGTGGCGGAACGACCTTTGTTTTGGTCGTTTACGCTCTGCCTACCCCATTAGGGATAAAGGCGTGATTATATGTATGTATGTATAATATTGAAAGGAAAGATATCGTCTTCTATTATCCTGAATACAAGGATATAATATGCGGAGGACCATTTCTGTTTCGTGCCGGAGCTACATTGAAAGGCAATATATTATAGTTAACTATTATTCTAAATCCCAGGATTTAACGTGCGGTGTCCAGCAGGGAAGTATTCTGAGGCCAGTTCTGTTCTATTCCTACCTGTATGATGAGGCCGACCCTTAGACGCAACATCTCCAGGAACAGCTGTGGCTCGGTGCGGATGAACATCGCAAGGTATACGAGAAGCTCCTGCGTCAACATCGCCGTACTCTCGTCGTCACCGTACGCCTGAATTCAAACCACAAAGTTTAGCAAATCATTTTTCACACTGTAAAAGGCCCATTGTTAGTCATGGTGTCTGTACTACAGCATGATAGTTAGAGGCATTATACAAAAATAAATGTTTCGCGTGTGATCGCTACGTCCGGGTAGTTTTTTTAGATGCCTTATATTACAACCATAGACAAAATTTCTAAATTCTTGAGCTTTCTCCGTCCTCAATGTTCTAAGTCTATTATATCAGCATAATTTATCCGTTCAGTAACCCACCCATCTACATATCAATCCCTTAACTAGAAAAAAATACCCTACCCAGTATTGAAACAATAGTTGGATTTGAATACATGTACCTTTTGCTGTTCATTCCCATTATTTTCATGACGTAAAGACTGCATGTAAAAAAATATTCAAAATTGTTAAAAACACGAATCGTAAGAATATAGCATTGTATAATGTTTTTATAGTATTTTTCAGATAGCATGAGTCTCCTGACTGCAGGTAGAAAATACTGGGTGGCGCAAAAGTACTGGCACTAAAGAAAATATTTTTATTTTTTTTATATGACATTTTCTGTCATTCTGTTGTTGAAAATTGTGTAGTGAACAAATGTAAAATACACTGAAAATAAACATGGACCGTTTTACTCTCCAAGAACGTGGAATAATTGTGTCAATGTTCTTACGGAATAATTCATCAGTGATAAGAACACAACGTGAATTTCGTCGACGATTTCCCCACCGTCCGGCACCGATTGGTCGCACAATTCGACGCTTTGCCACACGCCTTGAAGCAACTGGCTCAACATTGGATAGACCTAAGTCTGGGAGACCAAGAACAGGCCGTTCAGCTGAAAATATCGATGCTGTGCGCGAAGATGTGGAAGAGTGTCCAGAAACATCAACGAGGCGACGTGCCACGCAATTGGGCATTTCCAGACGGACCCTGCAGCGTATTTTGGTGAAAGACTTAAAGATGTTCCCGTATAAAACTCAAATGACTCATCAGCTGCTGCCTGCTGACCACCGAGCTCGTCTAGATTACTGCCAGCGCGTCATAAACCTCAACCTTGAAGAGGATAATTTTCCTTCAAAATTGGTTATGAGTGACGAAGCGCATTTCCATCTCTCAGGGCATGTCAATAAGCAGAATACTCGGTTCTGGGGCACTGATAATCCGCGCATTATTCAAGAAACACCTCTACACCCACTAAAAGTTACTGTATGGTGTGGCATCTGTGTTGACAGAGTGATCGGACCCTATTTTTTCGAAGACTCTGGAGGCAATGCGATAACTGTCACTGGAGAACGCTACAGAACCATGTTACGTGAGTTTTTGATACCCAGTTTGGACGAATTGGGGCTGGAGCACATCTGGTTTCAACAAGACGGCGCTACGGCACACACAGCGCGCGACACTATGGACTTAGTGAGGGACGCTTTTCCAGGCCGAGTTATCTCTCGTTTTGGCGATTTACCTTGGCCTGCAAGATCACCCGATCTGACCAGTCCAGACTTCTTTCTTTGGGGTTTTTTGAAATCTCGGGTGTATGTGAACAAGCCACAGACTCTCGCAGCTCTAAAAGAAAACATTCGTCAAGAAATAACGAACATATCGCAGGAAGTGTTACGGCAAGTTATGCAAAATGTCATAAATAGGGCTCAAATGTGTATCAACTCTGGAGGTCACCATTTAAAAGACATCATCTTTAAATCCTAATGGTAAGAAATTTAATGGCACAAATATACATTTAAAAAAACCTAAATCTAGTTTTCTAATTTAGAAAAAATGTTATAGCTGAACCAAATAGGGTCTTTACTTTTGCGCCACCCGTTATAAAAACATCGTAGGTGCGAAAGAGACTTCTTTATAACTGTAAAAAAATGTATGCGTTTGACATGGTCACAATGGTCATGCTATGTGAAATAGTGTGCAAAATCTAAAACCAAACATATGTCTTCACTGTACTCACCAAGTGTATCAAATGCCTGAGTTCATTCTCCGGCAATGGCGCAGTGATGGTATGCTCGTTGTTGGGTGGCATTCCCACTGTGATCTGCTTCTGTCGCACCAGCAGATCTGTCACAGCTTTAGCCAGGTCTTCCACCCGTTTACCCAGCATCCCCGCGGTGTGGCGGACTAGGCCCCAGAGTTTTTGGGTGCATGCCTTCTCGTATAGGGCTTTGAGAAGGTCTTTCACGGTCACCGCTTTGCCGTTTTCGAGCATTCCTGTAAATGTCGTGATCATTGGAGAAGGTAAAACTTTATGGTGAAAATGAAACACATAAGTTGTAGCTTGACACGTTAGTTTTTTTGTAATCTTGGTGCACTGTAGACTCTTCTATTAGTTCATCTTCTATTGTGTGGGTTTCGAGTCGATCGACCCGATAAACTTAGGTTTCAGAGTAGTTCACTGAGTCTGCGACCTTAAGAACTTTTATTTCTTGGCAAACTATATTCAAATCGAGTAAGGACAAACTGCGATACTTTGATAGACAAAGCGAAGGAACACAATTTTCGATATACTATAGGGTTTCAGTATATTGCAATTTAGGCGATGGGTTGACAACATGTCACTACAGCAATATACCTACAAATGTATCTTAAATAACCCTCAAAACTTTGTCAGACATTGCGTAACGACCTTTGTTTGGATCGTTTACGCTCTGCCTACCCCATCAGGGATAAAGGCGTGATTACTTCACATCTTCTGTGAAATCCAGTCCATGAGTATCAACAAGATACTGCAGTATGTCTCCTTGCTCATCAAGGCTCTCTGTCTCACGCAGCATGCTGATCAGCTCGTCGGTTTCCTGTTCTATTAGTCTGTAATATTCTGTAATGGCAACATTACCTCCCGCGGTGAAATCCAGTCCGTGAGTATCAACAAGATGCTTCAGTATGTCTCCTTGCTTATCAAGGCTCTCTGTCTCACGCAGCATGCTGATCAGCTCGTCGGTTTCCTGTTCTATTAGTCTGTAATATTCTGTAATGGCAACATTACCTCCCGTGGTGAAATCCAGTCCGTGAGTATCAACAAGATACTGCAGTATGTCTCCTTGCTCATCAAGGCTCTCTGTCTCACGCAGCATGCTGATCAGCTCGTCGGTTTCCTGTTCTGCGTACACCAGTGCTTGGGATTCCGAGGTGGTGCGCGCGCGGATTATTGATGGGATGTTCTTGTTCACTGCACCTATGGAACAAAGGCATGGTATAGGGTGAATCCTACATAGTTTGGAAGATTAGTAATTCGAATTTAGAAACCATTCTACGAAGGGAATTAGAACAAATGAGCTATTATTATGTCCGATATGGGTGATTTTATTTGTCTATATAACATCATTGAACGGGAACAGCGTCTTTTGCCCTTTTGTATTGCAATAATAATAATAATTAAAAAAAAAAGCATACATATAAAAAGGTTTACATAACTGTGACTGCATAAATATTTTTATACTATGTTTATGAACCCTGTCTACTAAACTAGGTTATTCACCTGTATATCAGTAAGACAGTGTTCCTCCGAGGATCGTGCCACATTTTATTATTTATACAATCCGTTTGTTGATATAAAGTCTAAGCTAAGTAGGTACAACTTAGAAGCTAAGGGTGAATGTGTGTGTGTGTGTGTGTGTGTGTGTGTGTGTGGGTTTTCGCGTGTGTGAATATGGTTTGTAATTATGATTTTATATTTGATTAGATATACCTGTTTATTCATATTCTTTTTTTAACAAGGCTTCTGTTTCTTCGTAGTTTAATGTAAGTAAGTAGCAATGCAACTTTAATTTTATTTCGGAATTGTTTAACGTATTTATGTTTAAGTTATGATTTATCCTATTATAAAGAGTCGTACTATAAATATAATATATAATAAACTCGCAAATACTGTTCTGACGTGGATTGAGGGGCAGACTCTATCTAATCTGTTCGAGCGCATTCTCTTAGAACTGTCGTATAAAGGGACCTCTCTGTGTTTGCGAATGATGCATCTTTAGAACAAACAATTGTCTGACAGTTAGCAATTTTACATCGGTGTATAAACTGGCAGTGGGGTATCTGTACGGTTTCAATAGCATGACTTTAAGAATTGCCCTATTTGCTATTTCCAACAAAATCAATTTCGTCTTACAAGCACCCCCCCACACTGGGATACAGTAGCCTAATAGCAACTGGCATAGGGCTTGGTATACCATAGTGATGGTTTCGCGATCCGCAGAGTGTCTTAATAACTTGAAGATGTAGATTAGTCTTCTCACTCGTGATGTCATGTAGTCTATATGACTTTGCCAGTTAAGTTTGTTATCGACTTGAACACCAAGATATTTGATACTGGTAGTCTTCATGAGTGGGGAACAAGTGCAGTTTATAGTCGTGGGGGGACAGGTCTGGGCTTTCACCATAAGATCTCTCTGTGAAGATTGATTGTCTTCAAGTATTGAAAAGGGGATGTACTTAGTTTTTTCAATATTTAATGTGAGTAAGTTCGCAGATAACCAGGTCATTACTGCACGCAGAGATATCTCGGTGTTGTTCTGTACGTCTATCCAGTTGGGACCACTTATTAGCAGCGCTGTGTCATCTGCGTATGAGAATAAAGAACAATTTGGAATATTGATTCTGCAGAGTTCACCTATGTATACAAGAAACAAGGTGGGACCTAGTATGGAACCTTGGGGAACTCCGTATGTAATGTATTCTTATTCGCTTAGTAGGTCACCAATTTTAATTTGTTGTCTACGGTTCTTCATGTAATCACTTAATAATTTGTGAGCTTGGCCTCTAACACCGATGTTTTCCAATTTGGAAAGTAAGGTGGGAATATGAACAGTGTCAAACGCTTTAGACAGATCTAAGAAAACACCTAGACATTTGTGACTCTTGTCTAAATTTTCAGCGGCGACATTCACTAGTGCAGCGATAGCATCTTCCGTCGACACTCCCGAGCGAAAGCCGTATTGGTTGGCAGAGAGTAGATTGTTGGTGTTGAGAAATTTTACTAGCCGGTTGGTAATGACTTTCTCTAGAATTTTAGATAAGGAAGACAGAACTGAGATTGGTCTGTAGTTACCCACAAAAGCCTTATCTCCTTGTTTATATATAAGATGCACAATTGCTCTCTTAAAGGCATCCGGAAAACTACCAGTGGATAGAGATAGATTACATATGTGGGCAATTGGAGGAGCAAGAGCAGAGTGACACATCTGTAAGACTTTTGCAGGTATTCCATCCCAACCCACGGCGGAGTCAGTTTTTAATTTTATTATTATGGACTCTATTTCAGCTTTGTCTACATCTAGTAACGCCATTGAGTTTGTCGGAGAAGAATTAATAAAGTATCTTTTATATGTTGTGTCTGTACTTACTTGAATATTTGATGCAAGATTTCCACCTATTTCAGCAAAGTATTTGTTGACTTGGTCTAGAGACGATTTTTGACTATTTGTAATTTTAAGCAGTTCGTTAGGGGTCACCGATACCTTATGAGTGCTTGTTATTACCTTAATTACATTCCATGTAGCTTTGGGATTGTTTTTAGCCTTTCGGAATTCGCTCTTTTCGTACGATCTCTTTAGTTTGCGTAGAAGATTATTTACAAAATTGCGATAGCGCGTATAGGTCAATTTTAGGGTTGCATTATTAGGTTTCTTTTTGAGTTGCAGATGTAAACGATCACGGTTTTTTATGCATCTTATAAGGCCAGGGGTCTTCTTCTTCTGTCGAGTGGGTTATCAAGTCTATCGACCCGATGAACCCTGGTGTTAGAGTTTTTTAAACCGCCTAGTAGCACAACTAACAGGCCTCTGACATGGTTTGAGTAACGACCACTATCAAAGTCAGCGACCGGGACCGACGGCTTAACGTGCCCTCCGAAGCACGAAATCTTTTTCTTTTTCGGACAATCAGGTGATTCAGCCTGCAATGTCCTAACCAAACTGGGGAAAAATTCACAAAGTGATAAATTCTCAAATATCAACTTTGTGTTTCCCCCCTGGGAATCGAACCCAGGACCTCCGGATCGGGAGTCCATGGCACTAGCCACTAGACCACGGAGGCAGGGGTAATCCAGGGCTTTATACTTTTTTTCCTCCTAGATACAAGATTAATACGTGTATGTTTTTTAATAATAGAAGATAGTTCATTTATAAGTTTGTTTGTGGTTTTGTTTGGGTCTACTATCTCAAGAACGTTTAACCAATCTAAGTTTAGAATATCGTTAATAATTAAAGGGTAGTCCATAAAATATGTTGGTTTCCTCGAGTGAATTACACTATTCTTTGAGGCAAGAGATAAGGCAAGCGGAGTGTGATCTGTTGTCGAAGACTGAAGTACTAATGCAGTTGCAGGGACTTTCGATTTCAGCATGATATGGTCAAGGCATTTCATTCCTCTTGTGAGATATTGATGGGCAGGCAGTAAACCATGTAATGCATTAAGAAGTAGATATTCACTGGAATATGCGTCGGCATTGTTTTCTTTAATGTCGATATTAATATCGCCCATCAACGCTATATTTTCTATGTGCGACAAAGATTTATATACTTCATCTAGGCTATTTATAAAGTTAGTATGGTGCTCGTTACGTGAATAGGATGGTGATCTATAGACCGCTATAACAGCAAATTTATTGTTATTGGTTTTACAGATTAAGCAGCTTGCATCACGGAAAACTGGTTCGTGAATATTGCAGTCTAATTCGCACTTCGTGTAAATAATAACCCCATCGTTTTGATTTTTTATATTTTTCATCCCATATGATGTGTACCCATTTATGGAAGGAATAGTGTTTATTACGCTAAGCCAGCATTCAGTCAACAGCACCATATCGAAATCAATTTCAGTTGTTTGTAACATAACGCATAGTTCATCTATATGTTTATTAATGCTTCGAATATTTAAATGTAGAATTGTTAAAGTAGTATTATTATTGCTGATATATTTAGTGCAGTCCTGTGGTCTGCACAGAAAAGTAGAGGCGACTATTATTTCATCGATTTCAGTATTTATTTGATCTATGTTAGCCATTAGTGGAAAATATGAGGTCTATATAAATTCATGCACACAATCGGTGAGTGTAATATCAGCATTTTTTTTACTGGGCCTTCAGCCATATCATAAAGTAAAAAATTAAAGGACAACAGACTTGGAGCGCCTGTGTTGTATATAATGTTAAAAATGACAGTTGGTGTATGTGTGAGTGTTTAAAATGCAATGTATTTTTCTAACCTTCTTCTCTGGCCGGAGGAGTGGGTGATTTTTCTTTGCTGACTTCAATCGTTGGGGTACCTGGAGAATTTACTCCTAAAGATGTAGTCGACGTGCCCCTGAAACACATTTTTCTTATATTTTGACTGCAAAGAGATAGTCTGTTTTGCTATACTTCTATTTAGCATAAATAGGGAAATGTTAGAACCAAAATATCTATGTATCTAGATTAAAACAGTTTGCTTTGAAAATATTAGGTCAGAATAGAACTTAAATGTATGCTGCACAAGTCCAAAGTCCAAGGCCGGAAGTAAGACGGAAGAAATAGATAAAGAAGACGATCAGGCAACACATAGTATAACGGTGTTTTAACACTCATCTGTTAACATATTTGTTTATTTTTAGTATACAGATGGGTTCTCATTCTACACTAGGAAACAAATGTTTATTTTTCACACACAAATACACTTACAATCTATATCCCCAACTAGAAAAAAGGAAAAAAACAAGAAACGCATTTAAGTGCCAATTTCTTACATTATGAGAACATATGCTTCCATGCTGGACTGGGAGCGAGAGAAAAATATAGAATGTGCCCGCTGCATTTCCTCAAAACCAGCTAAGGGATCCGAGGGTTTATGTATATTACAATTCAGGCGATAGGCTGACAACCTGTCACTACAGCAATATACCTACAAATCTATATTAAATAACCTTTCAAAACTTTGTTAGACGTGGCGGAACGACCTTTGTTTAGGTCGTTTACGCTCTGCCTACCCATTGGAGATACAGGCCTGATTATATGTATGTATGTATGAGAACATAAATATATACCAAAAAATCAATTAGTTATGACTAAAAGTCTTTCCTGTACCGACTCGCGCAGTCGTCGAGTAAAACGTATTTCCCGCGGTAAAGATAAAAAAGAAACGTACTTGGTAATGCTTTTCCTTTTGTTTTCCAGACTTTCTGGCGAGGGGCTGCGGCCGAATAGGGGGTCAACTTCCAGCCAAGATGGCTTCCTTTCAAGATGAGGTGTAGGCCCAACGTATTCCCCTTCCATGCCTAAAGTATCAGCTGAAAAAGAATGGAATAATAAAAATGTGATCGCGGGGAAACAGTGGATGCAGGAGGCACAGGACCGGTGTAGATGGCGATCAAAAGAAGAGGCCTATACTCAGCAGTGGGTAGATGAAGGCTGAAACGATCATGATGAATACCCATCAGTAATTACTAATTAGGAACTGTTCAAAGAAGTTAGCTTAACTGTAGCAAAACTGATTGTCCGATAAATAACGTTTTATCGCGAATTCTTTCAATTAGTACATTCTTTCAATCGTGAAATTTCAATAATACTATATAGGATTGAGTGATTAGTTTGGCAATCAAATTGTTGAGGGCACCATTTACCAGTTGTAATACTTTTCGTTCCAGTTGCTTTTAACATTTTAAAATATTCTTTGGACGTTTTGAGGTGTCTTAAAGTGAATTTGGATGGTCGAGTAGGGCAGGCCCCAAGTCCTGCGTACTTACTTATCAACGACTAGTACTTTCTTCCATGCTGGACTGGGAGCAAGAGAAAAACATAGAATGTGCCAGCTGCATTTCCTCCCGGGCATGTTGTAAAAACCAGCTAAGGGATCCGAGGGTTTCAGTATATTGCAATTTAGGCGATGGGCTGACAACCTGTCACTACAGTAATATACCTACGAATCTATCTTAAATAACCCTCAAAACTTTGTCAGACGTGGCGGAACGACCTTCGTTTAGAACGTTTACGCTCTGTCTACCCCATCGGAGATAAAGGCGTGATTATATGTATGTATGTAGTACACACAATCTACATTAATAGAGCGCGTCTTCTTGATAGCGCCGCGTACTGACATGCGGCTGTTCGTGCCGGACGGTCGCAATAAGAAACAGAACTTGTTAGCAACTGCTTTATACTCACAGTCCACATTTATGGAGCGCGTCTTCTTGATGGCGCCGCGTACTGACATGCGCCGGCGCATGGTGCGCACCTTGTTCGTGCCGGACGGTCGCGATAAGAAACAAAATTTGTTACTGAATGACTTCAGCAGGTGCTCTTCTAAGTAGCTTTGCACTTGCGGGTTCAGCTCTGCAACAACAAACATGTTTTTTTTTTTCTAATCTAGTGGGTTTTTCCGTTGTCTTATCCCTGTCTAATGTCAGAGTTTATAAAACACCTATTAGTGGTCTCTGACATGATAATTAGTAAAGATTTAACCTTACTTACTATACTTCCAAACTGAACTGGGAGCGTGATAAAAACATAGAATGCACCAGCTGCATTTCTTCCCGGGCATGCTGTAAAAGTCAGCTAAGGGATCCGAGGTTTTCAGTATATTGCAATGTAGGCAATGGGCTGACAACCTGTCACTACAGCAATATACCTACAAATATATCTTCAATAACCCTCAAAACTTTGTCAGACGTGGCGAACGACCTTTGTTTATGTCGTTTACGCTCTGCTTACCCCATAGGGATAAAGTCGTTATTATATGTATGTATGTATGTTAACCTTACAACTACCGAACTGGTTTAAAAATCTTGTTGACTTGGTATTTCAAAAATTATGACCAAGCTAAAGAAAAAGGCAAAATATAAACTCCACTTAATACGATTATAAATGATAGAGCCAAAAAACTATCCTACCTATTTGGAACTATCAAGTTATACATTTACAGATTTATTTATTACACTAAGTCAACAACATTTATAAAAATGTGCAGCAAAAGTTGCAAAAATATTCTCATACAAACTACTTGTCTAAAAACCAGGTGTAAGGGACAGCGTCGCGCAAACTAATATCGGTTACTCAGTCAATGACACTGACCAACTAACAGCGGTTATTTTTTTCAAAAGTGAAAAAACAATTAGCTTTTCCATACAAACTGTCTGATCGAGGTGAACATTTTGTATGGAAATACTATTTTTTTATCACTTCCTGAAAAAAAGACCCTGCTAATAGTTGTTCAGTGTCGTTGACTGTGCTGAGCAACCCCTATCAGCTTGTGGGACGCCGTCCCTTACACCTGCTATTGTAAATTTATAAACTTACTTCTTCCATGCTGGCCTGGGAGCAAGAGAAAAACATAGAATGTACCAGCTGCATTTCCCCCCGGTCATGCTGTAAAAACCGGCTAAGGGATCCGAGGGTTTCAGTATGTTGTAATTTAGGCGATGGACTGACAACCTGTTACTACAGCAATATACCTACAAATCTAACTTAAATAACCCTCAAAACTTAGTCAGACGTCTACCCCATTAGGGATAAGGGCGTGATTATATTGATATGAATGTATAAACTTACTGTCAGGATATCCATCCTCTTGACTGCCGAGGAAGCTCAGATTGGTGATAGCAGAAGTGCTCAAGAAGTCCCCAAGGTTCCCTAAAGTCACCCTGGTACCGTTAATATACCCGGATTTCAGTTTCTTCATTGTTGTTATCATTGCCATGGGGATCCGGCCTTGGTCTGAAATTTTGAATCTTTTATTATAAAATTTCGCGGGAACAAATAAATATTAATATTTTAAGCAGCATAAGCAAGGACTTACATGGTTTTATTTTATCATATTTTTTCCATAACAGCATGCTTTCTGATCATAAAACTGAACAACGTTATGTTATGATAAAATATAACCGTGTGTAATGAATGAGTATTTTGTTAGTGATGAATGGTAATGAATGATTTCTTGTGAGACACAAATGGATTGATGATGGTTCCAATGACATTTTGGTGTTTGTATGGATTGAATAAATCGTGTAAGGAATATATTTTAAGCATTGCTTTTATTATTGATTGTATTTTATTTTCCTACACCATACCATAACCAAATTATATAAGTAAAAGAAAGGTAATAGAAGTAGTAATATTTTAAAGGTATATTTGGGGCTAAATGTCTTAATAAGATTCCAAAGCGTAATTTCCGAAATCAGCTTTAAAAAATACATCCAAGAAAAGATATGTAAATCTACGAACACAAGACAAATATTATTCATAACAGTTATAACCGCCATTAAAAGTACATACACTATTCTCGTGATGTGTCTGACCAGTAGGGCTAACATGAGCGCTACGACATAATTTCGTCACCGCGGGCTGCGTACTCCACACAGAATAACGCCTCACTTGAGGCACAGAATATATAATTGTACTACATACAGAATGGCAACTCACCTCCCCTCCCCAGTCCGATATACGTCACACTTCGCGCCGGATTGTGGGTCACATAGTGCGTACGCTTAGCTGTTTCCCAATGTAACGGAAATAATAAAGTTTCGTGTTCTAAAGATGGTTAGGTACTGTTCCGTGTACGGATGTCTTTCTACCCCAAAATATGACTCCAATAGGAACTTTTTTAGATTCCCAAGTGATGAGAGACAGATTAATCAAGTGATGATTATTACCGGTATAGCAAAATTTGTTAACCCTTATACACAAACACATGCCAAGTGCAACATGCCGTCTCTCGATGTGTGACCAAAACGACATTGTAGTTAGGAGTGTCCGAGCTGTGCTTTAGGCGTAGTGAAGTTTCGCGCGCACGAGAGAATGAGGTGACAAAATTATCTCTCAGCGTGCGTGTTAGCCCTACAGATAAACAATCCTGCGTATCGTTGCAAGGTTACATACAATATCTTCGAACTCTTAACGCCTGAACGCTCTCTGTCTGCAAAGACCGTTCCACACTGGCTGCTAGAAAAAACGCAATGGAATCTCTTGGACGATATCCTACCTAACAAATAATGCGTCGCAAGTAAGGTGATGGTGGGGCGGCCCAGCATCTGCTTCCAGCTCATGCCGAGGAAGGCCACGTTGGCCGTGAACGTGCTGGCCAGCAGCGCCGGGTCGCGCGACATGTAGTACTCCTCATAGTCGAAGTTCTAAGACACGCCATGCGGGGATTAGTCACTAGTCTACACGGCCTGAGCAACAATCAAGAGCACTACAAGTTTGCTATGCTATTTAACCAGTTTTTATAAGACGAACCAGAAAAATATTGAAAGTTTAGATTTGTAAACACGGCAGCAACAGGAGTTGCGAAGGAACTGCATGCGTGCGTAGGTTTGAAATGTACGTGCTCTTGATCGTGCAAGGAAGGCCGCAACACAGAAAAACATTGAAAACATTTGCGTTATAGTCCTTCAGCTAATTTAGACTACATTTGCCGATCCAGAACCGCAGTTCTGTGATTAGTTCTTAATGATAATTAATTCAGTTTGAAGTAAAGTGTAACTGAACAATTCAAAATAAAGAAAAGAATAAAATGTATAACAACAAACTCTATTTGAATAACGAAAACATACACCAAATTCTATAAAGTACTACTACATACATACATACATACATATAATCACGCCTTTATCCCTAATGGGGTAGGCAGAGCGTAAACGACCTAAGCAAAGGTCGTTCCACCACGTCTGACAAGTTTTGAGGGTTATTACAGATGATCATGACGTATATTGCTATAGTGACAGGTTGTCAGCCCATCGCCTAAAATTGTAATATACTATTACCCTCGAATCCATTAGCTGGTTTTTACAGCATGCTCTGGAGGTGATGCAGCTGGCACATTCTATGTTTTTCTATCACTTCCAGTCCAGCATGGAAGTACTACTATACTAGAAGAAATAAAAATAATAAAAGGGTATGAATGAATGTCCTCGTTATGGCCATAACTAACAACTTTTCCTAAAATACATGGGTCAAAAAATATTTAGGTGAGTGTGTGTCATTCCATAATCAAAATCCCTAACCACTAGATAATACAACCAAACACACCAAATAAAACAATAAGTAAAAGGCCAGCCACCCTACCTGTACCCTACTTAAAAATATAGAGGTACTATAAATAAAAATAGGATTTACATAATGTAACATCCTGTTCTTGTCGATATTTATTTCAATGTTTAAATGTATATGAGCTAGAGCGGCTGACTACTATGTGAAGGGAAGGCGACAATCAGCAAGCAAAACGCAAATCAACCAGAAAAAAAAATAAGAATAGAATACCTAAATACGTCTGATTCAAACTCAATACAACAAGCGGGCGTCCAAGAAGATTTTGCCAAGAGGACTTCAAGAAGTTAATCTCAGCTTTAAGAGTGTCAACCATCAGCTCATAATCAGAAGCTATGTAGAATCGCTTCATATCAGAAAACTAAAGGCAAAACATAATGTTAATTCATGGCAAATTAAATAGCTTTTACAATAAAAAAGAAAAACTAAATTCAACAGTCTCTGTTAACTTGGAGAAGGTCTAGTTTTTATAAACACGAATAGAATCACTTTAGATCAGGTAAGATATATTTTATAAAGATTTTAGATACTTGGTGGTATAGCACTTATTTAAAAAGATAATAAAGTAAACATGTTTATATATATTCATATTCATGTAGATGTTGAAAATATTCAAAATATATTGCACATTATTTATGTTCATAAAACTAGGTTTCCAAAAATAATTATATTTTAAATCTAAATTAAACTTCCATTTAAACAATAAATTAAGGGAGTAATAATAGCAAAATGATTCAACAACATAATTCCAATCCCTAAGCATGCAATTAGTTTACATACCTGTGGAGTGAAGGCAAAGATTCTATCATTCAAGGAGTACAATTTGCTGGTACTCAGAATGCCGACGTCACGCGACTTTCTGCCTGACAGACCCAGCTTCTTATTTCTACCTGTAAATTCAAAAGATCCAATGTTATTTACAGGTACAATTTTCGAAAGCAGACAATCTTAGGGTTTTATTTTTGTCACAGAATTTCGCTAATGTTGTAAATAATGACAATTTGGTGTTGTTAATAACACAAGAGAACAGAAACGGATGATGTAGGTAGATGGACTTATTTTAGTTAAGTCATGTTCTTTATTTTATAATCTCAAGTTAAGATAAGTTCAAGTAAGTTAAAGTAAATAATGTAATAATGATGTTAAACCAACCTAAATAAGTATAAAGATGACTGAGGACTCTTGCTGGTTGGACCTCAATGGGAGCCACTTCACTGATGGTCTGCACATGCAGGTCATACTCAAGCAACTTGTCCCTGATCTCATTATCCTCAGCTAGTATTACAATCTGGACCACTACATCTGGTTTCTTTTCTGAGCACAACCTTCTGTTTAGAGGGTCAAGTTCACCTACTGCCAAAAAGCCCTGGAATAAGAAAGTATTTTCATAACAAAATCACATCAATACTAGTAAGCACAACATTTTTTGTGTTTATAAATGAGAAATATCTTTTAGGAATTTTACCAGCCATAAGACAATTTAATTAAAACACAGGTTGAATAAGATTTTACAAATAGAAATTAACAATTCTTACCTCTTGCAACAATTTTCCTAGAATGTACAAAGACTGTGCCCAAATAAATGGGCATCTTCCTAATGGAATCCGTTCCTGACTCCCCGGCTCTGCCTGTTCTAAATTAGCTTTATCTGGTGGCACAGAATACAACTCTGGCACCAGTTTTATCCCATCATCCTTCCTTAGCATGATCTTCTCCAATTTATTCATGTATTCCCCTACATTTGTCTTATCCCCTTGGAAGCAATAGTCCAAAATAAGATAGCAGAAAAACAAAGGCCATTCACACTCAATATTCTCAAACATTCTCAGTTCCCAAGGCTCATAGTACAACCTGTTAGGATCTTCTCTAGGAGTTTTGTGACCATCTCTCAAGAACCTTTTACATCCATATTTTCCTTGCAATTTTGTCACAATAGCATCTCTAGTTCTTGCAATCAAGTGTGGATCATCCACTGCAAATGCAGGGTAGCTTATGATTGAGAGTAGCCCAGAATCTAGCTCTTTACTATTTGATTCTCTGGGCAGCATGGACTGGAGCACAGCCTGACATTTTTGTGCCTCATCTGCCAGCACATGGATTACACTAGAGGGACCACCACGGGCTCCAAACAGATCAAGTTCATTCATTGCCTCCAGGGCAGCCTTGGCCATGCCAATGGAGCTAGCATTGAGCTCAGGCAAGCCATGATTAGTTTTGTCACCTCTCTCCCAAATACCATAATCTGGAGTGCAGTAGGCTGACTCAATGTAGAATACTAGATTCTGTATAAGAGCTACTTCATCTAGGGAGAATACAATTTGTAGTCCAGAAGCTGTCATCTGGGCAAGGATGAGCAGATACAGGGAGATGGCATCAATCTGTAAATGACCCCACTCATTGTCCTTGACCACACTACGGCCAGTAGTTGATGAGTATTTGGCATGTAGAGCATCCAATGGATTTTGTGTGCTTTTAAATTTCTCTACTTTGTCTTTTTGTTGCATCATAGCCATAAGAAGACCTGCAAAACAAGAGTTTGATATTAAATTGGCATTGTACACATCAAATATATGTGTCTACTCTATTTATAATCACAATACAGACGTAGTTGTGGTTATTAAAATTAATTGCCGCAACGAGTACCTCTCATGAGCTTGACACAACTCTGTTCAAGCTCGTATGTTTTCGCACGGTCTTCGTCTTGATCTGCAATCTTCTTGAAGGCCATAGAAAGGCCCCATACTGCCAGGATACAGTACAGATTGTCCCTAACCCACGCGTGGTCATTCTGCGGACTGGCTGGGAAGAGACCAGTTACAGGTTGCTGGTGGTCCAAGATTAATTTGTGCACCACTCTTTGGTAATAATCCAAGCGGACACCCGAGTTGCTGCGGGTCCGCATCTTGTAAAACGGGTTGTTTATTTATTTAAACACTCATATCACAATTATTTCACGTAAATAATGCATTTCTCGTCTATTTTTATTTGTGTCATTTGAAAGTCGGATCTGTCACTCAGTGTCATGTCAGAGCAAAATGTCAAAAATAAACCATAGATTTTACACCACAGACACATTTATTTTTCTCACCAGTTTCTCGATCAGCATCAATATCCTCTTTTCTTTTCTTTTTATGAGCTTATGATTATGAAGCCAATTGCGTTGATAAAATGAAATATATATTAGCAAGAGATTTATTGGTTTTCTCTTTTTCACCCAAGGGTTTCACAAGATTTAACAAAAGCTTGTCACCAAGTTTTCACTGTATGTCTTGCTGATTAAATCAAGCTGCCTCTTAAATAGTACCACTGCTGACGTGGACTATGATTTAAAAAAAAAAAACTGGCAAGTTTCGTCAAAGTGGTGGTGGCAAAATATTTTGATTTTTGTGTTTTTTCCTACAAATTATCCATTAATTTCCTCTAATATATACTAATCAGGCTACTATTTTCAATACCCAGTATAATTATTGTGATTGTGCTAGATATTCTCGTCATTCATGTACTCGGAGAGCAGTAAGTCATGTCGGATAGCAAAAACGTCGATAATCCCCCAAAAAGGGGGACATCTGAGGTACCCGATGCAGATTTAGCAGTATCATCTAGCGAAGTGTCCAGTGTCGCGGGCAGTGTCCAAGCTGCTAAGGTAACTATGCTTATAAATTCCAAGGTCTTTACAGTCTAGTGACGAATGGTTTTATTGAATAAACATCAGCAATGTTGATGTCATAACATAACATATGGATTGGTTTCTAGACACAGGCACGAGTATCATCGTCTTCCGATAGGCAGATCAAATTTGAGAGAGCCCAGAAATGTTTGGAGAATGCCGCTCTAGTGTCCAAAAGGATAAAGGAACATCGAAAAGCAACAGCTGAGTTGTTGGGTCGACCTTTTGGTAAGTTGTTTGTTTGTTGAAATTTCCTTACTCAGAAATTTGACTATTCAAAATTTAAATGTTTACTTTGTAATATTATTCTTGTATTGTAATTATTGAAATTGAATTGAATTGAATATTCATATATTTAAAACTTTCAGAAGACGATGATGGGGGTGACACGAGATCGGTGGTTTCTGAAATGGCTTCCACCACAAGTGAAAGGACTGGCTACTCTGTAGCCACAGACACCTCAACCACCCTTTCCGTCCAAGATGCCCTGAACAGTAAGATCTCAGTTTCCATTATTATTTGATACTAACACAAAAGTCAATGCTGCTGCTATTTGTAGTTTGCCACCTAGATAATAATATGTAGTATTTGCTACTATAAAGTAGCAGAATGATTGTTTCTTAACAATTTTTTTTTACAATACATCTTAACTGAATATTCTAAAGTAAAAATCCACATTAATATGAACTAACTTTTGTTATTTTAGTTCCTGGTATAAGCGAGAGCTTAGCAAACACTCTGAAGCAAAAAGAACTGCTAATGGAGAGGATCAAACAATACAAAGAGATCAGCAAGAGACCTATGAAGACAGCTCCCCCGCCTAGAAGTGCTTCCGTTGATGTCAAAGTAGATCCCAAGAAGGTAGGTTTTATTATTAATACATACATAAAATCACGCCTTTATCCCTTCCGGGGTAGGCAGAGCGTAAAACGCCTCCTAAAAGGCGCTTTTGACACGTCTGACATAAATTGATGGCAATTTTAGATTGTAATGCGTATTGTTGTAGTGACAGGTTGTCAGCCCATCGCCTAAATTACAATACACTGTAACCCTCGAATCCCTTTTGCTGACTTCTACAGCATGCCCGGGAGGAAGGGCAACTGGAACATTATGTTTTTCTTTCTCTCCCAGTCTAGTATTATTAATATACTTTTTTATAATCTAGTCAACACATATTACTATAACACATATTCATAGTCTCATCACATCACTTTTGGTAGTAACACTTATTTATAGCCTAATAGCAAAGAAATTTGTATTGATAAATAGAGATGTAATTTGAAATTACAGGGTAAAGATGGCTCTGATGTAACTCAGCTTATAAACACCTTAAAAGAAAAAGAGAATGCGCTAAGTGTTGTTCAAGTAAAGATGAAAGCTATGGAAACTACCATCCTTGATCTACAAGAAAAAATCAATGAAAAGGACCAGATCATTGATGCCAAAAATAAAGCTACAACTCTTATGTCGGACAGTTTGAGTAAAAAAGGTATGTTAATCATCAAATACATTTAATGTATTGTATACTACTTAGGTTTCACTTGGGGGGCTTCTTCTAACTTCCCAGGGTAAAAAGTAGCCTATGTCCATCTCTAGGCCACCATCGGTTGTTCTGTCAAATTTCATCAAAATTGATTTACCCGTTTAGGTGTGAAAGAGCAACAAACAAACAGACTGTCATTTTTACTTTCGCATTTATAATATTAGTATGGATTTATGATATTTCCTAAGCTTAATCCTACTGTATCTTGTTTTAGACAAAGACTCTCTTGCTCTGTTAGAAGACACAAGGCAACAAATGATAAAAATGCAAGAAAACTTTATAAACATGGAAATGGAATGGAAAGAAGAAAAAAATCGCTTGATGAAACAAATTGAAGAGAAAGATAACAAAATAATCAGCTTACAAGAAGCAAACACCATTTTAGAAGATGCAAGGTTTGAAATAGGTGTAGCTCATTCAAAATTGTTGGAAGAACTTGATTTGAAGAATAAAGAAATTACAGACTTACAAGAAAAACTTGATCAAATGTCAAACAAAGAAAAAGAAATTGTACATGAACTATCACAGAAGGAAAAGGAAGATGTTGAAGAGGAGAAGGGATCTAAAGAGATAGCAGATATGGTAGAGCTTTCCAAAAAAATTGAATTATTGGAGCAGCTGAATTGCCAAATTAGACAAACTAACAAGGAATTAGAAAACAAACTGGCTTCTGTTAATCCTGAACCAAAACCCACGCCAACTGGTTCACCTAGCAAGAGGGCAAGTCCTCTCCCGACACGCAAAGGTGGAAGAAGTACAGCTAAAAAATCACCATGGAGTCAAATGTCTTCCGAATCAATACCTCATGAAGTAGAAAAGAAGCCAAACAAAAATGAAATTTCCAAATTTGAACAGGTTGTACAGTCATTAAACAAGGAAATTTTGGATAAAGAATACTTAATTTCACAAAAAGATTCACTGATATCTGAACTGAAAGCTGCCAATACTCAGTTTGAAACTGAGATAAGTGAATTAAAAGCACATATTCCATTACAAACTGATGTGGTTGATGTGGGAATAAGTACAGAAGCACAATTAGAACTTCTTGAAGTGCCTAAACATGTTACACCAGTTGAAGGCGTTGTTGGAGAATCTAATACTGCAGTAGATGCCAAAGAGCTTGAAGAAAAGCTAAAAGCAGCTGAAGAACAGATAATATCCCTAAACAATGAAATTGATGCTGCCAATAAAAGCATGATTAAAGTCAAGTCCGGCCACAAATTGAAGCTAAAACAAATGCAGAAAACAATTGACAACTTCAGCAAAGTTTCTGACGCGAATGCCGTAATAGTTAAACTGAATGAAGAGTTGCACCAGCTTTCACAAAAAGTGGCTGAATTAGAAGAGGAAAAGGGTAATCTTCAATTACACCTTGTAGATTATGATAGTGGCAGATGTAAGTGGTTTTGACAAATAATTTTACTCTTATTACTTGAATATTTTTGTGTATTGAATCATCATAATATAACAATATTTTCTTGTTTTTAGTGACAGAATCTGATGTTTACAAGAAAATGGTGGAAATGGAAAATCTTGCAGAAGCAAGATTAAAATCTATAAGTGTCTTAGAAACCCAAAAATTCGACTTAGTTCAAGGTAAGATACTTTTTTGGTAATTAATATGCATTAGATAATTACTTATAAATAGAAGTTAATCTATTCTAATTAAACACTTTATTTTCAGAACTTCATGAGTTGCAGCAAAAGAACGTTGAAATGGAAGATAGGTTAGCAGACATGTCCCATCTACACAGTGAGCAAGTGAGCTCTGAAATGAAATCAGTTCAATTAGAGGAACAAATAGACCAACTTAATGGTACCATCAAAGAACTAGAACTAGTTATTGAGAATCTAAAACTTGACAAAGAGCACCTTAATGAATCTGTCAGGAGACTCGAGGAAGAAAAAGAAGAATTTCTTCATAAATTAGAAAAGTACATTCAAGAAAATTGGGAGCTGACTGATAAACTTGAGAAACTAAGTGCAGAAAAAGTTAGTTCAGCTGAATCAATTGAAATTGTGGAATCGTTAACTACCCAGGAAAAGCTTGAGTTAGAGGAATACAATAAAGGACTTCCAGATCATAAAGTTAAAGATAGCCATGCAGAGATTCCAGTTACACCAGAATGCCGTGAAAATATTGAAAAACTCGTAGAGCAAAGTGCTGAATTAAATAAGAAAATCGAACTATTCACTCAGGAGAGACAAGAGGTTATGGAAAAAATGAACAGTATTAACACTGAAAATGAGTCATTACATATAAAAATATTGGAGATTACTAACCAGTGTACTAATCTTCAAAGTAATATTCAGTTGTTAAGTAACGAAAAACTTGAACTAACCTCACTTAATGAAGATTTAAATCGTCAAATAGAAGAACTAAAACGTGAACGCCTCGATATTATGAAAGAAAGTGTTGAAATGGTAAGACCTTCTGGTGCGGAAGAATCTGTAGAATGTACTTCAACAGAAGCGCAACCAGACGACAAGGCTACTGGAGAGAAAGGTAATAACAGAACCAAATCTGTAAAACAATTGACTAAAGAGATCTTGAAGCTGAAGAATATTATAAAAGAAAGAGAAGCAGAGATTGGCGACTGTCAAATGAAAATATTATCTCTTGAAGAGCAACAACAAAAATATGTTGAAGTAACAAAAATAAATTCCTCTTACGAAAGTAAAATTAAAGTTTTAACAGATGAGAACCAACAATTAAAAGATGAACTGAATGTTGTAAAGACAGAAAAAGAATCTGAACAGCAATTGGCACAGATCAAAGCTCAAGAACTTTTACAACAAGAAATTCAAAAGTTGCACCATGATTATGCAAATACAATCAATAGTAGAGACGTTAGAATACAAGAACTAGAGTCTCTGCTACAAGAATATGAAAAGCAAATATTTAACTATGGCAACACGCTACAGCAAAAAGACAAGGAAGTAGCAGAGTATATTAATCAAATTACTAAATTAAATGATGTGGCAAAGAAATTAAAATCAACTATTGAAGTACTTGAAGAAGAGAAATCTAAGGATCCTAATGCAGAACTTGTGAAAACATGTCTTAACAAACAAATCGCGTCGAGTCAGAAAAAACTAGCGGAGAGTGAAGAAAAGTTAAAGAAACTGGAAGAAGAAAGAAACCAACTCTCGAATCTAAAAGGTGTTCTGGAAAATAAGGTTGTTAATCTAGATACAGAGTTGAAAAACATGCAAGAGGCTTTTGCTGAAAAGCAGAACCTAATCAAAGAATTGCAAATTCAACAAAAGAAACATGCAGAAGAACTTTCCAATGTAACACATGAGCTGAAAGAACGCGATGAAGAAGTTCATGAAATTAAATTGCAGCTGAGAAAAGAATCAATAGAAAACGAGAAACTTAGAACAGCTTTATGTGAAAAAGAAAGCAATACTGATGAATATAGCAAACAATATGAAGACGCAAAAGAAAATATTCAGAAACTTACTCTTGAAAATAATGAATTGAATGAAAAATACCAAGCAACAGAAGCTAAAAATAAAGAGCTTCTTGAGAAATTGAAAAAGTTTGCTGCTACTGTTAAAAAGAAGTCCACTATGTACACTGAACTAGAAACTCACTTAAATGAAACACAGAAAAATCTTGAAGCTAAGAGTTTACAATTGGAACAGCTTTTAATACAAGTTGATACACTACCTGCTCTGCAAGAAAAGCTTAAGTACGCCGAAGAAGAGCTGAACAGGTTGCAAACACTAAAATCCACATTTGAACAGCAAAAATCACAAGACGTCTTACATTTCCAAAGTGAAATAAAAACATTGCAAGATAGCTTAGCTGCAGCTGTACAAGAATCAAATCAACTCAATGAAGCACTGAACATTGCACATAAAGACCTGTACATAGCTCGCGAAGAAGCTAATAATCTTAAAACGCAAGTAGAAGCCTTGAACAACAAGCTTTCAGACTATGAAGTAGAACAAAAAAATAACATGAATTTCGTAACAAAAATATCAACTTTGGAAGCGGATATTAATCAAAAACAAAGTCAAATAGCCGATTTAATAAGCAGACTTGAACATCAAGAGCAGCAACTTGGTCAAATGCAGTTTGGTCAAGAAGCTAAAGTACAAGAACGAGATCTTTACATTGAGAGTTTAGAAACTGAAATAAACAAATATAAAAGCCGTATTTGCCGTCTTGAAGAAAGTATTTCCGTAATGGAAGACCGCAGACATACCTTAGAGCGTAAAGCAGACCAATTAGATACACAGTTACAAGAAAAACAAAAAGCTTACAGTGAATTTACTAGCCAAGAGGACCAATTAGTGAGTAGATTAGCAGTTCTAATGGATCATGACAGAGTTGTAGAGAAACAACTACATGAAATAGAAAATGAAAATAAGGAATTACAATTTAAAACACAACATCTAAGCGACGAGAACCAACACCTGCGAAAGGCTCTGGGAGATATTCAAAACCACTGCAACACGCTGGGTGACAAAGCAAGTAGAACTGATTATGCTGAAGCTGAACTTGCTAAATACCAAGCTCAAGCTCATGAACTTGACGTACAATTGAAGCGTATCACACAAGAACATCAGAATATGTTAGTAGAAAAGAAGCGAGAGATTGAAGAAATTGAAAGTGAGTTCAATACACAGATAGAAAACGCTATTAGAGAGAAGAAATCGTTATCTGAAAAGTATGAGAAAATTAATGAACATGTTATTCAGTTAGACGCAAAATTGCAAGAGTATAGAAATAATATAGAAACACTTAAAATAAACATTGAAGAATTAAATAGAATAAATAATGATCTGGTTGAGAAATCCAACAAAGTTCAGACTCAAACTCCTGATTACACAGAGCAATATATAAGCGAAATAAACAGACTAAACTCACTTGTAAACAATAAAGATCAAGAGTTGAATGACCTTATTAATAAATTACAATCCGTACAATCCACTAACGTTGGAACTGTTTCAAACCTGGAAAGTAAAATTGCTGAACTCAATGAAAAATTGCAAAATACTTCAAATATGATTAATCAACTGGTTCAAGAATCAGAAAATCTGAGAATCAGCAATGAAGAGCTGCAGGAACTGTTATCCCAAAAAGATGAGCAAATAAGACGTCTTAACGAAGAAAAGAGTGTGACATTTGAAATGACAATACCTAAAACTGAAGGTATGGTAATTTCTTCTACGATTGAACCATTACGTGAAGGTGTAAAGCTTTTTGATATGTCATCCATCGAATCGCAAATAGTATCAGAAGGCGAACCAGTTACAGAAGATAAGCATAGAGTGAAAAGATCTGAAAAGATGCAAAAATCTTCTGCTATTGCGATTGATCCAAAGGAAGTAGTAGAACCTGAAATTGTTTCGAAGAAAGCATATCTTTGTTACAAAGGAGATGAAAATCTTCCAGATCCATCTGAAGATCCATTTAATTCAGATGAAGGATGGGGACTAGGTGAAAGTGAAGAAATCGAAGAAATAACACCAGGGCTCACACATTTGACAGATCAGATACAACAACTCAAACAAGAAAATGAAAAACTGAAGGCTGATCTGGAAGCAAGCAATAACAAACTCATAAAAGCGATGAAGAAGTTAAAGGAATTAAAATCCAATAATGACATGTTGTCAAAGGAACTAAAACTTTCAAAACAAATTTCTCAGTCATCATTCTTAGATAGTACGATAGAAGATGAATTAAAAACTAACATTCAAGAACTAGAAAAGAAATTGGAAGAATTAAGAGCAGAGTTAAACAAAGAGAAGAAGGATAAAGAATCGCTTCGAAAACAAAATGAAGTATTATATAATGCAAATGAACGAATGACTGAAATGAAAGAAAAAATGGACAACGAAGTTGAACTTTGGAAGTTTAAATTTAAGGAAGCAAATGACAAAATGTCCGCAGTGCATTGGGACGCAGATACTAAAGATTCTCCTGATCATAGACCAACAAAGAAAGCTGAACACGTTACAGACGATGCTCTAAAAGAAGAAATGCTTAAACTTGAAAGGGAAAATGATGAATTGCAAACAATAATTGACCAATTAAATTCGCAAAATAAAGAATTAAGTTTACAGCAATCAAAACTAAGAGTAGAAATTGATGGACTCACTAAAAAGCTACAGGAACATCAGACCATGAATGAAAATAGCGAGGCTATTAATAACAAATTGCTAGAATTACAAAATGAAAATGATGGTCTTAACAAAAAGTTGAGTGATTTATTACAACTTAACAGTGAATTGACTCAGAAATATGAACACTTAAATGCTATGAATGAAGAAATTATTATCAAAAATAAAGAATTAACAGAAAATAATAGGAAACTGGACGAGTTAGATACTAAAATAAAAGAAAATGATGCCATGGCAGCAAAGTGTGATGCCTTGAACACAAGATTAGTAGAATTGCAGACAAGCAATGACAGTTTAACTTCAAATATTGCTGAACTACAAACGCGCTACAACGAAATTGAAAATTCGTCTCTAGCAAACAGTGAGAAGTTAGAACAAGAAATGTATGCTTTGAAGCAAGTCAAAGAAGAAGCCGATGGTCAAATAGCTGGTTTAATCACAGAGCTTGAAGCAACGAAATCAAAGCTACTTTGGCTTGAGCAGGAGCAAACTTCTTTAAAGACACAAAATATTGATCCTTTCGCTATGTCAGAAAAATACAGTGCTGCGCAAGACTATAGCTCGCAACTGCAACATGACTTGGAAGTCGCGAAAAAGAATGTGTTGAAATTAGAAAATGAAAATAAGAGAGTTTTGGAAATGCTAAAAGAATATGAACACAAAACAGTGGATCTTAATGCGAAGATCCAACTCCTCGAAGCTGAAAATCAACAATTATTATCAACTGTCGCGGAACTACGAGCAAGTCAGCAATGTTTCGAAAAAGTAGATAACACCACGTTACAATCAAGTCAAGAAAGCCATGACGTCTCGAAAAAAATAAAAGAATATGAGCAACAAATAACTGAACTTTCTGCAAAATTGCAACATTTGAACACAGAAAATGACCAACTATTGTCTACAGTTGCAGAATTACGTTCGTCTATATCGAGTGCTGTAGACCAGCGTGGATTTGAAATAGCTGAGTTATGGAAGCAACATTTGACGCAGCGTGAGGCTGACTTCCAAAAGACAGAGCAAGAATTGCGTAGCGAACTGAACGCATTTGAAGTTAAATATGAACAGCTACTTGATAGTGTTCAATCATCGACGCAAGAAGAAACTAATACACTTGTAATAATGGAACAGGTGTCGTCGTTGCAAAACAAATTACAAGACAAAGAAGAGCACCTTCGTAATCTTCAAGATAAGTATGCTGAAGTTATGAACCAAATAGATTCAATTCGATCAGAAATGGAAGATGAAAAAATTATGTATGAAAATAAATTAATAGCACAACAAGAAGAATATGAAAAACAGATCGAAGCAGTTAAGAACGAAATTAAAGAGCATATGTATAATAACGATTCTTTTGTTAATAACTTACAAAGTGAATTAGCTGCTACAAAAACTAGTAACGAAGAATATGAAAAACAGATTGAAGCTCTAAAGCACGAAATTAAAGAACATATGTTTGGTATCGATTCCTACGTTAATGACGTAAAAAGTGAATTAGCGGCTACAAAAACTAGTAACGATGAATTAAACCGGGAAATTGATGAACTGCGTAAAAAAGTTGAAGAGTACGAAAGACAAATAACCGATTTAACTAATCAACTTAGAGTAAAAGACAGTGAGATATATCAAAAGACGAATGACCTTACTATAACGTTATCACAGAGAAACCAAGAATTTGAAAATGTTACAAAACAATTAGTAGAATACGAGAAAAAGATTGAGGATTTAAGTTATGAAAAGGAGGCAGAGCTGGCAGTCATTCGCTTGAAAATGCACGAGAATACTGAGGATTTCGAAAAAGCACATCAAGATGTCGAGGAAGAAAAATTAAGCCTTACACAAGAATTAAATGCTAAAATTGTAGAGTGCACTAATTTGAATAAAAAGATTTCCGATTTAAATAGAACTCTGGAAGAACATGCCAAGGAATATACAGAAATGCAAACAGCACTAGAAAGTCAAGAAATAGAAATAGTGGCATTGAAAGACGAAATATTTAATCTTCGAGAGATGTTTAAAATGTCATCTAGCAAAATTGAGAAACACGTCACTTTCGCTTCTGATACGAAACCAGGTACTGAATCGCCCGAAAAAACTGCAGAAGAAATAAATAAAGAGTTGTTGGATGCCGTTCCCCGTGCGGAGTTAGATTTAGCTCTTTACATGCTACACCAGAGGGATGTTCGATGTGAAGAATTGACAATGGAGCTCACCCAGCTACTTGACGAACGAGACACTCTGCAGCTGCGGCTTTCCGACAGCTTGCGATCTTATGAAGAGCTGAAGTTACGCTGCCAATCAGAAGGACTCGATGTTAGTACGAGCCAAGACGTGATCTCGGATCTACCGAATTTTTCTGCGGAAAGAGAGCAGCAGTTTGTCGACGTCCATAGAGGGCAAACATCCAGGAGTAGTAGTATTAGCGATCCAGACGGAGAAAAACCAAAGTTACAAGCCAAGTAAGTACCACTCTACTACAAAACTTAACTTTAGTAAATGTTCATTTTACCACAAATTAGGTATGCGGCGGCGCGTTCCGGGATTTAGAAGGGTAGTAATAAAGGTCCGAAAATTAGTTCAACATTAAGCTATTTCTAAATATGAAATGTTTTGTTTGAATAACTTGTTGACAACATTTATACGAATAACAAATAAAGAAACGACTGACTGAAAAACTAAAAGCTGCGTAAAATAAATACGTAACTTACTGTCGGTCGGCAAAATTATTCTTCCAGCTAAATTTCTATTTCACCGAAAATTATGATACATAATTTTATTCATTTTTGGCATGATGAAAAAAAAAACTGAAATTTGCGGACAATTATTTCGTAACTTATTGACGGAAATACTTCTTAATTTTCATTTTACCCCCACCGCTTCGTAGTTCGCGGCAGTTTTGGACATTTTAGCGTATATTGGTTGTCATCCATTTAAACGCAGCTTAGAACAATCAGACACATTTCGCTGCAGATTCATTTGTTGTTCGGAACGTTTATTATTATCCTTAAATGCCTCCGTGGTCTAGTGGCTAGTGCCATGGACTCCCGATCCGGAGGTCCTGGGTTCGATTCCCAGTTGGGAAACACAAAGTTGATATATGAGAATTTATCACTTTGTGATTTTTTCCCCAGTTTGGTTAGGATATTGCAGGCTGAATCACCTGATTGTCCGAAAAGAAAAAGATTTCGTACTTCGGAGGGCACGTTAAGCTGTTGGTCCCGGTCGGTATCTTTGATAGTGGTCGTTACTCAAACCATGTCAGAGGCCTGATAGTTAAAACTCTGACACCAAGGTTCATCGGGTCCATAGACTCGATACCCACTCGACAGAAAAAAATCCTTAAATACCATTATTTATTTGCCGTAGGTTGTCGGAGTTGCGTAGTGTCAAACACAGTAGGGACGTGTTGTTCCGTCACGACAGCGAGCAGCGTCAACTAGACCTGCGGCTGTTGCAGCGCGACGTGGTCAACCTTCCGCCCGAGGCGCGCGAACAACTCGCTCAGGCGCACCACACACTCTGTAAGTATCTGCTGTATCTACTGCACTAGGCGCAGTGTTTAGTAAGCCGACACGCGGTGTTCCGTCACGACAGCGAGCAGCGTCAACTAGACCTGCGGCTGTTGCAGCGCGACGTGGTCAACCTTCCGCCCGAGGCGCGCGAACAACTCGCTCAGGCGCACCACACACTCTGTAAGCATCTGCTGTATCTACTGCACTAGGCGCAGTGTTTAGTAAGCCGACACGCAGTGTTCCGTCACGACAGCGAGCAGCGTCAACTAGACCTGCGGCTGTTGCAGCGCGACGTGGTCAACCTTCCGCCCGAGGCGCGCGAACAACTCGCTCAGGCGCACCATACACTCTGTAAGCATCTGCTGTATCTACTGCACTAGGCGCAGTGTTTAGTAAGCCGACACGCGGTGTTCCGTCACGACAGCGAGCAGCAGCTTTATTTACATAAGATATTACATGTAATTTAATTTTGTTTAATATATCAATCATCATATATCAAAGTATAACCAAGTATACTCCTTATAATGAGATATAAATAAGTTAAAAATATACATACATACAATCACGCCTTTATCCCTAATGGGGTAGGCAGAGCGTGAACATCCTAAACAAAGGTCGTTCCGCCACGTTTGACAAAGTTTTGAGGGTTATTTAAGATAGATTTGTACGTATATTGCTGTAGTGACAGGTTGTCAGCTCATCGCCTAAATTACAATATACTGAAACCCTCAGATCCCTTAGCTGGTTTTTACAGCAGGCTCGGGAGGAAATGCAGCTGGCACATTCTATATTTTTCTCTCACTCCTAGTCCAGCATGGAAGAATATATATATATACATATTAGTTAAAAATATACTTTTTAAATACTAGGAATAGCATCTCAAACGGAAACATGCTATGCTATTGCAACTGTCACTTCCACACCGGGCGTCGGAATTTATTTTACGGGGAATTCCCTGCCTTTGCCGTTATATACCGGGTGTAAATGACAGCTTAAATCATCTAATAAATTTATAGTGGTTGCTCAGTTCCCTGTGATATTTGGTATAGTAATATACCTTAAATCACATTCTTAGATCTGGTGGATACTTCCATGCTGGCCTGGGAGCGAGTGAAAAACAAATGTGCCATCATTTCCTCCCGGGCATGCTGTAAAAACAAGCTAAGCGATCCAACGGTTTCAATATATAGTAATTTAGGCGTTGGCTGACAACCTGTCACTACACCAATAACCTACAAATCTATCTTAAATAACCCACAAAACTTTGTCAGACGTGGCGGAGTGACCTATATTCGGGTAGTTTACGCTCTGCTTACCCCATTAGGGATAAAGGCGTGATTATATGTATGTATGTACATTCTTAGATTATAGATAAAATATGCTGAATAATTACTTTTTCTATGTGATTAAAGTAACTTTTACCATTAGTTTATGTTAAAGCTACTCCAATTCCTACTTGATAACATCTAGGTAAGAAAGCTATCACAATATTGTTTCTTGTTTTCAGCTCGAGACTCTCAAAGCACGTCCACCGTCCTTCTGAACTGGCTTCGAGGCAAGAGTACGCCCAAAGTTGTGCACATGTGAGTCGCCAGTAGATTACCTTAGACCAACAAGTCCATGTAGAAAGTATGGGGAATAGTTCAAACAATATACCTACTTACTTACTTTAACAGTATGAACGTTCTTGATACCTTCCTTTCCTTCTTTATTTCGCCATCAGACTGATTTGCATTTATTTCGCCACCACTGTAAACCGCAATTGATAAATGTTTGAACTGTAAACATTATTTTATTAAATTGTGCTCGGTATGAAACTTGCCAACGAAATTATTATGATTTATTTCGATAAGCTAACATGCCAACATTTGCGTAGATTACGATTATACGGGGAAGTTGACTTATATGCAAATTTAGAAGAACCACTACTCTTTACTAAATTCTCTCATTACCGTTTTTATTTTTTTATATTCAAAACACGCTACCTTTTTTTCTCTATTCTTTCTTTTCTTTAGTTAATGTTTATAAAATTCAAAATTAGTGTTTAATAATAATAAAATACATGGCTTTTAATTTATGTGGTTAAGTAATAATAGTCATTGTTATTTTAAGTGTTTCTTCCCCTTGGCTTGGCAAGTAGGTACCTACTTACGAACGAACGATAAAAATGATTTAATTGTAGGAACAAGTGATGCATGCATTCCCAACCTAAAAATCTGTACCTAGTTTCATGTCGACTTTGATATTTTAATAAATTGTTATTATGTATGGGCAGATATTTATAAACACAAGAAATCATAGGTCAAAAGTTGTTTTCTGATATTTTCTGTATCTATTTCTTTCACCATATATAACTATCGTTTGAACTACAAATCGAAGAAATGGCGAAGTTATTCTAAACGTGCCTTTTCATGAAACATTGTGAAATGTTGATTGATCATTTTATTATACCTATACTGAATGTTATATTATGAATTGATATGTATTATACCTGTGTTATTTGTGAATTAATTCTGCTGTATAATTTAAATGTATATACTTCAGGATCCATGAAGTGGAACCTTGTAAGAAACTGTAAATTTTGTTTTCGATTAAAGTGTATTTAATAAAAAAACTGCTTTCTTAATTTAAATTAAACCTTGACTTAAAGTATATTTAAAAAATTAAAATCAAACATAATTTTTAAGATTTTTATTAATGTTTTTAATATTTACATCAGCGTTCCAGCAAAATTCATACAATCCAAATAGAAACTTACATTTAATAATCACAAAACGAAATTCAAAATTACGCACAAATGCGTACTTCCCTCTTTAGAATTTCAAATATATTGAATCGCACTCGCGATAGCAATAAACATCACCTCTATTTATAGTTGGAGCAAGTGCTCTTAACATACATCAATGGAAAAATGAAATATTTCCCTTAATTTTTTAAATAATTCTACTTCATAACAAAGTATCATTCTAAGTTCTTATTCTATTCGAAAAAGCCAGTTCGAAAGCCAAATAAGCATTAAATAAAGACTAACTTTGTAATGCGTATATTTTCCCACATATAGTTTTACATACAAACTAAATTATAACGTGTCTATTTGAATTTATGTAATTTAAATTACTTTATGCATGCATGCATACCACAACCTAAATCAAATAAATGTTCAAAATTATATTCAAGTTACATATTTGCATCTCTATATCGAACGACATTGTGTTCATTTTATATTAATAATAATATTTTATTGCTATATTTTATACAAAATACTTTATAGTAGTGTTACTTATGGCACCACATGCTTACAGCATATTTTATGGGGTATATTTACATTTACTTCTAAATATCTACATCGCTAGCAGATCGCTAAACATTTGAAGTTGGATAACAGAAGGATAACCAGTAATTTGCAAGAAATATATATTTATGGTATGTGACAATATAATCTGCGAGAAGGTTTATAGATATATCTCGATATCTGTCCCGATTACCTTACTTATTGGAAGACGTTGGACTTTTGTTCATTAAAACACTTCTTATCAAAAGACACATAAACCTTACTTAAAAATCTAACTAAAACTAATACAGTTATAAAAAACTAATTGTCTTCTGCTCCACCCGTACTTAAATACGCTTTACTTCTAACTGGAGAAACTAAACATATCACAATTTATAGTAATGATTGGTCGTCATTGTCACCGCCCGATGCCCGATGCATCACGCACGCGCGTCCACCGGACGGGCGTTAAGTACACACACTTTACTTGACCGTTGCGTCAATATTTCCAATGGTTGCGAATATAGGAACGTGAATTTAAATGACTAAGAGTTAACCTAAAAATCTTATATGAAAATCACATTTTTTTTTCTTTCTTTTTCCTATCGATTATCCAACGAATCTAACATAGTACTCCTAAATTAACATATTATGACTGGAAGTGACTATGATACGAAGTTCAACTCTTAACACTTATCACATTAGCATGTTACTCTTACTAAATTGTGGGTTTATTACCAGAGGAACAAATCATGTAGGTGGCTACGTGCTCTCAACTAGAGATTAACAAAACTTCTACAGCCCTGTGTCCACTTTACAACTAATTCGTGTATAAAATACCATACGCTTGGATATATTGGGTGGATATGTCATTTTATCTATATTATAATCGTCTTCTCCGCATACGTATATAAATATAACAATATAATGAGCGTAATATTATCTATATATTATAGAAGCGTATTTTATTGCCTTCCCCCGAAATACGTTGGTTCTGAAAATATTAAATTTATCTATCCGTCTGCGATAACGTGCGTGAGTGGCCGATCGGAATCAACATAGTAAATGCCATTACGTATATACTTACCAATTTATAATTAGGAATTCAATCATCTTTATCTATAGTTTTTCTTATAAAATACAGGTTTTTAAAACTAAATATAAATAGTGACAAATATCTGTAGGTAATTAATCAGTTCATTTTTCAAGTGAGGAGAGCGAATGCTAACTTTGGTCCCATGCGAACATCTTCAAGTATGATTGTTCGGTTATCTATTGGCAATAGGGATGTACAGGGGAAATTGAATGGTGTCTTACACAATAAGAGGTAGATTGTAATTTCAAGAACCATACAACTAGAACTGGAAAATGTAAAATTAGTTCAGTGCATCGCCTCTTCTATCAGCGAATGTATAGACTAGAGGCAGATTACAAGTAGCACGCAGGGCTTACTAACCTAGTTATATCGAACTATCCACAGTTACACTATACGCAAAGCGAACTTACGTACACACTTGCGATCAGTCTTTGAATCAGTCCTAGATCACGGTTGCACCTTTAATCGGGCCGATGGTGTCGCACCGGGGTTACTGTCGCCACGGTGTATGGTGGCTAGAAGTGCACGTCGCGGACGTCGGTGGGCGTGGCGGCGTTACTGTGCGCCTTGTCCTGCTGGGGGGGCGGCGTCCACCCCCCCTCCCGCGGCTGCCCGTTTGGGACAATCACCGCGCGTTGTTCAATCATCACCTGCACCATCGCCTCGATTTGCTCCAGACATGTTTGAAGACAATCCTGCGACAAAATAATCTCGTTAGTCTACTGTTTCGGGGAAGCTGGCTGGCTTAGATGATTGAGAGTTTAGATAAGATAGTTACCAAATCAATACCGGTGAGGTCGTGAAGCCTCTGCAGGTGTCCATCAAGGCCCAGACCGCGCAGCGCCGCGGCGATGCTGCAAGCACCAAGCGTACTCGCCGAGTGCAAAGTAAACTCGTAATCTGCAACAAGGAAACAATCGATAAGTAACAATAAAACTATTTCCATGCCTGTGAAAGCTACAGTTAATGATATGCCAAAGTACAAGCGTTCCCGCGAGTACCTTCTAACAAACGAACGCTTTGCCAGCCGATATCGCTGCCATAACCGGGTCACTCCACTTAAGCGCATACGGCGGCATAGGATAGAAAATCAATGGGTTTTTCCACGCAATACTTTCGCCGTTGATGTAGAATAGAAACCGGTTTTACAATTATAATCGTGTTTAGATGTGCGGTTTTGTAACGACTTTATAGGATCAGGTGAAAGATCATTGATGGAATCTCGGTTATCGATCACGAAGCGTTGTACAAAGGCGCGTCCGGTAAGAAAGAATGTTCCTGGCGCGGCGTGGTGGTGAGGCGGGGGCATTGGCGCGGGTTGTCAGCAGGCTGGTCCGGCGGCGGCGAGCGCGCGGGCAGTCTCGCAGCCTCAAAGGAGCCGGCACTCGCCCTCGCGGCCGCATTCCACTGCCTGCGCCCGCGCACCCGCACCACTCGAATATTTCTCACGGGCTCACTTTGGCGAAACCATTATACGTACAGTACGCAGACATGTAAAAAGATCCTGCCGGACCAATTTGGCTGTGGACGTCTCAGGATGTATAGAAAAACTAAACGTAATTGGCTTGTAAATATAATGAAGCGATGGTTGATGATGTAAGTTAACAATCTTTGTACTTACAAAAGGCTGTCTAGGGAACATTAAGAGTTACATTAATAAATATACTTTTATGCCGAGTTACTGATATTCAAATAATAGGTTACCGCAGGCTACAAGCACAATTTGATAATACAACAGGAAAAGCCGAGACGTCCTTGCGAAACTAATCATAGCCTATACCCGAGTATGTATCGCTGCATGCTCACAATAAACATATTATGTAATTTGTAAAAATTGATTGGCGTTCCCAGTTCTCACGCTGCCATTACAAGAACCGCCATTCAGGGTTCGCGTGAAACCACAAAATGCTTGCGTTCAATGAGCGAGCGAAGCCTTCAAGGGCCCCCATTCATCATTAAGTAGACTATTATACCAGCCAACGTATGGATATCGAACACTCTTCCAACTCATTTAAAAAGATTTATTTTCATTTTTTTAATTTGCATGTCGGCATGCCCGAGCGAGATAAAGGGACGGGTAAAGGGAACGAACAAAAAGAGATGAGAAACAAGGAGAGCGGCCGCTCACTCGGAGCATTTGCATAATCTGATGTTAATCAAACAGCGAGGCCCTACTGGCGGGCGCGGGATGCCGCGACCGGTCCAAGGCAGCGGCTCAGGACGCAGCCAGCCAGGGCTTGGACGCTACTCTGCAATCACTGATCCCCTGATCCTAGTGGGAAGGCTGGAACACACACGAAGCGGATGCATGCCCGCCTTATTAGCAACAACGTGACGTCACGTCGCTAACTAATACGGCAACAGGGGAAGTTATTAGGAAGTCTACAGATCCGCTTCGGTAAACCAAGACGTGCAAAGTTTCTGCGCAAAAAAGCTACACGTTCAACTAGTTCCCTTTAACGAGTTCCACAAAAGAAACCTTGACCCAAACGAAAATTAACAGAGTCACGGTGGTCACGGGCATGAGATTCTATACATAGCCAGTTTGAAAGGAGGCCACCAGAGAAGTACCAACGAAGTACCTCTGCCCAATGGCGGTGACATAATCAGCGGCGTGTCCTTGAACGTGGAGTGGATGTGGTAATAGACGGCGGTGTCTATTCGCGAGGTGAACGCTCCGGCGAGGCCGCTTCTGCCATACTGCCCACCGGAACAAACACCCGCGCGGCCCCCGGCCCCTCGACGACGGAGCCCGACGAATCATACGCGCATATGAAAACTCCAGCCGCCTAGATAAGATAGGTATCCTCGCGCGGACGACATCTTCATGACGTATCGAAATATCGCTTTGCTATTACTCGTCCGCTTACCCACAGGCGCACCACCGTCGTCGAAGCGACATTAAACGTTTTATTAAAAAAATACAATTTATCTCCATCGGTTCGGCCTGCGAGACATGTCAGCTTTAAAATAACCCATTACAAATTTAATATCCAACCAAGTTATGATTCCAGAGTAAATTGTGCCATTGAAATAATGATACATAATGCGGGCCCTACACCGCGAAACGTATAACAGACTCAGTCACTCAGGGCTGCAGCACTTGCTTACGGCTGTGACAAAAGGTGCCGAGCTCGTTCTGGTAAAGACGGTTACAGGACAATTTAAGCCAAAGTTGTATTAAGTTCTCTCAGCTCTTGATTGTTCATTCATTTTTCATAATGATTAAGTCAGCCGTCAACGCCATAGAGACTTAATTCCATTTTAATTGAAATATTCATAATCATAACATAACTATAGTCATCTCGGTCTCCGTCATCAACAAGGTATTATTAACTGGCCAGCAGCGAACGAGCAATAAGATCGGGGAGATTGCATTAGCCGCCGTCAGACAAGTGAGAGATGATATCCGAGGAGCAAGTGAAATAAAAGAGCTGGAGCGTGAACTTCTTGAACAAAAAAAATAACACGACAGCGGCGGCGAACAACAAAAACCGTTGCACAAAAACATATGATCCCATGAGGGTTGCGGGGAGGTGAGGGTCGGGAGAGGAGGGACGGGCGTGCTGGAATGCGCTCGCGCACCGCGCGGCGGCGTGGGAGGCGCCGCCCGCGCCGCCGGCACGCCGCAGGACACACACGCCGCCCTGACTCTACCTCTACCCTCACAGTAAACAAACCTATTCTCATCTTGCAAGCGATCACTTTCCTTAACCCTTTGCTCTTTGCATTACTTACAATGTGGACCGCCACGAGATAAACGCTGGACGTTGGGCGCTAACAGAATACATAAGCAGCTTGTCTTGTGAAGCCAACTATCAGAGTAAGTCGACGGGTTCTGAACCGAAACTACACAAATAAGAATTTTCCGGCTTATAATGCTTTGGTGGGTGTCTAAATTATACAAAGATTTGCCCAAGGAGTGACGATTGCCAATTATTTTTAAGTTTTATTCCACATTCACACGATATGTAGGTTCAGTGACACGCGAAGGCTACGCGACGCGGCATTGTCGTGACGTGACGTGGTATCTCGATGCTAATTACTGTCTGCTGCGGCGAACAAAACGTCCTAATGGTAATGCCATTGTTGCTGAAGCTACACGTTCTTTATGCGATAAATGTGGAGTGGTAGCTATGATTAAGGTATTAAATAGTGAAGACTCACCTCTCGCTGCTAAGGCGATGAAGGTTTGTGCGTGCCTCTGCACCATATCGACGTCGACGACGTCCCTTAGGGGTAGCCTCGACAGCAGCAGCGGCAGGAAGTCATGAGCTGTCACTCCGGCGACGTCCCATTTCAATTTGGATAATACTAACAGCTCCCAACTCTGTTGACAAAGATAAAACGTGTTCAGCAGAAGAACATTTGACTAAAAGAAAGTGTTGAATCTTGGGACAATAAAATGGCATTGTTGGTGCCACATCCGGCGCATAATCATAAACACGCAGTTTCGCCCGGCTTCCCGGAACGCTGTGTAGGTAGTTGGCAATACAATTAAACGTCGTAAGCCATTTGTGAAGTAGTAAAGTCCACATTTAGAGAATGAAGTGACCACCATATAAACGTGCTGTTGTATTGTAAAGATTGTTATATTTTTATAAAGACTTTTTTAGGCTGGTTTAGCTTTTGTTTCCTCAATACAATGTTCATAGTTAGGTAAAATTATAACAGCGTTATCTTTTCTGTAACCCCGAGAGCAATATAAGACAAAAGTGGCCTAGATTATAATTAATTTACTTATTATTAACAACTTTGTTGCTGCGATAGATATGACTGACGCCGGTAATATCTGAATGGTAATTTTTATGAATAACATGATTATTTCACACACATACACACGTAGTGTGATATGTCCGTTGACAGATAATACTCAATGTTTACTTAACCGGCAGTGGCGGCGGGTCGGCGGCGGCGCGGGCGCAGAGCCTCGCCCAACCTCTGCAATCAACTTTGTTTCGCATAACGCCGCTGTTAGAGTCGGGACTTGTCTGACGAAGGCCACGGCTTAGGCCCTACTGACACTCGGAATGCGAGTTTGTGAATGAATGGAGACTCATCACTGGAAGTCGACATAATTCCATGTGTCAGTATTATGCTGCATAACATTGGAGCGTCAATAGCGGACGCACCGAGAGCTTATTGAGCAAAAAGCCGATTATGCAGCGGTTAAAAAAATATAAAATGTAGCTGTAAATACTAAAAAAGTAGACGAGCGACTGTAAACGTCGACGTGGCGCATGGCGGTATGCGGGTCGACCGCGAAACGAAAAGATTCGGTGTTTCGACGAAGTCTCGACCGGTTGAGAAGTCCTTCGAAAACAATACGCTCATAAAGCATTCACCGCAGATGCCGCTGCTCGCGATGCCAGACGGATACGACGAGCCAGACTATCCGTTCGTTGTCACGATGATGTTATGTCGGTACATAGGCGGGGGTATGTCGGGACCCCTATCAGCTGACCTGGCTATCGCGTTTATGTGCGGAGCAAACCCGAGACGGATGGAATGCCCATAAATTTGCAGGCGTGTGTTCATTAGAGGAGGTCGAGTGTGCGTCGGGCGGCAGCGGCAGCAGTTATCGAGCCGCGTTACAGCCAATAAAGCGAGCTATGCAAACAGCCCTCGCCGCGACACACTCGCTGAATTCCACGCGCCGTTCCCATGCTTTATCCAATTTCATCGAACGGTGTGACTGCGCCGCTTAGAATCAAACAATGAACGCGGTGTCCCGTGGCTACAACGCTCCTGAGACTAAACAACTTCGGAATTTTCCAGATCCGGATGGGAACACGTAGTACAAGCTGCAAATTAATAAAACTAACGCCAATGGAGTGTACACCACCTGTATGCACGTGGGAAACTGTGCGGAATTCTTAAACAATGTTGTAGCTACGCTAACAGGAAGGTTTAGCGAGGTATTCCGAATACCGGGTACTGGCAGTTGTCAGTTGATCAACATCATCTTATTTTATGATTATTATCTATAGGAAGCCTAACAAGTAGCGCTGAATACTAAAGTTGTCGCGAGCGTGCACAACGTGATAGCCATGCAAAATATCGCAAGTCTTACGTAAGCCGTTATCATCAGCGAATTCCTGCAAAATTATGATAATGTTGCTCAGTCTTTTGTGGTGCGATTAGACGAATGTTCTATTCGTTAAAGTGACACTTGGTGGATGTTTATTTGTCTGCAGGCTGTGCCTGGTATGAGGGGGGACGAGGTCGAGGGGCCGCTCGGGAGAAGGACAGCACAATGGGGCGTGCCGACCGCGCTCCACGCCGCCGCCGCGATCTTGCTAACCACAAAATTTTCATTTTTTCTTCCCTCACGGCCGCCGCCCGCATAGGCGGAGTTGCTCGACTGGTACCACTTGGAATTTTATTACCGTTGGAGATATTTTAGTGGCGATTTTTCCAATAATTGCACGTACCAATGGCACAAAACAAATTCAAGTTTATAGCCCTGTAATGAATAAAACTCACATTACGACTACCAAAGCAGTTTCGGTAGCATTCCATTCATTACGACTTGTTTTTCACTTGAGTCTCGTTAAAGCTAACTTGTCATCATCATTCATCATATTTATACAACCAGCGCCCCTTTTAAAACCGTGATAAAAACGGGAGGCCTTGATGAGATGTGGTTAATGAAACTCAACCCCAGTAGATGATAGAGGGCGTGATGGATGCGGTGAGAGAAGTCGCTCACAAGGTTGAGACTCGCAGGAATCCCGATAGGTGCCGGACTTGTGAAGAAATGAGATATGTATGTGTCGAGGCTGGCTGGGCTGGGGGCGCGTTTGGCGCAGTTTACCGGCTAAACAGCAAGACAGGACGAGAGCGGTCCGAGGAATGCGACTGGTTCGCCCCCCCGCGCCCCAGCCCGCGCCGCCATCTCACCCCGCGCCCACTCGTGGGAAACAATACTCCGAAGAAAGTGTGTGGTGTATAATCGACAACCTAAACATTTTCAACATAAAGAAAGCGATTATTCGTTTAAGATTTGCATTGTTTTGTCGCATTAGGTCCGTGGGGAGGGTTCATAGCAACCGCGGCGGAAACTCCTCGCGTGAGATCAGCAAACAGGCAACAGGCTTGCTCGTGCTAATTTGCTCACATCCCTCGCTCTAAACATAACATCCATTCAGCCATTTCCTTTCACTGATACACTTGTGAATTGACCTTTTGTCTACAATCGGGACGCTGACGTAATTGGAATGAATGGCCAAATTGGGACTTTCTGATAATAACACAAAACTGATTAACTACCTACGTAGAATGAGCGCAATCAATTTCTTTGTGTTGTTTTATATTTACAAAATATAACATGCTAGCCTTCTCGCTAGGAATTTATATCTATTAAGGAATATTTAGAAAATATTATAGTCATTTGGTATATATTATATATTTTTTTTTATTTGTATATCATATCTTATCGACAAAAGATTTACCCGAAATTGTCATTATTTTTTTTTTATAGGCAGGCATTTTCATTACCCGATTCTAGATTTAATCATTTAAGTACATTTAATCTAGCCGCTTTTAAACTTATAATAAAATTAACCGTTATCATTATTCGAATGGCTGTTATCGGGGCATTAAGTTGTGGAGAAGTAATATTGAATTTTCTCTTTTGACAAGCTAGACCGCGGGTCGTAAACTTATGCTTCAATTATAATAAACGTTGACTGTGGTGTGTATGCGAGGAGAGTGCGGTTTATAGTCCTGGGGCGCGGGAACCCGCCGGTGAGCATCGGATGCCTCAAGTCTTGTTGTTCAGTTTGCGTGGATTGTTGTGGACCGCCGCCCGCCGCCCGCGCAGCCCTTTCACTAACAAACTGCTATTACAACTCATCGCATTACGACGGACGTCTATTTCTGATCATCTTCTTCCTACACGAATTACGATAACCCCTCAGTCTTCCTCTGGCTTTCTTTTTCTTAGTTTTCTATTTATTTGAATACGAAGTTACCAGTTCTTTCTATCGACTTGCCTGTAAAACGGTAATTACATCAGACAAGACCGCCGCATAAAGTTTTCAAATAATTCCATCGCGATATGCTTCTAATATCTAATAATAACTAGAGTTGAGTGGAAAATTCCTAAGACTTTATCGATGTAACGGGAATCTGAAGGCTTATTATTATTAGTATAAAAACTAAATTGATTTCCTTTCCTGTCCGACGCCTATGCAAAACTACGCTACACTTGGATGGGCTGTTATAGAGGAACGCAATTTTTGTATCCAGCCAGTGTAACGCCCCCGTTAGTAGGAAATAATATCAATTGAAAGTACCAAAGGCTGTTTATTACATAAATCATCAAGAATAGACCACTTTTTATCTGAAAATAAGTCAAAAGCCATAGAAATCGAACAATAAATCATAGTAAAATAATGGCTACGAAATCTCGTAGACGTGCTACGAAACCGCTACGAGAATGTCTGCCGTTGATCTCTATGCGAAAATGTCGTTTTGCTTACAGAATTTTGTCGTTTTTAACTTCTTTTTAGCTTTAACAATACTAGTATCGCATTTTATTATCTAGTACTAGCACTTATGTGCTCCTTATAAAGCGGTTCGCGGTTCGGGATTATATTGCCGCAGTTAAAACACGTTAAGTGCCTGTTGCGGGCTCGGAGCGAATACGACGGACCCTAATAATATATCAGTCAATCAGACCACAGCAGACGATGTGTAAATCACGATTTGCTCGCAAAAAGTCTATCGTGGAAAATCATAAATAGTGTAATTGAATGTACGATCTCATTTGGGCGAGTCGGTGTGGAGACTAGCGGCGGCCGCGTGAGAAAAAAATAAGCGTCTGTAATTGGTCTGATTGAAACGCCGGGCTCGTCCGGGGCTTCTGAGAAGGCTGTCGGCTCGTTAGCGGGGACACTGCCCGCGGGCCCCCGGGCCCCACACGCCCCTCTCCAGGGCCCCCAGGACCCTGCCCAACTGCCCACCCTACCGCATTCCACACCCAGTTTCACACTCTATATGGTTTCATATTTTCGAAACTTGCACCAATTTCTGGCTAATTAATTCAAGTCGTTTCAAACAATAATGGAGAGGAACTCTTTGCGGAATTTGATACTAATTTTGGAAGTTTTTATGCCGAGGAATCTTCAAAAAACATTTTGTTTAATTATTTTGCGTGACGAATGTACCTACTGTGGCAATTATAAAAGGTAATTAAATTTGTAACGTATGTCCATTTGAATTCTTTTTACGAGCCTGTTAAAAAGCTGACGCTGGCGCATTATATTCATATTCGAGATATGGCGAAGTACTCGATACTGTCTCGTTAGTGGAGCGCAAGTGCATCAGGCGGAATGCACTTGTAGGTGAAAAACAGGTCGAATGTTATGACGTGTAAAGATGTGGCGAGTAGTGTGTGGTGTGCACTCATTATCGACATATCGGCGGCGACGGGGGCCCCGCCGGGTTGCGCCCGCGCACTGCACCGATACACGAACAACCCACGAAATGCAAACATTTAAATACTTTTAAAAAAATCGCCACAATGAGCCTTTGTACCCGACGTGTTGACGCAAACAGACGTGTTGTTATGCGTCCTCAGCTAAAAGCTACGTGGACAAATTATGCTCCTACTTACAAACAAGAATTACACTACCTATTGCATAACTCATCTCTTCCTATTCAAATCCAGCACAAAATTTATTACCTACGTATGCTTGTTTATATTGGTTATATTACTAACCTAAACTCTTACCCAAATTGCGTCATTTAACTATTATTTAATTCTCTACATTCAACGTTTTCAGCAGATAAATAAAACTTGGCGTTAGAAGGGGCTTCATAAGAGAATAAAACTGATTCAACAATCTATTCTTAGTTTGTCAAGTTTATTTATAACAGCGTCTCGTATATTTACTAACTAATATCTTTCTCACGTATATTTAGTTTAGTATAAGCTAGCATTCGCGGACGTAGCATAATTAGGATGATGAGATTGAGAAGCACATCGTATCGGAGAACTGGAAATTAAAAACATATAGTGGATTTCCATCTGCAGTTATTCTGGTATTAAAATATCGCTGGAGCCCGTATAGAGTGCGAATCCGAATGATTTAGAAATCTCCAAGTGTAACCGAGCGAACGATCGGCCGCTCGGTTACACTTGGAGTCCTTAGCAATTATCTCTGGTCTAGCAGGCGCTACACGCGACCGACTGCATAGACCGAATAGGGGACGGATAACGAGATCAGCTGTTTCCTAGACGAAGAAAGTTAATTAAGTCCGCTTGTTACTTCATTCTCGTAACCGGGTCATTCGATACGGCGATGTCGCATCTGATACATCTGGTAGCTGGCGTGTCGATAAGAGAATCCTATGTGAATCTTATTGGCCTCGTCAAGAGACTAATTGGAAAAAGGTAAACTTACACAGAGGTCGGAAAGCGTGATGCTGTTGGCGGTGTAGAAGACAAGCAGGTCAGCGGGCAGGCCTCGCGAGCTGGGCTCCCTCAACTTGGAGGCCAGCAGCAAGCAGGCGGTGCCCAGCAGCTGAACCTGGCTCTTGCCCACCTTGCAAGTGCTTAGGAACCGGTCCAGATACGACATCGCCAGCGGAAACACCTCCTCCTGGCAGTTCTGGTCCTCGCATACCTGCCAACAAACATTACATTCAAATAAACGGCTCAAGAAGTCGTGCGCACTTCACCGCACCCAGTCCGTGCGACTTTATCATTCGGAATTCCTGATAACCTATATATAAAAATGGAAATGCTCGCTATTGCGATAAATACAGTGAACGTTGCTTTCCTGCAGTTGAATTTCTTATCGGCTGGAACTGTTACAGTTTAACTACTGACTTGCGTTCGAGCTTGTTGGAACGTTTGGTACTATGAGTTTATGACATTGTGATTTATCTAATCTTTGATTCACTGCTTGGGAACTGTCCGTTACTTCGTTTTACGCGCATTTTAAACATAAACGAAACGCAGCAGTAAAAGTTTAGTTATCTGAAAGAATAAGTAGGTAATGGTATCTGTAGGTATGAAGTAAGACGAGACAGTTGATGAGCAAGTGGAGTGTGTTGTGTATGGAGCTCGAGTGAATCGCGCATAGTTTCGCACGGTGAAACAAGACCGGATGCAGCAAAGCTCCATCAAAATACCTATCTCCACTATAGATTCTATGTCGCGCTCGTTACAAGCTAAACAGATGTTTGCGTAGAAATGACACGTAGGACGATAGCTGGTAGGTACTACATTGATCGATGAGATTACAACTTTAAACCTAAAAGTAGGCGACAATTTCTGTTCTGATAATAATGTGGGCTAATCAAATAAATTTGGTTAGTCGGTTAGGAACATGGGCTCAAAATAAAACTTATAAAATCACCTACGCACATGCTTTAAATACCTATTTATTTTGCGATACGTTCTTGTATTGTGAAATTTGTGAATGCAAAGGAACAATTGTAAGTGTCAGCACTCGGCACGTGATCAATCAATCTAAGCAACAACGGAAACGAATGAAATCGATCAGATCAAACAATTAGCTATTCAGCGGCCTACGTGTGGCAATTATTAGTACAGGTTGAATGTGCTCAGCGATTTGAAGGTCATTGACCTTACAGCCCGTGAATTCTGTCGGATAGTGTCGTGTTGGTCTGGTGCTGAAACGCGGGAGGTATGGGACTGGTTTAGGCGTTTCCGCGAGGTGGTGGTGCGGTGACGGCGGCCATCGCAGCGTGACGTCAGCGCCGCGTTGCGCCCGCGCCGCCGCCGGCCGGCGCCCGACCACGTGGCCGCCTTCACAGCTGACTGCCTACACCTCTCATAATGCTCATGTTTGCCTAGTTACTAGCGTGCACAATGCACCATCCAATGTATCTATTTTCTCATACAGTAAAAATATACCGCTCGTCCGAGTAGTTGCAGCGGTTACCGTTACGTGCATAATTTACACGAGGTCAGAAGATAGTAAACCTATTATTGTCTAACGATACCTACCTACTAGATAAATTACACGTCATTATCTAGGCTTTGCGAGCTGATAATGACGTTGTATGCGCTAGCGAGCAATTATAAAGTGTGTATTATATTCTAGCAAAAGATAAAGTGCGCGTCCGGTGTCAGCTGTGTGCGTGTCAAAATCAGCTGATTATTCAAATAGAACGAGCGCGCGAGTGTCGGCGTCGCGCGTCGTGTCGCGCGCCGGTCGGCGACCGCGGCGCCCGCGCACGTAGGGGCCCCTCGCGCCTCGCCCTCGCCCTCGCTCACACACACGACACACCAAAAAACTAAACCACATTTCATACTTTTTCACACGCGATTATGTTAGACATGCATCAATCGTAGTTCCTAGCTACAATATTCAGCGTAATCTTATCAGAATCTAATAAGTAAATATCAAAACGTGCATCAGCTGATCGCGTAAACAATGTCGCATTTTTTTTTATATCTAACTTTTAAGAGTCATTGTACTGCCCACCTCGCTATATATCTTAAGTAAAATCAATGACGAACTATCTGAAAAGAAACACATACCAAAACTCAAAATACACATGACATGAGGAGCACCACCATATGGTCGGTTGGAGATGGGGATGGCTAAGGGCACCCGGCGAGCAGGCAGTGGCGAAAGCATACGGGGCCAGTTGTGCCTCCGGGCCCCTGGGCCGGCCTCCATCAGCATGCGGCAGGGCTCGGGCTGCGCCCTACACGTGGCCGGCGGGCGGCGGGCGGCGGCGACGAGCCGGCATGAGCACACAAGATGGCGATCGGAGCCAGCGCGCTCACCTCTAGCATCCACTCGGCGACCTGGCGGCGGATGTACGGCGTGATCTCCGTCTGCACGGTGCCGAAGTAGTTGGCGGTGACGGCGTAGCGCTCCTCCGTGCGCAGCAGGTTGTCGAGCACGCGGCGCCGCAGCAGCACCGGGTCCGGGTGCGCGGCCGCCGGCGCCAGCGGGGCACCAGCGCCGACCCGCTCCGAGCTCCCGGGGCTCACTCGTTCCGCGCACAGCAGCTCCATGGCACACCGCACTGCGGCTTATGTCGGGCTCGGGTCTCGCGGTGTGTTATCGCGAACAGCTGATCTCGCTAGTGTCGGCGGCGGGCGGGAGTAGCGACGCCGGCGAGTGCCCGAGTCGCAGTGAGCGGCTGACTCGCGCCGGCCGCCGAACATATGATCGGGGGGTGCGGGCGGGGCGCGGGGCGGGCCGGCCGTGAGGCCCGCACGCAGGTTTCTCCCGATTCGACGTTCAAATAATAATACATACTCGATCTCCTGCTCACTCCTGTACGATCTCAGCTGACTTGGGATTTTCCTTCTCGGTCTAGTATGTATTTACAAAATGAGATGAATTCTTTGGATTGAATTTTACCTACCCACCCATACCTACCTAGCTAACTACATACAGAATGTAGGTATAGCATCCTTCTACGTGTCTACGGAGTTGCTACGGTGGTAATGGTGGTACAACAGAAACCCAAATAAAGGCGTTTTTGTTCATAAATAGGATTATGAAAAATATAACAAGCACCACACACTGAGCTTCTACAAGTTGGAGTAGGTAGGTAAAAATACCCAACAAGGTTTATTTAGTTAGTATAATAACTTGATAACGTACATCATACTTGTGTAGTTGTTACCTATGTATATTATTATGTATATTATTTATATTTTTATTAAGTAGTATTAGGTACAATACAAAATTATAGAACGTTAAGCATTTTAAATTCTTTAATAGAAGTATCTTCCCTTATCGAATGTAGTTATTTATTTATTTAAGTAGGTACTTATCACTAACATGAAATACTACCTATCTCATACGTACGTATCTAATACCTACCTACCAACGATAATCTTAGCTAAGTTACCTACCGCGCGCTACCTTTCCATACAAAAATCAGCTGAGTTCATCAGCTGATTAACCGCGTAGAGTAGAGCCGTCTGCAATTTTGCATAATTAAATTTATTCACGAGCGAAACAAAACTGGCCGTTTTTTGCTCGTAAACTTAAAAACTTAGAGTCGACTCTCTCACACTTCAGCCTTCTATAATGTATGTCGATGAGATAGCATTTCTTTTATCGTTTTTATTGGTGATACAGGCAACAATAATATTTTGTAATGAGCTGTATGTTTGTGTGTTTGTGTTTACGTAGGGTGTCATGTTTTAGTTTTGGTCACATTCGCTACTTTACTTTATTAATTTCATTACATAATTTTCTCCCACTTGGTCGGAAATAGCTTCATTTTATAAAAAAGAAAAGCATTCCCTATTTTTGGTATTCGAGTTCGAAGCGGCCGACAATTTTACCAAACGACAATAATGAAATGACCATTACCGACCGCTACGCGAAGTCTTTAAAGTTTAGTATGTATTAGGCGTTTTTAAGTTCACAATATTATTTTATTAAAGGCAGAATGCGAAAATAATAATAAAAAAGAATGAATTAATGAATGAAATGTGCGGCTGTCAAATTTTAAATGTCAAAATAATATGGAGGAATCTCATTTGATATTTATTTTCAGGTGAATTGTTGTTGTTTCCTCGCAAAATGTGAGAAAAGTATAATACTTATCTCAGCCGAAAAAGCAATTTATGGTCGTGAAAGACTACGACTGCGTCTCGGCCTTCCAAATTTACTCGACCATACATTGTTATTTTACGACCTTTAGAGTATGTACTATTTACTGACCGGAAAAATATAATAGGAAAAACGAATACATAAATCGGCACCAACATGGTGTTTCAGCGAGTATTGACTGCCTGCGTGGTCTAGTGGTCAGAGCATGAGCATGGGCTTACGATCCGGAGGTCCTGGGTTCGATTCCCAGGGGGAAACACAAAGTTGATAGTTGTCTATTTATTAGTTTGCGAGGTTTTCCCCAGTTTGCTTAGGAAATTGCAGGTTGAATCACCTGATTGTCCGAAAAAGAAAAAGGATTCTATGCTTCGGAGGGCACGTTAGCCGTTACTAACACCCAGTCAAAGACCTAATAGCTGTGCTACTAAGCAGTTTGAAAACTCTGACACCAGGGTTCATCGGGTCGTTTGAAAATCCACTCGCTAAGATGAAGCGAGTATCGATTTTGAACTGGTGAGGGCGATGTAGATCGGGAAGAGCCCCTTTGATTAAAGAGAATTTAATCAATTTACGAGTATGTACCTTCGTTAACACTACCACTGGCAAACGAATTAATGCATAAAAGTAAACATACATATAACCACTCCTATATCCCTAATGGGGTGGGCAGAGCATAAACGACCTTAACAAAAGTCGTTTCGCCACGTCTGACAAAGTTTTGAGGGTTATTTAAGATAGATTTTTATATTGCTGATTGGTATATTGCTGTAGTGACAGGCGACAGTGTCAGCGCATTGCCTAAATTAAATAATTTTGTGTACCTACCTGAAAATAAAAATATATGAAATTAGGCGTTTTTATTTGGGAAATAAACTATTCAGAAAATTAAATTCTGCAAATGATTAAATGTTGTTCACATCAGCAATTTAGGTAAATTTATTTTATCTTCCATGCTGGACTGAGAGCGGGAGAAAAACATAGAATGTGCCAGCTGCATTTCCTCCCGACAGGCTGTAAAAACCAGCTAAGGGATCCGAGGGTTTTAGTATATTGCAATTTAGGCGATAGGCTGACAACCTGTCACTAAAGCAATACCGATACCTACTTGTCAGACTTGGCGGAACAACCTTTGTTTAGGTCGTTTACGCTCTGCCTACCCCATTAGGAATAAAGGCGTGATCACATGTACCCACACACACACTCACACACGCATACATACACACACACACACACACACACACACACACACACACACACACACACACACACACACACACACACACACACACATACTCACGCCTTTATCCCGAATGGGGTAGGCAGAGCGTAAACGACCAAAACAAAGGTCGTTTCGCCACGTCTGACAGAGTTTTGAGTGTTATTTAAGATAGATTTGTATCATATAATTTTTGATTTTTTTGACAGGCTGAAAGAACGAACACTGCCTGAATGTATCGTAGACCACGTACATCAGCTGAGTACAGAGTAGGTACGGTACTAACGCCTATCTTTCTTAGACACATTCATAGATTGGGCGTGGTGCGATTTGGAGATTCCTTGAATCGCGCCTCGTACCTACAGGTAATTGACCCGAGAATGGATTGAGGCACCGCCGGTTCGTACGGAAAGCTGAATTTCGTGCAAAAACCTCGGCGGTTTTTACCAGTCTGGTTTCCACCGCACAATTCATGCATATCCGAGCCTCCAACGCGGACGTGATGAAATTTCGACGTTATGTTCCTACAAAGATGTTTAAACAGGTCGTCGTTTGGTTTTATGGCGATTTCCAACGTCTTTGATGTCCCTACCTAATTTTTAAATGTGGGAAAAATATAGCTCTGATAAGAGGCTGTTGAAAATTTAAATACAGCCTGGTGACAGACGGACGACAGACATCGAAATCTCTCTAATAGCACAGCTCGGACACTCTTTACTACAATGTAATTTTGGTCATACATCGATAGTATGTAGTACTATTATATATTCTGTGGTAATAGTGTCCCGTTTTAACCGTTTGGGTACGGAACCCTCAAAACAAACAATTTGGCGGGTTTTACTCAGGTGGGGTTGGCTTCCTTTGATTAATGGACTGGTGAAAGATGAAGTATCTTTTAAAATTAGTCTAAGAGTATTTAAGTCTATCGGTTACAAACAGACGACATACAAAGCCTTTCTCTTTATATTATTAGTGTAAATGAAGTTGTAACTTTGTATGTCTGCAAGTGCAAGAGCACGCAGACTGCGCAAGCTTAGCGGGGGGCAGGAAGTGCGCTGTGACCGCGCGACGTTAATCACTCCACTCCTGCGCAGCTTCCTTTACTCAAGGGACACTTTTATTGTTTCGCATACTTCGCCTTTTTGCAGCTTCAGGCTTCGCATTCTGCGGCCAGCTCTGATGAGATGAGAGTCTTTCAATTTGCACAATTTGAGCCGATTACCGACTAAGGAAGTGCAGTGATTACTGGTTGCTTGTTATAAGATTGCAGCTGAAGATTGTCACCTTTGAAATAAATGACCGAGGAGCTTTTACAGAGTCATTGTTCTGCGGTTTCGTTTAGCACTTCCTGTTTTCTCGAATGTTGTTCAGCTTGAAGAAGAAGCAGGTTTCGGCATCGGCAGTCCCACGTTCGTTGCCAATACGAACTTAAATGTTAATTGTGGGATTGACAAAGCTTAGCATAAGACCTTTGACCGGATACGCACTTAAGCATTTCCTCAGTTGGTATTGAAATGAGCGTGAGTGCAAACAATGCGAGGATTCCGAAAGACAAGCGCCGAGCCGGCCCGTGGGTGCGAGCGGGACATCGCTCTTTTCTTGGAATCACGAGCCTGCGTAGTGGAATGCAGTAGAGGGACGGTTTATAAACTCCGGCTGGACCTTTTACTTCGCTTTTTGAACCTCTTTTATAAAACTAAAAAAACTGTCGAAAGTAGAATAACAAACGCGCTCTATTGAATCAGGTCCAGCAAATTATATTACCTGTATGGTTGATAAATCCTATGAAATTTTAAAGGAATTATTTTGAAGATAAATGTTAATGAGCTTATTAATTAATCTTTGAATATTATGTTAAAGACCCGCCCTGGCTTCGCACGGAAATCATCAGTGTTTCTCTACTATATTCTGCACGTATTATACATATTAACCTTCCCCTTGAATCACTCTATCCATTAAAAGAAACCGCATCAAAATTCGTTGCGTAGTTTTAAAGTTCTAAGCATACATAGGGATATAGGGACAGAGAAAGCTACTTTGTTTTATACTATGTAGTGATAAGTTGATACCATGATAGATAACACACAAATTATACTAACTCCAGAGGAATCGTCTATGTACAAAATGTAATCCTTACGACTAGTGCAATTTCTTCAACATTTAAGGAGGCTAAAAAGGTTATATCTAGGTAATTTATTGACTTTTGTCGCTCTGTTATTTACGTCATCATCATCTCCCTAGCCTTATCCCGTATCTCATGGGGTTGGCTACCTAATCTAGGAGATTAAACGAGGGTACTGGTTTTTACACACAGCGACTGCCATCTGACCTCCGCAACCCAGAAGGGAAACCAGACCCAATTCTAGATTAGGTCAGAATTTTCGAGCCGCCAATGCTTAGTACTGGCCTCTGATATGGCTTAACGACTCGTAATATCTACGGTATTAAACGATATTAACCGGGACCAACGGCTTAACGTGCCTTCCGAGCACGGAAAAAGCCGAAAAGCCGAATAAACGTACATATGAAATTCGAATACCGAAAAATACATTAGTATGTGGTGGGATTCGGGCAGCGGCCCTATCCACTACACCATCGGGCTCTTTCGTTCTTTTCGCTGTTGTTCTGTTATTTATGTGTTATTAAAATATTTGTTCTTTTCCATCCTGGACTGGGAGCGAAGGAAAAACTTAGAATGTGCCAGCTGCATTTCCTCCCGGGCATGCTGTAAAAACCAGCTAAGGGATCCGAGGGTTTCTGTATATTGCAATTTTAACAATGGGCTGATAAACTGTCACTAAAGCAATATACCTACAAATCTATCTTACCTCCAAACCTTTGTCAGATGTGGCGGAACTACCTTTTTTAATGTCGTTTACGCTCTGCCTACCCCATTAGGGATAAAGGCGTGATTATATGTATGTATGTATGTAAATTATTTGTTATGCAAATAAAACCAGGAAAATCATAGTGAACGGAAACTAACGATGTGAATAAATACTAAATAGTAATAGAAACCGCATCCTGATTGTCGTCCTATTTGACTTAATCTGTTTGTACCTACTTGTGCCAACTGACACAGTTACTAAATAGGTTCAAACACGAACCGCTTTCGCACAGATTAATAACTATGGTGGCGATTGGGCCTAAGTGGCGCCCCCATCAGTAAAATTCACACAATTCACTTCTTCTGTCGAGTGGGTATCGAGTCTATCGACCCTGGTGTCAGAGTTTTTAAGCCGCCTAGTAGCACAACTATCAGGCCTCGGACATGGTTTGAGTAACGACCCCTATCAAAGACAGCTACCGGGACCGACGGTTTAACGTGCCCTCCGAAGCACGAAATCTTTTTCTTTTCGGACAATCAGGTGATTCAGCCAGCAATGTCCTAACCAAACTGGGGAAAAATTCACAAAGTGATAAATTCTCAAATATCAACTTTGTGTTTCCCCCCTGGGAATTGAACCCAGGGCCTCCGGATCGGGAGTCCATGGCACTAGCCACTAGACCACGGAGGTAGTCGGAGACAATTCACTAAAAATGCAGTGAATCGAAAAACCGGTCCAAGTAATTAAGATAATTTAGAACCTTATAAATTAGCAATTCTTAGTTCGTTTGCAGTAACGAGAAGAAAAATTGCCGTTGTTGGCCGTTATTTGCATTTCTTCTTCCTGTTACTACAACTAACTAAGAATTGCAAATTTATAAGGTTCTAAATTATCTTTATAACAATTACTTGAGTCTATTGGACTAGATTTTCGTTTCATTGTGTTTTCAGCGAGTTATGTTTTTTTTTAATATTCCCACAAATCTATCTTAAATAACTCTCAAAACTTGTCAAACGTGGCGGAACGACCTTTGTTTAGGTCGTTTACGGTCTGCCTACCCCATTAGGGATAAAGGCGTGATTATATGTATGTATGTATGTTTTTTTTTACTGATGGGGGCGCCACTAAGCTACTATAGTCACGTCAATATAAGAGATATGAAATTGTAATTGTTGAATTGCTGTGCATTGTGTGAGTGACGTTGCGTGTGATAGTGCATCAGATCACACATCACACACATTCCCACATGTCGACAGTTTATTGCCCCAGTTTTGCAGTTCCAGTCTGGATCCGATCAAAATATTAAAAAGCGACTTTCAATGAAGTCTACAAATGCTGAGTTTTAAAATTGCTAAAGAATGCAAAATTAACAGGAGGAAAGAACCCCAATAGCGAGACTTGAAATTCCAAGTACAAAGCACAGTTCTAAGAAGTAATTTGAATGCCTAAAAATACTTATTACATCTGCTTCTCTAAGAATTGTTAAATAGCTACATCAGAATAGTTAAAATTACTGAAGAATACTATAATATAATACATAGATACATACAATCACGCCTTTATCCCTAATGGGGTAGGTAGAGCGTAAACTACCTGAACAAAGGTTGTTCCGCCACGTCTGAAAAAGTTTTGAGGGTTATTTATAATAGATTTGTAGACATTTTTCTGTAGTGACAGGTTGTCAGCCCGATGGCTTAATTGGAATATACTGAAACCGTTGGATCCCTTAGCTGGTTTTTACAGCATGCCCGGGAGGAAATGCAGCTGGCACATTCTGTGTTTTTCTGTCGCTCCCAGTCCAGCGTGGAAAACAATATTGATACCAACCAAACTAAAATAGCAGGAATGATTCCCAATAACGATACTTGAACTTGCAAGCACTACTGCCAAGTGCGGCGATTTATCGCCATTTAGGCTATCTCGGAGGGTGCTGTGGCGACCAAAAATTGCGATTTGCGACTGGTCGCAATATAGGCTATCTCGAATAAAATATTAGGCGATATTAAACGATGTAGGCTATTTTCATAATTTAGGGTAAGAATACGAACAAAATGGGCCCAAACACAAGGGGTTTCTTAATAATCATTAGAAATTTCTACCATCCACCCATGATCCACCCTCTATGACTTAAGATTTTGAGATCGAACCAAATTATTTAAATAACATCCCTACTAAATAGAGTCTTAAGGGATAGGTCTCAAGCATTTAAAATAGTAGGTATTTAGACTATTTGTAAATTATTTAGGCGATTTTAGGCTACTTTACCTTGGGCGACTTTTAGGCGACTTGAAATTGACTTTTCGGCGATTTCATACTAAAAAGACTTGGCAACACTGCTTGCAAGTACAAAGCACAGTTGTAAGAAGTACATTTGCGACCGCTAGCCGTAAGACGTATGTAACAAAGCAACATTCGTCACTGCACAACCTCACTCTATAGACAACACAGCTGAGACAATACGGCCACTAAACAGACGATGATGAAAATACTCCAACAGTAAGAAATAGCCAACTTCTTACATCCATACTAATAGCACATGCTAGATAAACTATGTGTCTGTCTGTTGCTCTTTCACTATGCCTAAACGGCTGAACGGATCTTAATGATATTTGGCAGGACATACAATACAATACAAAATACTTTATTGCACAAAGAAACACAAATACATATATAACAGAAAAGTACGGAACAAACATACTACTACTTACTTCCATGCTGGACTGGGAGCAAGAGAAAAACATAGAATGTGCCAGCTGCTTTTCCACCCGGGCATGCTGTAAAAACCAGCTAAGGGATCCGAGGGTTTCAGTATATTGTGATTTAGGCGATGGGCTGACAACCTGTCACTACAGCAATATACCTACAAAAATATCTTAAATATCCCTCAAAACTTTGTCAGACGTGGCGGAACGACCTTTGTTTAGGTCGTTCACGCTCTGCCTACCCCATTAGGGATAAAGGCGTGATTATATGTATGTATGTATGTACGGAACAAAACAGTACAATATAGGCGGTAACATGGTGACGGACATAAGTTACTTTTTACTGCGCTAAAATTGCTAACTACTGCGGGAAAATAATTTTTCCTCGGGTGGAACCGCGGGGCGAAAAGCTAAAACTATTGCATAACGGTATTAGTCAGTGGGATAGTTCTACGTTCCCACCATCCCGTTACTAGCATGGGACACGATGATAAACTCTTCATTATCTCAGTCGGAAATTAGATCGATTTCGATACGGAAGTTTCCCTGGGAAACCTTCCAGCAAATGTTGCGATCGTTTCTTCTGATTGCTGTAAAAAGGGATTAGATAATTAAGAGGGATTAAATTTGCAGTTCTTGTGAAGTCAATATTGAGGAAACAGCTGGCGTAAGGTTTGTTTTCAATAGAATCACTTTGTTTAAACAATAGAAGTATCCTTCGTAGAATAGAAGTCATTTTATTATTGTAGAGTAACGACACTTTTGAATGCTGGCGCAATATGCATTTACAAAAGATGCAAGGGGTCAATAAACCAACACAGCTATATACCATTTTTATGTGTAAGTTCATTTTAAGGATTCTTTTTTTAAAGCATACCAACGGAACCATATTACAAACTTTAACTACATAACATACCTCCGTATTTTAAAGGTCTATCACAGGATTTTCAGTGAAGAATTTTATGCACAAATAAAAAGAAAAACACAAAGCAATCATACAACTAATGTTATGAACGAATGGCCTGCAGTCTGCACTACAGTTGCAGATGATAAATCAGCTGTTTGTGTATGCAGGCGCCATGTTTTTTCGAAGCAAGTCATCCGTAACGTAGGCAGTTAATCGTGCCTAGTCATTGCCTAGTTTACGTCTAGCGGCTAGCCTAGCCAGACGTAAAGCTAAATTACCAAGTGAGCTAGAACCAACTTCTTAAATTCAATATACATTGCGTAGCCGGTTAGTGAACTAATCTCCCTGATATCCTAAAGGTTTACCAGCTACGCAATGTACATCAAATTGTATTTCTAATTTGTAGTTTTATCAAACGGGCCCCTGACTGTGCTACTTTAAAAAAAAACTGAATAATACTATCAGGAAGCATGCTTGATTAGTAAAGAGCATCTTCGTGATTGGAGCTTTTTATGAGAAGCCAATAAAGGCCCAGGCAAAGACCCCGTCTTTCATTTATAGAGCTGTTGTTAGGCATCTCTTCTTTTTATCTCTTCTTGCCTCGCACTGCTTTGTAACTTCTTGTGCCTTTTGATACTCTTTTGATTCCATTTCTGGGTTCATAAATGTATTGAATGAATTGGTAGAAAGTTAAATTAATTACTTGTTTCCATTTGTAAAGTCAAAATTCTATGTAGTGTTTACTCTAGCGGAAGCAGTGTTTGAATTCTCTAACTTGCATCCAAAGAATTTTAGGAATGCACCTCTGCTTGAAAGCTTACAACATGTTTGTTTGAAGTCATTGTACAGTTTCTATTGGCCACGCTACAGTGCAACTGAATATTAATTTTGTTTGTTATGATCAGAAATAAAGATGCTAGATAGAATGCCACCACAGTTATCTTACAAAAGTCTATGTCTATGATCCAATTTCTTTGACCAAAATTTTTAGCACAGAGAATATGAAAAAAATATTTAACGTTTTCTTATTTATACTATCCCGTACGTAAACTAATGTTTTGAAACTTTGAGTAGAAATAAAGAAGCTAGATAAAATAGCACCATATTTTTTTCTACAAGAGTCTATAATCCTTCATAATGAATTTATTTTGATTATTTTATTTTAGAAAGAACTGCGTATTGGAAACACACGTTCTCCTCAACTGACTTCTATAGGAAGAGAAGCAGCTGGAACTTTCTTTGTTTTTTTATCGCTCCTAATTCAGCAATATACCTACAATTCTATCTTAAATAACCCTCAAAACTTTGTCAGACGTGGCGAAACGACCTTTGTTTAGGTCGTTTATGCTCTGCCTACCCCTTTAGGGATAAAGGCGTGATTATATGTATGTATGTATGTAATTCAGCATGGAAGTAGGTACTTATAGGTGGTGCGGAAACGTTCCTGTTAATGAGAGAACGTCATGAACTTGTGAGATTAACGAGCGTTATATCGGTCACGCTACGCTGAAGATGGATGGACCCTTCATGGTAGAGTCAACGGTTAGGAGATTCTAAATTGGATTATTAAACCACTACCAGGCGCAGCTCTATATACCTATGTTCCACTTCGAAATCATCAGACCTCTACTGGTTTTTGCATTGTGAAGAGAAACAGCTGGTAATACGCTGCTACCGTTTCGTAGAATCGTTCTGTTCTCTCAGGGTACTTAGACCATTGGCCGTTGTGACCATTTTAGTCAAAATACGAATTGCCCACAATAGGTCCGTTGTGTAATAGTGCCAAACCAGCTGCTTTCCACCAGTTCATGGAAATTCCCCCCTCCTTATAATAGTAACCATTAGGGGGGGTACGAGCCGCATGTTTCACATAGAGACATCGCCGTGCGTTGACCTAGCGAATGTTTACTGTCCTTGGTCGGCGCGGGCGGCTGCGAGCAGAGCTGTGACGTCATCCCGAGGTGCCGATGGGTTTCAGCGTGGACGCCCGTAGCATGCAAATAAATCCTCCGATCATTCGAAACCCGGTAGGTTCTGAAGGCCCGTATTAATAAAGCGATCTCAATTGAGAGCCGTATTCAGTATGGATTTGACAGGTAAAATGTACTGAATTGACATTTCTGATACCAACTCAAATTCAATGTCAGTCTCAAGTACTGATTATAAATACGGGCCTTAGAAAGAATGACTTGGACTGACTACTCTGACTAGGAACTTACTTGTCCTTTAGTCCATCGTAGAAAGGGGCACTTCATCATGAGGTTCAACCGCCAACGAAAATCTTGTAAATAGACTAATAACATTCTACCATGTATGAAAATGCTATTTTTTCTTAAAGAGCATGCACAGTTAGAAAAATATGTATAAGATTGGCTCTCCCATAACAACGGAATGAGCCGTATAAATGAAAATCGAATATGGTATGTAGTTTTCTATGCGGACCTATATGTTTATAACTTTTTTTTTATGAGCCTGTGGTGTCCCACTGCAGGGCAAAGGCCTCTCTCCCTTCCTTCCACTTATCACGATCCATTGATAGCACTCGCCATTCTTTTTGATATGCGTCCAATTCTTACTACTTACATAATGTTTATTATCTTGAGGTTTTTTTTTAAACTTTAGAATATTTAAACTTACTTTTAATCGAGCGTTTTATTTTTTAAAAAAACGTAAATAAAATAAAGATAATAAGAACATGTTTCAGAACTCATCTCATCTCAACTTTTTAAACCTAGTTTGAGATTTTCGAGTTTTTGTTGATCAAATAGATAAAACCGTGGGCATGGAAATAAATAATTAAATTCTATTGCTGTGGCTACGATAGTGGGTTCACTGACTGAAATATTCGGTTAGCAACAAATAGGCCGGTTGAAATGAAACTTATACCGGGTGTAAAGGACAGCGTCCCGCAGTCAACGAAACTGAACAACACTCACCAGGAAATTCTGAAAAAAAAATTACGTTGCCATCCAAAATTACCACCTTGATCAGACAATTTGTATGAAAAGTTTTTTTTTTCACCTCTTGAAAGAATTTCCTGGTGAGTGTTATTCATTTATGTTGACTGAGCAACCCCTATCAGTTTGTGGGACGCTGTTCCTTACGCTCTATATAGTTTGTGTTAGGATCATAATTATATCAAGTACGATATGCTCTAAAATTTTATTGATTGTACTTCACTTAGGTTTTTAGGATAAAACTTAAGACTAAGTTTATAATTTAGTTTATATTTAGGCGATAGGCTGACCACCTGTCACTACAACAATATACCTACAAATCTATCTTTAATAACCCTCAAAACTTTGTCAGACGTGGCGTAACGACCCTTGTTTAGGTCGTTTACGTTCTGCCTACCCCATTAGGGATAAAGGCGTATTTATATGTATGTATCTATGTAAGTTTATAATAAACCAAACACAATACAATTCAACATGTCTGTAAGTAAATAATAAATATATAATACGGTCACATAGCTATACATTCATACGTTAAAATCACGCCTTCCCTGAGGGGTAGGCATACACCACATCCTTCCTTCCACCTGCTTCGAAGTTTAGTCTAGAATTATTCATCGAACTTTAAAAAAGACGGTGAATGTCTAGACAAGAGCAAGTTTGTTCTTTTTAGAGGAGATTAGAAACGAGTATTCCAATTCCAACAGTAGGTATAGAATTCTTAAAAAATATGTTTATTTTGTTATCTTGATGCTGGTTGCGTTCAAAAGGAGCCGCGAGCAGTACATACAACCAACCATTTGTCCTCCATGAGGTCACGGTTTTGTCATTTGGCGAACGATGATCATTTTGTTCCTATGGTTATCTGAGCGAGTTTTTTTCCTTGGAATAGTCAGTAAATAGGTGTCTAGCAGGCACAAGTATAGTCATAATCATTAATCAAATGGTCTATGTTATTGTTACATTACACGCACATAAAAGCACGCACGTAAGTTACGATTCGATACTTACGTCTTGAATTTAAAAAGACGCTTTTGTCACTTGTGTTTCTATAAGCAAGTTTGGGATATTGAATATAAGCAGTTTCGCCACTTCTGGGAGTAATATGAAGGTTTTCAGTCAATGGCTTAAATTATTACCTACTAAATATTTTAACCCTTGCTCCCAGTCCAACATGGAAACAAGTGCTCTATCATTATGTGCTAACGAAGATCAGACAAAAGTATGTTGGACACGCCCTGTTTAGGGTTCCTATAACGGAAACAACTAGGCTTCTAAATGAGCGACACGGTTTGTTACAGACTTGTTTTCCGCTGTGTATGAAATTGCTAAGATGAGTGGACTGTGCTAATTGTAGATAGCCGAGTCTGGGCGCTAGTCTGGACGTAGCAGAACCGTAGCTGTTATCTACAACGTTTCCCAACCTTTTACATATTAACTTACAGTATACTACTTGCAGCAGTCCTCTGCATGAATAAATCCGGTAAAACGATGTCTCTAGAATGTGGGAAGACTTCCGGATGAGGAAAGGATGATTTTTCAATTGTCAACCCTGTGTCAGTCATCCCAGGCTTACACTAGAGACGAGAAAAGAGTGTCTGGTTATAAATCACAGTTTAAACTTATGTGTTTCCAAAATGCAGGTCCATATCTTTCCTGCGTTTTAGACTACCTGCCTTTTAGCACCTGGATTGAGAACCATAGCCCTAGTGGCGCTGAGAAGCGTTGGTGCGTTACAATTGCACTGAGTCTCGCCTCGTCTCGGCTCAAGCTCGGTACTCCATAGGGTTTCAACTCACACACTTTTTGTACCTCCGTACCTCGCCGGCGAAGGTCGGTCGAGGCGAGCCACGAGCTAGCATTCCTCCCGCTATGAATGAATAGTCGCCCGACTGGTCGGCAGGCGCATACCTACCAAGTAACTTCAGATTAATTTGACAACAAACATTTAAGTTGGCAAAAACCGGATTGGTCGGCACCCGCCCCGTGGGAACCGCCACGAAGACGTGTCGCCGGTGATGTTGAGTGGCCGACCATTCATTTGCTGATGTAGTGAGGTTCCGTTTCGCGACTCAGAACGTGTTCGCCGCCCGCATCTCACCGTGCTGATCATAAAAACTACAAAATGTATTATAGTAGGTAAAATTTGCCGTACATTGCGTAGCGGGTTAGCCAATAAATCTTCTTGATGGCTAACCGATAAGGCAATGTATATCGAACTGTACATGTAATTTGTAGTTTTATGAAACGTGCCCCAGCTAACGATCATTCTGCCGACGGCCTCTCATCGACACACATCGTTCACACACGCAAAAACGACTCTATGATATTTTAATTGGTTTATAAGTTAATATAAAATTGCCCTATTATTATATCTATTCTTAATAGGTGTGAAAACATATCAGTTTTAAAATCAAGAATGGATAGTTATTTTTAAGGAAAACTTGTCAACACTCTATTCACTGATAATATCCAATCAAGTCATACTTACTTATAAGCTCGAATTTAAAAATAGTACCTACCTTACAGAAGTTTATATAATTTGTTTTTAAGAAGTATTAGATAGTGATAGATAGTCATTCATTACAAATACCGGGTGTAAGGGACAGCGTCCCGCAAACTGATAGAGGTTGCTCAGTCAACGAAACTGAACAACTTTCACTAGGAAATTCTTTCAGGAGATGATTAAAAGAAAAAAAACTTCTCATATAAAATTAACATCTCGATCAGACAATTTCTATGTAAATCAAATATATTTTTTCACTTCCTGGAAAAAAATCCTGCTTATAGTTGTTCAGTTCCGTCGACTAAGCAACCCCTATCAGTTTACGGGACGCTGTCCCTTACACCCCGTATATACCTCGACAAATTGCAGAGCTTTGCCAAATCCATAATAATAGAAACAGAGGACAAAGGACTTTAAGGACGACAGGCGGTTTTACTGCGGAAAAATAGAAAAGCTCATAAAGGCGCAGGCACGAGGCATTTTTATATTATTTTGCAGAATCAAATTACCGTTCAGTTTTGAGGGCATATGCGATGAATAAATATTATTTAAATATTAAACCTACTTAATATCGCTTTGGTATGAAATTAGTGGCTGTCAGTAAACGCTTTTATGTGGTTTTTGCCGCCAGAGAAATACCACAATTAGGTATCATTTTTATACCGTCTACGATCGTTAAACTCTCAATGAACAAAACGGTATGACTACTCTACTACGTGCTGAGGTCGGTAAAACAAAACTTGCCGCCTTTGTACAAAGCCTTACGGCAGGAACTGGCATTGAGTCAATAATTATTTGGATAATAAGTTTTATTATAATTCTGACCTTAAATAAATGTATGGAATTTCCCCTAATGGGCGCGGTTCACAAATTATAAATCATGCTAGGTAATAAAATAAAGTGTGAGTTGTCTTCTCGTCACCGGAAACGTAGAATATAAATTCAGGTGTTGTACTAGCCACGAGCGGCCTTGGAGCTTATTGGTATTTCTAATCAAGGCCCCATTCACATTGTAGATGTACCTACTACCTATCTTTAAAGATTTGCGGGATTTGCCATACATAATGAATTATAATAACAAGGAAATAGAAGAGAACTTCTTCTTACAGAATTATACTGATGTGAGTAAGTAGTTAGGTCTTAGAATAGAATAGAATAGATTTACATAGAAACGTATAATATAGTACAGTCATGTCTGTGTCCCTTATAGGGTAGGCAGCGACCTTATGTTAGGGCCGGGCTCTATGGCTTTTTTCTACCGCTCACGCTAATATGAAGGTACTGTCAAGATATTGCTAAATTAGCAATAAGGCCGCCAATTGTACTACTTTTTTTTTTAGTAATTTGTAATTTCTGTGTTTATGTGCAATAAAGTATATTGTATTGTATGAAGGCTGAATCCCGAGAAAGCTGGCGATTGCTCCACCGACAAGAGCAAAGCTCTTAAATTTATGTTGATGATCGCTCCCAGTCTAACATGAATGTACCTAAATTATATTGAATATAAAATATTTGCGTAGTTTACATATACTCTTTGACATATAAGTACATTGCCCCAATCTGTGTATCCAACTCTATTACATAGGTACTTATTGGTGCTTTTTATGACTTTGTCTACGTGCTTGTATTAAAAATTGCAAATTAATCGCATAAAAGCCTAGACGGCGAGGTAAGCAGCGGACAAAAAGTTCATAATAAAACTAAGTTTCATCCATTTTGAATGTGGCTGATTCATACTAATTATTGAGCGCAAAAATCAACTCGATAAAAAAATTACCATTTCTTATTTTAGTTTGGTTTCAGTGCTCTCTGGCATGAACTCGTTTCACCTAGCTTAATACAAATAGAATATAGCATCGGTGCTTATTATTTAGATTATATATACAGGGTGTTAATTTAATTGCGTGCCATAGCTTAGAGTGTGTTACATTAACGTAAAAGGATCCTATATATATATTAAAAAAAAAACAATTTAAAAAAAACAATGAACAACGGTACGTATTTTCAATTATATGGTTGGTTTTCCTAACAAATAAAACTAAATAAATATCATTATTATGCCCAAAGCTGCGTCAGGCCGCTCAGCTGTAAGGCGAGAACCAATCCCGCGCGACGCGAGAGTCGCTATCGACCTGGAGTCGTATTTCTGATCCGCTCGTATGAAAACTGAAAACGCATACATAAATCATTCGTATACGAAATCAATTTCTCACACACGATATTACGTATTATTGATTCAGTACAAATCTGTGTTGCCAATAAAGTCTAATCCCATAAATTGTTTTTGTTCTGCGCAGAAATACACCTAAATACCACATTTACCACTAACAAAAATCGTTGATTTGCAAAACCGGAACTGAATCGCAGAGAAACGGAACGTAAATTCAAGTAAATTAAAAAGTTAAAGTGTCACTTGTCAAATGATTGTCTGTGTCACGTCATGATCATAGACTTAGGTTTCGGGTAGTAGAAAAGAAAACAAGTGGTTTGGACCACTCGTTGCAGAATCGCATACGTATTCAAGAAGATTTTGGGATTTCGCATGCGAATGTTGCTTTTTCGTATGCGAATTCGGATAAAATTCGGTTCAAATATACGACTCCAGTTATAGCAACTCGGGCTCGGTTGTAGCTGTCGGGCCAGATGCAGCTCTTGAAATTATAACAAATACCGACTGTTGCTTTTTGAATTTGGATTTTTTATGGGCTCCTTTTACGTTACTAACATACCCCCTAAGCTATGGCACGCAAATAATACCCTGTATTTTCAAGCGTTAGCAGGCTACTTAGTGTTTAACATGTTTCGTGCTACAGTAACAGTATCTACAGCATGGTACAACGAAACGTACGACTTGTATCGGTGGTTCTCTTTACTCATGTCTCTCCATTAATACATACATATAATCACGCCTTTATCTCTAATGGGGTAGGCATAGCGTAAACAACCTAAACAAAGGTCGTTCCGCCACGTCTGACAAAGTTCTGAGGGTTATTTAAGATAGTTTTTTTTATTCAAGATAGATATTGCTGTAGTGACAGGTTGTCACCCTATCGCCTAAGTTACAATATACTGAAACCCTCGGATCCCTCAGCTGGTTTTTACAGCATGTCCGGGAGGAAATGCAGCTGGCGCATTCTATGCTTTTTTCTCACTCCCAGGCCAGAAGGAAGATAAGAATATGTATATACCAATTAATATCAAGCTTTGCCAATATATACCAATTAATATCAGGCTCTGCTATTTCGATATTATAGGTAAAGTTGTCATCATCTCCCGTCGCCTTATCCCGCAACTCTCGGGTCGTCTACCTAATCTAGGTGATTGAACGAGGATACTGGTTTTTACACAGAGCGACTGCCATCTGACCTCCGCAGCCCAGAAGGGAAACCAGCCCCAATGCTAGATTAGGTCAGAGTTTTCAAGCCGCCAATGCTTACCACTGGCCTCTGACATGCTCAACGACGAATATCGACGGTATTAAACGATATTACCGGGACCAGCGGCTTGACGTGCCTTCCGAAGCACGGAAAAAGAGCCTAATAAACGTACATATGAAATTCGAATACCGAAAAACACATTGGTGGGATTCGAACCACGACCTCCCGCTCAAGAGGCAGTAACCCTATCCACTACAAGATTATAGATAGAGTCTCATCTCAATATTTGCTTATACATTGCGGGCGTGCAAAAGCTCTTGTTCCTTTCCTAGGCAATGTATAGCGTCATCAGTTGTCTGTTGAACAAGTCCCTCAGTGGCTCTGCTCAATGAGTACAAGAGTCGTGATCTCGACAGACTGAAGGCATTCCGCATTACGGCAACTTCGCAAAATGTCCCTGGGTCGCAAAATGTCCCTTGCGCAAAATGTCCCTTTGAAAATTTGAACTAAATCTTTTTAAAAAAGGAAAATTTTGCGAAAGGGAAATTGTGTTCTCATAATGTAATAATATATATTTATGTTTTCATAAGGGACATTTTGCGAAAGGGACATTCTGCGAAGTAACGCCCATTACATTCCAAACGTGAAAAAGCTTATATTACCCAGCAGTTGACATTCTACGCAATGTATCGCCCCATCAGCTCCCAGTTGAACTCAAACCTCCTTAGCTCATCATCTCCCTAGCCTTATCCCGTTTCCACGGGGTTGGCTACCTAATCTAGGGGATTGAACGAGAGAGTACTGGTTTTTACACAGAGCGACTGCCATCTGACCTCCGCAACCCAGAAGGGAAACAAGACCCAATCATAGATTAGGTCAGAGTTTTCAAGCCGCCAATGCTTAGCACTGGCCTCTGATATGGCTAAACGACTAATATCTACGATGTTAAACGATATAAACCGGGACCAACGGCTTAACGTGCCGTCCGAAGCACGGAAAAAGAGCCGAATAAACGTACATATGAAATTCGTAAACCGAAAAACACATTGGTACGTGGTGGGATTCGAACCACGACCATCTTAGCTGAGTACAAGCTATTATACCGGCTGGAAGGGACAGTGTTTCGCAAACTGATAAGGGTTGCTCAGTCAACGACACTGAACAACTATCAGCAGGATACTTTTTCAGGAAGTAAAAAAAATGCTTTCCCATACAAATTGTCTGATCGAGGTGAACATTTTGTATGCAAAAGCCATTTTGTTTTTCACTTCCTGAAAAAAATACCTGCTGATAGTTGTTCAGTGTCGTTGACTGAGCAACCCCTATAATTTTGCGGGACGCTGTACCTTACACCTGGTATAGTCTGTGATACAAGTGTTCCTCAGTACCGGCGCAGACGCAGCTCCACAAAGGATGACGTGTACGAACACATTATTGGCTCACCTTCGCCGTGGGAACGAATTAGCGCTTTATGATAATTGCCTTTATAGTGACATCGTTAGGTGTTCACATGTCTATTCGATTAAAAGCTCTTAATTTTTTACGTTGTTTCTCACATACTTATTGCGCGATGTGTCAGATACTTAATAGTTGATCTATTTTTCAGGATATTTGGGGATTTCTAGTCGTATCCAAGAATATACACTTTACACTCAGTAAGAAACAACGTCCCGCAAACTGAGTAAGGGTTGCTCAGTCAACGAAACTAAACAAATTTCACCAGGAAACTTTTTCAGGAGATGAAAACAAAATACCTTCCCATACAAAATTATCACCCCGGTCAGACAATTTGTATGGAAAAGCATTTTTCTTTTCATTTCCTGAAATAAAAAACCTGCGGATAATTGTTCAGTTTCGTTAACTGAGCAACCCGTATAATTTTTCGGGTTGCTGTCCCTTACACCCGGTAGAAATAAAACAGTGTTTAGTGTCCCAAATCCCAATATAAATCGTTCGCGAAAAAGACTGTCTGCGAAACCTGAATATTCTAATATAAGATCTGCGCAGAAAACGTCATACGATATGATGATGGAAAATCTCATTTTTTTGCAATGTATTTTGTCTAAATATCAGAAATGGAATGTACTAATTGGACTTGTTAAATATTCATCGAAGTTTATTATTAGTTCATAAAAAGTACTGGAAATAAATGATTACATAGTGTATTTTGCGAATTGATAAGTTCGTTAACATATACATAAATTAACAAGTTAATCAGGAACCACATGAGTTTCTACATCACATGTAAGAAGCAAAATAAATAATCATCTAAAATAGCAACCACATATGCCTTAAGTGGTCGCCACATGTAAATAGAGTTCAATGTATGTGTAATAGCAGTTTTTATGTTAAAACCTCTGTTTAAGGGCTATAACCACATGGATAATGTTCCATATGGTCAGGCCTAGGCAGATGATAGGTTTAATGCAAACTTGCCCTCAGCGAGTGGCCATGAACCTGTGTTTCCAGCTTATCTGGTAGGTATCAGGATATTCGGCAGATGTAAACCTCACTTGATAACATAATGTACTTACCCAACCGCAAAAAACAAGCGCGTGTGGATACAACACGATCGCGTAATTTCCTGTTTAATAAATAGGGCAACATTCGCACTAACCTTGTACTTTAATATTGGAATTTGACAAGGTTAGGTGTGCCGTGGCTAATGAATGGCGACGGATCTGGGGCCCGGAGATATCGCGATGGAGCTTGGTATTATGGAGCCTCGGGAGTCGGGACTCGCAACGCCCTTGGAAAAAACTCGATCATTTATATTTGGACCTGTTGTAGTGGAAACAAAGGAGATGCTCGTGTTATCTATCTGCCGGCGGTCGGAGGCTTAGTCCCTAAAGCTTTATCTGGAAGACGCGCCCATTTGAGATTTATTCTATTCACAAATATTGTTATTTAAGCCTAAGACTCTACATTTACAAAAAGGGAAAGTTTTTCCCTATAAAATTACCCTACAACTCTTTCGAAATTGTTCTATGCCTTAAATAACAGCCTTTTTCATTAGGTTAGGTTTGTTTACCTCAAATTTTAAATTGTATTGTACCCCGAGTCTCAGGACCGCACTCTTAGGAATGTGATCACAGACAGGCTCTTTATCATTATAAAGAGCCATTCATTAATCCAAATCCTGTTGCTGTCTCTAATCCACAAACAAAATTCAGTATACCTATTCATTCTAGCCGTTAAGTTTTTAATGAGTTGATTTTGATAAGTATGATCAGGACACTACCCAGCAGCGGTCAATATTTTTCAAAAAAGGAAATTGGCTCACCGATGCATTTGTCCGTTAAAGTTAGGTAATCTGGCGGGAAGCGGCAACACCAGATCTGGTTTAATCAGAACACCCTGTCAGGAATGCGTCCGTCGCCCGCACAGGCGGGGCAGCCTCCCGATAAGGACGATTCCACTAATTCTCCCCACATAAGTCATCCGGGAGGACGTTAACGCCTGGGATTAGGCGCCCGCGCCGCTAAACCAGTTCCATGCGGAGAGAGTAGGGCTGCCAGATGGGACCTACGATGGAAAGTGTTTTCTTGATCTATCGTAGAGCAAAACCAAAGATCCAAAATAACAATGTCATCAGAAAGTCACGGTGTTGATACTCGTATCGAGATGGTCTGGGGAAATAAAACTGTCGAGTTTTTCGCAGCTTGGATTTTCAGCGAATGAATGAAAGCTTGAACCCTTAATAATACTACAGTTACCTGACCGACGACGCGTCGCAAGCTGAGGTAGAACGTAACATATAGGAAAGTTTGGACTCTACAGTTCAGACTAGGTATTAGCTGTAGTAGCCCTAAGGTGAAGTATAAAAATGGCCTCTATTTTAGGATCACCTGCTGCGTGGCGGCCTCTACGCAGCGCCCGCGCCGGCTCACCCTGTCGGACCCCAGTAATGTCTACAGTGACTTAAACGTCGCTGGCTGGTCGTGAGAGAGACACCTATACTACGTAACATAGTAAAAAGTCATTATAAAGACTAGGTATTATATGTGGTAGCCCTATAGTTCGGCGTTGTATAAAATGGCCTCTATTTTGGGATCACCCGCTGCGTGGCGGCCTCTACGATGCGCCCGCGCCGGCTCACCCTGTCGAACCCCAATAATGTCTACAGTGACCTAACCGACACTAGCTAGAGGCAAGAAACACACCTATACTACGTACGTAGCAATGAAGAAAGTGTAAACTCTACCGATAATAGCGCAAAATGCCACCAAAAATTTTAAACAATTTGGCTCTCTCATACTAAATGGTATAATATCGTTTTGTATACCTACGGTATTTTATTTTTCTCGAATTTCTGAACATTGTCTTGTGAAACATTTTTAGGCACTCTACATGTTGGTGATTTATTTATTATAAGATTTTTTATTTAGTTTTATTTAAAAAAAAAATTAGAGCTGTGGTGTTGGTAAAAGAAAATTATCAAAATTAATAGAAAAATCTTTCTTAAAAAGCTTTTTACGTTCACGTATTTTGTGAAGGCACCCTGGTCTAAATCTGTTTAAAATTTCATAAATTCGGCGACAGGCGCAAGCACCTGTATATTTGCGATTCGGATGGGCGAAGTGCGTACCGTCTCGACATTCGAATCCCCACTTATCATACGGAACGTATCAACAGAATGTATGGCCTACCGTCACTTGTTGACTGGTATTGATGAGGCTGAAATTCAAATAGGAGTATGATGGAAAACTTGTCAGCGAAATAACGGATTGATAAAAGTGCGTGATGAACTCTTTCTTTGTGGGGAATTTAGATATTTATAACACAAGAAGTCCTAAAGAATCATCAAGTCTGGTAAAGGTAATTATTTCGGAAAAAGGGTTAAAAATTAAGCAGTTTGCACGGATCATGGACAGGGGCAACCTACCTGATACTTCCATAATGATTACCTTATTAATTAACTAACCAAATTTCATCAAAATCCGTTGAGCCGTTTAGGCGTGAAACGAATCACTAACTAAATTCAGTTCCCTGCACACTACCTACCCCCTAAGTACAGTGGCGTGATTATATATAACCTATGTCCGTCTCCAGGTTACCATCTATCACCATACCAAATTTCGTCAAAATACATTCAGCCGTTTAGGCGTGAAAGAGCAACAAACAAACAGACGGACCGAGTTACTTTAGCATTTTATTAGTATAGATTAGTTATTCATAGCTTTTTTAGCCGAGAAGATTCACCTGCGGGGCCTAGGTCTGGAGTCGTATATTTGAACCGCTCGAAGGCTAATGCGCATTCAAAAGACTAACTTTCGCATGCGATTTTCATACAATTTACCATGCGAATGTTAGTCTTTCGAATGAGAATTCGATTCGAGTGTTTCAAAAATACGAGTCCTGGTCTGCTACTAGTAACACCTGAATTTTCCTGGGCGTGGTTGTCATTAACCAGCAATTTACTTGCTGATGCCCGGTAACATTAACATTAATAGCTAGTTGCGAAAAAACGTGAATTGAAATATAATCTTAGCGATTAACTTACCGTTATAAATATTACATACATACATACAATCACGCCTTTATCCCTAATGAGGTAGGCAGACCGTAACATACCTAAAAAAAGGTCGTTTCGCCACATCTGACAAAGTTTTAAGTGTTATTTCAGATAGATTTGTGCGTATATTGCTGTAGTGACAGGTTGTCAGCCCGTCTCCTAAATTGCAATATACTGAAACCCTCGGATCCCTTATCTGGTTTTTACAGCATACCCGGGAGGAAACGCAGCTGGCACATTCTATGTTTTGCTCTCACTCCAGCATGGAAGGAGATTTTTTAGATGAAGACCCTTGAATAAGAACTTATTAGTTTACTGAGAATTAAGGAGCAGATTAGATGGTTTGATTTCCAGTACAGCATGAAACTTTAGTCTGGACTGTTCAGACATTTCCAAATATTCTAATTTATAATATTTTTTTATCTTTCATGGTTAATAATAATCGGTAGAGTCGACGATGAAGCAAGTTCTCCAGAAGCCTTAAATCAAAGGCATGATAATCCTAGACGCCAACGGATCACAGCTATTTAAAAACACAATAAAGGCGGCCATCTTTTCCATCCTGTATAATGAAACGTACATTTAACGTGTCATTTGGCGGTCGGTGGTATGGCGTGCTGTGCGTGCGGCGGGTGGCGGGCGGCGCGTCTGGCCGCCTTGCGAGTAGCTCGGCAACGACGTTACTTCGCAGAACATCCCTTTCGCGAAATGTCCCTTGGTCGCTAAATGTCTCTTTCGCATAATGTACCTTTTTTGATAGATTTAGTTCAAATAGTGGGCAGCTACTGAAAAGACTTTTTGAAGGGATATTTTGCGATAGGGACATTTTTCAAAAAGTTAAATTTGGGGTAAAGTATTTTTTTCGAAGAGGGTATTATGAGAAAGGGACATTTTGCGCAAGGGACATTTCGCGAAGTTACCTGCAACGGCAAGCCAATGCCTCGCAGGCCTTGAGGGTCGGGTCTAGCTACGAGCCAGCCAGCCAGCCGAGTGCTTAGTACGTACCCTCCACGTCGACGCGCTGCGCCTGCGCGCAACCGGGCGCGCGCCTCACACTCACAGCCTCACATTCGCGCCAACAGACTCAGTATGACACATGTGAACGCGAACCGATGATACGTCGTTGAAAAGTAGCTACAGTTAACGTGGTAGACTTTCTGAGAGACTTTACATTTCACAATGGCGATCAATTGGAATAACATACATACATACAGAGACAGATATACATACAGAGCCCGATGGTGTAGTGGATAGGGCCGCTGCCTCCTGAGCGGGAGGTCGTGGTTCGAATCCCACCACGTACCAATGTGTTTTTCGGTTTTCGAATTTCATATGTACGTTTATTCGGCGCTTTTTCCGTGCTTCGGAAGGCACGTTAAGCAGTTGGTCCCAGTTAATATCGTGTAATACCGTAGATATTAGTCGTTAAGCCATATCAGAGGCCAGTGCTAAGCATTGGCGGCTTGAAAACTGATTTAATCTAGGATTGGGTCTGGGAAACCAGACTTCTAGGTTGCGGAGGTCGGATGGCAGTCGCTCTCTGTAAAAACCAGTACCCCCGTTCAATCCCCTAGATTAGGAAGCCGACCCCGTGATATACGGGATAAGGCTACGGACATGATGACATACATACATATAATCAATCGTCTGTCAAACTTTTGAGAGTTATTTAAGATTTTTTTTTCTTTTCTTTGGCAGAACGCTATTTGCGTATTACCACGGACAGATAAAAGGCAGGAAATCAAAACGCGAAAAATAGCGCGTATGTATATAGCTGTAGTGACAGGTTTATAGCCCATCGCCACAGAATATATAATAGTACTGCCATCGCCTAAATTGCAATATACTGAAACCCTCGGATCCCTTAGCTGGTTTTTACAACATAACCGGGACGAAATGCAGCTGACACATTCTATGGTTTCTCTTGCTCGCAGTGTAGCATGGAATAACACACTTCTAAATTATTTCAAAATTAGTCCTGTCTCGAAACTAGAATATAGAAGACATAGTACAAAATCATCAAGCGACCATTTTATATACGACACGCACGATCTACTTTCGCGCAATTTTTAGACGTCACTTTGATGTCAGTCGTAAAGTAACACTTTAAATTAGTTTAAAAAGACAGAATAAACTTTAAATTAGTTCAGAAACGTGTTTTCCCAAATCGACACTACCATAATAAGAGGATTATCCGAGAATCCTTATTAAAACTCATATCGTTAGCAGGGTCTGAAATAAAGAGTGAATTTTATCCTAATCTCTGATGGCAGGTCGTTACGGGTGGCGGCGTATTTGAATGTTTATCAAGTTGGGTATAATATGCCTAAGGAGGAATGTGTTATCGACATGAGCAATGTCGGTCAAACGCTTCTACTGCAACGAGCAAGTACGAACATGGGGGCCTTATCGTGCACAAACAACCTGAAAGTACTTTTGCATCGAGTAGGTGCCGCTTACAGATGAGTAAAGTGCGAGTTTTAGTAAGAATAGAGTCCTGCGATTTAGGCTCGAATAATCGACATTTGAGTGAGATAGACAGATAGTCGTAGACTAGTTTAAGTTCGTAACAGAAATGTAATTTCAGTACAATATGCCCTGTCAAATCCATACTTGATAACGCTCTCAATCTTAAGACCGCTTTATAAATACAAGTCTATATGCAGATAATCTATGTATGAAAAAAGCTCCAGGACATGTAAAAGAATATTTTCAAGATTTGATGACAGTTTTGAAACACTCTTTCAATGGCATGAGGTGAATAACACGAAACAGGTGGGGAAGTCTACTGTTTCAATAATGTTGGAATTTTGAGCGTAGGTACTTAGTTAAGTTAATTACGCACATAGTATCACGTAGAGTTTTTTCCTTGTGACAAATTGTAATGTAACCGCCATATTTGGCTGGTTTTCATCTAGATAGCGCGGCGAATGTTCACAAAAACCGCTAGCGTATGAGGAATGCGTGCAATGCAATTAATTAAGAGCTATTAATTGTCAATTCTCCTTAAGCATTCTGCAAGGACGATGTGAGATGCGACTGGGTGGTTTTTCTTCGGCTGGAGCCCTTCGATTTATGATATCCATGTTGTCGCTCGCATTATAGCTCCAAGGCGGTTATTGCTTGAGAACATTCCGTTGAGATTCCTCGCGCTCGCATCCAGTCTGCTAACAATAGGTCATGCCACACACTGTATTGAATGAAGTACTGCTGTGCAGTTATTTTTGTTTCCTTATTCATAGCACTTCCTTCCCCAACCCGCCGGCCTAGTTGGCGAGCTGAACCGTACGGATTTGCAATTGGTCGAGATCTTCCGGTTTTGTGTCCACGTACAAGATAACCCCGGGTAGGAACGATATAATATGCGTGCAGAAATTTGAGATCAAAACACGCGCGAACATCGCTGCGGTGGAGTGCGGCGGAGATAAAGCCGAGTTCGTTACAACATTCCTGAGCTGCGAACTTGACTTTACGGCCTTAGCGATAGGAGCAAAACGCTCGCGAGTTGATTGACCGAAATCGCTTAGACATTAGAGAAGCTGCGGTCGTATCCTGTGGGGTTAGGGGGCCGGGCGCCTGCTCAGCTCGCGCGTTAAGCGGCCGGGTCGCCCGCGCCGATGTCGTCGGCGGCCAGTTCGCACGCCCCCGCAATGAGTTTTAATTGAGTCGCAGGAAGCATTTGCTACGGTCGATGCATAGGGTGACCTTCCTCCAACCAGCCCGGATAAATATTAGGATAAGCAGCGTATTTCGAACTCAAAGGACGTGCAGGACACTCGAATGTCACCATCGAACAACAAAAAAGTAAGCTGCTTCATTCACTGAGGAATGCCGATATGATATTCGGCTAAAATTACATTGAAAATTAATCAGGATTATTAAAATAACAAGACAAGAGTATTTGTGTTGAAATAATAAAATTAAGGTGGTTACAGAGTATAGGTGGCGCCCTCAATAGTAATAAATTACTTTCGTCTAAAATACAAACAGTTCATCGTACGTTAAAAGTGGCCACTTTTAGCACATTATGCAAAACATATCTTTTATGCTCAGTGTGAATTATTATATAATGGATTGTAAAATGGACTAATGTAACTACAAATCTATTTTAAATAACCCTCAAAACTTTGTCATACGTGGCGGAAGGTCTGTTTAGGTCGTTTATGCTCTGCCTACCCCATTAAGGATAAAGGCGTGATTATATGTATGTATGTGAAATGGAGAATTAGTTGCAATTGCCTTCAATCGTAAAATATTCATGAAAATGATTGTATTTCAGGCACAATTAATTTAAAACTTATGGCGCCAATGTCGCAGCTCTAGAACCCCCTTAACAGTTTTCAAAAGCACTAAGTATATACAGAATAAAAGAAAAGTAGTACATACATGCATACATATAATCACGCCTTTATCCCTAATGGGGTAGGCAGAGCGTAAACGACCTAAACAAAGGTCGTTCCGCCACGTCTGACAAAGTTTAGAGGGTCATCCAAGATAGATCTGTAGGTATATTGCTGTAGTGACAGGTTGTCAGCCCATCGCCTAAATTACAATATACTGAATCCCTCGGATCCCTTAGCTGGTTTTTACAGCATGCCCGGGAGGAAATGCAGCTGGCACATTCTATGTTTTTCTTTCGCTCCTAGTCCAGCATGGAAGAAAAGAAAAGTAGTATTAGAGAATAAATAGTTTAAGGAAAACCATGCCTGGGCATAAAAATAACTTGAATCAGTTAGCATAGGTATAGACGAAGGCTAATACTAATAAGTTTCATTTTCCTCTCCAGTCGCGGAACACTAATCCGAGGCTAAATTCCAGTCGCGGCATAAAAACCGAATGGAAGCGAGTTTTGATAAAAGTCACAGAGCAGAACGACTCGTGCGGCCTCACCAATTCACAAAGTCCTTAGCTTTTTTTTCTGTTATGGCACTAGTGGAACTTTGTGCCAGTGTCGAGTATAAAAGGTAGGGAAACTGAACGCGGACTATAACGGAACCAGATATCTATAATCTCCCATGCTAGACTGGGAGCGAGAGAAAAACACAGAATGTGCCAGCTGCATTTCCTCCCGGGAACGCTGTAAAATCCAGCTAAGGGATCCGAGGGTATCAGTATATTATAATTTAGGCGATGGGCTGACAACCTGTCACTACAGCAATATACCTAGAATTCTATCTTAAATAACCCTCAAAACTTTGTCAGACGTGGCGGGACGACCTTTGTTTAGGTCGTTTACGCTCTGCCTACCCCATTAGGGATGCAGGCGTGATCATATGTATGTATGGAACCAGATACAAACAAAATCCATTCAAGTAGTGTCAGAACGCATGAAATGTAAATTCCATCCGTAACCTAACATGCGCTTTGCACTATCTTCTTCGAAAATGGCCGTTCCCGTTTTACGTACGCTCGATAAGATTATGATGCAACACTTGTATTGATAAGGAAATATTTTCATTGACAGTTTTTGGACCATCCCTAAAAGTAGGATTAGATGGTGACTCTATTCCGGAGAATCCGCGAAGTGGCTGCGACGGCGCTGTCACCAGCAATTGCTTTGTTTATGGCTGTCTATTGAAACGTCTACTACTAACTACAGTCTACAGGATGTAACGGGAGAGGCCATAAAAACAGAAATATTTGATGTATAAATAGATGATATAAAAACAAATCGGGGACGTTCTAGAAAAAGGTCAGGAGCACCCTAAACCGACGAGCGTGCATGAAAAGATTGATGAATGTAGATGTGAAGCGAAAGTTTGCAAGGACCGAAGCAAGTGGAGGGATGTGATCTCTGCCTACCCCTCCGGGAAAGAGGCGTGACGTTATGTATGTAAAAAACAGAATGTGTGCTCATGATCCTGTAAAACATTTGGTTTAATATAAAACCACCATCAAAGGATCAGCTACATAACCTACAACGAAGTTGCGATGCAGGAGTTCGCCTGAACACCAAAAGGAGTCGTTTGGTCTTGTTATCACCGCTTGTAATAAAATAAATACTTCCAGTCGAATATAATTTATAACAATTAAGTATTAACCTACTAATGGTGAATCGCCAAAATCGAAATACGTTATCAAATTGGCACATAACGTATTTTATTTATAACTTTAGTATGATTAGATAACTTTACAAATTATAATGACTGAAAACTTCAGTTGTAACAGGGCATTGAACTTGTAGAGTCGTTGACAGATGGCGAACAGTCTACCTAAAGCCAAAACGTGTTAGCAACTATGATATAATCCATGTACATTATCTATTTGGTGAGATAATAATAGTTCAGCTAAGCTAAGTTTATTTTTGGCTCTATGAAGATAGTGCCTACAAAGATGTAGTCATAATTTCAAAAGGAAAAGTGTCATTTAATGAGTGTGCAAGTTAAGAGGGAAGGAACAATCTAGAAATTATGTATGTAATGCATGAGAGATTCGAGCTGACAAATGCGGAAAACGGAAACAGGACTAAGTATTTGTCTTCTCAGAACTGCATTTGCAAACTATTGGCTCACTCGACCTTGTTAGCTGTCCCATTAGGCTAACAGCTAAAAAATATAAACAAATCAGTTCTCATGTTGTTGGATTATAATTTTGATGGGAAATAGATATGATTACATAGCGCCAGGAGGCTGTATATAGCTCAGTCATTGTTAAGAACGCCGGCGCTCATTTTCGGCACGATTCGCCCTCAGGCTACATCCCAGCCAAAACATCTCGCACTATAGCGCCTATGTTGTTTGTTGACGGCTCATTTGATCCCGTTTGAGTGACGTTTTGATTAGCGGTCTAGACATAACAATGCAAATATGTTGAGTTTAAAAAATATGTAATTTAATTGATATTGTAACGATCTTCTTCCTTCCTGACGCGTAGGTGTACTTATAAGTCAGACCAGGAACCACTAAGGTAGCTTTGGTGGTAGAGTTTCTAACTGCCAATAAGTCTAGAGTATCCTTAGAAACAACAACATACCTATGTAAATTGGGATACAACGGAACAACACTCACAACCACCGAATCATGAATGGAAATGGCCTACTAAACCATGAAGGCAAATTCAAAGCGAATATTATGCGAAGAAAGCGTGTTGGCTATGTAAAGCGGATAAGAAGAGCACTAACGGAGATGCATTCTTAGATGGTTTATTTATAAGATGATTGACTGACGGAAATGTTAGCCACTCATCTTAACAATACTAAGTTGCATTGGATTGTAGAGCCGATCTGTTTATACAACGTACAACGAACGAAGAAGATTTTCATGGTGATACAATATTTAAGCACCCATTGGGTGCCCAAAATACCTTCGAGCGTATTCCCTCACGAATCAAAAGCGAGATAACGAACTTGAACGAAACGCGTTTTGAATTAGCTGCGCGCGATTCGTTGTTGGTCGGCGATCGGCGCGGGCGCACACGGGGCCCCAGCTCCCAAGTCGTGACAGCAGTTTGTTAAACTAATGGCGGGCAAAAAGAAAACTCCTCTACTCCTCCATTAGGCCCATCCGACGCGCGTCTGCGGCCAATGTGCGACTATTGACTCCGACAATTTGCACGTGCGAATACAATTTGTCGTTGAGCAAGTTCTATTGTTTGTACCAGTTTTTATTTCCGGCTGGTTAGAGACGACATTGTTAGGTTTAGGCGGACTTTAGGTCTTTAGACTTTTGTCTTGATTAAGATGGCATATTTTTATTAGGCGTCAATGTCAAGCAAATCTTGGCTCGAGAACCTTCAGAACCTTCTTACAGATTTTAAGGGAAGTAAATGCGCAAGATGCGAAGAAGGTTCTTTAGGAGTCGCCTTATCCGTTGATGCCAGAATTCTGGAGTGGGTGTGGTACAAATTATTCGTTGGTAAAGCGATTAGCGAATTGGCGCCACATGGCACTATGCGGGGGTCAGACGGAAAGATCGCACATGTAACGCACACACGCGACAGATAGCGGCTAAAAAACGCCTCCGCGATAAAAAGCCGTCGTCAGCGGTGTCGACGGTCGCGGGCGTGAGAACTGCGCCACGTGGCCGACGCGAGCTCATTCATGCATTTGATTCATAAATTGTATGCTCGCTCTAAGGGCACCACACCACACAATGTTTGCGATGCAACCCGAGAAGTCGCCACAAACAATAGGCCGCTGGAATGTGCACTTTAATTTTTGTTAAGTAATTTGCATTGAGATAAGTTATGCTTACACAATACGAAGTTGTGCATATATGTTACAGGATTCAGAACAATGTGGTGGGTTCAAAGTGTGTTCACTTTTGTTTTGACTATCAGCATCGAAAAAACGAATTTGAAATTTCATTAACTCCGGGCGCATTGTGAAAGCCGATAACCGGCTCAAAATGTATCATTAAGGAGGAAAGAAAGGAGCCGGAGTTAACTTCGACCGTATCGAACCGTCACTTATGGTTATTTGTGCGGGAATGCAATCTTTCGCGGGCGATCGGCGGCGGCGGCGCGGGCGCAGCGCGGGCGCGGGCGGCGCCGCCCTGCGCGCTATAAATCAGCCCCGATTGAGGTCGGGCCGGACGCGAGTTATTTTTAAAATTGCGTGCACAATATTATGTGTTTAGGTGGAATATGATAATTGCGGCGGCGAGAGGCGCCGTAAGCCGACACCGACTATGGGATTACAGAGCGGTCGCCGCGGCCACAGCCCCACGGCGCGGCTCGGCCGCCTGCCTCGTGATCACGCCTCGTTACATCCAACGGGCTCCACGAAAACGCATCAAAATCACCATTCCGCACGCTCCAACACATACCTATAAGTTGTACCACCCAGCCGACAAGGTTATTGGCACATCGATTGCCACGATCGATCTCGCGTCTCGGTTTTTGTGTGAGCTTTATCGATCAAGGACACACTGACGAGCATGAAAGTGCACTATTCAATGATACTTATTATATTACCATATCAAAAGCATCAGCTAGTAGGTTCTCACCATCGACAATTACAAGAGAATGTTACCGAAAGAAGATAACAAAGCTATTATGGCAACTGTGAATAATGCCCGACATTAGAAATTAACATAATATTTTTTGTCGCGCCTTTGGAGGTGGCCGCGGACAGGTACTTGCTATGAGGGTGCAGAATTCTTTGAATGGGTGTTGTTTGTGAGCCGCCGCAGTTCCAAAATGCGTCGTCTAGGAAGTGCAACAGGTTCCAAAATCGTTTGGAGGAAGTCGAACTTATTTGGAGAGAACAGGATAACAAAGTGGAATCTAATGGAAACCTTGCGGCTTGTAGATAGGGCTGGTAGTGGTGTGCAGGGATTGAGGTGCGAAGGTCGGCCGCGCTACTATCAATCAGCAAGGCGCCATTGAGGGTTGGCCGAGGCTCGTGAGAAACCGTAAACACTTACCCGCTTTATCTGATAGAGATTTTTTTTCGCTCAGCAGCGGGTCCAGTCAATTAATGGATTGCGCCGTTACGTGGTTTATTTTTAGTACCGAAGCTGCTTAGCATTAGAAGTCACTAATTTATTTGGAAGGGTTTGACAGGTCGGGTATTAAGATGATGCAGATCGTCCACAAAGGAATGTAACCGTCTTATCATTTGTTATTTTATATTAAACGAACGCCAAAGTGTCCTACGGGTGGCTGCTCGTTTGATAAATAACAAAGAAACATAATATTGACCGAGAGCCAGTGAGGTGAAAATTAATTATTGGTCGGCTGCAGCACGAAAACCAGATTGGCTCGGAGGTCGTTCATGGATTTGTAGAGCCGAGAGGTTCTAAGCGTTTTAGAATTGAAGGTAAATATTTGTTAGGGTTTCGGGCGGGCTGTCTCGACGCACATGTGCTCATAAAAAGTGTGTGTTCTGCGGTGTGGAGTGCGAGCGACTGTTGACAGTGCGCATAGCAGCGCTCGCGCAGCCGACAGCCACAGCACAGCACATAGCGCCGAAAACGACCACCGTGCAACAAGACAAGCGATAATGCCTTCCTTGTTATTTATATCACTTTTAGAATTAAGAATTAGAACTCTAAGCAAACTACCCTTTCTAATTTATATTTGCAGTTCTCAGAAAAACTAACATAACAAGAGAACAAAGCACAAAAGAGGGTGATGTGATGAGCAGTCTACCGCGGACAGGACGCGCGCTCGTGAGAAGTGTCTTATCAAAGGAAGTTCTGCTGCTGCCATTTAATAAATATTTAATTTAGACGGAAAGTGCGTGAGAAGACGGTTATAGGACATGCAGTCGCAATCGTCATGGTGTAAATCTCTGATTAGATACCATCCCTGGGAACTGACAACAAAATTAAATAGTCGCCCGCATTTTACGGTGTTCCACATCCTTGTGTACATGAACGCTGCATAGTTTTTTGTAAGTAGCGAGCGAGGTGAGTAGTAAAACATTAAAACTAATTTGTAAATGGTAAACAGATTTGAGGTTGAATGGAAGCGTTCCTCCCCCATTATTAGACGTGGACGTGTCTATCGATGCCGGTGCACAAACACCCCGATACTGTTTACCTAATGAGATGTGTCGACTGCACGCGATCCATTCTCACGACCCAAAATGTAGTAAAAAAGCAGAATTCCCAAAATTTTCAACGCAATAGATACATTGTCTCTACATAAACAGCGGTAAAATTTCACAGAAAAAACAAAAGGCTAGTATTCTATGGATGCGCTCATGGAATGTTCGTTTACGACACAGAAGATACAATAACCGTGTTATGGTTGTCATCGTTGTCGACAATTTATCTCAATTAACAATTTAAACTGCTGGAACGATTTTCCTATGATTCTACTAATATTAAGGATGAGTTGCGTGCGTACCAAGCGTAACAAAGGGTGGAAGAAAAAAACAGATAAATTCAAGAAAACATATTCCTATGCAAACTTGAAATTCTACTTAAACCTTGACTCCATAAAAAAGCCTACTCCACGCTAGCCTACCCACCATTACGTGTGGAATGCGCAGCGCCGGCGCAGCCTGCACTTTGCGCCTCCTTTGAGAATTGATTGCCCTCAGGTTCGGTCTTCTAACAACCACTAAATTGTTATGTAACTTATTAATTATGCTCCTGAATGATGAGAAGATTACTTTCTATGCGCTAAATAGCTTCTTACATTTTTTGTGTAACGATTGTCAAGTGACATTGAAATTGAGAACATGATGGAAAATTTTGAGTGGGAGAAAGTTAATATGCACAAAATGAAATTTCTTTAGATGTTTTTCAGTAACATCATTTTAACCGACAGGAATTTATACTATTTATTTTTCAAAGTGCTGGGTGTTTTTCCCTAGAAGAGAAACGAGAATCGTCTAGATCTATGGAAAAAACAAGGGGTAAAACAGCCAAAGAAGCTTAAGCTATAAGCTTTGAAATATATAGCATTAGGGGAACTGGAATTCCTTTTGAACCAGCTTACAGTATCCAGTAGTTCTAAAAAGGTCATTGCTGAGTGCGTATACTAAATATTTGTGCGTCTGATCTGACATACGCACCAGACGATGAGTCAATGTTTGACCTAATTAACTAGGGTCACAGCAGTCTTAACTCTTCAAGTTGATATTGTCAAATTGAACAGAGGCACGCTTATTGCTCTTTATGATGTGGGCCCATTACTAATATCCGGTACGATATTCATTTCTAAAATTGGAAATGAAGTAAGGGTTCCATTTACATTATTAGGTGTAATAACATTACGATTTACACAATCGGAAAAGATTGCACATACATACATACATATACTCACGCCTTGATCCCTTATGGGGTAGGCAGAGCGTAAACGACCACAAAGGTCGTTCCGCCACGTCGTAGATTTGAAGGTATATCGCTGTAGTGACAGGTTGTTAGCCTATCGCCTAAATTACAATATAGTGAAACCCTCGCATCCCTAAGCTGGTTTTTACAGCACGCCCGGGAGAAGCAGCAGGCACATTTTATGTTTTTCTCTCACTCCCAGGCCAGCATCGAAGATTGCATCGTAACTATTTTAAGAGGTTTTGCCTTTGTATTTATTTTGTTTCTTTAATTTGTGTTTAGATTGTTCTGGACTTCGTCTTGGCTATGGGCGTCGAAACCTCAAAGGCAAACACAGTATAAGCTGTTTGGGGAGGCTGCCATCATTCAATGGGATATTCCAACTAGATATATCCGTCGACAAGCTTATAATGCCGTGGCCCAGGGTGGATCGCTAAAACTCAATTTTAAGCATTTCTTCACAATACGTAGAACTTGATGTTAAAATCTTTACAGTTATGTACGTCTAGGTGTATGGTAGGTATGTATAGTGGAAATGAGTCTGTTAGCAACTGGTGCGTAATGCGGCAAAAATGTCGCGATCGCACAATTAGCACTGCGCAGACGCACAGCATCGTTGCTTGGAGGAAAGGGCAATGGTCTCAATAGCACCTACCTACTTCAGTTTTCTAAAACTTTCACAATTTATCAGAAAATAATATACTAGTGATTTTACAGGATATATCACCGTTACTTCAGCCAGGGAAGTCACGCAGGGCACGCTTAACAAATATACTCGCGCGGCCTTTCTGAGTTTCCGAAAAAAGGCTAACTGGCTGAAAGACTTCGTAACGGAGTCCATTCTAGTACTAAGGAACTGACGTTTAGCAAGTGCTTTCTACTCCAAAACTCCTTTCTGTATCACAATAAAAGACATATTTAATATTTACGCGTCGTTTATTTATCCAGACACAGTTGCTCATAATAACGGCACAACTACGTCAATAAATAAATCCGTTCCTGTAATTCTCACACTCCCCGCCGAATGTGTGGTGAACCTTCATTCCTGAGAGAGCTTGCGTCCCCTTTTATCACCCAGGGTGAGGTATAAACACGTCTCGTTTTATTTCTTTGGTGAAACCGCCTCGGGTCGTGGTTTCCAGGAATCCGGGCGATTTTTTAGCCGCTTTATAATTCGATCGGGAAATATTTATTGAAGGGGTGGCTGTGGCCGGACGCGGTACACCGACCAGTCAATTATCGGGCGCTTTATTCGAGGGTCACCTGGAACTGGGGCTGGTGGGCATTGGTTGGTCATTGTAATAAGGTCGAATGTTTGGGATTTTGCCAACTAGTTTAATTAGTGGAAAGAGGGCAATTTTACTAGAGAAATGTGATATTAGATAAAGGCCCAGATTAGATAGATTAGGAAAAGGCCCTCTATGTCAGAATCTCCCGCCTTACAACTTAGAGAGAAGGGGTTGGTGGAAAATCAGCATTGTATGGAACCGCATCGTTCCATGCAAGGATAAGCTGAGACAGCTCCTTTTGCCTAATTAATACTATATAATGTTTTAGTTCTAGTTTAACTGTTCTTCAAATTTTGGCGATAAATTGAATTTTTATTTATTTATTTATATTCAAACAGCATCGTATCCGGCATATAAGCAAAGCATTATGTTATGGAGTAGGCAGTGCGCCAAAGACTTAACAAAAGCCATTTTTGGTACGAATTTTGAAGGTTACAAACAGATTCCTTCATTAGATTTCACATTGGTGCAATAATTATTTTCTACTGTCCATAATCCAGCTTAAAAGACAGTATATTTTCGACCTTGAAAAAGCAACCTGATTGCTACGTTGGCAACACTGTACCCCGCAATGGGTGGTGCAATCATAGTACCTGCCCCTCTCACTTACCTACCACCACCAGGATTTATGATACAGATAATAAGCGGGTGGAATTTCACAGAATTCCATTTTTTATTTATAGAAAACAACATCTCATGATTCTCACGAGATAGGAAAGTTTTTGTCCCCAATGTTAATTATATCGTTAGGATGTTTCATTCGAATTATAATTTGTTGATTAAATATTCATGGAAATATTCACATACATACATACATAAAATCACGCCTTTATCCCTTACGGGGTAGGCAGAGCGTTTAACGCCTCGTAAAAGGCGCTTTCGCCACGTCTGACAAAAATTAAGGGCAATTTTAGATTGTAATATGTATTGCTTTAGTGACAGGTTGTCAGCCCGTCGCCTAAATTACAATACACATTTACAAATATTCACATTGTGCCTAATTTTACTATGGGAACTAGATAACTACTTCTTCTTGTGTCGAGTGGGTTTCGAGTCTATCGACTCGGTGAACCCTGGTGTCAGAGTTTTTAAACCACCTAGTAGCACAACTATCAGGCCTCTGACATGGTTCGTGTAACGATCACTATCAAAGACATTGACCGACGGCTAAATGTGCCATCCGAAGCACAAAAATCTTTTTTTTTTTCGGACAATCAGGTGATTCAGCCTGCAATGTCCTAACCAAACTGAGGAAAAATTCACAAAGTGATAAATTCTCAAATATCAACTCCCCCTGGGAATCGAACCCAGGACCTCCGGATCAAGAGTCCATGGCTCTGACCACTAGACCACGGAGGCAGTTCCAGGTGGCAGTTAAAATAGATAACTGATATACCTTATTATAAAAAATAATCGTTGTTCATCCACTCAATGAAAAATATGGCTGGATTATGAATATTCTACAAGAAAAATGTGCTACGAAAATGCTAAGCAAGCATGTTTTATTACTATAATTTCAATTAAGTACAAACTGCAATAGTAATTGTATTTAAAGATACCTAGGTTCAAATACATATAAAAAAACATAATTAAAAAGATTTCATGAAAAATGTTCTTTTGCTAAATGTGGGTAGACAGAGAAAGTGACGTACGCACGTCGTAGCATTTTGCTACGCCAAATGCTACGAGACGTAGCACAGCGCTTTGGAATTCTGAACAAAGACCTTTTTCTATGATAGAGACTAGTGAGTTTGATTCTTGGATTTATGATTATGATTAGGTATATTTATGTATATTTTAGCATTGTTGATAATTAATATTAGTAACAAGGTTTGCCGCCGCGCTTTTAATTTGAAATGCCACATGTTTGAATTGGCGATTGGAAATTAATTTGTGTCAAGCCAAGAAAATACATGAGATAAAGTCAAGAAAATACATAAGAGAAATGTATAATTTTACTGAATTTTGGATCATTTAAGTCATTTATTGCAATATACAGGTAAATAACAAGATCACGGACTACGGAACCAGGAAATTGAATATGGGTCTGTATATTACAGAAATATCGGTGTAATCACAAGTGTAATGCTATGTTGTTTTCCGCGATGCAAAAACGAACATACTTTAAAGAACCAATACTTATCAAAATGGAAAAAGAGCGTCGTATATAAAGCGCGAATTATTTTGCCGGTAAAAAGCGCAATTTTCTCACGTAAACCAGTCTGACATGCACCACATCTGATCGCCTAAACGATGTTGATGTATTGTTGCAATTATGCAGATGCGTATGTAAATGCAATTAACGGGGATGAGTACCCAATGTGGAGGGAGAGGGGGCGTATTGCAGTAATGGTAGCTGCAAATTAAAGATAACACAATCGATTTTGGAAGTACCTTCAAAAGTGTGAAATCGGCGAGAAATTATTAGGCGGTTGTAAATCTGCCTGCCCCGTAAGGTATGTATGCAGTTGTACATTTTAATCATGACTAAAATGTATATGATAATACCATGATAATACTTGACTCAATAAATTCAAAATATAATATAGAAAATTAACACTATACAACAAAGAACCTGTGCAAGAATATGCATTGACAAACATAAAACAAACAAAGACATTATTTTTTGCAAAGACCAAGAATGTTGAGAAACATGCGCTACTTGAGGTAGAATGTCGCAAAATTGGCGGATCCATGCCAAAATCTCTTATGCTTAAGTTGATATCGATAGGCATGACTTGATCGAAGTATGTACGATACTGCAAATTGTCGCGGAGGCGTGGCGGCGCATGTTTCCGGCGCATGTGCAGGACAATGCCGCTCGACGGACCATTAACGACCCGATGAATGGGACACATGTGCCAAAACCCCCGCACCGCGTCTTCGAACACCAAACACATGGCGTACATTGTCTTATGCAAAAGAACTACGCTCATTCACTAATTTGTAGCGTTTCGGAGAAACACCCTTTTTGGGAGCCGAAACAATTCGGCGAAACGTTGTTTTACTTCCCCGTGGACGGAAATGACGAAGATGACGTGTCGTGTCGTTAAAATGCCTCTCGAAATATTTGTCGGACCACCCCAGGAAATATCAAGTGGCGGGCTATGTTAAGCCTCCATGTCCAGCCAAGTTGAATAGTCTTACACAAATATACTGAATGCCATTTTAATTTTTATTGCAGCAATGCATTTTTATTTCACTGAATCTAAATGGAGTTCACAATTTTGTTTAATACAGCTATGTAGTATTTTTTTAAGGTTATTTTTATATTTTTTTATATTTGGTAATTGGTAACCATCATAATTAGCCACTGAAACTATGATGATGGGACCAAAGTTTTATTCTTTGCTAAGCTACTTCAGTAGATTTGTAAGTAGTTTTTACCCTTACACTCAGTATAATAGAGGAATAGTACACTGGATTAACCGAGGCGAGTAATAGTATTTAGATTTTTGTGAATGGTACATTGTAATATTGAGAGGCTATAGAAAGAAGCGTAGAATAGAGATAGATATCAGTTGCTACGTTTTCTATGAACTGATAAACTAATGGTCACCGCAAGAACCCCTTTTTGAATACACAAAGCAGTACGTGAAGAGAGGTGTTATTCTAGGATAATGTCAAATACACATAATATCGCTTCCTGTGCTTTTCACTTTTGGTTTGTTACAAAAACGTTTGGTAATGGCCATAATAAAGTAAGTGCGGTAAGGTACCTGTGTCACAATGGTCAGGTAGGGTAGGTAAAGTCGGGAACCACCGTTATGTTTATTTGGCGACGCACTGGCGCCGGATCGGACAATCTATTCCAGCCATTGTACAGAGCCTCTCTCCAGGGATGATGAGCAGCTTTGTCAGCCTCTGGGTGGGAAGTACGCGCTCAATGAGCCCCTACGAGGAATTGAGACGAATGGTTCCGACTCGCTGGCGCTTCACAGGAATTGTCGACGCCGTGTTGCTTTTTAAAAGAAAACCGTCTATTGGCTTTGTTCTTTTGCTTTGTCAGTTAAGGTTTGCTTAGATTTTCACACTGTGTTATTTATTGGAAGTATCGGACCGGTCGCTATCGAGTAGACAAGTTTATAAGAATGACCAATTGATGGCAAGTCGCAGTGGTTATTTACTGCGTAGTAACACATTTAGATAGTCTATATATACTACGTATATACGCGAGGTCCTCTCCTCGACTGATTTGCTGATAACCCAGTCAACTATGTTTGCTGTATCGGCGGTAGTTTATCGCATATCGACCGGATACGGATACTACTCGCCGCCTTTCCGCCCTTATCGAATACACCGCCTCAATAAACTATATTCATGCGGTATGTTTTGAGGGCAAACACTTGCAAGTTAAAGGTCACGACACGAAACATATATTTAGTGCAGTATTGTTTTTTCCTTCCATGCCGGCCTGGGAGCAAGAGAAAAACATAGAATGTGCCAGCTGCATTACCTCCCGAGCATGCTGTAAAAGCCAGCTAAGGGATCCGAGGGTTTCGGCATATTGTGATTTAGGCGATGGGCTGACAACCTGTCACTACAGCAATATACCTATAAATCTATCTTAAATAACCCTCAAAACTTTGTCAGACGTGGCGAAATGACCTTTGTTTAGGTCGTTTGCGCTCTGCCTACCCCATTAGGGATAAAGGCGTGATAATATGTACGTATGTAGTATTGTTTTCTTGGATTGGCGACCATTGCGCTCAACATAGGTATATCTTTAATTTGAGAACGTATAATTATCCTTTAGGTTAAAAGATTACCGGGTGAAGGCGAAGTGCTAAAAGCTACGTGTACATCTAGAAAATTGTAGGCCATCAGCTTTCGAGGGATTAGACGCTTACTGAGGTTCGAATCTCGGCATTTTTTTAGAAGATCAGATCATACAAGGTCTATCTCTACCTGGAGGGTGCGAGTATTGTTCAAAGTGGATAACAAATGAGTGAAAGATAGAATAAATGGACTGCTAACCATAACAATAAATAAATAGAAACATAACAATCGTTCAACAATACACGCTCCAAATTCGCAAACCCAAATCGGCAATCAAGCTGCCCGCATGCGGCGATACCGCTTGATGACTTAATTGGCATATAAATAAGCTCAATATAATGATTGGTGATACTTTTACACCCACAAATAGCGGTCACGTGCCGGGAAATCGCCACAATTGCCAGCACGCGAAATTAGGGGCACCATAATCAGGGGCACCCTAATCAGCGCAATAGAAACGATGTGATTATTATGTTACATTTAATTTGTAACATGAACTGGAATTGGCTATATGGGCGCAACGGGTGAAGATAAACAATTAGAAGAGTAAACTCCAGCTATCATATCAGATTTTCCCGGTATACTTAGTTAGGTCTGTCCTGTCTTGTTTTCGGTAGATAGTGTAGAAATATATAAAATGCACTTGTATCAATTTATTTATCGCAATAGAAAGTGTATTATGTTTATTATTTCCATGCTGGCCTGGGAGCAAAAGAAAAACATAGAATGTGCCAACTGCATTTCCTCCCGGGCATGCTGTAAAACCAGCTAAGGGATCCGAAGGTTTCAGTATATTGCAATTTAGGCGATGGGCTGACAACCTGTCACTACAGCAATATACCTAAAAATCTATCTTAAATAATCCTCAAAACTTTGTCAGACGTGGCGGAACGACCTATGTTTAGGTCGTTTACGCTCTGCCCACCCCATTAGAGATAAAGGCGTAATTATATGTGTGTATGTATAAACAATTAAACCTATAGTCGTTCAATTAAAACAGACGTGTGGGCACACCTTCTTCAAGATGTATACATTAAACCTTTCCTTTTTGGCGTTACTCTAGCCAGTCTGAATTTCGTATAAGCAGAGTATCACGCAGAACAAAGAACGAAAGTTGTTGTATGTGTATACGAGAGGCCTGCGACAGTGTGTTCAGTTCAGTTTATTATGTTTTGTTATATTGAAAGGCATGAAATCGCAGCTGATCGAACGCCCTTTATGTGAGAGACCGAAGGACCACAAGGACCACATAAAGCATTACCAAATGCGCAATTCGGACCGCCGTGCCGTGGGAACCGCAGAGCTTATTGACAGTAATATATGGAACCAAGACTTCAGGCCCGCTTATGATTATGGTAAGATGACTCATACAAAACATATCAAGACAAGACAAATACGAGATTGGTCTGTACTAAGTTATCTGAACCGTTATTTGACGACGTAAGAATACAATCACCTAATTCCCATGGCGTTGCATTTCCCATGCGGTATCAACGTCGTCAGTCCGTAGGTCAGTACTCAGTGCGTCTGATAAGCCATCGGCCTCTTTGTGAACATACCATTACATTAAATCATGCTATATTTATGTACGTTATAGTAACTGAACAAGAGCTAGGTTACTACACCCGTTATACTCCACCGTTGTATCTTTATTATTATGAATGCAAATATTTCTTAACATCTCTCGATCAATTAATTGATCGCTAACAGGAACCGGCAATGAACGCGTCGACAAGTTGTTAAACGATTAACTTAACAACTACAACTCCATCTACTAAATTGAAGGGCTCGCACAAAATAAATAATAAGCGATTCAGAACAAATGACAAACAATTAGGAATATTACAGCGGCGTACGAAAAACAAAGGGCTGGCGAGACGGTGCGCATACGCATGCAGCCACGTAGGAAAATAAAACGCTCGAGACAACATTCCCGAGTACGCCGCCATATTATACGTGTATTTGTGTTATAAATTTAACGCTCCACGACAAGTGTTTGCATAGATAGTTGGAATTTCGTGAGGCGCATTCCGTCTCTATCTCCTACATCTGTGCACTTTTTCTACCCGAGGATTATGACCATCATAAAAGTACCGACGAGATCGAGAATATCATCTCATCAGCCTAGCTCTAACCATAATTAAGTTAACTTCAATGTGTATACTGTATAAGTTATTGGAATATGTTGTAGAGACGATTAACGATCGTACGTGATGCCCGGCAGGAGGTCCTACTACGGAGAACTAAGTTTAATAGATGATTTGATTTACAACCCAAGGAAATTAATAGCTTATTGTCGCAGTGAACACACTCAGAATTTCCAATTTTGGAATGCCGTTTCTTCTACTTTTGCATCCAACAAAGTTGCAAAAGAAAATGTCAATATTATATTTCTAAGTACACGGAGCCGAAGTCCTGGGAAGGAATGTCGAGTGTTCATTGTTGATGGACAAATAGGTATAGTTTCAAAAGAGATGTACGCAGTTCCTGGTGGATCCGATCTGCGCTCGGATCAGATCGGCTTTCACGTTGAATGCGCCCGCGCATCGCCGCGGCCATTGAAGCCAGAACACCCCGCAGGACAATCGACCGTGGGAGCGCCACGGTGGCATTCACTAATGGATACCCAAATCACCTTATTACATTTGTATGATTGTTGACGTTTTTTTTGCACCGCCCCGACAATAAGACTAACCGCGTTGCATAATGGCAACTGCACCGATATAATAATTGTTGCACATTTTTTTGCAAAACGTCGGCAAGAATTTGAATTGTATAATAGTTCTCAAGGTAGATTTACTGTGTGTTCCCATTTGAGATTCATTTACTTCATTAAATGTTACTTGTTTACCGTAATTATTTGCAAATTATAGAGCTACTGTGACTGGCTGATTTATTCCAGACGTTCAACTGCGAATGAGATGCTATTTAACAAGTTCTTGCCTACTAGTGACTCTGTTTTCTTTTTGACTTTGAATTGTACGGAACGACCGTTACTCGCTGTATGTGTACACAAATGGGCCGCAAGAATAAGTATGTAATTTAATTATGCAGTGAGATGAGTCAGGTAGATATGGTGCGTATCGTTGCACTTGTGAGCATGTGTCGCGTCTGCTGATGTGTGGTGGTGCGTGGTTTGGGCGGCGTCAGGATGCAGGGTGCAGGGCGGTGGGTGCAGGGCGCAGGGTCCGCGTCAGAGCGGCGCCCTGTGCGAGGAATGCAGTTGGCGATCACACGCCCAGCCCAGGCTCAGGATGAGTTGGATCTTTTTAAAAGGGCGCGATTCCTGGAAATACCCGACCGGGCGGAGGCTGGCGCTCGGCCATTGTGGCGCGCGGCTAGTTTTGATCTTATTGTTAATGGAACGCCAAGTTTTTTCAACGCAGCTCGGAAAAAAGGTATCATCGGACCCCAGCGGAAACGTTACGGACCCTTGTGAAGTAAAATGGATATGTTCTACGAAGGAGGTGTTATTTTAATCGTAGGTCGGGCTTTGTTGTTGAGGAATGTAGATGGCCTGTCATAATTTTAATGGGCAGTTTCTCAGTCGTTCTATGAACCTGATGGGGCACACGTCCTGAATATTCATCAGCCCAGTTCAGCAGAGACCATGACATTGGAATGGAATGTTGTGCTTGACTGACTGTATGCCGCATAGAGCTTTATTGCCAATGAACACTATGGGTACTTACATAATTTATTAACAACAGCCGCGGCTAACTAAATATCATCAAAGCAGAGCCATACCAAACATTATGAATATTGCAACTTCTTAGTAAACAAAACAAAAACTCAAGAATTTGCTTTTCTTAAAACAGCAGAATTCATACAAACATACAAAGCATAGAATGGAAAGTATGTAGAGCGCGCTACTTGTGCTATGGAATTTCCAAGCGGATCATTCTTTTCATTGACGTGAGAGTGATCCGGAAGGCCTTTTACAGGGCGGTTCAATAGAATCATAGGGGCGTATTGAGTGTTTACCTATAATTGATCGTACACCTTTGTCCGTAACAAATAAACGGCGGTAATGAACAGCCACACACGACGCTAACGACATAATAGCCACCGGCCAATAATAACATAATTTCGCCAGGAGTGCACTGCATACTGCTTCTCGCATCATTAGGAGCTATAAATAGCCTAGCAATTCGCGGACGAGACCCGACCGACCGACAATCTCATATCAATGGAAATAAACGACATGATAGACGAAAATAAAATTATTTTGCCAACAAAAAACGAGTAATGAAAACAAGATAAATATGTTTTGACGATAAAATAAATAAACTTGCGCACACGTTTTATAACTACAGATATAAGAGAAAAATAACTTTCCTTTCTGGATCCTTGCAGTTTATTGTATCATGAGAAGTTTATTGCCATTTCTGTACCGCAACTACGCAGTTAATAGCATAAAGGAGTATCATTTTATTACGGAGGCTCAAAGGGGCCGCTAACTGTGAGGTCGTATCGTTTTTTCCCAAATCCCTGAGGGCTCTGTTTCCCATCTCGTTCTCCGAGCATAATGAGTGGTTGTTAAAATTATGAATGGAACATCTTCCGAGGGTTGCGCGTGTGTGCGTGGTAAGCCGTGCGTGCGACGGACGACAACACAGCTGACTACACACACAGGGGCACCGCGGCCCGTCTGCGCCCGCAATGTGGGTGTGCCCCCGCGCATGTGTGAAATGTACACTTGTTCGCTTTGGAATTCCTCGGTTATTTTCAAGTTACATGGTTACGAAATTTAGATTGAACAACTTGGAAATCGCGCGCACAGGAAATACTGATTGAGGTAACGCTTTTGCGTTCGCTGAAAACACTGTTTATAAGCGGCGGTGGTAGCTTTGCGTCGGGGGATAAATTTGCGTCGATGTAAACAAAGCACTTATGTGCTTCCTTAATTTAAAGGTAGAGACAAACTGAAATTAAATGGTCATTCATTCTACGGAGGTAAGTATACAAACGAACGTACATTTAGTTGGGCCGCTTATTATGAATGATTATCTGAATAACAAAAAGAGGATCCGGTGAGCAGTGGGCAGGAGGATGAGAGGATTGTGTGTAAGATACCGGTCTTTATGCCCCATACAAAGATTCCTTCCACGGATTGTGAGAGTTGTGCTGCGATAAGGGCCTGTGTGTGCTTTGATCAGAGGTTCTCAAAGCAGTGGAGGGTTGATAAAATTGTAGTTGAGAAAACTTATTGGAAATCCAGGACCAGTGCTTAATTTTCTTTTTTATTTTATTTTTTCAAAAAGGGTGATTGTATCAAATAACATAAACAAGTAAACGTATGTAGTTGTCCCATAGGAGTTTGAGAGCCGCTTGTTTCTCAAAAGAATTTTAAGGTCCAATTACTAGCGGGCGGCGTTCCATTAACAACTTTATTTATAATGGGATGAATAAGTTGCGGCTTTTTAATCAATCATGTGGGCACCAACTGCATCCGGCGCGGACCACGATTGACCAATAAGTACTTATCATTCCGCAATAAACCGTGCGAGCGCTAAAGTTGAAATGAAATTATCCATCCCGGGGCCAGCCAGTGGTGTAGATAGCGGAGGCCTAGGCGGAACAGGGCCCCAGGGTCCCCAAGCACAGGGGGCCTCGTAAAATGCTGCCCGCCTAGGAGAAAGTATTGTTTCTGTTAGCACTAGAGCATTATAACTGTGATCAATTTAAAGTCCCTGTGACTTATTCGCGTAAACTTAGGAATACACAGGAAGGCACATTGTGTACCTAAAACTGTTAACTATCATGGTGAGCGCACCACTAAATATCCTGGTCCTACAGTGTTCAATAACATACCAAATGAGATAACAATAGGTATTTAAGAAAAAGGTTAGAGGCATTTATTAACAAAACTTAATAATAATATTATTGTCGACTTCTAACTTTAAATATTTGTACTAGACATGTTTCTTAAATTTGAAAAAAAACAGTATGTAATACATTTTATTTAATATAGAAAAACAGTTTGTAATGTAATGGGGAGCCACTTCTGTCAACAAACTGTTGTAGAGTTTGGCAGCTTTTGTTAAACGATTTATTTATTATTTTATTATCTTAGCAGTGGCAGAGCTGCCGGAGGGCAAGGCGGCGCAGGTGCTCAACCCAGGGCCCCCAAGCTCAGGGTCATAGTTAGCCAGGTTATAAAATAAGTGAGTCGTGGATCCAGTGGCGTAGCTGCCGGAGGGCTATTCGGTCGGGGCAGTCAGTATCCTAGGATCCTCCGGCTCTTTGTTAGCTAGGTTCATCAGAAAAGGGCCTCTAGTCTATTTGTAGCATAATCTCTACATTTTTTGGCTTGCTTCGTGTGTATAAATTCATGCTTATTTGCCACATAGCTTAGGAATCTGTTTATTGAAATAGACACCATCATATTTTTTTTGTAAACCTGATAGGTATTCTTATTTTAAGATAAATCGATTTGGAACAGGGCTCTAACCTAGCTACGCATCTGATCCCGGTCACTTCGGCCCCTGAGCCGCTGATCGAAGAAATGGAATGCTGTCTCGGCCGTAGCGGCCAGCGAGCCAATAAAAACAATGCGCGGCCCTATATGCGCAAGCGCACACCTACGTCGTTCTCAAAGCTACGCGAAATATTTTGGTAGAGCTATTTGAATAATTTAAAAACTTATAAAATTTTCACAAAAAATATTCTGCTAATTGTTTATAATTAGGGGATCTTTGAAAATCCAACGAAAGCCCCTAGGACGAAAAGACATAGGCACGTCTTGTGCTAAGAGACTTTTCCATTGACACGAAAAGATTTTTCCATCGAGAAGAAGAAGAATAGCAATATTATTTAGCGGTTTGCGAAAAGGGTTTGCAATGTCCGCCTGTAAATGTATGTTATTCAATGAATACAATATCTTATTCAAAATCAGAGCAGAAAAGCACGAGATGTTTGTTTAGATTTGAGGAATTTACCCGAAACCAACAAACAACTTATATCCAATTCCCACACCTCGTACATCCGTGGGAATAGCATTCAGAAACAGATAAAGATGCCGAAAACATAAATACGAGGGTGTAATTGTTTACGAAATATGAGGCAAGATTACTGAAGTCACATAAAGAGCCGTTTGTACGCTGAGACACAGAACACTCTTACTCTAGGGCGAGCGCTGGGATGTTTAGAGAAATTTCTGTAACATCGTATTGATATCTTGAAATTGCGTAGAGCGATCGAATTATGGGATAATGGGTGGGTCGGTGGTAATAATACGTGAAGAGTTTAGCAAGATATGTAGGTATTTCCGGGCGGTCGGGCAAGGAAGGCCGGCGGAAAGCGCCCCATTACGCGGGCTCGAGTGGCCAAAGCGCCGCCGTCGCCGCTCGCCGCACGCACTCGCCCAAAAAACGCCCTGAGACGAGACGTAACATAATATTTCCCAAGCAGCCTTTTATTTATTAGCCCGGCAGTACCAGCGGCCCAGGGACCAGGCCGCAGCCCGGCGCCGCGACAACTCTACTTCCCAGAACTGAGCCTCGACGTGTCGGCTCAAAGCCGTTACATCCATGAAAAAACAATATTTATGTCGATGAAAAAATTGGGATACGAGCCGTATTTATCTGAAGACCGTGAGCTATGCGCTTTTTGTTTGTGCCCGATTTGCAGGAATCCGCAGGTACCGCCTAGCGTGATGGAAAATATTAATTTGTTAATTTGCCGGCGAGGCGGGCGGGGCCGCCTTTTAGCGGCCGATAGCCATGGAAATTGACCATATTTAGACCCGTCTTCTATCAAACCCAAACCGTTGCAAATGTATTGTTGGTTGTTTTGAATGGAACTCGATGCTAATGATTTTCCGCAGATTGATAAATAGTGGAATTTATAACACATTTTGCCGAGTTGCTTTTCTATGTTGACGTCACTTAGTTAGCAAGTGCAAGTTATGGATTTAGAAATATGTGGATTTCTAGTTCACTTGGCAAACGTGAATGACAATGCACGTGATGCAGACAACTATCATTGTCAACGGTATCTGTTACACCTGCATCTAGGCTAATGGTGCATGCAACATCAAAGCAGACAATGCATTTTTTCCACGACGATGACAAATCATTTTAATGTTTTCTATCTGTGCAGCATTCAGAAGTTTCCGATCAATTAATTTTATAAAAGGGCAGGTAGAGAGCATTACGTAACGTCCTTCACAGGGTGGTGTGAACTTAGGGATTAGAGTTCCATCTTTGCTTTTGTACCTTTTAGTCAATCAAGTCTCAATAGGTGATAGAGCCAAATATATGGACAAGTTTGTGTTGATTGTGGGTTCCAGGAACACATCCAAAAGCGGCCCATTGTCATAACTTATAGTCGGTTCTGGCTTTACTGGCTGGCATATTTTCATATGTACCTACAAATCTATCTTAAATAACCCTCAAAACTTTATCAGACGTGGCGGAACGACCTTTCGTCTAGGTTGTTTACGCTCTGCCTACCACATTAGGGATAAAGGCGTGATTATGTGTATGTTTGTATATTTCTGAACTTTTAAACTAAGTCATGTAATTTCCATATCAATCGGTCTCCAATCGCGTATTAGTCTATTATGACTTTTCCGAACCTCCTGGCTTAAGGGGCTTCCCTGGGCTTAGTGGCGCCCTCATCAGTCAAAAAATCATAATTAACTGAAAACAAAATCAATCGAAAATCCGGTAGATCAGATTGAGGTTAAAGCAATAAAGGTCATTTGGAACTTCATAAAGTTGCAACTTATAGATCGTTGCAGTTACAGATAGGAAATTTGCGAAAAACGGCCACTTTTAGCACTTTTACTATCTGTAACTGAAGTGAACACTGAATTATTAATTTATAATGCTTAAAAAAAACTTCAGTACCCATACTTCAATCTGATCTACCGGATTTTCGATTAATTGCGTTTTCGGTGAGCAATGATTTTTTGACTGATGAGGGCGCTGGCGTGCACCGGGGATCCCCTTAATAAGCTCTTCCTGGGTGATATCATATTTTTGTCCAAATTTGATTGCTTTTAAAGTTGGTCTAAATATTTTTAAGAAATAAGTGGACGTTTTTAATAGCCATAGGTTTTATTTTGCGAATGTATTTGATGCCGCCGTGTAGGGTAGTTAGACAACAAGCAAGCGCCATGTATACAGCTGAGGTTTGGTTGTGTGAAGCACTTGACGGTACAATAACAAACGCAGCGAGTGACAACAAAGGAATCGGGATCCAACGATCCGACGCTTGACTCCCGACTAAGCCGATTGTCGCTACCCTACTTTAATCACCAATCTATGTCGGAGGCCTGATAGCTGTGCTACTAGGCGGTTTAAAAATTCTGACACCAGGGTTCATCGGGTCGATAAACTCGATACTCACTCGACAGAAGCAGAAGATCACCAATCTGCACCTTTATTCTTCTATAAAACATCATCAATACATACATAAAGTCACGTCTGTTGCCTTTGTTGTTACTTCCATGCTGGACTGGGAGAGATAGAAAAACATAGAATGTTTAAGCTGCCCTTCCTCCCGGGCATGCTGTTGAAGTCAGCAAAAGGGACTGGAGGGTTACAGTGTATTGTAATTTAGGCGATAGGCTGACAACCTGTCACTACAGCAATATACCTAGAATTCTATCTTAAATAACCCTCAAAACTTTGTCAGACGTGGCGGAACGACCTTTGTTTAGGTCGTTTACGCTCTGCCTACCCCATTAGGGATAAAGGCGTGATTATATGTATGTATGTTGCATTTATGGGGTAGGCACAATGTCAACTTCATCTCATAAAAGGGCGATTTCTCTTCAAATACTATGAAACCCTCGTTTTCCTCTACTAACTACGAGTAAGTATGCCCTGAAGAGAAGAAACTAGATCATTCTATGTTTTTCTTTCGTCCTTAGTCCAGCAGAGAAGTATTACTTCAATTATAAACGCAGCGACTTGCAACAAAGGGATCGCGATCCAACGCTTGACTACCGGATAAGCCGATTGTCAACAAAGGAATGGGCTGACACCCTGTCACTATAGCAATAAACCTACAGATCTCTCATAAATAACCCTCAATACTTTGTTAGACGTGGCGGAACGACCTTTGTTTAGGTCGTTTACGCTCTGCCTACCCCATAAGGGATAAAGGCGTGATTATATATGCCGATTGTCACTACTCTACTTTATATGATTATTCTGCACCTTAATGCTTCTATAAACTATGAAAACCAGTTAATAATTATATAATTTTAAAATACACGTTCTCTGTCAAACTGATTATTTGAGTTCGATGGTTTTGGGAAATCCTGCAAAATTTAGATATCTAATATGAAAACCAGTACCTTCTTGGTTTTAAATATGTTTTGAACCATAAAGTCTTAGACTTTTATTTCAGTCACCTTTAGCCTAAACAAGAGTCAAGATAAATTCCACCGCAAATAAATAAAACATATTTTTTCAGTAATCTTATATTTTCATGAAAATATTTGAATAATTACAAATCAAATATTCAACCGCTGACGGGATCGAATACTAATGATAAATTTATAAGTTAATTTGATTTGTTATTTTCTAATATTTTCAGAAGTAATATAGCACTGTGAGTGCAAAAATCTATAACAATATTATATATTCATGTATGCTGGAATAATAAGAATTCCGACTAGATACATTTTCGAATAAGTAACGGCTGTAAATTATTTCCAATGTTCGTAAATATTGTTTTTATTTACTGTTTTGCTGCTGTAGAAAAGATTCTAATTGGACTTACAAAGAAACTTCGCGTTAAACTTGAACAGAACATCACAATACCCGTGATCCACGGGGGCTACCCGAATGCCGTATACATACATATAATCACGCGTTTATCCCTAATGGAGTAGGCAGGGCGTAAACGACATAAACAAACGTCGTTACGCCACGTCTCACAAAATTTTGAGGGTTATTTAAGATAGATTTGGAGGTATATTGCTATTGAGACAGATTGTCAGCCCAAGTCAAACCCTCGAGTCCCTTAGCTGATTTTTACAGTATCCCGGGAAGAAATGCAGCTGGCACGTTCTATGTTGTTTTTATCTCGCTCCCAGGCCAGCATGGAAGAAGAATGCAGTATTGTTTTATTTAATCCCCGTAATTATTATCTTTACGCAGAATAACATTGTCCTGACCAAAACTAATCTTAATCTTTTCTTGTTTGCTAGAAGTCACTTCTGTAAAGGTGGCTGCAGAATAAATGCTCGGGCAGGTATTTCAACAGTGCTTTATTGGTTTTGTAAAACCCATTTAACAAGCTAATGGCAAAATTGAATAACATTTATTATTGTTTAAAAATCCTTTCATTGCAAATTATATGCCGTAATACAGTAAAACCAAGGGCAAACAATAGTTAACCATAGACAGAACTCTACAAAATAATAATTTTAACATTGCTTTTGAACTTTTAGCTCTATATTTATCTACATTTTACCTACGGCTCATCCTCCTTCATCAGAGCTATTTATCAAGAATTATACCAAAATTTTATCATTTAAAGAGCATTTTGACACTATTGCCATTGGAGATCAACGAACAAAGCATATTTTATATTATTCATGAAGTAAATTACAGAAATCACTGTGTTTTATTGTCATCAGGTTTCCATTAAAAAGAGGATATGAATGTTCTTATCAACATTTTAATCATTTACTTAGTAAAAATTAATATAGTTTGTTCAATATACATAATTTTACAATACATAAATAAATATACAGTACTCACTCACTGTTTTCACTGTCACTGCCCGAGTAGCCGGCCAACAAAGAAAGTCCTGACGCGGCGGGGGCGGCCTTTACATTGTCTGTGTCACTAGATTTAGTCGGGTTTGAACTAATTTCTTGTGAGGGTTGAGCATTACTAGAAGTACTTTTTGTACTTACATCATTGCTTCCTGTTTGTTTCACAATATTCTGAGATTTACTTGCGTCTGTGCCGCTGGTATCAGTTTTCTTTTTAACCAGATTGGCGAGGGCTGGTTTCTTCAGTACGCCTATACTTCTGTTCCAGGATTCTGTTTTCTTCGGTTCCGAGGGTCTCTGTGGTGTGCCTTGTATCCTGGAGGTCTTGGCTGGTGGCTCATCTTCCTCTACGTCTTCGATTATCTCCTCGGCGACCACTTTCTGCGCCGACGAGCTGCCGAACTTTACTGATCTGGGAAATAATTTTATTTTGAGTTATTAGTTATATTTTAAATGTGCACGTTATTTGAGAGTCCACGGCAAACACGATTTTTTGATAGAAAAAACAGGCTACTGCTGCCATCTATCGACTAAAACCAGAACTACGAAGCATTAAAACAGCACCACATCCGAAGTCGGCAGGACACCGCACGTACGACAAGCGGTACTTGCTTGTGCCTCACAAGTAGTGTACTGTACAATATAGAGATGGCGTGATATGCCAAAAGAAATCGATCAACGGATCGACTTTATACATACATATAATCACGCCTTTATCCCTAATGGGGTAGGCAGAGCGTAAACGACCTAACCAAAGGTCGTTCCGCCACGTCTGACAAAGTTTTGAGGGTTATTTAAGATAGATTTGTAGGTATATTGCTGTAGTGACAGGTTGTCAGCCATCGCCTAAATTACAATATACTGCAACCCTCGGATCCCTTAGCTGGATTTTACAGCATGCCCGGGAGGAAATGCAGCTGGCACATTCTATGTTTTCCTCTCGCTCCCAGTCCAGCCTGGAAAAAATCGACTTTATAGGTTCTAAATAATTAGCTTTTTAGTCTAAGCCAGCTTTAGCTCAGTCAACGAAACTGAACCATTTTCATTGTTTTTTTTTTTTCAAAAAAATGTATGGGCATGTCACCCATACATTTTTTTTATGACAGTTATTTAGTTTCTGTGACTAAGCAATCCCTATCATTCGCCGGAAAATATTCCTTCCACCTTATTTCTACTCACTTGATGAACTCGTTGTCCTCCCGTTCCTCCCTGGCGCGGCGCTCGTCAGCTGTCTCCGCCTTGTACTGCTGCAGCAGACCCTCGAAGTCGACGGTGCGTTCCCTTCGCTTCAACTCCTTGAGCTCCTCCAGACCTTCAAGCACTTCGATCTCCTGACGAGACTGCTCCGTTCTGTACTCTGGAAGGTGAGAAATAAAGTACATACATATAATCACGCTTTTATCCCTAATGGGGTCGGCAGAGCGTAAACGACCTAAATAATGGTCGTTTCGCCACGTCTGACAAAGTTTTGAGGGTTATTTAAGATGTTATATGTATATTGCTATAGTGACAGGTTGTCAGCCTATCGCCTAAATTGCAATATACAGCCGTCGGATCCCTTAACTGTTTTTTACAGCATGCCCAGGACGAAATGCAGCTGACACATTCTATGTTTTTCTTTCGCTCCCAGTCCAGCATGGAAGGAAGAGAAATAAAGTTATTATTAGTATTCTACAAATTCTTGCTCTCACGCCTCTCAGCTGAAGGCAAAAAGCACTGCTTCTAGTCTAGAAACAATAAATTAAGATATGAACAAGAAGGTAATATGCAGGTTTAACTTTATAGTTGGGATCTAAAGTAAACTGTTGTATTTCATATTTTCATTTGCATGCATGTAAACTTATTATATATATTTGGGATCTTATAGTTGTTAACTTTATAGTTGGGATCTAAAGTGAACTGTAGTATTTCATATTTTAATTTGCTTGCATGAATTTAAACTTCATTATGTAGTTGGGATCTTATAGTAAAGTTGTTAACTTTATAGTTGGAATCTAAAGTAAACTGTTGTATTTCATATCTTTATTTGCATGCATGTAAACTTCATTATGTAGTTGGGATCTTATAGTTGTTAACTTTATAGTTGGGATCTAAAGTAAACTGTAGTATTTCATATTTTAATTTGCATGCATGTAAACTTAATCATGTAGTTGGGATCTTATAGTTGTTAACTTTATAGTTGGGATCTAAAGTAAACTGTAGTTTTTCATATTGTAATTCGCATGCATGTAAACTTTATTCAATAAATTATACGTCGCTATGACGTGTGCATATGAAAGACTATGATAAATTTGTCACTCCCGCTACCGTTTCTGTAGCTCAGTTGGTAGAGTGATGGACTGGCTTGGTCCCTGTATGCCTGCTTGCGTGCATGCTTGTGCTTGCTTACTTGCTTGCTTGCATGCATGTTTGTTTGCTTGTTTGTGACAGAACTATCATATGAAATAAACTTAACACAAAAAGTGCTTAAGATACTCAAAATATGTAAAAAGTGAGGCAATATCATTATTGACTTGAATAACAATCTTAATTTGGATTGGTCAAGCCCTACATAGTTCTTAAACTACAAGGCTAGATGTCGCTAACGTCGCTATAACGTGTGCATAAGAAAGACTATGATACATTCGTCACTCCCGCTACCGTTTCGAGTCCTGCCAGAAACGAAATTATTATTTTCTTTCTTTCATATTAAATGTAATAAAAATAGCATTGGGAGTGATAAAAATTCTCACAATATTTCAATGAATGCTATAAAAACCAATTATCTGTGATTTTTGATTTTGTGGTTATAATTTCCATCCCAGCTCGTTCCTGGTCCAACAAATGGCTGTGGCCATTCTGCGTGGCAAAGCGGTTAGCATTATGGGTATGTTTTAGGCCAGTTTCCAGTGGAAACGGAATCGAAATGGTAAATTTTTTATTTATTTTTTGTTATTGTTAAAGTCTTTACCCAGTAACTTCATAGGGTTGTTGGCTTCCTCCTCCTTCTGCTCATCCTCTTCCCTCTTGGCCTGTTCCTCGGCCAGCTTCAGCGCCATGAAGTTCCTCGTGGCTCCGGCCTCTATCTCATAGTCTGTGTTCTTTGGGTCTGTCTTAAATGATATCTCCTGCAGGCACCTGGTGCACTGGAATGTGATAATCAGATAGCAATTTTAAGGAATATTTTTATAAGCATTATAGTGAAATTGCGGTTTTGTAATTTTTTGTCTATTGTTACCTATTTCCCTTTGATTAAACATATTGTCTGATTGAAGTATTCTAACAGAAATTCTACAAATTTAGAAGGTTAAATTAAATAAACTTTACAACTTATTGGAATTCACAAGTTTGGACCTAGCCTAGCCCTGACTGCAGCAGATTTAACAAACATAATATGTATTGTACCAATATCTGGATAATATCGTTTAATACTGTAAATATTAGTCATAAAGCCATGTCAGAGGTTAAGCATTGGCGTCTTGAAAACTGACCTAATCTAGGATTGGGTCTGGATTCCCTTCTGGGTTGCAGAGGTCAGATGGCAGTCGCTCTGTTTAAAACAAGTACCCTCGTTCAATCCCCTAGATTAGGTAGCCGACCCCGTGAGATACGGGATAAAGCTAGGGGGATGAACATGTATTGTACCACAAACATGTGGGATTTTGTCTGTTTGGTGAATGATTAGTTTCTGAATGATAAAGTATGATGCTTTTTAGACAACAATATGAGCAAGAGATGATGTATGGGTTCGAAAGAGTGAGCACATCAGTATGGAAGTTCAGTTTGGATGGAGCTGGCGAAGGCGACAGATGGTCAAGGTTACAATGAAGAAGGTGAATAAAGAGGTTGCCTTTAAGCTCAAGATGGTATTTCCTTGCATCCATGTTAGCCTCCCATCCTATATATAATTACCTTATAATAACTTATATTAAAGAAAAAATATCCATAAGTAAAATGTTAAAACAGGTTGGTAACTACTCAAGTGGTCAACATCAGAACATTTTTAGAAAAATCTAAGCAAGTTCAGGACATGCTTCAAATGATAATCTTGCAATTTATCAACAAAATATAATTATTTGGTTAGTATTTATACTTATGTATGCCTTTCATGCTGGACTGGGAGAGATAGAAAAACATAGCATGTTCCAGCTGCCCTTCCTCCCGGGCATGCTGTAGAAGTCAGCAAAAGGGACTCGAGGGTTACAGTGTATTGAAATTTAGGCGATGGGCTGACAACCTGTCACTATAGCAAAACACATTTCAATCTAAATTTGCCCTCATTTTTTGTCAGACGTGGCAAAAGCGCCTTTTACGAGGCGTTTAACGCTCTGCCTACCCCGTAAGGGATAAAGGCATGATTAAGTATAATTAAGTAAGGATATTTATATGTAGCTTATTATAGTCTTTGCGTACACTCTTGCCTGCTGTTATCTATATATTTTTTTTCCTCTCACACGGTAAGCTGGAAGACAACTCAAATATTTAGAGTTAAGCTCGCCAAAAAAAAAGAACACTCAACTTCTTCTGATATAAATGAAATCTATCCAATAAAATTTTCTCAAATTATCTTAATTACCTATAGCAACAAAATTAGCATTTATGTATGTAGGTAGGTATATGTATGTATTATTATATATTATGGATATTTTATTTAAGTAATATTTATGTATGTTTATGTAAGTTCTAGGTCATATGTATATGTAGAAGTCTATTGCGTGTACAGTTTTGTCCCCATATATATTGTTATCTCATATGCAGTTTTACATGTTGGCTGGAAGAGATCTCTTTATAGAGATAAGCTCACCTTTGCAAAATAAATTCAAATTTGTTTATTTATTGTAAACTTTTTGTACACAATAGTGAATCAAGAATTCAACCACTCTTTCAAGTAGAAACTTGGCACTGGACCACAGCGGCAACTAACAACTTTTATACTCACTTTAATATAAAACCTATAAATCCTTATCCCCAAGTAGTCCTCATTCTCCACATCCTCTTTCCTAGCGTTGAACTTCTTCCCCTTGTAGATGTACTCTCCGCAGGTCGCACAGCGCATGTTGAACGGGGCCATGAGACGCACCGTGTACTGCCGGTTCTTCGCCAGTTTCATGCGCGGGATCTTTGACGGATCAAAGTCCGGGGGATAGTATTTCTGAAAACATAAGCCAGAGTGCCCACATCATACCCAAACTCTTAGGAAAACAGAATATTTGTAAACAGTATCATTAAGATAGAAGGTTATCTTGAAATTGCCTAACGTGATGAAATTTTACTACATTGCGATTAATAACATAAATACTTACGTTTAATACTTTTCTTTCCGACATTTTAGTTTAGATATTTTCTGGAAAATAAGAGGAAACTGAACAAATTTACTGAAATTCAACACAATCAACAACAGCGTTTTATTTGACTTGACATTGTTTTTTTTTTAGTTTTCCTATTAGAGATGGCAAAGAGTAAGAGCCCATGCAGCCTAGTCTTCAGTATTTATTCTTTAGGGCGGCCGCACACGCTCGGTTTCCTGATTAGGTTTCCGAATCAGGTATTCAGATCCGGAATTCCGCGTGCCTAGCGCAAACCATCGGTTTTTTGAATTAGGAATTTACACGGTCAGTTCGAACAGAGACGCTTCTGTGAAAGCACTATGGACGACAACGATGAATTGATTGCTATTGCACTTTTACTGGCGCTAGACAAGAAGAAGAGAAAACGTCGTTACTGGGTACATCCTTTGAACACTCAGAGATTAACGGAGAGTCAATACTAGTATAGTATATAATAGTCTTTACATATCTGCTCCCATGCGAGGTCCTTAATGTCTCTGTTATGGTAGTCTGCATGCTTAATATCCCATATACAGGGATATTGCTCCACAGACATTATTAAATTTTGGGCCTCACACAATTTGGTCGCCAAATCGTAAGAACACGTCCATTCGACAAAGTGCTAGCGCAGTTCTGAATAGAAATTTCCGTCCGTGTGCGGCGAACGATACAAAATGTATGTGAGCGCTGCATTCGGGGCGACGCCATTAGGTTTTTTTCCGTTCTGTCTGCCCGAACGCACGGGATGAATTCCGAAACGAACGTCGGGTTTTTTTTTCCGTTCGGAAATAGTAAGGACGTGTGCGCCGTGTTGAACATTTGTATGTAAATAGAGCATTCAGGTTTCCGAATCTGAATTCCTGATCCGGAAACCTAATCAGGAAACCGAGCATGTGCGGCCGGCCTAAGTTAACCTACACCGTGTGGTTTCCGGCTAGTTAGAATAGAACTACCCCGTTTCTTCCTAGGGAGTCGTAAAAGGCGACTAAGGGATTAAAACCCAGATCTGCCAAGGCAGGTCTATATCATCCAGAAAAAGGAAAATTACGATATTATACACGAATGGGGTCTCCGTTAGGCGCTTACGCAACTGACTCCTGCAACCGAACTGGCTCCGCACGTATCGGCTCGCCGCTCCTGCGGACTAAGCTAGGTCGAGAGGGTGGCGCAGGTCCTGGGCAACCCCGCGTTTCCTTAATTGCGTCCCAGGCGATGCAGTGTCTGTGGAGAGGACACTTCACCCGCGACAGCTACGCTGCGCGGTCACCAACACGGGGAGTGGCAGTGACCGGGTATAAGTCCGCACAGATGGGTGTAAGTGCGGGCGCCAGAGTCACTTCCGTCAGTGGGAGGGTCCATCGTAGACCCACTGATCAGTTACCGCCCGCTCCAAGTTGGGTAGCCCCCAATCAATTAGGTACTAATCCGCCCCGGTGCTGGTTTGCTCTTTTAGGGTGTGGAGAGCACTGGCCAAAACTAGACAATCGGCGCCGTTACGTTCAACATCTGCGTATAAATGGCATAAAATTAATAAACAACCATCACGCTTATCCATGTGAATTGCGACATGGAATGTCCGTACCATGAGGACAGGTCTCCCTGAGACCTGCGGAGGCTCCTTTATTGACGCACAAGGTCTGTGCAAAACTGCCGTTATTGACGCCGAACTCAACAGGCTGAACATTGCTGTATGTGCTTTGCAAGAGACAAGACTTCCTAGCGAGAGTTCTTTGCGTGAGGCTCATTACACCTTCTACTGGAAAGGAGAGGACAGTAGCGCTGTGCGTGAACATGGCGTAGGCTTCGCAATCCGTAACGACCTCTTGACATCCATAGAGGCTCCTTGCGGCAACTCGGAACGCATTATGTTGCTGCGATTAAATACTAATTGTGGATACGTCACATTAGTTTCTGCTTACGCTAAAACATTATCTTCTATTGATGAAGCCAAGAATCAGTTCTATGACCAGTTTGAACAATCACTGCATGGGTTAAAAACATCTGACCGATTATATATTCTGGGAGATTTTAACGCTAGGGTCGGACAGGACGACGACAACGTTGCTTGGCCTGATTGTATCGGTAACCAAGGTATAGGAAAGTTAAATGAAAACGTTTAGCGGCTGTTGGAACTTTGCTCTAAACACCTGCTGTGTGTTACCAATACCTACTTCAAAGGCAAAGGATCTCGCAAAGTGTCTTGGAAACATCCACGTTCTGGTCACTGGCATCAGCTGGGAAAAGATCCACTCATCTAGTCCACCCGGTAGGAAGAAGTCCTACTTAATTTCGACAAAACAAAAATAATACAATTTCACCCTATTCAAAAATCTCCCTTAGAAATCCAATAATATTTTCATAATACAAAGCTAGAAGTTGTTGATAACTATTCACTGCTAGGAATAAGTATAGACTCGAACTTAAACTGGAAAAGCCACATTCAGATAATTATCTCAAAGCTTTCAAGTTTCACATATGCTTTATATGAATTAAAAACCACTACAGATAAACAAACTGCAATAAATGCGTACTATGAGTACGCCCATACATGGCTACAATATGGAATAGTAATGTGGGGAAATAGCTCAGATATTATTCTTCTATGCCGGTCACAAAAAGAAGTGCATTAGAATCATCCAAAATATAGTAATACTAGAAAGCTGTAAACAATATTTCATAAATATAAATATCTTATCCCTCCCTTGTATTTACACTCTAGGAAGTCAGCAACTTTGTAAAAATAAATAAAAACCTCTTCCCAGAATATACCAGACCCGTTAATCTGCGACCTGCAACCAGACTTGATACACCCTTTTCCAGAATGGAATTGTTTCACTCAGGCCCCTTTTCAATGGCAGTTAAAATACATAATAAACTTCAACATAAAATCAATTGAAAAGCCTGATAGATTTAAAAATGTCCTTAAAAATATCTTATTAAAGAAATGCTATAACACAATAGATGAATTTTTAGAAGATAATTTAGATACTAAAAACTAGCATTCTATTGTTATTTTTAAATTATAAGTACCTGTGTACCTAGCATAAAAGACTTTATATATGTTACCTACTTTTAAATTGCCAAACCCTTACAGGGTTCATGTTTGTTTCTGAATCTATTTATAACACCTTTTTACAACATGAGAGCAAATAAAGAATTGAGAATTGAGAAAATCAAAGATATATTTTCAACAATACTTTTTATTACACAAATAACTTGCACAAGCACAACACAATTTGATTTCCATTCTGATTTTCACTTCGACAATTTTTCATGACTTCACATAAAAAACGTTAGAAGAACAGGAATTTTCTGAAAAGAAGAAAAAGATTTGGTTTTTTAAATCAAATATCGTCGCATAATGTCACAACTAACGAAAGAAATGCTACAGTCGCAGAATGACAATCGTGCTCGAGCGCGGCAATCTTCTCCTCGTGCCGCATGCGCTGCGCCTGCGCGCGCCGCTGCTGCTCCTCCAGCGCTACACAAGCACATGTCTGACTAACCGCTCCCGTCGGTTGGTGGCTGCGAGCTCGTGCTCGAGCGCGGCGATCTTCTCCTCGTGCCGCATGCGCTGCGCCTGTGCGCGCCTCTGCTGCTCCTCCAGCGCCAGCACGATCTTCTCTAGCCGGTGGATCTGCTGCTGCTTGTTCTCCAGCGTCGCGAACAGCTCCTGGATCTCTTCCGCTTTGGCTGCTATTTGTTTGTTCACCTATTGGATTAAATTTGATGAGGACACGCACCAGTTGATATTGAAGCAGAAAGTAATCCACAATTCACTTGCGAAGATTACAAAATAGTAGGTACCGATTGTCTGCTAAAATATTCGTACAATGACTTAAATAATTTTCATAAAATAAATATAAAAGAAATTATAATAAAATAAAACAAAATAAATAAACAGTCTCACTTCGTCGACTATCTTCATGCGATGCTCAAGATCTTGCTGCAGAGTGCTAAGCTCCCTGCTCTGCTCAGTTTCCTTATTCTTGAGCATATTGATCAGCTCTTCGCGGACCTGTATCATCATTCATTTTGTGTCAAGGTGCTTTTCCAAAATTTGAAATACCAAGCAAGATAAACAGAAAAAGTGTAGATTGCTTCAGACCGGTTATTGATACCGAAAAGTAATTAAAATAAAAACGAGCTATAGAAACCTTGATAATTCTTGCCTGGGCACGTGAAGTCTTGTCTTGTTGCTCCAACTGCTGCTCCTTTTGGGCCAAAACCTCTGTCAGCTTTTCATTCATGTGAACGGTATCCAACAAGTTCATTTTCAAACTCATTATCTGTTGGAACAAGGATTAGACAACTACTGTTCTGTCTTCAAATAAATAAATTAAATATAATATATACTTCAATGCTGGACTGGGAGGGATAGAAAAACATAAGAATGTGCCAGCCGCATCTCCTCTCGGGCATGCTGTAAAAATCTGCTAAAAGATTCGAGGGTTTCAGTGTATTGTAATTTAGGCGATGGGCTGACAACCTGTCACTACACCGCACCGATACACAGATTTATCTGAAATAACCCAAAACTTGTCAGACGTGGCGGGACGACCTTTATTTAGGTAGAAGATGCTATGGCCTACCCCATTAGGGATAAAGGCGTGATCTATGTATGTATAATGCAAGCATGCTGCAACAGTCCACTGCAGGGTATAAGATACGGTATGATAAGTGTTCTCCAATTTGAGGAACATTTAGCACACTCAGATGATCAGATCAGAACACTGCAGGTGGATAGGCCCGATGTTGTAGCGGATAGTTCCGCTGCCTCCTGAGCGGGAGGTCGTGGTTCGAATCCCACCACGTACCAATGTGTTTTTCGGGTTTCGAATTTTATATGTACGTTTATTCGGTGCTTTTTCCTTGCTTCGGAAGGCACGTTATACCGTTAGTCGCGGTTAATATCGTTTAATACCGTAGATATTAGTCGTTAAGCCATATCAGAGGTCAGTGCTAAGCATTAGCGGCTTGAAAACTCTTGACCTAATCTAGGATTGGGTCAGGTTTCCCTGCTGGGTTGCGGAGGTGAGATGGCAGTCGCTGTGTAAAAACCAGTAACCTCATTAAATTCCCTAGGTTAGGAAGCCGACCCCGTGAGATACGGGATAAGGCTAGGGAGATGATGATGGGTACGCAAGGCACCTATCGATGACGCCTATGGCCAGTCAACAAATGATGTTACTGTACCTCCTGCTGCCAATCCTGATAGCTGAGCTGGTTCGCGTTGTCATTGTTCCCAGAAGCGGTTCGGAGGTGCGCCTGCAGGTCACGCACGTACTGCTCGTATTGCGCTACCTTCTGTTCACTGAAAACCATAAGCATAGCTTCACTCGTATTTTCAGTAGCAACCAAAGACGAAACATCAATACTTCTATCATCTCGGCCTTCTTCTACCCAGTCAAGACCACTTACTTTAGTTTAATGTTTTTGGTTAGTTCCCTTATTTGGATCTGCATTTTGCCAATAATTTCTTCCTTGCTCAGAAGTTCTGCTGCCAGCTTTTGTTGCATGCCTATTTTGTTCTCCGATTCCTGAAACGCATTCGCCTGACTTAGTTCTGTTCAATTTATTAGTTATGCTAGTCGGGATATAAGACTGAAAAGAAAATAGTTGTAAAGTCAGAAAGTACTTCTGACTAAACGAAAGACGCGGTGAGATTACAAAAATAAAATAAATATAATTACAGATATTTTGGTCAAAGTTTCCAAGAACCGGACTTTCTCTCGTTTACATGCTGTGACCTCATCCTCTGTCATGTGCAACATCTCCTTAGTAGCTTGCAACTCGGCCCACAAGTCTATTTCTTTCTCGGTTGGCAGTTCTGAAAAGACATGATTTATTAATTATGTGTCGAAAATTAAGATTTATATTATTTAGGTTAAATAACATCATTTAATTTACCGGGATTATTATCATTGGGATCAGGTATTTTAGCTTTTAAAGAATCAATCATGACTATGCTTTCTGCTAGATTTTTCTCAAGCTCTTGATTTTGTTCGATTTGTTTTTCAGTTTCCTGTCGCTGGTTTTCGAGAGACGCTTTCAGCTCTTTGATCTCCTTGTTATATTCTTGTAAATTCGTCTTGTTTGTCGCAATCAATGTTTCTAATTGCTCTTTTAAATTTTTCACTCTGCAAGAGAAGATTTTGGGTAATAACTTGGCTATCTACGAAGTATACATATTGTGTAGCTTAACTTTGAGTTTGTACAAGAAAAATATCAATGACATACTCAGCTTGTAGTGCATCTCGTTGTTGAATGATATGACTGTGAGCAACTTCACCAGTTTTTAAAGATTCTTTTAATTTCCTTGCTCGAGCTTCCAAGTGTACTTCTTTCTGGCGACTCTAAAAAATTAACAAAAAAAATTATATAATAAATAATAATAATAAATAAATCGTTTATTCACATAAGACAGCATGTTTATATTTGTACAACAAATTCCGCCAAACTGTATAACAGTTTGTTGGCAGAAATAGACTCCCCTGTATTAAACATTTACATTACTGCTTTATGTTATCTAAGTTAATATTGTAAGTTTAGCAAGAAAAGTTTAAATGAGTTACAGTTTTGCAAATATTATAAAAACAAATGATTGTTATTATTTATCAGTTCGAGTTCAGTTTCGATATGATTATATGATTTCATGTGGTAAAATATGACTCCTATCCTCTATTGTCGACTCTACATGCATCATTTATAATATAATAATTATAATATTCACCTGATCTTCAAGTGCCTTGACACTGGCAGTAAGACTGACGATGGTAGCTTCTGCTTCTCGCAGCTGACGATCCATTTTGGTTACTCTGACACGTGTTTGGCGGAGTTGGGATTCAGCTGTTGCTAGTTTGTCTTTCGCAGCAACTCGTGCAGTTCGCTCCTCTTCTAGCTGATTACGTGCTTCCTAGTATCCAAAAATAAGTATTTTAAATCATACTCCATCTCTATTAGTCACATTCAAACCATACATAAAACTTACTTGTAGATCTTTAGCAGTATCATTTTCTGCCCGGATTTCTCGCATCTCATTAACGATTACAGCTCGTGCTTCTAAGTCTTGTCGGAGACGCGCAATCTCCCGCACCAGCGATTCACCAACAGATAGTAAGGTACTTCTTTCCCGAAGAGCACATCTATAAGAGAACAATATTTTTTAACATATAATCTAACATCCAAATCCCACGTCTTATTCTAAGCTCTAAATTTATTGTGGCTATAAAAGGATTTTATAGAAACTTACCTTGAAATTTGCGTCACAGTATCCACAGCGTCGTCTGCACGCGCTTTCAGCTCTCGTAAAGTTTCATAAAGCTCAAGCCCTTGATTATTATAATGAGCAATTCTTTCCAAGGACTCGCCACGTCCATCCTCCTGCTAACATATCAATGAAAGGTTAAATAAAAACAAAAGTATTTCAAAAACCTGGTGTAGGAATATTAACTATTAAACTTACCATGGGTTCAATGAGTTCTTTGACCCAGTCAATCAGTTCCTGACGTGCTGTAAATGCTTGCAAACACAGCTCGGCAAACTTTGACGGTACACTGGAAACTTGGGCATCTAATGCAGCCAATGTCCCTTCGTCTATGTTCATGAAATAATTAAAATATATTTTAAGATTCTGTAAGCAACATATATTCCTGCAACATATCAACAGTTTGGTAACCTGAGAGTAGTAGGCAAGATTACCGATATGCTTTAGATTGTCAATGAAATCGATAGCATTTTCGTTGTTACTAGCAGCAGTGTCACGGCAAAGTTGGGTTATTTCTTCCGACGTCCAGTCTCCTACATTGAACACCACCATCTCCTGAAGTTGAACTCCCTCGCCACTACCTTCTTTCACGAGACGCTCATTTAAGTTTCTTAGGTTATCAAATAGATCCAACACAGCTTGCTGCAAAGTAATAAACTCTTAATTTTTGAAGAATGTTGAATGATAATAAAATAACATTGGTAAATAAATTCTCAGAAATTACTTGTTTTATGTCCAACTCTTTCTTCATACGTTGAAATTGCATTTGTTTCGTGGCGAACACTGTTTTTATGTCTTCTTCTTCTTTAACTGGTGGGCATGTCGCAATTGGAGTCGGAGGTTGGTTACGGACTACAGCGGTAGCAACTGGGATAGAAGATGTCAGGGACCTGCTCCCGTATGATGCTGGTGGTATCTGTGGAGTGGTTGGTCGACTGCCCGGTGAGACTCTGCGAGGTGTCGTGGGCCTCACTGCAGTCGAAGGCGTTGTCGGTCGGCTAGATATTCGGGATGTAGGAGGCGCAGGTGTTGTGGGCCTGCTTGGAGTGTGCGGTCTGCTTTTAGGAGTAATGGGACGGCTGCTGATCTTTGGAGTCATAGGTCGACTTTGCGGCAGTGGAGTGCGCACTGCCAGAGAACAAAAAATAAATGTTTAGATGTCGAATATATTGAGTTAGGGAGTTATAAGGATAAATAATACTTAAAGAGTAGAGTTTGAGTCATACCACCAGGTTCGTTGTCGACTTCCACCATGTTCGTTGCCGCTTCATCATTCTGTGCTTGATCAGGTTCCTCATTCTGTACAGTATCTGTTTCGTCGGGTTGCACGCAATCATTCATTTCCCGAGTTTCGTCTGGATGTAAACTGTCTTCAGTGTTTTCGATATCTTTACATGAAAAAAGTCATTGTTGAATTAAAAATAAATTACTTTTGATTCACCTAAGTACACGCCATTCTATGTGGTTAAGGCTTACCAATATTGTCATTATTTTCGACTTCACTCTCTCCCTGTCTGAAATATTCGACGGCGGTAACGACCGAGTCAGCATTTTCTAGAGGGTCCATAGGATTCAATGTGTTGTCGGGGATCACAAATCTATCGGGTGTCTGCGTGAAACAAACCAAAGCAATATCAGATTAGTTACGATATCTAAAAAAATATTGAGCTATAGAATACTTACTTGATGTACAGGTACATGACTCTCTTCCAACTTTTTACTTTCGGGTTGTCGGTTAATCTGAAAATATCCTGATATTATAACCTACCAAGTTAAAATTCATAAAAAGATATTTAAAAATAGGGCTGATATCATTGCAATTTAAAATACAGTAACAGCTCTTGAGATTCTTAGCTCTTACTTACCTCTGATTTTGTTGCCACCACGGTTGGATTAGAAACGGGTGGTGATAACTGTAAGAACACAACATTTGTCAGGTATCCCAGATTATTACCATTGCCGGGCCAATAAGTAGATTACTAATAAACAATACCAAGTAGTGGGTAAACTCTAACTAAGAACTCTAGGTATAGAAAATACAGGAAATGAGAGCATGGCCTAATCACACGTCATCATACGGGGTGTAAGAGAAGGGACTGATAGGGGTTGTTCAATTATCGATACTGAACAACTTCCACCAAGAAATTATTTCAGGAAGTGAAAATAAAAAAAATGGCTCTTCCATACAAAATGTCCACCTCGATCAACAATTTGTATGGAATAGCCTTTTTTTCACTTCCTGAAAGAATTTCCTGGTGGAAGTTGTTTAGTGTCGTTGACTGAGCAACCCCTATCAGTTTGTGGGACGCTGTCCCTTACACCCGGTATTGAAAAATTAGAAAAGTCTTGCACAACTTTTCCCTGTTCATTGTGCCGTAGACTCTGCCACTCTCGTATCGGCTAGTAGAAACAAAACAAAAGACGTAAAGCCCTAATCACGCCTATGTCTTGGCGTCCAGAAGACCACACGCGCCGCAGATGTTAGGCCTATGATGATAAACATTGCTAGCAGACCTTGCGATGGGGAGATAGAGCAGGCCGGATGTGACTGGAGCTCTCCTTGAGAACTGGTTGGCTGGTCAGGTTGCGGTTCTTGGCGTTCATTGCCGCGCGCGCCGCTGACGCTGCCGTCGGACGCGGCGCCACTCGCACTGACTCTGAAAAATGTGTTTCATATGGTCATATCCACACAACGAGGTGTGTCAACATTTCACTGATCAGGCAGAAGCTGGGTGAGATGCTATTAGTATCATTGATAATTTGTTAAAAATTCAAAGATAAAAGGCACGTTGAATTTGACTTCTGCGTGGTTTCTGCAGAATAATGCAGCTTACTCATACATGTTTTATTGTGATCGTTTAAATATATGTGTTTTACAAGCAACCAAAAGACACTTAAAGTAGGAATCCTCAAGGCACTCATGTTACGTCCATGTCAATCTACACAAACTTTGTAAAGCATATACATACTGGGTTTATCTTTCGGAGATTTCAAATTGGCCGCCATGATAGGCGTAAAAATGGTAAGTAAATAACTCAATGGTTAAATTTTCGTAATATTGGTAATGTTGTTGAAGAAAACGCTATAATTTTGATGATTCAGTATTTTGAACAATTTCTAATTTGCGACATTATTGTCTAGTTGAAATTCTAAACTCGAAAAAGTTACTGTCATGTAATGTCACTATTAACTGCCAATCCACAACTTCAAAATAAACTTTTTATAATTAAAACATACCAAATTATTACGAACTCTTTCGTTTCATCATGATTTCACGCTCCTAGGTTTCATGGTGTGCTGTAGCCCGTATAAAACCGTAGGGATTTTCGTAGATTTTGTTGCTATCGGCATATAATATAATTTGTACGGAAATGCGTATTATATTATTTTTTGTAGAAACGCTTGTTTCGACCAAAAGTAGGTTGAAGTCGTCAGTTTATACTGGCTATCAGCGAAATAAACGTTGCTGTTTCCTTTTCTTCGTCGTTGAAAGGTCGTTGATCAGTTTATTTTTCTTTCTCCATGACTGTCTCCTGACGTTTTCTATCAATCACACAGGAGAAAAATCTTTTAGAACGATATAAAACACATTATTTGGAATGATTACAAAATTATAAAAATTCTACGTGAATATTGAGTAACTTTTAACAAGGTCCTCCTAAGGAGCAAGAGCTGATACTTTCATACACAGTTTAAATGAATTGTAATCAAATATGTCCAATGACAATGGTAACTATCCTGGTTGATTTGATTACAAAACATAATTTTCTCTTTAAGCACAATATATATTAGTACTACATACAGAATGGACATTCACCTCCCTTCCCCAGTCCGACATACGTCACACTCCGTGCCGGATTGTGGGCCACATCGAGCGTACATTGAGCGGGTATGGCGCGCGCATGTTTCCCAGTGTAACGTAAATAATAAAGTTTTGTGTTCCAAAGATGGTTAGGTACTGTTCCGTGTACGGATGTCTTTCTACCACAAGATATGACTCCAATAGGAACTTTTTTAGACTCCACACTGATGAGAGACGGTAAGTAAATTCATACAAAATATGCAACCTAATCTATTCTAACTATTCAGTTACAGTGAGCTACTTTAAAACGTTGGTTTAATCAAGAACCAGATTTATTAAGTGATGATTATGACCGTTAAAATAAATGTTGTCAACCCTTATAACACGCACACAAACGCACGCCAAGTGCAACATGCCGTCTGTCGATGTGTGACCAAAATAACATGATAGTTAGGAGTGTCCGAGCTGTGCTTTAAGCCTAAAAAAGTAAATTCTTGAAAAGTTGGTAGCAAATATAGCTGTGTTCCTGTGGCGAAGGGTCCATACAACACGATTCCTACCGGATTCCCTTCAGAAAAAAGTGCCCTGAATAAATTCATAAGAAATACAAACTCAGTGTGGATTACTAGGTAGTCAGGCTTCCCTTTCGATAAATTTTACCCTACGCCATGCGCCACTGCGTACATAATCACTGTCGTTTTTGTAGCTGTGTCTTATCTTGCAGGTGTCGCGTTAGAAAATTAGTACCTAATTACACTAAACAGCAATTCATTGCTCACAGCTTTTTTCTTATTTTAATATGACCTACAGAATATAAGCTTTCGCTACATGCCAAGCTGAATAGTCATCAGATGGTTGATTTTTTACCTAGAAAGAGAGGGAGTTTTAGACCTTTGTTCTCATATTATTACATTCGTAAAATATTATATTCGCAAAATATTATATTCTCGAATTAGAGCCCGATGGTGTAGTGGATAGGACCGCTACGCTGCCTCCTGAGCGGGAGGTCGTGATTCGAATCAAACCACGTACTAATGTGTTTTTCTGTTTTTGAATTTCATATGTACGTTTAATCGGTGCTTTTTCCGCGCTTCGGAAGGCACGTTAAGCCGTTGGTACCGTTTAATATTGTTTAATACCGTAGGTATTAGTCGTTATGCTAAGTCAGAGGCCAGTAATAAGCATTGGCGGCTTGAAAACTCTGACCTAATCTACGATTGGGTCTCGTTTTCCTTCTGGGTTGCAGAGGTTAGATGGCAGTCGCTATGTGTAAAAACTTGTACGATCGTTCAATCACCTAAATTAGGAGCCGACCCCGCGAGATACGGGATAAGGCTAGGGAGTAGTTGTTTTTGTAACTGCAAATGCAATTTTACGTGGCAGATGGTTGGGGTTACGATGGCCCCTCGGCAGAGGCTTACCCTGCTCCAACAACGCAGTTATACATGAAAACTGAGCCACCTTGGAAACTGAACAACATGCTGCGTGAAATTCTCAATTCTCCAGCCCCTCAAGGTATAATTTATTTGCTTCAAAATTAAAAAAATTATATAAGTTTTACAGTTATACATGTACCTATCATCATCATCTCCCTAGCCTTATCCCGTATGTCACGGGGTCGGCTACCTAATCTAGGGGATTGAACTAGGGTACTGGTATTTACACAGAGCGACTGCCATCTGACCTCCGCAACCTAGAAGGGAAACCAGACCCAATACACATACCTATACTGCGACTAAAATGGGGGCACCACTTTCTTCGCCCAGCCAGCTTTAATATGGCAACACATTCATTATTTTGTATGAAAAATTAGGTGACTCCAGTTGAAATAATTTCAGCTCCGTGAGTTTTGTGTCGCAGTGTAAACGTGTTTTTACCCGACTGTCAAGGAAGGGTTATGTTTTTCGCGCGTATCTTGTATGTACCAATATTTCTTTATTACCTCGTATTTCCAAAACGGCTAGATGGATTGGTCTCAAGCACCCGAGTGTTCTAAAATAAAATTAATTTTCCAAAATTCAAAATGGCGGATTATAGGCGCAAAATTGTTTCAAATGAACCTATCGAGTGAGGGATGAAAATAAAGATGATCAAAAGGAGATTACAAAAATATATATGATTCATACGTTAAAGAAGGCTGAATCACTTGATTGTCCGAAAAGAAAAAGGATTCCGTGCTTCGGAGGGCACGTTAGGCCGTTGGTCCCGGTCGCTGTCTTTGATAGTGGTCGGTACTCAAACCATGTTAGAGGCCTTATAGCTGTGCTACTAGGCGGTTTGAAAACTCTGACACCAGGGTTCATCGTTCCATTCGAGAATCCACTCGCTAAGAAGAAGAAGAAAGGGAAAAGCTCAATTTTAGAACAATTAATGCAATTTTTTTATAGGTACTACAGTCGGGTTGTTTGAATTCTTTTTTAAAATTCTCGTTTGTATATATAATAATAATAATATATCATACTTTGAGGATGATATCCATGTTGGCTTTGCAAAGAATGTAGAGCACATTCGCTAACCACTGTTCTTTTTTCCATTTGTTCTGATCAAAGTAAGTATTTCAGACGGAGCTACTGAGACGGCTCAATCCCCGACGAGGCCTAAATGCCGCATCCCGCAACGCCTGGGCTCTGCCCGACCCAAAATACCACCTAACAAACCAGTAGCGGTACGTAAGTTTATATACCTATCTGCGCACATTAAAATCATATTAAACGCGTAACAAACAAGCACTTCCATGCTGGACTGGGAGCGAGAGAAAAACATAGAATGTGTCAGCTGCATTTCCACCCGGGCATGCTGTAAAAACCAGCTAAGGGATCCGACGGTTTTTGTATACTGCAATTTAGGCGATAGGCTGACAGCCTGTCACTACAGCAATATACCTACAAATCTATCTTAAATAACCCTCATAACTTTGTCAGACGTGAACGACCTTTGTTTAGGTCGTTTACACTCTGCCTACCCCATTAGGGATAAAGGCGTGATTATGTATGTATGTAACAAAAGAGCAAATAGGTAATCTTTGAAATTAAATAGCATAGCAATTCATCGTCACCGTATTGGGATGCTACCAAATCTTTCACAACCGTTCGGTCCATAGGGAGTGGGAACATCCTAGGCGGATACCTAATCAAGCAAAAAAATATTTCGACTACCACGTTCCTGGAATATTTTACATGCCGATTATCTAAAAATACAATTTTAATGAATAGGTGTATCCGTTTAATGAATAGGTACTTCCGTGCTGGCCTGGTAGCGAGAGAAAAACATAGAAAGTGCCAGCTGCATATTCTCCCGGGCTGCTGTAAAAAGCAGCTAAGGGATCCGTGGGTTTCAGTATATTATAATTTAGGCGATGGGTTGACAACCTATACTAATACACAGAAATCATGCCTGTATCCCTTACGGGGTAGGCAGAGCGTAAAACACCTCGTAAAAGGCGCTTTCGCCGCGACTAACAAAAATTGAGGGCAATTTTAGATTGTCATGTGAATTGCAGTAGTGATAGGTTGTCAGCCCATCGCCTAAAATACAATACACTGTAACCCTCAAATCCCCATCGCCTAAAATACAATACACTGTAACCCTCAAATCCCCATCGCCTAAAATACAATACACTGTAACCCTCAAATCCCCATCGCCTAAAATACAATACACTGTAACCCTCAAATCCCCATCGCCTAAAATACAATACACTGTAACCCTCAAATCCCCATCGCCTAAAATACAATACACTGTAACCCTCAAATCCCTTTAGCTGACTTCTACAACATGCCCAGGAGGAAGGGCAGCTGGAACATTCTATGTTTTTCTTTCTCACCCAGTCCAGCATAGAAGAATATCCAGCAATATACCTACAATTCTATCTTAAATAACCCTCAAAACTTTGTCGGACGTGGCGGAGTGACCTTTGTTTGGGTCGTTTACGCTCTATCTGCCCCATTCGGGATAGAGGCGTGATTTTATTATGTATATCCGTGGTGTATCCTGTAATTTTTTGGATACTTGTATCATGGCAGTTATGTTTTGTAAAACTATGAGTAACTAATCCATTCTCAATTTGTATCTCAGGTCTTACCGGTGAATCGGTCACCGAGATCAACACGTTCAGAGGTTTGTTTTATTTTGTTTACTGAAACAATTGTTTATTCTATGCTGTATATATTTTTCTTCTATGCTGGACTGGGAGAGATAGAAAAACATAGAATGTCCCAGCTGCCCTTCCTCCCGGCCATGCTGTAGAAGTCAGCAAAAGGGATTCGAGGGTTACAGTGTATTGTAATTTAGGCGATGGGCGTCAGCCACGTGTGGTTGTCAAACCTGTCACTACAGCAATACAAATTATTACAATCTAAAATTTGCCCTCAATTTTTGTCAGACGTTACGAAAGCGCCTGTTACGAGGCGTTTACGCTCTGCCTACCCTGTAATGGATAAAGGCGTGATTTTATGTATGTATGTATTGTTTATTCGATGCCTCCAAGAGAAAATGTATTTACTTTTGGCATTTCTGTGATTGTTCAGCGTCGAGACCGTTCTGCGAATCGGAGTGACACCGCGTCAGTGCAGCAGCCTGTCACACGAGCCAGGACAGAGAGACTCCAACCGGCTATTCCGACTAGAGTAAGTATGCCCTCATGCTTACGTTGTATAATATGTTGTTTCGTCCAAGGAGGATGGGGTAGGCAGAGCGTAAACGACCTAAACACACGTCATTCCGCCACGTCTGACAAAGTTTTGAGGGTTATTTAATATAGATTTGTACGTATATTGCTGTAGTGACAGGTTGTCAGCCCAGTCCAATTCTGTGTCTAGTAAACTCCACAACTATTCAGTAAGTACAACCTTGTTAATGATATTTTTATTGGCGATGGGGATTTGAGGGTTACAGTGTATTGTATTTTAGGCGATGGGCTGACAACCTATCACTACTGCAATTCACATGACAATCTAAAATTGCCTTCAATTGTCAGTCGCGGCGAAAGCGCCTTTTACGAGGCGTTTTACGCTATGCCTACCCCGTAAGGGATACAGGCATGATTTCTGTATATTGCTGTAGTGACAGGTTGTCAGCCCATCTCCTAAATTACAATATACTGAAACCTCGGATCCCTTAGCTGGTTTTACAGTATGCCCGGGAAGAAATGCAGCTGGCACATTCTATGTTTTTCTCTCGCTCCACGGCTCTCTGTCGAATGCAATGTGGATCGTACTTCATCTTATAAAAGAAGTCGGAATATATGTGAACAAGGAAGGACGGAAATTTTCATGCTTCATTTGAGAACAGTAGTTTTAAAGCCATTACTTGACTATTATACATTTTACCCTGCCGCCGTCGTCGGTAGAGTAGGTATTTTATACTGATTAGAGACTTCTTCTGTCGTGTGGGTATCGAGTCAATCGACCTGATGAACCCTGGTGTCAAAGTTTTTAAACCGCCTAATAGCAAAGCTAATAGGCCTCTGACATGGTTTGTGCAAAGACCAATATCAAAGACAGCGACCGGGACCGACGGCTTAACGTGCCCTCCGAAGCACGGAATCTTTATTTTTCTTCCAGACAATCAGATGATTCAGCCTGCATTACCGTAACCAAACTGGGGAAAATCTCACAAAGTGATAAATTGACAAATATTAACATCCGGATCGTGAGCCCATGGCTCTGACCACTAGACCACGGAGGCAGTTAGAGACTAACTATACCGTATTGATTGCAGAAGTTCCAAGTTTGTAAAAAACCGTTCAATTCTGTGTCTAGTAAACTCCACAACTATTCAGTAAGTACAACCTTGTTAATGATATTTTTATTCGTCTGTCAGCAATTTGATGCGTCTGTTTCTTTTTCTCAGATCTATGAAACGTCCTTTTTAATCGATTGTGCAAACTTTCAGAAAAATCAACAACGCATGGATATGTTACATAACCAGGTGAGTTGATTTTCGTATTACTTTTCTATACAAAGCACCTTTAAAAAATGTAGTGTTCAATATGTTTTGTTTCCATTTTAGGAAAATATAAATCGTGAACTTGAAGAAATAGAAAATGCGAACCAGGATACGATGGGCAAGTTTTATTTTGTTGTTTGGTGTGCTGAAGTGATATAGTTGTATTGTTTAGTTTTGGTCATGTGCTTAAAAAACATGTGTTTATCCTTCAACAGGAGTTCCCGATATAAAACGAATACAACTAGCCTGGAAAAGGCACGTAGGTCAGTTTGAAGCTTTAAAACGAGACCTCGATATGCAACAGGTACCTTTAAATATGCTGTGCTCAAATCACGTAAAATAAAAATAAAAATCTGTAGGTATAACTAGTAACATATTTTTTACAGAAAAACGTATTAGAGTTGTACGCCGCACTGACCAACACCCATAAGGCGATGGCAGCACTAGGTCAGGAGGTCACTTTGCCCTCGATCGAGGATCTGAGGATCATGAACGTCGCTAAGATGACTCCTGACCAGCTGCTGCAGTTATGCTCAGAAAAGCGTAACGCTGACGGTATAAGTACAATAATATGTTTACTTCTAGACCCTTAGATATTAGCGAGCTGAGACATAATACATGATAGCTCTTGAGCGGGGGCGTATCCAGGTAAGGGTAGCCGAAGTTTAGACAGAATTCGAGCTTATAGGTACTCGGGCTCGATGGTGTAATGGATAGGGCCGCTGCCTCCTGAGCGGGAGGTCGTGGTTCGAACCCCACCACGTACCAATGTGTTTTTCGATTTTCGAATTTCATATGTACGTTTATTCGGCGCTTTTTCCGTGCTTCGGAAGGCACGTTAAGCCGTTGGTCCCGGTTAATATCGTTTAATACCGTAGATATTAGTCGTTAAGCCATATCAGAGGCCAGTGCTAAGCATTGGCGGCTTGAAAACTCTGACCTAATCTAGGATTGGGTCTGGTTTCCCTTCTGGGTTGCGGAGGTCAGATGGCAGTCGCTCTGTGTAAAAACCAGTACCCTCGTTCAATCACCTCGATTAGGTAGCCGACCCCGTGATATACGGGATAAGGTTAGGGAGATGATGAGGTACTCGGGCTTGAGGCGTGGAAGTAAAATAGGCGTAAGTCAAGAGTTTGTACACCTACCTATGCTGTATCACGGTGCAAATTTCCAAAGCTGTAGCTGCAGCGTCTAGTCATTTCGCTACATTATGTGATGCCCAGAATTTAAGCAGCGAGTCACCATCTGACAAGATTATGAAGATTGAGACACTTGATAAAGCAGATGATCAACCTTATAGTCAATAATTCTATGATCAAATTGAAAGCAATCTTTGTATTTTCAGTCATTTTGCGATCTGTTAAAATTACAACAATCGACATGAACAAATTTTTTGAGATTCCTACGAAGTTGGTGGCAACTTGTGAAATGACGTTGCGTAAACGAATGGATATCATAGAATGGTTCCAGCAACTGAAATCAGAAGAGAAGGTAAGAATAACTTGATTCTGTAGTACTTTTTCCATGGTTTGAAGAATGGGTTCAATTAAAATAAATAATTATGTACCTACGGTCATTTTTATATGCACTTAACCTACTTAGTAATTTTATTAGTTACTAGCTTTTTGCGCCGCAGTTTCACCCAGGGCTTTTTCCCGTGGGAATCAGACATTTACCTGCTGTAAAAAGTAGCCTATGTTACTCAGGGTGTACGTAGGTTTCTCACGGTGAAAGAGTTTTTGAAATCGGTCCTGTTGGTTTTGAGTTTATTCGGTACAAACATACATACAAAAATACAAATCTTTCCTCTTTATAATATTACTAGCTGTGCCCGCGACTTCGTACGCCCGGTTTGTATGGAAAACACGCAGTGTCTAACATACTGAAAACACTTCTCCGCGCGTAGGAGCGGGATCTGCTAACCCGTAACTTTGATTTCAAATAATGTTCAGTCGAATAAAAAAGTTCCATAAAAATCGGTTAAGAAGAAGTAATTTCAATTTCTTGCCTACCCCCTAAGTCAGGTAGCGTGATTTTAGGTATACTAAGTTGCAACCGGGATAACATACAGTTGAATAAAAAAAATCTCATCGAAATCGGTTCAGTAGTTTTGGCGTGATGTGGTAACATATCTGCTAGCTCGCGCGCAGAATCGTGTTTTCCATACAAAAACAAAGATCAGACAATGCGAAACACGCTACTGCGCGTGGGATAGCAGATTCCGCTCCTACGCGCGAAGAAGCGTTTTCAGTATGTTCGACACTGCGTGTTTTCCATACACACTGGGGTACTTACTCAATATTAGAATGGTTTGCGTAATTATTTCTAACCTAGGCTTGGCACCAGATAATTAAAAAACAACTCGAGTCAAATAAAAAGTCCCTAATCGGAAAAGAGTTCTATTTCCTGCCTGGGTAGGTTGGAGGGGTCCTTGGTCAGGTGGTGTGATTATTTGTAGGGTAACTTTGAGTTTAAGTAATGCTCAGTCAAACAAAAAACGTTTCATCAAAATTGGTTAAAAACAACTCAAAATTCAAATTTCCTACCTACCTCCTAAGTCATTAGGCGTGATTATTTCGTTCGTAACTTTTATTTTGAATAATGCTAAGTCGAATAAAAAAAGTTTCATAAAAATCGGTTAAGAAACAGCCAAATTTCAATTTCCTGCCTTCCCCCTAAGTTAGGTCGCTACCTGCGTGATTTTAGGTATCCTAAGTTGCAACCCGGGTAACACACAGTTGAATAAAAAATGTTTCATCGAAATCGGTTCAGTAGTTTTGGCGTGATGTGGTAACATACAGACAGACAGACAAAAATTCTAAAAAAAAACGTTTTGATCTTCATATCGTTAATAATGCCTGCGGCAATATTTTTTTTGTAAAAATATTCAATGTACAGACACGACCTTTCTAGAGATTTATTATATGTATAGACTAGCTTTTTACGCCGCTGTCTTGCCCGTGGGAAACAAACATTTACCTACTGTAAAAAGTGTCCTATGTTACTCATACTCAGGGTGAACGTAGCTCTGTCTATGTCTTAATTCCTTATGTAATTATTCTATGTATGTTTATGTCTACAATAAACTGTTAAATCTATCTTTACATCTATCTATCTATACATATAATAAATCTCTAGAAGGGTGGTGTCTGTACATTGAATATTTTTACAATAAAATAATTGCAGCAGGCATTATTAACGATATGAAGATCAAAACGTTTTTTTTAAATTTTTTGTCTGTCTATCTGTATGTTACCACTTCACGCCAAAACTACTGAACCGATTTCGATAGGACTTTTTTGATTCAACTGTGTGTTACCCGGGTTGCAACTTAGGATACCTAATATCACGCTACCTAACTTAGGAAGTAGGCAGGAAAATGAAATTTGGCTGTTTCTTAACCGATTTTTATGGAACTTTTTTTATTTGACTGAGCATTATTTAAAATGCAAGTTACAAAACAAATAATCACGCCACCTGACTAAGGGGGTAGGCGGGAAATTGAACTCTGATCGTTTTTAAAGGAAATTTTTATTTGACTGAGTTTTTTTTACTTATCTGGTGTCCAGCCTAGGTGAGAAATTATTACGCAAAACATTCAAATATTGAGTAAGTACCGCAGTTTGTATAGAAAACACGCAGTGTCGAACATACTGTAAACGCTTCTCCGCGCGTAGTAGCGGGATCTGCTAGCTCGCTCGCGGTATCGTATTTCAAAACAAAGATCAGACAATACGAAACACGCTACCGCGCGCAGGTTATTACATGCACGTAGAATCGTTTTCAGTATGTTTGACATTGCGTGTTTTCCATACAAACCGGGCGTACGAAGTCGCGGGCACAGCTAGTACATATAATAAATCTCTAGAAGGGTCGTGTCTGTACATTGAATATTTTTACTAAAAAATAATTGCAGCAGGCATTATTAACGATATAATGATCAAAACGATTTATTTTTTAATTTTTGTCTGTTTGTCTGTCTGTCTGTATGTTACCACCTCACGCTAGAACTACTGAACCGATTTCGATGAGACTTTTTTTATTCAACTGTGTGTTACTCGGGTTGCAACTTAAGATACCTAAAATCACGCTACCTGACTGAGGGGGTAGGCAGGAAATTGAAATTTGGCTGTTTGTTAACCGATTTTATGGAACTTTATTTATTTGACTGAGCATTATTTAAAATCAAAGCTACGATACAAATAATCACGCCTCATGACTTAGGAGGTAGATAGGAAATTGAATTTTGGTCGCTTTTAACCGATTTTGATGGAACTTTTTTGTTTGACTGAGCATTACCTAAACTCAAAGTTACGATACAAATAATCACGCCATCTGAATAAGGGGGTAGGCAGCAAATTGAACTCTGATCGCTTTTAACCTATCTCAAAGGGACTTTTTATTTGACTGAGTTTATTTGAAGACCTGGTGTCCAGCCCAGGTTAGAAATAATCACGCAAACCATTCTAATATTGAGTAAGTACTCCAGTTTGTACAGATAACACCGTGTTTCCCATACAAAGCGGGCGTACGAAGTCGCAGGCACAGCTAGTAAATAAATAAATAGCTTTCTATTGGTGGAAGAATTTTTGAAATCGGTCCAGTCGTTTTTGAGTTTATTCGTTACAAACATACATACCCTACACAAACAAAAATACAAATCTTTCCTCTTTATAATATTATTAATATTAGTATCCGTAGGTTATAAATATAGATTAAAAGTATTAATATTATCAAGGGTATAAGCATGAACAAGCTAACGAAGAAAGTTAACGAGTTCATCGCGGAAAACGAAATGCTGACAACTAATTTAAATACCTGTAGAGCAGACTTTATGAAAGAACTGAAGGACGTTGTTGAATCAATGAGGTAAATTATATCAATATTTATCTTATAGTTTGTTGTCCCGAAAACTTTAGAATGTACAGTAAACAGTTATAAATATTGCACATAAGTTCGGCTTTGTAGACACCTAATCGTTGTCTTTTTTGCACAAATACACCTACTGGCAGACGAACTTTCACAGCAAATGTCTATTTCTTTACAACTAATGGCTGATTAATGAGGAATCATTTTAGCAAAAGTTTAAGGCCCGTAATTATAAACAGCACTTGAGACTGACAGCTAGTTTGAGTCCGTATCAGAAATGTCATTTAATTAACGAACCTGTCAAATCCATATTTAATTTTACTCTCAATCTTGAGATCGCTTTCTAAATACGAGCCTAAATATTTATATTACGTCAACTTCTGCGCAGGAGTAGCGTAAATGAGACTTCAGCTCTTCAAGCGCGCACAGATAAAATGATGGAGGAAATAACAGAATTAAACACGCAAAATTCTGATTTACGCAGCAAGGTACAAAATCTGGAAAATACAAGGTTGACGCCCAACAAACTCAGACTCGAGGTGAGAATACGATCGCCAATAATCACAAAAATCGTGAAAAAAAACTGGTTTTAAGATGTGGGCTCAAACTTTTCATTTGTCAATAAATAGTATCATATCCCTTCAGGAGTTAGAAAAGGATCTAAAAGAAGAGAAATGCAAGAAGATGGTGATCAAGGACCGTTTGAAGAGGGCTGAGCAGCAAACGAAGTCCCTCAGTCAGCGGACAGCCGAGTTGGAGGCGGCTTTGGAGCTGTCGCGCTCACAGAACTGGACCCTGGAGCGGACAGTGCAGCAACTTAACGAACAGGTGAATTCAGTACATACATACATACATAAAATCACGACTTTATCCCTTACGGGGTAGGCAGAGCGTTAAACGCCTCGTAAAAGGCGCTTTCGCCGCGTCTGACAATAATTGAGGGTAATTTTAGATTGTAATGTGTATTGCCATAGTGACAGGTTGTCAGCCCATCGCCTAAATTACAATACACTGTAACCCTCGAGTCCCTTTTGCTGTCTTCTACAGCATGCCCGGGAGGAAGGGCAGCTGGAACATTCTATGTTTTTCTATCTCTCCCAGTCCAGCATGGAATTCAGTAACAGCTGCTGTTTCCGGGCGTACTGGTAAAAGCCAGTAAAGAGAACTAAGGTTGTCAATGCTTTGCAACACATTTTTTAAACCAGATTATCTACCCAATAATAGTACATTACTCTCAAGGCCGAAAAAAGAGCAATATATGGTCGAGTAAATTTGGAAGGCCTCGACTGCTTGTAAACGAGACCATATTATATTGCTATTTTGGCTGAGAGAAGTTATACTCTTACTCTTTCTCTCATTTTGCGTGGAAACAATAACAATACGCTTAAAAAGTTACTTGCGATTCCTTCATAATATTTTGACATTTTCAATTTGCATGGCGCCTTTGACAGGCGCACATTTTATTAATTCCAGTTTGTAAATATAAAAAGTTGTATGCGCATTCAGCCTTAAAATAATCAGTAATGTGAACTAAAAAAAAAACTAAACTATACTTAGTGTGTCCTTAGACTTCGTGTAGCGGTCGTTAATGAAATTGCTAGTATCCGCGCAATTGAGAACCGAAAAGAGTTACTGTAGGTTTTTTTAATATAATGAAGCTTTTTCCGAGCAAATGGGAGAAAACATTTTTATCAGGGTGACGGTACTTGACTTCTCTGCAGATTTCATAAATTAGGCTTAGGCTTGCCATGTAATGGTTGTGTAAATGATGTTAACAAATTAATTCTTTTCAATATTTATTATCTATATAATAACTTAATCCATCTTTTCAGAATCAAAAGCTGCAATTAGATTTTGATCAAGAATTGATTAAGTTAACAAACTCAATAAAAGACAACACCGTTCACCTGGAAGAGATCGCCGAAACAAGAGAAAGGCTGCAAGTAGAGTACGTAAATCAAAACTTACGAGTATGACGCTTTAGTTCATAATTTGTAGTTTTACAGTTATTTATAAAACCCTTATTTATGATAACAGGAAAGAAACACTAGAATCGCGGTTACAAGAACTGTTTGTAGTTTTACAGTTATTTATAAAACCCTTATTTATGATAACAGGAAAGAAACACTAGAATCGCGGTTACAAGAACTGTCCGAGAACTATAACGAATCTCTCAATAAACTAAACGATGAGCTTAATGCTAATGTGAAGAAATTACAAGAGACTGAAGAAAAGTTTGAAGAAGAAACAAGTGAAAGAAAGAAGTTGGAATCAAATCTGGAGTCTCTCTGTGCTCAACTTTTCGAAGCTGAAATACGGTACAAAGAAGGTCTGACGCAGATGCGAGCGAAGGATGAGGAACTAAGTAAATAATTTGAATGCTAATAAATTGTTACAATAACACCTCAGGTTAACACATTAATCCGTTACATACCCTATCGAAAAGTTCCATATGGATAAATGTAATTAATGCTTTTGATTTGCAGGTAAACTATCGAACGTAAAAAGTGAACTAGATGCCAAAACAAAAAGATTAGAAGCAGCGAAAACTGAACTTGAAGATTATAAAGAAAAAATATTGAAACAGACCCAAACGATTCAAGAAATAGAGGTTATTTATCAAAAAATCGGTATTTAAGTAAAATTAAATAAGCTAAGAACGATTACATCCATTTATCATTAACTTTTTCAGAACAAATTTCAAGAGACTATCACTTTTGATAAAAGCCTAAAAATGGAACTGAGAAATAAAGAAAAATATATTGCTGAGCTTGAGAAAAACCAGTCCTTCCTCAGAGATCAGCTTCGCGAAGGGTAATTATTATAAATAATTAAATTATTTATATTTCATACGGATAATCACAAATTGTATTATCACAGGGAACTAAAGTTGGAGTCATATAAAAAGCAATTAGATACACTTAAAATAGAAATAGCGCAAATTCAAGAAGAATTTGGCGAAGTTGAAAATATGAGTCATCTTCAAAGCATGGTGAATATTATTTTGTTCCTCCTTCCTTATATACGTTTTTCGCATGGGAATGTTCTATAGGCACCGAAATTTTAATTGTTAATTTATTTTCAATATGAGGTACATGAGCAGCGTGAAAAAATGCTGGAAACCACACGTCAGAATGAGGAACTGGCCAAGGCATTGCAACAGAAAGATTTAGTACTTGAAAACTATTTAGAGCAGCTAGCGGAGCAGCAGCAACTCCTTGAGCAGAAGGACGGTGTCATCAAAATGATAACCGAAAAAGAAGAAGAGCAAGCCAACATTACGAAACTGCTCAGAAACAACTTAGAGATGAGAGCGAAGGCAGATGCTGAAGTAAGAATTCTTTACCATCATAATTATCTACTTATGTTAGGTACGAAGTACGAGTAGCAAAATATAATGCGGATTAAATTTTTATAACTCCACGTTCGGATTTTTTTACTGTGGCGAAATTTGTTTTTATTATTTAGTTTACCACATCAACTGTTGAATTTATTTTCAGCTGAATCAACAACTAAACGACAAGAACGCAGAAATCGAATCACTTATGACGAACGTAGAAACTAGGAAACAGCAAATATCACAACTTGAACAAATTATTCTCACATTGGAAGATCAACTTCGAAAAGTAAACTTACAAAGGAGAAGAGATCGGGATAAGCTGACTATGCTCGAAAAAGCACTCATGGAATTTGAAACAATCCCAGAAAGCAAACATAACGTGGATACACCTGTCGATAATTTAGACAACCTTATTAAAATTCTTGAAGATGAATTAGGCGCATTTGATCATATACAAAATAAGCCTTCACTATCAAATAAGCTTTATGATGAACATAAAAAATATGAGAGAATTGAACATTGTGCTGATGGTAGACAAAATGATTTCATGCATGTAATAGAAGAAAATAAACCCGAAAGACCAAAAAGTCCAAAGAAGTGTTCACAAAACAATCGTGACAAAGATAATCTAGGCCGAAAAAAAGCTATCACGAATATGGAAACACAAAAATGGCTGGATAATACGCAGCCTATTAATATAATCTACTCTTCAAACCTTGATAATAAAATGCCACCGTTAAAAGGAGTACCAGTGGTCCAAGTGATTGCAGGACAACTAGATGATAAAAAAGGCAAAATGTTTAAATTAGCCGGTCATAATTTATAACATTATATTGTGCTGGTGTAGTCTGTATAAAATATTTGTAAAAGAGACTGTCTGTGAAACTGTGGTGGTGATATTTTTTGTCTGTCTAACAACACAATCCTTTTGGTAGAGCAAGAAGTTAAATAACCAAATGTAAAGTAATGCCAATGTTTATCACTATAGAGTATTTTAGGTAAAAAAAAAATTAGGTACTGTCGTCGTAAGAAAATTTTAAGTAATTAAAACAATAAGAAAATTTTAAGTAATTAAAACAATAAAACAAAATTTTACGCGACTAGATAAAGATTGGTTTTATTGACAAGAACACTATTGGTACAACACAATCCTTTTGGTAGAGCAAAGTTAAATAACCAAATGTAAAGTAATGCCAATGTTTATCACTATAGACAATAAAACAAAATTTTACGCGACTATAAAGATTGGTTTTATTGACAAGAACGAAAAAAAAATTTTGGTACTGTCGTCGTAAGAAAATTTTAAGTAATTAAAACAGTAAGAAAATTTTAAGTAATTAAAACAGTAAGAAAATTTTAAGTAATTAAAACAATAAAACAAAATTTTACGCGACTATAAAGATTGGTTTTATTGACAAGAACACTATTGGTATTTATTTTGAGGCACTCGTTTAAAACTCTTATTTATAGGAAAATATGTCTTGAATCTGAAAAACAAACAATAAATTAATTTAAAACACGGTTTATAATTACACCAAGAAAATACATTATATAGATCCTAAATAACAATATCGTCCAGCTTCCAGAGGTAGTGTGTCGCAAATATACCGTAGAAGGAGAAATAAGAGATAACTGTAGTGAAGAAGGCTAACAGTACCACGCTAGGGTTCTTGATGATGATGTTCCGTGCGGACTCCTGGTAGCTGGAGGTGTGTGCGCGGAGGACCTCTCGCTCGAGCATGGCGCGGCGGCGTTCGAGTTGCGTGCGCACGCGGCCTTCTCTCTCTAGCTGCAGGCTCTGCGCCAGCACCGCGCCCTCCAGCCGCAGCACCCGCGCCCTCTCCGCCCGCAGCGCCGTCCACGTCTCCTGTGACGACATGCACACCGACGACAGCGACCGCGATACCTGGCACGTCACACCACATACTCTGATCAAATTATCCTCCACTAAGCATTAAAATCAAACTAGCAAATGTAGTAGTGGAGCTCTGATTTAAAAGCAGGCTACGCTATCAGATAGAAGATGCATGGTCATGACATGCTGATCTGATCAATCATAAAATTCCTACTTGATACCACAGGGAATGTAAAGTAGTAGATTTTCTGTAGATGGCTCGGTACGTGCCCCAAGCAGCTCGCTCCAGCATGAGCGTCACCATCATTATGCATACCTCTGTAAATGGGACGTCGCTGAGAGGAGCAGGTTCAGTACGTCCCTCAAGCAGAGCGGCAAGGTCGCGGCGCGCTCGCGTCACTCGTGCGAACAGGTCGGCTGCTCGCTCATGTCGCTCCAGCATGAGCGCGCGAGACGCAGCCGCCGTCACCAGCGCTGTGCGCTCCCGCGTCAGCGCCTCCACTTGCATGTGCATCTCCAGCAGCTATATTTATATCATCATCATCATCATCATTCGCTTGCTCAGTTGAATCAATAACAATTTAGACCCCTGCCAAGAACAAAAATACCTGTCATAAAGGTACCATAGAGAAGGGCTTAAAGGAAATGCATAAGTCCCTCTCTTATTCTGTCTCAATTTTTCTATATGACAGGTATTTTTAATTCCTGGCAAGCGTATAGACAAGATATTTTAGTAATCGCCCCGTTCTTGCCTATTTTTCCTTAGTTTTGGTTATTGCTGTAGTTTTTGGGTTGACTAATCTTAGGTGCAATCTTACTTTTTTGATCCTGTTTTATTTAATAAATGATTTGATTTATATTCTTGTTCAAAACTTACCTCAGTTTGCAGCTCTTGGTACGAATCCTCTTTTGTATAACAGTCGTAGTTCCTCAATCTTTTCACTTCAAGTCGCAAGCTAGCCAAATGATTCTCATACTGCGTCATACTTTGTTCCCTACAATATTACAAAGAACAATGTAGTAATTTATAACATTTATAGCCATTTATAACTTTGGGAATGTTTTTTTTTTATCAAAATCACTTGACTCACATTAATTTCTCATTTTCGCGTTGTTCTTCAATAATAAGCTGCAATTTAGCAATTCTCTGTTCCTTTTCTAATAATTCAGTTGCTATTTTGTCTTGAACGTTTTCAGCACCGTCTTGCTAAAATAATATATAGAGAAGATAAATGTTCAGCTACATACATTTCGTCCACGCTAAAATTGTTGCCGTCCCTTCCTGCCTCCACTATTATAATCTACCTAAATACGGTGTAGGCTTGAAGAATCAACACTACTATCCAGAAATAAAGAATCGAAAGGATATACCGCGATCTTAGAGAGCGAGTTCAGGAAGTTGTCCTTATCGGCTCTTGCCTGGCGCAGTTCCTCCTCTGCGCGGGAGAGAGCCATGCGCGTCACCTGCAGCTCCTTCCAGATATCAGTCTCACGGTCTGACGGCTCGTTCTCTGAAATAAATGAAAATATGTTTTCCTGGCGCTTTGGATGGGCACACGTAAGAAATATAACATTACTCGCTAGTAATCGGTACTAGTAGTAGTACTCGGGTCGCTACCCGCCCCGGCTTCGCAAGGAAATAATCAGTGTTTCTCTACTATATTATGCATGTATTATACATATAAACCTTCCTCTTGAATAATTCTATCCGCATCAAAATCCGTTGTGTAGTTTTAATGATTTATGCATACATAGGGATATAGGGACAGAGAAAGCGACTTTGTTTTATAGTATGTAGTGATGCCCCCGACATTGAAGTCTTCCGGAATGATCCCGCATGGTAAGCCAGCCCTGCGTGGTTTGCGTAAAGTCGCAAGCGCCAAATAATTAATAATTTTTCATAGGTTTGTGGGCCTTTAGTTTTTTGAGATCGCTCTATCCTTGACGATGTCTACCGGATTACTACTGGTCTAGGCTAGTGTCAAGAGACCCTTCTGCGTTAGCATCATGTTTACCTTTGGATGGCACGTAGTCAAGACACCGCCTGCGCTCCATATCGACGAGTCTGCCGGAGCGCTCGCGCAGGTTGTGGATAATTTCTTCCAACTCCTTCATCTTGCCCTCTAGCTCTACTATACGGGACTTTGACGCTTCATTTAACTTTTCCTTTGGAAAATAATTTTAATTATCTTAACGTACAATTACCTACACTCAAAATATCCAAACCACAACCACAATAGACCATATATCTTCCACATTTTAAACTACCTAATCCACGTCAGCTCTTGATTTTTTAATCTTGCACCGTATACTATTTGAGCCTGTCTGTACTAGTGTGGATCGTTCAACCAGTATAAATCAGATTGAAATGAGAACACTGTAAAAGTCAAACTCACCTGCTCTGCTAACTTCGATGTCAGACAGTCGGCTCTAAGTCTTTGTTCCGCTTCACGACTATCAGCAAGTTTTTCGGCTAGATCTGCTTGCTCGCGTAGTTCTTTCACTCTAAATAACAATAGTCATGATATAAATCTTCTTAAATTAAATATTATAATATTACCATTATCAGCCAGATTTAGCCAACTGCTGGACTTAGGCCTCCTTGAGACAACAAACGCGAAATTTCGCTCCATTCAGCAGCAGGGCGAGAATGTCCCACATTGTTTGCGCACTCATGATCTATCAAGAATCTCCGATTTTTTACCTACCTCAGCTCTAGAGCATCTCGTTGTCGAGATAAGGCTTCAATGGTAACTTCTCCAGTCTTGGAGACTTCCAGCAGTTTCTTTGATCTAGCGTCGTAACTCGTCTCACGATGACGATACTGGAAGAGGAGTTTGTTTATAAAATTTACCTTTCTGTTCAAGAAGAAAAAATAGGATAAGAAACATTTTAGGAGACATACGAGAAAATGTTGGAAAATGTTTGTTTCCCTTGGCCTGAATCTGGTATGCAGATTTAGGTTACACTACCTTATTTAACTGATTCAAAATAGCTAAAAATAAACTACTCTATTGGGGACAGAAACATCGATCCGGTTAAGGACCGTAGATGTAGGTAAACTTCACTGTATGAGAACTGTTTACGAGTTGCTCGAGGTCCTTGTGTTTGCGGCGGGCTGCCTCCAGTTCGGCTTTGTTGTCTTTGAGCTGGCGCTCCAAGGTGGCGATACGGGCACGGGCTACTCGCAGCATGCTCTCGGCTGCGGAGACCACGTCCTTCAGAGCCTCACGGGCCGCGCGTTCCTTCGCCAGCTCTTCTTGTAGCACCTGAGGAATTTTGATATTATGTAAAATCAGCAGCGTAAAAGTAGCAATATGTCCTTTACTCCTTTAACATTACGATCCTTACTCTTACCTTTGTTTTTTTATATCATTGGTGACTAGAGCCTTGAGCACACCATTTCAAATAATTATGAATTATACTTAATTAATCACTCTTGTTCAAAGGCTTCAACACTTACCGCAAAATTATGCGGAACTACAGACTCATCAAGTGGCGTTCCTGTTGTCGCACCATCTTTGTTAGCCACTGGGTTTTCAACTATCCTGCCGGCTAATGCCTCCTCAATTTTGTGTTGTAGGATCAGGTTTTCCTTTTGCACGCGTTCCAACTTCTTCATTATGGAATCTCGATCCAGCCAGGGGATTCTGAGAATGTTTGTCTTATTTGATATTTCGTGAAATGAGACATAGGTCTCACACTGTTCGAATAGAATTGCCTCTGGACCCGAATGACTTGAGTATTCGATCCGTAAATCTACAAAATAATTTAATTACGTACTTGGCTAGTTCCAAAGAATAATTCATTTTGGCTTTTAGATTCTCGGCGGTTCCCGCCACCATTCTATGTAATCGTTCAGTTTCTTGATCTAATTCTGCATTTTTTGTTTTCCACTCTAAGTTCTGGAATAGAAACAATTGATTCTTAACTTTCTTTGTTTCCTTCTGCTGCGCCTAGATTCATCACCTCTTTTGTTAAATATGCTAAGTATCTGCTATTCTATATACATACATACATTTAGTCATGCCTTTATCCCTAATGGGGTAGGCAGAGCGTAAACGAACTAAACAAAGGTCGTCCCGCCACGTCTCACAAAGTTTTGAGGGTTATTTAAGATTTGTAGGCATATTGTTATAGTGACAGGTTGTCAGCCTATCGTTTTGCAATTGCAATATACAGAAACCCTCGGATCCCTTAGCTGATTTTTACAGCATGCCCGGGAAGAAATGCAGCTGGTACATTTTTTGTTTTTCTCTCGCTCCCAATCCAGCATGGAAGAACACGCTGTTCTATAACTTAACTTTTTTGCACGTAAGAATACAACATACAACACAACAGATAACAACAAAAGACAAGTACAACATAGGCGGCCTTATTGCTAAGGTAGCAATTTCTTCCAGGCAACCTTTGGGTGAAAGAAGAATGCGTAGCGGTAAGCGAGATAGTGCAAACCATTTCATACCTAAACTAAGTACTTCCATGCTGGACTGGGAGTGATAGAAAAACATAGAATGTGCCAGCTGCATCTCCGCCCGGGCATGCTGCAAAAATCAGTTAAGGGTTTCATTATTTTGTAATTTAGGCGATGGGCTGACAACCTGTCATTACAGCAATATACCTACAAATCTATCTTACCCTCAAAACTTTGTCAGACGTAGAGGAACGACATATTTCAGGTCGTTTATATTTATATCTGCCTACCTCATTAGGGATAAAGGCGTGATTATATGTATGTAAGTACAAGCTACTACATAAATATTTGTAAAATAAACTAATACATAATCACTTCATAGTATAAAACAAAGTCTTTCTCTGTCCATATATCCCTATGTATGCATAAATATTTAAAACTACGCAACGGATTTTGATGCGGTTTCTTTTAATGGATAGAGTGATTCAAGAGGAAGGTTTATATGTATAATACATGCATAATATAGTAGAGAAACACCGATAATTTCCGTGCGAAGCCGGGGCGGGTCGCTAGTATATAATAAACTAATACATAAACTAATGAAAGATAGGATATGCTATTCTATAATATAAAAAAATATATTACAGTGACATAGGGCCGGTCGGCTCGGTGTTTGACGCGCAAGAGATGCAGCGCATCAATGCGACGCGCCATGATCTCTGCTCCCAGGTTCAATACTTCTTCTGGCACCGGGCTCAGCTGAGCGTGCAGCTGCTGCAGGATCTGGGGACCTGGAAATACATAAACATAAAAATACTTTATTGCACGTAAGAATACAAATCATACAACACAACAGATAACAACAAAAAACAAGTACAACATAGGCGGCCTTATTGCTAAGGTACATTAATTAAGTTCATTTTAATTAAAGGTACATACATCAAATTGAAGAAACTGTCCAAGTCCAAGTAGTCATACATACATACATATGATAACGCTTTTATCCCTAATGGGGTAGGCAGAGCGTAAACTATCTAAACATAGGTCGTTCGCCACGTCTGACAAAGTTTTAGGGTTAAAGATAGAATTGTAGGTATATCGCTGTTGTGACAGGTTGTCAGCCCATCGCCTAAATTGCAACATACAGAAACCCCCGGATCCCTTAGCTGGTTTCTACAGCATGCCCGGGAGGAAATGCAGCTAGCACATTCAATGTTTTTCTCTCGCTTCCAGTTCAGCATGAAAGAACGCTCTCAGTCCAGCATGGAAGAATCGAAGTAGTCATGGATATGGATAACCCTTCAATAATGGAAAGGGCACATTGTCTAAATTTAAATTATTTCTGGAGATTCACCGCTTTCAGCAGCCGCCCTATGTTATCTCTCTCGTGGATCTTAATTATCCGAATAGCCGGTAGTAAAAGGGATTATTCTATATACACGTTTCTTACTATTTCGATGATTAATAGGAATTATTTACGATCAAAAATGTTAACAACCTAATTCACATTTTGCTCGTCAGTTCGTCAGTGATATATTCTGCGCATCTGTAATATTGAAAGAACGCAACACCGAAATATTCGCAAGTAGAACAAGGCTGAACAAACCAGGAACTGTAAAATGCGTCCAATAGCCGGCGCCCGCGCCTCGCGGCCTCTAAACAAATAGATCGCGATATTCGTTCGTTCGTTACAGAAATAATAATCAGCTGTCTGTCACGCGGTCTCGCCGTGTAACTTATATTAAACCTGATAAAAATACTTAGGGCCGTATTTATAAAGCGATCTCAAGTTTGAGAGCAGTATAAAATATAGATTTGACAGGTCATTATGTACTGAAATGACATTTCTGATACGAACTCAAACTCGCTATCAGTTTCAAGTGCTATAAATATGGGTCTTACTGACGTTGTTTTGTGTTGCCAGACATAGATATCTTTCCTTAAAACCATCCTACGGAGGTGTAGGTACAGAAAACTGAAATGGGTTTGCTCAGTCGACGAAACTGAACAACTTTCCCAAAAAAGGTAAGAGTAGAAAATCAAATAGCTTTAAAATCATATTTTAAGCCTAAGCATCATCAACTTACATCCAAATGTATCGCTTCAAAGGCCCCCACAGGATATACTGGATTTCCAATGGGTCATCAAAGGAATCTATTTATTTAACAATTTATTGTAAACAAAAACATCACAAAAATAGGACATACAAAACAAAGACACAACAGGCACTGCTAATTTCTAAAAAGAAATTTCTTACAGCACACCTATAATACAAAATTTTATACCTACTAATAAAATATTACTACTGGAATCCCAAAAGTCGTTTATGGCTGCTAATTTTTTTTTTTCAGGCTTACAGGATTTGATAGAAATAACAATGAACTTTCTGCAAATAGCAAAAAAACATCTGGCAACAACGCTTGCCCCGCGCCGCGCCGGCGCACCTCGTTAGTCGAGGCCAACGACGGAACGACCGTTGGAACGAGTAACGGCCGTTTAACGACGCCTCGTGTCAACGATCTATTTATAAAACGCTCTCTCTGATAAATCGACGCGCCTAATAGTTGTTTTCTTAAGCATCAGATTACATCTGTGTTTACGATTTACTTACTTGTAGAAGTAATTTACGGATATGATTTAAAGTTATGTATTTTTATTGAATCATTTGAATTTTAACTAAATATATTATTTATGTTACAGACTTGCCCATTTTGATTTGACTCAAAAAAAATATAATTTACAAAAATAAGTTAGTATTATTAGTGCTTAAATTCTAATTCTATGGCTGAAAATATCTTTCTGAATTTAGCCAACAATTTCGTAAGATTATATAACCTATGGCTTAATCAGTAATCAGATCACATACATAATTGTCCGAAAATAAAAATTAATCCGTGCTTCGGAGAGCCCGTTAAGCCGTCGGTTCCGGTCGCTGTCTTTGATAGTGGTCGTTACTCAAACCATGTCAGAGGCCTAATAGCTGTGCTACTACTAGGCGGTTTCAAAACTCTGACACCAGGTTTCTTCGGGTTGCCCTTCGACTCGAGAATTCACTCGCTAAGAAAAGATTGAAACAATGAGTTTCAAACTTGAGACACCTTTTGGAGAGGTCCTGATAATTTAGTAGCAAATGTATGTAAAGATAAATGTATCTAAGTCGGACTAGTGAGAGAAAATATAAAAATATGAGAGAAAATTGAAGCATTTTGCCAAGGATGTGACCAACAACATAAATATAAATAATAGCTTGCTGGCGTACCGAAGATATTTTTTTTTATGTACCTATTTGCACCATACTACAAAGTGTTTATAATGCGTCACTATACTAAAGGCGGGGAGTTGTTACACGCAATAAACACCTTTATATGCAAATGATAACTGCCTATAAGGGCGCCCACTAGGGCTCAAACTTCGGCTTATGGCGTTGCCTTGGGAATTCCTTATCGGAGTGAAATTGCCCGGTAAACCTCAAAGTGGGGAGCAAAACAGGGACCACCGCGCACCCCGCCGACGGGTTCGCGGTTTCTGGAAGAGATCGAAGATGCCACTGACTTCTGAATGTGCCGGGAAGTCTATATCATCCCTCACGAGCAACAGCAAGTCGTGAGCGGGCCATGACGTCACGGACAGGATGCGTACGTCACCACCTGTAGTATTGCCAATAAATAGCTTGCTCTCTTACCGAAGATGCCGCTGACTTCTGAATGTGCCGGGAAGTCTATATCATCCCTCACGAGCAGCAACAAGTCGTGAGCGGGCCATGACGTCACGGACAGGATGCGTACGTCACTACCTGTAGTATTGCCAATAAATAGCTTGCTCTCTTACCGAAGATGCCGCTGACTTCTGAATGTGCCGGGAAGTCTATATCATCCCTCACGAGCAGCAACAAGTCGTGAGCGGGCCATGACGTCACGGACAGGATGCGTACGTCACCGATGTTCTCGGTCGCAGGCTGTCCGACGCGAGTCTCCAGCTCGCGGACTGATGAGTACATCTCCAGGAAGGTTTTCTGGTGAGGAATAAGTGCTACTTAGATATGTGTTAGATATCCCAGCTCATAAAGATACACGTTTGGCACAGGGAGAAATGGTAAAACTTGGTGTAGGTAGGAGGCCATAAGATCCACTTTGGGCCGCTGATCGTGGAGTCAGCGGAATAATTAAGATTTTTAATTGTTGGCTTTGATTCTAAATAATGATATTAGGACTTACTTGTTGTTGTATCAGAGTTTTTCGCAGTTTTACGAACTCCCTTTTCTTTGTGGCTAAAGTCCGTTGCATTTTGATGATCATACATTGGGGCACTTTTTCTGAAATTTTATTTAATTCCACTATCAGATTATCTTAGTTTTTGTAGGTATCTAAACTCAAGGATCTTTGTTGACTATAAAATCTAAGTCAAAAAAGGACTCCGTACCCCATAAATAAGAAAATACAGATTTACAAATTTTCGGCAACTCATTTGTGGATTTGATAGAGGTATTCACCTCGACGTTTTGACCCTATACGGATCTTCTTCAGGAGAGAAGAAAGTCACACTCTTCCACGCGTCAAGTGCGACCGCGGTTCGCTGCTCGCTGCGCTTGCGCCGACAACACGACAGGAAGAAGAAGATCCTTATGGTCGAAACGTCGAGGTGAATACCTCTATCAAATCCACAAGTGAGTTGCCGAATATTTTGTAAATATAAATAACACTTGTTCATCGTTTAGTCATCATCATCTCCCTAGCCTTATCCCGTATCTCACAGGGTTGGCTACCTAATCGTTTAGTGATAAAAAGAAAATACAGGATTAACCTATGACAGTTAAACACATTCCAACCTTGAGAACTGGTACCGCTAATCGTCGAAGAAGGTGCATAGTTGTACAAGTCCAGATTGTCTGGAACCGGGACTGAGGAGCCGAATGTAAGGTTGCTGAGGGACTTCTTGCCAAACTGCAATGAAAATTATGTTCATTCGTTGGCTGTTAAAGTTTTAGTTGATTTAAAGAAAAGCTCTTGGGTCTATTTCTGCTGCCAGGCATGCCTGAAGGAAATAGGAGCAAACCCTCAGTGAAATGATAGGCTAATGAGAGATCCAACTAAGGTCCCGCATTGAGCTAGCAACGAATTTTGCTATCGAATGTCAAAAGCTTTTGCCTGTTTACGATTGTGTAGGCCATTAGGTACCTTGTTTTGCCACGTACTGGTATAGAAAAAAAAATACTTACCCCAACAGGGGACAGGCTTGCGCATCTTCGATTAGGTTTTTTGCCTACAGAAAGATTCTGTAAAATAATTATTCAAACTTTAATATTACATCCACATGCAACGGGAAATAAAAGTCGTTCATTACTATACTAAAAAGAGTAAACCGATTTGAAACAAAGAAATAAACTATCGAAACGAGGTTTCGGTTCTTGGAAATCTTTATCGTACGAGTATCTCAAAGCTGACACGGGTTCTGCATTCTGCATGCCGTAACGTCAGAATAAATCAACCCCAAAAAGAAATCAACCAAAATATTTTAAATTGATTTTAAAGCTCTCACGTGTACAGTCAGTCAAAAATGCACGGATAAATGATGGGATGTGTTTTACATACATAAAATCCGGACTGTGCCACACTACACAAGGCAGGTTGGATCTTAAAATACATCGCCATGATAGGGGATTTTTAGGAATGGGGGAGAGAGGGGAGGGGGAGGGGATAAAAATCCCCTATCAAGGCGACATATTTTAAGATTTTTACTCACAAGGCGTCTGATAGATGTTCAGGGGCATTCTAGATCATTCTTACCGTAAGTTTTCAGAACTGTGTCCACTTTATTTCTTATGCTAAACAATAATGTTTTTTGCAACTAAATAAATAAATAAAAAAAAAAAAAAAAAAAACTCGACATAGGCACATAATATGTGTGATACTTATAGTTTTCTCACCCTAGAAGGTTGGCTGAGAGGAGCAGCGGAATGCGCTCTTTTACTGACGACTGGTAGGCGAGGGGCGCGTTTTTTGACACCCGCCCCCGCTCCAGGGGCGTTGGCATCCTTATCTAAAATTGTTAAGAAGTTGTAGAGAGAGAACCAGGACATTACAGGGCTAAGAAGGCAACCTAACCAAAATGTGTCTTTCTAAGTAACCAAATTTATTATTCTTCCATGTTGGACTACGAGCGAAAGAAAAACATAGAATGTGCCAGCCGCATCTCCTCCAGGGCATGCTGTAAAAACCAGCTAAGGGATCCGAGGGTTTACTATATTGCAATTTAGGTGATGGGCTGACAACCTGTCACTACAGTATTTACTGTGTTGTGTTTGTGACGTCATAAATAATAAATGTTTTCTATTCTATTCTATTCATACAGCAATATTCACACAAATCAATCTTAAATAACCCTCAAAACTTTGGCAGACGTGGTGGAAAGACCTTTGTTTAAGTCGTTTTCGCTCTGCTTACCCCATAATAAAGGTGTGATTATATGTATGTAAGTACATTTATTACACAGTAAAGTTGTATTGACGCCAGTTTCGGTCTCTGTATCTGATATTATGCGTTTTTAAAACTCGGATTCGACAGGACTTCGACTACTAGACAACACACATCATCATCAGCTCATATACGTACGTCCCCACATCTTGTAATAATTACTTACCAGAACGGGAACTTGTAGATTTTATCATTTTGACTCGTTTAAGGTTTTTGCTTGTTGTATGTAATGTTATAAACAGAATCAATAAAATACAATAGATTTTGCCTGTGATAGAAACATGTTTCAATTTGGACGTTTAGTTGGCAAATTAGTTAGAAAAGCAACTTTATCATAAATAAGTTTCTGCTAGGAGAGAGCTAACAAAACCTCTTTTCAGTTTTCAACGCTACAAAATATGTGGTAGACATAACGACTAAACTTAGAGTAACACGGCCATCCAAACATATATACTAGGTAATCTGTGCTGCCAAAGCCCGTGTTGCACTAAGCAACTGAATAATAAATCACCAGAAGTCAGAGGCTGAGCACTGTCCACGATGCGAAATTGAGGCACTTTATCACCCCAGCAAAGATGAGGGATAAAAAATTAATATAGAAAGTACCTAGTTAAGTTTGGTAGAACAATGGTACCAATTCCTTGAGCACACAACTTAACTATCGCCCTTAGAATATCGTTCAAATCAGCGAGTGGTACGGCGTGGCGGTTACGTCCGTGGCCGCTTCAGAAATGTGCGCACAAAAAAGTGAATTTCATAAAAACTAAGAGTCGGATTTAAGAAAGCTATGTTGCGATTTTAGATAGTCATAAAACGGATATTTTCCCGAAGGAACCGTGAAAGCACTCTCAATAGTTTAAAAGGAATATAAAATTTACTGATAAAAACAGCTTTACTTCCAGTTTTATTAGCATACTTATTTGTGAACCAGAATATTTTTTATGTTGCAAAAACAGGCCATGAACTAATTTCTTAGATGTATATTTTTTGCATTTTCCAATGATTCGTTTAGGATAATAAGCTTTCAAAAACAACCATTTGCCGTTAGGAATCACTTGTCGTGATTTTTGCAACTACGAATTGGTATAAGAACAGCATCGTCAAAATAGGAGATAACAATAAAATACCTTGAAATTTTCATTGAAACTGATAGGTTATCGAAACCTTGCAGGTTCTTGGGTGGGTCAAGAACACATTGATAAAATCACACATAACAAAATAACTACGATTACATCTTTTTTAAAACAATATTTGTACAGTAATTCTTCATCTTATCATGTAGGAAGTTTGATAATGCAGTAATAAATACATACATACATACATATAATCACGCCTTTATCCCTAATGGGGTAGGCATAGCGTAAACGACCCAAACAAAGGTCGTTCCGCCACGTCCGACAAAGTTTTGAGGGTTATTTAAGATAGATTTGTAAGTATATTGCTGTAGTGACAGGTTGTCAGCCCATCGCCCAAATCACAATATACTGAAACTCTAGGATCCCTTAGCTGGTTTTTACAGCATACCCGGGAGGAAATGCAGCTGGCACATTCTATGTTTTTCTCTCGCTCCCAGACCAGCATGGAAGAAAGCTGTAATAAAGAAATCATTATTTTTCCAGAGTTTTTTATAATCAACCTTGAAAGAGGAAATAAGAAAATGCTAAGTATAAGTGTTAACGTGATCGACGATAGTACACGTTCTTAAATTTCTTATACAAATCTTATGGTGGGCTGGACAAAATATTTTTCCTGTAACATAGTAATTCATCACTACAACATAGTATAAAACAAAGTCGCTTTCTCTATCTCTATATCCCTATGTATGCATAAATCTTCAAAACTACGCAACGGATTTTGATACGGTTTCTTTTAATGGATAGAGTGATTCAAGAGGAAGGTTTATATGTATAATACATGCATAATATAGTTGAGAAACACTGATAATTTTCGTGCAAAGCCGGGGCGGGTCGCTAGTTACTAATAAAAACCTTCGTTCCCGTACGCGAATAATAATAAAAAAAACGAAATTACGTATAGAAAGTAGATCGTAGGTGGTTCCGAAAGGTCTGACAAAGTTTTGAAGGTTATTTAAGATGGATTTGTAGGTATCATGTTGTAGTGACAGGTTGTCAGCCTATCGCCTAAATTGCAATATACAAAAACCCTCAGATCCCTTCTTACAGCATGCCCGGCAGGAAATGCAGCTGGCACATCCTATGTTTTTCTCTCGCTCCCAGGCCAGCATGGCAGAAAAAATAAAAAAAATATAGAAAGCAGGTAGGTATTATATTGAGTACTAAACCGAACACGTACTTGAACAGGATTAACTATTATTATCATCATCGACCCAATTATGGGAAATAGGTACTTGAAAAGTATCAACTACCGGCCAGTAGCCGCTCCATTGCGCCGATAAAGGTGCGCCTCTACCGGATACTTAGCAGGTTCAAAATAAAATATACATACTTACCTACGTACGGGCCCGTAAGGGACAGCGTCCCGCAAACTGATAGGGGTTGTTCAGTCAACGGAACTGAACAACTATCAGAAAGATTTTCCATACAAATTGTCTTATCATACATACATATAATCACGCCTTTAGCCCTAATGGGTAGGCAGAGCGTGAACGACCTAAATGACCACCTTGACCTGTCTTATCAAGGTGGTCATTTCATATGGAAACTTATTTTTTTTCTGCTCCTGAAAGAATTTCCTGTTGAAATTTGTTTAGTATCGTTCACTGTGGAACACCAAACAGTTTGCGATACGCTGTCCCTTACACCCAATATATTCACGCCTTTATCCATAATGGGGTAAGCAGAGCGTAAACAACCTAAACAAAGGACGTTCCGCCACGCCTGACAAAGTTTCGAGGGTTATTTGAGATAGATTTGTAGGTATATTGCTGTAGTGACAGGTTGTCAGCCCATCGCCTGAATTGCAATGTTCACTTAGCTGGTTTCTACAGCATGCCCGAGAGGAAATGATTCTGGCACATTCTATAGATTTGTAGGTATATTGCTATAGTGATAGATTAGCAGCCCATCGCCTAAATTACAATGTTCCCTTTGCTGGTTTTTATTACAGCATGCCCGGGAGGAAATGATTATGGCACATTCTATGTTTTTCTCTCACTCCCAGTCCAGCATGGAAGAAATAAAATGTAGAGTAAATATTATTAAATTAAGTACTTACGTATATGTATATGTACGTACGATCCCGTCGAGTCATCATTGAAATAAGTCGGTTAAGTTTAATATTAGTTTTTTTTCAGTGCCGGTGTTTTTATTCAACTCGTTCTTTGGGGTGGGATGGGATCTACCTCCTAGTGGTCCACTCCGTACAACGGCAACACAGGCTTGCCTGTGAATAAGTCCGGCTGAACGATCCCAACAAAGTGGTTGTAGGCTCTGCAAGGGGCCGCCTGGCTCGTGACCGGAGTCCGGCGCCAAACAGCATGCTGTGTCGGAACACACGTCCGACGGTGCGTGACATTTCCGATGCCATAACATTCATCTTCTGGGTGAGCTTGCTCCACCGTCGATTTTGTCACGGTCATCCCTAACCTAGTCAAGAGCAAACCCACTTCTAATAAAAAAATAAATTAAAAAAATTGATTCCTCTAAGCACCAAATTTCATAATTCTTAGAATGTATCACTACACTTCCAGAAACTGCGTGTCTGTGGACGTGCACATTAATTACATGTCCTTAGCTGATATCTTGTCGATATTTTATATAACACCGTGTTGGTTGGTAGCTGTAAGTACTAAACGTAGGTATATCAGTATGCAAACACTGCATACCTGGATCTAAAGCTAATGATATAAGTACTACTGGTACATACATTATTAAGGCTCGTATTTATGAAGCGATATCAAACTTGAGAGCAATATTAAGTATGGATTTGACAGCACTGTTTGTACTGAAATGACATTTCTGATACTAACTCAAACTCGATGTCACTCATGATTTTTTATTTGATTCAAATTTCGTTAGTTCAATATTTTTTATTCAAATATATTTGATACCAATATAATTTATTCAAATACTTATCTTTGATTCAAATATCGTTGATACAAACGTTTTCGATTTAAATATCATTGGTTTAAGAATAAAATATGTTTCAAATATTGTTGATACAAATATCTTTGGATAAAAGTTTGTTTTAAAATTACCTTTGATTAAAAAGGTTATTTCGGTAACTGGGCGCAGTACTGAGCAACCTCTATCGGTTTAGGAGAATCTGTCCCTTGGCCTCTATAAATCTGTTTGTCCGTTACACTCTGTATACTGTTAACTTCTTGTGCACCATTTAACCATGTATATACCTAAAATAGTTAAATACATAAGTGTGGCAATTATTTAGATGTTGTCCTTGCAAAATTCATTACCATTGGAAATAACAGTAGCAAGTTAATATTCAACACACTTTACCCACACACGTTCATTGTAAGTATAATATTGCAAAGCATATACTGTACCTACCTATTTATAAAGCTTTGTTATTTGTACTTTGTATCTCTATATCCGGAGTATAAAATAAATAAAAACTTGCAAAATACTTTACTCAGTCGAACACTAATATACAATTGGCAAAGATAAGAAACACTAATTGCTCTACAACACAATGCAATTTCGTTCCGATATAAAATTAAGTCAATTAAAAGTATTGCGTACAATCTCATGCAGTTTCCGGATTTTTTGTATTTTTCCCCAGATTAGTAAAGTAAATACGATCGTCGATCACACTCAAACATAGTCCAGTATAGCTCCCACTACAAACAACCACAAAAGTAGATTTTATGCCGAGTGCATAAAGCAAGTCATTATTATCCGAGATCGTTATATGCCCGAGCCCACAGGGCGAGGGCAGATGAAGAAGTCGAGGATAAAAATGATTTGTGCACGAGTTATAAAGTCTGCTTTTCACTTCGATTGCGAGAAAATAAAACAGTAACATAACATACTAACATTTATTTAATTAAAATTCAAAGTAAAATTTCACAGCTTCTTTCCCGCTACTTTACTTTTTTTAATTTTTGTGCATGATTTTCGGGCAAAGAATAAAATATATACAGCCTACTCTTAAATTATTTTGGAATATTGTTTTTTTTAGTGATGAATATGTCTTGATATTTAGTTACTTTTTCGTATTATCTTATTATAAACCAAAAATGCAAATAGGGAAGGATATATTATAAATTAGCAAGTTTTATCCGTGCACAATTTATTATGTTTGGCTGCATGGTCTAAATGGTCACTGCCTTAGTATAGATACATTTAAAAAGCTACTTTTTTGCCCTTGTGCATAAAGTTCAACTTTATGTCGCCTAGATTCTGCATAAAGTAGTACTTTTTCGAGCATGAGAAGTGAAAAGAATTAACTTATAGTTTTCTGTATTGGTCAAATGACCAACAATAAATATTGTTCCCTAAACTAGGCAGTGCGTGTGCGTGCGCAGATCATCATTACTCTTAATCTCGACTAAAAATATTGGCGTAATTTTCTGTCATGAGCGAACAAAAAGAGACGCCCTCTTTGTTCGCTCATGACAAAAAAATTACAGGTAGTTAAGTCGTGATTTTTGCTACTACGAATAGGTACCATAAACTTATTTTGTAATTATTCTTCTGATAGTTTCTGTTATCAAGAGGTTTAGAAACTAATGTAGTATTGGGATCAAAATAATCCACTTATTTCACGGTGCATCTAACCATTGCTTTCGTTGTAGCCAGCAATCGCAATATTCCGCTACGGGTGACAATTTAACCGCAACAATACAAAAGATGATGGATTGCGAGATTACGCCGGTTTTTACGGTCATAAAATGTTGTTTTTAGATTCGACCATACAAGACGGTAAAAACTGTCCAGCTACAATGGAATTTATAACTAGGTATAGCTTCGACTTTACAGTTATAGAGATTTTAAACAAGAAAATAAGTATAAACGAAAGTGCTGGCCTTTCTATGGAAGCGAAGATCTAATCCGTCACTTTTCGCGCAAACATCTATCACAATGGGCGCTGAATCTTATGCATATGGGGTGTAAGTGACATTGTCCTGCAAACTGATAGGGGTTGCTCAGTCAACGAAACTGAACAACTATCACTAGTAACATTCTTTCAGGAAATTAAAGTAAAATTTTTGCTTTTCCATACAAACTGTCTAATCGAGGTGGTCATTGTGGTTATTTTGTATGGGAAAGGTTTATTTATTAGATCTGACCATTGTCAAATCTTACTAGAAATAGTTGGGATTTTTGCGAATAAACTCGTTTGTAAAAACATTTGATGTCCTTAACTCAAATTGGCTAGATTTTTAACTTAATATTATAACAACTAAATAAATATTTTTATCTTCCCTGCCTATGTGACGCACATATATTTTCATCAATGTTGGCATCACGCGTCAACTCTGTGCCATGGTTGATGGTTGATAGCCGTGGAAAATCCACCACAATTCTTATTGTGTTTCTTTCTCTCCACCTGTACAATTTATTCAAATGAAACTCTTAACACACGTGAAATAAAATTAATCACACTTAAAAACACGTTGAGCTGAACAATACCCACCCGGTAAATTTATTCACTTCAAAGCTAAGTTGTTTACTAACATAGATATCTAAGTACCGAATTTACTAACACCTATGGATTTTGTAGTCCGAAATAAATCATTTTTATTTTTATTTATTTTTATAAAGCAGTTAACAGAACAATTTATATTACACTAAAATAAAAACTAAAATCGTGTAACTAAAATGACTCCAGTAACTGCATAAAACATGTCATAAAAGTACACAAACCCTGTATAATAAAGGTTCCGAACAACAAATGAATCTCTAGCGAAATGTGTCTGTTTGTAATTCTAACTAATCTGCATTTAAATGAATTACTAGAAAATATACACAAAACGTGCAAACAAATAATTACATAATTAACTAACAAACACAACCTTTCTCAAACTATAATTTTATGAACAAAAATCCTAAGTCCCAACGAAAATTCTAAACTTGTGAACGAAATACTGAACTTCCAGCTGCACATGTACTGCTACTATAATCGTTTTCTTACTCACTTCATTTCTATTTCTGGTTATAAGACTCTAAATTTTAATGAAAACCCGAAAAATTATTGGAAAAATGACATTTGGATAACCTATTTACGCTAAAATGTCCAAAACTGTCACGAACTACGGAGCTTGGGATGAAGGGGGCTCGGGGGCGCAGCCCCACTAGATAAAAATAACATACCACTATAGATCCGACTCAGTGGGTTGGGTTAGGTTAGTTTAGAACAGTGACCCTTTGGAGAGAGCGAAGTGGAGGGGGTAAAATATAAATTAAACTAGAAGAAAAGTATTTCCGTCAGTAAATTACGAAATAGTTGTTCGCACCTTTCAGTTTTCTTTTATCATGTGAATAATGAATAAAATGATGTATTATAATTTTTGGTAAAATGGAAATCAAGCTGAAAGAATAGTATTTCCGTCAGTACGTTACGAAATAATTTTGTTCGCAAATTTTAGTTTTTTGATCATGTAAAAAGTCAATAAAATGAAGTATCATAATTTTCGGTGAAATAGAAATTAAGCTGGAAGAATAGTATTTCCGTCAGTCAGCACGTTACGTATTATTTATACGCAGCTTTTAGTTTTTCAGACAGTCGTTACTTTATTTTTTATTCGCACAAATGTGGTCAACAAGTTAGTTACTCAAACAGTACATTTCATATTTAGAAACAGCTTAATTTTGAGTTAATTTTCGGAACTTTTATTACTACCCAAATTTTATACCGATCTTGAAAACTGGGTTGGTAGGTATATAAAAGGTGTAAGGGACAGCGTCCTGCAAATTGATAGGGGTTGCTCAGTCAACGACGCTGAACAACTTCCACCAGGTAATTCTTTCAGGAAGAGAAAAAATAATTTTGTTTTTCCATACAAATTCTATGATCGAGGTAAACATTTTGTATGGAAAAGCCAAATTTTATTTTCACTTCCTAAAGGAACTTCCTGGTGGAAGTTGTTCAGTGTCGTTGACTGAGCAACCCCTATCAGTCTGCGGGGCTGTCCCTTACACCCAGTATAAAAACTTTCCATCGGAATATGAAAATAAATAGTAAATTATACATTGACGACAAGTTGCAATAAGTTTATATGTTGACCATATAGGTAAACTTATGTTCTTCTTCTTCTTCTGTCGAGTGGGTATCGAGTCTGTCTTTGGACCCGATGAACCCTAGTGTCGGAGTTTTTAACCGGCTAGTAGCACAACTATCAGGCCTCTGACATGGTTTGAGTAACGACCACCATCAAAGACAGCGACTGGGACCGACGGCTTAACGTGCCCTCCGAAGCACGAAATCTTTTTCTTTTCGGACTATCAGGTGATTCAGCCTGCAATGTCCTAACCGAACTGAGGAAAAAATCACAAAGTGATAAATTCTCAAATATCAACTTTGTGTTTCCCCCCTGGGAATCGAACCCAGGACCTCCGGATCAGGAGTCCATGGCACTAGCCACTAGACTACGGAGGCAACTTATGTTGACGTCACAGGAAAACTTGTTGCAAGCTGTCGTCCACCTATGTAGAGTTTGCGGTTTATTTTCATATTGTGAACAATCCTAATTAGAAAGTCTTTTATAATTAACACTAGCGCATACCTACATAAATACTTTAAAGTACCGACATCAAATAAATAATGCAACATTCTATGCAATATAATTTTTTTTTTTTTTAAAAACACCCCCGTTCATGAGTATACGAGGAGGAGTGTAAGAGACAGCGTCCCCCAAACTGATCGGGGTTGCTTAGTCAATGAAACTGAACAACTATCAGAAGGACTTTTTTTTCAGGAAGTGAAAAAAAAATGGTTTTCTATACAAATTGTGAGATCGACGTGGTCATTTTGTATGGGAAGTTATTTATTTTTTCATCTCCTGAAAGAAATTCCTGGTGATAGTTGTTCAGTTTCGTTGACTGAGCAACCTCTATCAGTTTGCGGGACGATGCCCCTTACACCCAGTATATTTCAATTCTAAGTAGAGTAGCAGGTTTTGCGATATAGCTACAATCCTCCCACCGATTTTCGGTGATGGTAACTGCGCGGGACTAGTTTTTAGTGCCCAAGTGTTTGCGCAACACAGAAGTGCACTTTCTATTCCTTCAATCTCTTATTCTGAAGGGACAGATTAACTGACACGACCAGAGAGAACTCAGGCGCAGCACCGACTTTTTACATGCCCACCCGACAGCATGGATCATCTTACTTTCAGACAATCAGGTGATCCTTATCAGCCTGCAATGTCCTAACCACATTAGAAACAACAACACATTCATTTTTTCCCGCCGGAAATCAAACTCGGGACCTCCGGGTCGTTAGCCCATGGCTCAGACCGCTAGACCACAGAGGTAGGTATTAACTTTACATTCGGGTAAGTACAATAATTAAAAACAGCGATGATATGAAACTGGATCAAAAAAGTATCTTATTTTCTCGCTTTATGTAATGTTTCCTCATTTCAACAATAATAATAATGTAAGTATTTTGTTAAATGCGATGTTTGTTAATTAATTTAAGCCACGCGGTGTACAGGTTTATTGATAAAGTACGAAAATACATTCAAAAAAATATTCAATAAATAAAACCCCAATTTTCCTTTCTATCCGTCTGAAAATTATACACGTGTACCTTATTGCGTTGAGATATGCCAAATAGTTTACAAGATTCTAGCTCGAGCAAACAAACAGAGAAAACACTATTTCGAGACAACCCGAAATATCTACGGGCGATGGCCGGCCGTGACCCCCGCACCCCGGCACTAATAAATATTGTACACTTGTGCTGGAATAGAATTATATGTTGATGACATTTTCATCATATAGCATGATACTGGTATAGGATTTGCCGTGGTCGCTACATTTGGTAGAGCGGCAAACGCAGCAGACTAGCAGCCGGCCGGCCATAGAGACCAATCCGCGGAGTCTTAACAGTTCAACAGTTTTCTTATCGGGTGGTCTGTGCGTCGATAAGGCGGCTGCGCGTGCGTCGCCAGCGCTGGCCCGTCAGACCGTCGTCAGTGCCGCGACAGCCGTGCGCGCACACAACCCGTCGCGACCACCGCTCTGCCGCTCTCGAACTGTGAACACTTTCGCGATCAAACTATAAACAATATTATACGAGTGATATTATGTGCTTGGACCGCCACTGCCGGCTACTGTTTCATAAACTACGGTGTTGTGGGTTTAATTTTACTTGTGGGAAGTGCTAATTTAAAGGAGCTACTCAGTTTAGGTAAGAGTAATTTTAGCAGTGTTTGGAATTGAAAGAAAAAGATCGAATCTAAAGTGCACAATGGACTGGATTACGGAGATGTGGGTGTTGTATTAGTTCATTGAACTGAAAATATTATTCATGAGATAATACATTTTAAAGATAGAATCATAGATAATTTATTGACTCCGAAATAAATTTGTAAAAAAAAAACAACAAAAATTAACTTAAAGCAGTATATATTTCAGCTACCTTGTGATCCGAAAATAAGTAATCAAAAGTTACACATGATGAAGATGATAGAAATGTTTCGGAAGCGGTAGGGTTTTGCGGGCGCAAGTAGTTGCGCTGCTGTGCACTAGGCCGGCGCCGACCACGAGCGATTGTTTTCACCGACCTTTCTAATTTCACTCATCTCAAACGAGCAGACAAAAACAACATCACAAATCATAACAACAAGCAGAAAATACTAGGTTTACTGTTATGCCATAAAATTTTAAAAACATGATTCGGTTGCCATGCGAAAACTCAGATATCGATGATATTATCAAAACTATCAAATGATTTCGATACCAAAGATCTCAGTTGACGTGTTCTTATCAATATTTTACACTAAGACTCTACAAGTACCTACAGTACTACCGGCTCTGATCTGACGGTCCCTTTGTGATGTCAACGAATGCATTACAATACAGCTGTTAAACTGGCAATGACAAAAGACGTGACCAGAAACCTAATTGCTCTATGCATGGGATCATCATTATCGGCTTTATCAGCTCACTGCTGGATATAAGACTTAGTCTGTCCTAAGACGTACATGTTCAAGTGTTCGCGTCCAGTCCCCCTTGAATACCCCTTTAAACAAGAGAAGTCCATTGTTCAGCCATGGTCTTTCTGAAGCTGATATTATTCTAAAGGGATGATGTATTCAAATAATGTTAGGTAAATTGTAAACTTCTTTCTTCCATGCTGGACTGGGAGAGATAGAAAAACATAGAATGTTCCAGCTGCCCTTCCTCCCGGGCATACTGTTGAAGTCAGCAAAAGGGACTCGAGGGTTACAGTGTATTGTAATTTAGGCGATGGGCTGACAACCTGTCACTATAGCAATACATATTACAATCTAAAATTGCCATCAATTTTTGTCAGACGTGGCGAAAGCGCCTTTTACGAGGCGTTAAACGCTCTGCCTACCCCGTAAGGGATAAAGGCGTGATTTATGTATGTATGTATGAAATTGTAAACTCATAATACACAAATTCCATCACACCACAGCTTGTTTATCTTATAAAGCAACATTTATTGCCTAAATCTAATCGTTATCGGTTTTAATGACTCTCGGCTCATAAAGTAATATTGTAAACTGCAATATTATAACTTCACGGTTATTTGATGTTATGGAGCTTAAACTCTTTAACGATAACATGAAATCGATTAGACATTTCATTCATTACAATATTCAAAATATTTGGTCCTCTTGACATCCTATCCTAACTATTAAAAGCATATGCTGCTATAAACTAACCATAACGATTAAGATAATACTATTGTTATGGAAGTCTTCTTATGGAATCAATCAGCTGATTATCAACTATACTACTTTTTTTTGAATAATTTTTCTTGGGAAAAATAATGTGTTACGAGTGTGCCCAGTTTTGTCACATAAGCTATCATCTTATATTGTGTGTGCTTTTAACTACCCATCACAACACTCTACATCTTCTTCTTTCCTTCTTCCCAGTGCCTGGGGTTGACTCTCCTTGTCTGACTCTTTCTTTAATTATGCGACTGCCAAGGAAGCGTTATGTTTTTCGCGCGTATCTTGTATGTATGTTTGATATTTCTTTATTACCTCGTATCTCCGAATCGGCTGGATAGAATTCAACAATCAGGGTATTGTTCGTTTGGTCTTAAGCATCCGAGTGTACTTAGATAAGTGAAATTTTCCAAAATTCAAAATGCCTTCGAAACCTATCGAGTGGGGCTGAGTGGGGTATCAAAATAAAGGTAATTAAAAGGAGATTATAAAAATATATATAAAAAAATTTGAACCCCAATTGTGGAACAATTAATGGATTAAAAGATTTTTTTTATAGGTACTACAATCCGGTCATTTGAATTCTTTATTTTTATATTTTTTGTTTTAGTCTCTCTTTTCTTTGTGATGTTTCAGCGTCCATATTAGTTTCTTTCAATATGACTACACCAACGTGGTAAAACTGGGTAAAACCCATTTTGAATTAAATAATGATGGACTGGTGCTAATTTGAATATGTTATTGTATTGTAAATAATATAGAAATTACTCATAGTAAAATCTATTTTGTCGTTGAAGAATAAGACCGCGATGAATTTGTCGATTGTTGTTCCATCCAAAGTTTCATTGTTATTGTAATTAGTCGACAGAATTTGGACGGTAAATAGTAATTAGTAAAATATATTCAATAGTATCGAGGTCTTGTCAAAATAATCGAGACGAAAAACAATGAAAACATTATTTATACGAAAGTTTCAAGTCGTGAAACAGAAGCATAAAGTAGAAAAAAATAGGTCAAACGCGTGGGCGCTTAGTTCATTTTATTCTGGCAATGAGTATGTTACTTTTAGATTATTTATTAGTGTCTATAATAAAAATTAATAAAATAATTAACGTATCTTACTTATTAGTCATTACCAAGTCAAGTAACTTACTTGAAGTAAGTCAAGCACCTACCGTTACTTAAATATCGGTAAACAAAGTTTTTTGCGATCAAGTAAAAATTTGGAACAATGTACCAACAAATCTGACCGCTGTCGTAAGTAGACCATAAAATTTCTATTGCATAAAAACCACCGATAAAAACTGAAGATAGATGTGACAACAAAAAAACGGTAACCCAGAGCAGTTGTGCCCAATCCGTGACCTCGTAGGATCAGATCATGAATGAATGAATGCCCCTCTTATACCCGTGTCCGCCTCTATAGCCGGAGACTGCCTATTATGAGTTGAGTATGACTGATTGTTAAGTGTTATCTTCCTCAACCAGGCAAGCCCAGAACCATATTAATAATACTTATTTATAACTTCTAAATTTAATCCTAAGCTCATTAATGACATCTTTAACAGTTTTGTTTACGCGGAACCTGATATAAATAGGTTAAACTTTAAGGACAACAACATTAGTCAAAAGGCCGTGACAGTGAAACGTTCTTAGTTGATTAGTGTGTCTGACCGTTTTGCCACTCGTAAGTACTTTACATACATACTCGTACATATAATCACGTCTTTATCCCTAATGGGGTAGGCAGATCGTAAACGACCTAAACTAATGTCGTTCCGCCACATCTGATAAAGGTTTAAGGGTTGTCAGCCCATCGCCTACATTAAATATACTGAAACCCTCGGATCCCTTAAAGTACTTACTAACATGCTGGACTGGGAGCGAGAGAAAAACATAGAATGTACATTTGCATTTCCTCCCGGGCATGTTGTAAAAAACATCTGTTTTTCTCTCGCTCCCAGTCCAGCATGTTAGTAAGTACTTTAACTAGAAAATAGCAGTAATCAACGAGAGGTGTGGCAAACCGGGTGCTCTCCAACACAAGAAACTTCTCCGCTACTTATGGTCACTACCGTTAGTGTTACTATGCTATAACAACTTTCGATCAGCTGCAACTGGAACGCTAAGACATCGTGAAATATGACTCATAATCATAACGAATGAGCGTGAATACGAAAGATGTTAAACGAAACTGGTTTGCAGTCGGTCAAGTGCATCTTTGAACTCCGATTTAAATTTAAAGTTGGCGAAATATACTGCTATACCGGTATTTAAAACATTAGCGATAATTTTTAAACAGTTTGGTGTACATTTTAAATATTTGTCAACTATACGAATCTAGAAATCCGAAATTATTGTAAACTTGTGCTTCCATTGCAGTTGTTTATCAAATGTTTACAAAGTTTTCCAAATGGTTCCGAGTGTAATAATCTCTTTGACTGTCGGTATGTATTTGTAATCACTAATCAGTTACTGTTTTTGTTATCAGATTGAAAGCAGAAACTCGTGAGCAATGGCAATGAAGGAGTGGCTGCAATGGCTGCCCCCGCCGCGGTCGCTGCTGGCGCTGCTGCTGGCTATCGCCGGGTTCAGCGGCAGACTGTTCGCGTCGCACTGGACGCACTCGCCCACGCTCCTGGTGGACGCTTGCCACGCGCTCTGTAGGCTGGTCGGGCTCATCACTACCGTACTCGCATACAAAGTAAGTGTAATGAAGGTGTGGCTGCAATGGCTGCTGCTGGCGCTGCTGCTGGCCATCGCCGGGTTCAGCGGCTGACTGTTCGTCTCGCACTGGACGCAAGTCGTCCAAAGTATTTTTTTTTCTATTCTCGGTTATAATCATGCTAGTGATCTTCATAACTGCGTCCCTTAACCATTAATAAATTCGTTAATATATGAGACAGAGGTCTTTATCCAAAAGTTTATAGAATAGATAGAGCTACTGAACCAATATTACATTTTTCCTATAGAAACATTTGGTCTTTTGAATCCATAATTAACCTTTATATTTTATGTACAAAGCCGCGGGAGGAGTGCTCTACTCAGCTTAAAGTTTTTGAATCACTGATTGTTCGCGCGAATAAATTGCTTGATGAAATGTTTATGTGAAATAATATCCTTCACCTACATTGAATGTCTAAGGCAGTGTGAATCTGACTATCTAGATTAGATATCGGCGGACCGCCTCGTTTGCGATACGCTGTGGCTATGTTTTGTATTGTTGATCTTGTTGTCTAACTAATTTCTTTTTCTTTTTTACATACATACATACATATAAATCACGCCTTTATCCCTACTGGGGTAGGCAGAGCGTAAACGACCTAAACATAGGTCGTCCCGCCATATCTGACAAAATTCGAAATTTTAGGGTTATTTAAGATAGATTTGTTGGTATATTGCTGTAGTGACTGGTTGTCAGCCCATCACTTAAATTACAATATACAGAAACCCTCGGATCCCTTAGCTGGTTTTTATAACATGCCCGGGAGGAAATGCAGCTGGCACATTCTATGTTTTTCTCTTGCTCCCAGGCCAGCTTCTTTTTTGTAGAAGTTTTAAGTGTTTTGGTGTGTGGCGCGGATTGGTGCCGAGACAAACTTTGTTAAGTTTAGCGGCCCATTTATATATGTAAACCTGTTTTAATTCTTGTAATAAATATTTATAAATAAATAAATACAATATAGCTATAGCACCATTCATCCGTGGTACGTGGAAATTACAGAGTGTAATAAGGACATTGCGTTCTCATGGAAGTTGCGGCATCGCGTAGGACCTAGCTCACCTCGTTTGAGTAACATCTTCACCTTGCAATGTGTTTGTACCTATCGCACCTTTACAAAAAAAGTGACTTAACTCAAAAAATTGGGATTTCGAGTTTCTGCAATAAAACATACATACATATAATCACGCCTTTATCCCTAATGGGGAAGGCAGAGCGTAAACGACCTAAACAAAGGTCATTCCGCCACGTCTGACAAAGTTTTGAGGGTTGTTTAAGATAGATTTATAGGTATATTGCTGTAGTAACAGGTTGTCAGCCTGTCGCCTAAATTGAAATATACAGAAACCCTCGGATCCCTCAGCTGGTTTTTACAGCATGCCCGGGAGGAAATGCAGCCGGCACATTCTATGTTTTCTCTCGCTCCCAGTCCAGCATGGAAGTATAAAAACGACCTTTAAAATTATAACTTAGAACCCTATAACCTTGAAATATTTTTTAGAATATTATCTATCATACTTTACTCAGAAAAGAAAAACAAGTTTGTAGGGTTGTGAGGTTATGTTTTCAAAGATCGTTTTATTGCAGAAAGTCCAAATCCCTTTTTTTTTTAGTTAAGTCACTTTATTTGTAAAGGTGCGCTAAGATGACTACGTACAAGTACACGGTACACGGAAAAAGGGCATGAATTTAATTAAGGTCTTTTCGCATAAGGTAAGTGTTGTACATCCATACATACATATAATCACGCCTTTATCCCTAATGGGGCAGGCAGAGCGTAAACGACTTTAAAAAAAGGTCGCTCACGTCTGACAAAGTTTTGAGGATTATTAAAGATAGATTTGTAGGTATATTGCTGTAGTAGTGGCAGCCCATCGCCTATATTGCAATTTACCTACTGAAAATCTCGGATCCCTTAGCTCATTTTGACAGCATGCCCGGGAGGAAATGCAGCTGGCACATTCTATGTTTTTCTCTCGCTCGCAGCGTGGAAGAAAAGTGTTGTAAAGTTATAAAAATTGCAAGACAAGAGAAACGTAGGTTATTGAGTGTTTGAACTTTGAACCTAATAACGAAAGCTCTACAGCTAATAGATACCCGCTTTGCAATAAAGATATGGTATCCAAGAAATTGATCCAATTTCGTGAAGGTAGAGAGGTGGCAAAGGAGATGGTATCCAAGAAATTGACCCAATATCATGAAAGGAGAAAGGTATCAAAGGAGATGGTATCCAGGAAAGAGATTCAAATTCGTGAAAGGAGAGAGGTGTCAAAGGCGATGGTATCCAAGAAAGAGTTTCAAGTTCGTGAAAGGAGAGAGATGTCAAAGGAGGTTGTATCCAAGATATTGACCCGATTCGTGGATAGCATCTCCTTTATTTAATGAAAAAGAGTTGCTGTCAAGTTTGTAGGAGTAAAATTATTAACTTGAATTTTTCCTCTTTGTCCAGTATGAACGCGCAGACGAGAACACAGGGCGCGAGGGTCGCCTCCGCAACACGTTCGGCTGGGCGCGCATCGAGGTGGTGGGCCGGTTGTCAGTCCACGTGCTCTTCGCGTCCTTTGCTCTGGCGCTGGTCGTCAACGCCATGCAGCTGGGCGTCCATTCGTCGCATGAGCATGGTCAACCGCCGCGGCACTCGCGAGTCATTGTGGGATGCGCAGTCATCGGCCTGCTGCTCTATGCTATTAACTACCTGCTTCTGGCTGGTGAGTTCACCCCACTCTCCTTTTCTGACGATGTTCGCATTGAGATGATAGGACAGCTGTCAGTCCATGTACGGATTCGCTTCCTTTGCCCTGGCACGGGTCGTCGACGCGACGCAACTCGGCGTCCATTCTACGAACATGACCAGCCTCCGAGACACACCAGGGTTATTGTGGGATGTGCGGTGATTGGGCTGCAGCTCTATGCTATCAACTACCTGTTACTAGCTGGTGAGTTGACCCCACTTTAAAGCTGATGATGTTCTGTATCTGCACGTCTAGTCCGCACTTCGAGGTGTTGGTCCCTTGCTCCTAAGAAATCTGATGAGCTGCGTCATGACTGTCATCAGCCAGATGCTATATAGTTCGTGAATTGTGAACTTTCTCCTTTCAGGCCGCCTTTTCATGGAAATTATTTTTTTTTGCATTATTCTCTATCCAAAGACAGTGATGTTATATTATGATTCTGATATTAAACAAACCTGTCGAACGACTAAAGTTTATGAATAGATATACGTAAACCAAAACATTCCATCGTCTAACAGTGATTTTCTAGAAATTATGTCATCAAAACAAACCTATGTTATAAATTACCCACACCATAACCTACCTTCGTGTATGCGAATTAATTTAATATGATAAAATATTATTCTACGCATTTGATAACAAACAGATTTAATTTGGTATGGAGATGAGTTGTGATTCTTGTGATAGTATTTATGTATGGGTAAATAAACACGTAACTGACCGGTAGTGGTCCAGGGTCAAGCATCAATGTCAAGGGAAACGGTAGGAAGAGTCAAGAGACACACTCTTAAAAGTGGCTTCTTTATAGCATTTCTGTAGTTGGGCAGTTAGCAATCCTATTCTTAACATAAAAATTAAGGTTAACGGCTCGGTTATAGCAAATCACAAACAAGTAAAGCAGGTGTAAGGGACAGCGTCCCTCAAACTGATGGGGGTTCATAAAAAAATGGCTCTTCCATATAAAATGTTCACCTCCATCAGACAATTTGTATGGAAAAGCCGATTATTATTTTTCACTTCCTAAAAAAAAGCTGTTGAAAGTTGTTCAGTGTCGTTGACTGAGCATGTGGAACCCCTGTCAGTTTGCGGGACGCTGTCCCTTACAGTCCGTATATCAAACGTGGCGGAACTGGCTTTTGTTAAGCGTTTGGTTAAGGCTCCACCTAGATCGTAAGGTAACCGGGGCATAATTTTATGTAGTACAATATTTCTGGTGCAGGTCGTGAGCTAAGCTACAGCCGGCGTCTTAGCATGACTGAAGACGGAGAAGTAGTCCTGAAGAGTGGCGCCGGCGAGCCAGTGTTGGCGCATGCCCCTACTGACATTGCCAGTAAGTATGCCATCGTAAAATAAGTTGTTCTAACGTACCGATTTTCAGCAATAGTCGCATTTCTTTTCTTCTTTTTTAATTATTTATTTTACATAGAAGAGATTCTACATACAATCAATTCTTAGTACCATTAAACCTTAAAAAAGGTTCCATGCTGGCCTGGGAGCGAGAGAAAAATATAGAATGTGCCAGCTGCATTTCCTCCCTGGCATGGTGTAAAAACCTGCTAAGGGATCCGTGGGTTTCAGTATATTGTAATTTAGGCGATGGCCTGATTACCTGTCACTACAGCAATATACCTACAAATCTATCTTAAATAACCTTCAAAACTTTATTAGACGTGGCGGAACGACCTTTGTATAGTTCGTTAACGCTCTGTCTATCCCATTAGGGATAAAAGCGTGATTATATATATGTTTGTTAAAAAAGGTTTGTCTTTGCACTGCACATTCCACGTTAATCTAAAACCTTAACTAACTTAAAAAAACACAACATGCTTTCATATTCTAAGACAGCATACTTTTCGCGCAGAATTTAGTGCTAAAATACCTTTTACTTTAAACGATACATACATACATAAATCACGCCTTTATCCCTTACGGGGTAGGCAGAGCGTTTAACGCCTCGGAAAAGGCGCTTTCGCCACGTCTGACAAAAATTGAGGGCAATTTTAGATTGAAAATATGTATTGCTATAGTGACAGGTTGTCAGCCCATCGCCTAAATTACAATACACTGTAACCCTCGAATCCCTTGCTGACTTCAACAGCATGCTCGGGAGGAAGGGCAGCTGGAGCATTCTATGTTTTTCTATCTCTTCCAGTCCAGCATGGAAGTTACTTTAAACGATGATGACTAGATACACTGGCGGAATCATAATAAAAGCGCTATATAAAATAAATTGAAATTGCATTGACTAGATGATTTAAAGCGATACTGTCCATTCGGATGAAATACAGTCTGACCACTTACTTAGATACTTACCTGTTATCAGTAATTGGTATGTGTGTGTTGTGTACAAAATCGTTTATTTTCTTATTAACTCAAGTACTTATGTCTGCCAAAGTAAACTTGTTATACAGATAACATACTTTCTTTGGGCCGATGAACCATCATAATTTTTATTACACTATTAGTGACCCGCCCCGGCTTCGCACGGAAATCATCAGTGCTTCTCTACTATATTATGCATGTATTATACATATAAACCTTCCTCCTGAATCACTCTATCCATTAAAAGAAACCGCATCAAAATCCGTTGCGTAGTTTTTAAGATCTAAGCATACATAGGGATATAGGGACAAAGAAAGCGACTTTGTTTTATACTATGTCGGAAGCGCTACCCCCTTAGGAAATTCCGGAAAATTTTTACTAGAGGTTTTATTGTTTTAAAGGGTTCACTTATTTCCCAATATGCCACTCTTAGTTTCCCCACCCTGGTGGAGATGTGCACAATAAAACCTCTTGTAGCAATTTTCCGGTCGATCTGGTCGCTTCCAACTAGCCTATTACGTTTCGGGCAAAAATAAATTAGATTAAACATGCTTTTAAATGGTCGATTATTATGAATTAAACATAACCGTGAAAGTGGTTTATAAACTTCTAATTATAATATACTGGGTGTATCAAACTACCATCACTTCCATTCCATTACTTCCATGCTGGACTGGAAAAAAACATACAATATGCCAGCTGCATTTCTCCCGGGCATGCTGTAAAAATCAGGTAAGGGATCTGAGGGTTTCAGTATATTGTAATTTAGGCGATGGGCTAACAACCTGTCACTACAACAATATATTTACAAATCTATCTTAAATTACCCCCAAAACTTTGTCAGACGTGGCGAAACGACCTTTGTTTAGGTCGTTTACGCTCTACCTACCCCATTCCGGATAAAGGCGTGATTATATGTATGTGTATCGAAAGGGTAAATATGAGGGATAAATAGTGCGTGCGCTTTCGTCGTACAAAATAAATAAACATACCGGGTGTTAGGGACAGCATCCCACAAACTGATAGGGGTGGCTCAGTCAACGACACTGAAAAAAACACCAGGAAATTCTTTCAGGAAAGTAAAAAATAATGGCTTTTCCACACAAATTGCCTGATCGAGATGGACATTTTATTTATAAGAATAAGCAAAAAAAGACATGTCGCTCCCCGAATAAAACAACCTGGTGAATGATACAATACAAATATTCTTTATTGCACATAAACAGCACATTGTCAACATTGTACAGGAACAAACATTACAAAACAGAGTACAATTAGTCGGCCTTATTGCTAGGGTAGCATGATGTATGATGTTCAGTGTCGTTGACTGAGCAATCCCTATCAGTTTGAGGGATGCTGTCTATTACACCCTGTATATGTTTTCATAATAGGTTGTGGGCAAGGTGTGTGTATACTGTTCTTCTGTCGAGTGGGTATCGAGTGTATCGACCCGATGAACCCTGGTGTCAGAGTTTTTAAACCGCCTAGTAGCACAACTATCAGGCCTCTGACATGGTTTTGAGTAACGACCACTATCAAAGACAGCGACCGGGACCGACGGCTTAACGTGCCCTCCGAAGCACGAAAATCTTTTTCTTTTTCGGACAATCAGGTGATTCAGCCTGCAATGTCCTAACCAAACTGGGGAAAAATTCACAAAGTGATAAATTCTCAAATATTATCAACTTTGTGTTTCCCCCCTGGGAATCGAACCCAGGACCTCCGAATCAGGAGTCCATGGCACTAGCCACTAGACCACGGAGGCAGTTGTATACTGTTGTTCAATGATCTTTCTACTGGTATGGGTAGGGATCGTGTAAGAGGTAATGTTTAGTATTTGTGTTTGTATGAGTCGGTGACTCAGTGTGAGTGAACTTTGTTAAACAATCCAAGTAGTCGCACGCGTCCACAATCGTATTGTCTCCGTCAACAAACCAAATGTTGTAACAATCATCAAAAAGGCGATAGATTTCAATTTTCAATCCATTTCACACAAGGTAAACTGCTAACAATTATTTATTATTAATGTTATGCATACATACATACATATAATCACGCCTTTATCCCTAATGGGGAAGACAGAGCGTAAACGAACTAAAAATGGTCGTTCCGCCACGTCTGACAATGTTTTGAGGGTTATTTAAGATAGATTTGTAGGTATATTGCTGTAGTGACAGGTTGTCAGCCCATCGCCTAAATAACAATATACTGAAACCCTCTAATCCCTTAGCTGGTTTCTACAGCATGCCCAGGAGGAAATGCAGCTGGCACATTCTATGTTTTTCTCTCGCTCCCAGGCCAGCATGGAAGGAATGTTATGTATGTAGATCTGTAATTTAATTAGACTCTTTGACAAAATGCACAAATTTAATAACAAAAAGTCTTTGAAGTGTTGTAATCAGAAGATGCTTAATTCGACGTCTCACAAATATATACTGTGAAAAATGGAGCCATCATTTTATCGTATCGTAATACTAGGTAACAATTTAGTACCCAATATTCTGCATCTATCAAGTTCATTGATTCTGCACACGTGTATAGATAAGGTGACTATTATTTTCTGAACATGTTTGTTTAATGATAAGAATTCTGTATCAGGTAGCCTGATTTATATTCTTTATTGTACTTGTCCATCAGGATATGAAAATCCCATTAATCCATACGGAACCCTAAAAACAAATAAACATTTTAAAAAGTCACTGATGGGAAGTTGGTGAGGACAAAATTCTTTGAAAAACCCCAAATGGATTTAAATTAATACTTCTCCTCAGGTAGCCTGTTCGTGATGGCTGCCGGTCTCACGCTGGAGTGGTCCCCAGATGAAGCCAAGATAGTGGATCCCGCCATCTCCGCCTGTGCCGCCATCATCCTCGTCATATTCAACTATCCCTTCAGTAAGTACACTTACTATAATTGATAAGGGTTCTGTATCAGGTAGTCTGTTCGTGATAGCTGCTGGTTCCACGCTGGAGTGGTCCCCGGATGAGGTGAAAATCGTGCTATCTCTGCCAGTGCTGCTCATCTTCGTTATATTCAACTATCCCTTCAGTAAGTTACTAATTTACTCTTGACATAAAAAATCGTGCTCATTCATCCCCCCAATAGGTATAAGGTATTTCAGATATAAATACGTAATGCTAAAGTGACGGGTAATACACCGAAATCTTGGGTCCTTCTACTAACATTTTCAATATCCCCTGGAAGAAAAGCAGCTGGTAGATTTGTTTTGTTGCTCCCCCATATTGAAAGAAATTACGAGTATATGTATTTCCAATCTGAAAAGGAAAACATCGATAATTCGCCGTAAGATTGCCACGATCGAGCCTAAGTAAACACCATACAAACGCCTACGAAAAACTACCTATTATTAAAATTGGACGTCATCATCAAGTTGCAATGCAAACAAGCAGGCGATAAGTAAGTATTAACGAACCAGTATACGTAACATTATGCAAATCATTACACGGGGAGCGTTTGTATGTTTGTATCACGAGGCAATTGCATTTTAGTACACCAAAGGCAATCTTCTTAAAGTGGTTTAAGAATTTTTGGCAAACTAAAATTGACACGCTTGAATTTATAATCGAATATTCAATGCGCCAACTATGTCATTCTAGTCAAGTTAATTGACTCAAACTGTACGTGGTTTGAGAAACGCCTTTGACCGCCTGCAGCCGTTGGTGTTGTGCATCAAAATGGCGAGTGGCCAGTCATGAAATCTATTGAAAAGTAATCTATCATTTAGAGCTAATTTTATACTATTTAGTACCTAAAAAATTGTACCTCAATGGATACGAAGAAAAATCAAAAATAACTCGCGGACTTGACGTCAAAATGGCGGGTGGCAGTGAAAAGATCTGTAATGGTCCAGTGGTTTATAATTATGTATAAGACATTTCGATGCATACCCGTTGGTACAGTACCCAGTTCAGACAATGCACCGCTGTTTCTGGCAGCTCCTACCAAACAATGGATTTAAAATCTCTACTTTCCTTAACAAATTAATGGCTACCATGCGGTTACGTTCTAATAATACAAAGGAAAGAAACACTTACACGAAAATGTTTTGTCGATAAGGTTCCGCTTTGAAGGCTTATCTTTGCCCAAACCCAAACCGATAACAAGGTTAATAAGCAGGTTATACAGTCTGCTGACATTTGTTGTTTTGCAGTGCGGTCGGCGGGTCTGATCCTGCTGCAGACGGTGCCGGAGGGTCTGGGCACGTGCGAGCTGCGAGCCGCCGCGCTGAAGGTGCCTGGAGTCCTGGCCATCCATGAGCTTCACGTCTGGCAACTGCACAGAGATCGTGTCGTCGCCACCGCGCACATTGCATACGGGTCACATGAGGTAAGTCCATGCATATTGATAAGACTGTTGCTTGTATTGACGTGATGCACCTTGCGCTAATTACATCACGGTTCTCAATAAGGAGGATTAGTCCATCAGCAATGTTATACAATATAAACTTTGTTACAGGAATACCTTAAAAGTTCATCGTTGGTCAACGATCTCTTCAAAAAGCATGGAATTGGGCTGGTGACTTTACAGCCTGAGTTCACGTTAGTGGATAAGGTAGGCGAGGAGAAGCAGGCTTTGATAGAGTTCGCAAACATCGCCTGCTCGTGTCCTTGCGCCAAAGCTTGTATAGCACCAAAATGCTGCGAGCCCCCGAAGAAACCACCGATCACGAGGGTGTGAGAGATTATTTGTTTTGATATGGTTAGCGCCAATGTGAATGTCTAATGTTCGTGTAATGAGAACAAGCTATGCTAATTTTAGCGTGTTCCGTTTTTTGCTCAACAAATGTGTCTTTGAATTGTAGAGTCGTGGGGTGAAATGATGTGTGTAAATCCTTGCCAGTGTAAAAACTGTTGAAACAAACTAGCAGTCCTAGTTCGCCGACAATTTTGTGTTTTCGCAGTGTACATAAAAGGAGAAGTGTACACCTACACAAATAAATTTAGGAAAGAGACGATCGTATTTTCATAAAAGTTTACTTGTATGGAGTATTATAGTTACCAAAGATGTTCCGTAATAGTATGGGTGTCGCGACGACGAGGTTTCTAATCGGGTAATCATAGCCGCGACAGAGTGAAAGTCATGAATAAAAACATGCGTTGAACCGCCGACACCGCCGCCGCGCCTCCATACTAAAGGGCAAACTTCTTGAAGTAGTTAGAGAAAGTTTTCTATTTCAAAATTCGCACTTAAGCGATTGAATTTAAGGTCGAATTCTCAATGAGCGATGTGTCATTCTAAGTCCAGTTAATTGCCGGAAACTATACTTGCGCCTGCGCCGACTTGCGGTGCCTTTTGCCGGATTATGTCAGTTGCCACTTCTCAATACACCATTATCTATGAGTAGCATGACTGACGATGGAATGAGATATCTCATTGAACTGCTACTGTAATGAAGTTATTGTTTGAAACAATGGCCTTTATTAAGAGGTGAAAACTTAACCCGAGATACTTTCATCATGTGAGATACGTATTCAAGTAACATTTGTATGGATGTATTGTTTGAGCGATATCGAATTATTTAATTGATACAGCAATTTTTATTGTTCGTAGGATATGATGTATTAAATCAGTAAAAACAATGGTACTGTTAGTGAATATATATTTTATTATAAATCGATGAGATAGTTTGTTTTTTTATCAAAATAAGCTGATAGCCAGAAAAGCGTGATAGTATGCAAAATATGTTGATTGATCAACACTATGTATAACTAATTTGACGTGTCACATTATTAGGTATTGTACTAAAACATGCTTTCCTTAGCGTAAATATCAAAATAGGAAAACCTATTAAGTAAAGGGTGTCCAAAAACTAAAAACCTTCTATTCGGAAAACCTGATCTAGCGTCTTGCATTATTCAAATATGTAATAAAAACAAATGTTAGAGTAAATTTTACCATAATTTTATTGAGATATGTACAAATTGAAGACAAATATGAGTAACTTTATATCAATAACATTTAAGATATCTACGGACAATATTTTATGTGTGAAGTCTGGCGTACAAAGCGACTGTGATGTTCCTAGACAGTATTATATTAGGGAAAGCTAGATAAGAACTAAGCTAGATAAAAATGTATAATATAAACTTTAGGGTGTAGTTATAAACAGTTTTGAAATATACCTATCGGCGAAACATTAAAAGAAATGAGTTTCCTGGTTTGATTATAAAATGGGCACAATTTTGATAAAATTACCCCAATTTATGTAAGTGTATATTATAGCATAACCGTAATAAAATAAGTCATTTACTTCCAAATAGTATAATATGTTTATACTATTTGGAAGTAAATGACTTATTTTATTACACAATAATCACTTGGCACTATCCTGGTCTCTACGTCTATTCGTTATTTTTATTTGACTCATTTTCGTCCCCTACACGTCAAGACGTAGTTATGCTGTCATGTTACTTCTACTAAGCTATCGTCAAAGAAAACTGTTCATAAATATGCACCCTGTAAAATTATTTAGGTTATCAAGCAATTAGTGGTAAGACGTTGATAAAACAATAATAGCGTGTAAGTGTTTGTGTACAAAGTTTTGTTGACAATTGATTAAAATACAATACATTATTTTAAGATAGATTTTGTTTTATTTAACTTGTTTCAACATTTAACTTAGATATTCTACAAAATACAGTATTGACACGTTGGAACTTTAAAAAAGATTAAAGACTAGTTAAACGTCTTGATAATTTTCTAAAGAGTTTCACACTTGCCGGTGTAATGTCTTCTAGTCTTCCCTTCTATGAGCAACGTTCTTTAGCTCCCAATAGGTCTTCACACCCGGCCACTCTTTCAGTTGGTCACAAGTTTCTTCTTTGTCTTCCTCTACCTCTTCTTCTTTCAATCTTCCCCTCCATTATGACTTTTATAAATTCATCGTGCCTGAACAAGTGCCCTATCATTTTGCTTCTTCTATTTTCGATTATTGTCAAAAAAAGAAGGCTTTTTTCCTTCACTTGGTTCAATACTTCTTCATTAGTAACCCTTTCTGTCCATTTGATTTTCTGCATTCTTTCCCTGTCCCTCAGGGTCATTGTCCATGTCTCTCAGTGCGATACTCCAAACATATGTTTTAATAAACCATTTAATATTTGTTATTGGCATATAACATGGATGTAAAAATAGAGCTTTTGTTATGAAATGCATGTTTAGCCATGCCAATTCTGCACGTTGTCTTGTGTGCATTTGGAGTCTTGGTTAATTATGCTTCCTAGATATTTGACATTTTCGACTTGTGCAATCGGTTTATTGTTGATTTTAATCGGGTTGAATTTAAACGGGTGTTTGAAGTTACTAAGGTATGGTGTAGGTAGGTGTCTAGTTTTTGTTTATTTTAGTAGAAATTTTAAAATTAGAGTCCTATAATATTCAGTAGAACCTCCAAATCATTTCTTCTCTCAGTTATATATCATCTGCGAATCTAATGAATACTATTCTCTCGCCATTCACAGTTACACCTTAAAGCTATGAAAATCTTTACTCTTAACTAAACCTTATAAGATGTCCTGCTTACCTACTATCAGTCCCTGCTGCAGATCAATAAGAAGCTATTCCTCATATTCCTGCTGCAGGTCAATAAGAAGCTACTCCTCATCATATCCCTGCTGCAGGTGGATCAGGTCTGCAGTGGAGGCCATGTCCAGCGTTGCTCTGCGGCAGTGGGGCAGCCGACACACGCGGCTCTTCACAAGCCGCCCACACGCAACACCAGACCCTGCTGCAGGCCGCTGGTAGGAAAAAATGCAGTCACATAGACCGCATAAAAGTAAAGTATGAGGTAGGTTCCCTGTACGCACGTGCTAAAAAGTTCAAAATTTTCCAACATGAAAAACCTATTTGATCCTATTATTGGTTTTGTTATAAAAACTAGACTTCCGATGCTAAGAAATAAGGCCCGGTCGGTCTGATTAATTTTTCGGTCATTGACAGGATAGGAAAATAACTCGAAATGTGGTAAGACGGGGGGATTAAAGAAAGTAGTTTATCAGTCGGTTATCTTTCTCTATCATATTTCAAAGCTGCATAAAATTTTCCATACGATTGTGGTATCGATGTTTCTGCTACCAATCGACGGGCCCTTTTAGAAGTTTAATCATCGAAGTTGAAACGTACGACCATATCATAGTCGTTTAGGTAAACGCTTAATACGGAATAGTCCATTAATTTTTTTACTAGAGTATGTCTCTATCGCTTACCGTAACCAAGCGGTAGTTGAGTTTGATAGCATAATCGCAGTCGCCGAAGCACTCGCTCCAGCCGAGCCACGGCCCCAGCGAGCAGTCCACGCTTCCTGGTAAAGTATACGTAACATGTCTATTAAGTCGAGAGGAGGTAAGAAACCTAGACGAACTTTCTAGTTGGAAGCTAAGACAATGGGCGTAATATATAAGCGCACAAATCTTGTCAAAATTGATACCTGTCATTTTATAGCAGGAGAGAATGGAATGGAATGCCAGTTGCATTTCCTCCCGGGCATGCTGTAAACAGCAGCTAAGGGATTCGAGGGTTTCAGTATTGTAATTTACGAGTCACGTTTAACCTGTCACTACAGCAATATACCTACAAATCTATCGTAAATATCCCTTAAAACTTTGTCAGACGTGGCGGAACGACCTTTGTCGTTGACGCTCTGCTCTACAGAGATAAGGGCGTGATTATTATGTATGTATGTATGAGAATGGAAAGGACGGCAAACCGCAATGGTTTAGTCAAGATTTAGTTAAGTTGTATCCTCAAGGAATTGGTACCAACCAACACATTTTTTTCTTTGCGATGGGTTTGCTTTTAAATTTATTCTCGGCTAGAAGTGACCAAGGTCTAGAAGACTAGAAGACTGATTTTAACACATAGTGACGGGACACAGCTATAAACATGGCGGACTCCAGGGACCCTAGGACATATTCAAGAACTAACCCAGTATAACAAATAATTACTCACTTCTGTTTGCTTCAGGTGTATGTGATTTTGTCCAAGAAAAATAAATGCTAGACCAGATATAAACATAGAATACCAAAGTCTGTCACATGAGCATATGCACTTTAGTTATGACTGGCGACCCGCCCCGGCTTCGCACGGAAATTATCAGTGTTTCTCTACTATATTATGCATGTATTATACATATAAACCTTCCTCCTGAATTACTCTATACATTAAAAGAAACCGCATCAAAATCCGTTGCGTAGTTTTAAAGATTTATGCATACATAGGGATATAGAGACAGAAAAAGCGACTTTGTTTTATACTATGTAGTGATTATGACTCGGAAAATTAAATATAAGTATGTACTTACTTTCATCAACTGGAGAATCGTTTTGCATAACCTCATTGTCAACACTAGGCGGAGTAGGCTTCGTCTTCTTAGTGACAGGGTCTGGTGTGGTCGGACTTGGTACTAAAAAAATATCAGCATGAATCATTTCGAAACTAAGATGATTCTAACAAAACGGACCAACCTACGAGCTATCGAGATAAAGATAAAAAATAATTTATTGCCTTATAAAAAAAACAAATATCATTTCAGACATAACCTAACTTAAAACTAGGAATTCAGGCAAAAAGGAGTGACTCGGCGTTATATTATGCATGCGTAGAGTCGCCGATCTAATGGTCAATGGCCACTTGTAAAGTCCGTGTCCTTCCAGATTTCGCTAAATGTTAGGACTCGTTTATTAGCATAATGCTACCAATTTCTTTCATAGACATCCTTTTTCTATCCGGATAATGCGCATTTTCCAGTCTTAGGTTCATAGAACCACTGATTTCAGCTTTTAAATGAGCGCTGTATGCAAGTAGTAGAGGTATCGACAGCATATTTTTTCGGCTCCTAATTTAAAACTTTTATATAATATTTATTTAACAGTTTATTGCACACATGATCATACAGAGGACATAAACATAAAAAACAATGGCACAACAGGTACATTCTTCCATGCTGGACTGGGAGAGATAGAAAAACATAGAATGTTCCAGCTGCCCTTCGTCCCGGGCATGCTGTTGAAGTCAGCAAAAGGGACTCGAGTGTTACAGTGTATTGTAATTTAGGCGATGGGCTGACAACCTGTCACTAAAGCATTACATATTACAATCTAAAATTGTCCTCAATTTTTGTCAGACGTGGCGAAAGCGCCTTTTACGAGGCGTTAAACGCTATGCCTACCCCGTAAGGGATAAAGGCGTGATTTATGTATGTATGTATGTACAACAGGTACAGCTTAGCTACATAAATCTCTTCCAGTTTATGTATTTAAAGGTGTTGTTTACTTTTACGTACTGTAGGCGATATAAATGTCCTCTAAATATTAGAATTAGTATTATTCAAAATCTTCCATGCTGGACTGGGAGTGAGACAAAAACATAGAATGTGCCAGCTGCATTTCCTCCCGAGCATGCTGTAAAAACCAGCTAAGGGATCAGAGGGTTTCAGTATATTGTAATTTAGGCGATGGGCTGACAACCTGTCACTACAGCAATATACGTACCAATCTTTCTTGAATGGCCCTCAAGACCTTGTCAGACAAGGCGGAACGGACTTTGTTTAGGTCGTTTACGCTCTGCCTACCCCATTAGGGATAAAGGCCTGATTATATGTATGTATGTATTATTCAACCTGTGGTTGGACCTACCAGTAGTTTTGACAGTGTTGTTCTCACAAGCGCGCAGACAGTCCTCCTTGCTTTGGAAGTTGTTCGCATTGCCGCCGCAGCCGGTGTAACCAAACGGCTCGCATTTTGCGGTCTCAGGTTCATAGAACCACCGCTCCTTGTAGGTGCGACAGTGCCCCACTGACATGGGGAGCTGGCAGACCTCTGGTCGGGAAAAAATAATCTTAAATTACTTGTAAATATGGCACTTACACATCGACAAATTTCAGTTTTGTAGAGCAATATCTCTGTCGTGATTCTACAACGACTGGAAAATGTCCTCGTTACTTGCTAAGCGGCGATGTGCATTAGTTATGGCCCTTTACTGTAAGTACATACAACTGTCAACTTGGACAAATCCCGAAAAAATACTTGCAAATCGTTGAGTTACGGATAGTTAAAAATGTGGCTCGCGTTGATGTCTTTTGTATGAAAACTCTTGGTATGCTTAATCCATAAACAATTTATTATCACACTGTTTGAAGGCCAAATAAATAAAATACCGGGTGTAAGGGACAGCGTCCCGCAAACTGATAGGGGTTGCTCAGTCAAAGAAACTGAACAACTTTCACCGGGAAATTCTGTCAGGACGCGAAAAAAAAAATTACGTTCCCATACAAAATGACCACCTCGATCAGACAATTTGTATGGAAAACCAAATATATTTTTTTCTATCCCTGAAAAAAAACCATCCCTTACACCCTGTATGATTGTCTTCGATCTTATAAGTATTAAGTACAGTTGTGCAAGGCTACCTAACCAAGATACCTAATCAAAGGTTATTCCAAAGATCAATAAAAATAGACTTTTTAACGGGAAGTGGATTAGTGTTATCTTGTTCTGATATCTGTTTACAGTTGTTTTTAGTTTAATCTCCAATCTAAAAAAAAAGAAACTAATGTAAGTACGAACATAGTTTGTTATTTACCTTAGCAACAATAATATTGCTTTTCGATAACCAATATGTACTAATAACGATACGATATCCTATAGGTAAGCATTGGATATATTTAGTACCATTCGGAAGATTACTACACATACATACATACATAAATCACGCCTTTATCCCTTACGGGGTAGGCAGAGCGTTTAACGCCTCGTAAAAGGCGCCTTCGCCACGTCTGACAAAAATTGAGGGCAATTTTAGATTGTAATATGTACTGCTATAGTGACAGGTTGTCAGCCCATCGCCTAAATTACAATACACTGTAACCCTCGAGTCCCTTTTGCTGACTTCAACAGCATGCCCGGCAGGAAGGGCAGCTGGAACATTCTATGTTTTTCTATCTCTCCCAGTCCAGCATGGAAGTATATACTACGGGAAAGATTACTACCCAGACTTATTGCTATAAGCCTGCCTAAGCATCGATAACACAAATATCAGACGGATATATCCTTGTATGTTCTTGATAACATCATTTCCGATACGTACTCTTTTCTAAATAACCTTCATTCTCTAATTGTCGCGAAAGCGGGTTTTCCGTCTGCCTATCCAATTAGTTAGAAATGTTATGATTATGAATATGAGATAAACGGGATGTAAACTACAGCATCCCGTAAACTGATAGGGGTTGCTCAGTCAACGGAACTGAACCACTATCAGCAGATTTTTTTATCAGGAAGTAAAAAAAATGGTTTTCCATACAAAATGGGAAGCTCATTTTTTTTCATCACCTGAATGAAATTGCTGGTGATAGTTGTTCAGTTTCTTTGACTGAGCAACCCCTAACAGTTTGAGGGACGCTGTCCCTTACACCCGGTATTCTTTCGGATATGTAAAGTAACTCATACTAACTTTAGCATAACTCATACTAACTTTAGCATCTGTTGCTTCTTCTTCTGTCGAGTAGGTATCGAGTCTATGGACCCGATGAACCCTGGTGTCAGAGTTTTTAAACCACCTAGTAGCACAACTATCAGGCCTCTGACATGGTTTTGTGTAACGACCACTATCAAAGACAGCGACCGGGACCGACGGCTTAACGTGCCCTCCGAAGCACGAAATCTTTTTCTTTTCGGACAATCAGGTGATTCAGCATGCAATGTCCTACCCAAACTAGGGAAAAATTCACAAAGTGATAAATTCTCAAATATCAACTTTGTGTTTTCTTCCTGGGAATGGAACCCAGGACCTCCGGATCGGGAGTCCATGGCACTAATACACGGAGGCAGCTAATACACTAGTAGTTTTGTATTAAATTTATGGTTAGTTTTCCTAATTCAAGTAGAACGGAATGTAACTTAATGATCCCGTCTATTCCATATTCAAAATGGAAACATTTAAAGGTATTGCTAGGTATGTAGGCTCTACATTGTAGAGCATAATTACTATGGGAAGCTGCCTCCGTGGTCAGAGACATGGGCTTACGATCCGGAGGTCCTGGGTTCAATTCCCAGGGGGGGGACACAAAGTTGATATTTGTCAATTTATCACTCTGTGAGATTTTTCCGAGTTTGGTTAGGACAATGCAGGCTGGATTCACCTGATTGTCTGGAAGAAAACGGATTCCGTGCTTCGGAAGGCACGTTAAGCCGTCGGTCCCGGTCACTGTTTCTAAATAGTGGTCGTTACAGTTCGATGTTGCTCCACGTCCGTAGGAACTGCCTTAAAAACCCTACACGTGACCCCGGTTGGTGCTAAAGGTACAACAAAACCGCAGCAAATAATGCCATACGATAAATAAACTTAGTATGGGAGAGGGAGAGCCTTATAATCACTGAGTTTTTCTGGTTTTACTATTAAAAGTTTAATAAAATCCTAATCAATAGATGACTTTTGACTATCAAATCAGAGTTAATTCATGCGTAATGCGCTAAATATGCATAAAACTAAGGTACACTGGTACTAAATAAGTACATTCTAATTAAATAAGAATTAATTGAAACATGTAAATATTACTTTCATGCTGGCCTGGGAGCGAGAGAAAAACATAGAATGTGCCATCTGCATTTCCTCCCGGGCATGCTGTAAAAACCAGCTAAGGGATCCGAGGGTTTCAGTATATTGTAATTTAGGCGATGGGCTGACAACCTGTCACTACAGCAATATATAAATCTATCTTAAATAACCCTCAAAACTTTGTCAGACGTGGCGGAACAATCTTTGTTTAGGTCGTTTACGCCCTGCCTACCCCATTAGGGATGATGGAGTGATTATATGTATGTATGTAAATATTTAAATTATTATGCAAAACAAACTATTTGAAGGAAATACACCCACTATATTGGCTCAGTTGGCTGTCTCATTGTCATCCACCGGTCTATCACACTAAGATAAATAAAATTAAATAACATAATTATAAAATTGTATTGGCCAAGACTAAGTTACATCGATCAAGTAAAAAAAAAGATTAAAACCAAGTCGTACCAGGAAGTCAAGGAGAAGGCGGAGTGCAGGGAGAGTTGGCGTTCACTTCATGTACTCAACGAAAAGAGCAGAGCTCTTAAATGAATGATGATAATGAAAATTATATAAAAATTAACCCGATTTGATAATCCACACATCAACACAGGTCCACTTATGTGGAATATATGATTTGATGCCCGGTATTTAGCCGTGGAAAATAATTTTGCCATAAAACATAATTTGCAACTTATTCAACTGCAAGTTAATTTTCTAGACATACATTCAACAGCATTCCCAGTAAATTAAATTATACACAGTGCAATTAAATACCATGGCGACGCTAAAATATACGCGTGCAAGTTAGTTATATAAGGACACTAGCGACCCGCCCCGGCTTCGCACGGAAATTATCAGTGTTTCTCTACTATATTATACATGTATACATATATACCTTTCTCTTGAATCGCTCTATCCATTAAAAGAAACCGCATCAAAATCCGTTGCGTATTTTTAAAGATTTATGCATACATAGGGATCTAAGGACAGAGAAAGCGACTTTGTTTTATACTATGTAGTGATACATACAAAATCACGCCTTTATTCCTAATGGGGTACTAGCAGAGCGTAAACTATCTAAACAAAGGCCGTCCCGCCACGTCTGACAAACTTTTGAGGGTTATTTAAGATAGATTTGTAGGTATACTGCTATAGTGACAGGTTGTTAGCCCATCGCCTAAATTACAGTATACTGAAACCCTCGGATCCCTTAGCTGGTTTTTACAGCATGCCCGGAAGGAAATGCAGCTGGCACATTCTATGTTTTTCTCTCGCTCCCAGTCCAGCATGAAAGAAGTACAGTCATTCATTATTATGACTCTTATAGCATATTATATTAGTTTATTATATTTTAATTGTACTTATGTATTAGTCTATTGTACCTATTCGTATTTATGTAACTAGTAAGTAGTACATTGTCTATGTATTCTATTTAAATTTATAACAATAGTAACTGCACTATCCCGCATAATATTAAAAAACTACTCCTTTACCCAAAGGTTGCCTGGCAGAAATTGCGACCCTAGCAATAAGGCCGCCTAATTGTAAGTTTGTTTTGTAATGTTTGTTCCTGTACAATGTGTTGTTTATGTGCAATAAAGAATATTTGTATTGTATTATAATGACTCTATCTGATAAGTACATACCTGGAGGTACGGTAGCATTGACGCAGCTTCCCTCACTGCCGTCGCAGAATGCCTCTTGCTGAGTGAGCACGAACTGGCATCTGTCTAAATGCTCCTGGGCTAGAGCTTCCACTTCTGGGTCTTCCGCAGTTATATTTTCTGGAGGCAACTCCTAAAAAAGTATTTCTAATTATTTTATTTTATAATGCTGGACCGGGAGCTATAAAAAAACATAGAATTTCCTCCCGGGCATGCTGTATAAACCAGCTAAGGGATCCGAGGGTTTCTATATATTGCAATTTAGGCGATAGGCTGACAAACTGTCACTACAGCAATATACTTACAAATCAATGTTAAATAGCCCTCAAAACTTTGTCAGACGTGGCGGAACGACCTTTGTTTAGGTCGTTTACGCTCTGCCTACCTCATTAGAGATTTTATGTATGTATGTATTTTATAATAGGCATGTTAATTTTTGAATATTTCTACACTCACAGTGCTATTTTATTATTTTCCCGCGGCGAATTATTAATTTCTTACTTCCGAAGAGAAGAGAAGAAGTTATTTATGAAATAATATATTGAAACTAGTTTTCTGAGCTAAGTAAGATAAGATAACGCATTTATTTGCAAGACATACATACATACATAAATCGGGAGAGCCCGATGGTGTAGTGGATAGGGCCGCTGCCTCCTGAGCGGGAGGTCGTGGTTCGAACCCCACCACGTACCAATGTGTTTTTCGGTTTTCGAATTTCATATGTACGTTTATTCGGTGCTTTTTCCGTGCTTCGGAAGGCACGTTAAGCCGTTGGTCCCGGTTAATACCGTAGATATTAGTCGTTAAGCCATATCAGAGGCCAGTGCTAAGCATTGGCGGCTTGAAAACTCTGACCTAATCTAGGATTGGGTCTGGTTTCCCTTCTGGGTTGCGGAGGTCAGATGGCATTCGCTCTGTGTAAAAACCAGTGCCCTCGTTCAATCCCCTGGATAAGGAAGCCGACCCCGTGAGATACGGGATAAGGCTAGGGAGATGATGACATACATACATAAATCACGCCTTTATCCCTTACGGGGTAGGCAGAGGCGCTTAAAAGGCGCTTTCGCCACGTCTGACAAAAATTGAGGGCAATTTTAGATTGTAATATGTATTGCTTTAGTGACAGGTTGTCAGCCCATCGCCTAAATTACAATACACTGTAACCCTCGAGTCCCTTTTGCTGACTTCAACAGCATGCCCGGGAGGAAGGGCAGTTGGAACATTCTATGTTTTTCTATCTCTCCCAGTCCAGCATGGAAGAACAACATATTTGCAAGAATACATGTAAATAACAAAAGATCTTTAAAAAAAGCATCATCTTTGGGTCGCTGAGCCAGTCAAGTAAGGAAGTAATGTATTCGACCGAATAATCAGTGTGCAAAGTTTTATGAGATTCATTCATGAGACGTGGAACAGCTGCTGCTCGAGCACGACGGTATTAGGCACTAATACCTACACAACTACTGGTCGAATCCTCCAAAGGATTAATGACAACAGTAAAGATATAGAATACGGAACGCTGCTATCCATTATCTGGTTTTGTTAGTTACCAACTGCTGCAGCTCAGCAAAGCGCACGTTCCAGTCACGCAGCAGGCGGCTCGTGAGCAGAGCCTGCACGCGCGTGTCGAGCGAGATGATGACGCGCGTGCGCAGACGCCGCCCGTGCCCGCACCGCGCCGAGCACGGCGACCAGCCGCCCCACGGAGATACTGGACACTCGCCGTATGGTATGTCCTGTGGGCATTGGAGTAAAATAATACTGGGTGTAAGGGACAGCGTCCCGCAAACTCATAGGGGTTGCTCAGTTAACGACACTGAACAACTTCCACCAGGAAATTCTTTCAGGAAGTTAAAATAAAAAAATTATAAAGCGAAAGAAGTTTGCAAGGATCGTAGCAAATGGAAGGATGTGATCTCTGCCTACCCCTCCGGGAAAGAGGCGTGACCTTATGTATGTATGTAAAATAAAAATTGGCTTTTCCATACAAAATGTCCACCTCGATCATACAATTTGTATGGAAAAGTTATTTTTTTATTACACTTCCTGAAAGAATTTCCTGGTGGCAGTTGTTCAGTGTCGTTGGCTGAGCATCACCTATATGTTTGCGGGACGCTGTTGTCCCTTACACCCCGTATGTAGTACTAAAATACAAACAAGTTTAGGTCCTTTAATATCCATCATCATAAATTAAACATTCTCAACTTACCACGAAAAACCAATCAAAGTTTGTTGAATTCGCCAATTCTCCTTTAGGTCTGAAAAACATTCAAGAAATGACACTTTCCTATATACTCTTCTTTCTATATACTACCTGGTGATCAATAAATAGTAGATTTTATGCCGAGTGCATAAAGCAAGTCATTATTATCCGAGATCGTTATATGCCCGAGCCCGCAGGGCGAGGGCAGATGAAGAAGTCGAGGATAAAAATGATTTGTGCACGAGTTATAAACTCTGCTTTTCACTACGATTGCGAGAAAATAAAACAGTAACATAACATACTAACATTTATTTAATTAAAATTTAAAGTAAAATTTCACAGCTTCTTTCCCGCTACTTTACTTTTTTTAATTTTTGTGCATGATTTTCGGGCAAAGAATAAAATATATTCAGCCTACTTTTAAATTATTTTGGAATATTGTTTTTTTTAGTGATGAATATGTCTTGATATTTAGTTACTTTTTCGTATTATCTTATTATAAACCAAAAATGCAAATAAGGAAGGATATATTATAAATTAGCAAGTTTTATCCGTGCACAATTTATTATGTTTGGCTGCATGGTCTAAATGGTCACTGCCTTAGTATAGATACATTTAAAAAGCTACTTTTTTGCCCTTGTGTATAAAGTTCTACTTTATGTCGCCTAGATTCTGCATAAAGTAGTACTTTTTCGAGCATGAGAAGTGAAAACCATATTTTACTACGAGTATTTGGGCGCCCAAAGTGGAACTACCGTGACAAGGAACCCATTTGAAAAAAACTGTTGCCAAACATGGTAAGACTATCAAAAAGTTTACTTTTTACCTGTAACATGGTCCAGCATCGCAAGGCATGGCCTGGTCCATGACCATGCGCGCCCGGTAGCCGACGTGGCAGCGTTTGTACGCGCGCGGGACGAGGTAGTGCCGGGTACGCGCGCGCACGCCACACCCTTCGCATGGAGACCAGTCAGACCATGCAGACACGGCGCATGGACCCGTGGTTTCAGCTGGGTCGGGCTCGTAGTCTGACACCGCTCTACGAAACAAGTAGATTCATTAATATTATGGCTTACTGTGTCTGGTGGACTTTCGCCGGAGGAAATTATGCATTGCCCCCTCGAACCTCGCGTTCGGTGAATTAGAAGATAGAAAGATCACATGTAATGGCGACGTGGTTCGTAGCACCAGTGGTAGTCAGTCAAGAGCAGTCTGCAAACTTCAGAGTAGGCGTGAGCTAGCCACACGTAGTGTCTCTGCCGCGCCGACCAACCACAGGACGCGCTACATTGCCCCCAAAGACCCCAAGTATAACCAACTACTAAATAGAAAGATTACCTGCAATACCGGCGCGGACCATAGCACCGGCGGTAGTCCGTCAAGGGTAGTCTGCAAGCCTCCGAGTAAGCGCGGGCTGGCCAAACATAGTGCCTCTGCCGCGCTGCCCGACCCTCGCCGCAAGACACGCTACATTGCCCCCAGGGTCCCCACGCGTTCACAGCGCAGGCGCCCCCGCCTGCTTCTGCTATCACCTCGCCGTTTGTTGATTCTGCTATCATAAAACTGTTATGAGTGAAGGACAACAGTAACAGGTTCACAATCTCGGTAAAAGATACATTAATAAGTGCATAATTTTATTACCACCATAATACTGCAGTCTTAAAAGGAGATTTTGTGATAGGCTGGCTCCTTAGGGAGGAGGTAGTTATGATGATCAAAGAATATTCAATGCAAGTTACCTGTACCATCACAGTTCTTCTCGTAGAGCCGGAGCCTGTTGAACTTCAGCCTCGCAAATGCCCGCATCTCTCCTGAAGAACTGAAGAACGGAGAACGAACGTCTCGGGGCCAGTCCGGTCTAAGAGCTCGGACCGGAGCCGCCGGGATAGTTGGTTGACGAGATGCCTGCGCAGAAAATCATCATAAGTTAAAATATTTTCTGAAATAACCTAATTAATATGACCTATACATATTAATATTCTTCATTTTCTGCAGCATGGTTTCTAACAAACAAGCGACCTTCAGACATCTTCAGATCGACAGCCCAAGGCTAAGACTACACAGATAAGGCATTAAAAAAACGCGTATACTCACTGTATACGTGAGTCCACTATCTGTTCCAGCATCGTAAGGGTACAGAGGCAGAGTAGCCGATCTACTCCAAGTGCAGTTGAGATTACACAACTCCAGCGCAGAAACTCCAACAATCCAGTCAGGGGAAGGAGCCAGTTTAGCCGCAAGGGAAACCAGGTGGTTCTTAGCGTCAACGCGGAATACTGCGAAGGTGGACGGATGACCAGCTCCACCAGCCACTTGCTGCCACGATATACCGCGGGCCTTGATTATGGTGCGAATGTGGTCGCTCTGCAATGAGACCCGCCAAGATATTACATTACAAGGAATTGTGAAAAGTGGAAGTTCTGAGTCTAAACCTGTGTCTAATTTTTTAATTTAAAATTTTCAGGGTTTTTTACAGCATGCCTGGATCATCCAGTATGCCCCAATCCCAAGCATGCTGTAAAAATAGTTCACTATTTGTTAAAACTTTACCTCTGCTTTTAATTCCTTCTCCAAGGCCGTAGTAGCCCCATCATCAGCAAGTCTCCTCATCCCGGGGCTGGCTACCCTGCCCTCCTGCCAAACCCTGAACTGCGCCGTGTGTGACGCCCCGATGACATCGCCAAAGTGAGCTCGGGCGCTTTCCGGTGGAAAATCACGAGGGTGCGTGTTCCTTGACCACAGGCCCTCGAATGTTACCTAATTATATCAAACTGATAAATAAAATAAAATAAATTTGAAAGATGTTTAAAAAAAGATGTTTTTACAAATAACCACTTACATTCCCACTCTGGGCGCCAGTTTTGAGTAAAAGTATCTAAACTGGCGCCCAACGTGGACCAATTCTTTCGTACCTCGTATTTTGCTTCATCACAAGCACAGCAAGGTTCCACGATGGCTGGTTGTCTGGTAAAACTCGACGGAGTCACAGGGGCGGCGCAGAGCTTTCGAGCTAGCATGGACTCTGGGCCTTTGTCATCTATGGGACTGACCTTGCCACAGAGGCGCACGCACAACTCGACTGGTGTCAAGGGTGCGCTCCATATTACCTTAAAATTTTATGACAATAAATGGAATCATTCCATTTTCTCAACAAGACAAATAGAACATTTGTTTTTTTACCAAAAAAATAATTGTATACCTGTATTTCAGTTTTAGGATGTGCAGTTGCATTATCCACAGCAGGTTTACAAAACTCATGCAATTTGGTTTGTGCGTCGTACGCTTGGAATATTCCAAGCGATTGGTTGACAAGAGATTGAGTTGACTCTGTCTCAACATCTGTCCCCTCTAACTCCACCCATATTGTGAATCCTAGGAATGGGGTTGGCCCTTGACCACTGTCTACGCCTTGAAGTGTCACTGAAATTCATAAACGGTAATTAATAATACTGACATAGTTGCTCGATAGAACGTCTACACTTAATTAAGCTTGAACCCACACCACAGCAACCAATCCAGGCAACGAACAGCAGTGTTCTCTGTAAATCTCGCACTACACGTGTGGCACATCGCGCAGGCCAGTAGGTAACTGCTTGCTTGTAATAAAAATAAAAACATAATCCTACTTACTACTACTTAGGCCTAAACTTTTTTCTATTCCTGTGTAGAACGTGCACGGAAATAAATCCGGATCTCCAGCTGGCAGGGCGTAAGTGGGGGCTTTATAAAATAATAATAATAAGTTTTATTGAATTCACACAAAAAGAAAGTTACAGCTAATAATAAAAAACTAGTCTATGTTGTGGTTGCTACAAGTGCGCCAAATATTATAAACCCTATCTCTTAAACTAGGTAGACCTGTATCTTAAGAGATAGTGTTCGGCCAATTGAAAAACTAAAAATACAACCAGCGAGTGAAGTTTGACATTGTCAATTTATGTTGAAACAATAGGTAGGTATTCAAGTATTTAACTTAAGGTAATAATATCTGTGTATGTAAGTGTGTGTGTGTAATGTGTATGAGTGCGTGTGTATGCGTGTATGCGCGTATGTGAATAACATGATGCCACATTTCTAAATATAAGTAATAAAAACACAAATGAGAAATTATTTACTTTATCACATGGTACAGGGAATGGTGGGTGTAGGACGCGCCTGAACTAAAATATTTACCTGTGTAGAGCTCGCCCGGTAGAAACAGATCAGGGTCTCCAGCAACCCCCAGCCGGTAGTTAGCATCAGCCGGCTGGGCGTCAGGGGGACTATTTCACTGGAAATAGGGGTGGTGGGTGGAGGGACCGTCGTCGCTCTAGCAGTGCCTAGTACTGGAGTATTAGCAGCAACAGCGCCTGATCTGAAATATTTACCTGTGTAGAGCTCGCCAGGTAGAAATAGATCTGGGTCTCCAGCGACTCCCAGCCGGTAGTTGGCATCAGCCGGCGGGGCGTCAGGGGGACTATTTCACTAGAAATAGGGGTGGTGGGTGGAGGGCCCGTCGTCGCTCCAGCAGTGCTCATTAGAGCAAGTATTAGCAGGAACATATCGCCTGCCCTGTAATATTTACCTGTGTAGAGCTCGCCAGGTAGAAATAGATCAGGGTCCCCAGCGACCCCCAGCCGGTAGTTGGCATCAGCCGGTTGGGCGTATTGGAGGGCTCTGTCACAGGAAACAGGGGTGGTGGGTGGAGGAACCGTCGTCGCTCCAGCAGTGCCTAGTAGTGGGTATTAACAGCAAAAGCGCCTGAACTATTTACCTGTGTAGAGCTCGCCAGGTAGAAAAAGATCAGGGTCTCCAGCAACTCCTAGCCGGTAGTTGTCATCAGCCGGCTGGGCGCGCATGGGAGCTCTGTCACAGGAAATAGGGGTGGTGGGTGAAGGGACCGTCGTCGCTCCAGCAGTGCTCATTAGAGCAAGTATTAGCAGGAACATATCGCCTGCCCTGTAATATTTACCTGTGTAGAGCTCGCCAGGTAGAAATAGAACAGGGTCCCCAGCGACCCCCAGCCGGTAGTTGGCATCAGCCGGTTGGGCGTATTGGAGGGCTCTGTCACAGGAAACAGGGGTGGTGGGTGGAGGAACCGTCGTCGCTCCAGCAGTGCCTAGTAGTGGGTATTAACAGCAAAAGCGCCTGAACTATTTACCTGTGTAGAGCTCGCCAGGTAGAAAAAGATCAGGGTCTCCAGCAACTCCTAGCCGGTAGTTGTCATCAGCCGGCTGGGCGCGCATGGGAGCTCTGTCACAGGAAATAGGGGTGGTGGGTGAAGGGACCGTCGTCGCTCCAGCAGTGCTCATTAGAGCAAGTATTAGCAGGAACATATCGCCTGCCCTGTAATATTTACCTGTGTAGAGCTCGCCAGGTAGAAATAGAACAGGGTCCCCAGCGACCCCCAGCCGGTAGTTGGCATCAGCCGGTTGGGCGTATTGGAGGGCTCTGTCACAGGAAACAGGGGTGGTGGGTGGAGGAACCGTCGTCGCTCCAGCAGTGCCTAGTAGTGGGTATTAACAGCAAAAGCGCCTGAACTATTTACCTGTGTAGAGCTCGCCAGGTAGAAATAGATCAGGGTCTCCAGCAACTCCCAGCCGGTAGTTGTCATCAGCCGGCTGGGCGCGCATGGGAGCTCTGTCACAGGAAATAGGGGTGGTGGGTGAAGGGACCGTCGTCGCTCCAGCAGTGCTCACTAGAGCAAGTATTAGCAGGAACATATCGCCTGCCCTGTAATATTTACCTGTGTAGAGCTCGCCCGGTAGAAATAGGTCTGGGTCTCCAGCTACCCCCAGCCGGTAGTTGGCATCAGCTGGCTGAGCATGTGGGGGGGCCTTGTCGCATGGTACAGGGGTGGTGGTGGCTGAAGGAACCGTTGTCGCTCCAGCAGCACCCAGTAGCGCAAGTATTAGCAGCAACATAGCGCCTGAACTTAAATAATAGCAATACATTATACTACGTTTACGCCTCTATGTATTGGATAGATGTTAAAATTCTTTCGTCATTCAATAAACAAGAAATAAAGACAATTTTTTACCCCGGGAATTTATTTTATTCCGACCGAAAAACACATTACATATTACATTACGCTAAGTATCGTATCCATCAGGTGCTAAATTGTAAAAACATGGTAGTAACGATGTTACAACTGTCACATAATATTATTAAGTAAGAGGCATACTTCGATAATAAGGTTTCAGCAAACATTGTGTACGACTCACCCCTTCAATAATCTCTACGAATGTAAATAAAGGAGATTCAGCTCAATGATAGAGCGCTGCTATTTCGCACTGATATCTACATTTTCACTGTAAATAAGAAAGACTATTAAATAATATAGGAATAATTATTCTTTTACTTATTTTCAGTTAGAGTGGTACGAATATATTGCGGAGATCGGAGAGCGTCTCTCCACCCTTACGGTTTCACCCCTACTGATGGGCGGTGGATAATCGCGACACATTTTCGCAAATATGGAATAGGAGAGCACTGCTATACATTGCTGTTTCCAACGAGAGAATAGAGTTGAATATTCGTTGGTTTGACTTACAATTAGAGCAATGTATTACGTCCTCGCTTCGCCTTGTCGGGTCCTGAACGAATATAAGTTGGCTTTGTCTTCAAATCCCTGAATCCTTCGATAATCCCGAGTAGACTCGAGTTTTTACTTGCGTTTCCACTTTACGTGAGCTTTAAGGGAGTACTTATTTTGAGCTTAGCTGTTAAAAGAACCAATAACAGCAATACAGCTATTTGTTATTTGTTTGTCATGCCCTCTTATTTTTTTATATTTATAATCTGACATATTTACAGCAATAAAATATTTTTAAAAAGAAAAACTGCAGATACACCTCGAGCAAAACTTTTATTTTAAAAAGAACAATAAACATAATTTACATACATATTCTTAAGAATAAAAGTCTTATCTACCTCTATCATTTAATTACTAAAAAAAAAATATGAATAATAATCCTTTCGAGGAAAAATAAATAAAATATAGAATATCTTAATCAACCATAAGATATCCTACAGAATGTTAATGGCCAATCTATTAACTAATTCGTTATATGACTAGCTTAGCTAGGGTCACTAAATTTTGTTCTAAGTATTAAAACGATTGATAAAGTCGCAGTTTGAGCCATTGATAGAAAAATTAACGATTTAAGAAAATAATAAAATAAATTTAATAAAAAACAAACAGAAGACCATTTATTATTTCAGTTATACAAAATCCATCGTCATTAGGCAATGATATATAAATTATAGACGATTGTTTTAATACACAATAATAATTAATTTAATAAATATAATATAATTGCTGTTGGGTTCTCAATAAAGAAAAAATAAATTAAAATTATACGATGCTTATTATCCAAACTGCTGTCTATATTTGGTTGTACAAATAGAAACTTACTTATCTATCAAATTAAACCTGCCATTTTTTAATATTATAACATTTTGGTATACGAAAAACAATTGTCTCAATTCTATCAAATTACGAAATTTAAAAAGAAACTAGATTTTTAATTTGAACAACATTTTTTACTAATTTTACTTTTCGTAGTTTCCGTCCTCTATCGTAAATAATTTAATTAATAAATAATTCAAAAATATTATGACAATGTTTTAGATGATTATAGTGATTTGATTCTATCACAACTTCATTTCTCACTTTCGTCTTATTACACTTACAATACTAAGTTTGATTAAACATTTTGACCAAAAATTTAAATTTAACGTAAAGGACGCATACGTAAGATACTGAGGGACGTATGAACTGATCAACTTCGTCCATAATACCGGGTGTAAGGGACAGCGTCCCGCAAACTAGTAGGGCTTGCTCAGCCAACGAAACTGAACAACTCATCATCTCCCTAGGATCCCGTATCTCTCGGGGTCGGCTACCTAATCTAGGTGATTGAACGACGGTACTGGCTTTTACACCGAGCGAGTGCCATCTCCGCAACCCAGAAGGGAAACCAGACCCAATCCCAGATTAGGTCAGAGATTTCAAGCCCCCAATACTTAGCACTGGCCTCTGACATGGCTTAAAGACTAATATCTACGATTGACCGGGACCAACGGCTTAAAGTGCCTTCCGAAGCACGGAAAAAGCGCCGAATAAACGTACATATGAAATTCGAAAACCGAAAAACACATTGGTATGTGAAAATAACCATGGTGATAGTTGTTCAGTTTCGTTGACTGAGCGCAACCCCTATTAGTTTGCGGGACGCTGTCCCTTACACCCGGTACAGTTTATTGATAGTTTTTACCAGTTCCTAACCGATACTCAAAACTATGATCTCGCGAACTATATTCCGTTCTTTGTAGAATGATTAACTTCAAGAATAAATCCCAACCTCGTTTAGTATATTTGCATCATTTACGTTGTTTTCCTTAACGATATACCATTACTTACAATCTACATACAGTCAAAATACCATATTTTATGAATCACACTACATGAATGAAGATCTACTAGGTAAGGTATCACTGGCATATTCTTGGCGATTAAAATATCTTCAGCAATATAACAATATTTTATGATTTATCGCCTAAAATCGCCTGTGTGTATGTCTACAGTATCGACGATAAGGCAAAGGGTATGAGGTATTCAAGGATATGATTGACAAGTCACAAGGATGAAATTGAACACACTAATCGTAATAACTATAGTTTTTAATATTATTTCTGACTTCTGACAGTTTTTCATAGCTATGTCTATGACTGCTAATGTTTATTCGTAGCTTAGTCTACTACTGTTACCGGATGTCAATAGCTAAGTCTACGACTGATGTCGGTTATTTGTAGCTAAGTCTACGACTGATGTCGGTTATTTGTAGCTAAGTCTATGACTGCTACCGGATGTCCGTAGCTATCTTCGACTGCTAGCGGATGTTCGTAGCTATTTCTGACTGCTATAAAATATTCATAGCTATCTACGACGGCTACTAGATATTAGTAGCTATCTACGACGACGGCTACTAGATATTAGAAGCTATCTACGACTGCTATCGAATGTCCGTAGCTATCTACGACTGATAGCGGATGTTCGTAGCTATCTACGACTGCTATCGAATGTCCGTAGCTATCTACGACTGATACCGGATTTCCGTAGCTATCTACGACTGCTAGCGGATGTTCGTAGCTATCTACGACTGATAGCGGATGTTCGTAGCTATCTACGACTGCTATCGAATGTCCGTAGCTATCTACGACTGATACCGGATTTCCGTAGCTATCTACGACTGCTAGCGGATGTTCGTAGCTATCTACGACTGATACAGGATTTCCGTAGCTATCTACGACTGCTATCGAATGTCCGTAGCTATCTACGACTGATATCGAATGTCCGTAGCTATCTACGACTGCTATCGAATGTCCGTAGCTATCTACGACTGCTATCGAATGTCCGTAGCTATCTACGACTGATATCGAATGTCCGTAGCTATCTACGACTGCTATCGAATGTCCGTAGCTATCTACGACTGCTATCGAATGTCCGTAGCTATCTACGACTGCTATCGAATGTCCGTAGCTATCTACGACTGCTATCGAATGTCCGTAGCTATCTACGACTGCTATCGAATGTCCGTAGCTATCTACGACTGCTATCGAATGTCCGTAGCTATCTACGACTGCTATCGAATGTCCGTAGCTATCTACGACTGATATCGAATGTCCGTAGCTATCTACGACTGCTATCGAATGTCCGTAGCTATCTACGACTGCTATCGAATGTCCGTAGCTATCTACGACTGATATCGAATGTCCGTAGCTATCTACGACTGATATCGAATGTCCGTAGCTATCTACGACTGCTATCGAATGTCCGTAGCTATCTACGACTGCTATCGAATGTCCGTAGCTATCTACGACTGCTATCGAATGTCCGTAGCTATCTGCGACTGCTATCGAATGTCCGTAGCTATCTACGACTGCTATCGAATGTCCGTAGCTATCTACGACTGCTATCGAATGTCCGTAGCTATCTGCGACTGCTATCGAATGTCCGTAGCTATCTACGACTGCTATCGAATGTCCGTAGCTATCTACGACTGCTATCGAATGTCCGTAGCTATCTACGACTGCTAGCGGATGTTCGTAGCTATTTTCGACTGCTATAAAATATTCATAGCTATCTACGACGGCTTCTAGATATTAGTAGCTATCGTAGTCGATGTGCGTAGCTTAGTCTACGATTATAGCCGGTTGTTTGCTGCCGGGTCTTCCTAGTAGAGCAATGTAGCTCACCAGTTAAGACCACTCGAAGACTATGGTTGATCGATTATTGAAAACTTCAGTAGTGAATGACCATAGGATACAGCAGGTCACAGCCGAAGTCCAAATAAGACTGAAGACTGATTATAGAAGACCGTAGATACTCATAGGTGTGAGTCTAAGGCTCGTATTTATGAAGCCAACTAGTCAACAACAAGCCAACAGTTTGTACTGAAATGACATTTCTGGTACGAACTCAAACTCGCTGTCACTCTTGAGAGCTGATTACAAATACGGCTCTACGACTGTGGTCTGTTAGGCGGATGTTCCCTCATCTCGAGCACGTGTTCCATGGGCTGCGGGCGCCCGTCGGGGCCGACCCGCGCGGGGCGCACCACGCCGGATGTCACCATCTTGTCAAAGAGGTTCGCTAGTTTCATCGCCTCGTACTCTTTCTGCAAACAAAGGAATTCGTATAAAATAAAAGAATAGTGGAATTTTACTTACATACATACATATAATCACGCCTTTATCCCTAATGGGGTAGGCAGAGCGAAAACGACCTATACAAAAGTCGTTCCACCACGTTTGACAAGTTTTGACGGTTATTACAGATGATTTTGATATATATTGCTTCTTATTTTACTTCCTGCGTAACTTTAAAAACAATTACGTGTAATGTAGGTAATTTCTACTCAATGTGTGTACGTACGCGTTGTGGTGCTCGCAAGGATCACTGAATGTATTCAATTACAATAAACCAACAAAAAATATCGATGTAGGGTAGTTACTCAGAGAAACCATACACTGCATTGTCTTTGTGGTTTCAGATCAACATCGGGTTTCACCCGCAAGAACAGCCATGTTGGTCGCCACCGCAAATAAAGTAAGTTTAGTTAACATTTATATTAGTCAGCATGGCAAGAAAGTTCTGAGTCGTAATGGACGTACACGGACCCCAATTTACATTTACGATGTACACATAGCGTCAGCGATGAAATTACGCCGTGTTATGAGATGAATGCATATCTATCTTAAATAACCCTCAAAACTTTGTCAGACGTGGCGGAACGACCTTTGTTTGGGTCGTTGACGCTCTGCTTACCCCGTTAGAGATAAAGGCGTGACTTATGTATGTATGTGTGAGATGAATAACTTACTTGCTCCACAGTTATGCCTTCAAAGGAAAGGATTAACGCGTGGCGGTTTGGTGCATCCAACCCTAAGGTCTACTATATAAATTTGGGGAACCTTCAAATACTCTTCAGTATCGAGTCTTCGCTGCTGAAGAAATAAGTCTGTCCTGTTTAATAGAAATCCATACAATAATAAGTCACTTACTTGCTCCTCAGTCATGCCTTCAAAGGGATTGATCCTCGGCGGTCTGGTGCATCCAACCACAGGGTCTATGTTGGGGGCAGCCTCCAAATACTCTTCAGTATCGGAGTCTTCGCTGCTGGAGGAGTACAGCTGCCCCTGCCCGCCCGCCAGCAGGCCCTTCTGTGCGAGGTGGCCGGCCGCGTTGCCGAAACCAGTGTACTTTACCATGCGACCCACTGGACAAAAAATGGTTTCTTATGAATGCATTTTAGTTTTTTTTCCACTGGTTTGTGATAGAGTCAATAACAAAACCATAGGTTTACAAATCAGTGGTGATTAAGACAGACTTTTAAAACTGAAGTAGCACGATAAAAAAAAACTAAACAGACAAAAATAAATATATTAACCATAGTAAACTAAGTATAGTTTAAGAAGTAGGATCTTATTTTCATGACATTTTCTAACAACGAACTGATAATCCATTTTTTGGTGAATGGATTATCGTCAATTTAACTTGTGATAATATCCTACCTTTCTCCTTGCAGAGTATAAACAGGAATTCGGCCACCAGATCCCTCACTGAGCTGACAGGAGTGGTCAGAAGTCTGCAGAGCTGGTTCCTCAGCGTGTTCCCCTTCTCCGGGCGCCGGTGGACGTCCCTTAGAGGAGGCAACACCACTTGACGCAGGAACTTCCTCTGCTCGCGGCACCCGCGGGAACCTTTGTTCATAACAGTGAGGATTGGAGACAAGTTCTCGTATTGGTTGGTCGTGTTCTGGAAATAACCAGAAAAGTTTAACAGTCTTTAAGTTATAGATTTGATGGTGTGATTGACATTGACACTTGATAAAGGGCAAGTAGATGAACAAAAAATACTTGGCACAACATTTTTGTTCTATGTACATTATCAGAAAACAGCCACAAAAAACTCTTTAAATATTGTATTTAACCTAATTTTCCCAACATTCCTTTATTTTTCCTTGCCTTTCCGCGTTCAGTTTCCCTGCCTTTTATACTCAACACTGGCACAAAGTACTTCTAGTGCCAAAACAAAAAAACGGTAGTAAAATTATTTCAACTGGCATCACCTATATTTTTATACAAAATAATCAATGTGTTGCCATATTAAAGCTGCCTGGGAGAAGTGGCGCCCCCATTTTTGACAAGTTTTGTGTCACAGTATAATACTGATATGTTAAAACATCCCCTCCTTTATTTGTCTAATAATCAATTACTAAATTATTTTAATGGTTATACATTATAACTTCATGGTTGTACAATAACAAACTATGCAAGTCATGTCAACAGTTTGCCATTGTAAATAGTTGGCTCATATTATTCATCCAATTATGATATCACCTTGAATTCAATAAGTATCACAAATTACAAATAAACCTAACTTACTGAACAATTTTTGTCTATGTTAAAAGAAGTTCATAAATATTACTTACAGTGGTGTTAGTCAATCTGTACTGTAATAGCTGGACTAAAGCTTGCAGAGCATCCATATTTCTGCCCCCAAACTCATACTGAGCCTTCTCCCCTGGAGTTAATAATGGTGTGAGGTACGGGAAGAATGCTGGTGGCACACTACAAAAAAAAGTTTAATTACATGATTAGAGTGGATCAATATTCAGAATTTTATACCACAACAGAAAAAAATAGATTTACTTGTCCTTTATTCTTTGGTTACAAAAACACAGTTTATTTGTCAGGAATAGAGGTATCATGTTTGCTACTACAGAATTACTTGAATCAAAAACTAGCTCTTCTTTAGGTATGACCACAGTTGATTAACTATACTTACTTAGCTAAAGAAAAGATCAACATGGATTTTTAAAATGAGAAGATTCTTACCTAGTTAATAAATTTGCAATGTTACTTCTAAGGTCCATAAGTTTTTCTTCAGAAGTAGTGTGAGCATACAGCAATGCTGTAACTACGGGCATCAGTTTCACAAACATGGCCTCTTCTCTTTCATCCTTTGAGTTTTCTGAGTTCAGGATCAGATTGAACTGAGTTTTTAGAATCTCACAGCATATGGCTTGCTGGTTATCCTATACAAAAAGAAAACATTGTTTGAAATTATTGTTCATCAAAGTATTTTGTCAGTACAGTACAGTGGCACTATGGTCAAGTTGTTAGAAAATATTTTTAAAGCTAGAACTTACACTGAGGAAGTAATAAGGGCCCCCTTCAACCAAGCCACATCCAGCCCCATCTTGGTTCTGAGCAGCCTCCTGTAGCAACTCATTGAGGCAGCTGATCAGATAATCCATGCCATGGAGTTCATCCTTGATCTTAGCCTTGATGTCCTGTCTTAGCGCTGTGAGGATGAACAGCAGTTTCATGTCAAAGAGCATTATTTCATCCTTGAACGGAATCTCCTTGTAGACCCTGAGTCTAGCCACGAGACCTTGAGCAATGCTGGTGTGGGCACATAATGCTCGAGCTACATCGCTGTTGAAAGCCAAGTTGCAAAGACATTTGAGAGCTTCAACAGCAACATCCTTGTCTGACAACTCAAGAGACACCATGGACTCATCATCAAGGCCTACAAAGTTGTACAGGCCAGCCCTCTCTATGAGCACTGTCACCCATTTTTCACAAATCAGGTTTTCTAAATCTGCTTTTTCACGGCTGAAATAAAAATAAATAATTAATTTAATAAATATCAAGCAACTTTCACTACCTATTTTATTAATTAGCACATGCTACAAATTATTACAGTAAGGAAAACGAACCTCAAAACTTTTATTGAGCCCAAACACAAGGAGTGGACAGGAGCAGATGCTGGGTTCTGCAAATGCTGGAACAGGGACGTCCAGAGAATAACACGGCGGTTGTTCTCACGTAGATGGGGGAAGGTAAACACGTTCTCATTCTAGAACAAAACAGAAATCAATGCCTTTGAGGGCAAGCCCTGTAAACCCTATTAATTAGAACAACATAAACAGAACACTTACAATTTGCAAAAACTTTCGTAGAATAGCGGCCACTTGTTCCACACTATCTCCGTTGGAAAGAAGAATAATTTCTTCCTCGTCCATTGCGACAATATTCTCAAAGTAAAGTAGAAAACTACAATTAAAAATTATTTAGCAAAAGCGTACACTCGCCTTGTCGAGAACGAGATCTGTTTTTTTGTAGTTTTAGCATGGAAACGAGCTGTCAGTCACTGATTTTGATCAAATCGGTTCCATTTCATTTGTTCATCCTAACTACAAAAATAGTATAAATCACTCACGACACGGACAACACTATACAAAAAAAAACAAATGTCATTGTTTCGAATGACAGTTGACAGCTGTTGGATGTCCATTAGGATTTGTAGTACATGAAAATCAATATTATTTCTTAAAATTTGATAATATTCTGGCCTAAAAATGGCATCTGTAGCCTTATCAGGCCATGCCGCGGCCAAAATTCTTAGTAAGTAGTAAAAATAATCACCCTCATGCGTTTAAAATAACATGTTATCTCTTACATAATTTCTTTATAAATAAAGGTTTATTTTAGATATTATCCATAAATTTGCGTGTAAAAATATGTTATTGGTGTCGTTTTGTAGCTAAGAATGGTTCGATGAGCGTCCTGTACATAAAGTCGGCGCCCTATAGTTCCGATGGAAGGCCTAACCTGGCTTCATACAAGCGGGGTACAGGAGGCCGCAGCAGTTTCAATGGTATTGTCTGCACGGTGTTCGGAGCCACCGGTTTCGTGGGCCGTTATGTCTGTAACAAGCTTGGGAAGATCGGAACTCAGGTATAACAACAATACAATTATTTTATTAGTTACCATTAAATAACCTTCTTCTTCTGTTGGGCTTGATACCCAGCCAATAACCTTGAAACTAATACAAGTCATCTCAAACATTTCAGATGATCCTCCCATATAGAAGTGACTTCTACGACGCCCAAAGGTTGAAGGTTGCTGGAGACTTAGGCCAGGTTCTGTTTTCAACATTTGACCTCCGTGATGAGGAGTCCATAGCCAAGGCAGTCGCTCACTCCAATGTTGTAGTCAATCTCATAGGCCGGGACTATGAAACTAAGAACTTCAAGTACATGGATGTCCATGTTGATGGACCCCGCTGTCTTGCAAGGTAAGTTAAACGTTTAAAAAGCAGAAAACTTTTGAAAATTATGCTTAAATTTACTTAGGGTTCTAATGTTTTGCAAAATAAAATAGAAATACAAATTGTATTCAAAGAACTGGTACAGTCATACAAAATCAAACTCAAAAGATCCTAAATGCTGTCAATGGTGATAACCATGTAAAACTGAAATTAATCTATATGATAGATCAAGACAAGGAACAGTTATCTTCATCATTTCACTCCTATAACTGCAAAACTACAAACAGTGGTTTAAGTTCAGTAAAAAAGCCTTTAGATAATATTTGCAGGCAGCAGGAGGCTGTACTGTTAAAAATATATGCTGAAGGTGGATACAGTAGTAAATTAATTACCCTCAATAGTAATAAGTTAAGTGTGTCAAAAATTGAAACATCATCATGAATATTTTACATTTGGCGACATTTGCAACTAATTGTCCATCTATAAGATATAGTTCAATTATTATATGATGGATAATAAAATGGAAAAGAGCCTGATGATGTAGTGGATAGGGCTGCTGCCTCCTGAACGGTAGGTTATGGTTTGATTCCCACCAGGTACCAATGTGTTTTTCAATATTCGAATTTTCATATGTATGTTTATTCAGTGCTTTGTTAAGACCTCAGATGGCAGTGGCTCTGTGTAAAAACCAGTATCCTCATTCAATCACCTAGATTAGGTAGCCAACCCCGTGAGATACGGCAGAAGGGTAGGGAAATGATGATTGATTACAAAATGGAGAATTAGTTGTAATTGTCGCCAAACGTAAAATATTCATGAAAATATTTGTATTTCAGGCACAATTAAACAATGAATTTTTAACTGATAGCACCACTGTTGCAGCTCTCGAACCCCCTTAAGGTGACTATAGAAGCTAAGTGGCGCCTTTAGTTAAAAAAAAATCATAACTTACTAAAAACACAATGATCCGCAAATCTGGTCCAACAGTCTCAAGTAATAGTTATAAAGATAATTTTATAAGGTTCTAAATTATCTGAATTACTATTACAAAAGTCTGTTGGACCGGTTTTTCGATTCACTGCGTTTTTAGTAAGTTAGGTCGCCACTTACGCCATATCGCCACCTTAACTCACCAAGCTGGCTTACCTTAGAAAAATCCAATACCTTACAATTTATTATTTCAGAATAAGTCGTGAAATGGGTGTAGAAAGGTTCATCCATGTGTCTTACCTGAACCAAGGGGAGAATGTCAAGCCCTTGGTGCTGAAGAGACCCTCCATGTACAAAACCAGCAAGTACTTGGGAGAGCAAGCCGTGAGGGAAGAATTCCCAACTGCAACTGTCATCCGTGCTTCCGACATCTATGGCTCGGAAGACAGATTTTTGAGGTAATCAGTAGTAAGGAAGTAGTTGTTAAAATAATAGATTAGTTTTTTACCAGTGGCTAAAAGAGTTTTTTCTGTGGAAATGAGCTTTTCCTATGGTGAAAAGTAGATAGATAGATATATTCTTTATTGCACATAAAACAAAAACAACAGGAATTAGAACAAATTAAATAAAAATTAAAGTACAATGAAGGCGGCCTTATTGCTATGGTAGCAATTTCTACCAGGCAACCTTGGGTAGAGGAAATCAAATGTAGATAATGCGGGATAGTGCATCTTACTAAAAACTAATTAATATAGACAATCTACATAAAATACATATTATGATATATAGCCTTATGTCACTCACTATAAACCAAAATTTTAAAAGTAGTTTTTGATTTTAATGTTAACAAATATACAAAGTTTTCTTGTTTATAATAATTAATTATCCATACTAATACTAATATTAACTCTGTCTGTGTGTTTGTTTGTTGCTATTTCACGCCTAAACGACTGAACGGATTTTGATGAAATTTAGTATTGTGATAGATGGTAAAATGGAGACGGACATAGGCTATATATAATCACGCCAACGTACTTAGGGGATAGGTAGTAGTCAGGGAACTGTATTAAGTTAGTGATTTCTTTCACGCCTATACGGCTGAACGGATTTTAATGAAATTTGGTATGGTGATAGATGGTAACCTGGAGACGGACATAGGCTATATATACGCCACCGTACTAAAGGCGTAGGTAACACTGAATTTAGTTAGTGATTTAAATGTTTTCGATGGGACTTTTTTATTGAACTAAGTGTTATATAGACTAAAGCTAAGGATACAAATAATCACGCCCCTGTGCTTAGGGAGTAGGCAGTAGACAGGGAACTGAATTTAGTTAGTGTCTTTTTAACCGATTTTGATGAGACGTTTTTTATTCAACTGAGTGCTACCAAGACACAAACTAAGGATATAAATAATCACGCCACCGTAATTAGGGGGTAGGCAGTAGCAGAAAACTAAATTAAGTTAGTGTTTATAGACTTTTTTTTATTCAACTCGGTGTTACCAGGACACAAACTAAAGATATGAATAATCACATTACCGTAATTAGGGGGTAGGCAGTAGGCAGGGATCTGAATTGAGTTTGTATTTTAACCAATTTTGATAGGTTATTTTTTTTCAATTTACTGAGCGTTAGCTCGATTTACTTTATAAAGAAAAGAGAGAAAAAAAACTTCTCAGACGAAGTCGCGGGTAACAGCTAGTCTTAGATATAATTAGAGTTCATGAGAGATCAAAAAAATCATTATGGAGACATTTAAAAACTGTACTATAGTAAACTGACAGCTTTCGAAAGTCATAATTTACAATTTAACCTTATTGTATTGTCCAGATCTTATAGAATGTGCCATCTCATAGAATTTGCCAGCTGCATTTCCTCCCATGCTGTAAAAACCAGCTAAGGGATCCGAGGGTTTCAGTATATTGCAATTTAGGCGAAGCGCTGACAACCTGTCACTACAGCAATATAAATACAAATTAAACTATTTAAACTTAAGTCAGACATTCTAAATAATGATTTTGATAAAGGGACTCCGAATGTCCCGAAACATAAGATAAGATGAGATAAGAATATACTTTATTGCACAGAAAAGACACAAGAGAAAATAAAATTAAATGAAACAAATAGTAGTACAAATAGGCGGCCTTATTGCTATGCAGCAATTTCTTCCAGGCAACCTTAGGGTACAGGAAAATAAAAAGTTGAACTAGTGGGCTGGTATACATTTTAGGCAATATATTGTATAGGTAAGTAAATAAGCTACTTAGGTGTATTTATATAATTAATAACAATAAATAGTCATACCTACATATAAATTACTTATACCTACATAGAAATACATAAATACTATAATACATATAAACATGTGAAGTACGCGACTTATTTTCCAAAGTGAGTGCCCGATATTAAAATCTTTAAATACAATTCTATCTTAAATAACCCTACTAACTACTTCGTCTTTAACCAGAACAAGAATCTGAGAGGACACTCTTTAAAACTTTTACGTTCCTCGAGTACAAGCAATCCCAGGCACCACTTCTCAACAAACCGCGTAGTGGACTCGTGGAATAAACTACCAAAATCAGTGATCAGTGCTCCCTCAGTAAACTGTTTTAAAAACAGATTAGATAAATATTTATTGACTCAAGTGCAGTGATATACACGCATCAGCAATACATGCTGCTAGTGTATAATACATACATACATATAATCACGCCTTTATCCCTAATGGGGTAGGCAGAGCGTAAACGACCCAAACAAAGGTCGTTCCGCCACGTTTGACAAAGTTTTGAGGGTTATTTAAGATAGATTTGTAAGTATATTGCTGTAGTGACAGGTTGTCAGCCCATCGCCTAAATTACAATATACTGAAACCCTCGGATCCCTTAGCTGGTTTTTACAGCATGCCCGGGAGGTAATGCAGCTGGCACATTCTATGTTTTTCTCTCGCTCCCAGGCCAACATGGAAGTTATAGTGTATAATGGATAATAATAATAACTTTGTCAGACGTGGCGAAACTACCTGTGTTTAGGTCGTTTCCGCTTTATTAGGGATAAAGGCGTGATTATATGTATCCAGATCTTGAAATACCTTTTCCAGGACTTTCGCATCTGGGTTCCGTCTGCATAGCAGCTGGTTGCCAATCTACGCGGCCGGCATGAAGACGGTGAAGGCGCCAGTGTACGTGTCCGACGTAGCGCAGGGCATCGTCAACGCCATCAGGGACCCTGACACCAAATGCCAGACCTACCAGGCTGTTGGGTATGATTTTGTTCTAAGATAAGATAAGAATATACTTTATTGCACAGAAAAGACACAAGAGAAAATAAAATTAAATGAAACAAATAGTAGTACAAATAGGCGGCCTTATTGCTAAGCAGCAATTTCTTCCAGGCAACCTTAGGGTACAGGAAAATAAAAAGTTAAACTAGTGGGCTGGTATACATTTTAGACAATATATTGTATAGGTAAGTAAATAAGCTACTTAGGTGTATTTATATAATTAATAACAATAAATAGTCATACATATAAATTACTTATACCTACATAGAAATACATCCATGCTGGACTGGGAGAGATAGAAAAACATAGAATGTTCCAGCTGCCCTTCCTCCCGGGCATGCTGTTAAAGTCAGCAAAAGGGACTCGAGGGTTACATTGTATTGTAATTTAGGCGATGGGCTGACAACCTATCACTAAAGCAATACATATTACAATCTAAAATAGTCCCCTTATTTTTTGTCAGACGTGGCGAAAGCGCCTTTTACGAGGCGTTAAACGCTCTGCCTAGCCCGTAAGGGATAAAGGCGTGATTTATGTATGTATGTATGTATGTAGAAATACATAAATATTATACTACATATATAAATATATACATTCATAAAGAAAATGTTTCAACCAAATTATTCCGTTATTATTGTTCTAAGGGAGCCACTAGAGTATATTTTCAATGTTACTAAGGCCGCTGGCAAAAGTGACGACTGCGAGCGAATTATTTATTAATTTAATCAATTAATTATATATTTTACTTTATTATTTTTAATTTATTTTGTACTAGTGAACCGCATCAAAATCCGTTGCTTAGTCTTAAAGATTTATGCATAGGTACATAGATACATTTAAAATTATACAGTAAACTGTAGTCTTGAAAGCTGGTGATTCCCTATTGCTGGTTTAACCACCTGTAGAATCGCAATATGCTGTATGGACGTCTACGTTCATAACTAGAGGACTAGACACCAGTGGCGAGGGGTGAAATTTTATCGAGGGTTAGCCAAAGCAAAAGAAGCATTAAAGTACTTTATAGTTTTAACTTAATTCCGGATTTGGTCGAGGTGGAATTCTTGAAAGGGAAGTCGACGGGAATCTGCTTGTATAGACCCGTCTCCACTGCTAGACACCAACTCTAATGGCTCATCAGGTTGTCTTCGTACAAGGCACTTAAATGAAATCTCTTTATTCGTTCTAGAGTAGTACATATTGGTGTTACAGATAACATGGCGTCCTTTCACTCAACCGTTAGGTGTACGAATATTTTGTTAAAATTTATAACTACATACAAGAATCAAACTCTATAGACAACAATAAAAAGCTATAACCCATTAGAATTAAATAAATTCAATATACTTGTTTATGAACATATAATAATTATATAAATTAAATCAAACTATCAATTAAAAAACTATAAATATACTTACAAATACTATCATAACCCTCAAAATTTTGTCAGACGTGGCGGAACGACCTTTGTTTGGGTCGTTTACGCCCTGCCTACCCCATTAGGGATAAAGGCGTGATTATATGTATGTATGTATCAATTACAATCTATTATTAGTCATAAATTTAGGTTTGTAAATGTCATTTTAAATATTCATCTATTGTATGAATGTTGTCTGTTGCCAGTCCCAAGAGATACCTGCTGGCTGATATGGTGGACTGGATCTTCAAGCTGATGCGCAAGGACGAGAAGTGGGGCTACTATCGCTACGACATGAAATACGACCCCGTGCTGCCGCTCAAGATCGCTGCCATCAACGCCATCTCTCCCGCTTACCCGTTCGGCGGCGTGCATTGGGAGGCTTTTGAAAAGGTATATCTATTTATATGTTACACTTTGTGTTGTTACTTCTTGATGGAATGACATAGTATACTATATATATATATAGTGGAACTAGTGTATAGTATACTATCAAGAAAACATATCTATATATAAATAGTGGAACTAGTGTATAGTATACTATTGGAACTAGTGTAAAGTGTTTTCTTAATAGTGTATATCTATTTATCTAGTTCAGAATAATGAATCACCAATATGTCGTTGAGAGACTGTAGTAAGTGTTAAAATAAATAATTAAAGTACTTCATGTTTATCCTGTTATTCAACAGTCCAATTTTATAATCAAATCCTCTCTTTCACTTTTGTAATCGTTTACTGGGTAGGCAGATTGATAGGCGCATTGTAATAAGTAGACTAGTGAGTCCTGTGATTAATTGCCGAATTCCAATGATTCGGAAGTCACATTAATTAATTTCATGTTCACGGATCATTGATTTCCTTTTTTTACCTACATATTTACAAACATTTTCGATTTTTATTTTAGGAAGCAACATCAGACGAGGTGGACGCGTCGCTCCCGACACTCGAGGATCTTGGTGTGAAGCTGACACACATGGAAGAGATCACTCCATGGCTGGTGAAGCCTTACAGGGCCTACCAGTACTATTGGGAACAGCCCGGAGAGTTCCCCAAGCCAGATCCTCCAAAGGTCTTCAGTTCATTTTAGATGCATTATGTTTCTTTACTAGATTATTGTCTACAATGTACATTCAATCAATCAACATCTATGTAGCAAAGGTTTATAAATAAATTATTGATAATTTTTTTGTGAGTTTAATTAATTCCATTAATACAAATAGCAAAGATTTCAAACTGAATCATAGGGATCCTGAAGGGCACACTGTGATTTGGAAATGTTTTGAAGTAAAAGAAGAAATAAATTTAAGATTTTTTATTAAACTTAGTTTTGAGGTGCAGGCCTGCCTCGTCCGAATCCTCCTCTCTGTAACAAATAGAAGGAAAACTTGGGTAACAAATTAACAATGAATAACAAAAATTTATACATTCTAACTACAAAATATATCCTATCAAATCAAATAAGTGACACAATTTATATTTTTAACTAACAGTAGTGAACTTGAATATTAACAAGTCTCTTTAAAAAAAGATAGCAGAAGGAAGAAAAGGTACTAATTATAGTTAGTTAACATGCATCAATTTAAATAGATTTACCACTAGCACTGAAATAAAATGATATTTCATTTCACATTATATAAGTTAACTTTAAGATTCAAAATTATTCTGACTGGCTTTACTAGTACAATATAGGCGGCCTTATTGCTAAAGAAGCAATTTCTACCCGGCAACCTTTGGGTATTAGGATAGCACATAGCATAAAGCAGGCTAGTAATTACACATTTAAACAATACAGGTTAGTAGACTGGTGTTATTGATCATCTTTCACTTATAAGTGGTCATTTAAGGATCTATCTGGTCTTATAAGATAAACAAATTCTACAATAATACTTACGAATTCAACATCAGCAGATCCAGGGCCAACATCAGCCTTTTTGTCGTGTCCGGCACCAGGTGCGGTGGGCGCGCGACGGTACGCAGAGCGGTCCTCGGCGGCACGCGCAGGAGCGTCTGGCCGGCCAACAGCACCACGGCGGACGGTCTCTGTTCGCACAGAGCGTTTCAGAGTTGCGGGTACAATTTCAGGGGGCAGGTGCAGGAAGATGCGCAGGTACTCAATACCCTCGTTGGTTAGGTACCTGCATAACATTATAAGGTTAACACCAGCAACACCAATGTATTCTTAACTATGTAGCATTACTAACAAAGAATGAAGTAAATAAAGATTCTCCAGTTCATTACAGTATTAAAATTAGAAATACAAAATCGTAGGTAGTTCAGGATTCTTATAAATATATTTCCTTCTACTATTCCAACTTCGTTTGAGGTTATGTTGAGGTACAATGTTTTGCTTACTTGTAACACTTCAAACAAATTATAAATAGTTATAAAATTTATATTTACCAGTAAAAGTGCCTCCAGGCGAACTGTTCCTTGACGTAACCTCTGGATTTAAGGGACTGCATAGCCTTGATGACTTGGAGGTTAGAAATCTTCTCCAGGTCAGGGTGCTTAGGGGCATGGTAGTCTTTCTTGGCTACCATGACTCCCTCCTTGAAGAGGAACTCATAGATAGCAACACGGTTCTGTTTGGGCATCAACATCTTGATGTCTTGCCTGAAAACATACACGAAATTTAGTCACCGAGGTAAGGCCACAAAACAGCAATTTTTGCACTTAGTAACACAAAATATTCTAACAGCACGGCTTTTAAATCATGTGGGTTTTATTTCATATCACATAAATAGCATAAAATGCACGGATTTCTTGTAAAATATTCGATTTTAAATTTCCAAAATATACCTGCGGCAAACTTGACAAGTGAAAGAACAAAATTGACAGCTGTCAAGTTTCTTTTTCTTTTAATAGTGGTGTACCTACCTACGTAATCGAATTACGAAAAAAGATCGATAAGTTTTTAAATATTGACGCGAAATATTTTACAAACCGAAGTGAAAAATCTATAAATTTTTCAGAGAAAACTATAACTCGATTTACTGAAAAAAAAAAATTATCATATGATAAACTGCTGGATGGATATGGATGAAATTTCGTATACAGTTATGTTATAATCAGTAATAATACATAGGCTATAGTTTGGTGCAGAAAATTATCTTTTCCCACGGGAAAAAAATAATTACCTGGGACTAAAACCAACCAGTAAGTAGGTAGATCATACCAGTTGGATTTCAATGATTCGTTGTTTTAATCAAGGATTTAAAAAAATATGTAATTATTGTTATTTAATGCCATGCCCACTGGATCTCAGGATCACGAATATATATTCTTTATTGCATTAAAATACTATTGATGATACTGATTCATATATATTCTTTATTGAACTTATCTCTATGAACTGATCTCTTCCAGCTAACCCACTGGCAGTTGAGAGAATGAGAAACATTTTAAGGGCAAGACAAATACAATGCAATGTAAACTAAAAATTACTCAAAAATACATGAAGTAGAACTAAGATTTAATCAAACAATATATACATATGTTATACTTATATATCGTATATTACATGCATAATAGATACATAAATACATACATTAAACTTGTTCAGCTAAGAAGTGCTCTATAAATGTCTTTTTAAAACGTAAATAGACGGACTTTCTTGAATAAATTTAGAAGTTTATTCCATAGTTGAGGAGCTCGTACAGAAAAAGAGTTAGAAAGAAATTTAGTTTTCGCACTAGGGCAATCTAGCACCTTAGTGATACAGACGCGCCTTGAGCGAGTATCTGGAGGAAGGCGATGGAAACGGGAGCGGAGATAGTCAGGAGTGGCAGGATTGTGAAGGATGTTGTAAAGAGTGGTCAGGATGTGCACATCACGTCGAAGTACTTAGTATTCATTAGTAAGTCCAAATATCGTGCGATAATACTGACAGTGCGAACGCTGCCAATGGGATGAACACACAGACGTATATTTATACGTCCGTCGTGTGTATTTATACATCCACAGACGTATATTTATACGTCTGTGGATGAACATCGATTTTCACGTAACATCTCGGTTCGCGGCCAAAATCCTGTATTCCAATCTTGTAAAACCATAAACAATATATTTTACTTTTCTTTTGTTGATTCGATTCTGTATAATCTGTGGGTGGAACTATCAAAAAATTGTTTGCGTGTGTCCGAAGGATTTTGTAAAATGCTTAGAATTGAAAGTTGAAACATTACATATTTAACAGTTTAGAGTCATATCTAAACGAAGATGGACTTCCAAAATCGACCTGGTGGTAAAACGGGAGGCGGCGGTGTAGCATCATGGTCCGAGAGCAACAGGGATCGGCGAGAGCGACTTCGCCAACTCGCTCTCGAAACCATCGATTTGAATAAGGATCCTTATTTTATGAAAAACCATTTAGGTAAGGTTTCAATTTCAATTATCTACTTCATTCACAATTAAAAAAACTAATAAGTTTTTATTTTTTATACCTTTAGCCTGTCTCTAACATAACCTAACAACATGTTTACTTTTCAGGATCGTACGAATGTAAACTGTGTTTGACTCTTCACAACAATGAGGGAAGCTATCTAGCTCACACTCAAGGCAAAAAGCATCAAGCTAACTTAGCTCGGAGAGCTGCTAAAGAGGCTAAGGAAGCTCCCCAACAATTGGCTCCCGAGAAGCCAAGAATAGAACCTAAGAAGTTTGTGAAAATTGGACGACCTGGTTACAGAGTTACAAAACAGAAGGACCCTGAGAATGGACAACAAAGTTTGCTTTTCCAAGTGGACTATCCAGGTAAACTATGTGATTCCCTAGTACAAGACAGACTCGATACCCACTCAACAGAAGAAGAAGTACAAGACAAGAGTTGAACAGATGGAGACCATTGAACGGAGTTATTTCTTAACCTCTATCTGCTTTTAACTACATCATGCTCTTTTATTTGGGCCAAACTTAATAACCGCATTATATTTAGCATTTTTGGTGACTGCGACCCTACAAAACCTTCATGCACAGTTTGGCGGATTCAGGATTTGGCAGATCTGTGTTAGGCAGAATTGTGATAAGGCAGAAGTGGTACAGTCAAACAATTATTTTAATGTTATATTTATTTTTAAATTATATTTATAAATGCATCTATGTTTGGTGGCATCTACTTACCTAAGCTAAGCTGTCATAAACACTTGACTTTACTGAAATCTTTTTAATTACACCAAGTTTAGGCTTTTTCTGACAGGAAAATACAAAAATATAACAAATCATTTGGCGTAAATATAAATAAAACATGTATCATTTCTAATCAGAGAGAACCAAAATGTTGTCCATAAATGTTATTTTTTTTTACATATACATACATACATACATATAATCACGCCTTTTTACATATAGTGTAATGTATATTAATAGTGTGATATATTTCTGGATTCTGCTCATGCAGCCTTTTCATTTGGTATGATACCCCACTCAATTGGTTTTACAAGAAAAAAAGAAATGAAATATTGTTACAAAAGATTGATGACTAGCCACCATTATATTTTGTTAATCAGTAATTCATGCAGATTTTAACAGTACTAGTTGTCAGTGAATTACTACTGAAGTAACTAATGTTGTGACTAGTGAAAATCATAAATAGACGTCTTTTACGAATTAGACTTTGTTACAGGTGGCGTTTCTATATTTCTTGCATTGCATTAATTCTCCTATGGAATTTTTCGATTACTACATGTCTTCAATTTTCTTCACCCTTATTTTTAAATTGTACTAAAAAATATTCTGACTGTATTCTGCCCAAACACAAATCAACCTAACACAGTTTCTGCCGAATCCCGAATCTGCCGGACTTACTACTAACTACTTAATACTAACATAATATTTTTATTACAGAAATTGCTGAAGGAGTAACTCCAAGGCATCGCTTCATGTCAGCCTATGAGCAAAAGATTGAGCCTCCGGACCGCAGATGGCAGTACTTGCTGTTTGCAGCTGAGCCTTATGAAACTATTGCTTTCAAGGTTCCTAGCAGAGAGGTTGAAAAACATGACTCCAAGTTTTGGACACACTGGAATAAGGACACCAAACAGTTCTTCCTGCAATTTGCATTTAAAATGGAGACTTTGAGAATGCCTCCTCCACCAAAGATGTGGGAGAATCACGGCATGCGCCTGCCGCCGCCGCCCGGAGCGCCGATGATGGGAATGCCGCCGCCGCCGCCCCTACTGCCTGTGCCTCCTCCTCCTCCATCTATGTAGATTAAATAAAATAAAATAATATTTAGTAATAAGAATGTGGAGAGTTGTTCTTTTTTATAACCCTATCAAATAAAAACGTCATAAAAAACTGCCTCTCGTGTGCATCACTATAATAATAATGTACAGATATAGGCACAAAGGCGGACTTATCGTGAGAATCTTATTTTGAGAAACAGGATGTTGTGTGGGCAGTTAAATTGAACATCATAACTGATATGATATTACTGATGAAAGCTATCGATAGCTTATTAAAACTAACTAGAAGAAACACCCTTCGATCGATAAAAGATCTACATGGAGTCTGTAGGTATTTTGCCGTTAAATGAATGGTATCGCTGAAACAAAATTGTCTATGATTTCATTCATATCAATAGGGGTGAACGACCTTTGTACGGAAAGCTCAAATGGAACGACGAAAGCATTTCTCTCGCTCGCACTTACAGGTTTGCTCTCGTTCTCTTTCTTTCTTGTAGTTTTTTATGACATTGCACAACCGATTTTTCAATCCAACGTGTAACGTGCGTGTAGAGAAACGTAAATTTAACGGATTTCTTTTGTGAAACAACAAACAATCGGTTTGTCCATTACATTTTCGCGCGCGATCACAGAAAACGGACGTCGTCGGTTGTTATTGTTACATTTTTGAATTAGATTTTATTAAATTATAGTGTTCCTGAATTAAACTTGTGATTATCTGTAGAATGTTCGCAAAAGCCAAACGATTTGAACCAGTTGGTAAGTCATTTATTTCATTCATATTTCGCCACATTCGCACAGGTTTTTATCGCGATGTTATATTCAAATGTTTTGAATTAGAGTATCATATAAAGTTAAACCAATCAATTGTGTGTTTAAGCTGCACCCAAAATCCTTCCAAATGGAGCAAAGAAACCGGAACTTGATACTCCGAAGACAAAACCTCAAGTACCATCATCATCGGTATCGGAACCTGAAATTCCGAAGCCAAAGATCAAGGCACCACCGTCGTCGGTGCCTGCTAAGCCAGCACCATCGTTGTCGGGTCCTGCTAAGCCAGCCAAGGCCAAGCAGACTCCAGCAGCGACCCCCGTGAAAAGCAACTTTGATACGCAGTCCCAATGCAGCTCTGCTAAAAGTACCAAATCATTTGTTACTGTAAGTATTTTTTTTATACTAAATTATGTATTCATTCCAATTCAATATTCCAGTACAAACTGCTAATTTGTTTAGTAGTCCTCACACAGGATCCTGGTAGTCTTTAATTATTTTTGTATTTATTCCTTATTAACTGTACCTACTCTAACTTTACTAATATAAATTAAATCTACCTAAATCTAAACAACTTATTTCTCCAAATAGCCAAAACCATTGAAAGCACCAATAAAAGCACCATCAAGTCTGAAGAAAATCCATCCGCAGCCAGCCAAAGAGAAAAGGACCAACATAACCACTCCACATAGTGATATTCTGAAGGATCAGGAGGTGGAAATCAGGTAACTTAATAAACACTATGCAAATATATCTATGTAGATTGCACATTCTCATAATAATTATTAGATTTTTGTTTGTAATTTATATTAAAGAAAATAATAAATTTGTTTCTGACAGGACTCGCCATCACAGAAACAAATTAATTATTTTCTTTCTTTCATATTGTATAAAAAAAAAAAGTATTGTGTAAAAATAGCTTTGTGAGTGCTAAACTCCTCAAAAATATTTATTGCAGAAACAAAGATTATACCATTGCTGAATACAACAAGCAAATTGAAGAATTAAAAATAGAAATTGCATCTCTACACAAACAACTAAAGGAGCAGATCAAAAATAATGAAATGGGAAATATAAATAACAAACTCTCTAAAATTTCTCTGGAAAATAATGATCACAAATCTGATCAAAATACTGATGTTATTAACAAACTTAAAGAAACTATAGCAGCATTAGAACAACAATGTGGAAAGCTTGAGGAAGAGGTCACTACTAAACAAATGGACCTGAGATCTCTTGAAGAACTCATTGTGATAAGGGACAGCCTTTGCAAAGATTTACAGGACAAGTTAACTAGCATGGAAAACAATTTAGAAGAAACCAAACAGAGGCTTGAGATGGTAAAGGGACATCATGCTTTAGCTCTAGAAGCCAACGAGAGCATCAGACGCGAATACAAAGCTGAACTTGAAACTGTAAAATCTAAATTTGAGGATGAAAAATTAAGTATCATAACTAAATCCAAAGCTGATCAAGAAGGTTTACGATTGAAATATAATGCCATGATTGAATCAATCAAGAATCAACTGATTACAGAAAAGCAGGAAGCTGTTGCTGAACTGCAGCTACAACTGACGACCAAGGATATGGAAATGAAGGCGAAACTTGAGCAGATTGATGAAGCTACTCATGAAAAACTTCGATTGTGCGAGATCCAATTTGAAGAGCGTAGCCGCGCCATTCAGGAACATTGGGAACAGCAACAGAAGCAACTGCAGTTTCTCGAAAATGAAACCAAAGATTTGAAATATTCACTAAGTGTTAATGAGGAACAAAATGAAAAATTGCAAAAAGATATTCATTCATTAAAAAACGAAGTCGACAATTTAAGGGCTATAAAGGATGAATTAATCAAAGAAACTAATGAATTAAAAGAAGAGGCTAAAAAGAAACTTATAGATTTCGATAACGAAATCAACAAATTGACTCTAGAAGTGGACAAGACAAACAAAGAGAAAAACAAGTTTGAGATGTCTCTATCTGTAACCAGAGACATTGTACAAGTTTTGACTATGAGATTGAGGGAATCTGACAATGAGCTAGAACACTTAGAAAACAAAGTACAAAGCTTGACCGATTCTAAAGAAGTATTAGAGAATGAACTCGCGACATACAAAAATTCTCTAAACAACACAGTCATGGAATGTAACGAATACAAGGAAGCTTTGGTAAACATACTAAAATCGAAAGCAGCTCTGGCTAAAGAACATAATCGGATAATGGAACACAACGTCA